>CM018032.1:23374000-24775250 GCA_008638375.1 Nyssa sinensis
ACATATCCTTAAATTATTTGCTAATACAAAACATACTAATTAGAGTTCATTTGATTTTCCCAAAAGAACTACTTAAGCAAGTCTTCCCAAAAAGCTAGATTCATCCTCATCGTCTTCAAAAATCAATCTGCCATTAGTCACCTGAAAGGGGGCGGATAAAAATCCGGGTAAGCTAATCTAAGCTTGTGAGTAATTCCTGCATTCGTCATGGGGTTTTCAACTGGTAGTGGTTTAGCACATGAGAGTTTATAAAATACTCACTACCAATTGCTCGTACATTTTAGAACACAGAGTATATGCATTCTTAAAACAGATAGCTTTGAAACATTTAAAGTATTCAAGCTAAATACACATTTCTTCAAATAGAGCATATGCAATTTAGAAACATATAAACACGTATGATAAAATGGGGGTGAAAACCTGCTTCCATTTCCAAAAACATTTGTCATCTTTTCTCTTTGATTAGGTGGAATCTGTTTCGAACCAGACTCCCATTTTACTGTCAATGCTGTCAATGATATTTGCCTGGGGGATTAGATCCTGCTACCAGGCATGTACTGTTGAATCCTGAAGGATTTCAACCATCATAGGGGGTGGTACTTAGTACCGTTTATCTTATAAAACATTTATCACATGGCTACTTCAATAGAGGCTTTTCATGAATATTTAAAACATGAAATATACAATTTCTGCGATAGCGCTTCAATACTTGAAATAATCAAATTCAGAACATTTAAAAGAAATTTGCATTTTCAACCGAACATGCTAAATATTTCCAAGAAAAGAATTGAATATAAAACATTTAACCAGCATGTCATATCAGAGCAATTTAAAAACGGGAATCAAAAACTGAATTTGATATTCAAATGCTTCACATCACTTGAACTTAAAACTTCTTCAAATATTTGGAGTTAAATCTCCATTTCAAACACAGGGTTACTCACCTCGGTCCTTTAAGGTTAGTGCTAAAAATGCGCTTTCCCACTTCCTCTGTAGTTCCTAAGAACAATTCATAAACAATCTCATCAACATCACATTCATCACAATATCACCTACTGATGCTTCTTATCTTATGCTTAGTTCGTATTAATCCTAACCGACTTCATAAATTTCTTATGTACTTAATTCAACTCGTACTTTTAACCTATGACACATTTTAATGTGTTAGGAATTTAATTTATTTTAACTTGTAAAGCTATACTCTTCTGGTAGCTCCATTAACTTTAATTTAAATTTAATTACTTCACATGTTAACGTGGCGTGTCTTCTCGCACCTCATTTCCTCGTACTTTCCTTAGTTTAGTACTTCGGCAATATTTCAGTTTATAGTCATCTGACAGATGCTATTCATCAAATTTTATGTCTCTTTATTTTAGACACTTCTTTTGGTGGAATGGACTCTACCATTTTGTCCGGAACGTCGAAGAAAGTCAATTTTGGCTTTCTTATAATTTAATTCGGCTCAGGACATGTTAGGGGCAATTTGGTAATTTATACCTTAACGTGTCTAAATTTTTTGGAGTCCCGTCTCGTGAAACGGACCCCACCATTAGATTCAGAATGTTCCAAATAGTCAAAATCTACTATTTATTTATTTCATTTGGACCTCGTTTGACTCATTTATGGGCAGAGGTATTTTAGTCATTTTGACATTTTTACGGGTCTTTAAATTTTTCGGGACCTCATCTCATGTCGTGGACCTCACCAATGGACTTAGGAGGTCTGAGATAGTAGAAATACATATATAACTCATCTCATTTGGACACCGGGCCATTTTGGAGTATTTAATTTAATTAAGTAAATTTAATTAAATTAAATTCATAAAGAATAAGATATATATATATATATATATATATATATATATATATTTAGTGTGCAATGAGTAACAGGTCGAATAGGGTGGCACGCTGGCCAGCGTGTCACCTCCCTCCCCATAGATACCACGTTCGATTCCTGTTAGGTGCAAAGTGCACCGTTTATTTTCTGATTTATTTTATATATATTATATATATAAATATTGCCCTATATGTGACACACGCGCATGCGTGGCCGAGTGGAAAGAGTTGGGTTTACGCGCATGAGGATGGGGGTTCGAGTCCCAGGGGCTTCGACCCCTTTTTATTTTTCCCTGTTTTCGTAAACCAAACGGCGGACAAGGGTGTTAAACCGGAATAAGCCACGCTATTCGCGCTTGGTTTATTGAATTTGGGCCATAACCGTATAGCCAAACACACTGAATCAGGGTTTTAAAACCCTTAAGCCAAAACGGTCACGTTTTAATAATGCGGTGGCCTGCCCGTGAGCCACCACATGTCCCGAGTTAACTCGGTGACTCAATTCAAACAGTGAGTCGACTCGGTCGTCTTCCCCATTCGACCCCTACTGTTGCCCTAGATCCCGAAGCTAAAAAGCTTCAGTTTCGAGCCATTTTACTCACCCAAACCCAACTGTTTTTAACCTAAATCACTTCTAGGACCTCATGTAAAGGTTCGGCATTCGTTTAAGGGATCAAACTGGTCTCATTTGTTCGGTTAGAGGTTTGATAATCAAACCTGCACCTCGGTCGTTCATGCTCATTTTTTAGCCAAATCACATGGGGCTTGTTCCATTGTGTTTTATTTTCCATAAGGCTTCATATTTCATTCATAAAGATGAGTTTCACATTGAGTTTGAGGAGTTGGGTTTCAAACCCGAAACCTGCAACTCATTATTTGGAGGTCTTTTCTTATGGTTCTAGGTCGCAGTCATACGTTTTTGGAAAGCAAAAAGGGTCTAGTTGAGGTCCCTATAGGTCAAATGGAGTTTGATCTCCATCAATTCAGACCTGCTTGAAATCGGTCATCAATGGTGGTTTAGTGTACGGTGGGGTGTTTCTGGTGTGTTCAATGTCTATTATTCATGTCTATTTACTGTAAACATCTTATATGCATGAAAATCACTAAAACAGTTCATTGGCATGCATGTATTTTTAGAGAGAGAAATTATGTAATTTTTATGGATTTACCTCAAAGGTGGTATTCCTTCCTCATTCTTCTCATTTTTCTTCTCCCTCTAGCTTCTGTATTCCCTTCAGAAACTCCTCTCTCTCTTTTCGTGTGATGGAATGGTGTTGGGGGCAAGTGTATAAAATTATGTGTATATATGCATATAAGCTCATGCTTGATCATGGTACTTCCTGAATTCCCCACCAACTTGGTTAACTTGTGGCAGCTTCTTTTCTCAAATTTCTACTGTTTTGGGGCAGGCCTTGAATGGCCGGTTGTGTGTGTGTGTTTGTTTTATTTTACATATATATATATATATATATATATCCCACTCACATGATGCTCACACAACAACTCCTTTGGACACACACACACCTCAATACCCATTGAGTAATTGCATGCCTCTATATATAAATATATTCCTGTCTATGTATGTATATATACATATACATATTTATGTATTTAAATATATATATATGGTAAATATACTTTGTATATTATTATTATTGTTATCATTATCTATATATATATACTAACGTTAATTTCTTATATCATAATAATTAATTACTTTAAAAATTAATTATTCTTTTAAGTGTACACCCTTTATACTAATCCTTCGTACCCTCAAAATGTGTGCCCAATTCTTATACTCGTATCGATGATCGGCAGTTGACGTACAATAAAAGTATCATCAAACCGACAAGTTGGTGATTGCAACGAAAGTGATGTACAGTCGTCCTGACTTTTCAGGACTTTTCAGGACTATTACTTAAAAGTCCGTGCGTCGGGTTTGAAACCGACCTCGTTACTTAAGGCGTCGATTACTAATTTGACGCGACGGTTTAATAGTCCCTAACTCGGGTCAGGGTATTACAATTAATGCCAACAATTTTGAGCTCAAACCAGCCTTGATCCGCATGGTGCAACATGCCCAATTTAGCGGATCGCCACTTAATGATCCCAATATTCATTTGGCAATATTTTTAGAGATTTGTGACATTGTAAAGATTAATGGTGTTACTGAAGACACCATTAGACTGAGATTGTTTCCTCTTCTTTGAGGGACAAGGCAAGAGGTTGGCTACAATCTCCACAACCGGGAAGCATCACTAGTGGTAGGACATGGCTGAAAAGTTTCTTGCTAAATTCTTTCCACTTGCAAAATCAGCCCAACTCAGGAGTGAAATTGGTCAATTCAAGCAAAATGATTTCGAGTCACTCTATGAAGCATGGGAAAGGTATAAAGATTTGATTTGACGCTACCCTCAACATGGATTGCCGGATTGGTTGCAAGTTCAGATGTTCTATAATGGGTTAAATGGGCACACTCGGACCATAGTTGATGCTGCTTCTGGTAGAACTTCGATGTCAAAGACTGCCGAGGTTGTTACTTCGCTTTTGGAAGAAATGGCCTTAAACAACTATCAATGGCCAACCGAAATAACTATGGCAAAGAAAGTTGTTGGAATTCATGAATTGGAGTCGTTAGCAACCCTTTCAGCTCAAGTTGCATCTCTATCCCATCAGATTTCAGCTTTGACAACCCAAAGGATACCACAAAGTGCAAAATATGTTGCAGCTACAAGTATGATAGTTCCGAGTAATGAAGCGAGTCAAGAACAAGTTCAATACCTCAACAATCGGAACTACAACTATCATGGATTAATGCCAAATTACTACCATCCAAGGCTTCGAAATCATGAGGATTTGTCTTATGGAAACACAAAGAATGTGTTGCAACCTCCTCCAGGATTTGATAGTCAACCAAACGAGAAGAAGATGTCACTTAAGGATGCCATGATTTCCTTTGTTGAGGAGACAAAAGCAAAGTTTTAAAGGACTGATTAACAGTTGGATAACATCGAGACTTATTATAGCAATATGGGAGCCACTATGAAGAATCTTGAAGTGCAAATTGGGTAACTAGCCACAACCATTAGTGCCCAACAAAAAGGAACTTTTCCTAGCAACACAGAGGTGAATCCAAAGGAATAATGCAAGGCTATCACACTTAGGAGTGGAAGAGAAATTGAGAGGTCACCATCAAAGGAAAGCCAAGTCCACCCCTACAGCTGCAAACAATGGCCAAAGCAAGAATAAAGTAGAAGAAGAGGAGATTGTGGATGGTACACAAAGAGAGACTGATATACCTCCAGCAATTTCATTTCCTGACAATCCTCTTATTCTCTCTACTCCACTTCCTTATCCTCAGCGTTTTCAAAAACAAAAATTAGATAAGGAATTTTCTAAGTTTTTGGATATTTTTAAGAAAATTCACATAAACATTCCTTTTGCAGATGCCTTGGGACAAATGCCAAACTATGTTAAATTCTTGAAGGACATCATTTCCAAGAAAAGAAGGTTGGGGGAGTTCGAAACAGTGAAGCTTTCTGAAGAGTGCAGTGCCATTCCTCAAAAGAAATTGTCTCAAAAATTAAAAGATCCAGGGAGTTTCACTTTGCCTTGCACTATTGGAAATTCATTTTTTGATAAAGTTTTATATGATCTTGGTGCTAGCATTAATCTTATGCCACTTTCTGTTTGCAGGAAATTGGGACTTGGAGAGATGAAACAAACAACCATTTCTCTGCAACTAGCATACCGATCCATCAAATATCCACGTGGAATCATAAAAGACGTATTGGTCAAGGTGGATAAGTTTATTTTTCCTGCTGATTTTGTGGTGTTAGATATGGAGGAAGACCAAGAAGTCCCACTAATTCTTGGCCGACCATTCTTGGCTACGGGAAGAGCTTTAATTGATGTTTAAAAGGGTGAATTAACATTGAGAGTAGACAAGGAATAGGTTAGGTTCGGAATAGGTTAGGTTCGACATCTACCGAGCCGTGAGATTTCCAAAAGATCCAAGCACTTGCTTTCGGGTAGATATCATTAAGCAATGTGTAGAAGAAGCTTTTCCAGAAGATGTGCCTGCTGATCACCTAGAATGATCCTTGCAACAGGTTACATCACTTAGCAATGAAGTGGGGAGGCTAGAGTCGATGGTAGCAAAGACGGATTCTATAATTTCTAAAGAAAAGATGCAGCAAACGACAACTCCAGAGTTGAAGAAAAGATATACATCTTCGCTATGCATTCTTGGGTAATGCTTATGAAAATGCAAAGATATACCAAGAACGAACGAAGAAGTGGCCTGAAAAACAGATTCTTAGGATGGGTTTGCTCTAGGACAGTAGGTTTTACTCTTTTTTTGGTGGGTAAATGAAATATATAGAAGAAAAGAAAATACAAGATCAAGAGGGCATACCATCGTACAAGCTAGAGGGAAGGGAGGCCTTTTACAGGCAGAAGAGCTCCCGACCCATAGCTACAAAAAAGAAAACATACAAACGTTACTCTTTAAAAATACTACTTGGGAGAGACCAAATACACTGAAGATGCCTATTGGAGTTTGAGTTCACAATCCCTTTAAAGGTAGTGAGCCTGCCACGAATCATATCCTGGGTTTGAGCTATGATAACCTGAGGGTTTTTCTTAACCATGGTGAATAGTCTGCTATTTCTTTCACGCCAAATGTTATAGACCGTGCAAGCTAGGGTAAGCTTGCCTATAATTGAGGAGAAATTTTTGCCTTTGAATGTGTTGCTGGCCCAAAGAACAATCTGTTGCCAGTCCCCAGTTGGGCTTTGAAATCCACTTTTGAAAGCAAATAGGACCATATGTTGGAGGAGAAGGGACACGAAAAGAAAAGATGGCTGTTACTCTCGTTCTCCCTGAAGCAAAGAAGGCATCTAGGATCATGGCCAAGCGGAGAATAAAAGAGGCGATCCTTGGTACTTAAACTCTGACAAATAGCCAACCATAGAATAAATCCAACACGGGGAATAGCTTTTGGATGCCAAATAAGCTTCCACCAATGGACCTGGGGGTTACGACTCCTCAGGGTATCCCAAGCTGAACTGATGGAGAAATCCCCATTAGAAGAGGGGGTCCAAATCGCCGTGTCTTCCCGGTGGGGTAGAGGAAGAAGGTTTGTAGGCATGCCATGTTTAAGTTCAAGCAGATGAGGAGAGTTAGCAGGAGGCCAATTCCAATGATGATCTAGTATGATAGAACCAACTTTAGCATATCTCCCAAGACCTGAATCATAGATAACCCTTTCTCCCATGTTGTCATATATGGAGCCATTGGGGAGCCAATAGTCAAACCAGAGAGATGCAAACTAGCCATTCCCAATAGAAATTCTAATGTACGGCTTAAACAATGGCCTGAATTTAAGCATTTTCCCCCATGCCCATGAGCAGGATTGGGGACACTTGACCTCCTAAAAGCTTTTACCTTTAAGGATATTGTTGCGAATCCAGAGAACCCAAGGAGAATTGGATGGGTGTTGAAACATAGTCCATATAAGCTTCCCTAGAGCTGCTTTGTTCCAATCATAGAGCTTCTTTATCCCAAGCCCTCCTTCATCTTTAGGACAAGTAATGTCATCCTAAGCAACTTTGGATCTGGAATGAATAAGATGGTTGCCGCTCCAAAGAAAAGATCTCATGGCTTGTTCGACTTGATTAATCACCTTCTTAGGGAGAATGAAATGGGAAGACCAGAAGACCTGAATGCTAAAAAGCACTGATTTGATCAGTTGAAGCCGACCAAGCGTAGGATAAGGAGGGCTTGAGGTTACTATCCACTCCAGAAACGAAGATGTTACTTTTGGAGGCATTGTGAAGAAGACCAGAGAAGGAAGCAAATGTGTTAAGCCCTTCCTTGAGAATAGAGGCTGAAAGGAGATCACCATGACAGAAAAGCATAATATCATCAGCAAAGCAAAGGTGAGCCAGCTTAGTATTATGGCATCTCCAATGGTATTTAAATTGAGGAGCAGCTGAATTCTGTTGAATAATCAGAGAGAGCACTTCCATTGAAAGCATAAAAAGATAGGGGGGAGAGGATCTCCTTGCCTTAGACCCTTAGCACCAGGAAAAAAACCTTCCAACTCTCCATTAATAACAAGTGAGAAACGAGGAGTAGATATGCAATAGTAGATCCAATCAATAAACAGCTTAGGAAATCCCATAAGGCTCAAGATGTCCATAATAAACTCCCACCGCACTGAGTCAAAAGCTTTCTTAAGATCAACTTTCATTGTACAACGAGGAGAGCCTGAGTTCTTGTGGCAATTGTGCATGAGCTCTTGGGCCAGAAGGATGTTGTCACTGATTTTCCTACCTTGAATAAAGGCAGATTGGGCTGAGTCAATGAGGCTAGGAAAGATTTTCTTTAGGCGATTGGCAAGGATTTTGGAGATGGCGTTGTAGATAGTGTTACAGCAAGAAATAGGCTGGTAGTCATGAACAAAGGAAGGGTTAGGGACCTTGGGAACCAGGGTAATAGTAGTGGAGTTGATCTCCTTAAGAATGGATATTGAAGAAAAAAATTCTGAGATAGCAGCAATGACCTCAGGTTTGACAATACTCCAGGCTTTTTTGAAAAAATAGCCATGGAAACCATTAGGCCCTGGAGCTTTATTAGGGTGGAGGCTGAAAAGAGCTTCTTGGATTTCATCTTCCGAGACAGGGCATTGGAGAACTGCGAGAAAGTCATTACAATGTTGCATTTGATCTCTTTGATGTCATCAATTCTATTACCACTAGCATCAATCAGGCTGACTATCTTGTTTCTATTTCTTATACTATTCGCTGATTTTTATTTTTTTTTTTTGATTGGTAAAAAGATATATAAAAGAAGAAAAGAAATACAAGATCAAGAGGGCATACCGTCGAAACAAGCTAAAGGGAAGGAGAACTACTACAGGCAGAAGAACTCATGACCCCAAGCAGAAAAGAAACCATGACTAAACAGAAAATAATACAAAGCAAGAGGGCATACCCTCGGACAAGCTAAAAGGGGAAAAAACAAGAAATTACAAGAGCTCTTGACCCATGCTGAGAAACATTACACATTAAAAATACTACAAGGTAAAGTCCAAGTACACTGGAGATGTCTATTGGAGTGAGAGTCCTGAATCCCTCTTGAGGTAGTGAGCCTGCCACGGATCATGTCCTGAGTTTGAGCTATGATGGCCTTTGAGTTTCTCTCAATCTTGGTGAATAATCTGCTATTCCTTTCACGCCAAACGTTGTAAATTGTACAAGCAAGAGTGAGCCGGCCTAAAATGGAGGAAAAGGACTTACCTTTGAAAGAGTTGGAGGCCCAAAGAATAGTCTGACGCCAGTCCCCATTTGGGCTTCGAAATCCACTTTTAGAGAGCAAGTGGGACCATATGTTGGAAGTGAAGGAACAAGAAAAGAAGAGGTGGTTGTGACTCTCATTTTCTCTTAAACAGAATAGGCATTTGGGGTCATGACCAAGATTAGAAAAGAAAAGACGGTCCTTGGTCCTTAGACTGTGACGGATGGCCATCCAAAGGATGAACCCTGCACGGGGAATAGCTTTTGGATGCCAAACAAGCTTCCACCAATTTACTTGGGGGTTACGGCCACGCAGGGTATCCCAGGCAAAGTTGATGGAGAAGACCCCATTTGGGGAGGGCAACCAAAAAGCTTTATCATCATGGAGGGGGGAGGGAAGAAGATTAGGAGGCATACCATTCTTAAGGTCTAGAAGGTGAGGAGAATTAGCAATGGGCCAGTTCCAATGATTTTCACGAATGATGTAATTCACTGTAGCTTTTCTACCAAGACCCGAATCATAAATAACCCTTTCTCCCATATTATCGTAGATGGAGCCATTAGGAAGCCAATTGTCAAACCAAAGAGAAGCAAAACACCCATTGCCAATGACAATTTTGATGTACGATTTGAATAACGGGCGGAATTTGATCATTTTCCTCCATGCCCATGAGCAAGCTACTATTCGCCGATTTGAAGAAGAAAGAGGTATTTTGGTCACCTTCCGTAAGCCATTGGACCCGGGATACTCGTTCTTCTAGATTACTCGTGTCTCCTCGTAGATCAGCCATTTTCGCTGTAAAACAAATAGAGTTAGTTTTTTATTACATGTTATAATCACATAAGATTATATCACCTATTTGATATTTAAAATTTAGAGTTTATCATTTTTTATTTTTCGTAGTGGTTTGATAGTCCACTTACTTCTTATCTTCGTTTTACTACTTCTATTTAACTACAGGTCCGATACCCCGCCTTCCTATAGAACACGTACTTTTAATCACTTTCCTTACTCTAATGCGGGTCCCATACCTCGCCTTCAAATCAATTCACAAACTTCTAATCATTTATTTAACTATAATACAGGTCTCATACCTTGCATCCAAGTCAAATCATGTACTTCACATATCTACTTCATGTAATGTGGGTCCCATACCCCGCCTTTAGATCATATCACGTACTTCTAATATTTAATTTGTGAAATACAGGTCCCGTACCCCGCCTTCGAATCAATTCACATATTTCAATGTCTTAGGTAGCCTAGAACCTACCTAACTCGTAGTTATGTTTCTAATTCTTCTAGTGTCACTAAGTTGTTTAAGTCAACCTGGCTCTGATACCACACTATCACGCCCCGAAACCAACCATGTGCGGATTCTCGAATAGCGGCCACCGCCCTTCGACCTGGGGGCCTTAGGGCGAGGCGAACGTAAGCGATAGTATCGCACGGCGGTGTGACCTCTGTTTCTGGAAGCGTGAAATTTTTTTTCTTTTCTTTTCTTATTTTAATTTCCCGCACATCCGCCCGATAATGCCGCTCTTCAAAACAGTACACATGATTATACATTCAGAGCGTAATAAAAACTTAAAGAATTATAATTAATACATGTTCAACTGCCCCGTGGGGCTTAATACATAACAGTTTTGCTATCTTCTAATACAAAATGTGACTACTAAAACTTTATAGTGCTTTCCAAAAAGACTGCTAGTCCTGCAAATAGCTGCTTACGCCCTTCCTCAAAATAAGCGAAGCTCTAATCATCATCATCAAGTCAAGACTACTGTCAGTCACCTGAAAGGGGGTCGGATAAAAATTCGGATAAGCTAATCTAAGCTTGTGAGTAATTCCAGCAATTGTCGTGCGTTTTTCAATTAGCAGTGGTATAAGAGATTTTATAAAACACTCACTACCAATTGCTCGTATACTTCGAAGATAGAATATATGCATTCTTTAAAACAAAGAGCTTGAAACATTTAAAACAAATCAAGCTTAACATGTACTTATTCAAATAGAGTATATGAACTTCAAAACATGTAGATATGCATAGTAAAATGAGGGTAAAACCTGCTTTCATTTCAAACATATCATCTTATCACTTTTATTAGTAGAATTCGTTTTGAACCAGATTCCAGTTTTACATCGACAATTGAGAATCTCTTGCTTGGGGGATTAGATCCTGCTACCTGGCATACATCATGTTAATTGAATTCCGAAGAACCCAAAATCATTTTCATCATGTCATTTGAGTTCTGAAAAAACCAAAAATAATTTTCATCATGTCATTTGAGTTCCGAAGAAACCCAAAATCATTTTTGGTGCTTCTGCACGCTTCATCTTGCTTTACTAGTGGCAACAGGAGGTATAAAACACTTACAAATAGATGCTATTTAAAAGCATTTAAAACATGGCCTCCCTGTAGTTGCAATTTAAAACATAACACATAACTTCTTCAATAGGGCTTCAAATACTATAATATGAAAATTCAGAATATTTAAAGGGATTTGGCATTTTAAACTTAGACATTCTGAAATATATTTAAGAAAAACTATAGTAAAAACCATTCACTGAGCATGTCACAATAAGGTTTATAAGAACAGAATATTATAAAACAGGATTCATGTAATTTTCGAATTTGACATTTAAATGCTTCAGATATTTTGAACTTAAAACTTCTTCAAATCCATGGAGTTAAATCTCCACTTCAAATATAGGGTTACTCACCTAATAATGGGCTTTCCCACCTCCTCTATAGTTTCTAAGAACAATTCATAAATATTCTCATTAACCTCATATTCATTGCAATATCACCTATAATTACTTCTTCACATAGGTTTGGTTCATATTAAATCCTAATTTAAATCTTAGGCGTTATACTCTTAAAGTATATTCTTCTGGTAGCTTCATTAATTCTTAGGGTTGCTTCTATTACTTCACATGCGTACATGTCCTATTTTTTCGTACGTCAATTCATAAAATGGACTTCACTTTTGAGTCCGAAAAGTGAAAAAGTGTCTCAGTCTATCGTTACATGCACTTATGCTATTCATCAAATTTTATAGGCATATCTCTTTATTATAAATATCTCTTTTGATCAAATAGACTCTACTATTGAGTCTGGAACGTCAAAGAAAGTCAATTTAGACCTTCTCGGACTTCTATTTGGCCTTAGGGGCAATAGGGGTAAATTGGTCATTTTACACTTTTACGTGTCTTTATTTTTTGGGGTCCCGTCTCGTAAAACGAACCTCACCATTGGTTTCAGAATGCCCAAAATAGTTAAAATACAGTATTCATATGTTTAATTTAGACATCGGACTATTGCGTCATTATTTAATTTAATTAATTTTATTTAATACAATTTTTGTATAATGTGTGTGTGTGTGTGTGTGTGTATATATATATATATATATATATATATTTGTGGGATTTAGTTGACACGGGATTGTCGTGTCAACTTGGTTTATATGCCTTACTCCCTTGCCTTTGGTTCCCTATTCGAGTCTCGGGCTTGCGCCCCTTTTAATTTTTTTTTCCTCAAATTTTCCTTTTATATTTTATATATATATTTGGCCACAATATATACCATCGGCGTGCCCGTCGAAGTGGTAAGAAGGGGGTTTTAGGTTTGAGGGGTCATGCGTTTGAATCGCATGGGGTTGCAGCCCCTTTTATTTTTTCTAATTTTCTATAGGCCAAACGGGGGACAAGAGCCTTATCCATGGATAGGCTATCCTTAATCGCGTACAGGTTATTAAATTTGGCCCACAACCCCATAACCAAACAGCCCAAATACTTATTTTAAAACTTAAAATTCGTTAGCCTAAACGGCGTCATCCCACTTATGCGGTGGTTAATATGCAAGCCACCACGTGGCTGAGTCGTTCACTCAATTCAAACGAGTCATGCGAGTCAACCCATCGTCGTCTTCACCACCTAGGTCACTGTTGCCCTTGTTTCTGCAGATTTTTCATTTTGAATTTCATGCTTTTCTAGTTGATCATTCTCTTTGTTTTTCATCGCAAAACATTTCTGGGGTTTTGGTCAGTAATCTAACATTCATTTGAGAGCTTAAATCAAGCTCAACAATTCAATTCAAAACTTTCATCTCCCACGGTTTCTAGGCTAGTAAATAGCCATTTCTCCATGAAAGTTCATGGGGTTTGGTTTGTTTTGATCCTCAGATTATGGAGTTTCATTCTACATTCCTTAGGTTTATTTGTGGTGCAAGTTTGAAATTGTGTCAAGAAACCCGAAACATGTAAGTCTAAATTTGAGAGGTTTCCTTTGGGTTTCTTGGTCGAAGTTTGGTGTGTTTAACATGCTTTGGGGGTCTTGTAGAGGTTCCAATAAGCCAAGGTTAGTTTGGTCTTGACTGTTTTAGACCTGCACTTATGGAGGTCCATTCATGGTTCTTCATGGGTTTGGTGTTCTAGGGCTGTTTTAAAGCCAATAATTCATGCCCTGTTCAGGTTTATATATCCTAAACATTATTCATGCGTAAACAAAGCTTAAATAGTTTGTAAACATGTAAAATTTTGAGAGAGGAAACATGGTGGAAACATGGTGGGTTTTATAGATTTTTACGTTGACAGTGAATTTCTCCCCTTCTCCTTCTGTTTCCTACCTTCTGAATATCCCAAAGTTCCTTCAGTTTCTTATCTCTCCCTCCAATGGACATTCAGCGCATGTACACACATATATTTATATAGAGACCATTTCCTGGCCGCCCCCCCTCTTTCTCTCTTCTTCCCTTCTCATAGCCCCTTTCAGTGACTTCCATTTTGCTTTCTTTCCAATCCATTTAGTTTCTCCTTTTCATTTCAGCTTTGCATTCAATTTTGGGTTGATATTTACATTTTATATGTATATTATATGTTTACACATACTAACACACATGTAAACACACACATATGCAGCCGACACTCACACACAGTCTTTCACAATTCTGCACACACACATACTTTAATATATATATATATATATATATGTATATTTATTTGCATGTGTATGTATATGTATACATACTTTGACTATACACACCAAATACACACTTAGTGTGTTTATTTTCCATATGCTAATATACATATTATAATCACATGTATATTACTATATATTTGTACACACACAATACAATGCATATTGAAACATAATTATTTGTGTATTCCTCGACTTTCGGTCTTCTCGTAGTTAATTTTAATCTGCCGTTTAAAATCTCGTAAGGCATGCCCTATTATCCGATATTTCGGGTCAGGGTGTTACATTCACCCCTCCTTATTAGCGTTTTGTCCTCAAAACTCGAGTGTTGCCGTTCTTTTAAGATATTTCTCTCTTTTCTTCCTTGCTACATTCTATTATCTATCATGTTCATGCATCAAGTAGTCAAATTTAAATGACAGTCATATATATATAAGACAGAAATTAAATATTTAGATAGAATACCTAGCTGACCCTCAGATGGGTACCTTGTTAGCCTGATCCCATTTCGGGCAATTCTTTATGAGATGTCCCTCTTTTCCACACTTAGAACAAGCTCCTGTGATCATACGGCAAGACGCATAATGTTTCCTATTGCAGACAGGGCATAGTGGAGTTGTCATTTTTCTATTGCTTCCTCCTATTCTCCTATCCCTGTTTAAAATAGGTTGTTCCTGTGGCTGGGGGTCTTGCACATTCTGTTGTGTTCCGTGCTGGGTTTGGGCATCATACACAGTTTGAACTATTACTTCTAAGATCTGTTCAATTCTGCCTACTCGTTCTTCTAGATTACTCCTGTCTCCTCGTATATCAACCATTTTCGCTGTAAAACAAGTAGAGTTAGTTTTTTATTACATGCTATAATCACATAAGATTATATCACCTATTTGAAATTTAAAATTTAGAGTTTATCATTTTTGATTTTTCGTAGTGGTTTTATTGTCCACTTACTACGGGTCCCATACCCAGGCTTCCTATAGAGCACGTACTTCTAATCACTTTCCTTACTCGAATGCTGGTCCCATACCCCGCCTTCAAATCACGTCACAAACTTCTAATCATTTATTTATCTATAATGCAGGTCCCATACCCTGCATTCAAGTCAAATCATGTACTTCACATATCTATTTCATATAAAGCGGGTCCCATACCCCGCCTTCATATCATATCACGTACTTCTAATATTTAATTTGTGAAATGTAGGTCCCATACCCCGCCTTCCAATCATTTCACATATTTCAATGTCTTAGGTAGCCTAGAACCTACCTAACTCGTAGTTATGTTTCTAATTCTTCTAGTGTCACCAAGTTGTTTAAGTCAACCTGGCGCTAATACCACTCTATCACGACCCGAAACCCACCCTGTGCAGATTCCCGAATCCTGATCGCCGCCCTTCGGCCCGGGGGCTTTAGGGCGAGGCGAACGTAAGTGACGGTGTGGTGCGACTGTATTGCACGGCGGCGGGGCCTGTGTTTATGGAAGCGTGAAATTTTTTTCTTTTCTTTTCTTATTTTAATTTCCCGCACATCCGCTCTGTACTGCCGCTCTTCAGAATGGTACACATGATTATACATTCAGAGCATAATAAAAACTTAAAAACTTATAATAATACATGTTCAACTGCCCCGTGGGGCTTAATACATAACAGTTTTGCTATCTTCTAATACAAAATGTGACTACTAAAACTTTATAGTGCTTTCCAAAAAGACTGCTAGTCTTGCAAATAGCTGCTTACGCCCTTCCTCAAAATGGGCGAAGCTCTAATCATCATCATCAAGTCAAGACTACTGTCAGTCACCTGAAAGGGGGTCGGATAAAACTCCGGATAAGCTAATCTAAGCTTGTGAGTAATTCCAGCACTTGTCATGCGTTTTTCAATTGGCAGTGGTTGGTATAAGAGATTTTATAAAACACTCACTACCAATTGCTCGTATACTTCGAAGATAGAATATATGCATTCTTTAAACAAAGAGCTTGAAATATTTAAAGAAAATCAAGCTTAACATGTACTTATTCAAGTAGAGTATATATGTGAACTTCAAAACATGTAGATATGCATAGTAAAATGAGGGTAAAACCCTGCTTTCATTTTAAACATATCATCTTATCACTTTCATTAGTAGAATTCGTTTCGAACCAGATTCCAGTTTTACATCTGCAATGGAGAATCTCTTGCTTGGGGGATTAGATCCTACTACATGGCATACATCATGTCAATTGAATTCCGAAAAACCCAAAATCATTTTCATCATGTCATTTGAGTTCTGAAGAAACCCAAAATCATTTTTAGTTCTTTTGCACGCTTCATCTTGCTTTACCAGTGGCAGCAAGAGGTATAAA
This sequence comes from Nyssa sinensis, assembly GCA_008638375.1. Classification (NCBI taxonomy): domain Eukaryota; kingdom Viridiplantae; phylum Streptophyta; class Magnoliopsida; order Cornales; family Nyssaceae; genus Nyssa; species Nyssa sinensis. The sequence continues at coordinate 23,390,452 of CM018032.1, forward strand.
ACACTTACAAATAGATGCTATTTAAAAGCATTTAAAACATGCCTCCCTGTAGTTGCATTTTAAAACATATAACATATAACTTCTTCAATAGGGCTTTAAATACTTGGAATATGCAAATTTAGAATATTTAATGAGATTTGGCATTCTAAACTTAGACATGCTGAAATATATTTTAAGAAACACTGTAGTATAAACCATTCACTGAGCATGTCACAATAAGGTTTATAAGAACAGAATATTTTAAAACAGGATTCGTTTCACTGAATTTGACATTCAAATGCTTCAACTATTTTGAACTTAAAACTTCTTCAAATCCATGGAGTTAAGTCTCCACTTCAAATACAGGGTTACTCACCTTTGTCCTTAGGGTTAATGCTAATAATGCGCTTTCTCACCTCCTTTGTAGTTCCTAAGAACAATTCATAAATATTCTCATTAACCTCATATTCACTGCAATATCACCATGTTATTACTTGTTAACTCATGTTTGGTTCGTATTAAATCCTAATTTAAATCTTAGGCGTTATACTCTTAAAGTATACTCTTCTGGTACCTTCATTATTGCTTAGGGTTGCTTCTATTACTTCAAATTTTTACATGTCCTATTTTTTCGTATGTCAATTCATAATATGGACTTCACCATTGAGTCTGAAATGCAAAGAAGCGTCTCAGTCTATACTTACATGAACTTGTGCTATTCATCAAATTTTATAGGCATATCTCTTTATTATAAATATCTCTTTTGAGCAAAATAGACTCTACTATTGAGTCTGGAACATAAAAGAAAGTCAATTTAGACCTTCTCGGACTTCCATTTGCCCTTAGGGGCACTAGGGGTAAATTGGTCATTTTACACTTTTACGTGTCTTTATTTTTCGGGGTCCCGTCTCACCAAACGGACCTCACCATTGGTTTCAGAATGCCCAAAATAGTTAAAATACACTATTCATATGTTTAATTTGGACATCGGACTATTTCGTCATTATTTAATTTAATTTATTTTATTTAATACAATTTATATATAATGTGTGTGTGTGTGTATATATATATATATATATATATATATATACATTTGTGGGATTTAGTTGACACGGGATTGTCGTGTCAACTTGGTTTGTACGCTTTACTCCTTTGCCCTTGATTCCCTGTTTGAGTCTCGGGGTTGCAGCCCTTTTAATTTTTTTTTCTTAGATTTTTCTTTTATATTGGATATATAGTTTGCCACAATATATACCACGAGCGTGCCCTTCCAAGTGATAAGAAGGGGGTTTTAGGTTTGAGGGGTCATACGCTCGAATCCTAGGGGCAGGCACCTTTCATTTTTTTTGATTTTCTATGGGCCAAACGGCGGACAAGAGCCTTATCCGTGGATAGGCTATCCTCAATCGCGTACAAGTTATTAAATTTGGCCCACAACGCCGTAACCAAACAGTCCAAATACTTATTTTTAAAAATTAAAATTCCTTAGCCTAACGGTGTTGTCCCACTTATCAGTGGTTAACGTGCAAGCCACCACGTGGCTGAGTCCATTCACTGAGTTAAAACGAGTCACGTGAGTCAACCGATCGTCTTCTTCACCACCTAAGTCATTGTTGCCCTAGTTTCTGCAGATTTTAATTTTGAATTTCGTGCTTTTCTAGTTGATCATTCTCTCTATCTTTCATCCCAAACATTTTTGGGGTTTTGGTCAGTAGTCTAGCATTCATTTGAGAGCTCAAATCGAGCTCAACAGTTCAGTTCAAAACTTTCATCTCCCACGGTTTCTAGGCTAGTAAATAGCCATTTTTCCATGCAAGTTCATGGGATTTGGCTTGTTTTGATCCTCAAATTATGGAGTTTCATTCTACATTCCTTAGGTTTAGTTATGGTGCATGTTTGAAAGTTGTGTCAAGAAACCCGAAACCTGCATGTCTAAATTTGAGAGGTTTCCTTTGGGTTTCTTGGTCGAAGCTTGGTGTGTTTAACATGCTTTGGGGGTCTTGTAGAGGTTCTAGTAAGCCAAGGTTAGTTTGGTCTTGACTGTTTCAAACCTGCACTTATGGAGGTCCATTCAGGGCAGTTCTTCATGGGTTTGGTGTTCTAGGGCTGTTTTAAAGCCAATTTTTCATACTCTGTTTAACTTTATATATCCTAAACATTATTCATGCATAAACAAAGCTTAAACAATTTGTAAACATACAAAATTTTGAGAGAGGAAACATGGTGGGTTTTATAGATTTTTACCTTGATAGTGAATTTCTCCCCTTCTCCTTCTGTTTCCTACCTTATGAATATCCTAGAGTTCCTTCAGTTTCTTATCTCTCCCTCCAATGCACATTCAATACATGTATACACATATTTATACAGAGACCAGTTCATGGCCACCCCTCTCCCTCTCTCTCTTTTTCCCTTTTCACACCCCCTTTCATTGGCTACCATTCTGCTTTCTTTCCAATCCATTTAATTTCTCTTTTCCATTTCAGCTTTGCATTCAATTTTGGGTTGATATTTACATTTTATATGTATATTATATGTTTACACATACTAACACACATGCAACCGACACTCACACACACTTTTTCACAATTCTGCACACACACATGCTTTTATATATATATATATGTATGTATATTTATTTACATGTGTGTACATATATATATATATACATACTTTGACTATACACACCAAATACACACTTAGTGTGTGTCACGACCCGAAACCCATCCTGTGCGGATCTTGTATCGCGACTACCACCCTTCGGCCGAGGCCTTAGGGCAAGGCTCACATAAGCAACAGTATCGGACAGCGGTGCGGCCTGTGTTTTACGGAAGCGTAAAAAAACATTTTTCTTTTCTTTTCTTATTTAAATCTTTCGCACATCTGCCCCGTACTAACGCTCTTCATTGCGGTACACATGAATATACATTCCAAGCATAAACAGAATTCTAAAGTTTTATACATAATACATATTCATTTGTCCTTCGAAAATTAATTACATATCATTTACATACTGTCTATAACCAAAAATGACTAACTATTAGTTTGGTGCTTCTCAAAATCAGCTAATCCTGCAATGAACTTCCACGCCCTTCCACAAAATGAGCAATAATCAAACACTTGCTTCATCAAAAACCCGAAATTGCTTTCTATTACTTGAAAGGGGGACGGATAAAAATCTAGGTAAGCTAATCTAAGCTTGTGAGTAACTCCTGCATTTGTCATGGGGTTTCAATTGGCAGTGGTTTAACACATGAGACTTTATAAAATACTCACTACCAATTGCTTGTACTTTTAGAACACAGAATATATGTATTCTTAAAACAGATAACTGTGAAACATTTGAAGTATTCAAGCTAAACATACATTTCTTCAAATAGGGTATTTGCACTGTCAAAACATATAAACATGCATAAGAAAAATGGGGGTAAAAACCTGCTTCCATTTTCAAAAGCGTTTGTCATCTTTTCTCTTTGATTAGGTGGAATTTGTTTCAAACCAGACTCCTGTTTTACTTCTACAAAGGGGATATCTCATTGCCTGGGGGATTAGATCCCGCTACTGGGCATTTCTTTGTGTCATAGTTGAATTCCGAAGAATATCAACGTCGAATATGGTGCTTATGCACCGTTTATGTTGTAAAACATTTATCACATGGCTTCTTCAAATAGATACTTTTCATGATCATTTAAAACATGTAATATATAACTTTTGCAATAAAACTTCAAATACTTGGAATAATCAAATTTAGAATATTTAAGGAAATTGGCATTTTACTCATACATGCTAAATATTTCTAAAAAAGGAACTGTTTAAAAAAAAATATTTACGGAGCATGTCATAACAGAATATATTTTAAAACGAAAATCATATAAAGACTGAATTTGATATTCAAATGCTTCACATAACTTGAACTTAAAACTTCTTCAAATACATGGAGGCAAATCTCCACTTCGAATGCAGGGTTACTCACCTTAGTCCTTAGGGTTGGTGCTAATAGTGCGCTTTCCCACTTCCTCTGTAGTTCCTAGGAACAGTTCATAAATAATCTCGTTAACTTCATATCCACTGCAATATCCCTATTGATGTTTCTTAACTTATGCTCGTATCGTATTTAATCCTAACTTCAATCTTAAGTGCTATTTTCTTAACATATACTCTTCTGGTAGCTTCATTAACTTTTAGGGTCACTTTCTTAACTTCACATATTTACGTGTCATATTTTTCTGTACTTTATTTCATAATACGGACCTCACCGTTGAGTCTAGAACATCGAAAAAAGTCAATTTAGACTTTCTGGGCTTTTTATTTGGTCTTTAGTACGTTAGAGGCAATTTGGTAATTTACACTTTAACGTGTCTTATTTTTTTTGGAGTCTTGTCTCGTAAAACAGACCCCATCGTTGAGTCTGGAATGTCCAAAATAGTTAAAATGCACTATTTTTTTACTTTATTTGGACTTCGTTTGACTGGTTTTAGAACTTGGGGCAATTTGATAATTTTCCTATTTAATATATTAATTAAATATTAAATTATTTTTTGTTTGGGCAACAGTATAATTTCCCAGAATTTTTGGGGTCAAAACACAATTTTCCTAACTGTCGGTTCAAACAAGTGGGTTTATTCCGTTTCTAAGTGAACTGGTCTAAAGTTCTATTGAACCAACCGGTCTACCTGGTTCAATACGTAATGCTGACGTCATGATGACGTCAGCCCTAATGTTTTAAATTTAAAAACTTAACCAAAACGTCGTAGTATTGATCCGAACCAATTTAAATCATCGGGTTAGGACCCAACCCGAGGTCCGACCCATGACCCGTCACTATTCATCGTCTTCCTCATTGATTTCTTCACTGTTGCCCTAATTTTTGGTTTCTATTCTTCCAATTTCGTGTGTTTTTAACCATTGATTTTCTCTGTTCTTGGGTTTTCTGTAACACCCCGACTTTGTATAATTAATAATTAAATAATTAATTATTAATTAGTACCGGCTTAGGGAATAATTAAGGAAATTAACCTTAATCTCCCGGTGGTCACACTAGACCAATAGAACAATTAAAGCATGCTCGAAAATAGGGTACAATACCCGAACCTAATTACCAATTAATTAGGTGAAATAATGTCAATTTAACACTGACAGAATTCGAATTAATTAACCACGAAAATCCCGAATGACTAATAAACGACACGGAACCTCTGACACTATAGATAACTGAAATAGGAACTGACCGGAAGAAACTGCATCGAAAAAGGAGTTACGGAATGAAAGTTATGAGACAAACATGTGAAACTGGAATTTAGCGACAACCAAACAGGGCCTTAACCAGAAAATAAGAGAAAATGGTCACTTGGGAGGCCAAGGGGAATTGAACCCTTGACCTACCAAGGTAAGCAACTTTGTCCCAAAAAGTTACCAACTAGGCTGTTGGTTACTTTGTGCATAAATACAGCAAAATATGTATATAACCTATAATCTGCTCAAGCCACCACCCAAATTGGCCAATGGCCTTGCATGCATTCCCTTCATCATAGCCCTCCATCACCTCCATCAGGTCAGCAGTCACTAACCCCACTAAGGGTAGAGATACACTCATATGTGTATAGCCCTATATGTACATATATATATAAGCTATAACTTGCATCAATTCTCTCTTTAGAGAATTCTGAAAATACAGAATTGTGTGAGTGTGTGTGCATACGTGAGGGACTGTGAGAGAGGGTGAAGTGTGGAGAGAGAGAGAGAGAGAAGGGAGATTGTGCATGCAAGTGAGAGAGGAAATTGGCAATTGAAGTAAAGGCTTGACGATTGCATGCATGACCTGAGGGACTTGAGGACACTGTGAGGAATCCTGAGTCAAGTCATTGGAGAAGAGAGTCTCTGTTGAAGGTAAACTCCAAACTTACCTCACTCTTTCATTTTAAATTTTGAATTATTTTGATGAGTTGCTACGGGTATAGACTACATGCATGCCTCATTATTGACTCTAGGAACTGTTTTGAGTGTATAGCATGGCTTAGAGGTCTCGGATAGGTCAAAGACCATGAAACCCGAGACCAACCTCCATTGATGAACCTTGGAAAACCCAGGTCTGAATCGACCATAACAGTTCAGAGTTTTGAATGTTAAGACTTGAAATAGACCCCAAGAGGATCTCAAATATGTACCTACGCGACCTCGAGACTCACTGTAGCCCCACGAAATAGGAAATGAACCTACGGGTTTAAAATCCAATCCGTTAAAACTCGAGACTAAACTGAAATATATAAATAGGGTCTTGATCCTTAGGGTTTGAAGGTCACGTAGCTTCAAACCACACACAAAATGGTTGAGAAATGAGGATGCTAGATCAAGTTGCAGGTCACGGTTATCCTCTTGAAAACAGAACTTGTTAGGTTGATTCGATGCCCAAAACCGATGCCAAAGTGTTGGTATGACCCTCAGGAGTCGATACCACCCAAAAACAGCAAGAAACCGTACCCTAAATAGCACGAAATAGAAGAAGAAAATCTGCAAAGGTAGGGCAACAGTGCGTAGAAAACTTGGGGAAGATGGAGTTGACTCGGCCGAGTTGACCGAGCCAATCTGAGCTGACTCGGACACGTGTCGCCTCAAGACAGTGCCACCGTTTTAATAGAACGGTACCGTTTTGGTGTAAACCGTTTTATTTTAAAAATTTAAAATCCGACTGTTTGGTAACACAGTTAATAAATTGAAATAGGGATTAGGTCTGTCCAAACCGTGAATAAGGGGCTGAATTGGGAATAAGATGGGTTATGCTATTCCGGTTTTCTGAAGGTCACAGAACCGGTTGGTTTTTAAGAATTGTGAACCGGTTCACTGCTTGAACCCTAGAACCGTTTGGTTTGAACCCTAATTTAATGAAATTCCATTTTTGACCCCTAAAGTTCCTAAAATTACGGATCCACCCCTACTCTTTGACAGAATTGCACAGTGGCCCAGACTTTTGAAAATTTATACATTTAAGCCCTGAATAAATTAATTAAATAATAAAATAATTATTTAATTATTTTATTAAATAGGTAAAATTACAATTTTACCCCTGGACATTAAATATGTCAAGCGGAGTCCAAATTAAGTAAATAAATAGTGTATTTTCACTATTTCAAATATTCTGGACTCAATGGTACAGTCCGATTTTGGAAATACAGTCCCGAAAAATACAGACCCGTAAGTGATAAATGACCGAACTGCCCCTGATGGTACCCAGACCCAAATAAAAGTATCAGATAGCCTATTTTGACTATCTCGGGATTCTGAACTCAACAGTGAGGTCCGTTTAATGAACCGAGGTCCTGAAAAATACAGACACGTAGGTATAAATGACCGAATTGCCCTTAATGATACCCAAGGCCGATTAAACATAACAGATAGTCCAATTTCACTATGTTGGACACTCTGGACCCAATGGTGAGGTCCATTTTATGAACTGACGTGCCGAAAAATACGACACATGAAATTACCAAATTACCCCTGATACCGTACGAGACCTAAACAAAGTCCGATTGGGACGAAACTGATACCGGTAGGAGCCCAGACACTGGTGAGACTGTATACTTGATTAGATGACGAATCGGGGTCAGAATTACACAAAACGTAAAATGACCAAAATACCCCTGAGCACTGTAAGTGCAAAGTAGAGGTCGAATAAAGGTCAAACTGATCTGATAAATTATCATAAGGATAACTATGAACACTGAAGGGCTAAATAAGACTCCGAGACAGTCAACGCATAAAACGAGAAATGACCGATGTGTCCTGACGATCTAAACCAGATACCAAATGAAGTCCAAGGGACTTACAAATTTATACATGAGATATATGGGACGTTCTGAGGACCATGATAGGGTCCGGGGCAAAAATGACAAAATTACCATTTTGCCCCTAAGACTAAATAAGTACCCAACTGATACCGATTAAAGTCTAAAAGACTTAAAACTTCATATATACGATATATGGGATATTCTAAGGACCATAACAGGGTCCGGGATAAGAATGGCAAAATTACCATTTTGCCCCTATGGTTAAAATGAGAACCTAACTAATACCGATTGGAGTCCAAAGGACGTAGAACTTTGTACTTAAGATATAAAGACTATTTCGAAGACCACGACAGGGTCCGGGACAAGAATGATAAAATTACCATTTTGCCCCTAAGGTTGAATGAGTGCCTGACTGATAACAATTGAAGTCTAAATGACTTAGGATATAATCCTAATAATTGCTAAGCCTAATTAAAGAATGAAATAGCCTCGGGTGAGACCCAATGGAAGGGCGATAGGCTACTAGGCTATCTTAGGTAATCCGATAGACACCTAAGATGACGAATAAGACCTGAATGGATGAATTCTGATCTATCTATGATTAATGATGATTATTCAGGATGTACAAGGATGTGCCTGAAACAATGTTTGGAGGTTGTCAGATTATTTGCGCAAGGAGATAAACCTAAAAGTTTGTGAGTAACTTCTGACACTGTTTTGATACTGTCCCTTGATTTATTGATCTGTTTTGAATGCAATTATTTAAGTGCAATTATTTAAATGCATGCCTTTTCGTACTATATCACTTATGACATGGTTCTAGTCTTTTTAAATAATTGACTATATTCCTGATCCCTGTGCTAGCATCCCGTACTGTTTTGCCTGTTTTGAACTGTTGAGATAAATGGATGTATTGAACCATTATTCTCGAAATGATTAAACTAACCATGTGATATAGGCAAAGAACGATATTTTGTCGTACCGTACTACTTGTATAGTATACTGTCTAAATACTATATTGTTTAAATGTACGTACTTAATGTAGGCCCCTTGCACTACATTTCACACGATGTGATTGTGTCCTTTGAATTAGGAATTCCGTTCAGTTCGGTTATGTGCTATCCGTTAATGCTATGTCTATGTTCCTGATTGATACGTTCGATTCCATTGTGTACCGCCGGTCGATAATAGGTCTGTTTGGATTGATGTATTGTCCAGTTCCGTTATGTTCTACCCGTAATGACATGCCCCTGTCTTGATTAAAACGTTGTTCAGTTCGGTCATGATTCGTTCCGCTAGTGATATGTCTCCGACTTGATTGTTATATCGTTTCTACTCAGCTCCGTTATGTTTCGTTCCGTTCATGATGTGCTTGTGTCTTGATTAGTATATTGTTTTTGTTCAGTTCCGTTATGTTCTAGCTATTGAAGGTATGTTTTCGTCTTGATTGATGTCTTGTTCAGATCCGCTATGTTTTAGCCGTCGATGATATGCCTCTGTCTTGATTGACTTATTGTTCCCACTCAGTCTCAGCTGTGATTCGTTCCGTTAATGAAGTGTTTGTGTCTTGATCGATATATTGGCAATGGTTATTGTTTTGGTCCGATTGGTTATGTTATGTTCCGATTCGTTTGTACTGTTTGTGCAAATCTTGTTCCATTGTACTAGACTGCTTATGAAATGGATTTAGAAAATTGTTTTTTTGAAATGATTAAATTATCCACGTGCCTTGGAAGCAAGGACTGGTTTTGAAACCCATGATAGGGAATCTGTGTTACTCACTGGGCTTATTTAAGCTCACCCCATTATTCTGACATTTTTCAGGAATTACCTCTATTGGATTAGAAGGTACTATGACATAACGTGAATAGGCCAAGTGGCATTGCAAATAAGGATCAGATGGCACTGATTTGTAGAGACTTACATTCTTGTGAATCGAATCCGTATATTCAGGTAAGTAATATGATACGACTGACTTGATTGATATGCACTAGATATTGGAACATGGCTCATGGAACTAAATGGTACTCTAGAGATATTAGATCTGCTATGTTGTTATATGCTTGATTTTAGATATGCTCTGAAATTAGAATTGTTGACTGACTGGATTTAGTCTTGCTCTGTGATACATATACTTATGATGGATAAGTGAGTTGCATTCACGTGATACAAAGAAAAAGTTTTAAATTCCGCTGCATCTGACCCTACAGTTGGAGTGCAATTCGTCGGAAAGTTCAGAATTTGCCTTTGGTTGGTCGCGCCGCGACCGACTGGCAGTCACGTCCTCGACATCCGCGTAGGGTGGGGTTCGGGATGTGACATTTTCTGTGTTCCTAGAGGGTTGGCCAAACTTTCGGCATTCATTTGAAACCTTAAAGCTAACCTAAACGTTGGGTTTAACATTTGATATCCGAACCTAAAATTCTATAGTAAACCTTCATTTCACCACCATTTTTAATGGAGTTTGGTTCTGCGTGATCCTTATGGCATGGTGGTTCAATCCCTATTCTCAAAATCGAGTTTAGGATTCTAAAATTGAAACTAGGTTTAATGGCTAAAACCTACAACTCACATTTTAGGGTTCTGTGTTTGAGTTTTAAAGTCACAGTCTAGTGTTTTTAGGATATTGAAATAGTCTAGTTTAGGTTCCTATAGACCAAAATTGGATTAACAAAGGTCGGTTTAGATCTGTTGCAAGAGTTCCAAATTTTTCTATTCACCTGTAACTCTAATCTTCTCAGTCGATTCTTCATAATTTTCTATCATTTTTCTTGCAACTTAAAGCTCATACTATGTAGTTTAAGACTCTATACTTGCATGCTTTAAATTAGAACATATTTAAACATAATTTTAACTAAAATTTACCTGTTTTTGTCGACTGTTTTTCCAAGATTTTCTTCCTTCGGTTTTCTCAGAATTTCCTCCTCAATTCCTTCCCTTTTGGTCTCTCCTTCATGTCTACATATCTCACTCCTCTTAAAGCTCTCCTAAACTGACTTGAGGTGGGTTACATTACCAATTATTGGCTTAGGTTTTGCATGAAGAACACATTGCCTTCGCTACTTGGCTGCTGACCACCTTTTTATCATATGGGGTACAGCTATATGGCTGTATACCCTCCACTGATTCTCTCACAAACCACGTGCTAGCCGCACATGGTTTCCATACCACTCTTTCCACTCCTTTATCATTGATTCATTTTCATCTTATTTTTTATATACATATGGAGAACAGTTGTATGCAGCCCAAAACCTCTCCAAGTTTCTACATGCTTCTAATCTTTCTTAATTTAGTTTTTTTTTTTAATCTACATATATATATATGTATCCATAGCTATATATATAAATCAGCCGTATGTATACCTACATATATATATATATATATATATATATATAAATTCATATATTTTATATACAATTTATATATTTAATTATGTATTTATACTTACATATTTTTAACTATAAACCCACAATACACAATTTGTGTGTATTAAATATGTATTCATATACGTTTATAATTATGTTGTCACATATTGTAACATTCACTCTTCATGTCTTGATTTTTACAATTTTAACTACAGGTTGGCAGTTGGCGTGAAAGTGTATCATTACAACAGAACCAACAAAAACAAGTTGGTGATTGCAACGAAAGTGATGTACAGACGTCTTGGTTTCCCGGGACTTTTACTGAAAGCTCAAATGTCAGGATTCGAAACTGACCTCATTACTTAAAGTCTCGCTCACTAGTTAATATTTAGTGATTTAATGAATTCTTAGTCAGGTCGGGCTGTTACAGTGTGTGTATTTTCTATATGCTAATATACATATTATAATCACATGTATATTACTATATATTTGTACACACACAATACAATGCATATTGAAACATAATTATTTGTGTATTCCTTGACTTTCGGTCTTTTCGTAGTTAATTTTAGGCTGTCGTTTAAAATCTCGTAAGGCGTGCCCTATTATCCGATATTTTGGGTCAGGCAAATCAACCACCGTTACATATACCATGAAAGCTTCTTACCTTAGTGATGCCTTTAGGTGTTGGCCACTCCTTGATGGCCTTGAGTTTCTCTTCATCCACCTCAATACCTTTTGTACTAACAACATAACCAAGAAAAATAATTTTTTCCATATAAAAGATACATTTCTTAAAATTAGCAAACAACTATTCACATCTCAACACATCGAACACACATCTCAAATGCTCAATATGTTCATCTAAGTTCTTGCTGTACACTAGGATATCATCAAAGTACACGACTACAAATTTGCCTAGGTGATGTGAACCCGTAAGATAAAAATCCCTTGAACCCACGATCAAATTGAAAACTTACCTAAGAAAGCCAAAAAATCAAGTAAAGATGATCTAAACCCATTGAAAACTTGTTTCAAGAAACTAGATTTGATGATCTAGACCCATTGAAAACTTGTTTCAAGAACCTAGATTTGATGAGAATGACACAAAGGGTATGCCTTTGATAAGTTCATAGTTCATTCAAGAACAACAAGAGAAAACTGAAAAGTTCTCTAAGCAGAAAGCTTCATTTCATTCATGTTGGTTCCATCCTCACAAAATTGCGGCTACAAGTTCTTTTAAAACCCTAAATGAAACCCTAGGGCCGAATAATGCCTACATCAATTAAAATACATGGGCTGAACATCTTCAAGCCTAAAACAACCTAAACTACCGACAAAAACTAATAAAATAAGTGTAATACCCTGACCTGGGATATGACACGAACACCGAGGTAAGTCAACTGAATGGTGTAATGGGAGTAGGTTGCTTAGTATACCTAGTGTCGGGCAATACCCGAGCAACCCAGAACCTTACCTCAAAAAGCATGCATGCACGTAAACCCATGCATGCATGCGTACGTATACATGAATAGGCCGTGAAAAATGAGTGTATGTGTATACTATTAAAAATAGATATAAGAGTATATATATGGATATATTTTAGCGTATAAATGATGTATAAATAGGTGTATATACATATGATGTAACAAGTATTACATGTTGTGTGTATATATATATATATATATATATTAAATGAAAATAAAAAGAAGAAGAAAGCATGCCAATGGCATGCATGCAGTGGGTGTATGTGTGTGTATGGTTGTGTGTGTGTGTTGATATATATGTATATATAAATATATATATATATATATATATCATCAAATATCTCTACCATATCATAAATGCAAAGCTGCATTTGAAAAAGAGAATCAGAAAGTTGGGTCAAGGAAGGCTGCAAGTGAAGGGTAGAGAGAGAGAGAGAGAGAGAGAAAGTAGGGAGAGAAAGAAGTCGGTTGGTTTGTGTGTATATATGTGCGTTGAGATAGAAAAGAAAACAGAAGGAAATAATTGAAGAGGGGAGATTTAGAAGTGGAACAGAAGAGAGAAAAGGAAGACTACACTAGGAAATCCGAAATTTCAAGGTAAGTGGGTCTTATTCTGTTTTCAATTTTAAGAGTATGATAGATTGTTTGAATAATATAGTCTCACTCAGCATGAAAAATGGAACAAAACACAAAAAGAATCACTTAAAATGATTAAGAAATGAGAAAGAACAAGCTAGTTGCAGGTTTATGGGATAATTCGGATTTTTGGGTTTTGAAGTATTAAACTTAGTTTAAATGAAGTAAAATTTCTCCTATTTAGTGCAGAAAATGATTTAGGGAAAAAACGAGTCAAAACCATAAGAAAATCATGGAGAAACAGAGCTCACCGAAAAATCGCAACTTCTGGCCCGAGCTACGGTTCTTCCATTTTCGTGATGATATGTAGGTTAAAACCAAAAAAAATGGGCCGAGGGTTGGGATCCTGAGGGAAAAAGGAAGAAAACTACATTGAGAAAGGGGGGAAAATCCATTGGAAACCGGTGACCGTCGCCGGAGAAGATGACTGTAAACACCGGAACCCTACCGGCGTATTACTGGGGAAGAAGAAGACTGTTTAGGGCTTAGGTTCGGGTCATGGGTCGGATTCGGGTCGGGGCCCGACCGAACACAGAAACGGTTAAGTTGAAACGGCACCGTATCACTTAAGTTAAAATGTTTTAATTTGGAATTGGGAGTGTTTGGCTACGGGGTTAAGAAATTAAAATTGAAATTGAAATAGGAATAGGGATATCCTATCCCTGTTCTGTCACTATTCTCTGTTTGGCTATCCTTAATTAGGATAGGATTTTCTGAAATTTCAATTTGACCCAGAAGTTATGGAAATCGCAATTTGACCCTCAGTTTTTGATAATTACGATTTGACCCATAGAATATAATATTAATTTAATTAATTAAAATAAAAATAAAGAGAAATTATCAAATTACCCCTAAGTCAAAAAGTAGTCAAATGGGCTCCGATTAAAATAAAAGAATAGTGAGTTTTTATTATTTCGAGCATTCTGGACTCAACGGTGGAGTCCGATTTGTGAAAAGAGGTCTCAAAAAGCGAAAACCAGTAAAAGTGCAAAATGACCATTTTGCCCTTTTTAGTATAGATGTCCAAATGGAATTCCACGAAGGTCTAAACCGATTTTCTTCGGCATTCCGGACCTAATGGTAGAGTCTAAACTAGTGATAGAGATACTTATGATAACATGGCATAAAATTTGATGAATAGCATTAATCTTGAGACGAATCTATTGACATATAGGAAACTCGGAAGGGAAGGCAAACTCACGGGATACTGATCTTGGATCATGAAATAGAGGTAAGTAAAATCCGATCTCTGTACGTGGCAAAGACCTTGTTGTGTTATGCATGTGTTGCTTTTTATTGTTGTATTGAGTTATGCCATCAAATGTTATTGAATTACATTGATGATTGTCTTAGTTCGTAAAGACTAATGTGTTATGCCATCAGATGTTATTGAATTACATTGATGCTTGTTGTAGTTCGTAAAGGTTATTGAATCAAATGCTGTGCTCTGAGTATGTGATTATTATACTGTTGGATTATGATGCCTGAATATGGCATCGTCATATGTTATACTCTGGACGAGAGATATGATCATTTCATACATCAGCAAATAATTACAATCCACTATTGTTATGGGAAGTAGGTCGGGTCTACATGAGCAAGTCAGACGGAAGTTTCTGATTGCAAAAGGGTATGGCCGGATCCTACTAAAAGCGTAGGCTGGGTATGCATGAGCAAGTCAAGTGGTGAAACCTAGTTGCAAAAGGGTATGCCAAGTCCTACTTATATATATATTAGATCACGATAATCATTTTACACATCATTGCATTCACTGGACAAATCATCATCATTGGCATCATCATTGGTATCAACATTAGCATCATCATTGGCATCATCATTTGCATTATCGTGGAACGTGACTTACTGTGGTGGATATCATGTCTACTTAAATGGATATCATGTTGTTATAACTATGTAATTAATTTGGTGAACCTTTATTGTTGACCTGTCCTTGATACAGTAAAGGACTACTTACTGAGTTTTCATAGCTCATCAGATACTACACAACATTTTGCAGGTAACGATACCCCACCTTGAAGTAGGGATTGAAATTCTGAATAGGCGTAGGGTGGTTGCAGATGATGTACTACAGGGATATTTTTGGTAGTTAAGTATAGTGCTTGTCCTATGTTCTCCCATCACTCCGCGTCCTGGGGATAGTTGTGTTTTGAAATTTTTGGATCCGTAATATTATCAACGTAAAATTTTATTAAGTCTTCCGCTGTTTATTAAATTTCTGATTGCATGTTAATTAACTCATATATAAATGTTGGGTTAAAGTGAAAAGGGAAAATCAGGTTCGGCCATCGGGTTGGATCGGAGTCGCAATGCCAGATCCGCATAGGGTGGATTCTGGGTCGTGACAATAAGTCCACTATATGAGTTAACCCGTGTATTAGAATTTCGCGTAGCCAAAAATGTCAGCAATGTAGGTGTAGCAACGTCAAGCCCAATTTCTACCTTGATACAGCCCGAATCTCTAAAAACTCAAAACATGAAAGTTGTAGAACTATTTTTTGGCTTTCCATAGGGTCATCTCAATTGGAGCTCGATAAGAGAGTTATGCTTGGATTACAAAGAGACGTTGAAACTGTCCGAAAATCACCCAATTAGCATTTTTTTGTGGATTGCACCAATCCTTGCATTGTTTCCTTGATCTTCTTAACTCTTAACCTTGTGATTGACTCATCTGAGACTTGGTCTACCATGGTGCCCATCAGTCCCCCTCTCTTCAAAAGGATTCGACCTCGAATCGTCACTTGCATCAAAGGGAGAAAGACATTTTTTTTTCCAGCAAGCCTTGAATATGTTGTCTTTTATTTTCAAAAGGCGGCTGGAATGTTGCAGGTAGAAACGAGAACGCAAACGGAACAAACACGGCAGGAGAGGAGAATTCTTTTTAGAGTTTTTTTTTCGGGGATAATAATCTTACGCAAGAATTAAAAGGATAAATCAGACCTGATTTGGAGTTTGAGCTCTAATACCGAATGATGTGAACCCATAAGATAAAAATTCCTTGAACCCATGATTAAATTGAAAACTTACCCAAGAAAGCCAAAAAATCAAGTCAAGATGATCTAAACCCGTTGAAAACTTGTTTCAAGACCTAGATTTGATGATCTAGACCCATTGAAAACTTGTTTCAAGAACTAGATTTGATAATCTAGACCCATTGAAAACTTGTTCAAAGAACCTAGATTTGATGAGAAAGCCACAAAAGGTATGCCTTTGATAAGTTCATAGTTCATTCAAGAACAACAAGAGAAAACTGAAAAGTTCTCTAAGTAGAAAGCTTCATTTCATTCATGTTGGTTCCATCCTCGCAAAATTACGGCTACAAGTTCTTTTAAAACCCTAAATGAAACCCTAGGGCCGAATAAGGCCTACATCAATTAAAAGACATGGGCTGGACATCTTCAGGCCCGAAATAACCTAAACTACTGACTAAAAGTAATAAAAGAAGTCCACTAAATGAGTTAACCCGCGTATTAGAATTTCGCGCAGCCAAAAACGTCAGCAGTGTAGGTGCAGCAATGTCAAGCCCGATTTCGACCTTGATGCAGCCTGAAACTCGGAAAACTCAAAACATGAAAGTTGTAGAAATATTTCTTGGCTTCCATATCTTCTTGAATCATCTCAATCAGAGCTCGGATAAGAAAGTTATGCTTAGATTACAAAGGAATGTCGAAATTGTCCGAAAATCACCCAATTAGCATTTTTTTGTGGATTGCAACAATCCTTGCATTGTTTCCTTGATCTTCTTGGCTCTCGACCTTGTGTTTGACCCATTTGAGACTTGGTCCACCATGGTGCCCATCACTAGGAATGCACATAATACATGGTTCATTAATCTCATAAAAGAACTAGGCACATTTGTAAGTCCAAATGGCATAACCAACCATTCATAAAGTCCATATTTAGTCTTAAAAGCAGTTTTTCATTCATCTCTCTTTCATTCTAATTTAATGGTATCCACTTTTAAGATCTATTTTACTGAAAATACATGAGCCATGCAATTCATTAAGCATATCATCTAATCTACGAATGGGATGATGATACTTTACTGTAATATTGTTGACCGCTTTGCAATCAACACACATCCTCCAAGTCCCATCCTTCTTTGGCACTAGTAGCACTGGTACTACACATGGGCTCACGCTCTCTCTCAAGGACCCCTTGCTCATCAAATCTTCAACTTGCCTTTAAAGCTCCTTTGTCTCCTTTAGATTACTCCTATAAGCTGGTCGGTTTGGAATAACGGCTCCAGGTATGAAATCAATTTGATGTTCAATGCCTCTAATGGGCGGTAACCCACTCGGCATCTCCTCTGGAAATACATCGTCAAACTCCTGCAACAAAGAAACAGCCACACTGGGAAGAGATTGATTAGTTTCATCAAGGTTAAAATAAAATTCTTTGTAAACAAGAAAAATCATAGACTAATCCACTAAGAAGGCCCTCTTAACCTCACTCTCCTTTGCATCAAAACTCATCTTTGACTTTCTTTTTCTCTCTGCAGGTTCTCTTTTTTTTTTCTCTCATGGCTCCAATCTCTTTTCTTTATTCTTTGCCACTTCTCTATTTTATTTTTCACTCTCTCTTTTTCTTGAGGTTTCAGCCTCTTTTTTTTTTTGCTCAATCTGACTTTTCAACTTCAGTTGGTCCTCATATACCTGTTTGGGGATTAAATGAGCAAGCTTGATTGTCTTTCCATCCTTTACAAAGCTATATTTGTTCCTAAACCCGTCATAAATCACCTTCCTATCATACTACCACGGCCTCCCCAACAAAATATGGCCAGTGCATAGGATACATCACAAAGCACCTCATAACTATACCTTCCAATAGTAAAAGCCACCAAAACCTATTTATTAACCTTGACTTTGACCTCCCCACATTCATTCAACCACTGCAACTTAGAAGGTCAAGGATGCTTCAGTAAAGTTAAGCTCAACTTTTCAACTAGGGTGGTACTAGCTACATTGGTGCAACTTCCCCCATCTATTATCATACTACACACCTTGTTGCTTACATAACATCTAGTGTGAAATATGTTCTCTCTCTGCTGCTCTATATCATCTACCTTAATTTGCGTATTGAGAGCACGCCTGGTAACAAGAGACTCACCTTCTACGGGGTATTCCAATCCATCATCATCACTAGCATCAACCAACTCGGGCATCTCATCACCCTTATTCTCACTCTCAGTCATCACCTCTCCATTGTCACGCATAACCATCACCCGCTTGTTTGGACATTGAGACGCAATGTTCCCGAAACCAAAACGTTTAAAACATTTAATATCTCTATTCCTTGAAGGTTGAAAATATACCTTGGGTTGATTCAACCTTCCCTTTTGCTACAACTCAATCATTTCTATCCCATTTTGGTCTCCAAGGAGTGCCAAAAACTGAAGTATACCTTGCTGCCCCCTTTTCTCTTTAACTGCCTCTCCACCTACCTAGCCATGTGCACCATGTCTTCTACCTCCACATAATGCTGCAACTCAACTACATTGGCTATATCTCTATTCAGACCACTTCAAAATCTGGCCATTGTGGCCTCCCAATCCTCCTTTACATTAGACCAAATCATAGCCACCGCAATCTCCTCATGGTAATCCTCTACACTCTTGGTCCCTTGTGTAAGGTTTTGTAATTTTTGGTAGAGGTCTCTATAGTAGTGGCCAACTACAAATCTCTGACTCATGAGAGTTTTCAACTCACCCCATGTTTCTACAGGTCTCTCATAATTCCTCCTCTTATTGGTCACCAATTGATCCCACCAAATAATTGCATAATTAGTTAACTCAATTACTTGGTAAGCTCACCATAGCATGCACGGTTTATGTTTTGTGGAAGGAAAGAAACTCCTGGCTCTTCTCCAACCAGAAGCAATCTCCCCAAGGCATCATCACTCAAGTTGAGAATATGATCCGTGGAAGGCTCTGCACCATTAAAGGGATTGCCCAATAGTGTCTTCTAGTTTTCTTGTTTTCCTTTAGCTTTTAGTTTTAGTTTTAGTCTTGCTTGTTTGTAGTTTCTGCTTTGTATTTTGCTTTGTGCTTTGTATTTGTTTCTCTTAGCTCTTGCCTAGGGATTGGCTCCTTCTGCCTATAGGAGTTATCCCCTCCCCTGGCTCTGTTGAGGTTTGTCCTCTAGATTGTATTTTCTTTCTTCTTTTATATACATTTACCTTTCAAAAAAAAAAAAACTCAATTACCGCCAGCTTCACCTTCTTCTCCCTTGAATAGTTGTCACAATAAAAATCCACTCTATTTTCTTCTCCCACTCTAAATAAGCTTCAGGATCATTCCTACCTTGGAAAGATGGTATTTTCACTTTGATGCTCCCAAGGTTCCTTTCCACCCCATCTCGCCCTCTTGGATTTCTCATATGTCCTCTTCCACGCCTACCTCCTTTAGGTCTGCCTATTTCACCCATTCGAACTTTAGATGCTATGTCTTACTCAGTCTTATCATCTTTTTCGTTCTCATACTCATTTTTAATGATAGGCTCACGTCTCCTCCTATCTTGCCCACCTTGCAAATTTCTAATCACGACGTCTTGCTGATCCAACCTATCCCTCATTTTCCCTATCACCAAATTCAACCGTCCAAACTGTTGTTGTGGCCTACAAAGCAAAGAATGAGTTAGCCGCCTCCTCCTTAGGTGTTGAGTCACTCTTATGAGATATTGTTAATGCCCTGCAAAATAAGGAAAGGATGTTAATGGTTAAAAAAAAAAACCCTCACACAATCCCTTACATGTTTATGCTCAAATATTGTCACACCACTCGTGTTTCACTCTTTTGGGCTTTTCCAATACTATTCTCACCCACTCTTGCCTTTTACCTCACCTGTTTTCCCCTTCAAGTTTGTGAAGAAATAGTTGATCTAAATCAAGACACAACCTTGTATTATTCCAATCAGCAATAGATTCAAGAGTGGTGAACAGCCCCTGTATTATTCCCACTCTTACCTTTGCTTACTGGAATATAAGGGGATTGAACAGCCCCTCAAAGTAGCGTGAAATCCGATCCTTTGCTCGTGATTATTCTCTTTGTTTTATTAGTATTGTTGAGACTATGATTTATGGCGCGACATCAACCTCCAAGCCTCCATTTCCAAGGATGTCCCATGGCTTATATTTGGAGATTTCAATGCCATTCATTTCCCTCATGAAAGGAAAGGTGGTAGCCAAGACTGGTCCAATATTATGGATGACTGCAATAAATGCTTTATGAATTCTAAGCTTGAGGATTTACAATTTAATGGGCATTTTTTCACCTGATGCAATGGTCAGGCTGCCCCCCTCACTATTCAGAGGAAGCTTGATAGAGCTCTAGTCAACAATGCAACCAACCAAAGGCGGATGTCACATCTCGAACCCCACCCTACGCGAATGTCAAGGACGTGATGCCAGTTAGCTACCTTGCCGGTTTGCCGACCGACAATGCAACCAACCAAAGGCAAACTTTTGAACTTATCGATGAATTGCATTCCAAATGTAGGGTCAGAGCAGCGGAAATTAAAACTTTTTCATCTCGAGAATGCAACTCGTTTATAAATACCATAGAGGTATGCACCACAGAGCAAGTCTAAAACCAAACAGCTAATAAATCTAGCCACAGGGCATATCTATAATCAGACATATAACATAGAGCATATCTAATCTAGACATCAAAGCACGTCTATCATCAGTCACCAAATAATTTCTAGAGTACCATTACCATGAGCCATGTCCCAATATCAGTAAATTTAATCATATCATAACACTCACCTAAATAACCAGATTCAATCCACAAGAGTCCAAGTCTCCACAATCAGTGCCATCAGATCCTTTAATTGGAATGCCACTCGGCCTATCCATGTCATATCATACTGCCTTCTAATCCAATGGAGATAAATCCTGAAAAATGTTAGGATAATGGGGTGAGCTTAAATAAGCCCAGTGAGTAATACAGGTTCCCTGTCATGGGTTTCAAGGACCAGTTCTTGCTTACAAAGCACATGGAAAGTTTAGTTATTTCAGAATAGCAGTTTTATAAATTCACTTAACTTTTTTTTTTTTGATAGGTAAAAAGATATATAAAAGAAGAAAAGAAATACAAGATCAAGAGGGCATACCCTCGAACAAGCTAAAGGGAAGGAGAACTACTACAGGCAGAAGAACTCACGACCCCAAGCAGAAAAGAAACCATGACTAAACAGAAAATAATACAAAGCAAGAGGGCGTACGCTCAGACAAGCTAAAAGGGGAAAAAAATAAGAAATTACAAGAGCTCTTGACCCATGCTGAGAAACATTACACATTAAAAATACTACAAGGTAAAGACCAAGTACACTGGAGATGTCTATTGGAGTGAGAGTCCTGAATCCCTCTTGAGGTAGTGAGCCTGCCACGGATCATGTCCTGAGTTTGAGCTATGATGGCCGTTGAGTTTCTCTCAATCTTGGTGAATAATCTGCTATTCCTTTCACGCCCAATGTTGTAAATTGTACAAGCAAGAGTGAGCCGGCCTAAAATGGAGGAAAAGGACTTACATTTGAAAGAGTTGGTGGCCCAAAGAACAGTCTGATGCCAGTCCCCATTTGGGCTTTGAAATCCACTTTTAGAGAGCAAGTGGGACCATATGTTGGAAGTGAAGGAACAAGAAAAGAAGAGGTGGTTGTGACTCTCATTTTCTCTTAAATAGAATAGGCATTTGGGGTCATGACCAAGATTAGAAAAGAAAAGACGGTCCTTGGTCCTTAGACTGTGACGGATGGCCATCCAAAGGATGAACCCTGCATGGGGAATAGCTTTTGGATGCCAAACAAGCTTCCACCAATTTACCTGGGGGTTACGGCCACGCAGGGTATCCCAGGCAGAGTTGATGGAGAAGACCCCATTTGGGGAGGGCAACCAAAAAGCTTTATCATCATAGAGGGGGGAGGGAAGAAGATTAGGAGGCATACCATTCTTATGGTCCAGAAGGTGAGGAGAATTAGCAATGGGCTAGTTCCAATGATTTTCAAGAATGATATAATTCACTGTAGCTTTTCTACCAAGACCCGAATCATAAATAACCCTTTCTCCCATATTATCGTAGATGGAGCCATTAGGAAGCCAATAGTCAAACCAAAGAGAAGCAAAACACCCATTGCCAATGACAATTTTGATGTACGATTTGAATAACGGGCGGAATTTGATCATTTTCCTCCATGCCCACGAGCAAGATTGGGGACATTTGATTTCCCAGAAGCTTTTGCCTTGAAGAAGATTGCTGCGAATCCATTAAACCCAAAGGGATTTAGAGGGGTTTTGGAAAAGAGCCCATATGAGTTTCCCCAAAACAGCTAGGTTCCAATCAACAAGCCTCTTAATTCCAAGACCCCCTTCATTTTTAGGGCAAGTAACATCCTCCCATGCAACTTTGGAACCAGAAAATATAAGATGGTTGCCACTCTAGAGAAAAGATCTCATAGCTTGTTCAATCTGGTTTACCACCTTTTTAGGGAGGATGAAGTGGGAAGACCAGAAAACTTGAATGCTAAAAAGGACAGACCTAATCAGCTGAACACGACCTGCATAGGAAAGAGATTTGATGGCCCAATGAGTGATCTTACCAATAATGCGATCTAACTTAGTGCAGTTAAGTAGAATAAAACAGGACTGAACCAAACAGTACAAACAGATCAGATCAGATCAGAACAAAACATAACATAACATAACAAATCAAATCAAAACAGTAAACAATGTCAATATATCAATCAGAGACACAGGCATATCATCAACAGAACGAAACATAACGAAATTAAGCGGAAACAATATATCAATCAGAGACACAGGCATATCATCAATGGAACGGATCATAACGGAATTGAGTGGAAACAATATATCAATCAAGGACACAGGCATATCATCAACGGAACAGAACATAATGGAATTGAGGGGAAACAATATATCAATCAGAGACACAGGCATATCATCAATGGAACGGAACATAACGAAATTGAGCGGAAACAATATATCAATCAGATACACAAGCATATCATCAATGGAACAAAACATAACGGAATTGAGCGAAAACAATATATCAATTAGAGACATAGGCATATCATCAACGAGACGGAACATAACGGAATTGAGCAGAAACAATATATCAATCAGAGATAAAGGCATATCATCAACAGGACGGAACATAACGGAATTGAGTATATCAATCAGAGACATAGGCATATCATCAACGAATAGAACAGGTCAGTATTGAGCGGAATAGGACAAGACGCTAATTAAGCGGAATTGAACAAAATCATGCCACGTGTAATGCAGTACAAAAGGGTATGCATTTAAGTATACGCATTTAAACAGTATAGCATATAAAACAGTACAGTGTATGAAGATACAATATCTAGGCAATGTGAACTTATACACCAAGTCAGAAGTTCCAAGTTACTCACTACAGGTCAATATTGAGCGGACTAGAACAGAATAAATAGGACAAGACACTAATTAGGCAGGACAAAACAAAATGGAAGTGCAGGACGGAACAAAATCATGCCACGTGTAATGCAGTGCAAAAGGGTATGCATTTGAGTATACGCATTTAAATAGTATAGCATATAAAATAGTACAGTGTATGAAGATACAATATCTAGACAGTGTAACTTATACACCAAGTTAGAAGTTCGAAGTCACTCACAACATAACGGGATGGAATCGGAACAAACTACATATATAATAGAACAAAACAGAAGAGCTAGAGAACCAGGACAGAACATAACAAAACAAGATGAGTAAGACACAACATAACGAAAAAAAATTAAAACAGGCCAACTACCAGAATAGAATAGACCCGAACAGACAAAAGAGCAGGACAGAACAAAATCATACCACGTGTAATGCAGTACAAAGAGTATGCCTTTAAATATATGCATTTAAATAGTACAGTATACAAAATGGTACAGTGCATTAAAATACAATATCTAGACAGTGTAACTTATACACCAAGTCAGAAGTTCCAAGTTACTCACAACATAACAGGACGGAATTGGAACGAACTACATATATAACAAAACAGAACAGAAGAGCCAGAGAACTAGACAGAACATAACAAAACAAGATGAGTAAGACACAACATAATGAAACAAAATCGAAACAGACCAAATACCATAATAGAATAGACCCGAACAAACAAAAGAGCAGGACAAAACAAAATCATACCACGGGTAATGCAGTACAAAGAGTATGCCTTTAAATATATGCATTTAAACAGTACAGTATATAAAACGGTACAGTGTATCAAAATATAGTATCTAGACAGTGTAACTTATACACCAAGTCAGAAGTCCGAGTTACTCATAAACTATTCGTTTATCTCCTTGTACAGATAATCTGATACCCTCCAGATATGTTAGGCACCTCCATGCATATCCTGAATAATCATCATCAATTACAGACAAATCAGAATTTAACCATTCATGACTTATTCATCATCTTGGGCAGTCTATCGGATTACCTAAGATAGCCTAATAGCCTATTGCCCTTTCATTGGGTTTCATCCGAGGCTATTTCATTCTTTAATTAGGCTCAATAGTTATCAGGATTGTGATCTAAGTCATTTACACTTCAATCGTTATCAGTTAAGTACTTATTCAACCTTAGGGGCAAAATGGTAATTTTTCTATTCTTGTCCCGGTCCCTGTCGTGGTCCTCAAAATAGTCCACATATCTTAAATATAAGGTTCTAAGTCTTTTGGATTCAAATCGTTATCAATTAAGTACTTATTTAACCTTAGGGGCAAAATGGTAATTTCACCATTCTTGTCCCGGACCCTATCGTGGTCCTCAGAATGTCCCATATATCTTTAAATATAAACTCTTAAGTCTTCTGGACTTCATTTGGTATCTGCTTTTGATCATCAGAACACATTAGTCATTTTCTATTTTACAGTCTGACTGTTTCGGAGTCTTATGTAGTCCTTCAATTATCATTATTATGCTTATGATAATTTATTAGATCAGATTGGCCTTTATTCGACCTCTACTTTGCACTTACCATGCTCAGGGGCATTTTGGTCATTTTACGTTTTGTAAGATTCTGACCCCGATTTGTCATTTAATCATGTGTACAGTTTCATAAGTGTTTGGGCTTCTAACGATATCAGTTTCGTCCCATTTGGACTTCATTTGGATTTCGCATAACATTAAGGTCATGTCACGTGTTGTATGGCTAAACTTTTCAGCACCTCAATTCATAAAATGGACCTCACTATTAGGTCCAGAGTGTCCGACATAGTTAAATTGGACTATCTTTTGTGTTTCTTTGACCCTGGGTATCATTAGGGGCAATTCAGTCATTTACTATTTGCGTGTCTATATTTTTCGAAACTTGGTTTCACAAATCGGACTCCACCGTTGAGTCCGGAATTCTCGAAATAGTAGAAATACACTATTTACTTATTTTTAATTAACCCTAGGTATCATCAGGGGCAGTAAAATCATTTATTATTTGCGTGTCTTTATTTTTCGGGACTTAATTTCTCACATCGGACTCCACCGTTGAGTCCAGAATGCCCGAGATAGTAAAAATACACTATTTACTTATTTAATTTGGGCTTCGTTTGAGACATTTAGTGTCCAAGGGTAAAATAGTAATTTTACCCAATTAATAAAATAATCAAAAATAATTATTTTATTATTTATTTATTTTTTTCAGGGGCTCATATGCATAAATTTTTCAAAAGTTGGGCTAGAACACAATTATTCAGAACAGTTGGGGCTAAAATGTAATTTACAAAAGTTTTGGTTTTTCTTTTAATTTTTAAACAATGAACCAAAGGGTTTAATAACCTAAACCCTAGATTGGACTGGCAGCATTGTGAACCGACCAGTTCACTGGACCATACAGAACCGGAATAAGATAACTCCTTTAATCCCAATTTGGCCCCTTATCCACGGTTTAGATTTTCTGCAGTTCCAATTTTAATTTTATAATCTTGTAACCAAACAGCCCTGAATTCAATCTTGAATTTAAAACGTAAAGCTTGAAACGGCGTAGTTTCAAAAAAAAAGGTTTGAACCATTCGTAGTTGGGTTGGGGCCTGACCCAACACTGTTCATCATCCCCAATGATTAGGGTTTCACTGCTTCTTCTCCACAGCCGTCTTCTCCAGCGACGGCACGGAGATTTCGGTGGGGTTTGGGGCTCGGTCCAACAGGGTTTGAAAGGAATTTTGTTAAGGATTTCAGATCTGTTTTTAGATTTTTAGTTGGACAGCATCTTGGCCGTCAAACGGCCAGTTACAGTGGCTACTACCTAGTTTCCGGCGACATCCCAGTTTCAACTTCGTGCATTTTGGAGTCATTTTGACTCCTGTTTCCGGCCACTGTAACCTTCTGGGACCTTTAGGATTTGTTTGGTATACTTAAAACCTACAAAATCAATCGATTTGAAGGATTATCATTTTGCTCTACCGCACCTGCAACTGCCATTATCTCGCTCGTTTTTGGACCATTTTGGTCCATTCAACTTGCATTGAAACCCATTTTGTGTGCTCTTCAAGCCCAAACTCTTGAAATCAAGCTTAAGGCCAACTTTCAAAAACGATAAAATTTCCCTCCCGGTTTCTCTTGGCCTAGTGCCCAAAACAGTTTAGTTTTTAACCCAAATTTTCTCCTACTATCTTTGATGCAAATCATAGCACAACTTCAAGGGATCTAGTTCAAGTCCCAATTGGGCCGGTTACGAGAGCACGAGCAAGGAAGTTTAAGGATGTACTCAACGGATTGATTCAAGAGGCATGGACCCAAGCAAATTCGTGGAAGCCCATTGAGCATGGACCACGTGGGCAACAAAGATTAATCAACATGATTCAAGTTCGAGAAGAATCTGGCCAAGGCTAAGCTTAAATTGGCAAAAATGCTAATTGAGCGATTTTTATACAGTTTCAATGTCACTTCGTTATCTGGGCATAACTCTCTCATCCGAGCTCCGATTGAGATGATTCAAGATGCTATGGAAATCCAAGGTATATTTCTACAACTTTCATGTTTTGAGATTTCCGAGATTCAGGCTGCATCAAGGTCGAAATTGGGTTTGAAGTTGCTGTACCTGCATTGATGACGTTTTTGGCTGCGCGAAATTCTAACTTAATTAGTGGGTTTCTTTTATTATTTTAGTTGGTAGTTTAGGATGTTTTGGGCCAGAAAATGTTTAGCCCATAACGTTTATTTAATGTAGGGTTTCGTAGAATGTTTTAAAAATGACTTGTAGCCGCATTTGACGGTGGATAATGATTGAGTAAAATTGTGAGAGTATTTTCTTTACAGTTCTTTGAAGAACTACCCGAACTTATCGGGATTTTTCGTGGCGTTCACCAACGACTTATCAAACGGATTTCCACCACCGTTTGTGGCGTCTTCCTTATACCGAGGTTCTTGTTTCGCACTAAACAACGGGTTGAGGTCATATATACCGAGGTTCTTGTTTGTCGTAAACAACGGGTCGAGGTCTTCCATTCAGATTTGATTGTTGAACGATCTTGGGTTCTTATTCGTTGTCGGGTCTCGCTATTTCTTGGCGAGGTTCGCATCATTTGGTATCAAAGCTCAGACTACAAATCAGGTCTAATCTATCCTTTTAATTCTTGCGTTAGATTATTATCCTTGAAAAAAGAAAAAGCACAGCCCTTTTTTTCTTTCTATTCCTGCTGTTCTTTTGTTTTTTTTAGCCGCATGCCCTGTCCAGCGAAATAGAACAAAAACAAATTTTTTTTTTTCCTCAACGTCACAGCGTCTTCTTGTTCTTCCTTCAGCAAATCTTGTTTTGTTTCTTTTGTTTATTTTGACTTTTGCTTCAGCCGCCTGGTCTCCCTTTTTTTATTTTTTTTTTATTTTTCTCCAAGCTGCTTTGTTGTTGCGCCAGCCACTGTTTCGGCGCTTCTTTATTCCTTTTTCTAATCAGCCCTTCTTTCTTTTTCTATTCTTTATTCTTTATTTTCTCCACATTCTTTTCTAATCAGCCATTCAGTGCAATTCCTTTTCTCCTTTCCTTTGACTTTTTGACTTTTCTTTCTTATTTGTTTCCTATTCTGCCTGCCTCCTCTTCCAAAAAAAAAAAACCACACGCATCTGTTTATTTATTTATTATTTATTTATTTTCTGTTCTGCTGTTAAACAAAAAAAAAAAGAGTAAAAAAAAAGGGACAGCATATTCAAGGTTGCTGTAAAAAAAAAAAAAAAAAGAGTACAAAAAAAAAAAAAAAAAGAGAGTACAAAAAAAAACAGGGTACAAAAAAAAAAAAAAAAAAAGAGAAGAAAAAAACATATATTGTTTGTTTTCATCCATTTTGGTTCCAATAAGCCTGAAAATCAATGTGTTCCTTGTATTCTTGTTTTTTTAAAAACCTGAAATTCCTTTATGAGTTCTTGGTGAATTGTTGTTGGAAATTTTGAGTATTGTTTGTTTAGTTTCAAAAGAACTAAAAGAGAAATTATCGAGTGGAAAAAGGCAAGAGTGGTGAGAACATTAGAGGGTTAAAAGTCATGTATTTTTTTGAGTGAAACACGAGTGTAGAGTGATTCACATTCTTGAGTGTAAACACGTAAGGGAGAGCTTTGTGAGGTCCTTTTTTTTTTAACTTTGTTTCGTAAGAAACATGTCTCACAATAGTGCTAAGGGCATTGTTGACGATGCTATGACACTGGCTGATCCAAAAGTGTTTATGGAGGCTGTGATGAGTGAGATGCGGCGTGTGATGAAGTTGGAACTGGAGCAGGTTCATGAACGAATAGATCAGATGGAGAGTGCATGTGAGAGGCAACCACAAAACGTCCCTAATTTGCATAGAAGGGAAAGAGTTCAACCGAGGGAAGTGAGGGTTGAAGATGAAGAGCCTTATGGGGCTGGTTTTGATGAAGAGATGATCGGGATTCTGTTGTTGGTAATAGGAGACATGGAGGGTGGTTTAGAGAAGCCAGGGATCGGGTAGATAACAACTTGGGTGGTATTAAGATGAAGATTTCGCCATTTCAAGGTAGATCCGATCCTGAAGCATACCTTGAGTGGGAGAAGAAGATGGAGTTCATATTTGACTGCCACAATTATTCTGAAGCAAAGAAGGTAAAATTAGCTGTGATTGAATTTTCTGACTATGCTGTTACTTGGTGGGATCAGCTTGTTATAAACAAGAGGCGTAATAGAGAACGACCAATAGAGACATGGGAGGAGATGAAAATGGTGATGAGGAAGCGGGTCATTCCAAGTTACTACTACCGAGAGTTGTACAAAAAGCTACAAGGTCTTAGACAGGGAAGTCGGAGTGTAGAGGATTACTACAAGGAGATGGAGATTGCTATGATCCGAGCTAATGTGGAGGAAGATCGAGAGGCTACAATGGCTAGATTTTTACTTGGATTAAACCGGGAAATCCAAGATAAGGTAGAGATGCAGCATTTTGTAGAGTTGGAAGATATGGTGCACATGGCCATCAAAGTGGAGCAACAACTCAAGAGGAGGGGTGGGTCACGTGCAGCCCATGATTTCAGTTCTACCTCTTGGAAACCGAGTTCTACCAAGCAGATGGACAAGTCACAAGCATCCAACTACGAGCCCAAGTCTGCGCACACCAACCACTTTCCTCAAGGTAAAACTGACACTTCTACCTCTAGGAATCGTGACATTGAATGTTTTAAATGTCAAGGCAGGGGACACATAGCCAGTCAATGTCCAAACAAGCAGGTCATGGTGTTGCAAGACAATGGAGAAATTGTGACCGACAATGAAGCTTTCGACACCGACGACATGCCACCATTGGAGGACATTTCTGTGGAGGAATATTTAGCCCCTGATGCATTGAAATTGGTAACGAGGAGGGCATTGAGCTTGCAAGCAAAAAAAGTTGATGAAGTGCAATGGGAGAAAATCTTTCACACTAGGTCTTACGTCAAGGACAAGGTATGTAGTGTGATTATTGATGGTGGTAGTTGTACTAATGTTGCTAGCACAATTATGGTGGAAAAAATGGGATTACCCGTGTTGAAGCACCCTAGACCGTACAAGTTGCAATGGTTGAATAATAGTGGTGAGATAAGGGTGAACAAGCAGGTGTTAGTTGCCTTTTGAATCGGTAAATATGAAGATGAAGTGTTGTGTGATGTAGTACCGATGCAGGCGAGACACTTATTGCTACGGCGTCCATGGCAGTTTGATAGGCAAGTGAAGCATGATGGCTTTACAAACAAATACTCCTTTGTACTTAACCAACGATCAATCACTCTTGTACCATTGACTCCATAGCAAGTATATGAGGATCAAGTGAGATTGCAAAAAGAGAGTGATCAAAAGAAAAAGAGTGAAAATCAGAGAGAGGCTGAGAAAAATGAGCGAGAAAAAGAAAATCAAAATTCGGCCATTGAGAGAAAATCAGAGAGAAAACAAAAGAATTTCTATGCAAAGGTGAGTGAAATTAAGCGAGCAATGTTTTCCAATCGGTCGCTGATTGTACTTTTGGACAAAGAGGCCTTTCTAAAAACTAACGAACTTAACCTTGCTTTGCCTAGTTCTGTTGTTTCTCTTTTACAGGAGTATGAAGATGTCTGTCCCGAGGAACCACCACATGGGTTACCTCCAATCCGAGGGCTTGAACATCAAATTGATTTTGTTCCCGGTGCAACAATTCCAAACTGACCAGTCCTAGAGCGCATCAATGACAACGCATACAAGCTAGAGTTACCTAGTAAGTACACTGTAAGTGCCACTTTTAATGTTACTGACTTGCGTCCTTTTGATGTAGGTGATGATTTGAGGGCAACTCCTGATTTATTGGCAAATCCTTTTCAAGAGGAGGGGAATGATGCAAATCATAACAAAACTTCAAGGGATCTAGTTCAAGTCCCAATTGGGCCGGTTACGAGAGCACGAGCAAGGAAGTTTAAGGATGTACTCAACGGATTGATTCAAGAGGCATGGACCCAAGCAAATTCGTGGAAGGCCATTGAGCATGGACCACGTGGGCAACAAAGATTAATCAACATGATTCAAGTTCGAGAAGAATCTGGCCAAGGCTAAGCTTAAATTGGCAAAAACGCTAATTGAGCGATTTTCATACAGTTTCAATGTCACTTCGTAATCCGGGCATAGCTCTCTCATTCGAGCTCCGATTGAGATGATTCAAGATGATATAGAAAGCCAAGTAATAGTTCTACAACTTTCATGTTTTGAGGTTTCAGAGATTCAGGCTGAATCAAGGTCAAAATTGGGTTTGAAGTTGCTGTACCTGAATCAAGGACAATGATTGAGTAAAATTGTGAGAGTATTTTCTCTACAGTTCTTTGATAAACTATCCGAACTTATCCAGATTTTTCGTGGCGTTCACCAACGACTTATCAAACGGATTTCCACCACCGTTTGTGGCGTCTTCCTTATACCGAGGTTCTTGTTTCGCACTAAACAACGGGTTGAGGTCGTATATACCGAGGTTCTTGTTTGTCGTAAACAACGGGTCGAGGTCTTTCATTCAGATTTGATTGTAGAACGATCTTGGGTTCTTATTCGTTGTCAGGTCTCGTTATTTCTTGGCGAGGTTCGCATCAGTCTTGTCCTTAATATATGCATTCCTTAAAACAGATAGCTTTGAAACATTTAAAGTATTCAAGCTAAACACGTACTTCTTCAAACAGAGCATATGAACTTCAAAACATGTAGATATGCATAGTAAAATGAGGGTAAAAGCTGCTTCCATTTTCACACATATCATCTTATCACTTTCATTAGTAGAATCCGTTTTAAACTGGACTCCAGTTTTACTACAATAGAGATATCCCATGCTTGGGGGATTAGATCTTGCTACCTTGCATTTTCCGTGTCATAGTTGAATTTCGAAGAAACTCAATGTCGCATGTAGTGCTTAAGCACAACTTATCTTTCATTACCAGTGGCAACATGAGGTATTTAAAACATTTGCAAATAGATGCTAATTAAAAGTATTAAACCATGGCCTCCTTGAAGTTGCATTTTTAAAACATGTAACACATAAATTCTAGAAGGTCCTCTTACTGTATCTGTCTAGATGGTCAACCCGTCTTCTTCTTTCATTTTGGTGCTCCTAAGATTCACAAAGTATGTCTCAGTCTATCGTCACATGAATTTATGTTATTCATCAATTTTATGTCTTTTTACTATTGGTATCTCTTTTACTTGAATAGACTCTACCATTGAATCCAAAACGTTAAACAAAGTCGATTTAGGCTTTCGCGGAATTCAATTCGGACTTCTGTACTAAAAAGGCAAAACGGTCATTTTTGTTCTTTTACGAGTTCTTACTTCTCAGGACCTCTTTTTGTAAATTGGACTCCACTGTTGTGTTCGGAATGCTCGAAATAATAAAATTTTACTATTTTTTTATTTTAATCGGAGTCCGCTTGACTACTTTTCGACTTAGGGTCATTTTGGTAATTTTCCCTCTTTAAATTATTTAAATTAAATATTATTTTATTGCTTGGGTCAATTCACAATTAACCATAATTTCTTGGCATAATTATAATTTCACAAAGTTCTATTTTAAATTAAATTAGCTAAACAATAATTTAAATCTAACCTTTGACTGGCCGCAGTCAATATTCCACCGGTACTGCAATCATCCTTTAACAATTGCTCCTGGTTTGTTAATATGTTGGAAGTCTAACTCTTCCAATTTATCGCAGCAATTTATCGCAGCAATTTTCCCCAACTTGAATCCCGGAATGCCACTTCTCATTTTCCAAATAAAAAACAAAAACAGTACACGACTAACGACCAACCTCTAAACCATGCCTAGCTGCATATCTCAAGCTCAAAATCATTACATGACATCCCACAACGGTGGCTAAACCCTCACTTCCTGTAACAGCTGTAGCCACGACTACAACTGTTGTTGCCCTAAACTGCTACATTCCCCTCGCAGCGAACTGCTTCCAACAACTGGCCATAGAAATCACTAAGAGAATATTCTAATCCACCACTCACCAAGACAAAACCTCAACCTGTTATTGCCAAGATACTCGTATATCTGGGATTTCTTATTCTCCATGCCATTATAAGACTAACCCATCAGCCGTCCACCACAATTGGAACACTGTTGCACCCTGTTCATGAACCAGCCACCCTCAAGCTCCTCCAAAGCTACTCCATTTTTTTTTTAGCTCCTCTTTTAAATAAACCCAACTATCCCACTAATTTATTTCCAACGGAATTCTTCTTCGAAATCCCTCACTTGAAAACTCCCCTTTCCACCATCCTATTGTCTAGTAATTCACAATCCTACTAACAATGACACCATGGAACCGCCGTTGCAGCTGCTGCCTGCAACCGTCTCTCTCTCTCTCTGCTGCTTCGTGCTCCTTCAGTCAGCATCACGCACTGAATAGTTTAACCCTCGGTTGGTGCCAAGACCAAGAGCAATAGCACCCATTGTTCAGTTGCATCAGTTCTTCCAAGTCCATCTGGTTTGTCGCCTGCTTGTCCTCCATTTCCTCTGCACTTCCATTTCTCCTTGCATGCCTCCTCACCTGCTACAACTTCTTCTCACTCTCTTTTCTTTCTGTTTTCCTTTCTTTTTCTTTTTTTTTTTGTTGCACCATCACACACACACACACAGATATATATATATATATATATATATATATATATATATATATTAACCTCCTACACTGCGCCTATCCGCACACACCTATCTATATATGCCTGCACCGTCCCTTTTCTTCTTTTTTTTTTTTTCTCCTACCACTACACACCTGTTGCACGTTACCCACATATATATGAATATGTACTAATATGCCTGCTGGCATGCCATCTCCTGCATCGCCCCCTGTTCTTGCTGTTTTCTCCATTTTTTTTCCTGCTGTACGCTACCTGCACCACCCCCTGTTCTTGACTTTTCTTTTTTGTTTTTTTTTTTTCTTCTCAAGTTTCCTCTTGCTACACGTTACACACACGCATATATATATATATATATATATATATATATATTCCTATTGTAGCCACTTTATTTGACTTTCTTTTGATCTTTTCTTTTTTCTTTTCTCTTTCTTGTTTGCTGCTTCACTTGATATTTATATATATATATATATAAATATATAATACATAACACACAGACTACACAACTCAAAACCTCACTTGCCGTCACTCTCTTTTTCCCTTTTCTTTTTCCCACTTTAAACACACACCACACGCTGCACACTGCTCACTTTCCCTTTTTTTTTTCTTTTTCTATTCTTTTTCTTTTTTCACTTGCATGCCTTTTATACATACATTCACACTAATACTTATATTTGTATAATACATATACATACTCAACTGTATATATTTTTATACTTGTATATATATATATATATTTTCAGATCTGTACATCCTTCTCCCCTTAAAGAAATTTCGTCTCGAAATTTAAAAATATACATTTTCAACAAAATAATAAAAGATCAATTGAAAATACGTTGTAAAATGGAGACGTGCATCCTTACCTATGGATCATTCACATCTTCCTCCGCTAGGCGATGTGGAACGCATTACCTCTCCCATTACCCTCTCCCCCCAAAGGAACCTCGTCTAGTTGCGTGGGCGTGCAGCAGTGTGCATAAGACATCTCCAGACTACCTGCTAGGGTCTGATTCTGATCCCATCTATAACGGCCCACTCTATATGGCACAACGCATAATGAAGTCCTCAAACTTGTTGGCTTATCAATACCAATTTTCCAAAGCCATCCAAGCATCATGACCCACCTCAATAATTCAACACAATAATGATAATAAAGAAAATTCTCAATGTTCACAAGGGTACCTCAAAGCCTCTCACACATGTGATGACCATCTAACTAACCTCAAATCAAGCTATGCAATCATCTCGTGATTCATCACAATGTCATCAATATATTATCTGCACTTCAATGTAATTCAATAATCTAATATCCTCCAAGTACTATAATCATTCACAGGACCTCAACAACATAACCTTAAGGTAAAGTCATCATTCTCCACCTTAGTCTATATATAACCGAGACTAAGTGTCATGCATCAATAAGGATTAGCCTACTCATTTTAAGCATATATATATTAACTGAATATTTGGAAGTAGGATGACGTAGTTTCTGTACTTCAATCATGAAACTTAAAGCAATATATCAAGGTTCAAGGAAAAACAAAACGTTAGAGAAGAAGAAAAAATATCTCTATTTCCTCTAAGGTTATTCTAACTCATCATCATTCCAGTCAATATATTAAATAAAGGCTCATAACAATTGAGATTCTTAGTGAAACTCTTCACCAATTTAAATCATGAATATACATCAATCCTTACACAATGTATCGAAACACACATACATATTAACACATTTAAACATACTCTTATACATGCATTAATACCAAATCAATCTGTATAAAATTCATAGTCGTAGTGCTATAACGGGTACTAAACTAGCATGTATATATAGAATCAATAAGCAACATTCAATAGATAACACGTAGCCTACCACATCAGCACCCAAGTATAAGATCCCTCTCAAGAATGTACATATACATAAATAAGCACACAACCTGCCATATAGGTAACTAGGTATACATCCAACCCTATGGATATCCAGGCTTATATCCTATCTCACAGACAACAAGCACATAGTCTACCTCTTAATTTCACTCGGTCTACTGCATAGATATAAGCATCTAGTCACAGTTCATTAATAACCAAGCATACCACACATTGTACAAATTTCACACACTAAAGCAACAAGCACTCATCTAATCATGTAATCCAAATCGGCCCAATTAAGTCGAGGTCTAACCTCTCCTAATTCCTACCAAAGTCCACCCTAGAAGGTTCCACGGATACCCCGTGAAATAAAGAAAAACATCTCCCTTAGGAGTACACACTGTCACTCTCCCCCTGTAGCAGCCTACACTCGTCCAAAATATAAATAACCAATCCATCCCCAATATAATACCACAACTGGACATGTCAAATAGAATAAAGTCAAAAGAAAGGATGCAATCAGCTATCTCTATTGAGCAATCTCTACAGATTCTCGTTAGTATCTCACTACCCCAACTGGTGAACCATACGATGGTGGAACAAGTCAATCATCACAAGCCCCCCTCCCCCGAATAAAGTAAAACCTCCTAAGTGCAATATTTATTATCTAGATCCAAACAACACAATCATTTATAACTTTATCCAAACCAATCAGACTCATTCATAACCTTTACCCACGTATTTCTAAATGACAAGTGAAAACCACCATTCACTTATAAGTCATATAACAATCCAAGCTCTCAAGTTCTAGTGCCTCAACCACAATATTCTCACTCAAAGTACATTCACACAATTGCAACTTAAACACAAGATTCATATTTAAGAAATTCGTATCATCCAACTCTTAACCCGATATACAATTTCTTCTGAAACAACAATTAATATTTACCTTTTATTCAATCATAACTCTGGAATTAATCTCGTAAACTAAGTTAGAACTAGGTTCATAATTCACACCTCAATTTGGCCTAATTCATGCAACTCATTATTTTCACAAGGTCTACATTCATAAGTTCATTAAATCAACTCACTATTCTTATCACATCTAGTATCAATCATCTTATAGAAATAGGTAAGACAATAGCATTTATCACTAGGTTACTTCCACAGTCTACCACAATATAATTGACTCCAATTCAATAAAGAAATCATTACTACCTCTAGCTTTTAGATTCACCTTCATATTCCAATTCAATATTCATCCTAACACGAAATCAAAATCCAATTACTTCATAATCTGGATTTATCCACAACAATATTCTTTTCAAACTATTCATGTTTATACCATTTTCCTTAGACAAAAGATCATCAATCATCGCCTGAGAACCTAACACATCTCATAGACATGCTCGCTTAATCAACACTTATATAACTCATGTCAACCATCCCCACCCGTTGGTTACACTAAACAACTAACACCGAGTTCTAACATAACCTTTCGCACAGAAGGAATTCATTTAAACGATACAATATACGCATACTCTAGTCCTGCTAGTGTTCAACTAGCCTACCAATACTCAACCCTAAGTGAATGCCATCCAAAAATAATACATCTCTTGACAAAAGAGTTTAACACAAGAATATCTTTATATCTGCTATCCAGTCCATACACAAAAAATCTCCACAAGTTTAAATTTTTATTTTAGCATTCTAAGATCTTATGTGTCTTTTAATTTACGGTTTACTACCTCACTGGCACTTGTTCATTTTAGGGTTTTATAATTCTTTCATTATTTCTTACTTTTATAGCTAGGTAATAACCTTTCATGGATCACAACTCCTTTTGTTACTGGCTAATGGGGTGCCATCCATCAATTGTAACGCAAGACTTGAGACCAATCCAGTCTGTATAAATATCATAGTCATAGTACTATAATCCATGAATATCGGGTACTAACCTAGCATACACATATACATATATATATATATATATATGAGAACACAACCGCCCAGTTAGATAACTAGGTCCATAGTCTATCTCATAAATAACTAGTCATATCGCTTACAGTATAGATAACTAAGTGCACAACCTATATCTCAAATAACTAGGCATACGACCTATCCCATAAAATATATGGTCTATCACATAAACATAAGTTTCTAATCTTAGTCAACCATTATATCAAACAATCACATACTCTCATTCAATTGGGAAATCAAGTATAGTGCATACCCGTGCACATCAATGCGACACGTGCACATAAAACATACCACCCAAACTAGCCCAAATAATTTAAGGTCTAATCTTCTCCCACTGTTCTTAGGTATTCGAACCTATGCTTTGATACCACGTTGTCACGCCCCGAATTTCCACGAACCCGGGGGTGAGCGAAATGAAATAAGAGATAATTTAATCGATTCAATTAGACAAGTATTCCTTTCCTTCGACATATAACCACAAAAAGCACATCCCATAAACATACCGTTCACGTATCATTTGGGCTTAAGCCCTTACATTCCAAAACACGCCTCAAGGGCCAAAAATCCTTCTAAGTTCATGTCTCCTCCGCTCTGCAAGACTTCCTCAAGTCTCAAGTGCCGGAAGCGTCATCTGTAATATGGTATCCCACGAATGGGTCAGCGCAACTGCTGGTATGACACAATGCTAATGCAAGGAACAAAATTAAGGCGTGGCATGTGCAAGTGTACATTTATAACCTACATTCCATCCAATTCATCCACATGATGCAAAGGCGGTATGCGTGACACAGCCATGCAAACTCTATGCCACACCTATGTCTTGTTTATGGACCGCGTCCGATGAATCCTTGAGTTCCAATGCAATGGCCAATTTTGGGTTTTTCACCACAGGATCTACACCCTCATAATGCATAGCACCACATGCTCAACCCACACTATGCTTTCAAGAATCACATCATGCCAATATGCCTTGAGTCCACCATGCAATCATGCAGTCTCAATGAAGTATTTTACCAACACATGGAGCATGCTTTAAATAATGCATTCCACTTAAAGCAACAATAATATTTGAATCACCAAACCTCTTCCACATGTATGCATGCTATATATATAATCAATTCAAACACGTACTCAAATCACACATTCACAATCTTAACAACTCTCCAAGAACATAAATCATGTACATCACTAACACATAGAACAAATCATAACTCCAAAGAACAACAAAGAACACACAAGCACATAAACAATCAACTCAAGGTTTTTTCAAAGCAACCATTCCCTAAGTGATTTTCTAATGTCAAATAAACATATGATTCATTCAATCAATCATGGAAATTATTCCTAAACTTAATCTTATGCCTTAGCAAAATATCATACCTGGAAGGGTTTGTCTCAACCCTAGGGAGTTGTGTCCGCTACGCAGTCAAATCAATCGATGATAACCCAGTCCTCTTACTGTATCTGTCTAGAAGGTCAACCCGCCTTCTCCTTTCCTTTTGGTGTTCCTAAGATTCACAAAGTATGTCACAATCTATCGGCATATGGATTTATGCTATTAATCAAATTTTATGTCTTTTACTATTGGTATCTGTTTTACTTGAATAGACTCTACCATTGAATCCAGAACGTCAAACAAAGTCGATTTAGGCTTTCGCAAAATTTAATTCAGACTTCTGTACTAAAAAGGCAAAACGATCATTTTTGCTCTTTTACGGGTTCTTACTTCTCAGGACCTTTTTTTGAAAATTGGACTCTACGGTTGAGTCCAGAATGCTCGAAATAATAAAATTTTACTATTCTTTTATTTTAATCGGAGTCCGCTTGACTACTTTTCGACTTAGGGTCATTTTGGTAATTTTTCCTCTTTAAATTATTTAAATTAAATATTATTTTATTGCTTGGGTCAATTCACAATTAACCATAATTTTCGGGCATAATTATAATTTCACAAAGTTCTATTTTAAATTAAATTAGCTAAACTATAATTTAAATCTAACCTTTGACTGGCCGCAGTCAATATTCCACCGGTACTGCAATCATCCTTTAACAATTGCTCCTGGGTCGATAATATGTTAAAAGTCTAACTCTTCCAATTTATCACAGAAATTCTCCCCAACCTGATTCCCGGAATGCCACTTCTCATTTTCCAAATAAAAAGCAAAAACAGTACACGACTAATTACCAACCTCTAAACCATGCCTAGCTGCATATCTCAAGCCTAGAATCATTGCATGACATCCCACAATGGTGGCTAAACCCCCACTTCCTGCAACAGCTGTAGCCATGGCTACAACTGTTGCTGCCCTAAACTGCTACATTCTCCTCGCAGCGAACTGCTTCCAACAATTGGCCAGAGAAGTCACTAAGAGAATATTCTAGTCCACCACTCACCGAGACAAAACCTCAACTTGTTATTGCCAAGATACTCGTAAATCTGGGATTTCTTATTCTCCATGCCATTATTAGACTAACCCATCAGCCGTCCACCACAATTGAAACCCTGCAACACCCTGTTCATGAACCAGCCACCCTCAAGCTCCTCCAAAGCCACTCCACTTTTTTTTTCAGCTCCTCTTTTAAATAAACCCAACTATCCCACTAATTTATTTCCAACGGAATTCCTCTTCGAAATCCCTCACTTGAAAACTCCCCTTTTCCACCATCCTATTATCTAGTAATTCACAATCCTACTAACAGTGCCACCATGGAACCGCCGTTGCAGCTACTGCCTGAAACCGTCTCTCTCTCTCTCTCTCTCTCTCTCTCTCTCTCTCTCTCTCTTTCTATTGCTTCGTGCTCCTTCAATCAGCATCACCCACTGAATAGTGTAACCCTCGGTTAGTGCCAAGACTAAGAGCAATAGCACCTATTGTTCAGCCGCATCAATTC
The DNA here is from genome assembly GCA_008638375.1 of Nyssa sinensis. Taxonomy (NCBI): domain Eukaryota; kingdom Viridiplantae; phylum Streptophyta; class Magnoliopsida; order Cornales; family Nyssaceae; genus Nyssa; species Nyssa sinensis. Next base: position 23,431,054 of record CM018032.1, read on the forward strand.
TTCCAAGTCCATTTGGTTTGTCGCCTTCTGTCATCTATTTCCTCTGCACTTCCATTTCTCTTTGCACGCCTCCTCACCTGCTGTTACTTCTTGTTACTCTCTTTTCTTTCTGTTTTTCTTTTTTTTTTTTTTTACTGCACCGTCACACACACACACACATATATATTAACCTCCTACACTGCGCCTATCTATATATGCCTGCACCGTCCCTTTTCTTCTTCTTTTTTTTTTTTTCTCCTGCCACTACACCTGCTTCACGTTACCCACATATATATGAATATGTACTAATATGCCTGCTGCACGCCATCTCCTGCACCGCCCCTCTCTCTGTTTTCTCTTTTTTTTTTTTCCTGCTGTACGTTACCTGCACTGCCCCCTGTTCTTGACTTTGCTTTTCTGTTTTTTTATTTCTCAAGTTTCCTCTTGCTACACGTTACACACAAGCATATACATATATATATATATATATATATATGTATATGTATATTCCTGTTGTAGCCATACATAACACACAGAGTACACAACTCAAAACCTCACTTGCCGTCACTCTCTTTTTCCCTTTTCTTTTTCCTACTTTAAACACACACCACACACTGCACACTGCTCAGTTTCCTTTTTTTTTTTATTCGTTTTCTTTTTTCACTTGCATGCTTATATATATATATATATATATAGACATACATTCACACTAATACTTATATTTGTACAATAGATATACATACTCAACTGCATATATTTTTATACTTGTATATATATATATATATATTTCAAATCTGTACAGTTCACTAAGCATGTCACAATAAGGTTTATGAGAACAGAAATATTTTGAAACAGGAATCATGTAATACTGAATTTGATATTCAAAGGCTTCAGATATGTTGAACTTGAAAACTTCTTCAAATCCATGGAGTTAAATCTCTACTTCAAATACAGGGTTACTCACCTTATACTTCTAGGTTGGTGCTATTGATATGCCTTTCCATTTCTTTTGTTGAGCCAAAACAATTTATGAAAAATTCCATAAATTTCACATGAAATTTAATTGTCATTAAATTTGTAATCTTAATCTATTCTTAGACTGTGCAAGCCTAATCCTATGATCGGTTTTTTTCTTAAAAATCGAACTAACTCAAAATGATTTATAATTGTATTACATGTCTATTTACCCTATATACTCATTGATAAATAGACATTACCTTTGAAGCATGTCATTGAGTGTTTTAGTATTTTCTCGCTATTCTACTTCTTCCTTTAATGTTGTTTCAACAAGTTTCCTTGCAGCCTCTTCTTTCATAAGTCACCCCCTTGGGACAACAGGGGTCTTGTACATAAATGGCTTCCAAGAGAGGACTTGGAATTTCTTAACAGTATTTATCTTCCTTCTGATTAGCTTTCCTTCCCAAATCAACTCATGCATGATGATTACTTGATCTTAACCTATGACAAATTTTATTGCACTTGGAATAAAAATTTCATTTCAATTTATACTTTTTTCGTAGCTCCATTATTTTTAATTTTGACTTTATTACTTCACATGTTTACGTGTCATGTCTTTCCGTACTTTATTTCAAAATGCAGACCCCACTATTGAGCGCACGACGTTTTTTTTTTTTTTTGATAAGTAAAAGATATATAAAAGAAGAAAATAAATACAAGATCTAGAGGGCATACCCTCGAACAAGCTAAAGGGAAGGAGATCTACTACAGGCAGAAGAACTCACAACCCCAAGCAGGAAATAAAAACCAAGACTAAACAGAAATACAAAACAAGAGGGCATACCCTCAGACGAGCAAAAGGAAAACAAGAAACTAGAGCTCATGGCCCATGCTAAGAAATATTACATATTAAAAATGCTACAAGGGAGAGACCAAGTACACTGGAGATGTCTATTGGAGAGAGAGTCTTGAATCCCTTTAGAAGATGTGAGTCTGCCACGGATCATGTCCTGAGTTTGAGCTATGATGGCCTTTGAGTTTTTCTCGATCTTGGTGAACAATCTGCTATTCCTTTCACGCCAAATGTTGTAAATTGTACAAGCAAGAGTGAGCTGGCCTAAAATGGAGGAGAAGGACTTGCCTTTGAAAGAATTGGTAGCCCAAAGAACAGTCTGATGCCAGTCCCCCATTTGGGCTTTGAAATCCACTTTTAGAGAGCAAATGGGACCATATGTTGGAAGTGAAAGAACAAGAAAAGAAGAGGTGGTTGTGGCTTTCATTTTCTCTTAAACAGAAAAGGCACTTGGGGTCATGACCAAGATTAGAGAAGAAAAGACGGTCCTTGGTCCTTAAGCTGTGGCGGATGGCCATCCAAAGGATGAACCCTGCACAGGGGATAGCTTTAGGGAACCAAACAAGCTTCCACCAAGTTACCTGGGGGTTACGGATACGCAGGGAATCCCAGGCAGAGTTGATGGAGAAGACCCCATTTGGGGAGGGAAGCCAAAAAGCTTTATCATCAAGGAGGGGAGAAGGGAGAAGATTAGGAGGCATACCATTCTAAAGGTCCAGTAGGTGGGGAGAATTAGCAATGTGCTAGTGCCAATGATTTCCAAGAATAATGTTACTCACTGTAGCTTTTCTACCAAGACCCGAATCATATATAACTCTTTCTCCCATATTATCATAGATAGGGCCAGAAGGAAGCCAATAGTCAAACCAGAGAGAGGCAAAACACCCATTACCAATGACAATTTTGATGTATGGTTTGAACAACGGGCGGAATTTGATCATTTTTCTCCATGCCCACGAGCAAGATTGGGGACATTTGATTTCCCAGAAGCTTTTGCCTTTAAGAAGGTTACTACAAATCCACTAAACCCAAAGGGAATTAGAGGGATTTTGAAATAGAGCCCATATGAGTTTCCCCAAAGCAGCTAGGTTCCAATCAACAAGCCTCTTAATACCAAGACCCCCTTCATTTTTAGGGCAAGAAACATCCCTCCCAAGCAACTTTGGAACCAAAAAATATGAGATGGTTGCCACTCCAGAGAAAGGATCTCATGGCTTGCTCTATCTGATTTACCACCTTTTTAGGGAGGATGAAGTGAGAAGACCAGAAAACTTGAATGCTAAATAGGACAGACCTGATCAGCTGGACACGACCTGCATAGGAAAGAGATTTTGTGGCCCAATGAGTGATCTTACCAATAATGCGATCAACTAAAGATTTGCAATCCTGGGCTTTCAGCTTGGTAGAAATCAAAGGCACTCCAAGGTAACGGATAGGGAAGGAGCCTTCGGGAAAACCAACTTGAGCAACGATGAGCTGCTTGAGGTTGGAATCCACACCTGAAAGGAAAATGTTGCTTTTAGAAGCATTGTGCAGAAGGCCAGAGAAGGAGGCAAAAGTGTCAAGCCCTTGCTTAAGGATAGAGGCAGAGGCAAGATCCCCATGACAAAAGAGCATGATGTCGTCAGCAAAACAAAGATGGGTAAGCTTGGACTTATGGCATCTCCAATGGTACCTAAACTGAGATCCAGCCGACAATTGATGGAGAATCAAAGAGAGGACATCCATTGCAATCACAAAGAGATAGGGGGAAAGAGGGTCTCCTTGCCTTAATCCCTTAGCCCCGGGAAAATAACCTTCCAACTCGCCATTAATGACAACTAAGAAACGAGGAGTAGAGATGCAGCAAAAAATCCAGTCGATAAAAAGCTGGGGAAATCCCATTATGCTCAAAGTGTCAGTAATGAATTCTCACCGCACTGAATCAAATGCTTTCTTAAGATCAACTTTCAGAGTGCAACGGGGAGAACCAGTGTCCTTGTGGTAATTATGCATAAGCTCTTGGGCTAGAAGGATGTTGTCACTGATATTCCTGCCTTGAATAAAAGCAGATTGAGAAGGATCTATGAGGCTAGGAAGAACTTTCTTGAGACGGTTGGCCAGAATTTTGGAAATGGTTTTGTAAAGGGTATTACAGCAAGATATACGCCGAAAATCATGGACAAAAGAGGGGTTAGGGACTTTGGGGACAAGGGCGATAGTTGTGGCATTCATCTCTTTAAGGATGGATTTAGAGGAAAAAAATTCAGAGATAGCTGCAATAACTTCAGGTTTAATGATATTCCAAGATTTTTGAAAAAAGAAGCTATTAAAGCCGTCGGGCCTAGGGGCTTTGTTAGGGGGAAGGCTAAAGAGAGCATCTTGGATTTCTTGCTCAGAGACAGGGGATTGAAGGACATTAAAGAAATCAGAATGAAGACGCTTAGGGATAAAGTTAGCAAGAGCTTGCTTACCTGGGTAGAGAATGGGGCTAGGAGTTCCAAGGAGATCATGGTAAAAATCAACAATGGTGGATTTGACCTCTTTTATATCATCAATTCTGCGACCGTTTGCATCAAGGAGGCTAAGGATCTTATTGCGGTTCCTCCTGTTATTCACAGATTTGAAGAAAAAGGAGGTGTTTTGGTCCCCTTCAGAAAGCCATTGAATACGGGATTTTTGCTTAGCTAGACTTTCCTCACTGCTAAGAAGGGAATGAAAACTGTGATGAGCTTCCTTTTCCTCCAGAAGGAGACTCTCATTCCCAGGATCACTATCAAGGAGAGATTGGATGTCATAGAGCTTGTTACGGGCTTCTTGAACACGGGAGGAGATGTTCTTGAATCTTTGCTGATTGAAATCCTTAAGAGCATATTTCACCTTCTTAAGCTTTTGGCAACAAATAAACATGGCAGTACCTTGAAAGTTAGTGTGCCAGGCTTGCTCAACAGTAGGAAGGAAATCATCATAATCGGCCCAAAAATTGAAGAATTTGAAGGGAATTTTGCTCTTCTTGAAAGCTATGCCAGATCTGACAATAATGGGGGAATGGTCAGAGAGGCCAGGAGGGAGGAATTCAGCTTCAGCAGAAGGAAGAGCAGATAACTAGTCCTGGTTGACTAAAGCTCTATCAATCTTCCTGTGGATTGTGTGGGCGGCAGCTTGACCGTTAGACCAAGTAAAGAAATGCCCGAAAAATCTCAGATCCTCAAGCTCAGCATTCAAAAAACAAGTGTTACAGTCATTCATAACAGGGGGCCAATCGCCATTGCCTCCTCTTCTTTCATAGGGAAAGCGGATAGCATTGAAATCGCCCAAAATAAGCCAGGGGAGACCCTTGGAGATAGCTACTTGGAGATGGATGTCACGCCATAAATCATTTCTTTGGAGAGAGGAGTTAGAGCCGTAAATAACAGAAATGAGCAAGGTGGATTTGGTGTCACGAATTGTAATGTTACAATGAATGGCTTGACTGGTAGCACACGAGGAGTTAATCTGAAGCATAGCATTGTTCCAACCAATCCAAATCCGACCAGAAGCTGAATGGGAATAATTGTGCAAAAAGGACCATCCAGGGATGAGGGAATTAGCAGTAATATCCTTGGCAGCTTCCTTAATTTTTGTCTCAACTAAACCAAGAAAACAAATAGAATGGTCTCGAACAAACATACGGACTTCACGCTGTTTTGAGGGGCTGTTCATACCCCTGATATTCCAACATGCAAAGTTCAGTGAGAAAATGTGAGGGGGCCGGAACTTGCTGTTCCTATGGTTTTAGAAACTTTCTTCTTTCTCCTTCATTTTTTGAGCTGATTTCTGGTGAAACTGCTACCAATATCAGCTTCGTCAACTCTAGCAATTTTGTCTACAAGGGAATTAGAATCAGGAGAAGCAGTAGAGGTTGAGCTGCTTAGCTCGCCTAGGTTGCTGACCGCTTGAAGATAACAGGGAGTTGGATTAATTGGGGATAGTAAATCCAGGTCGTCAGATTGAAGGGAGGGGAGAGGAGACTGGATCGAAGGCTTAGCAATTTCCAACGCAGAACTGGTAGCAGTTTTGTGAGGAACTAGTTGCTTAAGGGCAGGGATCTTAGCTGTTATACAGACGTTAGGATATTCTAACTGCGGCATATCAGGCTGCAGCCCATCGCAACATGTGTTGGACTGATTTGGGACAGAAGTTACACCGTCTCTAGAAGGACCTGGGTGTGACATATCTGGCCGCAGCCCTACAGGGCTAGATTTTGACTGATTTGGATCAATAGAGAGGGCATCTTCAGGGATTTTTCCATCACTTAGGATAGCTTTACCTTCGCCAGAAACAATGTGCCATTCACTAGTGCTGGATTTCCTTGCGGCTAAGGTAGGACGGTTGTTGGGTAGCTCATTTTCTATTTTGAATGAAGGGCAATTAGCAATCCGGTGGCCAAATATACGGCAGTGAGTGCACATTGAAGGGAGCCATTGATATTCAACAAGGATTTCCACTTTTGAGTTTGTTAACATTATATCAAAAGAATCAGGGAGGTCCTTGGTAGCATCCACCTCAACGCATATTCTTGCATAACTGATTCTGGTCTGATTTTCCGTGTGGGAATCTGCATAAAGGGGTCTTCCAATGGCACTAGCAACATAGCTAAGGCCTTGCGCTGTCCAGAGCTCATAAGGGATGTTGAAGAATTTAACCCAAATAGGGATTTTAGCTACATCCTTCTTGGATAGAGTCATGCCAGGGTGCCATTTTTGAAGAATAATGTGCCGGCCAGTGACCACTTTCAAGAATAGAATTAATGGCATGCAAGGAATCGAATTTGAAGAAGAAGAACCCATTTCCATTGGTAAGAACTTCATTTAAGCCTTCTTTGTTCCAGAGCTTTTCTGCCATTTTTTTAATCCAGAGAAATCGCATTTTCTTGTCAAGAAAATAACCTACCAAGGTATTCTCCCAACCTGAAATACCTGCTTGAACAACTTCCAATGGAGGCTGGACTGTGATTCTTTCACCCTCAATTTGAGGTGGCTTGAATTCCAAGTGAAATTTTTTGAGAGGTGCAGGTTTTTGGAAAAGGGAAGACCAGGAGGGGATGGTCACTGGATTAGCAACGGGAGAGTCCAGACTCTGTAGTGCTGGGGAACTAGCAGCGTCGTGCAGAAGGGCAATGGCTTCAACATGGACGATGTCAGAGTTTGTTGTCTCTGAACTTGCATGGGACAAAATATTGGTAATGGGAATAGGCAAAGAGGGAGAACAGGACGTGGGCCCAGGTGCTTTTAGCAAGGAATAGTGGGGGCTATGAGTAGTGGCAACAGCATAGGAGTCTGCATTACCATTTGGAGTAGCAGTAGGATCTGTTTGCACGTCACCACAACCTGCACCTACTATATGATAGCCATAATCTCCAGCCTTAGGATCAGGTATCCTTGTCTCAAGAGGTGACACGTTGACACCTAGATCAGTCCGTCTAGCACTAAGATGGGTAATATTCTGAGAGATGGAGGCAATGTCAACGGTAATGGGAACTGATATACTAAGCATATCAGTATTAGGATTCCCACCCATTGGAATAAAATAATTTCTAGCCGTTGGATTAATTTTGCTTGTCTCATTGGTTGACACGTGGGCTGCTTGGGTCGAATGCGTAGCTATCCCACTCTTACTGCAAATTGAGGATGAGCCACGTGCCGCCTGACCTCTTCCATGAACACCGTAGCTGTTGGAACCATTGGGCTTGAGAGCTTTTTGCTCTCTCATGAAGGAGCAATCAGAAGAGAAGCCCCCATAATCATTTTCAAGATCAAGGGCAACTTGTGGAATGAACTCCCCTTGCTCAACATCATTTGCCCTGGATAAAGAAGTATGATTCTGTTCAGGCCGTTGTATTTCAGTTGGAGCTTTGGAGGGGATGCCAGGACCTGTATTTGAAATAACAAGAGAGGGTTGCTACCGACGCATATCCTTAGCACTGATGGCAGCATCATTTGCACAGTGACCATGCACACACTCCACTAGACCAGAACAACTTTTGTGACAAGAGCTTTTTCCCATACCCTGGCATAAAGATAAAGAAGACATGGAAAAGTTGGTATCAATGGGACTCGGATCCTTTGCATGGGGGGGGGGGAGGAAGTTACGGATGAAGCTTGGGGATCATGGAGTATATCTCGAAATCGTTGAATCGAAGCCATTAACGGCATTGTGCAAGAGAAGAGAAGGATTAGGAAAATCCTAGAGAGAGAAGCTCTCCTTTCTCTCTAGAAGCCATTTTCCTCAATACGCTCCTCAATAGAGATAGCTGATTGCATCCTTTCTTTTGACTTCATTCTAGCCCACGACGTTGGAAAGCATTTCAGTTTATAGTTACATGAATTTATGCTATTCATCAAATTTTATATTTCTTTATTATAAGTATATCTTTTAATCAAATAGACTTTATCATTGAGTCCGGAACGCCGAAGAAAGTCAACCTAGACCCTCTCGAACTTCCATTTGGCTTTAGGGGCACTAGGGGCAATTTGGTCATTTTACACTTTTAAGTGTCTTTATTTTTTGGAGTCCCGTCTCGTAAAACCGACCTCACCATTGGTTTTAGAATGTCCAAAATAGTTAAAATACACTATTCACATGTTTAATTTGGACATCGTGTCATTTTATCATTATTTAATTAATTAAATAATTTTAATTAGTTAATTATTAAATTTATAATATATATATATATATATATATATATTACATGCCCAAATAATCCCACGGCTTGCCTGTCCAAGTGGCTTTGGAGGAGGGGGTTAGGGTCTTGGCCTTGGGTGGTTTGCCGTTCGAGTCATAGGGGCTGCGACCCCTTTATTTTTTTCTCTTATTTTTGAAACCAAACGGAGGACAAGGCTTTAAAACCATAATAGGATATTCTATTCGTGTACCGAGTATTAAATTGGCCCCAAAACGTGTAGCCAAACAGGCTATATTCAGGTTTTAAAACCTTTAAGCCCAAAACGACGTCGTCCCACTTATGCAGTGGCTAACCCGCAAGCCACCACGTGTCCGAGTCAACACACTGGGTTTTAAACAATTTGGCGAGTTGACTCATCGTCTTCTTCATCACTTAGGGTCACTGTTGCCCTAATTTTTGCAATTTTTAACTTTAAATTTCGTGAGTTTTTGGGAGGTTCTTCTCTCTGTTTTTTATTCTAACCAGTTTATGGGACTTCAATCTTCGTTTTGGCATTCATATTAGAGCTCAAACTGAGCTCGGGTGCTCGGTTAAAGGTTTGGTAATCAAACTTGTAACTAGGTCGTTTATGCTCGTTTCTAGCCCAAAGTTCTTGGGATTTCTTCTGTTTTGGTCCTCTCATCATGGGGTTCAAATCCCCATTCTGATATTTCGATTTTGATGTAAGTTGGTGAGGTTTGGTTCAAAACCCGAACTTGTAACTCAAGTTTTGGGGGTCTTTTCTTAGGCTTCTTGATCGTGTGACAGGGTTTTTGACACTCTCATGTGACCTACTTTGGATCTAAAACAACCAAGATATGTTTTATAAAGGTCATCTCAAACCTGCTTTAACCAAGGTCCATTAATGGTGGTTCTTCATGGATCTAGTGTTTTAAGGCTGTTTTTAGGTTCCTTTTCATGCCTTGTTAAAAAAATATACATCCTAGATACCATACGTGCATGAATCAAGACTTAACACAATTTGTATATGAGCAAAAATCCTAGAAAGAGAAATTTTAAAGTTTTCTGTTTTTACCTCTTAACAATGATTCTCTCCTCCTTTTCTTCTGATTTTCTTTTTTCTACTTCTCTAGAGTCCTCAGCCTCTAATCTCTCCCTTCTAAATGCACACTCAGTCCATGTATACACATACTTATACAGAGACCATTTCATGGCCGCCCCCTCTCTCTCTCCTCTTCTTCTCTCATAGCCCCTTTCATTGACTTCCCATTCTGCTTTCTTTCCAATCCATTTAATTTCCCTTCTTTCATTTTAGCTTTGCATTAAATTTTGGTTGTATTTTGTGTATATGTATGTTTATTATACTAAAAGACACACCATCACACTCATTTACGCACACACTAGCAGCAAACCCTTCCCATCACTCCTCTCAAATTAGCCCACTTGTGGCTGCATATGTGTATGTATGTATGTATCTCTTTATATATACATATACATATATATGCATATACATATAAACCATGTATGTAATACACACACACACACACTTACACACATACTTAAACACACACTCCCATGGATGCATAATATACATATATATATATATATACTTTTACATTTATACTTAATAAATACATATAAATACATAACCTTATACATACATACATATGTATATATATATATATATATATATTTGTTTACACTTTTTATATTTATACTTATACATTTACATATATATATATATATATATATATACACACAATAATATATATATATAATACATATATACACACTCGTAGCCATATATGTACAAATTTACATGGTGCACGTACTTCGAGATGTATACCGGTACACGTGCACAATTGCCCGTATTGCCTAATCTCTCGTATGATTAGTCCTGGGGTACTCGGGGTTTATAGCCTAATTAAACTAAAAAGATCAATTTTTGTAACGCGAGTCAATTCACTCTGGTATTTTAGGATCGGGGTATGACATTCTCCCTTCCTTATTAGAGTTTTGTCCTCAAAAGTAGAGTGTTCTTGTCCTTAAAATTTCTATTCTCTTTTTCTTCTTCATTATTTCTTTCTATCATGTTCATGTGTCTAACAATCAAATTTAATTGAAAAAACATATATTTATATGACAGAAATTTAATGTTGGACGATGTACCTAGTGGACTCTTAGAAGTCTGTGCGGCACTAGAAAATATATTGTATTCTCATCCGTACCTCATAGGTTCCTTGTTCCCCCCTGGTGTCTCAGCTGTCAGAACTTGTGTGCCGTGATATAGCTGATGAAGCTACTATCGTAGGCTCCCTAGGAGCTGAACTCCACTTTAGGCAATCCTTGATGAGATATCCGGTTAGCCCACATTTGTAGCAACTACCAGTATCCTGTCGACAGGGTGCAAAATGTCGCTTCTGACAAGTAGGGCATATAGGAATCTCTACTGACTTTTGGCTAGTGTTACTCCCCTCATTGACCGAAGTCACACTCTTGACCCTTGTCCTAGTCTTCTTCATCTGTTGGGGAGTAGGGCTAACCTATTTCCTGTCTTTGTTCTGGGTCAAGGCAATCCCAACTCTCTTGAAGATCTTAGCACGATTTACCATTGCATTGTACATTGGAAGCTCAAAGGGCTCAAGTCTGTACTTGATGCTATCTCTGAGGCCATTCTCAAACTTCGTGACCTTTAGATCCTCTGTGATGATAATGTGGGGTGAATAGCGGGCTAGTTTGATGAACTTAGCCTCATATTTTGCCACTATCATTGTTCCCTGTGTCAGAGTTGCAAACTCTACTATCTTTTGATTCTTTAGCGACCTTGGAAAATGTTTATCGTAAAATACTTCCAAAAATCTTTCCCAGGTCATCGGCGGCTCTCTTTCCTTTTCCAAAAGCCACCACCCATATACTACATCCTTGAAATTAAAAGTAGCAAATGAGATTTTCTGCTCCTCATTACATGGTAGAACTGTGACTATACGTTCCATCTCTTGGACCCACACCTCAACGTCGATCATAGTGTCCAGTCCATCAAATCTGGGAGGCCTGAAGCTCTGAAACATCTTATAACTTGACGTGTTCATTGCCTCAGCAAGTTGTCCCTGATCCCGTGGTAGCCCGGGGTTTTGCACCTGTCGTGGTGCTCTACCCTGAGCTTGGACACCTATCACGTTCTCAGCCATTGTTTCCAGAATGTGTTCAACTCGATCCAACCTGTCCTCAGGGTTTCTTTCATTCCTTCTTGTGTTTACCATTGTCGCCGAAAAACACACATCTATTAGTTTTTCATCATATACTTATCACATAAGGTTTACATTTTCTTACTTCATGTTTTCAAGGTTTAATATTGTATTATTCTTGACTCTCGTGGTGGTTTTATAGTCCACATTACTTCTTGTCTTAATTTTACTACTTCTCTTTAACTACGGGTCCCATATCTCGCCTTCTTATCGAGCACGTACTTCTAATTGTTTACTTTACTCTAATGCGGGTCCCATACCCTGCCTTCAAATCAAATCACATACTTCTAATCATTTACTTAATTCTAATGCAGGTCCCATACCTTGCATTCAAGTCAAATCATGTACTTCACATATCTACTTTATGTAATGCGGGTCCCATACCTCGCTCCCATGTCATATCACGTACTTCTAATATTTAATTTGTGTTACGTGGGTCCCATACCCCACCTTCAAATCAATTCACGTACTTCAAACATCTACTTCATGTAATGTGTGTCCCATACCCTGCCTTCAAGTCAAATCACATATTTCAATATCATAGGTAGCCTAAAACCTACCTAACTCCAAGTTCTGTTCCTAATTTTTCTAGTGTCACTAAGTTTGTTTGAGTCAACCTAGAGCTCTTATACCATGTTGTCCCAACCCGTGCAGATCCCGAACCGCGACTGCCATCTTCAGGCCTATGGGCCTTAGGGCGAAGCTCACATAAGCGACGGTATCGGATAGCGGTGCAGCTTGTGTTTGCGGAAGTGTGAAAAACTATTTCTTTTCTTTTCTTATTTTAAATTTTTGCTCATCCATCCGGTACTACCGCTCTTCAGAATGGTGGACATGATTATACATTCCGAGCATAATAAAAACTTAAAGACTTTTAATTAATACATGTTCAACCGCCCCGTGAGGCTTAATATATAACAGTGTTACTAACTTCTAATACAAAATGTGACTCCTAAAAATCATAGTGCTTTCCAGAAGACTGCTAGTCCTGTAATAGATGCTTCCACCCTTCCTCAAAATGGGCGAAGCTCTAATCATCATCATTAAGTCAAGACTGTTGTCAGTCACCTGAAAGGGGGGTCAAATAAAAATCTGAGTAAGCTAATCTAAGCTTGTGAGTAATTCCAACATTTGTCATGGGTTTTCAATTGGTAGTGGTTAGTATAAGAGAGTTTATAAAACATTCACTACCAATTGCTCGTATACTTCAAATACAGAATATATGCATTCTTTAAAACAAATAGCTTTGAAACATTTAAAGTATTCAAGCTAAACACGTACTTCTTCAAATAGAGCATATGAACTTCAAAACATGTAGATATGCATAGTAAAATAAGGGTAAAACCTGCTTCCATTTTCACACATCATCTTATCACTTTCATTAGTAGAATCTGTTTCGAACCGGACTACAGTTTTACTACAATGGAGATATCTCATGCCTGGGGGATGAGATCCTACTACCTAGTATTTTTCGTGTTATAGCTGAATTCCGAAGAAACTCAATGTTGCATGTAGTGCTTAAGCACAACTTATCTTTCATTACCAGTGGCAATAGGAGGTATTTAAAACATTTGTAAATAGATGTTAATTAAAAGTATTAAACCATGGCCTCCCTGAAGTTGCATTTTTAAAACATGTAACACATAACTTCTTCAATAGAGTCTTCAAATACTAGGAATATGCAAAGTCAGAATATTTAAAGAGATTTGGCATTTTAAACTCAAACATGGAAAAAAATATATTTTAAGGAAAGTTGTAGTTGAAACCGTTCACTGAGCATGTCACAATAGGGTTTATAAAAACATAAATTTTTTAAAACAGGAATCATGTAATACTGAATTTGATATTCAATTATGTTGAACTTGAAAACTTCTTCAAATCCATTGAGTTAAATCTCCACTTCAAATACTGGGTTACTCACCTTATACTTCTGGGTTGGTGCTATTGATATGCCTTTCCTTTTTCCTTTGTTAAGCCTAAACAATTTATGAAAAATTCCATAAATTTCACATGAAATTTAGTTGTCATTAAATTTGTAATCTTAACCTGTTCTTAGACTATGCAAGCCTAATCCTATGATCGGTTTTATTCTTAAAAATTGAACTAACTCAAAATGATTTATAGTTGTATTACATGTCTATTTACCCTATATACTCTTTGAAAAATAGACATTACCTTTGAAGCATGTCATTGAGTGTTTCAGTATTTTCTCGCTCTTCTTCTTCTTCCTTTAATGTTGTTTCAGCAGGTTTCCTTGTAGCCTCTTCTTTCATAAGTCGCCCCTTTGGGACAACAAGGGTCTTGTACGTAAACGGCTTCCAAGAGAGGACTTGGAATTTCTTAGCAGTATTTCTCTTCCTTCTGATTACTTTTCCTTCCCAAATCAACTCATGCATGATGATTACTTGATCTTAACCTATGACAAATTTTATTGCGTTAGGAATAAAAATATCATTTCAATTATACTCTTCGGGTAGCTCCATTATTTTTAAGTTTCACTTTATTACTTCACATGTTTAGGTGTCATGTCTTTCCATACTTTATTTCAAAATGCGGACCCCATTATTGAGCCCACGATGCCGGAAAGTGTTTTAGTCTATAGTTACATGAATTTATGCTATTCATCAAATTTTATATCTCTTTATTATAAGTATATCTTTTGATCAAATAGACTCTACTATTGAGTTTTGAACGCCGAAAAAAATTCAACCTAGACCCTCTCGGACTTCCATTTGGCTTTAGGGGCACTAGGGGTAATTTGGTCGGATACCTATTTTAGGAATTTTCCTTGTAATGGCCAGCCTTTTAAATAGGCATCTAATCAATGAAAAGAGGTAGATCATTATTCAGTAAATTGTGAGAGTATTTTCTCTGCGGTTCTTTGAAGAACTATCTGAACTTATCAGGATTTCCCATGGCATTCACCAACGACTTATCAAACAGATTTTCCACCACCGTTTGTGGCGTCTTCCTTATACCGAGGTTCTTGCTTTGCAATAAACAATGGGTTGAGGTCATATATACCAAGGTTCTTGTTTGTCGGAAACAACGGGTCGATGTCTATCATTCAAATTTGATCGTGGAACGATCTTGGGTTCTTTTTCTTTGTCGGATCTCATTATTTTGGCAGGGTTCGCATTATGATTCATTGTTGAAACACCGCCGATTCCGCTCAAGCCAAATAGAATGCACCAGAGTAGAAAGCACCAACTTACTGATATAGCTTTGAGCCGACTTTCCTTTAAAAGTTTGAGTGGTCCATTGAATTGTGTCTTGCCAGGGGAGAGGGGACCAACTCAGATTACACTTAGTTGTAAAGTGAAGCCATAAATCAAGAGTAAAAGGACAACCAAAGAAAAGGTGAGAGCATGGTCTTCCAACGGCTGCCCACAAAAAACACATTTCACTTCGAGGTCGCTTCTAAAGTGCAAAACATAGTCTTGAGTAGAAAGCCTCTGCTGAATGGCTAACCAAAGGATGAAGCTGCATCATGGTATAGCATGAGAGAACCACACCAGCTTCCACCACGAAACTTGAGGCCGAGATACCCAAGTCGCATGCCAAGCTGAATTCGTAAAGAACACTCCAGAAGGGTGGCCCAGCCATTGGAGTTGGTCCATCATATGCTGATTGGGCGTAAACACCAGGGGGATAGAACCCGACGGGAGATATAGTCAAACCAAAGGAAATTATGCTGACCATTTCTAACCTTGTGCAGAATTAAAGATTTAATCCCTACTCTGAGCTTCATCAAGTTCCTCCACACCCAAGAGCAAACCCCTGGACACGTAGCCTCCTAAAGATGCTTTTGTTTCAAAATGTTAGCGCAAACCTAAGCAACCCACAAAGAAGAGAAATAGGGATCACTCAGCTGCTAGAGATGCTTAGAAACTGTCGCACCGGCTTCCTATCTCTAAAGGGGCTTGATTCTTCTCTGAAGGCTAGGTCAAGTAGCCTTCCACCGATTCAACGGATGGAGAGAAGCGCGCAAACAGAGCCGGACGTTACTTAGGCAATGCCGACCGGCACTTCAACCACTGAAATAGCAGCTAATTTTTTAAAGAATTCCCCATTTAACTAGGGTGCCGAAATCTCTCAATAAAGCAGCTAGGCCGTTTTCCTATCTCTAAAGGGGCTTACTCATAAAGGGGGCTTTACCCTGACGCAAGTAGTCTCCGCGGCTATACTATATCAAATAGCCTAGGGCGCTACTGTACTAGTTTTTGTCGGGTTCTTTGCTAGCCAGACACCTGTCAATTCTTTCGCAAGCCAAGCCAATATGCCTTGATCCGCCCGAGGAGAATCCGAGTGAAAGCAGCAACCAGAGTGATAGTAGCGTGTGTCAGCAAACAACTCTAAGCTAAACTGATTCTTTAATATATAAGGGGAGGTAGTGCGGACTACACTACTTTTCTGTAATCACCTCAGTACAGGGTGAGTGAAGTGCCTAACTTCTATCTCACGGGTAGTGGTAGTGTAGCTGGATTCCAAAACTTCGTTCCATTCTTTTTGATTTTCAAATCAGTGTAAGGGGGGGAAGGTTCCTTCCCAATAGCTAGGTAGCTTGGTTGTTAGATAGCAACCGATGAGCAGACCATCTTTTCATACTTATCTTTTTTAATGTTCTCTGATTTAGGGTCTGTTCTCTAGGGATGTAGCTTACCTTTCTTTATGCACTGGTAGTTGAATAAGGAATTCTTAAACGTCCCTCCATTCCTAAGTACTAGTCCCAGTTCCGCCCTTGTCCTGTAGCGAAGGAAGTCCCCCCAAGTTTGATTTCGGAGGTTACCATCCTTCCCTAGTATTTAGCTGTAAGCAAGGCCCGAATCCAAAAGAGAGGCAGAGGTTAGAAGTGGAGGACCTTCCCTGTCTTGGTAGCTCTTAAAGGCATCTTACTTTCCACTGTTACCTTCTAGCCAACTTTTCCTACATCTAAGATAGACTTTCAGCAACCTTTCTGTCTCATTCAAGTCTTTCTATAAGAAGTAAACAAAGAAGTAATTCTAATCTTGTTAACTGCTTCTAGCTCAACTCAGATAGATGGAGAAAGAGAAAGAACCGTAACCTTACTTACGAGTTTAAGATCAACAAGAGGAGTAACATAATTCAAATAGAAAACGGAAAGCTACTTTATTTAAAAGACAGCTGCAGCAAGAAAGAAAATGTCGGTTTGTCGCGCGTGTGAGAGAGCTCCTTTCATCTGAGTCCTCCGGTTTGGTTGTCAGCCATTCGAACTTGCCAAAGAGTGGGAGAAAGAATAGGAATAAAGAGTGAATTGCCCCCATCACTGGGGAAGAGCTAGCACCAATCTAGGTGAGGGCTGGTAGAAGGTGGGAGGAAAAAGCATGATTTAAGATCTGATTTGGGGTCATTAGCTTCAACGTGGAATTTCTTCATTGATCGAGTTCGCTTTTGTCTTTATAAAAAATAAGTGTAATAACGATAGTGACTTGCCTCAAGAAAGGGGAAAGTCTCATTCAGCCGCTTCAGCTTCATCCTCAGCTTCAGCTTCAAAGGCAAGCTTGCAAAGAAAATTGTGGTGTGTCACTGCGCGTACAGGATATCCTTTCATATTCTTCCCATGGTCGTCATCCCTCCTAATTGACCATTTAGGGTAAGAAAGCGGAGGAATGAAGCCTATAATCAGGGCTAAGAGGGCCGCGGGTTCCAATGTCTTTGTCTTTTCCCACTTGGCTTCCTTCCTAATAAAGAAGCACACCCAGGTAGCTTGCTTACTGCTGCCACTTTATGGGCTGTCCGGCTTGACCCTAAAAGAAGTTTGACGGCATCTTCCTCAAAGAGCCTTTAAGAGATAGGGGGGGGGTACGTGATCTGCGAGAAATGGGAAATAGCGTCGGAAAGGTTATTAAAGTAGGCAGAGAAGCAAAGTAGGGTGATCCAGTTATGAGACTATTTGATTGAAGATCTAAACTAGCTTGGATTGCTTTAGCATGTGAGACCTTCTCAGACCTTGATGTAACCTGAGACCGGCGCTCCTACTCTCTCAACTCTCGTTCCTTGCCTCTCTTCTTCGACTTCGCGCTCAATCAAGAGGGCTTCTGTCACCTTGTTGAGATCGAGGACCGTCCTATCTTGTTCAATTTGATGTTTTTGCTGAAAATGGGACGGTGACCCTCCCCTTTCCTGATCCACCAAGCTCCGGAAGTTGGGCTTTCCTTCTTAGACTCTAACCTTCTATAGAACAGCGTTTAGAAGAACAGCGGATAGCGAAACGCTGCAAGTAAACGCTGCAACCGAGAGCGTTGAGCTCTTTGACAACCGAGAACAACAACCGAGAGTATTGAATGGCCTACCGATAATTGTTTATCAAACAAGCTAGGTCATGAGCAAAAGAGGAACACTTTTCTTATTAATATATATAATATAATAATAATAAGAAATTATATATTAATATATTAATAATTTCTTATTATACCTAGGATAAGTTGTTTTTAAAAAAACTTACCTAAGTTTCCATTTTTGTAAGATACGAGGAAGCTTGCTAAAATACCAATTGAGAGTTTTTGATTCATCAGTCATTATCATTATAGACGGCACTAACAAAGATAGAGTGACAGAGGTAGAAAAAAAAAGGATTCATCATCTGTTACATCTACCCATCCCGTGATTCCGAATCAACAGACCCCATTACCGAGATATGGCAACTCTTTTTTAAAGTAATAGTAAGAAGAACTGTGTCGTCTAACTTCATTCACAAATGAAACTCCGGAAAAATGGAAAATAATTTCTATTTTTTTAATTTCTTTTCCTGTATCGAATCCATTTTCTATTTTGGAACGAACAACGACCAACTAACACTTTGACTTTACTTTAACTCATTAGATTCAGTAGTAGGTTCATTAATTGCACATAATATCTCGAATGAGAAGAGAAAAAGTATCGCACGATCGCCTTTAAAAAGGAAAGGGGAAATCAAACCTTTATTTCGGTCCAACTCGATTCTAAGACTAGTAATTCCTATGTTTTTTTCGGTTCTACATTTTTTCTTTCAATATTATAGAGTCCCATCCTTGTAGCTAGGTTAAGAAAGAACCTTTGGATCTAATACAGCAATGCTTGCATCACGAATATTGATTGTTCCAATTATTTTCTTGTTTGTTCTGTTTCTTTCATCGAAGACTATCTACTATAATACTTGTTACTGTACGACCAACCAATTCCTTAAAATGAAAGGATTCGAACAAAAAAACCTTTTCTACAACCATGAAAAGGGGCTTTCTAGATTTCGCATCTAATTTCATTGTGGGAATATGATAATCTCTTTCATGAATTATTAGAACCCAACTCGCTTTACCAGATCTTCAGTTTCTCACACTTTACCAGATCTTCAGTTTCTAGTCCGAAGTAGGAAAGAAAGTGGCTTGTGTTCAAAAACCGGGATGAAGTGTGAAAGATTTTCATAATTAGAGGTATCCATTCCTATGGATTTGGCACGTGGAGATGCATTGGAGATGTCTGCAGAACTAAGGATGTCCCTGGTATATAGTAGGTATACGCATTTACGAACATTATTTTACTGGTTACTAATAAAGGGACTTTTCTAATGAAGTTAACCAAGTTGAGACGAGATTCTGTTAAATGCAAGTACCGTACAAACACAGGAGTATAAGGAAAAGCGGCCATAGAGCCGATCTCAGACCCTCACTGAAACTGAAATTCAATTCAATGAAAGCCCTTGTATAGTAAGGCGATTGGGCCCCATAGAAGTAAGCCTGAGCCAGCTCAGTGAAGACTTCTCAAATACCCTCCAGCCAGACCCCCTAAACTCATTAAAAAATTAACATAGAGAACAAAAAATTCGTGCTCAACCAACCCGTCTCAATCCATGTCAACCATCAACCAAGGCTCGCACCAGCTCTCATTACCATTCCACCACAATCTTAACCCCACGCTCCATTATCCTACGCTGGAAGCATCCCACTGATCTTGCCAAAATTAGCACCGGCAGGAAAGAAGGAAAAGTTAACTTCTTGGTTTGTTAGCAGCTACTTTGATCAGCAGGACTTGTTTGAGCGCTAAGCTTTGTTCGCTTCGCCGGATCGTCCGCTTGTTTTCTTCATAGCGTAGCGAAGTGTGCCCTCGTTAGGCGCCTTATTATATTAGTAAAGGCGCGGCTTGGCTTCTTCTTATTATAAGATAAAATTTAGCCCCACCTTTAGGCATATTCGGGGCATAGCCTTTTTTATCATTTACACCGAACGTAGAATTAGAAACTTCTCACTACAACTAAAAATCTTTTTCTACTCAACCAGCGACCCTACCCATTTTACTTTATCTTCGAGAAAGTCATATGCTTCCGCGCGAATATTGGTGTAAGGAGATTGATCCAAAATAGATTCCAGTCTGGGTTCGGCAATCATAAATGTCAAAAGTAGATTTTGTTCGAATCCTTCAACTTCTTAATCCTCAACCTACCTTCCTCTTTAGGGTAGGTGACATCATCCCATGCAACCTTGGCCTTAGAAGAATTCAAGTCTGGACCAGACCAAAGAAAGGACCTCATAATCATCTCGATATCCAAGATAATCTTCTTTGGGAGCACAAAATGTGTAGTCCAATAAACCTGCATGCTGAAGATGACTGACTTGATGAGCTGTAAATGACCTACAAAGGACAGATACTTGGAAGTCCAAGTTTTAACTTTGGATAATCATTGGAATTGGCCGGTAGCAAATTCTCCTCATCTGCTTGAGCTGAAGTATGGTATGCCTCCAAGCCTTCTTCCTGCTCCCCATCGGGAAGATAAGGCAACCTGGGTTCCCTCCTCTAATGGGGAGTTTTCCATTAGATCAGCTTGGGACATTCTGAGGGACCATAAATCCCGGGTTCACTGGTGGAAGCTAGTTTGGCATTCTAAAGCCATTCCCCGTGCTGCTTTTATTCTTTGGATGGCTATTCGAAACAGACTCAGGACAAAAGACCGCCTCTTTTCTACCTGTCTTGGCCATGATACCAAATGTCTTTTTTGCTTGCAAGATCAGGAGAGTCATTCCACATCTTCTTCTCCTATCCCTTCACTTCCTCCATTTGGTACCACATCATCTCTATTAGTGGTTACCAATATCCCAATGGAGATTGGCAGTAGATCGTTCTTTGGGCTAGCAATACCTTTAAAGGCAAAAATTTCTCCTCCATCATAGGTAAGCTTTCTCTAGCTTGCACTGTATATAATATTTGGAGAGAAAGGAATAGTAGATTGCTCAATAAGGAAAAGAAAAATCCTCAAGCCATTATTGCTCAAATCAAGGATATGATTCGCGGAAAGCTAACTGCATCTATAGGGATCTTGAACTCTACGACCAATAGGCAACTTTAATGTGTTTGGTCTCTTCCGAGTACAATCTTTAACGTGTAATGGTTTATGCTTGTATTGTTTTGTAGCTTTGGGACGGGTTTTCTTCTGTTTGTAGAAGTCCTTCCTTCCCTCTAGCTTGTTTGAGGGTATGCCCTTTTGTTTTGTATCTTCTTTTCTCTCTCTTTCCTTTAATAAATTTACTTTTCAAAAAAAAAAATATAATCCGATCAACCAGCAACTTGCAAACCCCTAGACAGGTAGCCTCCCAAAGATGCTTTTGATTCAACATGTTAGCGCGAACCCAAGCAACCCACAAGGAAGAGCAATAGGGATCACTCAACTGCTAGACATGCTTAGAGACTATAGCTTTGTTCCAATCATTCAGCTTCTTAATCCCAAACCTACCTTTCTCTTTAGGGTAAGTGACATCATCCCAAGCAACCTTGGCCTCAGAAGAATTCAAGTTTGGACCAGACCAAAGAAAGGACCTCATAATCTTCTCGATATCCCAGATAATCTTCTTTGGGAGCACAAAATGTGAAGTCTAATAAACCTGCATGCTGAAGGTGACTAACTTGATGAGCTGTAAATGACCTGCAAAGGACAAATACTTGGAAGTTCAAGTTTTAGCTTTGGATATAATCCAATCAACCAGCAACTTGCAATCAATTGCCTTCAACTTGGAAGATATCAGAGGCACTCCCAGGTAACGCATAGGTAACTTCCCCTCTTGAAAACCCACTGCTTCCAGAATATCCTGTTTGCCTTGAGTGGAAACTCCAGAGAAGAAGATGTTACTTTTAGCCTCATTCGGGTTTAACCCCGAGAATTTCGCATACTCTTCAATGGTATCCTTCAAGATTGTGGTAAAGTTGAGGTCGCCATGGCCAAATAACATAAGATCATTGGCAAAGCACAAGTGAGTGATTTTGGGCAGCTTACATCTCCAATGGTACTTAAAATTTACCTCTCGATCAACTTTTTGTCTAAACATCATAGAGAAAACCTCCAATGTTATCCGTTTTACGCGAATTATATTTGCATTTCCTCTATTGTTTGAGACCTAACGATCTAAAACAACCAAAGGCGATCTTCGATGCATCTTTCGGGATAAAAGGCCAATATAAGCCTTAATTCTTCGTTTTTGAGGCAAATTCTTTTGCTTTGGCTGCGGATTCAAACAATTATAACTTTGTGCTCTCTTATCCGATTTATGCAAATCATACGTGCATTTCTTGTATTTTTTTGAGATCTAGCGATTTGAATGGCCGAAAGCGGTTGCGATAAATGGTTTGAGAAAAATGGTTTGAGATCTAGCATGCTGTTATCCGTTTTTCATGTATTATATATGCATTTCATGTATTTTTTTAAGATCTAGCCGTTTGAACATGCAACGGCAGCTATCAATATCTGTTTTGGGAAAAAAGGCCATTATAAGCTTCAAATTTTAATTTTTGAGGCAAATTTTGCTGTTTTGGTTGTAGATTCAAACTGCTATAACTTGGCACTCTGTTATCCATTTTTCATGAATTATATATGCATTTCATGTATTTTTTCAAGATCTAGCGATCTGAAACATTCAACGACAGTTTTCGATATCTGTTTTGGGAAAAAAGGCCGTTATAAGCCTCAAATTTTCATTTTTGAGGCAAATTTTGTTGATTTAGCTGTGGATTCATATAACTGCAACTTGGTATTCTTTTATCCAATTTATGTGAATCATACGTGCATTTCATGTATTTCTTTGAGATCTGGCCATCTAAATGGCTGAAGGTAGTTTGTGACAAATAGTTTGATAAAAAAGGCCATTATAAGCTTCATTTTTTCATTTTTGAGGCAAATTTCACTGTTTTGGTTACGGATTCAAAGTGCCATAACTTGGCGCTCTGTTATCCGCTTTTTGTTAATTATTTTTGCGTTTCAAGTATTTTTTTTTTTTTTTTTGTTGAGATCTAGCCTTCCAAAATAGCAAAGGCGGTTTTCAATGTTGTTTTGAGAAAAAAAAAAAAAAAAAGCCATTATGAGCCTCAATTTTTCATTTTTGAGGCAAATTTTGTTGTTTTGGCTGTAGATTCAAACAACTATAACTTGGTGTTATGTTATCCGATTTATGTGAATCATATGTGCCTTTCATGTATATCTCTGAGTTCTAGCCATCTGAATAGCCGAAGGCAGTTTGCGACAAATGGTTTGAGAAACATATACTTGAGGAACAAAATAAAGCTCAAACACAAAGAGCTACAAAAATACAAAAGCAAGAGAACAAGAATAAAACAAGTGGGAAAAGGATGGAAGGCCTTCGACAAGATTGCCTAGCCATCCTAACCCACTTTACAAGCAATTCCCCACGTCAATTCCCAACGTAGTAACAGATCTTCAACAAGCATAAAGTGTCTAAGGCTACGGTCTCCAATCAACTTGCTTCACACCATCAAAGTAATACCCTCAATAAGCTGATCTTTGGTTCTTGATTCTTTATTGAACAATCTTTGATTCCTTTCAAGCCAAATTGTATGAACCAGGGTAGAGAACACCAACTTTCTTATATAACCTTGGGCTGAATTCCCCTTAAAAGCTTGAGTATCTCATTAAATTTTTCATGCCATGGACGAGGGGACCAAATCAGATTACATTTGGCTACACAGTGATGCCATAAGTCAAGTGTAAAAGGACAACCAAAGAAAAGATGAGCATGGTCTTCGAATGGAAACTCACAAAAAACACATTTCGTTTCAAGGCTGCGTCCAAACTTCCGGACACGATCTTGAGTAGTAAGCCACTCTTGAATGGCTAACCAAAGGATGAAGCTACATCTTAGAATAGCATGAGAGAACCACACCAGCTTCTACCACAAAACTTTAGGCCTGGGGTCCCGAATCGCTTGCCAAGCTGATTTAGTAAAAAAAAACTCTAGGAGTATGGCCCAACCATTGAATTTGGTCTATCATATACAGATTTGGAGTAATACCCAGGGCATAGAGCGTTTGAGCTCTATTAATTGGTAAGAGTTAGCACTAGGCAACCTCCATTCATTCCCTTTAATAATTTGGCTGACACAGGCTGATCTAGGAAACCCGGAATCATAGATGATTCTATCTCCCATAGCATCCCATATTGGAGCCGAAGGGAGCCAATAATCGAACCAAAGACAAGTATGCTACCCATTTCCCACCTTGTGCTGATTTAAAATTTTAAACCTAGCTCTAGGCTTCATCAATTTCTCTACACCCAAGTGCAAACACTAAGACAAGTGGCTCCCAAAGGTGCTTTTGCTTCAAAATGTTAGCTCGAATCCATGCAACCCACAATGAAGAGCTATAAGGATAGATGTTTAGAGGCAGCAGCTTGATTCCATTCTTCTAGTTTCTTAATCCCTCATCCACCGTCCTTCTTAGGATAAGTAACATCATCCCAAGCTACCTTAGCTGTAGTAGACTTCAAGTCTGTTCCTGACCAAAGAAAAGCCCTCATAATCTTCTCAATATCCCACATAATGTTCTTTGGATGCTCAAAATGTGTTGTCCAATAAACCTGTATGCTGAAAATAACGGACTAAATGAGTTGTAATCGGCCCACAAAGGATAGATACTTAGAAGTCCACGCTTTAACTTTGTGAACAATCCGATCAACTAGCACCTTGCAATCAATTCCCTTCAATTTGGAGGAAATCAATGGAACAACAAGGTATCTTCTAGGTAATTTCCCCTCCCTAAAGCCACACTCCTTCCATGATATCGTGCTTACCTTGCACTAGAAACTCCTGAGAAGAAGATGTTCCTCTTAGCCTTATTTGAATTTAATGCCGAGAATTCAACATATTATTCAATGGCAGCTAAATAGCTATAACTTTGCACTCTGTTATCTGTTTTATGTGAATCAAACGTGCAGAATCATCTATTATTCCGGGCTTGCTAGAGCAGCCCGTGTGATCCAAATCATTGAAGGGAATGATTGAAGGTGGCCTAGTGCTAAATCTTACCAATTAATAAAGCTTAGGTGCTTTATGCCCCCAGGTTTTACTCCACATCTGCATATGATGGACCAAATCCATTGGTTAGGCCATCCTTTTGGAGTTTTCTCTACTAAATCATGTTGGCATGCGATTCGGGTCTCCAGGCCATTTAGGAGCGGCTTACTACTCAAGATCTTGTGTTGACGTTTAGGAACAACCTTGAAAGGAAATGTGTCTTTTGTGGACAGCCTTTGGAACACCATGCTCATCATTTCTTTGGTTATCCTTTTACTCTTGACTTATGGCATCACTATGTAGCCAAATGTAATCTAATTTGGTCCCCTCGTCCTTGGCATGACACAATTCAATGGGCCACTCAAGCTTTTAAGGGGAATTCGGCTCAAGGTTATATAAGTAAGTTGGTGCTTTCTACCCTGGTTCATACTATTTGGCTTGATAGGAATTGGAGGTGTTTTAATAATGAATCAAGAACCAAAGATCAGCTTATTGGAAAGGTTAAGTAATTTCAATGGAAATGGCAAATGGGAGAGCATAAGCCTCATTCTCTCTTTAGTTTTTTGTATTTTCTTGGCATTAATGGCCTCCAAACAGCCATTATTTGCCGCGTTTAAAGCTCCTCATGTTGCTAAGAATGTTTCTCATTCAATGCAAGATTCAGATCTTGTATCTAAAGCCCCTCTTTAGGCTGTAAAGCCTTCTACAGCTCATGGCGTTAGTGTCTTTCTTAAACCTAAGGTTCTCGAGTCATCTGCATTACATGCTACTACAGACCCATCAAATATCATAGTGGTAAGAACGCCCATGGCCTCCCAAGAAGGTATTGTTGCTTGTCCTGGCTCAGACTCTACTGGTTGTCCCTTACTACTGTCTTGGGCTAATCTTGCAGATAGTGGGGAATATATCGCCAAAGAAGCTCTTGAGCTAGAAAAGAATTATGGAGGATTTACCCTTAATTCTGATTTTCTTATAAATCAATGTGTTGCTCCAAGAAGAAGTTCCCCCAATGGCAGACGTGAAGGAAGCCGCAGTCTGGTAGGGGCAAGTGGACTGCATGTCACATGGGTGCAAGTGAGACCTTAATTCTCCAAAATGTGCCTGACACATCTACTAGAGTAAGGATGCAGCTCCTAAAACCTGATGCTCAACCTAATCCTATGCAGGTAGTTCCTCTACCCGCTTCCCATAGCTGCATAGATGTTGGCGCACATGCTGCTCAATCCACTCAGTAGTGGTTAGCACCTACCCCTGTTCAGTTAGCCTTGGTCCACCGAAATCATGCTGAAAAGGCTACTGCTTCTCCTACAAATCTTATCCCACCAGCTATCCCCCATAGGCGTAAGGTTGCTGGTCCTTCTGGCCTACAGCTCTTTACTGTACGCATAATAGCTCCCACTGTGCAATCAGTTTTCACTCCGCAAGGAAATCCTGAAAAGCTACTACTTGGCCGACCTACCCTACAACAAATCAGCAGCTTCAGAATATAAATATTTCTACGTGCCCTACTCAATCTTATCAGCAAAAAATCGCTGCTACATCTTCCTTCTCGATGCGTGTAGGACTTGTTCACACTGAATTAACTGATCAGTCTACTGCTAGGCCTTCCTCCCCTACTTCTAGTAGCTTACCCGCTCCCTCATTGATGTGAACCCGTGAGATCGAAATCCCTTGAACCCATGATCAAATTGAAACTTACCTAAGAAAGCCAAGAATCAAGTCAAGATGATCTAGACTCATTGAAAACTTGTTTCCGGAACCTAGAGTTGATAAGAACGCCACAAAGGGAATGCATTTGATAAGTTCGTAGTCCATTCAAGAACAAGAAGAGAAAACTCAAAACTCTCTAAGTAGAAAGCTTCATTTCATTCATGTTGGTTGTTGTCCACAAAATTGTGGCTACAAGTTCTTTTAAAAACCTAAATGAAACCCTAGAGCCGAATAAGGCCGACATCTATTAGAAGACATGGGCTGAACATCTTCAGGCCCAAAACAACCTAAACTACCGACTAAAACTAATAAAAGAAATCCACTAAATGAGTGGACCCACGTATTAGAATTTTGCATAGCTAAAAATGTTAGTAGTGTAGGTGCAGTAACTTCAAGCCCGATTTCAACCTTGATGCAACCTGAATATCAGAAAACTCAAAACATGAAAGTTGTTGAACAATTTCTTGGATTTCCATAACATCTTGAATCATCTCAATCGGAGCTCGGATGACAGAGTTATGCCTAGATAACAAAGCGATATCGAAACTATCCAAAAATCGCCCAATTAGCATTTTTTTGCACTTTCTTAGCTCTCGACCTCGTGATTGGCCCATCTGAACTTGTACAGGATCTTTAAGACACGGCCCACCATGGTGGAGTTTTCTGATATTCGAGCTGCATCAAGGTTGAAATCGGGCTTGAATTTGCTGCACCTACACTACTAACATTTTTGGCTGTGCAAAATTCTAATACGTGGGTCAACTCATTTAGTGGATTTCTTTTATTAGTTTTAGTCGGTAGTTTAGGTTGTTTTGGGCCTGAAGATGTTCAACCCATGTCTTCTAATAGATGTCGGCCTTATTCGGCTCTAGGGTTTCATTTATGTTTTTAAAAGAACTTGCAGCCACAATTTTGTGGACAACAACCAACATGAATGAAATGAAGCTTTCTGCTTTTAGAATTTTTAGTTTTCTCTTCTTGTTCTTGAATGAACTACGAACTTATCAAATGCATTCCCTTTGTGGCGTTCTCATCAACTCTAGGTTCTTGAAACAAGTTCTCAATGAGTCTAGATCATCTTGACTTGATTCTTGGCTTTCTTGGGTAAGTTTCAATTTGATTGTGGGTTCAAGGGATTTTGATGATGTGAATCCGTGAGATCGAAATCCCTTGAACCCACGATCAAATTGAAACTTACCCAAGAAAGCCAAGAATCAAATCAAGATGATCTAGACCCGTTGAAAACTTGTTGCAAGAATGTAGAGTTGATGAGAACGCCACAAGGGGAATGCCTTTGATAAGTTCGTAGTTCATTCAAGAACAAGAAGAGAAAACTCAAAATTCTCAAAGCAGAAAACTTCATTTCATTCATGCTGGTTGTTGTCCGCAAAATTGCAGCTACAAGTTCTTTTAAAACCCTAGGGCCGAATAAGGCCTACATCAATTAAAAGACATGGACTAAACATATTTAGGCCCAAAACAACCTAAACTACCGACTAAAACTAATTGAAGAAATCCACTAAATGAGTTGACCCGCATATTAGAATTTCGCGCAGCCAAAAACGTTAGTAGTGCACGTGCAGCAACTTCAAGCCCAATTGTGCCCTTGATACTGCTCGAATCTCGAAAAACTCAAAACATGAAAGTTGTAGAACTATTTCTTGGATTTCCATTACATCTTGAATCATCTCAATCGGAGCTCGGATGAGAGAGTTAGTCCCGGATTGCGAAGCAATATTGAAACTGTACGAAAATCGCCCAATTAGCATTTTTTTTGCACTTTCTTAGCTCTTGACCTTGTGATTGGCCCATCTTGAAGTTGTAAATGATCTTTAAGACTCGTTCCACCATTTTGAAGACTCTGGCCCACCATGGTGCCCATCACTCATGGTCCTCTCTTTTCCAACCCCCCATTCTCTTCAGAAATTCAAGCTTGAATATAAGCAACCTCTCCTTGTTGGCCAACGTATCACTATGCACCTTCCCCATGACGTCATTCATGCTGGCCTTCCTATGTGGGAAAACACCCTCATTGGTTACTTCCTAGACAAAA
The DNA here is from genome assembly GCA_008638375.1 of Nyssa sinensis. Classification (NCBI taxonomy): domain Eukaryota; kingdom Viridiplantae; phylum Streptophyta; class Magnoliopsida; order Cornales; family Nyssaceae; genus Nyssa; species Nyssa sinensis. The sequence goes on from CM018032.1 coordinate 23,459,777, forward strand.
AGATGCCTTTCTTTTAGGTTAAAAAAAGGCCAAAAATCTATGGGGCAAAGACGACTTAGATGAAATGCTCACTAATGGCAATGGTTTCTTTTTCTTTAAATTCGATTCCTCTGAAGCTTCAGCAAAAATTCTTGATGGTGGCCACTGGCATTTCTCAGGCCGCCACATAATTCTTCAGAAATAGAAATCAGGTATGACTTTGTCTAAGAAGGAGGTGGAGAAAATTCCTATCTGGTTCAAACTATTCAATGTGCTATATGAGCTTTGGACTACCCAGGGCCTTAGCTATGTAGCAAGTGCTACAAGACGACCCTTATATACTCATACTGAAGATCTAACTAGGATTAGCTACGCCTGTGTTTGTGTGGAGATTGATGCCAAAAATGATCTCCTGGATTTCTTTGACATCAAAATAAATTATCATACTATAGTTGAAATTTTTCCGGTTCGCTACCTTGGAGTTCCCCTCATTTCCACCAAGCTCATAGCCTCTGACTATAAATCCCTAGTTGATAGAATCATTTCTAAAACTCTTAGACTAATAAATTTCTCTCCTACGTAGGGCGGATTCAGCTTATTAAATCTGTGCTCTTTAGTATTCAGATTTTTTGGTCCTCTCACTTTGTCCTCCCTAAGAAAGTGATCAACCAAATTGACCAAGCTATGAGATCCTTCCTTTGGAATAGCAACCACCTCATTTCTTCTAGATCTAAAGTTGCTTGGGATGATCTTACTTGCCCTAAGGAAGAGGGCTGCCTTGGCATCAAGAAAATTGAGGAGTGGAATCAAGCTGCTTTTGGTAAGCTCATTTGGTCTCTTTGTCAGCATCCTTCCTTCTCCCTTTGGGTTCATTGGGCTCGCAAGAACCTCATCGAAGATAGAAGCCTATGGGAGATCAGATGTCCTCAATGCTGCTCTTGGGCTTGGCACAAGATCTTAAAGTTCCAGTCTCTCTTCAAAGCTCACATCAAGTACATCATTGGTAATGGTTAGTTTGCCTCCCTATGGTTTGATTATTGGCTACCCAATGGTTCTGTCATGGATAATATAGGGGAGAGAGTTATCTATGATTCAGGTTTAGGAAGGAATGCCAAAGTTAGTTCCATTATTTCTAGCAATCAATGGAATTGGCCTATTGCAAATTATCCTCATCTGCTGGACCTCAAGTGCAATATGTCGAATCTCCTTCCTATCCCCAGTAGAGAAGATAAGGCGTTCTGGAATTCATGCTCTGAAGGTCTTTTTTTCAATTCTTTCTGCATGGAAGACCATCCGAAGCTGCAAGCTACGCATTCATTGGAGGAAGCTTATTTGGTTTCCTAAGGCCAATCCAATGACCGGTTTCATTTTGTGGATGGCTATCCACAACTATCTTAGAACCAAGGAACAGATCTTCAACTCATCCGTGGACTAGAAATGCCTTTTCTGCAATCATGATAATGAGTGCCATGACCATCTTTTCTTCTCTTGTCCTTACACGGCCAACATATGGCAACTCTTGCTCTTTAAAAGTGGTCATCAATGGCCTACTGGGAATTGGCAGCACACTATTGAGTGGGCTAGAATCACCTTCAAGGGGAAAAGCTTATCCTCCTTACTTGGCAAGCTCATCCTCGCCTGCACTGTCTACACCATTTAGAGGGAAAGAAACTCGCGTATTTTTGCTAACCAAAAGAAGTCCCATCAGGTGCTTATTGTCCAAATTCAAAATTTGATCCGTGGGCGGCTGTCCACTATTAGAGGCTTGAAGCCTACTAACTCTAATAGGCATTTTCATTATATTTGGTTGTTCCCTAGTAGCATTTTCTTCTAGTATGGCGCTGTTTCGTTCCCTAACTTTCTACTAGTAAGTCCCGTCTTTTGTAGCCTTGGGATCGGTGTCCTTCTTTGTAGAATTCCTCCCCACCCAAGGCTTGCTTCGGGGATATGCCCCCTTGTCCTTGTACATTTTTTCCTTTTTAAAGCATTTATTTACCTATTAAAAAAAAAGATGCGGCAAGGGAATCATGACCAAGTGGGTAAACGCACTCCTCCTGTTCTTAATGAATCTACCATGCTAGAACATCGGGGGTCTTAACAGCCCCTCTAAACAGAGAGAAACCCATTCCTTTGTCTAAGATTTCTCTCTTGTCTTTTCGGTATTGTGGAAACAAAAATTAAGGAAGAAAATAAAGGTAAAGTGGCTAACTCCCTCATCCCTGTCAATCTTGTTGAAGGCCTTCCATCCTTTTCCCACTTATTTTAGTCCTGTACTTTTGTTTGTTTTGTAGCACTTTGTCTTTGAGCTTTGTTTTGGTCTTCATGTATATCTTTCATTTTCTGGTTATAAAATTTTACTTACCAAAAAAAAAAAATTAGTTAAAGCCTATTTAGGACAAAGGATTTAAGAAAACAGGCGATTATAAGCCTCATTTTTTCATTTTGAGGCAAATTTTACTATTTTTATTATGGATTAAAACTTTCATTAATCGGCGCTTTATTAACCGCTTTTCGTGAATTATATATACAGCTCATATATTTTTTTCGAGATCTAGCCATTTGAAATTTCCAAAGGTGATTTTCGATACCTCTTTTTACGAAAAAGGTTATTATATGACTCAATTTTTCATTTTTGACGCAAATTTTGTTGTTCTGGCTACATATTCAAACAACTATAACTTTGCGCCCTATTATCCAATTTACGCAAGTCATATGTGCATCTAAACGGTAAAATTCAGTTTGTGACAAATTTTTGAGAAAAAAAGGCCATTATAAGCCTCATTTTTTAATTTTTGAGGCAAATTTCATTGTTTTGGTTGCAGATTGAAACTACCATAACTTGGTGCTCTATTATCCACTTTTCTCTAATTATATATATGCATTTCATGTATTTCTTCGAGATCTAGCCATCTGTAACAGCCAAAGGCAGTTTTTGATGTCTATTTTGAGAAAAAAGGGCATTATATGCCTCAATTTTTCATTTTTGATGCAAATTTTGCTGTTTTGGTTGTGGATTCAAACAACTATAACTTGGCGCTCTATTATCTGATTTAAACAAATCATAGGTGCATTTCATCCATTTCTTCGAGATCTAGCCATATGACTAACTGATAGCAGTTTGCGATGAAAGGTTTGAGAGAAAAAGGCCATTATAAGCCACTTTTCTTTTTGAGGCAAATTTTGTTGTTTTAGTTACGGATTCAAACTCCCATAACTTGGAGCTCTGCTATCCACTTTTCATGAATTATATATGAATTTATTGTATTTTTTTTTAGATCTAGCCTCCCCAAACTACCGAAGGCATTTTTCAATGCCTGTTTTAAGAAAAAAAAAAGCCATTACTGTTTCAAACAGCTATAACATGGAATTTTGTTATTCGATTTATATGAATCATACGCGCATTTCATCTATTTATTCAAGAACTTGCCATCTGAATGGCTGAAGGTAGTTTGCTAAAATTGGTTTGAGAAAAAAAGCCATTATAAGCCTCAATTTTTTCATTTTTGAGGAAATTTCAATGTTTTGGTTGCGGATTTGAACTGTCATAACTTGACATTTTGTTATCCGCTTTTCGCGAATTATATATTCATTACATGTATTTTTTTGAGATCTAGCCATTCGAAACTGCCAAAGATGATTTTTGATGTTTGTTTTGAGAAAAAAAGGCCATTTATAAGCCTCAATTTTTCATTTTTTGATGCAAATTTTGTTGTTTTCATTGCAGATTCAAACAACTGTAACTTGGCAATCTACTATCCGCTTTAAGCTAATCATATGTGCATTTTAGCTATTTCTTCGAGATCTAGACATCTGAATGGCTGAAGACGGTTTATGACAAATGGTTTAAGAAGAAGGCCATTCCTAGTGTCATTTTATCATTTTTGAGGCAAATTTTGCTGTTTTAGTTTTTGGATTCAAACTGTCATAACTTGGCGCTCTGTTATCCGCCTTTCACGAATTATATATGCATTTCATGTATGTTTTTGAGATCTAGCCATCCAAAACATTCAAAGGTTGTTTTCGATGCCTCTTCTAAGAAAAAGGCCATTATAAGCCTCTTTTTTTTTTTCATTTTTGAGGCAAATTTTGTTGTTTTTATGTCTTTTTTCAGGATCTAGCAATTTGAATAGGCGTAGGCAGTTTGCGACAAATGGTTTGAGAAAAAAAAAAAGGCCATATAAGCCTCATGTTTTCATTTTTTAGGCAAATTTTGCTCTTTGGGGTTCAGATTCAAACTGCCCTAGCTTGGCACTCTATTATCTATTTCGCGAATTATATATGCATTTCATATATTGTCTAGGTGTTTGTCCAAGTGTTTGGACTTGGGTGTGAAGAAAATTGATGATGCTTAGAGCTAGGTTTAATTCTTTTATTCGGCATAAGGTGGGAAATGGGTAGCATACTTCTCTTTGGTTAGAGTATTGCCTCCCTTTGGGCCCAATCTGGGATGCTATGGGGGATAGGATCATCTGTGATTCTAGGCTTGCTAGATCAGCTCGTGTGAGCCAAATTATTGAAGGGAATGAATGGAGGTGGCCCAGTGCTAACTCTTCCTAATTAATAGAGCTCAAGCGCTCTATGCCCTCGGGTTTTACTCCAAATATGTATATGATGGACGAAATTCAACGGTTGGGCCACCTTTTGGAGTTTTTTTCTACGAAATTAGCTTGGCACTGGATTCGAGACTCATGCCTCAAGTTTCATGGTGGAAGCTGGTGTGGTTATCTCATGCTATTCCAAGATGTAGCTTCATCCTTTGGTTAGCCATTCGGGAGCGGCTTACTGCTCAAGATCGTGTCTTGAAGTCTGGAAGCAACCTTGAAATGAAATGTGTCTTCTGTGGACTGCCATTATGTAGCCAGATGTAATCTGATTTGGTCCCCTCGTCGATGGCATTAAAACAATTCAATTGGCTACTCAAACTTTTAAGGCGAACTCAGCCCATGGTTATATAAGTTGGTGTTATCTACCCTGGTTCATACAATTTGGCTTGAAAGGAATCGGAGATGTTCCAATGAAGAATCAAGAACCACAGACCAGCTTATTAAGGGTATTAATTTGATGGTGAGAAGCATGTTAATTGGAAACCGTAGCCTTAGCCTTAGCAGGACAATTTACAATAATTAAATTGATTTAAATAATTTGATTACTTAACTTTATATTATATATATATTTCTATAAATATAGTAGCACGTGCCACGGTGGCACAGTGGCATACACTTGGAACTTAGGTTCTCATCGTGCAAGAAGAGCAAGGGTCGTATCTAGGGAACTATGGCTCCCTTTCATTTTTCTTATAATTCAATTGCCAAAGAGTGGATAGAAGGCAAAACAGGAATATGATATCCCAACCTCGTATGGTTTATTAAATCAGGGCGCTATCCATGTATACAAACAGCCTTGTTTAGCTTTAAATTAAAAACCCTAGGGCTTAAACGAAGCCATCCTACTAAACCAAATGTGTGACTGAGCAGGTTTCGACCCAAACCCAAACCAGACCCGAACCCGACCTGTCCTTGTTCACCTTCTTCCCTATCATTCTCGCTATTGTTGCCCTAGTTGCAAGTTTTAGAAAAGTCCTATTTCATGTAGTTTCAGAAATCTGTAGTTGCAAGGACTCTATATGAGGTTTTAACGTTAGTTTGGGAGCTTGAATTGAGCTCAAAAGCTCCCTTGGGATTTTGATTCCTCTTCGATCATAGGGTTCATACATGTTTATTTCTTGACCAAAACTGATGGGGTTGGGCTCGTTGGGTTTGTCTCACCATGGGTGTTCATCTTATGATCACCAAACAGGGTTTTGGATTCATTTTGAAGGAGTTGGTCTCCATACCTATGATTGCAACTCGAGGTTTATGGGTATTCTCCTAGGTTTTTAGGTCACAAACTAGGGTTTTTGTAACCCCCATGAGGTCTAGTTCAAGCCCCAAGTGATGGAAATTGATTCCCTTTTCGCTTGATTTAGACCCACCTTCATGGTGGCCAACCATGGTGGATTTCGTGTGGGGGCGACTATTTTGGGCTTCTTAGATCAGTTTTCTTACATTCATAGCAAGGTATATTAACCCTAAACCATGCATGCATCCCAAACTTGTTAATCAATGTCATGACCCCGAACCCACCCTGTGCGGATTAGGGGACCGTGATCGTAGAATTCCTTCAAATAAACAAATCTATTCCTTTCATACGTCACATTACATTCAATCATTATAGCAGTCGCATTAACACATGTTACTATGATGTATCTAGAATTGTCTAGAATTTTTTTTTTAAATGTATATCTCATGTATCATCACAATCACCGTGGGTCCTGTACCCCACGTTTACAATTGAACTTCAAACTGCTCTACCCCGTGAGTCCCATACCTCACGCACTTCTTGGACTTCTAAGCTTCGCATTATTTCTTCCGTGAGTCTCATACCTTACGCACTTCTGAACATATATTTCACTGTACATGTGGGTCCCACACCCCACCTTCAAAACACCTGTACATATGATGGATAATCCATGTGAGATTCACTGAGCTCGTGAGTTCATAAACATTCACTACCAATTGCTCGTATACTTCAGATACAGAATACATGATTCTTAAAAACAGATAGCATGAAGCAAGGCATTCAGGCTAGGAACATATTTCTTCAAATACAGGATTTAGGAAACTTCAAAAATACGTAACACGAAGCATTTATAGCAATCGAGTAGAATAGATATTTCACGTATACGGAGTACAAAAATCTTCAAAACACATAACACGAAGCTTTTAAAGCATTTGAGTGAAGTATGCAATACGTAATGGAAAACTTGGAAGCATGTACATAGTGGTTAATTGTGATCAAAAGAGTTTAAATCATTTACTTCTTAACAGGATGAATAAAATCCTTTTTCTCTTAAATAAGAGGGCATGACGCTCTGTCATTTTAAAAAAATTCGGCCATTTTTCTTAAAAACACTCTTCTTGTAAATGGGGGTTCGAAAACCTTCTGCCTTTTCTTATGAAAACATAAATCTTTCATTCATGAAATCAAAACACGTAATTTTGTTTAGAAAAATCGGGGATAAACCTTCTGCCATTTTCAAACGTAACATCTTTTCACTTTTTAACAGAAGAATCCGTTTCAAACCGCACTCTAATTTTACTTCTCGTGGAGATATCTCATGCCTGGGGGATAAACCTTCTATTGGGCATTTTTCTCGTATGTGAGTCCCGAAGGGCATCACAAGCGCGTAGTGCTTATGCACAATTATCTTGCATTACCAGTTTGCAAACAACAGGCATGTAAAAATATTTCTTTACAAATAGATTCTATTTAAAAGCTTTAAAACATAACATTCCAGTAGTTAGCTTTTTGAAAGCATTTAAAACATAACTTCTTCGAATAGATGTTTTTCAAGAGCATTCAAAATATGACTTCTTCAAATAGATGCTCTTCAAAAGCATTTAAAATATGAATTTTTCAAATAGATGCTATTCAAGAGCATTTGAAATATGACATCTTCAAATATGTGCTTTTCATGAGCCTTTAAAATATGACTTCTTCAAATAGCTGATGCTCTTCAAGAGCATTTAAAACATGACTTGTTCAAATAGATGCTTTTCAAGAGCATTTAAAATTCATGAATGTTTTAACAGAGTCTTCAGAATACTTGGAATATACAAATTCAGAACATTTAACACATAAGCTTTAGAGTATTTAACCACGATGTACAGGGATATTTAGAACATAGCTACAATGAAAGACATTTATTTTTTGAGAGGTATTTAATAGAATTTTGCATTTAACGTAGACATGCTGGGCTCTAAACTTATAGAAAGTTAGCAATATAAACAAGCTAACTTGCATGTCAAGATAAAATTTAAAAAAAATGGAAGCAGTAACACTTTTGAATTGCAAGTCATTCAAACACAGGACTTTGAACTTGAATCACTTCAGAGATACTGAACTTAAAATACTTCAGAAATTTGAACTTGTAATACTTCAGAAACCATGGACTTAAATCTCCACTTCAAAGAAGAGGAATACTCATAGATTGTTCTCATTTTTCGTTTGCCTTGGCCGCTGTTGTTGCATTCTTGATCTTTGGGCGACTCAAATTCCAGGAAATTGTCACCCATGTTTTTTTGTCTTTCGGCCAGCCTTTGTGCGACCCTTTCTCTCATTAATCGACCCATTGGGATGATGGGAACCCTGTAAATGAATGGGTTCCAGCTAAGGGCCTCTGCCTTTCGGGCGGTCCTTATCTTCCTCTCTTTTTCTCTTTTCCTCCATGTTGGGTCGTCAATGGTTTGTCTCTATATTAGTTCAGAAACCTACGACATAATTCAAAATCTTATTACCTACTTACTTGAAGTGGTACGAAATTAAATTTCCATCTTAGGGCTCTTTATTTTCCAATTATATTCTTCTAATAGCTTCATTAAGTCTTGGGGCATTTTTTTAATTTTACACTTTTATGTGTAATATATTTTAGTACTTCGTTTGATAATATGGACCTCATCGTTGGGTCCAGAATGTCGAAGAAAGTCAATTTAGACCCTGTCGGACTTCTATTTGGCTTCGGGCGTCCCTAAGGGTAAAACGGTAATTTTGTTTAATTTATTTGGGTAATGGGACTATTTACAGTAATTTAATTAATTTAATTACATATTATATATTTAATCTGTTAGTGTTTTATCACATGTGCAATGGTGACATAGCGGTCTGATGGGCACCATGGTGGACCGAGTCTTAAAGATCCTTTACCAGTTCCAGATGAGCCAATCACAAGGTCGGGAGCTAAGAAGATCAAGGAAGCAATGCAAGGACTGGTGCAATCCACTTGGGCCGAGTTATCAAGCAAGTTCCCAACATTCATGATGGGCTTGAAAGAAAAAGAACCAGCCTTAGTCCATGTGATACAAGCTACAAAGGGTGGCAGCATAGCCTAGTGGTTTCATATGGACTTTTTATTCCGTTAAGTATAGGCGTGTGGGCCTATTTTATGTTTTTATGGTTGTAGGCATTTGGGCCAATTTAGCTCATATAGTGGATTTCTTTTAATTAGTTTTAGTCGGTAGTTTAGGTTGTTTTGGGCCTAAAGATGTTCATCCCATGTCTTTTAATTAATATAGGCCTTATTCAGCCCTAGGGTTTCATTGAGGGTTTTAAAAGAACTTGTAGCCACAATTTTGCGGGAACGAACGTGAATGAAGCTTTCGGCATAGAGAACTTTTCAGTTTTCTCTTTTTGTTCTTGAATGAACTACAAACTTATTAAAGGCATACCCTTTGTGGCATTCTCATCCAAATCTAGGTTCTTGAAACAAGTTTTCTACGGGTCTAGATCATCTTGACTTAATTCGTGGTTTTCTTGGGTAAGTTTCAATTTGATCGTGGGTTCAAGGGATTTTTATCTTACGGGTTCACATCATTTGGTATCAAAGCCCAGACTCCAAATTAGGTCTGATTTATCCTTTTTAATTCTTGCATTAGAATTCTTTTCGTCTTAGAATTGAACATTGAAAAAAAAAAATTCTCAACATCGCAGCGTCTTCTCCAAGACATAGCCGCACAACCCTTTTCTTCTTTTCTTTTTCTTTCTTTTTCCTGCTCTGCACCGCTGTTCCATTTTTTTTATTCCACGCTTACGCAGCCTCCTTTCCTTTTTTTTTTTTTGTTCAACGCCCTACCTACTTCTATTTCTTTCTTCTATTATTCTTCTGCTTTTTGTTTCTTGACTTTTCCTTTCTTACTTTTCTTTTTTTTATTTTTTGACTTTTCTTTCCTTCAGCTTTTTCTCTTCTTCTTGTTTCTTTCCTTCAACCCTTTTGTTTTGTTCTTTTCGTCTTTTCTCTAACTGCCTTTTTTTTACTTTTCTTTCCTTCAGCTTTTTCTCTTCTTTTTTTGTTTCTTTCCCTTACACCGCAACTTTCTTGGTTACTATAAAAAAATAAAAATAAAAAACAAACAACTTTCTTGGTTTCTGTAAAAAAAAGACGGCGTATTCAAGGGTAAAAAAAAACAAGAGTACAAAAAAAAAAAAAAATTGCTTATGGCTATTTGATATACTTGTAATCTGAAAATTTGGTGTTGATTGATCCTTAGCTTCAAAGGGGTCGAAAATAGCATCTTGATTCCTAATGGTTTCCTAATTGCATCTTCATTCCTAATTGTTTCTTAATTGCATCTTGATTCCTAATTGTTTCTTAATTGCTTCTTGATTCCTAATTGCATCCGTGTCATTTTATTCCTGCTTGCTTCTTGAATCTATTGCTGGTTGGAATAATACAAGGTTGTGTCTTGATTTAGTTCAACTAGTTCTTCATGAACTTGAAAGGGAAAACAGGATAGGTAAAAGGCAAGAGTGGGTGAGACTAGTATTGGAAAAGCCCACAAGAGTGAAACACGAGTGGTGTGACAATATTTGTCACATCCCGAACCCCACCCTACGCGGATGTCGAGGACGTGATGCCAGTTAGCCGCCACGCGACCAACCGAAGGCAATTTCTGAACTTTCTAGTGAATTGCACTCCGACTGTAGGGTCAGATGCAGCGGAATTTAAAACTTTTCTTTTTTTTTTTCTTTTTTTATCACGGGAATGCAACTCATGTATCCACCGTAGGATATGTATCACACAGAGCAATTCTAAAATCCAACAACTAACAATTTTAACCTCAGAGCATATCTATAATCTGACATATAACAACAGAGCAGAGCTATAATCTCTAGAGTACCGTTTAAATCCATGAGCCATATCTATATTCAGTACATATCAGTCAAGTCAGTCGTAGTACATCACTCACTTGATTAAATAGATTCATTCCTCAAAAATCCAGTCTCCACAGATCAGTGCCATCAGATCCAATTAATATCATTCCTGAAAAATGTTAGGGAATGGGGTGAGCTTCGAAAAGCCCAATGAGTAACACAGGTTCCCTGTCATGGGTTTCAAACCATTGTTGTTTACAAAGCATAAGGGTAGTTCAGTTGTTTCTAAAATAGCAGTTTTATGAATCTACTTTAAATGCAGTTTCAGTAGAATAAAACAGAACTGAACAAAATAAAACAACAGATCGGGACAGACAGAAAATAACAGACCATATCAAGTATAACCATACAGAACAGAACACAACAGGTCAGGACGAAGCAGAACCGAGCAGAGCAGGACATAACAAATCAGAACAGGACGAAACAAAGCACAACAAATCAGAACAGAATAGTAAATGATGCCAATATATCAATCAGAGACAAACAGGTCAGAATAGAACGGGTCAGAATAAAACGTGTCGAAATAGAACAGGTCAGAACAGATCACAATAAAACATAATAGAACGGAATGGAACAGAACATAACAAGTCATAACCGAACAGAACGGAATAGGTCATAGCAAATCATAACCGAACAGAATGGAATAAAACATAACAAATCAGAATAAAATAGAACAGAACATAACAGAACGGAGCGGAAACAATATGTCAACCAGAGATACAGGTATCTCATCAACAGAACGGAACAAGACAAAACTGAGTGGAAACAGTATATCAATCAAGGATACATGTATATCATCAACGGAACGGAACAAGACAAAACTGAGTGGAAACAGTATATCAATCAAGGATACATGTATATCATCAACGGAACGGAACGAATCAATCTCAATCAGGACGAGTCATATCGGAACTGACCATGACGGAAACAAACGAAACAATATCAATCAGGACAAGTCATATCGGAACTGAACATGACGGAAACGAACGAAACAATATCAATCAGGACAAGTCATATTGGAACTGACCATGACGGAAACGAACGAAACAATATCAATCAGGACAAGTCATATCGGAACTGAACATGACGGAAACGAACGAAACAATATCAATCAGGACAAGTCATATCGGAATTGAACAGGACGGAACAACTGGTACAATATCAATCAGGACGGATCAGGACGGAACAGATCAGACATAACAAATCAGGACGGATCAGGACAGAACAGATCAGACATAGCAAATCAGGACGGATCAGGACGGAACAGATCAGACATAACAAATCAGGACGGATTAAGACGGAACAGATCAGACATAACAACTCAGGACGGATCAGGACGGAACAGATCAGACATGACAAATCAGGACGGATCAGGACGGAACAGATCAGACAGATCAAACGGAACAGGTCAGGACAAAACAGATCAAACAAAACAGGTCAGACAGATCAAACAGAACAGGTCAGACAGATCAAACAGAACAGGTCAGTGTTGAGCGGAACATAACAGAACAGATCATACATAACAGATAGTTAAACACGTTCATTTGAAACAGTATTAAAAACAAGAGTACAGTTAAAACATCAGAGTAACAGAACAGATCAGTGATGAGCAGAGCAGAACAGTATAACAGAATAAATAGTACAGTATGCACAGATTAAACAGTGCAGTATGCTCATATAGTGCTCAAGACTGAGGTGGTACCAAGAATCAGTTGTTCTTTCAGTAAAAACAGTGATAGGTTTATTTCAGTGCAGAACAGAGGAATCAGACAGAGTAAAAATCATGCATTTGAGTAAGGGCATGAAATCAGTGTATCAGATAAAACAGTACAACACAGTATTTAAAATACAGTAACTAGAAGGTGTACTTATACACCAAGTCAGAAGTTCCAGGTTACTCACAAACTGTTATGGTTATCTCCTTGCACAAACAATCTGATAACCTCCAAGTACGTCAGGCATCACCATGTATATCCTGAACAATCATCATCAATTACAGACAGATCAGAATTTATCCATTCAGGTCTTATTCGTCATCTTAGGTGTCTATCGGATTACCTAAGATAACCTAGTAGCCTATCGCCCTCTCATCGGGTTTCCTCCGGGGCTATTTTATTCTTAAATTAGGCTTAGCAGTCATCAGGATTATAACCTAAGTCATTAGACTTCAATCGTTATCAGTCAGTTACTTATTCAGTCTTAGGGGCAAAACGGTCATTTGTCACTTTTGCCCTGGACCCCTGTCAAGGTCCTCAGAATGGTCTTTATATCTTAAATATAAAGTCATACGTCTTTTAGACTCCAATCAGTATCAGTTAGGTTCTTATTTTAACGATAGGGGCAAAATGGTAATTTTGCCATTCTTGTCCCGGACCCAGTCGTGGTCCTCGGAATATCCCATATATTCTATATATGAAGTTCTAAGTCTTTTAGACTTAAATTGCTATCAGTTAGGTGCTTATTTAGCCTTAGGGGTAAAATGGTAATTTTGCCATTCTTATCCCGGACCTTATCATGGTCCTCAGAATGTCCCAAATATCTTGTACATAATTTTCTAAGTCCTTTGGACTTCGTTTGGTATCCGCTTTTGGTCATCTGGACACATCGGTCATTTCTCGTTTTGTAAGATTCCGACTCCGAATCATTATTTAATCATGTTTACAGTCTCACCAGTATCTGGGCTTCTATCGCTATCAATTTCGTCCTAATCGGACTTCATTTGGGCTTCGTACAGTATCAGGGGTAATTTGGTAATTTCACGTGTCATATTTTTCGGCACGTCAGTTCATAAAATGGACCTCACCATTGGGTCCAGAGTGTTCGACATAATTAAGTTGGACTATCTGTTATGTTCAATTGACCCTGGGAAGCATCAGGGGCAGTATGGTCATTTACACTTTATGTGTCTGTATTGTTCGGGACTTCAGTTCGTTAAACGGACCTCACCGTTGAGTCCAGAATGCCCGACATAGTCAAAATAGGCTGTCTTTTATTTTTAGTTGGGTTCGGGTACCATCAGGGGCAGTACAGTAATTTACACCTACGTGTCTGTATTTTTCGGTACATAATTTCCCAATTTGGACTGTACCATTGAGTCCAGAATGCTTGAAATAGTGAAAATGCACTATTTATTTGCTTTATTTGGACTCCGTTTGACATAATTAATGTCCAGGGGTAAAATCGAAATTTTACCTAATTAATAAAATAATTAAATAATTATTTTATTATTTAATTAATTTAGCAGGGGCTTAAATGTATAATTTTTCCAAGATGTGGGCCACTGTGACATTTCCCAAAACTGTTGGGGGTCAATGTGTAATTTTAGAAAGCTGTGGGGCCAAAACAGAATTTAATAAAATATAGTTTCAGAACCGTTTGGTTCTAGGGTTCACCAAGTGAACCGGTCCAAATTTCCCTAAACCATCCGGTCTAGTTACCCTCAGAGAACCGGGATATGATATCCCTCATATTCCCAATTCCTTTCTTATTCTCGGTTCAGATAGGCCCCAAATCAATTTCCCAATTTCTGATTTATTAACTCAGTTGCCGAACGGTCCGAATTCAATTTTTTTTTTTTAAAACACATCAGTTTAGCCAAACGGTGCCGTTCCATTAAAACGGTGGCACGGTCGTTGGCCGACACGTGTCTGGGCCAATTCAGTATGACTCGGCCAACTCGGCCGAGTCGACTCCATCTTCCCCATCGAATGCCCCACTGTTGCCCTAATTTGCAGGTTCGGTTTTTCTCAATTTCGTGCTATTTCAAGCACGACTTTCGACCTGTTTTGGTCCCAAACATCTTCTGGATGTCATGCCAACTCTTTGACGTCGATTTTATGCTTCGAATCAAGCTCAACAGCTTGATATACGGGGGAATAGCCGAAACAATAACTTGGCTATCAAGCCCTCATTTCTCCACCAAATGACACAAGGTTTGGTCTGATGTGATCGTGCGCCCATGGGGATCAAACTACAGTTCCAAAATCGTGGTCTAGAGGCCTATTTTCGAGTTTGGGTTCCATGGCCGAAAAGAATAATGCCCAATTTGAGGGCCCTCCAGTGTGGTTTCAGGTCGCGGATGGTGGTATTTGTAACCCTAGGAAGATCTAGTTCATGTTCAGACCATCAGTAGTCGGTTTGGTTGAGGTCAATTCAGACCTGCAACCTCGAGGTCATTAATGGCGGCCGTGTTACAGTTATGGGGTTTTCATTGCCATCCGACTGTCCCAATTGTTACAGATCAGTTCTAGGGTCTCTCAGGGGCATGTATATATGATTCATATGGATTAAAAATAATCAGAGCCGTACCAATAAATCAAAACAGAAAATTTTGCAGTTGAGGTGTTTACCTCATAAACGGCCACTGTTCCTCCCTCTCAGCTCAGTTCAGTGCCTTGGTTGTGCTTGTTCAGATCCAGCCATGCCTCAGATCAGTCACACAGGACCCAGTTCTTCCTCTCCTATGTTCATTTCTAATGAAGACATCATGGACACCATGCTTGTATTTCCATGGTCTCACCCAAACTCTCTCTCTCTAGCAGATCACATGCATGCCCCCCACTGCTGCACAGTCTCCATATTTCACACACCAATATTCTGATTTCTCAATCCTCTCTCATGGTGTGCCTTATTCCTATACCCAATATATAATTCATATATATCTCCCCTAGGATTCCTATACATACACATATATGTATATCACTTGTAGGGTTCAGTATAGGGCAGAGAAATGATGGAGCTGAGGGAAGCAATCATGTGGGGTTTGCATGCAACCTCATTGGTCAGTTTGGGTGGCAGATTAGGATAATTCAGTGCTATATACAAATAAGTTGCAAATATATGCATAAAGGTGTAGGTAGCCCAACTGGTAAGTTTTTGGATAAAATTACTTTCCACTCAAAGGTCAAGGGTTCAATTCCCTTGGCCTCCCATTTGGCCATTTTCCCCATATTTTCGGTTAAGGCCACGTTTGGTTGCGCAGAAATTCAGTTTCAATGTTTCATTCATAACTTTCATTCCGTAACTCATTTTTCGACGCGGTTTGTTCCGAGAGTTCCGTATTTCAGTATTCTTCAGTGTCAGAGGTTTCGTGTCATTTATTAAACATTCGGGATTTTCTGGGTTAGCTAATTCGGATTTCGTTAGTGTTAAAGCGGTGTTATTTCACCGAATAAATCAGTAATTGGGTTCGGGTATTTTACCCTTTTCCTCCAGACATATTTAATTATTTTATCGGTCTATCATGACTGCCGGGATTATGATTAATTCCCTAGATCATTCTATAAGCCGGTATTAATTAATAATTAACAACTAATTATTAATTACGCAAAGTCGGGGTGTTACAATATTTGAGTGTAAACAAGTAAGGGAGTGTGTGAGGTTTTCTTTTACCACTAACATCCTTTTTTTGTTTTGCAGGGCATTAACAATGTCACATAAGAGTGACTCAACACCTAAGGAGGACGCGGCTAACTCATTCTTTATTCTGCAGGCCATGCAACAACAGTTTGAACGGTTGAATTTGGTGATGGGGGAGATGACGGATAGGATGGATCAACAAGATGTCGTGCTTAGAAATCTATAAGGTGGGCAAGATAGGAGGAGACGTGAGCTTATCATTGAAAATGAGTATGAGAATGAAGAAGATGATGAGGCTGAGGAAGACACAGTATCTAAAGTTGGAATGGGTGAAATGGGGAGACCTAGAGGAGGTGGGCATAGAAGAGGAGGACATAGGAGAAATCCAAAGGGTCGAGATGGGGTGGATAGAAACCTTGGGAGCATCAAAGTAAAAATACCATCTTTCCAAGGTAGGAATGACCTTGAAGCTTATTTAAAGTGGAAGAAGAAAATAGAATTGATTTTTGATTGTTACAACTATTTAGAGGAGAAGAAGGTGAAGTTGGCAGTAATTGAGTTCACTGATTATGCAATTATTTGGTGGGATCAATTGGTGACCAATAGGAGGAGGAATTATGAGAGACCTGTAGAAACATGGGGTGAGTCGAAAACTCTCATGAGGCGGAGATTTGTGCTTGGCCACTAGTATAGAGACCTCTACCAAAAATTACAAAACCTTACACAAGGTACCAAAAGTGTAGTGGATTACCATAAGGAGATGGAGGTGGCTATGATTTAGGCTAATGTAGAGGCGGATCGGGAGGCCACAATGGCTAGATTTTTAAATGGTCTGAATAGAGATATAGCCATTGTAGTTGAGTTGCAGCATTATGTGGAGGTAGAAGACATCACATGGCTATGAAGGTGGAGAGGCAGTTAAAGAAAAAGGGGGAAGTAAGGTATACTTCAGTTTCTAGCATTCCTTGGAGGCCACAATGGGATAGAAATGATCGAGCTGTAACAAAAGGGTAGGTTGAACCACCTAAGAGACAAGATGAGGGAACTAGCAAGAACAAACCCAAGGTAGATTTCAAACCTTCAAGGAATAGAGATATAAAATGTTTTAAATGTTTTGGCTTTGGCCACATCGCTTCTTAATGTCCAAACAAGCGGGCAGGTGATGGTTATGGATGACAATGGGCAGGTGATGACTGAGAGTGAGAATGAGAGTGATGAGATGCCTGAGTTGGTCGATGCTAGTGATGATGATGGAGTGGAATACCCCATAGAAAGTGAGACGTGCTTTCAATACATAAATTACGATAGATGATATGGAGTAGTAAAGAAAGAACATATTTCATACAAGATGTCATGTAAACAACAAGGTGTGTAGTATGATTATAGATGGGGGAAGTTGCACCAATGTAGCTAGTACCACCCTAGTTGGAAAGTTGAGCTTTCCTTTACTGAAGCATCCTAGACCTTATAAGTTGCAATAGTTGAATGAATGTGGGGGGGGAGGGGGGGTCAAGGTCAATAAATAGGTTTTGGTGGCTTTTACCATTGGAAGGTATAGTGATGAGGTGCTTTGTGATGTAGTTCCTATGCATGCTGGCCATATTTTGTTGGGAAGGCCGTGGCAATATAATAGGAAGGTGATTCATGATGGGTTTAGGAACAGATACAGCTTTGTAAAGGGTGGAAAAACAATCAAGCTTGCTTCTTTAACCCCAAAACAGGTATACGAGGGCCAATTGAAGTTTAAAAGTGAGATTGAACAAAAGAGAAAATGAGAGACAAAGATGTGTTTTTATACAAAGGAGAGTGAGGTTAAGAGGGCTTTCTTAGCAAATCAGCCTATGATTTTTCTTGTTTACAAAGAATCTTATCTTAATCTTGATGAAACTGACCAATCTCTTCTTAGTGTGGCTGTTTCTTTGTTACAAGAGTTCGAGGATGTATTTCCAGAGGAGATGCCGAGTGGGCTACCGCCCATTAGAGGCATTGAACATCAAATTGATTTCGTACCTAGAGCCGTTATTCCAAACCGACCAACCTACAAGAGTAATCTAGAGGAGACAAAGGGGCTTCAAATGCATACTACTACTTTTTATTCTCCCTTTGAAATTGTTTATGGTCTTAATCCACTTACTCCTTTAGATTTGATGCCTTTCCCTATTGATGACAGGAGTCGCATGGATGGACATAGGAAGGCCGAATTGGTGAAGTCGATTCTTTTAATTAGTTTTAGTTAGTAGTTTAGGTTGTTTTGGGCTTGAAGATGTTCAGCCCATGCTTTTAATTAATGTAGGCCTTATTCGGCCCTAGGGTTTCGTTGAGGGTTTTAAAAGAACTTGTAGCCGCAATTTTGCTGGAACGAACGTGAATAAAGCTTTCAGCATAGAGAACTTTTCAGTTTTCTCTTCTTGTTCTTGAATGAACTACAAACTTATCAAAGGCATACCCTTTGTGGCGTTATCATCCAAATCTAGGTTCTTGAAACAAGTTTTCAACGGGGCTAGATCATCTTGACTTGATTCTTGGCTTTCTTAGGTAAGTTTCAATTTGATCGTGGGTTCAAGGGATTTTTATCTTACGAGTTCATATCATGGTCACATGCTAGGCTTTAGGGTTTACGCATGTGAGAGGTTGGCGGATCAAACCTGGCGCCAGTTGCGGCTCCCCTTTATTTTTCTTATATTTCGTGTGCTCATTAGCGGACAAGGGGGCGAAACTAGGATAAGTTATCCCAGTTCCACCCTCGGTTACCAGATCAAACCCCTACCCCTGCAACCAAATAGGCCCCATTTTAATTTAAAACTAACATCAAAATGACACAGTTTCATTTTAATTTAAAACCTGAATATCCCAAAATGACACTGTGTTACTTAAACCTTTATGTGCGATCGGGTGAGTCTTAACTCGAACCTGATCCGACCTGACCCGTCATTGTTTATCTTCCCCATCATCCCTGTCAGTGTTGCCCTAAAACGCAAAAAAAATTTCTTCTATTTCGTGAAGATCTAATGGGTCTTTTGATCTGCTTTTTGTTCCTATGGCCTTCTAAGACACTAAAGAAGGTATTGTAGTTAGTTTTAGGGTTTGAGGTTAGCTAAATAGCTCGGTTGAAGGTTTGATAGCCATGGTTGCCCCAGCTTGTTTCAAGTTTGTTTCTTCACCAAATCAAGTGCGGTTTGGCTTGCTGTGACCCTTATTGTAGGGGCTTGAAAGCCACAATCCAAACAGTCGGTTTGGTGTCCAAATTGTGGGGTTGGCCTTCTAGGCCATGACTTGCAACTCTATTTTTTCTCCCATGTCTTTTACCTTTTTAGTCTAATTTTTGGTGTCCTCAAACCTTCGTGGCCTCTAGATCAGATCCCAAGTGATGGTAGTCACTTTATTCTAAGTGAATTCAGACCCACCTTAGAGGTGGTTATCAATGGCGGCTTTCGTGTTTTGGGGGCATTCTGACTTGTCTCTTCTTATTTATGATGCACACCATGGCGGACTGAGTCTTAAAGATCCCTTACAAGTTCTAGATGGGCCAATCACAGGGTCAAGAGCTAAGAGGATCAAGGAAGCAATGCAAGGATTGGTGCAATCCACTTGGGCCAAGTTTTCAAATTCATTGAGCAAGACTTTAACATTCAAGACGGGCTTGAAAGAAGAAGAACTAACTTTAATCCATGTGATACAAGTTACAGAAAGGGCGGCATAGCCTAGTGGTTTTGTGTAGACTTTTTATTTCGTTAAGTATAGGCGTGTGGGCTTGTTTTATGTTTTTATGGTTGTAGGCGTTTGGGCTTATTTAACTCATTTAGGAGATTTCTCTTATTAGCTTTAGTCGGTAGTTTAGGATGTTTTGGGCCTGAAGATGTTTAGCCCGTGTCTTTTAATTGATGTAGCCTTACTCGGCCCTAGGGTTTCATGGAGGGTTTTAAAAGGACTTGTAGCTGCATTTTGAAAGGCAGAAATGTGAATAAAGCTTTCTTCATAGAAAATTTTTTTAGATTTCTCTATGTGTTCTTGATTGAACTACGAACTTATCAAAGGCAAACCCTTTGTGGCATTCTCATCAAATCTAGATTCTTGAAACAAGTTTTCAAGGGGTCTAGATCATCTTGACTTTATTCTTGGCTTTCTTGGGTAAGTTTCAATTGATTATGGGTTCAAGGGATTTCGATCCGACGGGTTCACATAAATTTATTTATGTAATGCATGTGTATTTATCTTTATTATACTCAGTCGGCCAGAAAATCGACCGGAGACACTGTTCCCTTTATTCGTGGGGTTAGAGTGATCCAAATGGAAAACCAATGTTAGATTCATGATCCCCATGAAATTGTGAAGGAAACTGCATTGAGAAAGATCGAAAAATTATGAAGGAAAATATTGCCCGTCGCTGGAAAAGACGACGAAATTCCATCGGAACCCTACCGAAAAGACGTGGGTGATGATGAATAGTAAAACCTCAAAACGGCACCGTGTTGTGTTGTATAGGGTTGAAACTACGCCGTTTAGTTTAATCCTGTTTTAAAATATATATTAAATATGGTCTGTTTGGCCACTGGAATAGGGAATTAATTGGGTATACTGATTGGGGATGGGGTTATCCTGTCTGAGTTCTAGACCAAATATGTAATATCCCGATCCGGGATATAGCATGTGCACCGGGCTGGACCGGGCTATAAAATATTTAATTACCCGAATAAACCGCCAATTGAATTATGTAATACGTGCATGCACAAAATTAAATGGAAATGTATACGAAATATCTATACATACATAATGTATCAAGGTAATATTATTTATACGGTTGCATATATATATATATAATAGGTATGTAAGTGTGTGTCATGTGGGCCTTGCATGATGAGGAGGTGGCAAAGCCACCGAGTGGGAAATCGGCAAGAGAGGGCTAGGGTGCAACGTGTGAGGAGGAGAAAGAGAGAGAAAGCTATGTGTGTGAGGTGTCTTGTGTGCATGGGTGTGCTGCCACCGCAGCTACAAGTGGCAAGGGCCACCGACTGGGGGATCGGTTAAAGGGAATGAAGAAAGAGATTGGAAGAGAGAGAGATAAGGTAGAGAGAGAAGAGGTGGTGAGTGTTTTGTATATATATATATATATGTATACGGGTTTGAGAGATGAGAGGTTAGAAAAGGAAAGAAGGGTCAGAAACTCAAGGGGAGAAGAAGGGAGAGGGATTGGTTCAGAAACAGAAAGGTGGGAGAGTCACAGTGAGCTCAAAATCCGAAACCCAGGTAATTGATTTCAGTTCTGTTATTTCGATTTAAAGCATAAAGCTTAGATATAATTGTGGGGTCTGAACAAGCATGAAATATAGAAATTATTGCAAAAAGAATGAAGCTAAATGGTGTAGAAACCATAGAGAAAATTTGAATTGCAGGTTCGGGAGGATAATCGGGTTCCATGAACTTTATGTTTAAAAACTTGTTTTGAGTTGTTAGAAATGACCTACACAAGTGTAGAAACACACTAGAAACATTTTTGAGCCAAAACCGTGATTTAAATGCCATGAAATAGAAGAATCCACATGGCCGGAAAATCGGCCGAAAATGTTAAACCCCTATTTCGTGATGATGGGGAGGGCTTTAGGGAAAGTCGAGGCTAGGGTCGAGATCCTTGGAGGGAAAGGAATGGAACGGCATTGAAAACGGCTTAAAAAATGATTAAAAATGAGTCACCGTCGCCGGAGAGGACGACAGTGTACGCCAGAAACCTACCGGAGACGTGGGGAAGACGATCGGAAAAGCGTGGGTCTATTCGGGGACGGATCCGGGTTGGATCGGGTCGGTACCCGACCGGAAATAAAAACGGAGCCAAACTGTGTCGTTTTGGGTTTTTGGTTTAAATGGATTTAGGGCTGTTTGGTAACTGGAATAATAAATAGAATTGGGTTTTGGGGTTAACCGAACCATGGATAGGGATAGGGAATTGGGTTGATTGTATTCCGGTTCTTGAATGAAACTGAACCGTTTGGTTCGGGAGAAAGGCTGACCGGTTTAGGGTTTTGGGGTCTGAACCAACTGGTTCAGACCGCAGCTTATGGAATTTATGAACCGGCCCCAAATGTTTTGAAAAATTACACTAAGGCCCAAAAAGAAAAATTAATTAAATGTTAAATTTATAAAAATACCCCTGACTCAAAAGTGGGTCAAACGAGGTCCAAATAAGGCAAATGAATAGTCAATTTTTATTATCTCGCATGCTCTGAGTCCAATGGTGAGGTCCGTTTCATGAGACGAAGTCCCGAAAAGTTACGACTTGTAAAAATGACCAAAATACCCCTGCTTCATAGGTGAGTCAAATGGACTCCGATTGAATTAAATAATTAGTGAATTTTTATTATTCTGAACCTTCCAAATCTATTGGTAATGTCAAAATTATGAAAAGAGGTTCCGAGAACAACGGACATATAAAAGTCTAAATAAGTATTAGAAATACTGATCATAGCAAGGCATAGAATTTGGTGAATAGAAATTATTCTGAAACGTATTTACTGATATATAGGGAACTCAACGGGAAAAGGAAAACCTACAGGAGACTGATTTAGCAATGCATTAGAGGTAAGTAGATACCCTTTCTCTTCCATGTGGTGTTATCAAGCCAAGTTCATTCTTTTACTGCCAAACTTGTACTCCTGAGCGTATCTGATGTTATTGTCTCCACAATATGATATTGTTCTATCTGGTGGACATTGATTTATTGTTGTACCATTGTTATCATGTTGAACCGTGCTTTGAAATGCCTATTGTTATGTTTCCATTGAATTGATGATATTCCATTTTTATATACTCCTATGGAATCATGTATGATCATGAAATGTTTATGTATACTGGATTTGTGCTCAGTCACAATATCCATCCGATGCTTTTAAATTCACTGAAGACCTTCGGGTCGAGTCCGTGAACGGACATATGGCCATACACTAGAATGCACTGAAGGGGGTAAACCGGGCCCCCAAGGACCGAGGGCGTAGCAAGCCCTGACACAGAACAAAAGCATCTCTTATACGATTGCTCAACTAAAATTGTTGAATTACATTGTTCTTGTGATTATCTTGTATTGCGAGATATTCCTTTATTGATTTATTGTTGATCAATTATAATGGCAGTACTTTCTTGTTATTGTATTATCGTCGAGAATTCCAGGACATTGTTATGCCATTCCTACTGATTACACATTGTGATCCCACTGTTCATTTGCCACTGTTCACATGTTAAGAATTTCATGTTGATGTTATGTCCCTTACTCCTAATTGTACATTGTGTTCTATTGTTTATTGGCCTTTATGGCAACTGTTCCCATTGGCTATTATAGCATCTTATTTCTTATGATTGGCTATCATATTCTTGTTCTTGGATTCATATTCTTTTATGATCCTCGATACCAGTGTTGGAGATCTGTATTTACTTGCTGGGCTCTTGTAGCTCATTCCACCCTCCTCACCCCCATTTCAGGTACTGATGCTGCGAGACCCCGGTAGGAGTCTAAAGACGTAGAAGGACATTTGAGGAAATGCATCAGTTTATGTTTTAGTTCTCCCATGTATTCACCACCCTCGGGTGCTGGTCATGTTTGGTTCTTATTTTGTTTATATAGAACCATATTATGTATTGTAAAGACTTCCGCTGATGTATTATTACTGATAAGACTTCCGCTGTTATTGTTTTGAGGTTTTAGTACTTTGCATATTAGTACTATGATACAGGAATGGAAAAAAGTAGGGACGGCTTTCGGGTCGGCCCTGCGACACGAGATCCGCATAGGGTGGATTTCGGGTCGTGACAAAATACGCTGTTTGGTTTAGAAACTTAAAGAAAAAAATACGCAGGGGCTGCTACCGTCACGGTTTGAACCCCAGACCCAGGGCAAGGGAGGGGCACATGAACCATTGTGCCACGGCCTCACGTGTGAAAATATGTTTACAAAATTGAGGCTGTACTTTTTGGCTCGCAAGAAATCTGGGCCTCGCGACCTGAAGAACACTCAAAAAGAAGGAATCAGAGGGCCACCGGATTGGCTCCGGCGGTAACCACTGCGATGCTTAAGTAAGTAAACTGAATTGAAAAGACTGTATTGAAAGCCAAAGAATGAGCATTAGTTTAGCGCCGCCTGTGGGAAATGACTAATCTCCAAGTGCTCTATTCGCAAACCTATTCTCCTTCTCACAGGAAAACCATGGCCCCCAATCTTCGACCAAGACAGAACGTTCAAAATCCTCAAAACGCTTAACGTCGGCCGCCCGCCGCATGAGCAAGAGGGCTGACGATTGATCCCATGCAACAAGAGATTGAATCAATCAAACGACACAACTAACTGGTGCAGGAACAGCTACTTGCCATATCTAGAACTCTGGCAATGCTTACACAAAATCATGGGACGAGTCCCCCAAATCCGCCGATCAATGTTACTGAGAGATCACCACCCCCTATTATCACTGAGAATGAAGAGCCCCATGAGCAGGCTCCAAATAACCGACCTGGGCACCCCTAGGGTGTTGCTCACGTCAGCAGAGATCCATAGCCATCAGCAGCCCCAGGCTAGGGAACACCAGCCTTCGTCCCTGACGTCCATTACCGAAGCACTACTAGAGCCCCAACTCCAAAGGCTTCGGGAGCACATCCAGCACCACAGGAGCCTTAGCCCCAAGCAGCACCAACCCGTCCAGCTCGAAACCCTCCTCCGACAGAGGGACATGCTCAGCTCGACTACCCTGAAACCGAGGCTATAAGGCAAGGTTCAGAAGAAGTCTGGCTTAGAGACCCACGGAGGGTCGAAGAAATTGTAGAATCTATGGACCGAACAGTAGCTGTGAGAGGTGTCCAGAACCTCCAAAGCAGGATGAGTTGGCTAGGTTGCTCGGAAGACTTACCACCCCATTCACTCCTGCCATCATGTCAGAAGAAAGACCAAGGAAGTTCATTGTGCCAAAATTCACCCTATATGATGGGACTGGAGACCCAGGACATCATCTATCGCACTACCAGCACACGATGGTCCTTCACGGGGCCTCTGATGCCCTTATGTGCCGAACTTTCATTACCAGTTTAAAAGATACCGCCCTAAAATGGTTCCACCACATCCCACCGAACTCAGTTACCGGCTTCTATGAGGTCTGTAGGAAATTCCTGGACAGGTTCTTGACGAGCAGAAGGCTCAGAAGGGGACCAGAGTTCCTGCTAAATGTCAAACAGACTAAGGAAGAGTCCCTCAGAGCTTACGTTGCACGCTTTAATGCTGAACTCACAGAGATTACCGACTGCAGCTCAGGTTTCCTCGTAGTTGCCTTAACTTCTGGTCTTACTCACGATGGCTTTAGAGATTCCTTGACAAAGAGCCCTCTTGCCGACATGGCGGCATTAATGGATCGGGCCAGGAAGTGTATCAACTTGGAGGAAGCTAACCGTACGTCCTAAAAGGGCAAGGAGCAAACCTAGAGGGACAATCCAAAAAGGGAAGATCATAAGAAGGACGACCATAAAAGGGACCCCAGCAAGAAGAGAGCCAGGAGTCCAGAAAAGAGAACGGCACCCAGGGCTGTTTACAATTCCGGACCAAGGGAGTTTACCAACTTTACCCCTTTGAACACTACACTGGCTCAGGTACTTCAGCAGATCCGAGATCAGGAAAACCTAAGATGGCCAGAACCGATTAAAGGAGATCCCAGCCTTCGGGACCAAGGTAAATATTGCAATTTCCACAAAGATCATGGGCATACGACTAATTCATGCAAGTCCCTTAGTTATGAGGTTGAGCAGCTCATAAAGAAAGGACGTCTTCGGGAGTTCATTAAGCAGGATGGGAGGTAGAACCCCCACAAAGATAAGCCTCAGCAATGGACAGACCAGAGGCCTGAGCAAAGACAGGAGCAGAGGGAGGTACGAAATGAGCCTCAAAGGCAGAACAACCCGTCATTTACGTCCTCCATGCAGACTCCCCTATTACAGGAATGTTAAACAGAGCAAGGAAGAGGTATGCTCGGGAGGCCAGGGCTGCCCCAGATGTATTGCAGATCACCAACGTCGAAAAAAGGCTCAAACCAGAACCGGAGATTCAGTTCACAGAACAGGATCTAGCAGGGGTACACTGCCCTCACAGTGATGCCCTCGTCATCACTCTCAAGATTGCCAACTTTGAGATCAGAAGAGTTCTGGTTGACACCGACAACTTCGTCAATATACCACCCTAGTTGAAAAGTTGAGCTTACCTTTATTGAAGCATCCTAGACCTTATAAGTTGTAGTGGTTGAATGAATCTGGGGAGGTCAAGGTCAATAAGCAGGTTTTGGTGGCTTTTACCATTGGGAGGTATAGTGATAAGGTGCTCTATGATGTAGTTCTTAAGCATGCTTGCCATATTTTGTTGGGGAGGCTGTGGCAGTATGATAGGAAGGTGATTCATGACGGGTTTTGGAATAGATACAACTTTGGATGGAAAAGCAATCAAGCTTGATCCTTTAACCCCAAAACAAGTATATGCGGACCAACTGAAGCTGAAAAGTGAGATTGAGAAAAAAAAGAAGGGGTGAGGCTGAAACCTCAAGAAAACGAGAGAGTGAATAACAAAATAGAGAGGTGGTTGAGAATAAAGAAAAGAGAGTGGAGCCACGAGAGAAAAAAGAAAGAGAACCTGCAGAGAGAAAAAGAGAGACAAAGATGAGTTTTTATGCAAATGAAAGTGAGGTTAAGAGGGCTTTCTTAACATATCAGTCTATGATATTTCTTGTTTACAAAGAATCTTATTTTAATCTTGATGAAACTAACCAATCTATTCCTAGTGTGGCTGTTTCTGTGTTGTAGGAGTTCGAGGATGTATTTTCAGAGGAGATGCCGAGTGGGTTACCACCCATTAGAGGCATTGAACATCAAATTAATTTCGTACCTGGAGCCGTTATTCCAAACTGCCCAGCCTATAGGAGTAATCAGAAGGAGACAAAGGAGCTTCAAAGGCAAGTTGAAGATTTGATGAGCAAGGGGTCCGTGAGAGAGAGCATGAGCCCCTGTGCAGTACCAGTGCTACTCGTGCCCAAGAAGGATGGGACTTGGAGGATGTGCATTGATTGTAGAGCGGTCAATAATATTATGGTAAAGTATCATCATCCCATTCCTAGATTAGATGATATGCTTGATGAATTTTCAATAAAATAGATCATAAAAGTGGATAGCATCAAATTAGAATGAAAGAGGGAGATGAATGGAAAACTACTTTTAAGACAACATATGGACTTTATGAATGGTTGGTTATGCCATTTGGACTTACAAATGCGCCTAATACTTTTATGAGATTAATGAACCATGTATTACGTGTTTTCCTAGGCAAATTTGTAGTCGTGTACTTTGATGACATCCTAGTGTGCAGCAAGAACTTAGATGAACATATTGAGCATTTGAGACGTGTGTTCGATGTGTTGAGGTGTGGCCTCTTTGCTTATCTCTGGTTTGAGTATTGGCTTCCCAATGGTTCCATAAACGACAACATAGGCGAAAAAGGGTTATCTATGATTCAGGTCTTGAGAGATATGCTAATGTTGGTTCCATCATTCTTGATCATCATTGGAATTGGCCTATTGCTAACTCTCCTCATTTGCCTGAGCTAAAACATGGCATGCCTACAAACCTTCCCCCTCTCCCCCACCGGGAAGACAAAGCAATCTGGATGCCTTCTTCAAATGGCATCCCCAGGTCCACTAGTGGAAGCTTGTTTGGCATCCTAAAGTTATTGCTCGTGCCGGTTTCATTCTTTGGTTGGCCATTCATAATAGTCGAAGTACCAAGGATCGTCTTTCCTATTCAAATCTTGGCCATGATCCTAGATGTCTTCTCTATTTGAGAGAGAACAAGAGTCACAACAGCCTTTTCTTCTCGTGTTTTTTTACTTCCAACATATGGTCCCATTTACTCTCCAAAAGTGGATTTCAAAGCCCTCTTGGGGACTGGCAACATATCCTTCTTTGGGCTAGCAACACATTCAAAGGCAAAAAGTTCTCTTCAACCATAGGCAAGCTTACCCTAGTTTGTACAGTCTATAACATTTGGAGAGAAAGGAATAGCAGATTGTTCACTATGTTAAAGAAAAACCCTCAGGCTATCATAGCTCAAACCCAGGATATGATCCATGGCAGACTCGCTTCCTCTAAAGGGATTGCGAACTTAAACTCCAATAGACATCTTCAATGTATTTGGCCTCTCCCAAGTAGCATTTTTAATGTGTAACATTTTTTTTTTTTAATGTTTTTGTAGCTTTGGGACGGGAGCTCTTCTGCTTGTAGAAGCCCTTCCTTCCCTCTAGCATGTTTGAGGGTATGCCCTCTTGATCTTGTATTTTCTTTCTTCTTCTATAATTCTTTTTACCCACCAAAAAAATAAATTTTTTTTTCTTGGTTATGTTGTTAGTACAAAAGGTATTGAGGTGGATGAAGAAAAAGTCAAGGCCATCAAGGAGGGGACAACGCCTAAAGGCATCACTGAGGTAAGAAGCTTTCATGACTTAACTAGTTTTTATAGGCGTTTTGTTAAGGCTTTTAGCACCATTACTGCACCACTCACTGAAATAGTTAAAAAGAATGTTCGATTTCGTTGGGGGATTGATCAAGTGAACGCATTTGCTGATATTAAAGAACGATTATGTTCTACACCTGTGTTAGCTTTACCTGATTTTAACAAAACTTTTGAGATTGAATGTGATGCCTCAGGAATAAGAATTGGAGCCATTTTGATGCAAGATAGGCGGCCCATAGCCTTTTTCAATGAGAAGCTAAGTGGGGCGGCCCTGAATTACCCCACTTATGACAAAGAACTTTATGCACTTGTTCGTGCTCTAGAGACGTGGCAGCACTACCTTTGGCCTAAGGAGTTCGTGATCCACACTGATCATGAATCATTGAAGCATCTCAAGGGTCAAGGTAAATTAAATAAGAGACATGCTAGATGGATGGAATACATCGAGAGCTTTCCTTATGTCATCCTTTACAAGCAAGGTAAGGAGTACATTGTTGCTGATGCTTTATCACGAAGGTATGTACTTCTTACTTCTATGAGTGCTAAAATACTTGGGTTTGAATATGTGAAAGACGTGTATGCCAATGACGCTGATTTTTCTAATGTGTATATGGCGTGTGATAAAGCGACATTTGGTAAGTTTTACAAGCATGATGGTTATTTGTTTAAAGAAAGCAAATTGTGTGTGCCAAATTGTTCAACGCATGAATTATTGGTGCATGAGGCACATGGTGGGGGGGGTTAATGGGGCACTTTTGTAATACCCCGACCCGAGAATGTCGGGTAATATAACACGCATTCCGAGGATATGAAAAATAGGGGCAAATATTATGCCTTTAAGATAATGATAAAATAAATTAATAAAATTTATTTATTAATATGATGAATCAAGTATTTAATATAAGTAATATCAAATAAAATGTTTAGTTGATAAAGTGAAATTATTAGAATAAATAATTTAACTAATAAATTTAAAAAAATGGAAGATTAAGTAAAAATATATATGTATATATATACATCAGCCGTGTGTGAGTGTGAGGGGTAATATGTGATGTCATATATATATATATATATATACATGAAGAAACATGAGAATTAATAAAGGTAAGGTGGCATGTACTTTATGTGTATATTATATGGCCATTAGGTGAAGATGAATAGGGAGAGGTATGGCTATGGTCTGATAGAGTAAGGGAGTGAAATGAGGGGCAATTAAGTGAGGTGATAGCCATTTAATTTCTCACCTATACAAATGGTCATACATGGCTTACACACAAGATCTCCACCAATCAACCACAGAGAAAGAGAGGGAGAGTTCTGGGCATTTAGAAGAAGAGAAGAGAGGTCTCAGAGGAAAGAGGAAAGAGAGAGAAAGCCACTGTTAGAGGTAAAACACCAAGAACCATTACTTTCTCTCTCTAGAAAATTTTGCATGCATGAACTGTTTTAGTTCTAGATTTTGTAAATATGATGTTTTAAACATATTTAGGCATGATTAAACATGAAATTAGGTCATAAAAACACCTAGAACTACGTGACCCAACAGTGATCCGCCATTGAAGACCATGCTATAGCAGGTCTGAAATGATGGAAGCCAAACTCTTTTTGGTGCATAGAGACTTCAAGAATAAGTCATGAGGGTCATGAAAACCTATACCCGCGACCAAAAATCACAAGAAATGACCCTCGACCATTGACTTGCAGGTTTCGGGTTTTCAACCCAAACCCTTAAACTTGCCTTTAAACCTACCCTTATGAACGAAAATTTAATCCCCAAGAAGAGGGGATTAAAACAAGCAAAACCTCGTGAAAAACCATCAACAAATGAGCATGAACGACCCATGAACAGCTCGGATTATCGCGACTTAAATTGAGTCATTGAGCTACATTCGAACCTCCAAATCAATGTAGAAGTGTTCTATAATGTATTAGGAGGTGTTTGGGAAAGAAAGCAGAAGAAACGGAGTTGTAGAAATCCACGAAATAGGAAAAAAATGAAAAACTGCAACTAGGGCAACACTGGGAAGAAACGGGGAAGAAGATGAGCAGTGGCGGTTCGGGTTAAAACGGGTCAAATCGGGTTCGGGTCGGAACCCGACCCGTCATATAAACGGTTAAGTGGGACGGCGTCGTTTATGCTTATGTTTAAATTTTAAACTATTAGGGCTGACGTCATCATGACGTCAGCATTACGCAATAAACCCAACCAGACTGGATTGGTTCAATTGAGATTGGACCGGTTCATTTGAGATAGGACTGAACCCACTGGTTCAGTCCGAAAGTTTTGAATATTCGATTTTGACCCCCAACTGTTCTACGGATTTACACTGTGGCCCAAATTTTGGAAAAATTATGCAAATATACCCCTGGAAAAATAATAAAATAATTTATTTAATTATTTTATTAAATAAGTAAAATTACTAAATTACCCTTGGGTCATAAATAGGGCAAATGAAGTCCAAATTAAATAAACGAATAGTGTATCCTTACTGTTTCGGATATTCTGAAACCAATGGTAGGGTCCGTTTTACTGAGACGGGGCCCAAGAATTTAGACACGTTAAGGTATAAATTACCAAAATACCCCTTGACCAAAATTAACAAGTTATTAGTGTAATTTTACTATCTCGGACCTTCTGAGCCCAATGGTGAAGTCCACGACACGAGATGAGGTCCCGAACATAAAGACACGTAGATGAGTAAAATGACCAAATTACCCCTAGTACACTAAAAGCCAAATTAAAACACAGGAAGGTCTGAATTGACTTTCATTGACATCCTGGACTCAATAATGGAGTCCGAACTATGAAACAAAGTACAGAAAAATATGACACGTAAAACGACGAATGACCCTTCTACCCTTTTTCATACTAGAGTCCGAATTAAATCCTAGGGAAGCCCAAACCGACTTTCTTCGACGCCCCGGACTCAATGGTAGAGTCTATTCGACCAAAAGAAATGCCTACAATAAAAATACATAAAATTTGATGAATAGCATCTGTCAGATGACTATAAATTAAAGTAATGCCAAAGTACTAATCTACGGCATATACGAGGACATGACAACACATCAACCTTAGAATAAAAAATAAAATAAAATTCTAACTCATAAATTGGTCTTAGGTGAATCATGGAAGAACAACGACCGCAGTACACGATCATGACCAAGGCCCAAAGGGCCAAGGACCCAAAGCAACAGGCCTTCATGCAAGAGCTGTTGCGTCGACAGAGAGTGATCGACAGATTTGTCAGGATAGCCAAGGCGACAGAGGTTGTCTCGGTGAACCCCTTCATGTTCAAATCACCCACCAAGGCCATGGTGGCAGAAGCTAAAAAGAAGAAGGAAGGAAAAAAAAAATTGGAGGAAGAAAGAGAGAACACGGAAACCTTAGCCGAATGGCGTCGCAGGTATTATTATTATCATTAAGAACATAAATTACCAGATCTGTAATACAGCTATAAGTCGGACAGGTATAAAAATTTAGGCTTCTCACAATCTACACTTAGTGAGCATTGAAGTTGATTAAGTACATATGAAATTTATGGAATCTTCATAAATCTTGATAGGCTAAGGAAAGAGAAAGGTAAAGGGAAGGCGCCTCAATAGAGCTAACCCTAAAGGACCGAGGTGAGTAATCTTGCATTTGAAGTGGAGGCTTTAACTCCACGGATTTCAACGGATATTTTTAAGTTCAAATATTTACAGCATTGATATGTCAAATTCAGTATTCATGACTTCTGTTTTCTTAAAGATTCGGCCATGACATGCTTCATGATTATTTACATATTATATCCGTAAATGTTTTCTTTCCAAAATAGTTAGCATGTCTGATTTTCCTCAAACAACCTGAATTTGATCATTACAAGTATTGAAGCATCATTGCAAAAGTTATACGTCACATGCTTTAAATACTCATGAAAGGCTTTTATATAAAAGTCATATGACAAATGTTTTGCAAGATAAATAATAAGCACATAGGTAGTGTGGTGAGTTGTACGGAACTCAATGGGCCTATCATGTGCATCAACACATAGTCAGGATTTTGGGTCATACGGAACTCAATTGACCTGTCATGTGTAATGTCTGGTAGCAGGATCTAATCCCCCAGGCAAATGAGATATCTCCACGTATACGAAAAATGGGAGTCTAGTTCGAAACAGAATCCACCTAATTAGAGAGAAAATATGACAAACGATTTTAGAAATGGAAGCAGGCTTTATCCCCATTTTCACTATACATGTCAACATGATTTTAAGTTATCTGATCTGAATTACACCTACTCTTTTATAGGAAATATATGTTCTAGCTTGAATACCTTGAATGTTTCAAAGCTACATATTTTACGAATGCATGTTCTCTATGTTCAAGTATACGACCAATTGGTAGTTGAGGATTATATAAACTCTCATGTACGAAACCTCTACCAATTGAAAACCCATGACAGATGTAGGAATTACTCATTGGGCTTTTCGAAGCTCACCCCACTCCCTAACATTTTTCAGGTAATGATCAAGGTTGGACACTTGCTCAATATGGGGAGCAGTGAATGGCAACTCCAATAGGTCCTTGGAGATATTTTGAGTAGTAGTAGGACCCATCATCAGTTAAACTTTTGTAATAGAAATTTTGGACAATGATGTACTTAAGCCCGAGGGGCACATGGATATGTACTATGTAAAACCTTTAGTTAATATTATTATGCTCTGATTATTATCTTTATGTGTACCGCTATGAAGAGCGACAGTATCAGATGGATATGCGGCAGATGTTTTATTCTAAAAGAAAAGAAAAAGTTTTTCACGCTTCCGCAACCACAGGTCGCATCGCTGTCTGATATTGTTGCTTATGTATGAGCCTAGTCTCGAGGCCTTCGGGTCTCGGGGCGGCGGTCGCGATCCGGTAATCCGCACAGGGTGGGTTTCGGGTCGTGACAACTTTCGTGTCAGGAAAACCTTAGAAATTTTACATGAACATTTCTTTTAGCCTAGGATAAGAAGAGATGTCACTCGAATATGTGGTAGGTGCATCACATGTAAAAAGGCCAGATCTAAGGTTTTACCACATGGGTTGTATACACTCTTACTCGTTCTTGGTGAGCCATGGGTAGACATATCTATGGACTTTGTTTTGGGGCTGCCTAGGACAAAAAAGGGTAGAGATTCTATTTCTGTGGTAGTGGATAAATGTAATATCTCGACCCAGGATATGGCACGTAAACTAAGGTAGACCAGGTCGAGTAGTGTAATACCCACTTGTAAAACATATGGACTAATATCATATGGCCAAAATCGTTCAGTCCATGATATCATATGGACTGAACGATTTTGGAATGTGAACGGTTTACTTTGTACAGTTAGTACCGGGCAATGCTCGAGCGACCCAGGATTGAGCCTCGTAATGCGTGCACACACTCAAACCCTTGCATGTGTACATATACATATATATGTAGGCCATTAAATATAAGTGTATGTATATATATATATATATATATATAGAAATTGATATATATATATATATATATGTATATTTGAATATATATAGATAAATATATATATATATATATGAAAGTTAAGGTATATATATACATATATACATATGGTATTGTGTATATATATAGATATATATATATATATATTTAAATGGAAATACAAAAAAGGAAAAGGATGACTGCCATGCATGCTGCGAGGCAGTGTGCGTGTGTGACCAGTGTGTGTGTTTGGAAAAGCAGTAAGCTGCTGACACAAGGAGATTAAAATATATATATATATATATATATATATATATATATAACAAATATCTTTGAGATTAAACGTAGAAGAAAGGGAGGAAGAAAGAGATTTTGCCTAAAAATATAGTTGCTTCACTTAGAAGAATTCAGAAAACATCAAAGTAATTTGAGAAGCTGAGAGCGTTTCTGATATTCAGAAGTGAAGGAAAAGAAGAAAACGACAAGCCAAAAGCTCATACGGGTGAGTGAAATTTCATTCTATTTTTCATGATTCAAGCATATTCGTTCAGTTTTAAGTGTTGGGTTCAAACAAGCATGAAAAATAAGGATATTTGGAAGAAACTGAGGGTCATTAGGTGTAGAAACAGAGGAGAAAAGTGGAGTTACAGGTTAGGGAAATAATTCAGGTTTGTGTGATTTCATGTATTAAACTTGAATTTAACCATGAGGAACTGATCCTCAATGGTGCAGAAGATGATTGGGAAAAGAAATGAGTAAAAATAGTAAAGGATTAGGCACGAAATTGAAAGGAAACAGTTGGCCAGAAATTCGACCTGAGACACTGTTCCCTCTATTCGTGGGGATAGAGTGATGCAAATGGAAAACCAAGGTTAGATTCATGATCCCCATGAAATTGTGAAGGGAACTGCATTGAGAAAGATCGAAAAATATTGGCCATCGCCGGAGAAGGTGACAGAATTCCGCCGGAACCCTACCGGAAAGACGTGGGTGATGATGAATAGTAGAACCTCAAAACAGCACCGTGTTGTGTTGTATAGGGTTGAAACTACGCCGTTTAGTTTAATCCTGTTTTAAAATATATATTAAATATGGTCTATTTAGCCATTAGAATAGGGAATTAATTGGGTATGCTGATTGGGGATGGGGTTATCTTGTCCGAGTTCTAGACCTTGTATGCTATTTGGTTTAGAAACTTAAAGAAAAAAAATACGCAAGGGCTGCTGCTCTCGCGGTTTGAACCCTAGACCCAGGGCAAGGGAGGGGCACACAGACCACTGTGCCACGGCCTCACGTGTGAACATATGTTAACAAAAAATATTTATTATATAATTAATGAATTAAATAAATAAATTAATTAAATAGATCAATTAATCAAAATAAATACATAAAATTGACTAATGGAATGAATAGTGTTTTTTTATTATCTCGGGCATTCTAAGGCCAATGGAAGGGTCTATTTTATGAGACAGAGTCCCAAAAAATAAGACCCGTTGAAATGCTAAATGACCATAATACCCCTAATGGAACCCGAACCTAAATAGAAGTTTGCAAAAGCCTAAACCGACTTTCTTCGACGTTCCGGACTCAATAGTAGATTCTAAATTAGTGAAAGAGATACTTATAGTAACAAGGCATAAAATTTGATGAATAGCATTAAAACTGAGACGTGCTTACTGATATATAGGGAACTCGACAGGAAAGGGCAAAATCATGGGATACTGATCTAGGAACGCATATTTACGGTAAGTCTTTTGGCTGGTGTTAGCCCCTTCATTGCGTTATACGTTGGAAACTCGAAGGGCTCAATGTTGTACTTGATGCCATCCCTGAGGCCATTTTCAAATTTCCTGGCCTTTAGGTCCTTTGTGGCAATGGTATGGGGTGAAAAGCGAGCCAGCTCTATGAACTTAGCCTCGTATACTTCGACAGTCATACTCCTTTCGATGAGGGTTGCAAACTCTATTATTTTCTAGTTCTTGGTCGATCGTGGGAAATATTTGTCATAGAATACCTCTAAGAATCGTGCCCAGGTCATTGGGGGTTCACTTTCTTTCTTGATGCGAACCCCGCCAAAAATAACGAGACCCGACATTGAAAAAAAAATCCAAGATCGTTCTACAATCAGATCTGAATGGACAGGCCTCGAACCGTTGTTTACGACAAACAAGAACCTCTGTATATATGATCTCAACCCTTTGTTTAGTGCGAAACAAGAACCTCGGTATAAGGAAGATGCCACAAACGGTTGTGGAAATCCGTTTGATAATTCGTTAATGAACGCCACGGGAAATCCTGGTAAGTTCAGATAGTTCTTCAAAGAACCGCAGAGAAAATACTCCCCCAAAAATTTACTGAATAAACATCTCAATTGGAGCTCAGATGAGAGAGTTATGCCCAGATTACGAAGTGACGTTGAAACTATACGAAAATTGCCCAATTAGCGTTTTTGCCAATTTAAGCTTAGCCCTGGCCAGATTCTTCTCGAACTTGAATCATGTTGATGAATCTTTGGTGCCCATGTGATCCATGCTCAACGAGCCTCCACGAATTTGATTGGGTCCATGCCTCTTGAATCAATCCGTTGAGTACATCTTTAAACTTCTTTGCTCGTGCTCTTGTAACCGGCCCAATGGGACTTGAACTGGATCCCTTAAAGTTGTGCTATGATTTGCATCATTCCCCTCCTCTTGAAAAGGATTTGCCCTCAAATCAGGAGCTGCCCTGAAATCATCACCTACATCAAAAGGACTCAAGTCAGTAACATTAAAAGTAGCACTTACATTTTACTCACTAGGTAAATCTAGCTTGTAAGCGTTGTCATTGATGCGCTCTTGGACTTGGAAAGGACCATCTCCTCTTGGAAGCAATTTGCAATGTCGTTGCACCAGAAATCTATCTTTCCTCATATGCAGCCAACCCCAATCCCTGGGTTCAAAAATCAGCTTGTGACACCCCTTGTTGGCTTGTTTTACATACTGCTCCGTTCTTCGCTCAATGTTGAGTCTTGCTTTCTCATGAATCTGCTTGACAAAGTCAGCTTTCTTTTTGCCATCTAAATTAACATGCTTAGTCAAAGGTAAAGGAGATAAGTCCAATAGAGTTAAAGGATTAAATCCATACACAAT
The DNA here is from genome assembly GCA_008638375.1 of Nyssa sinensis. Lineage (NCBI taxonomy): Eukaryota > Viridiplantae > Streptophyta > Magnoliopsida > Cornales > Nyssaceae > Nyssa > Nyssa sinensis. The sequence continues at coordinate 23,496,959 of CM018032.1, forward strand.
TTCAAATGGCGAAAATTTAGTAGCAGAATGAACAGATCGGTTATAAGAAAACTCAACATGTGGTAGACATTCTTCCCATGTTTTGATGTTCTTTTTAATGATTTCCCTCAATAAAGTAGACAAAGTCCTATTTACTACTTCAGTTTGTCCTTTAGTTTGTGGATGACAAGTAGTAGAAAACAATAGCTTAGTACCTAGCTTACACCACAAAGTCTTCCAAAAATAACTCAAGAACTTAGCATCTTTATCTGAAACAATTGTTCTAGGCATGCCATGTAATTTCACAATCTCTCCAAAGAACAAATCAGCAACATGCGAGGGATCATCCGTTTTGTGACATGGAATAAAGTGTGCCATCTTAGAAAATCTATCCACAACCACAAAAATTGAATCGCTCCCACGTTTAGTCCTAGGCAATCCTAACACAAAGTCCAGTGAAATATCAACCCAAGGCTCACTAGGAATTGGTAAAGGAGTATACAAACCGTTGGACCGCACTCTGGATTTCGCTTGCCTACATATGACACATCTACCACAAATTCTCTCAACATCTCGTTTCATGTGAGGCCAATGAAGTGCTCCTGCAAAATAGCTAAAGTCTTTGCAACTCCAAAATGTCCCATTAATCCTCCACCATGAGATTCTTGCACTAACAACTCCCTCAAGGAACAATTAGGCACGTATAATGTATTCTCTTGAAACAGGAATCCATCAAGCCTAAAGAACTTACCACAAGCGATTTTCTCACAAGCCCGGTATTCCTCACAAAATTCATGGTCATCAGCGTATAAATTTTTAATGTGCTCAAAACCAAGCAATTTTGCATCAAGTGTGGAGAGTAATGCATACCTGCGAGAAAGTACATCGACGACCACATTCTCCTTACCTTGCTCATACCGGATGACGTATGGAAACGTCTCAATGAACTCCACCCAACGTGCATGCCTTTTATTCAGCTTGTGTTGTCCCATCAAGTGTTTTAAGGACTCATGATCGGTCTGAATCACGAATTCCTTAGGCCATGGATAGTGTTGCCACGTCTCTAAAGCTTGAACCAATGCATACAACTCCTTATCATAAGTTGGGTAGTTCAAGGCTAGCCTGCTTAGTTTCTCACTAAAGTAAGCAATTGGTCATCCTTCCTGCATAAGAACTGCGCCTATGCCAATACCTGAAGCATCACATTCAATCTCAAATGTTTTTGAAAAGTTAGGTAAAGACAATAAGGGGCGTTGGTCAGCTTCTCTTTGATTAGTTGAAACGCCTTCTCTTGTTCTTCTCCCCATCGAAATCCAACGTTCTTCTTGATTACTTCGGTAAGTGGTGCGGCTATGCTACTAAAGTCCTTCACGAACCACCTGTAAAAACTAGCAAGTCCATGAAAACTACAAACATTACCTACACTTGTGGGACTCGGCCACCCTTGGATTGCACCTACCCTCTCTTTATCAACCTGTATACCCTGTGCACTAACAACAAATCCCAGAAATACAAGTTTATCGATGTAAAAAGTACACTTCTTCAAATTAGCAAACAACTTTTCCTTCCCAAACAAATCTAAAACATATTTCAAATGTACTACATGATCGTCCACATTTTTGCTATAAATGAGTATATCATCAAAGTAGACAACAACAAATCTGCCTATAAATGCACGTAAAACATGATTCATAAGTCTCATAAAGGTGCGTGGAGCATTAGTCAATCCAAAAGGCATAACTAACCATTCATACAAACCGTGTTTTGTTTTAAAGGCAATTTTCCATTCATCACCTTCTTTTATTCTAATCTAATGATAACCACTCTTTAAATCAATCTTAGAAAATACACAAGAATCTTGCAGCTCATCTAACATATCATCTAAGCGAGGAATAGGATGACGATACTTTACCGTCATGTTGTTGATGGCTTGGCAGTCAACGCATGTCCTCCACGTCCCATCCTTCTTAGGTACAAGTAAAACTGGAACGGCGCATGGGCTCATGGTCTCCCTCACGTGCCCTTTCTCCAACAACTCACTTACCTGCCGTTGAAGCTCCTTTGTCTCCTCGGGATTGCTCCTATAGGCTGGTTGGTTTGGAATTGTTGCACCAGGAATAATGTCAATTTGATGTTCAATCCCTTGGATTGGAGGTAACCCATTTGGTGTTTCCTCGAGAAAGACATCCTCATACTCCTACAAAAGAGAAACAACAAAACTAGGCAAAACAAGGTTAAGTGCATTAGTGTTTAGAAATGCCTCTTTGTACAAAAGTATAATCATCAGCTGATTTGAAAACATTGCTCGCTTAATTTCACTCACCATTGCATAGAAATTCTTTTGTTTTCTCTCTGATTTTCTCTCAGTGGCCGAATTTTGATTTTCTTTTTCTGTCTCATTTTTCTCGGCCTCTCTCTGATTTTCACTCTTTTTCTTTTGTTCACTTTCTTTTTGCAATCTCACTTGACCCTTATATACTTGCTGCGGTTTCAATGGTACAAGAGTGATTGATCGTTGATTAAGCACAAAGGAGTATTTGTTCGTAAAGCCATCATGCTTCACATGCCTATCAAACTGCCATGGATGCCCTAGTAATAGGTGTCCCGCTTGCATCGGTATTACATCACACAACACTTCATCTTCATATTTACCAATTCGAAAGGCAACTAACACCTGCTTGGTCACCCTTATCTCACCACTATCATTCAACTATTGTAACTTGTAAGGTCTAGGGTGCTTCAACACTGGGTAGTCCCAATTTTTCCACCATAATTGTGCTTGCAACATTAGTACAACTACCACCATCAATAATCACACTACATACCTTGTCCTTGTCATAACACCTAGTGTGAAAGATGTTCTCCCACTGTACTTCATCAACTTCTTTTGCTTGCAAGCTCAATGCCCTCCTCGCCACCAATGTCAATGCATCAGGGCCAAAACCAGCCCCATAAGGTTCTTCATCTTCAATCCTCATTTCCCTCGGTTGAACTCTTTCCCTTCTTCGCACATTAGGGGCGTTTTGTAGATTCTCATGTGCACTCTCCATTTGATCTATCTGTTCGTGAGCCTGCTCCAGTTCCAACTTTATCACATGCCGCATCTCACTCCTTATGGCCTCCATAAACACTTTCGGATCAGCCAGGGTCATAGTATCTTCAGTAATGCTCTTAGCACTGTTGTGAGACATGTTTTTTTTTTTTTTGGTAAGTAAAATTTAATATAACCAAAAAGAGAAAAAGAAAATACAAGAACAAGAGGGCATACCCTCGAACAAGCTAGAGGGAAGGAAGAGCTTCTACAGGCAGAAGAAGCTCTCGTCCCAAAGCTACAAAAAAACACAGACATTACAAACCATTACACATTGAAGATGCTACTTGGAAGAGACCAAATACATTGAAGATGTCTATTGGTATTCGTGTTTGCGATCCCTTTGGATGGAGTAAGCCTACCACGAATCGTTTCTTGGATTTGAGCTATAATAGCTTGGGGATTCTTCTTGATCATAGAGAACAATTTGCTATTCCTTTCCCTCCAAATAGAATATACTGTGTAAGCTAGCATAAGTTTTCCTATAGTAGCGGGAAACCCCTTTCCTTTGAAAGCATTAGTAGCCTAAGTAATGATCTGCTGCCAGTCTCTAGAAGGACAATGAAAGCCATTTTTAGAGGGTAGATGGGACCAAATGTTGGATGTGAAGGAGCAAGAGAAGAAAAGGTGTTTGTGATTCTCATCTTCACGCAAGCAGAAAAGACATTTGAGATCATGACCACAGTGAGAGTAAAATAGACAATCCTTGGTTCGAAGACTGTTACGGATGGCCAACCAAAGAATAAATCCAGCACCAGGGATGGGTTTAGAGTGCCAAACAAGCTTCCACCATTGAACCTGGGGCTTCCGGCTTCTAAGAGTATTCCAAGCTGAGCTGATGGGGAAGTTTCCATTGGAGGAGGGCAACCAAATAGCCTTGTCATCCCTTAGGGGGGAAGGATGAAGGTTGCTAGGCATGCCAATTTTTAGCTCAAGTAAATGAGGAGAGTTAACTGTCGGCCAACTCCACTGATGATCCTTAATGATGGAACCAACATTAGCATATCTCCCAAGGCCTGAATCATATATAACCCTTTCCCCCATATTATCATAAATGGAACCAGTGGGGAGCCAATAATCAAACCAAAGAAAGGCAAAGAGACCATTCCCAATAGAAATTCTAATGAAAGGCTTGAACAAGGGTCTGAATTTAAGCATTTTCCTCCAAGCCCACAAGCAAGATTGGGGACATTTGACCACCCAGAAACTCCTACGTTTCAGAATATTATTGCGAATCCAAAGAACCCAAGGGGATTTAGAAGGGTTTTGAGAAATTGCTCAAATGAGCTTGCCTAGAGCTGCTTGATTCCAATCAACAAGCTTCTTTATCCCTAGCCCCCCTTCATTTCTAGGGCAAGTAATATCATCCCATGCAACCTTAGATCCAGTCAAGATGAGATGGTTGCCACTCCAAAGAAAAGATCTCATAGCTTGCTCAACTTGAGTAACCACTTTCTTAGGGAGGATGAAATGGGAAGACCAGAAAACTTGGATGCTAAAAAGCATGGATTTGATAGCTGAAGCTGACCTGCATAAGATAAAGATTTAGTAGACCAATGAGTGATTTTACCAATGATGTTGTCGACAGGGCTTTGCAATCCAGGGCTTTAAGTTTTGTTAAGATTAAAGGAACAACAAGATAGCGTATAGGAAGGGATCCTTCAGGGAATCTAATGTGGTCAATAATATGATGCTTGGTGTTGTTATCCATGCCAAGATAGGAAAATGTAACTTTTGGAGGCATTGTGAAGAAGCCCAGAAAAGGAGGCAAAAATTTCAAGCCCATCCTTGAGAATAGAAGCCGAGAGAAGATCACCATGACAGAAAAGCATAATATCATCAGCAAAGGAAAGATGGGTCCACTTGGTTTTGTGACATCTCCAATGATGCTTAAATTAAGGGACAACTGAACTCTGATGGATAATCGAGGAGAGAACTTCCATAACGATAACAAAGAGATAGGGAGAGAGAGGATCCCCTTGCCTTAACCCTTTAGCTCCAGGAAAGAAACCTTCAAGCTCGCCAACCCGACAATGAAATGATGCGAACCCTGCCAAGAATAACAAGACCCGACAACGAAAAAAGAATCCAAGATAGTTCTGCAATCAGATCTGAATGGACAGACCTCGAACCGTTGTTTACGACAAACAGGAACCATAGAGAAAATCCCGATAAGTTCAGATAGTTCTTCAAAGAACCACAGAGAAAATACTCCCCCTAACATTTACTGAATAATCATCTCAATCAGAGCTCAGATGAGAGAGTTATGCCCAGATTACGAAGTGACGTTGAAACTGTACGAAAATCGCCCAATTAGCATTTTTGCTAATTTAAGCTTAGCCCTGGCCAGATTCTTCTCGAACTTGAATCATGTTGATGAATCTTTGGTGCCCATGTGATCCATGCTCAATGGGCCTCCACGAATTTGCTTGTGTCCATGCCTCTTGAATCAATCCATTGAGTACATCTTTAAACTTCTTTGCTCGTGCTCTCGTAACCGGCCCATTGGGACTTGAACTGGATCCCTTAAAGTTGTGCTATGATTTGCATCATTTCTCCAAGAGCCACCATCGGTACGCTGCATCCTGAAAAGTGAAGGCAGTAAAAGAGTCCTTCTACTCCTCAGTACAAGGTAGGACTGTAACTATGCGCTCCATTTCTAAGACCCATGCCTCCGCGTTGATCATAGATGTGAGACCATCAAACCTTGGCAGTTTGAAACTCAGGAACATTTTATGTGTTTCAGTGTTTCTTGCTTCTGTAGGTTGTCCCTGGTCTTGAGGTAGCCGGGGATTTTGTGCCTGTCGTCTCCAGAATCTGCTCGACCCTGTCTAGGCATTCGTCAGGATTACTTGTGTTTCTTCGTGTATTCACCATTGTCAATGTTATGAAAGATAAACATTTCGTTAGTTTATCTTTATATGGTATAACACATAAGGTTATATTTATTTACCTTATGATTTACGGTTTAAAATTTTTATTTATCATTTTCTAATTCTAGTGGTGGGTTCTATAGCCCATGTTTATTTCTAATCTTCAGATTTTATTACCTTTACTCTACTACGGGTCTCATAACCTACCTTTATATCAGAACATCTACTTCAGAACATCTACTTCACTTTAATGTAAGTCCCATACCCCATCTTCACTATCAGAACATGTACTTCAGGACATTTACTTCATTTTAATGCTGGTCCCATACCTCACCTTCATATCAGAATATGTACTTCAGAAGATTCACTCCACTTTAATGCGGGTCCCATACCCCACCTTCACATCAGTACATATACTTCTTTTAGGATTTCTTTAGTAGGTCATTTTGGTAATTTTTATTTTCTTAGGCAACCCATAACTCGCCTTCATATCAGAACATGTACTTATAGTTCTGTTACTAACCCTGTTAGTGTCTTTTTTTTGTTTGGTAAGGAAAACTTTATAATAAAAAGAAGGATATACAAGAGGACCAAAACAAAGCTCAAAAACAAAGAGCAACACAACAAAAACAAAAGAACAAGACAAGAGCAAGAGGGAAAATGAAGGAATGCCTTCAAACAAGATTACCTGCCATCTTAACCCACATTACAAGCAAACAAAGGAACCAACAACTAATTGTCCAAATTCAAATTCCAATGCAATAACTGGTCTTCATCAAGCATAAAGTGTCGAAGGCTTCATTGACCAATCAACTTGCTTCGCACCATCAAATTTAATATATAACAACCCGATCCAATTTTTGGAATTAATGCACTAGTTTAAATGTTAGAGACTTTGAGGGCTAAAATGAAAATAATTATGAAAATTGGATCGGGAAAATAATAGAAGCCATAAAATAACACGAGGAAAATGAAAGCCATAAAATAATTAAGTCAAAAGTGTTAGCCACGGGATTTGATTGCGAGACCCAAAAAGTGAAAGTGATTGATATGTAAAAGAAATAAGCCAACGTGGCTGAAGCGCACGGGCGTCACATATTTTATGAAATATAAGTCTAAACTCGAACAAGCCGAGTGTCGGCACGCTCAAAACCGGAATGACAGTGTATTGTTAGGCCCCTCTGTCACATCCCCCTTACCCACCCTGTGCGGATTAGGGGCATGCAATCGGCCAGTTAGGCACCCATCGGTTTTTTTTTTTTTTTGAAATCAAAATGCCGACGGTAATCCTAACCACAGGCCATTCATCAGTAACATCCAAGTACAATGCATTCAATTAATATAAGTTGCAGCGGAACTAAGGGAATGCATAACACCTTGGCAGAGCCATTAATACATCCATGGTTAACCATTACATCATTGTCCTACAAAAGATACGAGTCTTAGGTTTCAATACATCATATCCAGAAATGGAGTTAGATACAAAAATGGTTAATTCATAAGTTCTTCAAAATAGTTCTCCGGGTCTCCAACCCGCTAATCCTGATCGCTGGGTCCCTCACCTGAAAAATGTTAGGGAAGGGGTGAGCTTTAAAAAGCCCAGTGAGTAACACGGGTCCCCTGTCATGGGTTTCAAACCATTGTTGTTTATAAAACAGGTGGTTGAATCAGGCATTTCAGAGGATATAGTTAAATCCGTATATTTGAACAATATTTAAAAACAGGAATATAGTCAAAACATCATAGCAACTGAACAGTTCAATAATGAGCGGAGCAGAACAGTATAACAGGATAACAGTACAGTATGCACAATTTAAATAGTGCAATATGCTCATACAGTGTTCAAGACTGAATTTGGTACCATGAGTCAGTTGTTCTTTTAGTAAAAACAAGGATAATTTCATTTCAATATAGAACAGTGAAATCGGACAGGGTAAAATATAGTCATGCATTGAGTAGAAGCATGAAAGACAGTATATCAGTAGGAACAGTACAGTACAGTATAAAAAAAAATACAATAACTAGACGGTGTACTTATACACCAATTCAGGAGTCTAGGTTACTCACCTTGTGCGGTAGCGGGACTTAACTGAGAAGCCTTTCTCTTCTTCTTATCCTTCTTTATCCTAGAAAATTTATGAACATTTTGTAAATCTCACATGAATCTTAACTTGGTTTATTTTAATTCAAAATTCAACCTGAGTTAGACTATCTCGCTGTCTATGTGTTTTTATGATAATTGAAAATCACCTTTGCATCCACTCTTTCAGGGTTTTCGTGTCTTCCTGTTTCTTTAATTTAGCTTCTGCGACCATTGCCTTGGTAGGCATTTTGTATATAAACGGTCGAACGGAGACTACCTCGGTTGTTTTGGCTATCCTTATGTGCCGTTTGATAATCTTTTGTTGCCACAATAGTTGTCGCATAAACTCCTGTTGCTTCTTGTCAGCTAGTCTTTCGGCTTTAGACATAATGGTAAATTTCTTATTTTTCCCTTCCATGACTGGCTTGAGTTTTTATCCTATAGCATAATCCCAAGACGTCAGGATGTGTACTACCTCTAGGCAGTCCGGTCATGAAATTATTTAAGCTTTCATTGGGTTAGTTCTTAGTTCATTCGGATGTTATCTAACTTGATACAGGATCAAGGGTATTTTGGTCATTTCACAGTTGTGAAGTTTCGACTCCGATTCGTCATCAAATCACGTGTATAGTCCCATACGTGTCAGGGTTTCTATTGTTTTCAGTTTCGTCTCAATCGGACTTTGTTTGGGTTCTAAACAGTGTCAGGGGAAATTTCGTGTGTTGTAATTTTCGGCACTTTATCTGCTAATACGGACCTCACCGTTGAGTCCGGAATGTCCGACATAGTCAAAATAGACAATCTTTTAGTTGTATTTGGGTTCGGGTATCATTAGGGGCAGTATGGTCATTTACTCCAACGTGTTTGTATTTTTCGGGACTTAATTTCCCAAATCGGACTCCACCATTGAGTCCGGAATGTTTGAAATAGTGAAAATACACTATTCATTTGACTTATTTGGACTTCATTTGACCTATTAATGACCTAGGGGTAATTTGGTCATTTTTATTTAATTAATAAATTAATTAAATAATTTAATTTATTATTTATTAAATTATCAGGGGTGTAAATGAATAAAAATTTCAGAATCTGGGCCAGAGTCAAATTTCCCAAAACTGTTGGGGTCTTTATGTAATTTCCAGAAAATTTAAACTGAACCAAAGGGTTCAGTCCTTATGCAATTGAACCGGACCGGTCCAATCCGATTCTAACCGGTTCAGGGTAATGTGCTGACGTCATGCTGACGTCAGCCCTAAAATTTAAAAATTTAAAATCAGTTATGTTAAAACGACACAGTTTGGTTTTAAACGGGTTATCCGTTTCTCGGTCGGGTCGGGGCCCGACCCGAAAACCCGATCCATGCCCGACCCGTACTGTTCATCGTCCCCAACAGTCTAGGGCTACTGTTGCCCTAGAATTGTAGAATTTTTCTTCTTCGATTTCGTAGAGTTTTATGCATCTTTTCTCACTGTTATCGATCCTAATCGATTTCTGGGAACCCTACCAACATCCTAGCATCGATTTGGGGCGTCAAATCGAGCTTTAGATAGCTCTGTTTCAAGGCGATAATCTGAAACCTGCAACCGACTCGTGATGGTCCATTTTTGGTCCAAATCACTTGGGGTTTCTTGCGTTGTGACCTACAGGTTATGGGGTTTCAGTTCCTACCCTAAGATCCCATTTTAATCTAGGTTTTCATGAGTTACATTTTTGAACCCGTACCTGCAACCGTATATTTGAGGGTCAAACCCTAGGCATTGAGGTCGCAGTCTAGGTTTTTTGTGATCCTAGGAGGGTCTATTTTAAGTCCCAAGTAACTAAAAACAAGTTTGGAGCAGGTTGAGCTAGACCCATTCAGTCAAGGTCCTCTAATGGCAGATTTCATTGTTTCCGTGGTTTGGGGCAGTTCTGATGGTCCAAATGTTCACAATCGATCCAAATTTCATGGTCTAAACATGATACATGCAATAATAGTTCCAAAACAACAAAACAGTAGCCAGAATTTCTAAATAGAATTTCTCAAAATTTTGGATTGCTTACCTTCGAACAGTGGTCTCTCCTCGCTGGTTTGTGTTCAAACAGAAACTTCAACAAGTTGGCTTTGATCCCTCCGTGCACTCCTAGTCCTTAGCTCCCTTCTATTGCTTCTTCAATGGCCAAGCCCCACATTCAAGCTATCTCTCTCTAACTTCCTCTCTCTAACCCACTTTCTCTCTCTAAAAATCAGTATACAGGATATCTCTCAATATCAGTTTATAGGGTCATTTTTGCAGATCTGTTTTTCCCCTCCAATGCATATATGGAGATCATGTAAATCAGATTTTTACCTGATGTTTCATCTCCCTAAGTGCATGATGGATTTGCATGCATTTTGGTTGGGAGGAGATGTAATCATGGTGGGATAGGCATGATGGGCTATAGCATAGGGTGATGCATGCTGATGTGTTGCATGCTTGGCTATTGGTCACTTTGGGGAAAGGCCAAGAATGGTATTTAAATACATATCTTTGCATATATATGCACAAAGCTGCTCTTAGCTTAGTTGGTAAATTTTTGGTAACCCAAATTCTGCCTAGTTTGGTCAAGGGATCAAATTCTCTTGGCCACAATTTTTGGTCCTTCCTATTTCGAGCTTAGGCCCTGTTTGGCTGCGCATTAATGCAGTTTCACGGTTTTCTTCCTATCTTTCATTCTGTAGCTTATTTTTTGACGCGGTTTCTTCCGGTCAACTCCTAGTTAGGTTAGCTTCAGTGTCTAAGGGTTCAGTGACAGTAATCAGTTTCTCAGAATTTTTTTTAAAATTTGCTAACATGGGTTTGGTCAGTGTTAAATAGTTGATTTTAAACAGTTAAATGCCAGATCAGATTTCAGAAAGAGTTTTTCATTACATAATTTAATAATTAATTCTGGGGTGTTACACCCTCCTACATTACAATTATTTTAAGTATAAATATATATATATATATATATATAAACATATGTGATATATATATATATATATATAAAAGTGCAGCTGAAGGTATGTGTGAGAGTGTTGTGTGTGACACGTGCTGTGAGGGGTGGTTATACATCAACCGACCAAGAGAATATGTTGTGTCGCATGTGTATATGCAAGTTGGACAGGTGGGAATTTGTGTGAAGTATTGTGAGGAATGAGTACGAGTAGCTGTCAACTGTGAAGGTCGGTTAAAGAGAACGGATAGAGAGAGAGAGAGAGAGAGAGAGAAAGAGAGAGAAAACAGAAGCTAGAAGGAGGGAGACCGAAGAAGGAGAAGGCTAGGAAGAGAAAGTTGGGGTCATGAAACAGGTAAGAAACCTTTCTTTAAGGATCGAAATTGCTATTTTTATTCCAAACTAGAGGTTTTAATGAAGAAATATGAGCAAATAGTAAGGAAAACCCCTAGGAAAACCCAGGCTGCCATTAATAGTAGACTGAAACTGGTTTGAACCGATTTGGATTAAAGCTTGATTGAGGAACGAGGATCAAAACTAGAGAGGAAACGATTCATAGTGCAACAAAAATCAATTGAAATAACGCAAAAATGAGCTCAAAAACTCAAGTTGTAGGTTTTAAGTAGAAAACTGAATTTTATGATTTTATGCTCAAAAGTGAAAATAAACTGTCCCATCAAGCACTTATTGTCCAAATCCAAAATTTGATCCGTGGACGGCTATCCACTATTAGAGGCTTGAAGCCTACTGACTCTAATAGGCATTTCCATTGTATTTGGTTGCTCCCTAGTAGCATTTTCTCCTAGTATAGCTCTGTTTTGTTCCCTAGCTTCTGTTAGTAGGTTTTTTCTTTTGTAGCCTTGGGATGGGTGTCCTTCTTTGTAGAACTCCTCCCCTCCCCTAGGCCTGCTTTGGTGGTATGCCCCCTTGACCTTGTACATTTTTTTTCCTTTTTAATGCATTTATTTACTTATAAAAAAAAAGGAGAGAAAATAAATTGTTGCAATTTGATCTCTTGAAGTGCAGAAATCAAGGAGAGGGTATAACGAACCAAAACAGCGAGGAAATATGCATGAAATTAGAACAAAATCACTTCACTAGAATTTTGCGTCTCGTTGGAGACCCATTGAAGTTCCGATATTCGAAAAGCCATGGTAGGTGAAATTAGAAAATGATATTAGATATGAAAACTCCATGGATATTAGAAGAGAATTTCATTGAGTTTGGCCAGAAATAGCGATCAGAAAAGGTCGCTAGCTCCGGAGAAGATGCCGAAGACCCATTGTAGAAGAAGCATAGTATTGGGTCATCGAGTTAGGGTTTGGTTCGAGTTTCAGATTAGACCCGACCCACCTGCAAGATTGGACCCTCAATACTACGTCATTTAGTTATGTATCAAGGGGAAATGGGAGTGTTTGGATGCAGGGTTAGTAAATTGAATTAGGGTTTAATTGGGAATAGGGATAGCCTATTTTGGTTTGGTGGTTATCCACTGTTTGGCTATTCTAAACAGGAATAGTAATTTTTGAAATTCGGATTTGACCCAAAAGTTTAGTAAATTAGAAATTGACCCTGTATTTATGGTTAATTATGAAGGGACCCAAAGATAAATTAATTAAATATGTATTTAATTAAATTAAATAGAGGGAAATTACTAAATTACCCCTAAGTCAAATTTGGGTCAAACGGACTCCAAACGAGACAAAAGAGTAATCAATTTTTATTATCTCGAGCATTCCAAACTCAATGGTAAAGTCCAAATTTTGAAAATAGTTCCCAAAAATAAAAGAGATGTAAAAGTGCAAAATGACCATTTTGCCCTTTTTAGTGTAGGAGTCCAAATTGAAATCTATAAAAGCCTAAACTAATTTTATTCGACATTCAGACTCGATGAAAGGGTCCAAATTAACAAATAAAATACGTATAGCCATGAGATATATTTTGATACATAGCTTGTTCTCCATGATAAAGAAAATCCCCCAACTATCATAGCTCAAATTCAGGAAATGATTCGTGGTAGACTCACTGCCTCTTAAAGGATTGCAAACTCAGCCTCCAATAGACATCTTCAATGTATTTGGTCCCTTCCAAGTAGCATCTTCAATGTGTAATGTTTTATTTTAATGTTTTGTTATGCTTTGTTTTTGTAGCTTTGGGACAGGAGCCCTTCTGCCTGTAGAAGTTCTTCCTTCCATCTAGCGTGTTCGAGGGTATGCCCTCTTGTTCTTGTATTTTCGTTCCTCCTTCTAGTTTTATAAATCTTTTACTTACCAAAAAAAAAAATATATCTTTCGAATGATAGGAGCGTCAAAAGGAAAGGGAAAGGTAGCTTGACTTTTCAGGGAATAGTAGAAAGTAAGTAATATCCAACCTTTGCATGTAGTACACTCTGCCATGTCACAATTCTTTCTATACGCACTTGTACTCTTAATTATTTATTATCGTATCAGATTCTCTATTATTCCACTTATGTGATATTTGCCTATCAATGGAATAGCTTAGCCATTATGTTGTATCTTGCTCATGAGTTCCTATATTATTGATGATGTTGTATCTTGATCATGAGTTCCTGTACATTTGTGCAAAGGACTATTCTGTACACTTGTACATAGGAAGGGGCCAAATGTTGTTGTTTTCGGTAGCCTTGTAACATAGCTGTAAAAAGCTATAGTTATATTATATTGCCTTGAACCAGTTATGATCCATATTCTCGTCCGTGGAGAATAGCATGATCTTGATATTTTTCAGTGCTGGACTATATGAAACCTCAATCTAAACATGTATTCTGGCTAAAGGATTCATTAAGAGCGTCAAAGTTCTCAATAAAAATCTCACCAAATTTCCACTTAGATGATAGAGTCACCAATAAAAATATGTACTCTCTCTCTCTCAAAATTTTATGTTTTTCGCACAACATATTTTTATAGGCAACCAAACCTAAAAAAATCTAGAATTCAACAACCAATTAGAATTGTAGAACTTCTACAGGTATTTGAATGGGAATGATGGCTCCATTCGGCTACTAGAATTTAATCTTTAGATTTCGACAAATTTGAATGGGAATTCCAAAATAAAGCATCTATTAGGTAATAAAATAAATTTAGAAAATTTCTAAAACTATTTTCTGCAATTGGATTAGTCTATTGTCAAAAGTAACTCACTTAAGGTTAAATTAACCACAGTAAGGTTCATATCTAAATTTTAAGTTAAATCACTAAACACTCAAATGTAATCCTAACATACGGGAGAAATGCCTAAGGTGATTTACCTTTTTTGTGTATGATCTAAAGTAATTGATTGATTGTAGAACTTCTTATTTAGATTTAAGAACTATAATTTGAGTTTGAATACTGACAAGTCTTCATCGATGCAAATTGACTACCAGTGAAACTTACAACAAGACTTAGTCTACCCAAACAATTATAGACTCAATATAGAATTTTGGAATGAATTGTCAACATATACATAATCAAGGAAAAATTTTACAAACATGTCCAATTCAAATTTCCTAAAATGCTCCCCATTTGGCAATTTCTTGACAAAACATAAAAATAAATTTCATATATTAATCCATTACATTATGTTAAAGTCAAAAATAAAAATGAGATAGTAAACTACCAAGACTCAGTATCTGCAAGTGATGAAGATACCTATTATCTGCACAACATAACTAAACAAACTAACCACGAAAAACATATGTATTACGAGAAACAACAAATACTGAATAATCATTGAAGAGAAGTAAATAAAAACAAGAGATAATCTCCTTATTGGAAAATATTACTCCCCATTGAATAAATAGAGTTAAAAAAAAAATACCTTATCTTTACTCCTTAAAATTTATGATCACTCTCCCCATTTTTGTCAAAAAGTGGCAAAGGTAAGAATATAAGATAGATAGTAAGATGAATTATACTAAGGTAGTCAATACAATAGCATAACAAGTATTTCAAAACACATATTATACAACATACCATCATAAAGAAACAATAGAATGAGAACGATGGACATAACTAGCAATACCTCAATAAAAGACTCTGATAGTCTTCTCTCGAGTCATGTTTGACATCATGAGGTAATCTGCCTAACCACACGAACAAATCCATATAATGAATCTCTAATCTTCTGTAAAGTCAAATAGGTTAAATTGATGCACCATCAGAATGTGACAATGCTCCACATTCCCAATGAGAGCATTATACTGTTCAATAAAGTTGAAGCTAGTTGGAATAGGTATGAGGTCCACTTGTGCTCGAACGTTGCATCTATGACCATCTCGGGCCATCACGAACACAATAACTAATAGTGTTGTTACCTAGATATTTACCCTAAAGGGGGGTGAATAGGGTGTAGACACCTCATTTTGTGACCCTTGATTTTATAAGGACAAAACCTTAGTTTTGCGGCTTTCCGAAAGTGTTTCGGTCATTTTTGCCGCATAGTTTGAGAAATCCCTTGATTAGGGGTAGTTTCATCATTTCTGATGAATTATATTTTGGTAAGTTCACACACAATTTGGTCTTTAGGGGTATTTTTATCATTTTACATATTTTTGTCTTCCAAGTACATTCTCGTAATTTTTCTCATTTGTTAGTTCTCGAGGGCACCTTTGGTAATTCCTAGAGGTTTCCCATTTCATAAGGGTATCTTGGCAATTTTTCCAGATTCATACCTCAAGTAAGACTCTTCTACCCTTTAGAGGGCATTTTGGTAGTTTTGCTAGAATCCCACCTCTAGTAGGACTCTTCTGCACATTTTTTTTTTTTGGTAAGTAAAAATTTTATAAACCAAAAAGAGAAAAGAAAATACAAGATCAAGAGAGCATACCCTCGAACAAGCTAGAGGGAAGGGAGTGCTTCTACAAGTAGAAGAGCACCGGGCCCAAAGCAAAAAGAAAAAGGAAAGAACAAGAGAGAACAAAAAACAAGAGGGCAAACCCTCAAGCAAGCTAGAGGGAGGGAAGGCCTTCTATAGGCAGAAGAGCAACCGTCCCAAAGCTAAAAACATTACAGATTAAAAATGCTACTCGGAAGAGACCAGATTAAAAAGACGTAAGAAGAAAATTTCAAAAAAACAAAGGAACAGCAGGTTCCGCCTCCCTCACATTTTGTCAATGAATTTTGCATGTTGGAATATTAGGGGAATGAACAGCCCCTCAAAACAGCGTGAAGTTCATTTGTTTGTTCGTGATTACTCAATCTGTTTTTTTTGGTATTGTCGAGACAAAAATTAAGGAAGCTTCTAAAGATGTTACGGCTAACTCCCTCATGCCCAGATGGTCCTTTTTGCATAACTATTCCCATTCGGCCTCTGGAAGAATTTGGATTGGTTGGAATAATGCTATGCTGCAGATTAATTCCTCGTGTGCAACCAGTCAAGCCATTCATTGTAATATTACAATTCGAGACACCAAAACCCCCATGCTCATTTATGTTATATATGGCTCAAATTCCTCTCTTCAAAGAAATGATTTATGGCAAGACATCCACCTCCAAGTTGCTATCTCCAAGGGTCTCCCCTGGCTTATTTTGGGTGACTTCAATGCTATACGCTACCCCTATGATAGAAGAGGAGGTAACTGCGACTGGCCCCTTGCTATGAATGACTGTAACACTTGTTTTTTGAATGCTGAGCTTGAGGATCTTAGATTTTCTGGGCTTTTTTCACATGGTCTAATGGTCAAGCCGCTCCCCACACGATCCAAAGGAAGATTGATAGAGCTTTTAGTCCACCAGGACTGGCTTTCTACTTTCCCAGCTGCTGAGGCTGAATTCCTCCCTCCTGGCCTCTCTGATCACTTCCCTATTATTGTCAGATCCAGCATATCTTTCAAGAAGAGCAAAATCCCTTTCAAATTCTTCAATTTTTGGGCCGATTATGATGATTTTCTTCCTACAGTCGAGCAAGCCTGGCGAACAAATTTTCAAGGTACAGCCATGTTTATCTGTTGCCAAAAACTTAAGAAGGTGAAATATGCTCTTAAGGATTTCAATCAACAAAGATTAAAAAACATCACCTCCCGTGTCGAAAGAAGCTCGTAACAGGCTCTATGATATCCAAAATCTCCTTGAGAGGGATCCTGGTAACGAGAGTCTCATTCAGGAGGAAAAAGAAGCTCATCACAATTTTCACTCCCTTCTTAGCAGTGAGGAAAGTCTCGCCAAGCAAAAATCCTGTGTTCAATGGCTTTCTGAAGGTGACCAAAACACCTCTTTTTTTCTTTAAATCTGTGAATAACAAAAGGAACTGTAACAAGATTGTCAGCCTCTTTGATGCAAACGGCCGAAGAATTGATGACATAAAAGAGGTCAAAAACACCATTGTTGAATATTACCATGATCTCCTTGGAACTGATAGTCCCATTCACTACCCAGGTAAGCAAGCTCTTGCAAGCTTTATCCCAAAGCGCCTTCATTCTGATTTCTTTAATGTCCTATAATGCCCGGTCTCTGAAGAAAAAATCCAAGATGCTCTCTTTAGCCTTCACCCTAACAAAGCCCCTGGGCCTGACGGCTTTAATAGTCATTTTTTGAAAAAAACTTGGAATATCGTTAAACCTGAGGTCATTGGTGCTATCTTTGAATTTTTTTCCTCCAAAACCATCCTTAAAGAGATGAATGCCACGGCTATTGCCCTTGTCCCCAAAGTTCCTAACCCCTCATTTGTCCATGACTTTCGGCCTATATCTTGCTGTAACACCCTTTACAAAACTATCTCCAAAATCTTGGCCAACCATCTCAAGAAAGTTCTCATGCATAATTACCACAAGGACACTGGCTCCCCTCGTTGCACCTTGAAAGTTGATCTTAAGAAAGCATTTGATTCAGTACAGTGGGAATTTATTACTGACACTTTGAGCATTATGGGTTCTCAGCTTTTTATTGACTGGATTTTCTGCCTCATCTCTACTTCTCGTTTCTCGGTTGTCATTAATGGAGAGTTGGAAGGTTATTTTCCCGGGGCTAAGGGTTTAAGGCAAGGAGACCCTCTTTCCCTCTATCTCTTTGTGATTGCTATGGATGTTCTCTCTTTGATTCTCCATCAAATGTCGGCTAGCTCTCAATTCAAACACCATTGGAGATGCCATAAGTCCAAGCTGACCCATCTTTGCTTTGCTGACGACATCATGCTTTTTTGTCATGGGGATCTTGCTTCAGCTTATATCCTTAAGGAAGGGCACGACACATTTGCCTCCTTCTCTGGCCTTCTCCACAACGCTTCCAAAAGTAACATTTTCCTTTCAGGTGTGGATTACAACCTCAAGCAGCATATTATTGATCAAGTCGGCTTTCCTGAAGTCTCCCTCCCTATCCGTTACCTTGGAGTGCCTTTGATTTCAACCAAGCTAAAAGCCCATGATTGCAAATCTTTAGTAGATCGCATTATTGGTAAGATCACTCATGGGGCTACAAAATCTCTATCCTACGCAGGTCGAGTTCAGTTAATCAGGTCTGTCCCTTTTAGCATTCAAGTATTCTGGTCCTGTCACATCCCAAACCCCAACCTACGCGGATGTCGAGGACGTGATGCCAGTCAGCTGCCACGCGACCAATCGAAGGCAATTTCTGAACTTTCCAGTGAATTGCACTCCGACTGTAGGGTCAGATGCAGCGGAATTTAAAACTTTTTTTTTTATTTTGTCAAGGGAATGCAACTCATGTATTCACTGTAAGGTTATGTACCACAGAGCCAGTCTAAAATCCAACAGCTAACAATTCTAACCTCAGAGCATATCTATACTTCGACATATAACAACAGAGCAGAACTATAATCTCTAGAGTACCATTTAAATCCATGAGCCATATCTATATTCAGTACATATCAGTCAAGTCAGTCATAGTACATCACTCACCTGATTAAATAGATTCAATCCTCAATAATCCAGTCTCCACAGATCAGTGCCATCAGATCCAATAGATATCGTTCCTGAAAAATGTTAGGGAATGGGGTGAGCTTCGAAAAGCCCAATGAGTAACACAGGTTCCCTGTCAAGGGTTTCAAATCCATTTCTTGTTTACAAAGCACAAGGGTAGTTCAATTGTTTCTGAAATAGCAGCTTTATAAATCTACTTTAAATACAGTTTCAGTAGAATAAAGCAGGACTGAACGAAATAGAACAATAGATCAGAACAGACAGAACATAACAGACCGTATCAAGCATAACCGTACAGAACAGAACACAACAGGTCAGGACGGAGCAGAACCGAGCAGAGCAGGACATAACAAATCAGAACAGGATGAAGCAAAGCACAACAAATCAGAACAGAATAGTAAATGATGCCAATATATCAATCAGAGACAAACAGGTCAGAATAGAACGGGTCAGAATAAAACATAATAGAACGGAACGGAACAGAACATAACAAGTCATAACCGAACAGAACGGAATAGGTCATAGCAAATCATAACCGAACAGAACGGAATAAAACATAACAAATCAGAATAAAACAGAACAGAACATAACAGAACGGAGCGGAAACAATATGTCAACCAGAGATACAGGTATATCATCAACAGAACGGAACAAGACAAAACTGAGTGGAAACAGTATATCAATCAAGGATACATGTATATCATCAACGGAACGGAACAAGACAAAACTGAGTGGAAACAGTATATCAATCAAGGATACATGTATATCATCACGGAACGGAACAAGACAAAACTGAGTGGAAACAGTATATCAATCAAGGATACATGTTTATCATCAACGGAACGGAACAAGACAAAACTGAGTGGAAACAGTATATCGATCAAGGATACATGTTTATCATCAACGGAACGGAACAAGACAAAACTGAGTGGAAACAGTATATCGATCAAGGATACATGTATATCATCAACGGAACGGAACAAGACAAAACTGAGCGGAAATAGTAGATCAATCAAGGATACATATATATCATCAACGGAACGGAACAAGACAAAACTGAGTGGAAACAGTATATCAATTAAGGATACATGTATATCATCAACGGAACGGAACAAGACAAAACTGAGCAGAAATAGTAGATCAATCAAGGATACATATATATCATCAACGGAACGGAACAAGACAAAATTGAGTGGAAATAGTATATCAATCAAGGATACGTGTATATCATCAACGGAACGGAACAAGACAGAACTGAGCGGAAACAATACGTCAATCAGAGATACAGGTACATCATCAAAGAACATGATAGATCAGTATTGAGCAAAACAGGACGGGATAGAACAGAACGAAACAGATCGAAACAAAGCAAACAGGTTAGGACGGAACAGATCAAACATAACAAATCAGGACGGATCAGGACGGAACAGATCAGACAGATCAATCACAACAGGTCAGGACAGATCAAACAGAACAGGTCAGACAGATCAAATGAAACAGGTCAGGAAAAACAGATCAAACATAACAGGTCAGTGTTGAGCGGAACAGAACAGAACAGATCAAACATAACAGATAGTTAAACACGTTCATTTGAAACAGTATTAAAAACAAGAGTGCAGTTAAAACATCAGAGTAACAGAACAAATTAGTTAAAACATCAGAGTAACAGAACAGATCAGTTAAAACATCAGTGAAACAGAACAGATCAGTAATGAGCAGAGCAGAACAGTATAGCAGAATAAACAGTACAGTATGCACAGATTAAACAGTGCAGTATGCTCATATAATGCTCAAGATTGAGGTGGTACCAAGAGTCAGTTGTTCTTTTAATAAAAAACAGTGATAGGTTTATTGCAGTGCAGAACAGAGGAATCAGACAGAGTAAAAATCATGCATTTGAGTAAGGGCACGAAATCAGTGTATCAGATAAAACAAGTACAGTACAGTATTTAATATACAGTAACTCGAAGGTGTACTTATACACCAAGTCAGAAGTTCCAGGTTACTCACAACTGTTACGGTTATCTCCTTGCATAAACAATCTGATAACCTCCAAGTACGTCAGGCATCACCATGTATATCCTGAACAATCATCATCAATTACAGACAGATCAGAATTTATCCATTCAGGTCTTATTCGTCATCTTAGGTGTCTATCGGATTACCTAAGATAGCCTAGTAGCCTATTGCCCTCTTATCGGGTTTCATCGGGGGCTATGTTATTCTTAATTTAGGCTTAGCAGTCATCAAGATTATAACCCAAGTCATTTAGACTTCAATCGTTATCAGTCAATCACTTATTCAACCTTAGAGGCAAAACGGTCATTTTATCACTCTTGCCCCGGACCCTGTCAAGGTCCTCAGAATAGTCTTTATATCTTAATATAAAGTTCTATGTCTTTTAGACTCCAATCGGTATCGGTTAGGTTCTTATTTTAACCATAGGGGCAAAATGGTAATTTTGTCATTCTTGCCCTGGACCTTGTCATGGTCCTCAGAATAGTCCACATATCTTAAATATAATTTTCTAAGTCCTTTGGACTTCGTTTGGTATCTGCTTTTGGTCATTGGGACACATTAGTCGTTTCTCGTTTTACGCGTTAACAGTTCCGGAGTCTTATTTAGCCCTTCAGTGTTCATAAGTATCCTTATGATAATTTATCAGATCAGTTTGACCTTTATTTGACCTCTACTTTGCACTTACTGTGCTCAGGGGTATTTTGGTCATTTTATGTTTTGTAAGATTCTGACCCCGGTTCGTCATTTATTCGGGTATATAGTTTCACCAGTGTTCGGGTTTCTATCGGTATCAGTTTCGTTCCAATCAGGCTTCATTTGGGCTTCGTACAGTATCAGGGGTAATTTGGTAATTTCACATGTTGTGTAACCAAATTGTTCAGGACTCCAGTTCATAAAATGGACCTTACCATTGGGTCTAGAGCGTCCGACATAGTTAAGTTGGACTATCTTTTATGTTTAATCTTGTAACACCCCGACTTTGTGTAATTAATAATTAGTTATTAATTATTAATTAATACTGGCTTATAGAATGATCTAGGGAATTAATCATAATCCCGGCGGTCATGATAGACCGATAAAATAATTAAATATGTCTGGAGGAAAAGGGTAAAATACCCGAACCCAATTACTGATTAATTCGGCGAAATAACACCGCTTTAACACTAACGAAATCTGAATTAGCTAACCCGAAAAATCCCGAATGTTTAATAAATGACACGGAACCTCTGACACTGAAGATAACTGAAATATGAAACTCCCGGAACAAACCGTGTCGAAAAAGGAGTTACGGAATGAAAGTTATGAAGAAAATACTGAAACTGAATTTCTACGCAACCAAACGTGGCCTTAACCGAAAATATGGGAAAAATGGCCAAATGGGAGGCCAAGGGAATTGAACCCTTGACCTTTGAGTGAAAAGAAACCTCATCCAAAAAATAACCAACTGGGCTAGTGGCATCTTTGTGACCATATATACAATGAAATGTATATACATACAAATCTGAATAGGCCACCTCCCAAGTGACCAATGAACAAGCATGCAACACATCAGCATGCATCACCCTATGCCCCCTAAGCTATCATGCCTACACATCACATAATGACCCCTCCCCCAACCCAAATGCATGCAAGCCAATGATGGTATATCTCACAAATCAATAACCATTTCATATGTGATATATGGTGAGGGTGAGATCAGAAATTTGGGGGTTTGATATACTGATACAGAGAAGGTGATAAGGTGAGAACTGATCTGTTAAGAGAGAGAAGCCATGTGAGGTCAAACATGGTGTGGTGTGTACAACTTGGTGTAAACATGCATGTGTATGTCCCCAATGCGATGCAAAAAGAGGAGGACTGAGGGCACGACTGTACTGGAAGGTCCTAGAAACTGGATCCGAACCATGGAGAGGAACAGTGGTCGTTTTATGAGGTAAACACAAAAAACTGTTAAAATTTTCTGTTTGGATTTTTACTACGGTTTTGACTTTATTGAGCCATATAGACTGCATATGTGAGCTTCTGTGAGACTTTAGAACTGTTCCGAATTGATTGGGAGTGTCGAATAGGGTAGAAACACCCAAAACCCGTGAACAGCCACCATGGATGACCTCAAAAGTGAAGGTTTTAAACAACTGTCATAAAATAGACTTCTGACCCTTGGGGCATAATCTAGACACCAAGGGGATTCATTTTCAAGTTGAATGGACCGAAATGGTCCAAAAACCAATGACGAAGAGACGGTTGCAGGTTCGGTTGGCCGAAATGATAATCTCCCCAACCCAACTGATTCGTGAGTTTTAAATGCACCAAATACTCCCTAAGGGTCCTAGATGGTCTCTCTGATCCGAAAGAGGGGTCGAAACCGATTGGAAATGGTGAAAAAACGGAATTAGAAGCGTCGCCGGAAAACCGGCCTCACCGGAGCCGCGACCTGTAATCCGCTGTTCGACGGCTAAAACTTGGTCGGGGACGGAAACTGACACCGGGGATGGAAAGATCACGGAAATGCCTTTCAAACCCCGTTGGACCGAACCCACGAAGTCACCGGAATTGCCCCACCGGCGCCGGAAGAAGACCCCTGCAGCTCACCGGAGAAGACAGAGACCATTTGGTCTCGGGTGGGTCCTGCATCGGACTCGGGTCGGGACCCGACCCGTTGCAAAACAAGTGGCACGTCGCCGTTTTGAAGTTTACTGTTTTGATTTTAAAATTGAATTCCACCTGTTTGGACGCAGTGATAAGAAATTAAAATCAGGTTATAAGGATAACCTGAACACGGATAAGGGCAATTTAGGGTTAACTGGAATATGCTATTCCGGTTTTCTGAAAGTAACTGAACTGGTTGGTTTTCTGAGTTTTGGACCGGTTCAATTTCTGAACCCCTGAACCCTCTGGTCTGAACCCTAATTTTCTGAATTTATATTTAACCCCCCAAATGTTTCTGAAAATTACGGAATTACCCCTGATAGTTCTGAATATTGCACAGTGGCCCTGATTTCTGAAATTTTGTGCAATCAAGTCCCTGAAAAATTAATTAAATAATAAATTAATTATTTAATTATTTTATTAAATAGGTAAAATTTCGATTTTACCCCTGGACATTAATCATGTCAAACGGAGTCCAAATAAAGCAAATAAATAGTGTATTTTCACTATTTCAAGCATTCTGGACTCAATGGTACAGTCCAAATTGGGAAATTATGTACCGAAAAATACAGACACGTAGGTGTAAATTACTGTACTGCCCCTAATGGTACCCAGGCCAACTAAAAATAAAAGACAGCCTATTTTGACTGTGTCGGGCATTCCGGACTCAACGGTGAGGTCCATTTAATGAACTGAAGTCCCGAAAAATACAGACACATAAAGTGTAAATGACCGTACTGCCCCTAATGATTCCCAGGGTCAATTAAACATAACAGATAGTCCAACTTAATTATGTCGTACACTCTGGACCCAATGGTGAGGTCTATTTTATGAACTGAGGTGCCGAAAAATATGACACATGAAATTACCAAAATACCCCTGATACTGTACGAAGCCCAAATGAAGTCCGATTGGGACGAAATTAATACCAATAGAAGCCCAGATACTGGTGAAACTGTAAACATGATTAAACGATGATTCGGAGTCAGAATCTTACAAAACGTAAAATGACCAAAATACCCCTGAGCACAATAAGTGCAAAGTAGAGGTTAAATAAAGGTCAAACTGATCTGATAAATTATCATAGGGATAATTATGAACACTGAAGGGCTAAATAAGACTCCGAGACAGTCAATGCGTAAAACGAGAAATGATCGATGTGTCCCGATGACCAAAAGCGGATACCAAACGAAGTCCAAAGGACTTAGAAAATTAGGTACAAGATATTTGGGACATTCTGAGGACCATGATAAGGTCCGGGATAAGAATGGCAAAATTACCATTTTACCCCTAAGGCTAAATAAGCACCTAACTGATAGCAATTTAAGTCTAAAAGACTTAGAACTTCATATATAGAATATATGGGATATTCTGAGGACCACGACTGGGTCCGGGACAAGAATGGCAAAATTACCATTTTGCCCCTATCGTTAAAATAAGAACCTAACTGATACTGATTGGAGTCTAAAAGACGTATGACTTTATATTTAAGATATAAAGACCATTCTGAAGACCTTGATAGGGGTCCGGGGCAAAAGTGACAAATGACCGTTTTGCCCCTAAGACTGAATAAGTAACTGACTGATAACGATTGAAGTCCAATGACTTAGGTTATAATCCTGATGACTGCTAAGCCTAATTTAAGAATAAAATAGCCCCGGATGAAACCCGATGAGAGGGCGATAGGCTACTAGGTTATCTTAGGTAATCCGATAGACACCTAAGATGACGAATAAGACCTGAATGAATAAATTCTGATCTGTCTGTGATTGATGATGATTGTTCAGGATATACATGGTGATGCCTGACGTACTTGGAGGTTATCAGATTGTTTATGCAAGGAGATGACTGTAACAGTTGTGAGTAACCCTGACTCCTGAATTGGTGTATAAGCACACCGTCTAGTTACTGTATTTTAAATACTGTACTGTACTGTTTTACCTGATACACTGATTTCATGCCCTTATTCAAATGTATGATTTTTACTGTCTGATTCCTTTGTTCTGTACTGCAATAAACCTATCACTATTTTTACTGAAAGAACAACTGACTCTTGGTACCACTTCAGTCTTGAGCACTACATGAGCATACCGCACTGTTTAATCTGTGCATACTGTACTGTTTATTCTGTTATACTGTTCTGCTCTGCTCATTACTGATCTGTTTTGTTACTCTGATATTTTAACTGATCTGTTCTGTTACTCTGATGTTTTAACTGTACTCTTGTTTTTAATACTGTTTCAAATGAATGTGTTTAACTATCTGTTATGTTTGATCTGTTCTGTTCTGTTCCGCTCAACACTGACATGTTCTGTTTAATCTGTCCTGACCTGTTCTGTTTGATCTGTCCTGACCTGTTCTGTTTGATCTGTCTGACCTGTTCTGTTTGATCTGTCCTGACCTGTTCTGTTTGATCTGTCTGACCTGTTTTGTTTGATCTATTTTGACCTGACCTGTTCCGTTTGATCTGTCTGATCTGTTCCGTCCTGATTTGTTATGTCTGATCTGTTCCGTCCTGATTTGTTATGTCTGATCTGTTCCGTCCTGATCCGTCCTGATTTGTTATGTCTGATCTGTTCCGTCCTGATTTGTTATGTCAGATCTGTTCCGTCCTAACCTGTTTGCTCTGTTTCGATCTGTTCCGTTCTGTTCTGTCCCGTCCTGTTCTGCTCAATACTGATCTATCATGTTCTTTGATGATGTACCTGTATCTCTGGCTGACATACTGTTTCCGCTCAGTTCTGTCTTGTTTCGTTCCGTTGATGATATACTTGTATCCTTGATTGATATACTGTTTCCACTCAGTTTTGTCTTGTTTCGTTCCGTTGATGATATACTTGTATCCTTGATTGATATACTGTTTCCACTCAGTTCTGTCTTGTTCCGTTCCGTTGATGATATACTTGTATCCTTGATTGATATACTGTTTCCACTCAGTTCTGTCTTGTTTCGTTCCGTTGATGATATACCTGTATCCTTGATTGATATACTGTTTCCACTCAGTTCTGTCTTATTTCGTTCCGTTGATGATATACCTGTATCCTTGATTGATATACTGTTTCCACTCAGTTTTGTCTTGTTCCGTTTTGTTGATGATATACCTGTATCTCTAGTTGACATATTGTTTCCGCTCCGTTCTGTTATGTTCCGTTCTGTTTTATTCTGATTTGTCAAGTTTTATTCCGTTCTATTCGGTTATGATTTGTTATGTTTTATTCCGTTCTGTTCGGTTATGATTTGCTATGACTTATTCCGTTCTGTTCGGTTATGACTTGTTATGTTCTGTTCCGTTCCGTTCTATTATGTTTTATTGTGATCCGTTCTGACCTGTTCTATTTCGACCCGTTTTATTCTGACCCGTTCCATTCTGACCTGCTCTATTCTGATTTGTTGTGCTTTGCTTCATCCTGTTCTGATTTGTTATGTCTTGCTCTGCTCGGTTCTGCTCCGTTCTAACCTGTTGTGTTCTGTTCTGTACGGTTATACTTGATATAGTCTGTCATGTTCTGTCTGTCCTGATCTGTTGTTTTATTTTGTGCAGTCCTACTTTATTCTACTGGAACTGCATTTAAAGTAGATTTATAAAACTGCTATTTCAGAAACAACTGAACTACCCTTGTGCTTTGTAAACAAGAAATGGTTTTGAAACCCTTGACAGGGAACCTATGTTACTCATTAGGCTTTTCGAAGCTCACCCCATTCCCTAACATTTTTCAGGAATGATATCTGTTGGATCTGATGGCACTGATCTGTGGAGACTGGATTACTGAGGATTGAATCTGTTTAATCAGGTAAGTGATGTAATACGACTGACTTGACTGATATGTACTAGATATAGACATGGCTCATGGATTTAAACGGTACTCTAGAGATTATAGTTCTGCTCTGTTGTTATGTCGGATTATAGATATGCTCTGAGGTTAGAATTGTTAGCTGTTGGATTTTAGACTGGCTCTGTAGTACATAACCTTACAGTGAATACATGAGTTGCATTCCCTTGACAAAACAAAAAAAAGAAGTTTTAAATTCCGCTGCATCTGACCCTACAGTCGGAGTGCAATTCACTAGAAAGTTCAGAAATTGCCTTCGGTTGGTCGCGTGGCGGCTGACTGGCATCACGTCCTCGACATCTGCGTAGGGTGGGGTTCGGGATGTGACAAATCTGCCTTGGGTATCACTAGGGGCAGTTCAGTCATTTTACAATTTATGTGTGTGTTTTTTTTTTTTTTTTTCGGGACTTCAGTTCATTAAACGGACCTCACCGTTGAGTCCGGAATGCCCGACATAGTCAAAATAGGCTATTTTTTATTTTTAGTTGGCCTGGGTACCATCAGGGGCAGTACAGTAATTTACACCTACGTGTCTGTATTTTTTGGTACATAATTTCCCAATTTGGACTGTACCATTGAGTCCAGAATGCTTGAAATAGTGAAAATACACTATTTATTTGCTTTATTTGGACTCCGTTTGACATGATTAATGTCCAGGGGTAAAATTGAAATTTTACCTATTTAATAAAATAATTAAATAATTAATTTATTATTTAATTAATTTTTCAGGGGCTTGATTACACAAAATTTCAGAAATCAGGGCCACTGTGCAATATTCAGAACTATCAGGGGTAAATCCATAATTTTCAGAAACATTTGGGGGGTTAAATATAAATTCAAAAAATTAGGGTTCAGACCAGAGGGTTCAGGGGTTCAGAAATTGAACCGGTCCAAAACTCAGAAAACCAACCGGTTCAGTTACTTTCAGAAAACCAGAATAACATATTCCAGTTAACCCTAAATTGCCCTTATCCGTGTTCAGGTTATCCTTATAACCTGATTTTAATTTCTTATCACTGCGTCCAAACAGGTGGAATTCAATTTTAAAATCAAAACAGTAAACTTCAAAACGGCGACGTGCCACTTATCCGGTTTTGCAACGGGTCGGGTCCCGACCCGAGTTCGATGCAGGACCCACCCGAGACCAAATGGTCTCTGTCTTCTCCGGTGAGCTGTAGGGGTCTTCTCCGGCGCCGGTGGGGCAATTCCGGTGACTTCGTGGGTTCGGTCCAACGGGGTTTGAAAGGCATTTCCGTGATCTTTCCATCCCCGGTGTCGGTTTCCGTCCCCGACCAAGTTTTAGCCGTCGAACAGCGGATTATAGGTCGCGGCTCCGGTGAGGCCGGTTTTTCGGCGACGCTTCTAATTCCATTTTTTCACCATTTCCAATCGGTTTCGACCCCTCTTTCGGATCAGAGAGACCATCTAGGACCCTTAGGGAGTATTTGGTGCATTTAAAACTCACGAATCAGTTGGGTTGGGGAGATTATCATTTCGGCCAACCGAACCTGCAACCGTCTCTTCCTCATTGGTTTTTGGACCATTCCGGTCCATTCAACTTGAAAATGAATCCCCTTGGTGTCTAGATTATGCCCCAAGGGTCAGAAGTCTATTTTATGATAGTTGTTTAAAACCTTCACTTTTGAGGTCATCCATGGTGGCTGTTCACGGGTTTTGGGTGTTTCTACCCTATTCGACACTCCCAATCAATTCGGAACGGTTCTAAAATCTCACAGAAGTTCACATATGCAGTCTATATTGCTCAATAAAGTCAAAACCGTAGTAAAAATCCAAACAGAAAATTTTAACAGTTTTTTGTGTTTACCTCATAAAACGACCACTGTTCCTCTCCATGGTTCGGATCCAGTTTTTGGGACCTTCCAGTACAGTCGTGCCCTCAGTCCTCCTCTTTTTGCATCGCATTGGGGACATACACATGCATGTTTACACCAAGTTGTACACACCACACCATGTTTGACCTCACATGGCTTCTCTCTCTTAACAGATCAGTTCTCACCTTATCACCTTCTCTGTATCAGTATATCAAACCCCCAAATTTCTGATCTCACCCTCACCATATATCACATATGAAATGGTTATTGATTTGTGAGATATACCATCATTGGCTTGCATGCATTTGGGTTGGGGGAGGGGTCATCATGTGATGTGTAGGCATGATAGCCTAGGGGGCATAGGGTGATGCATGCTGATGTGTTGCATGCTTGTTCATTGGTCACTTGGGAGGTGGCCTATTCAGATTTGTATGTATATACATTTCATTGTATATATGGTCACAAAGATGCCACTAGCCCAGTTGGTTATTTTTTGGATGAGGTTTCTTTTCACTCAAAGGTCAAGGGTTCAATTCCCTTGGCCTCCCATTTGGCCATTTTTCCCATATTTTCGGTTAAGGCCACGTTTGGTTGCGCAGAAATTCAGTTTCAGTATTTCCTTCATAACTTTCATTCCGTAACTCCTTTTTCGACACGGTTTGTTTCGGGAGTTTCATATTTCAGTTATCTTCAGTGTCAGAGGTTCCGTGTCATTTATTAATCATTCAGGATTTTCCGGGTTAGCTAATTCGGGTTCCGTTAGTGTTAAAATGGCATTATTTCACCGAATTAATAAGTAATCGGGTTCGGGTAAGGTACCTTTCCCCGCAGACATATTTAAATTATTTAATCGGTCTATGGCGACCGCCGGGATTTTGATTAATTCCCTAAATCATTCTGTAAGTCAGTATTAATTAATAATTATTAATTAATTATTAATTACACGGGATCGGGGTGTTACAGGTCCTCTCACTTCATCCTTCCAAAAAAGATGGTGAATCAGATTGAACAAGCAATGAGATCTTTCTTTGGAGTGGCAACCATCTCATTTTTTTTGGCTCCAAAGTAGCGTGGGAGGATGTAACTTGCCCTAAAAATGAAGGGGGTCTTGGTATCAAGAAGCTTGTTGATTGGAACCAAGCTGCTTTAGGGAAACTCATATGGGCTCTCTTTCAAAACCCCTCTAAATCCCCTTGGGTTTAATGGATTGACAGCAATCTGCTTAAAGGCAAAAACTTCTAGGAAGTCAAATGCCCCCAATCTTGCTCGTGGGCTTGGAGGAAAATGATCAAATTCAGACCGTTATTCAAACCGCACATCAAAATTGTCATTGGGAATGGGTGTTTTGCTTCTCTTTGGTTTGACTATTGGCTTCCTAATGGCTCCATCTATGACAACATGGGAGAAAAGGTTATTTATGATTCGGGTCTTAGAAGAACAGCTACAGTGAATTACATCATTCTTGAAAATTGTTGGAACTGGCCTATTGCTAATTCTCCTCACCTTCTGGACCTTAAGAACAGCATGCCTCCTAGTCTTCTTCCCTCCCCCCTCCGTGATGATAAAGCTTTTTGGTTACCCTCCTCAAATGGGGACTTCTCCATCAACTTTGCCTGGGATACTCTGCATGGCCGTAACCCCCAGGTAAATTGGTGGAGGCTTTGTCACGACCCGAAACCCACCCTGTGCGGATCTCGCATCGCGACCGCCACCCTCAGGTCCGGGGACCCTTAGGCGAAGGCTCACATAGGCAGCGGTATCGAATAGATGTGCAACATACGTTTTGCGGAAGCGTGAAAAACTTTTTCTTTTCTTTTCTCATTTTAAATTATGCACATCCGTCCAATACTGCTGCTCCATACATAGCATACATGGTTACACATTCAGAGTATAACAAAAACTTAAAGACTTCATACATTAATATAATACATAATCGGTTGCCCTGAGGGCTTGTTACATATTCTTACATTGTCTACTAATACAAAATGTACTACTAGTGTTCATAGGTTCTTCAAAAGAAACTACTTAAACATATCCTTCCAAAAACAGCTAGACTCATCGTCGTTGTCCTTAAGACCCTGTCTGCTGCATCACCTGAAAGGGGGGTCCGAACAAAGTCCGGGTAAGCTAATCTAAGCTTGTGAGCAATTCCAGTATTCGTCATGGGGTTTTCAATTAGCAGTGGTTTAGTACATAAGAGTTTGTAAAATAGTCACCGCCAATTGTTCGTATACTTTGAATACAGAATATATGCATTCCTTAAAACATGTAGCTTTGAAACATTTAAAGTATTCAAGCTAAACTTATACATATGAACTTTAAAACATATAACATATCATGTATTTCTTAAATAGAGTATATAAAACTCAAACATATGCATATTGAAAATGAGAGTAAAAATCTGCTTCCATTTTCAAACCATTTGTCATCTTATCACTTCCATTAGTGGAATCCGTTTCGAACCGGACTCCCATCTTACTTATAAATGGAGATATCTCATTTGCCTAGGGGATTAGATCCTGCTACCGGGCATTTCACATGACAGGTCAATGAGTTACAATAAGAACCCAAAATACTGACTATGTGGTTTTTGACAGGTCAATGAGATCCGAAGAACCCAAAATGCTGCCTGTGTGCTTATGCACCATTATCTTATAAAATATTTATCATGTGACTTTTCTCATAGATACTTTTCATAAATTCGTAATAAACATTCGTATACTTGAAATAAGCAAATTCAGAATATTTAACAATAATTGCATTTTAACTAGACATGCTGAAAAGTATTTGAAGGAAAAACTGTTGCAGAAACCAATCACTGAGCATGTCACAATGGGGTTATAAAACAGAACAATTAAAAACTGAATCATGTAAACACTGAATTTGGAATTTCAAACATTTCATATCTTTGCATTTAAAACCTTTTCAAATCCAGGGAGTTAAATCTCCACTTCAAATACAGGGTTACTCACCTCATATACCGTAGACCCTACTGAGGAGTCTTGCCGTTATCAGCCCTTATCCTAAACAATTTAGAAAAAGACTCATAAATTTCATAATGAAATTAATTAACTGAACTTAACTTTTTCCTTTACTACATAAGTTAACTACAACTTATCTTATAGTGGTATCGTATAGAATGAGTAAGAAACACGCATTACCTTTTTACCCACTCACTTAAGGTTTCGGTATTTTCTTTTTCCTCCTCTTTTCTTTTCTTTGCTTCTTCCTTCTTTTTCCTGGCCTCAGCTACCATTTCCCTGGTAGGTGACTTATGCATAAAAGGCCTAACCGAAATCACCTCAGTGGCCTTGGCGATTCTTATGTGCTTTTCAATTACCTGTTGTTGCCACAATAGGGCTTTCCTGAAAGCTTGTTGCTTGGGATCTTTGGCCCTTTGGGCTTTATTCATGATGGTGAATTTCTTTGGTTGCTCTCCCATGTTTATCACCTAAAAACAACTTAGGAGTTACAAATTTTATTATAAGGTTGATGTGTTATCGTGTCCTTCCGTAATTTATTTTCTTCGTACTTGCCTTAGTTTAAATACTTCGGCAATATTTCAGTCTATAGTCATCCGACAGATGCTATTCATCAAATTTTTATGTCTTTTTATTTTAGACATTTCTTTTGGTCGAATAGACTCTACCATTGAGTCCGGAGTGTCCAAGAAAGTCGGTTTAGGCTTTCCAAGAATTTAATTTGGACTTTTATATGTAAAAGGGCAAAATGGTCATTTATCATTTTTCGTGTCATATTTTTCTGTACTTCGTTTCGTAATTTGGACTCCATTATTGAGTCCGGGATGTCAAAGAAAGTTAATTTAGACCTTCCCTGCTTTTAATTTGACTTTTGAGGTACCAAGGGTAATTTGGTCATTTTACCCCCTTACGTGTGTTTATGTTCGGGACCTCATCTTGTGTCGTGGACCTCACTATTGGACTCAAAAGGTCCGAGATAGTAAGAATACACTAATAACTTGTTAAATTTTGGTCAAGGGGTATTTTGGTCATTTACCCCTTACGTGTTTTCATTTTTCGGGCCCCGTCTCATAAAACGGACCCTACCATTGGTCTCAGAATGTCCAAAAAAATAAAAATACACTATTAATATGCTTAATTTGGACTTCATTTGCTTTATTTATTACCCAAGGGTATAATAGTAATTTTTCTTTATTTATTAAATAATTAAATTTATTATTTAATTATTTTTCAGGGGCTTAATTGCATAAATTCTTCATTAGTTGGGCCATATTAGGATTGTCCAGAAATTCTGGGGTCAATCCGTAAATACAAAGAGTGTTGGTTTATTTGATTTTTAATTAAATTATAAAACCAAAGGGTTCGGTCCAAATATAAGTGAACCGGTTCGGTTCAGTTGCAAACCAACCGGTCTATCCGATTTTATGCGTGTTGCTGACGTCATGATGATGTTAGCCCTACCGTTTTAAAATTTTAAAACAGGGATGAAACGCCGTCGTTCCATTTAATCGGTGGCAAGCCCAGAGGCTGCCACCTGTCCGAGTTGACTCAGCCTTATTTAAAAGCCGAGTTGACCCGTCTTCTTCTTCCCCACGAGACCGACTGAAAACCCTAGTTGCAGTTTTCCATTTCCCTCTATTTCGTGAGTTTCTACTCAGCCAATCTCCACTGTTTCTAACCTAATCCATTTCTGGGACATTGGTTAAGTGTTTGGCATTCATTTTAGACTTTAAAATCTCTTCATATGTTCGGTTTTAAGCTCGATAATCCGAACTGTTATTCGGTCGTACGTGTTCATTTCTTGATGGTTTTTCATGGTGTTTGGCTTGTTCTGATCCCCTCTTCATGGGGATTCAGTTTTCATTCTTTGATGTTGATTTAAACTGAGTTTCAAAGGGTTGGGTTTCAAACCCGTAACCTGCAACTCAACATTTGGAGGTTGCTCTAAAGTTCTGGAATCGCGTAGTGGTATTTTTGAAACCCTCTTGACCTCAGCTTGAGGTCTTGGTAGGTCAGAACCCGTTTAGTTTCACCCATTTCAGACCTGTTTTCTTGAAGGTCATCCATGGCAGTCGTTCTTGGGTTTTGTCATTTTTCAGTGTTTTTGAAGCCTAAAATCATGCTTGACAGTCTTGTACATATCTATCTAGCATTATATGATCATATATAACTCAAAAACAGTTCATATTCATGCTAATTTCTAGAGAGAGAAAATGACAACTTTGAGCATTTCTCACCTTTTTGGTCGTGGGTTCTATGTCTTTTCTTTCTGGTTTTCTTCTTCTTCTTCTCCTTCAGTTCCTTAGCTTTTCTTTCTTACAAAACAAGCATGCAATGCATGCTTGTTCCTTTTTAAAGAAAAAGGAAACCGACGTCTCTCTCTCCTCCACTCTCTCTCTCTCCGTTCTCTCTCTCTTCCTTCTGATGTCATAGCCCTACATAGCCCTCCCATCTCATAAATTTTGTTCTTCCCAAGCTTGCTTTACATTAATTTTTTGAGATATTTATTCATATAATATATACATATATATACATATACACATATATAAGACAACACACACACACACCAGCCGACACACACACACCCCTTTTCACACACTGTTCATTCTTTTCATATTTCACTTATACATATACATACTTACATACATACATGTTTTCATATCCATACATACACATCCCACTTTATACATATATATATCATATAATTAATATATATATATATATATACTTTTCTTATACTTAATTAATTAATGTAATAATTAATTAATTATATATATAATTTTCTTTTTCTCGTAATACGTGTCATGTGACCCGGTATCCCGGGTCGGGATATTACAGGCTTGTTTGGCATTCTAAAGCTATTTCCCGAGCTAGGTTCATCCTTTGGATGGCCATTCGTCACAGTCTAAGGACCAAGGACCGTCTTTTCTTTTCTAATCTTGGTCATGACCCCAAATGCCCTTTCTGTTTGAGAGAAAACGAGAGTCATAACCACCTCTTCCTCTCATGTTCCTTCACTTCCAACATATGGTCCCATTGGCTCTCTAAAAGTGGATTTCAATGCCCAAATGGGGACTAGCAACAGACTGTTCTTTGGGCCACCAACTCTTTCAAAGGTAAGTCATTTTCCTCTATTTTAGGCAGGCTTACTCTAGCTTGTACAATTTACAACATTTGGCTTGAAAGGAATAGCAGATTATTCACCAAGATCGAGAGAAATTTAAATGCCATTATAGCTCAAACTCATGACATGATTCGTGGCAGGCTCACTACCTCAAAAGGGATACCGGACTCTAACTCCAATAGACATCTCCAGTGTACTTGGTCTCTCCCTTGTAGTTTTTTTAATGTTTAATGTTTCAGAGCTTGGGTTGAGAGCTCTTGTATGTTGTTGTTTTCCTCCCTTCTAGCTTGTCCGAGAGTATGCACTCTTGATTTTGTATTTATTTCTGTTTAGATTTGGTGTTTTGTTTGCTGCTTGGGGTCGAGAGCTCTTCTGTTTGTAGAAGTTTTCCTTCCCTATAGCTTGTCCGAGGGTATGCCCTCTTGATCTTGTATTTATTTTCTTCTTTTATCTATCTTTTTCCTATAAAAAAAAAGATAGGACGGCGGGGTATTGGACCCGTAAATACGTGAAGTAAATAATCTGAAGAACATGGTTTGATAGTAAGGCGGGGTATGGGACCCACAGTAGGGTAAAAGGAATAGAGTCTGAAGATTATAAGTAAACGTAGGCTATAGAACCTACTACTTATCTGAAAAGGTTATAACCATGTTAATTTTTCAAAATCATATGGTAAATAGAGATAACCTTATATATTACGATACATGAAGATAAAATAACAATTGTTCATCTTTTGTGACAGAAATAATGGTGAACACACGAAGGAATGGGGGCAATCTTAACAAATGTTGGACAGGGTCGAGCAGATCTTAGAAACAATGGCTCAGACCACGAATAATGTTAGGTTAGGTTCCAATGCATTCATTGATAGTGTCTTGAGGATACCACTATGCATTCATGAGAGTAAAAGTTATTTTACTGTTTATTTACATTTTTGCTAATCTATATGCTTATATATATGATTTTCAGAAGTCTTCATTTAACCAACTTGCTATCATCCTGAAAGAAAATAAGTTGACTCGACCTAACTATGGGGATTGGAAACGGAATTCGAATATTGTCCTTACTGTAGAGCTGTACAAATATGTGATTACTGTGGATAGCGTAGACCTTCTAAGGGCTGATGCCCCCCAAGAGGACATTGACTGCTATTCTAGGTGGGTCAAGGTTGACTCTTAAGTGACTAAAGAGTCCCATCGAGGGTAGGATTGTGCCAAAATTATTAAAATTCCCTCCAAGGGATAGAAGAGTCCTACTAAGGGTAGAACTGTGGCCAAATCACCAAAATTCCTCCCCACTTGATTGAGTTAAAAAATGGCTTGCCTACAGATCTTCATCCTTTACCCCATCGTGAAGATAAAGCCATTTGGTTGCCTTCAGCTAATGGGGCTGTCTCCATCAGATCAGCCTGGGACTCTCTGAGAAGCCGTAATCCCCAGATTCATTGGTGGAAGCTTGCTTGGCATTCCAAAGCTATCCTTTGCACAAGATTTATCCTATGGTTGGCCATTTGGAATAGTCTACGAACCAAGATTCATCTCTTCTCTACTAACCTTGGTCATGATCTCAAGTGTCTTATTTGTATGAAGGAAAATGAGAGCCATAATCACCTCTTCTTTTCTTGTCCCTTTACTTCCAGCATTTGGTCTAACTTACTCTCCAGAAGTGATTTTCAATGCCCCTCTGGGGATTGCCAACAGATCATCCTTTGGGCGAGCAACTCTTTCAAAGGCAAGCAGTTCTCCTCTATCTTAGGGAAGCTCACCTTAGCCTGCACGGTCTATCACATTTGGACAGAAAGGAATGCCCGTTTGTTCATAGGCCTAAAGAAAAATCCTCAGGCCATCATCGCCCAGACTGAGGACATGATCCGTGGCAGACTCACTACTTTTAAAGGGGTTACGGCTTCTGTCTCTAATAAACAGCTTTGGGAGAGACCAAATACACTGAAGATGCCTATTGGAGTTTGAGTTCATAATCCCTTTAGAGGTAGTGAGCCTGCCCCGGATCATATCTTGGGTTTGAGCTATGATAACCTGAAGGTTTTTCTTAACTATGGTGAATAATCTGCTATTTCTTTCATGCCAAATGTTTTAGACCATGCAAGCTAGGGTAAGCTTGCCTATAATGGAGGAGAGTTTTTTGCCTTTGAATGTGTTGCTGGCCCAAAGAACAATCTGCTGCCAGTCCCCAGCTGGGCTTTGAAATCCACTTTTGGAAGGCAAATAAGACCATATGTTGGAGGAGAAGGGACACGAAAAGAAAAGATGGCTGTGACTCTCGTTCTCCCTTAAGCAAAAAAGGCATCTAGGATCATGGCCAAGCGGAGAATAAAAGAGGAGATCCTTGGTACTTAAACTCTGACGAATAGCCAACCATATAATAAATCCAACACGGGGAATAGCTTTTGGATGCCAAATAAGCTTCCACCAGTGGACCTGGGGGTTACAACTCCTCAGGGTATCCCAAGCTGAACTGATGGAGAAATCCCTATTGGAAGAGGGGGTCCAAATCGCGTTGTCTTCCTGAAGGGGGAGAGGAAGAAGGTTTGAAGGCATGCCATGTTTAAGTTCAAGCAGATGAGGAGAGTTAGCAGGAGGCCAATTCCAATGATGATCTAGAATGATAGAACCAACTTTAGCATATCTCCAAAGACCCGAATCATAGATAACCCTTTCTCCTATGTTGTCATATATGGAGCCATTCGGGAGCCAATAGTCAAACCAAAGAGATGCAAACTGGCCATTCCCAATAGAAATTCTAATGTACGGCTTAAACAATGGCCTGAATTTAA
Organism: Nyssa sinensis; assembly: GCA_008638375.1. NCBI lineage: Eukaryota > Viridiplantae > Streptophyta > Magnoliopsida > Cornales > Nyssaceae > Nyssa > Nyssa sinensis. Next base: position 23,535,039 of record CM018032.1, read on the forward strand.
GCATTTTACTCCAAGCCCATGAGCAGGATTGGGGATAGTTGACCTCCCAGAAGCTTTTACCTTTAAAGATATTGCTGCGAATCCAGAGAACCCAAGGAGAATTGGATGTGTTTTGAAACATAGTCCATATTAGCTTCCCCAAAGCTGCTTTGTTCCAATCATAGAGCTTCTTTATCCCAAGCCCTCCTTCAGCTTTAGGACAGGTAATGTCATCCCAAGTGACTTTGGATCTGGAATGAATAAGATGGTTGCCGCTCCAAAGAAAAGATCTCATGGCTTGGTTGACTTGATTAATCACCTTCTTAGGGAGAATGAAATGAGAAGACCAGAAGACCTGAATGCTAAAAAGCACTAATTTGATCAGCTAAAGCCAACCAGCGTAGGATAAGAATTCGCTAGACCAGTGAGTGATTTTCCCAATGATGCGGTCAACCAAGGTTTTACAATCCTAGGCTTTCAGCTTAGTAGAGATCAAGGGAACTCCAAGGTACCAAATAGGAAGGGACCCTTCAGGGAATCCAATATGATCAATAATAAGTTGTTTGAGGTTACTATCCACTCCAGAAAGGAAGATGTCACTTTTGGAGGCATTGTGAAGAAGACCAGAGAAGGAAGCAAATGTGTCAAGCCCTTCCTTGAGAATAGAGGCTGAAAGGAGATCACCATGACAGAAAAGCATAATATCATCAGCAAAAGAAAGGTGGGCCAACTTAGTCTTATGGCATCTCCAATGGTATTTAAATTGAGGAGTAGCTGAATTCTGTTGAATAATCAAAGAGAGCACTTCCATAGCAAGCACATAAAGATAGGGGGAGAGAGGATCTCCTTGCCTTAGACCCTTAGTACCAGGAAAGAAACCTTCCAGCTCTCCATTAATAACAACTGAGAAACGAGGAGTAGATAAGCAACAGCAGATCCAATCAATAAACAGCTTAGGAAATCCCATAAGGCTCAAGGTGTCCATAATAAACTCCCACTGCACTGAGTCAAAAGCTTTTCTTAAGATCAACTTTCATTGTACAACGAGGAGAGCCTGAGTTCTTGTGGCAATTGTGCATCAGCTCCTGGGCCAGAAGGATGTTGTCACTGATTTTCCTACCTTGAATGAAGGCAGATTGGGCCGAGTCAATGAGGTTAGGAAGGGCTTTCTTTAGTCGGTTGGCAAGGATTTTGGAGATGGCTTTGTAGATAGTGTTACACCAAGAAATAGGCCGGTAGTCATGAACAAAGGAAGGGTTAGGGACCTTAGGAACCAGGGTAATAGCAGTGAAGTTGATCTCCTTAAGAATGGATCTTGAAGTGAAAAATTCTGAGATAGCAGCAATGACCTTAGGTTTGACAATACTCCAGGCTTTTTTGAAAAAATAGCCATTGAAACCATTAGGCCCTGGAGCTTTATTAGGGTGGAGGCTGAAAAGAGCTTCTTGGATATCATCTTCCAATACAGGGCATTGGAGAACTGCGAGAGAGTCAATAGGAAGCCGCTTGGTGATAAAGTTTGTAAGAGCTTGCTTCCTTGGGTACGGAATGGGACTTTCAGTTCCCAGAAGATCATGATAAAAGTTGACAATGTTGCTTTTGATCTCTTTGATGTCATCAATTCTATTACCATTAGCATCAATCAGGCTGACTATCTTGTTTCTGCTTCTTCTGCTATTCACTGATTTGAAGAAGAAAGAGGTATTTTGGTCACCTTCCGTAAACCATTGGACCTGGGATTTTTGCTTGGCAAGGCTTTCCTCACTGGAAAGGATGGAATAATGTAAATGGATGGCTTCTTTCTCCTCCTGGATGAGCCTGGCGTTTCCCAGATTTTGGGCAAGGAGGTTTTGGATGTCGTGCAGCTTGTTGCAGGCTTCTTGGACTCTAGAGGTAATGTTCTTGAATTTTTCCTGATTAAATTCCTTAAGAACATATTTTACCTTCTTGAGTTTTTGGCAGCAAATGAACATAGCTGTACCTTGGATATTAGAGTTCCAGGCCTGCTCTTTTTTAAAGGAATGCCAGATCGAACAATTATAGGGGAATGATCAGAAAGGCCATGGGGGAGAAATTCAGCCTCTGCCGTTGGAAAGGCAGCGAGCCAATCTTGGTTTACCAGGGCTCTATCAAGTTTACGCTGAATAGAGAAGGGAGCAGCGTATCCATTTGTCCAGGTGAAAAAATGCTGAGAGTATCTCAAATCCTCAAGCTCAAAGTTCATAAAGGATTTGTTGCAGTCGTCCATAATAGTGGGCCAGTCATGGGTACCACCGCTTCTTTCATTAGGGAAACGGATGGCATTGAAATCCCCAAATATAAGCCAAGGGATATCCTTGGAGGTTGATGTCATGCCATAAATCATTCCGTTAAAGAGGAGAGTTGGAGCCATAGATAACAGAAATGATCAGAGGAGCATTGGTGTCCCGAATAGTAGCATTGCAATGAATGGCTTGAGCATTGGTGCAGGAAGAATAAATCTGCAAAATAGAGTTATTCCAACCAATCCAAATTCTGCCAAAGGGAGCATGAGAATAGTTATGTAAAAAAGACCAACTGGGAATGAGAGAGTTAGCTATAGAATCTTTGGAAGCACTCTTAACTTTGGTCTCAACAATACCAAAAAAACATATAGAATAATCATCAGCAAAGGTTCGAATTTCACGTTGTTTAGAGGGGCTGTTCAATCCCCTGATATTCTAACAAGAAAAATTCATTGAGAAAGGGAAAGGGTATTGGAACCAGATGTCCCTTGGTTCCTTAGGAGTTTTCGCTGCCTTCTTTGCTTCCTAAGCTGATTCCTTCTATAATTGCTCCCAGTATCAGCTTCATCAACTTTGGCTATTTTATCCACTAAAGAGTTGGATTCAAGAGAAGCAGTGGAAGCAGAGTAGCTGTCTGCACATAGGTAGCTTTCATCTAGAGGAGGCCCATTGGAGTTAGGAGTTTTTGGGGATAGAAGAGAGACATTGCTCTCCTCCTGAGCTGAGAGAGGTCGCTGGACCTGAACATTTTTTCCATCTATATCAGTAAGAGGATGAAGGGAATCAGGTTCCTCTATCTCTGGGCATTTAAGGCTATTACCACCGCTGGTGGTACCTGTTACCATTGGATTAATTTGTTGAAATTCAGGATGCACAATCTGCTGTTCTATAGCACTGTTAGTAGTGACTGCAATGGGATTGGTATGGTCTCCAGCATCTCTTAAAGCATTATCAGAGTGAGTGGAGGCAGCTTGGATGGGGTCTGCATTACTGTAGTTTTCAGCTTGAATGAGTTTTCCTTTTCTGGAAACTTCTCTCCAGACACCCTTGGTAATAGATGGAGCAGCATTAGGAGGGGGTTGGATAGTTTTCCCTGCATCACGTTTCATGGAGGGACAATTAGCAAGTCTATGCCCAAATGTTTGACAATGGGTGCACATGGAGGGAAGCCATTGGTATTCAACAATATTTCCACTTTTGAGTGTTCAGACAATTGGATATCAAAGCAATCAGGCAGCTCTTGGGTGGCGTCCACTTCCACACAGATTCGAGCATAGCTGATCTTAGATTGTTCTTCAGTATAAGAATCAGCATAGAGAGGCTTCCCAATGGCACTGGCAATATAGCTAAGCCCTTGGGCTGTCCAGAGTTCATAAGGGATCTTATAGAATTTAATCCAGACAGGAATTTTCCACATCCTGCTTTGAGAGAGCCATGCCAGGGTGCCACTTTTGAAGAATGATATGTCCCCCAGAGAAGTGCCAGAGCCCACTTTCAAGGATAGAGCTGATAGCATCCATAGAATCAAATTTGAAAAAATAGAATCCATTGCCATTTGTGAGAACAGAGTTTAACCTATCTTTGCTCCAGAGTTTTCTGCAACTTTCTTTACCCTAAGAGATGGCATTTTCTTGTCTAAAAAATAGCCGACCATGGTGTTTTCCCAATCTAATATGCCAGCTTGGAGGACTTCCAAGGGAGGTTGGACCGTGATCCTATTACCCTCTCGTCGGGGAAACTTGTATTCTAGAGAAAATTTTTTTGAGGAAGGAAGTTTTTGGAAAAGTTAGGACCAGGCAGTAGAAGGCGTAGGACCCGTAGGCATATGGTGAAAAGGAAGTGCAGTTGACTTACCATGGTGTGGAAGCAAGGCGTTGGACGGACTTGCTGCTAGGGAGAGGGGCTGTGGTTCTGTCTCTACAGGGTTTGTTGAAAGGAGAGGCAATGTTATTGAATTTGGGTGGGTTATAGAAATAGGAGTATCAGAGTGGTTAAATGAAGGGGGAATAGTTTGGTAAGGACCACCGTAGAAAGGGGCAAGTCCCTTTGCTTTATCAGGAGCAAAAGGACCAGTTTATCTATGAGGGACTCAACTAGTCTCATAGTGAAGTAATCATCTAGCAGTCAAATTTATTTATGAGGGAATCTACTGATTCAGTAATGTATCATAAAGTATTAACCTCAATCACTTCTACCAGCATGTCTCCAATTATTACTTGTTTATAATCCCCAAGCAGACACGTGTTGAATCAGATCCAAGAAATTCAGAATAAGTCTGATTGACAAATCATAAATATACACTATCACCAAGATTCACTACCACAATTAGGATATACGGTCCTTTCTTCTAGCAGAATGTAATCAGGTCTCTAAATCTCACGAGTTTAGAATCCCCAAACATACAATTCAGATCAGATTCAGAAAATCCACAAGAAATGTGCTTTATAATCCACCAACTACATGCCATTTACTTCAAAGTTGGGAGTCATCCTCAAAATATATTATGTCACCAAGCGTCAATATCAGATCCACTTCACCTTAAATCACATTTGGCGATCATCCTCAAATGATTGAAAATCAATCACTAAGAGCATTCAATGACATTTGAGTTCACCAAGTAATCATTTTGTTATCTCAATCACAAGTATCAAACTAGATCCAGAAAATTTCATATTAAGGCTAGTTAATAATCCAAAAAATATATACTTCCACCAAGATTTGATATTAGATCCTGATGCTGCACTTTTTGACTCGCAACACGTGAGGGCTCCGTGACCTGTAGAACACTCAGAGAGATGATCAGAGGACCACCGGATTGGCTCCGGCGGTAGCCGCTCTGATGCTTAAGTAAGTAAGGGAATTGAAAGACTGTATTGAAAGTCAAAGAATGAGCATAAGAATCCAAAGCGTACCTCTAGGGTTTAATATATAAGCCGTGGTTCTCCTAATTTTGATTAGGTTTTGCCGCCACGAATATCGGGATTTGATCATCAGAGATTTGCAGTTACCTTGTGGAGCATTGAATCGTAGATGGAGATAACCATAGATAGTAGTTTACGTGTTGAAGACTGTTTCCTTATTCCCCGCTTAACGGCTGTTAAGGAAACCATATATGCAGTGTCGAATAAATACTGTCCAGAACAGGAGGTCTGGACGATGTACATGAGAATATCCTGAATGCTTCATCTGTACTGTATGACCGAGTTCATCGGTTCTGAATGATATATAAATAAGAATGCCCCGAAGGCTTATGGCTGCTCTGTATGATAGACATATATGAGAATACCCCGAAGGCTTATAGCTGTTCTGTATGACCGAAATATATGAGCTCTGTAGGATCGAGATTTGTTAATCTGATAGGCACACGTGTCTCAAACTGATTGGTGTGTCTGTTTATGGTATATCAGATCCATTTCACATTAAATCAAATTTGACGTTCACCCATAGATGATTAGAATCATTCACTAAGATTATTAACTGTAATGACTAGACACGCTATCGTCACCAAAAATTATGCAATCATATAGTCATCTAAGTCACTCAATAGTCCACAAATTCAATTCTAGTATGATCTTTCCCAAAGAATCATTGACCTAGAACTTACTTTTCCACTACGCTACTCTGATATAATCCTCGAACTCTCAAGATCATCGATTTCACTCATAAGTCTATTTTTGTCTCCCAAGAATTCTTGATTATTTGATCATTCTAGTCATCCAAGAAACATCAACTCCAATCATGTCCCCGAAGATCATTAACCATTGCTCAAATATCACTCGGTGATACTAGTGAATCTCCAATATTTACAACTTCAAATCAGTTGATCCCTAGACCTTAGATGCTTTAGAATCACAGATTCATCATCTATTACGAGGACTTCCACAATTTCATTTCCAATCTCCAAAATTGGGACTTATCACTTCCATACGTTTACTATGGTATCCATGGCTCAGGTACTCTGTGGTTCTTAATCCATAACTTAGTGCTCTAATGTGAACAATGATTTCCAAACCATTTGACATCTTATAGTCCCCAAATTCCCATTTTGTATAGGTAACTTCAACCTTTAGCTCTGATCTTAGTTTGTGATATCAATTGATTATAACTATCTCCCACCTTTAGCTCTAATAATCTTAACTATTTCCTCTGGCACACCCATGGATCTTTTCTATTTACAAACCTTGCTCTGATACCACTCTGTCATAATTCCTTCTCCTATTGGTCACCAATTGATGCCACCAAATAATTGCATAATCAGTGAACTCAATTACTGCCAACTTCACCATCTTCTCCTCTGAATAGTTGTGACAATCAAAAATCAATTCTATTTTCTTCTTCCACTCTAAATAAACTTCAAGATCATTTCTATCAACCCCATCTCGATCCCCTTGGATTACTCCTATGTCCTCCTCTGTCACGCCTACCACCTCTAGGTCTGCCCATTTCAACTTTAGATTCTATATCTTCCTCAGCCTCATCATCTTCTTCATGCTCATACTCATACTCATTCTCTTTTTTTTTTTTTTTTGATAGGTCAATAAGATATATAAAAGAAAAGAATAAATACAAGATCAAGAGGGCATACCCTCGAACAAGCTAGAGGAAGGGTGGACTTCTACAAACAGAAGAGAACCCGACCAAAAGCAAACAAAAAAGAAAAAACTAAACAAAGAAAAAGAAAACAGAGCAAGAGGGCAAACCCTCGGGCAGGCTAGGGAAAAGGAAGAGCATACATAAACAGAAGAGCTCCCCACCCCTAGCAGCAAAAATATTACACTTTAAATATGCTATCAGGCAAAGACCAAGTAGCCTGGAGATGTCTATTGGTAGATGAGTCCTGAATCCCTGTTGAGTGAGTGAGCCTGCCACGGATCATGTCCTGAGATTGAGCTATGATGGCATTTGGACTTTTCTAGATCTGGGAGAAGAATCTACTATTCCTTTCACGCCATATGCTGTAAACAGTGTAAGCTAGAGTAAGCCTGCCTAAGATGGAGGAGAACGACTTGCCTTTGAAAGAGTTGGTAGCCCAAAGGATAGTTTGCTGCCAGTCCCCAGTAGGACAGTGAAAACCACTTTTTGAGAGCAAGTGGGACCATATGTTGGAGGAGAATGGGCAGGAAAAGAAGAGGTGATTGTGATTCTCATTTTCTCTAGAACATTGAAGACATTTAGGATCTTGACCAGTGTGAGAAGAGAACAAGCGGTCCTTGGTCCTTAGGCTGTGATGAATGGCCATCCAAAGAATAAAACCAGCGCGCGGAATAGATTTGGCATGCTAGATAAGCTTCCACCAATTTACCCGGGGGTGGCGGCCCCGCAGAGTTTCCCAAGCTGAACTGATGGAGAAGATCCCATTTGAGGAGGGCAACCAAATTGCTTTGTCATCTTGGAGAGGGGAGGGAAAGAAATTTGAAGGCATACCATTCTTTAGGTCCAACAGCTGAGGAGAATTTGCAATAGGCCAATTCCAGCAATTTTCTTGAATGATGCAGCTCACTGTAGCAGATCTTCCCAATCCCGAATCATAAATAACCCTTTCCCCCATGTTGTCGTAGATGAAGCCATTGGGAAGCCAATAGTCAAACCATAAGGAAGCAAAGAGCCCCGATCCAATGAACATTTTGATATGAGGCTTGAATAAAGATCTAAATTTAATCATTTTTTCCAAGCCCACGAGCTAGATTGAGGGCATTTGACTTCCCAGAAGCTTTTGCCTTTAAGAAGATTGCAGCGAATCCATTGAACCCAAGGGGACTTTGAGGGATTTTGAAAAAGAGCCCAAATGAGTTTCCCCAAAGCAGCTAGGTTCCAATCAACAAGTTTCTTAATCCCAAGACCCCCTTCATCAGGAGGGTAGGTAACATTCTCCCAAGCAACTTTGGAACCAGAAAAGATGAGATGGTTGCCACTCCAAAGAAAGGATCTTATCACTTGCTCAATCTGATTCACCACCTTTTTAGGGAGGATGAAGTGGGAGGACCAAAAGACTTGAATGCTAAAAAGCACTGATCTGATCAACTGAACCCGACCTGCATAGGAAAGATATTTAGTAGACCAATGAGTGATCTTACCGATAATGCGGTCAACTAGAGTTTTGCAGTCATGAGCTTTCAACTTGGTAGAGATCAAAGGAACCCCAAGGTAGCGGATAGGGAGGGAGCCTTCAGGGAAGCCGATGTGATCAATGAGATGCTGCTTGAGATTGTAATCAACACCTGAAAAGAAGATGTTACTTTTGGAGGCATTGTGGAGAAGGCCAGAAAAAGAGGCAAAAGTGTCAAGCCCTTCCTTGAGGGTAGAAGCTGAAGTGAGGTCCCCATGACAAAAGAGCATGATATCATCAGCAAAACAAAGATGAGTCAGCTTGGATTTATGGCATCTCCAGTGGTGCTTAAATTGAGAGTCAGCCGTCTTCTGATGAAGAATCATAGAGAGAACATCCATAGCAATCACAAAGAGATAGGGGGAAAGAGGGTCCCCTTGCCTTAGGCCCTTAGCCCCTGGAAAATAACCTTCCAACTCACCATTAATGACAACTGAAAAACGAGGGGTTGAGATGCAGCAATAGATCCAGTCAATAAAGAGCTTAGGAAAGCCCATGATGTTTAAAGTATCAATAATAAATTCCCATCGCACCGAGTCAAAGGCTTTCTTAAGATCAACTTTCATAGTGCATCGAGGAGAGCCCGAGTTCTTGTGATAATTGTGCATGAGTTCTTGGGCTAGAAGAATGTTGTCGCTAATATTCCTGCCTTGAATAAAACTAGATTGAGAAGGATCAACAAGGCCAGGGAGAACTTTCTTGAGACGGTTGGCCAGGATTTTGGAGATAGCTTTGTAAAGGGTGTTGCAACAAGAGATAGGCCGAAAGTCTTGAACAGAGGAGGGGTTAGGAACTTTGGGGACAAGGGCAATAGCCGTGGCATTTAGCTCTTTAAGGATGGTTTTGGAAGAGAAAAATTCAGAGATAGCTGCAATGACCTCAGGTTTAACAATATTCCAAGCTTTTTTGAAGAAATGACTATTAAATCCATCAGGCCCAGGGGCTTTGTTCGGATGAAGGCTAAAGAGAGCTTCCTGGATTTCTTCTTCAGTGACTGGGCATTGAAGAGAGGTGAACAAATCAGAATTAAGACGTTTAGGGATAAAAGACTCAAGAGCTTGTTTACCTGGGTAATGGATAGGGCTTTCAGTTCCGAGGAGATCATGATAAAAATTGACAATAGTGTTCTTGACCTCCTTTATGTCATCAATTCTACAGCCATTCGCATCAAGGAGGCTGACAATCTTGTTACGATTCCTTCGGTTAGTCACAGATTTAAAGAAAAAAGAGGTGTTTTGATCACCTTCAGAAAGCCATTGAATACGGGATTTTTGTTTGGCGAGACTTTCCTCACTGCTTAGAAGGGAGTAGAAAAGGTGATGAGCTTCTTTTTCCTCTTGCATGATACTCACATTCCCAGGGTCTCGCTCAAGGAGGTTTTGGATATCATAGAGCTTGTTACGAGCTTCTTGGACACGGGAGGAGATGTTATTGAATCTTTGCTGATTGAGGTCCTTAAGAGCATATTTAACCTTCTTAAGCTTTTGACAACAGATAAACATGGCTGTACCTTGAAAGTTTGTTTGCCATGCTTGCTCGACAGTAGGAAGAAAGTTATCATAGTCAGCCCAAAAGTTGAAGAATTTGAAAGGGAGCCTGCGTTTTTTAAGAGAGATGCCAGATCTGACAAGAATAGGGGAATGATCTGAGAGGCCAGGGGGAAGGAATTCAGCCTCCGCGTTTGGGAAAGCTGAGAACCAGTCATGGTTGACTAAAGCCCTGTCAATCTTCCTTTGTATAGTATGGGGAGAAGCTTGACCATTTGACCAGGTGAAGAAGCGCCCAGAAAATCTAAGATCCTCAAGCTCAGCATTCAAGAAACATGTGTTACAATCATCCATACCAGTTGGCCAGTCACACCTACCGCCTCTTCTATCATGGGGGTAACGTATAGCATTGAAGTCACCAAAAATAAGCCAGGGGAGACCCTTGGAGATAGAGGCTTGGAGATTAATATCGTGCCATAAATCATTTCTTTGAAGAGAGGAATTGGAGCCATAGATAACCGAAATGATCATGGGGGTTTTTGAGTCTCGAATTGTAATATTATAGTGGATAGCTTGATTGGTAGCACATGAAGAATTAACTTGAAGCACAGCGTTATTCCAACCAATCCATATTCTTCCCGAGGTTGAGTGAGGGTAGTTATGCAAGAAAGAGCATCCAGGGATGAGAGAGTTAGCCGTAACGTCTTTAGAAGCTTCCTTAATTTTAGTCTCAACAATGCCTAAAAAACAGATAGAATAATCACGAACACACAACCGAATTTCTCGCTATTTAGAGGGGCTGTTCATGCCCCTAATATTCCAACAAGCAAAATTCATTGAGGAGAGACGAGGGGGCCGGAACCTGTTGTTCCTTTTTCCTTTAGATTTTTCCCTTTACGCCTTAGCTTTTTGAGCTGGTTTTTGGTGTAATTGCTGCCAATATCTGCTTCATCAACTCTTGCTATTTTGTCCGCTAAAGAATTAGATTCAGGAGATACAGTAGAGGCGGAACTGCTTATCTCAGGAAGGGAGCTATCAGTTAGGACAGAACAGGATTTAGGATCCTTTGGGGACAGAAAATAGGTTTGGTCTGCAGTTAGAGGGGGGAGATGAGTATTCAATTCTGTAGTATTTTCCATGTCCTCTACTGAGATTGAAGAGATGTGGGGAAGAACAGGTTGCTCCGGGATAAGGCCCTCTATAGGTTCACCCTCACGGTGGGAACTTGCATGCGAGATATCAGATTGCAGAATTTCAGAACAGGTAGACGGCTCACCTTGATCCTTAGAGAGGTCTACAATGTGAGCAGATTCTTTGGCCGAGTCATCAATTTGGATGGATTTACCTTTGCTTGAGACCACTCTCCATTCACTTGTACTGGATTTCCTGTTAACTGTGGTGGGCAAATTAATGGCTTTCCCTTCATTAATTTTAACTGAAGGGCAGTTGGCAAGTCTATGGCCAAAGAGGTGACAGTGGGTGCACATAGAGGGAAGCCATTGGTATTCAACAAATATTTCCACTTTTGTGAGGTCTGATAACAGAAGATCAAAGGAATCTGGGAAATCTTTAGTGGCATCCACCTCAACACATATCCGCGCATAACTGATCCGTGTCTGATCTTCAGTGTGTGAGTCGGCATACAAAGGTTTCCCAATGGCACTAGCAACATAGCTAAGACCTTCTGCTGTCCAGAGTTCATAAGGTATGTTGAAAAATTTAACCCAAACAGGGATTTTAGCCACGTTCTTCTTGGACAGTGTCATGCCCGGATGCCATCGTTGAAGAATAATATGCCGTCCTGAGAAGTGCCAATGGCCGCCTTCAAGAATAGAGTTAATGGCCTGCATAGAATCAAATTTGAAAAAAAAGAATCCGTTGCCATTTGTAAGCACTTCATTTAAGCCTTCTTTGGTCCAAAGCTTCTCTGCCATCTTTTTAGTCCATAGAAATGGCATCTTCTTGTCAAGAAAATAGCCTACCAAGGTATTTTCCCAAACTGGGATACCGGCTTGAACGACTTCCGTAGGAGGTAGAACAGAAATCCTATCCCCTACAATTTGAGGTTGCTTATATTCTAAGTGGAATTTTTTAGAAGGAGGTGGTTTTTGGAAGAGAGAAGTCCAGGTGGGAATGGACGGAGGGATAGCGACTGCCTGCTGAGGGCTAGTGTTTGGGATAGAGATATGGGTAGGGGGCCCGACAACTATTGGAGGGGAACAGAAGGTATGGTCTGCTATAGTTGGCTCTACGGCTCCATTAGGGCTAGCAGTATGGGGACGGTCTGCTGTTACAGCAGAGTTAGCGTAGAAAGGGGGTAGAGTAGCTTTTTGCAAAGATGGATGGGTGGTATTGGCTACTGCAGAGTGGCCAGAGTCAGCGCCAGTTGGCCCGACATCTCCTGATGGAGTATCAGTATGGTGGAGGTCTGCAACTTCTGCTTTCGAATTAGCGTAGGAAAGGGAAGAAACCCGGGGGCCAAGCTGTCTTGCATTGGTATTTGGCAGGAAAGGGAAATTTGTATGGGGCCCAGCCACCTTTTGAGAAGCTGCATGGTGGGTAATAACCGCAGCATGGTGGACGCTGGCAGTGGCAGTAGGGATTGAGACCATTTGCAGGTCTGCACCAGATTTGCTAGCCGTTGGAGCTCCATAATTCCTAGCCGTTGGATTAGATCTCCTGGCCTCTATGATTGACACGTGGCTAGCTTGGGACAAAGGAGTGTTTGGATGGGCTGATGCTCCTCTTCCAATGGGATTTGATGGAGTTGCACGTGCCACCTACCGCCCCCTTCCTCTACCATGAAAACCGGTGAACTGGGAACCATTTGAGCTTGTAGTATCTTGATCAAACATGAAGGAGCATTCAGGAGAGAAACCTCCATACTCAGTTTCTAAATCAAGAGCCACTTGGGGTATATATTCTCCATATTCAGCACTTTCATTCCAGGACAAGGCCGAGAAAGGTTGAGCAGATTCTTGGTTCGCTACTGTATCTTTGGTGGATGGGTCCGTAACAGCATCAGGAATGTTTTGTAATGGTTGCTGCCAGGGCTTTTCAGTTACAACGTCATGAGATAGTTTGATTGCATTTCTTTCATCAAGAGTTCTTGTGGAGGGATCATTTAAACCAGGACAAACTAATGAACTGGAATTCTGATCCGTAGGAGTTGGTTCGTTTGTAAGAAGGGTATGGTGTGTGACGGATGGAGCTTGGGAATCAAGGAGGACAGCACGTAATGACTGAATGGAAGCCATGAGAGACATAGGGTTGAGCAGAAAAGTTAGGGAAAATCTAGAGAGAGAAGCTCTCCCTTCTCTCTAGAAGCCATTTCTTTCCTTTAATAAATTTACCTTTAAAAAAAAAGATATAGGGCGATAATTGTGGACAACTCATTCTCAATGATAGGCTCATTTCTCCACCTATCTTGGCCACCTTGCAGATTTCTAAGCACGACATCTTGCTGATCCATCCTATCCCTCATCTCCCCCATCACCAAATTCAACCATTCAAACTATTGTTGCATGGCCTGGAAAACAAAGAATGGGTTGGCTTGCGTCCTCCTTAGGTGTTGAGTCACTCTTATGAGACATTTTTAATACCCTACAAAATAAGGAAAGGATGTTAGTGGTAAAAAGAAAACCTCACACACTCCCTTACATGTTCACCCTCAAATATCGTCACTCTCCTGTTTTCCCTTTCAAGTTCGTGAAGAACTAGTTGAACTACATCAAGACACAACCTTGTATTATTTCAACCAGCAATAGATTCAAGAAACAAGATGGAATAAAATGACACGAATCTCAAAGATTGAAAGAGGAAAAAAGAGTAATTAGGAAACAATTAAGAAACAAGAGCAATTAGGAAACAATTACGAAACAAGAGCAATTAGGGAACAATTAGGAAACAAGAGCAATTAGGAATCAAGATGCTAAAAATAAAATATTCGACCCCTTTGAATATAAGGATCAATCAACACCAAATTTTCCAAATTACAAAATATATCAAACAGCCACAAGCGAAAAAATTTTTTTGTACTCTTTTTTTTTTTTTTAATAGCAAGCCTTGAATATGCTGTCTGTTTTTTTTTTTTTGTTTAATATTACCTGAGGTAATATTTCAGCTAGGAGACTGTGATAGTGCCCGTTGAATTAGAAGCAATGCAAAAAGCAGAAGCTGGGAAAACAAAATAACGTGCAGTGCTGAAGCAGAAAAGCAAAAGCCAGGAGGTGCGGCGGAAGGCTGGCGCAAGCTGAAGTGAGAAAGAATAAAAAAAAGGAAAAACAGTGGCTAGGCAACAAACCAGAAAACAAAAGATTACAAGGCGCTGGAATTTTGTTGGCTTGGGCGGCTGAAAGAAAGGTCAAAAGGAAACAAAAAGAAACAAAACGAAAAGGCTGAAGTTAAGAAACAAAGAAAAAAAAGAAAAGAAAAAAGCTGAAGGAAAGAAAAGTCAAGAAAAGACGGCTAGAGAAAAGTCAAAAAGATGAAACAAAAAGGGTCCGGGCAGAGGAAACAAAAGAAAAAAAAAATAGAGAAAGAAGCAGCGTAGAACATACGGCGCAGGAATGAAAAAAAAGATTTGCTAAAGGAAGAACAAGAAGACGCTGTGATGCAGAGCTGGACAGAGATGACGCTGTGACGCTGAGAATTTTTTTTTTTTTTTTTTTGCATCTAGGGCTTAAGGAGTTTTGTGACTTCGAAAAGACGGCTACGGCTATATCAATTAAAAGACATGGGCTGAACATTTTCAGGCTCAAAACATCCTAAACTATCGACTAAAAATAATAAAATAAATCCACTAAATGAATTAACCCGCGTATTAGAATTTCGCGCAACCAAAAACGTCATCAGTGCAGGTGAAGCAAGTGTAAACCCGATTTCGACCTTGATGCAGCCAAAATCTTGGAAAACTCAAAACATAAAAGTTGTAGAACTATTTCTTGGATTTCCATAGAATCTTGAATCATCTCAATCGGAGTTCGGATAAGTGAGTTCTGTCCAGATTACGAAGTGATGTCGAAATTGTTTGAAAATCACCCAATTTCCGAAAATCACCCAATTAGCGTTTTGCCACCCTCCGTAGCTTGTATCACATGGACTAAAGCTGGTTCTTCTTCTTTTCAAGGACATCATGAATGTTGAGGACTTGCTGGATAACTCGGCCCAAGTGGATTGCACCAATCCTGGCATTGCTACCTCGATCTTCTTAGCTCTCGACCTTGTGATTGGCCTAAGACTCGGTCCACCATGGTGCCAATCAATAGCTGTTGGGGAAAAGCTCATGGGTAATGTGCTTAACCATGGGGTTGAAGAGCAAGCTGTCCAAGGCTGCGTGTCAACCGAAAAAAGGGCTTTTTTAGAGCTGATTTGCAGCACCAAAGGGATGTCCATTCAAGCAAAAAATGGGGAACACCCATTGGGTAAACCTTTGAGGACCTTTGAAAGGGCTGGAGGGCCTTACCAAGACACTTAAAAAGTTGATGGTACAGCTCTAGCTAGCACAGGTTTGGGGGGTAACAGGGGTGTAGCTGTTGGGGAAAAACTCGTGGGTAATGTGCTTAACCAAGGGGTTGAATAGCAAGCTGCCCAAGGCTGCGTGTCAGCCCAAAAAAGGGGCTTTTTCTGAGCTAATTTGCAGCACTAAACGGCTGTCCATTCAAGCAAAAGATCGGGAACACCCATTGGGTAATTCGTGGATCCATGGAGGAGAAGGAGGACCATCCATAGGCATGCAAAAAGCTGAAAATGCTACCTTTTGTCCAGCTATGGACGGCATTTCTAGTGAGGCAAAAGAGGAACGACCTTTGGACTATAGTGGTAACCAAGGAGGTGGCGTGGGGGCTGTTCCAGCCCTATTGACAGCCACAAAATGTCCCTTTTTAGAGCTAAAATGCACCAGCAAGGGGCTGTCCTCTTTGGACGAAAATAGGGGAAACATGGGGCTGCCTACCAGAATAGATATTGGGGCTGCAAATGTGGCAAACCCAATGGGTAAATCATGGAGCCAAGTGGTCAACAACAATGCTCAGCATAAGGGTTTTACCCTTGAGTATATGGCCCCTTGCATGAAAGAAGACTAGGTGGTGGTCCAACCCTCTCCTGAGGTCCTGAATGAAGGAAAGAAAATGTGGGCTACAACTTTGGTGGGCTGTTTGCTGGACCAAAAATTAAATTACCAAGGGGTTAACAATGTGGCTTTTCGACTGTGAGGAAAAGAAGGTTTAGAAGAAGTGTTGACTAATGGAAGAGGATTTTTCTTTTTCAAGTTTTTGGATCCTATCTCAATGGTAGCCATTTTAGAAGGGGGACCATGGCACTTCTCTGGTGCCCCATAATTTTACAGAAATGGCCACCTAAAATGAAACTTTCGAATGAAGCCTCTAGGATAATTACCGTCTGGGCTTAGTTCTATGACATTCCCTTAGAATTTTGGACAGCAAAAGGTTTAAGTTATGTTGCAAGTGCTATTGGCAAACCCCTCTATACAGATGCCACAACCGAGCAACTTAGCAGAATAAATTTTGGTCGTATTTGTATTGAAATTGAACTTGGTACGGACCCCTCGGAACAATTTGCGCTTCAATTGGATGAGGACACAAGCGTTACTATTTATGTTGAATATCAATGGATTCCTAAGTTCTGTTCTAAATGCAAGAAATTCGAGCCTGGCCAAGTTAATGCAATCTTCCTACTGAGCAGGTATGGAAAAGTAAGGATATGCAACCTAAGGAAGTTGAGGTGAACTCTCATCCCAATTTGATTGGGAACCCTTGTATTCAGCGAAAGGAAACTGAGTGTTAATTTGCAGAATTAGTTTCAAGTGTTGTATGAAAATGAAGAAGCTTCCACTAGTTCTACTCACCAAGAAGAAATAAGGAAGAATGAGGTGGTATATGAAAACTGCATGGAGATGCCTTGTGTTGTGGCTGCTAGAGTAGAATGTATCCCTAATTTGGAAGGTTGGGAACCCGCAGAGTGAAAAGGATTTGGTAGAGGAAGAAACAGTTCCAACTACTCCAGTTGATAGAGGTATGTATGAGGAGAGTGGAGGAACTCAGAGCTCAGGGCTGGATACCACTTCTACGTTGGATTCATCGAATATCAGGAGCCAGTTGGTGGATTCTGTAGAACTGCTTGGAAAGAGGAACCAGGGTAGTCGCAGGAATAAGGGAAAGAAGCATTAGAGGGGATCAGGGCATAGCTCTGGGAAGAATTCAAAATTCTCCCATTTTAAATGATTAGTTTAGCTTGCTAGAACATTAGGGGAGTGAATCTCCCCTTAAAGCAGCAATAAATAAAGCCGCTCGTTAGAGCTCGTGCTATCTCGTGTCTTGGGTTTGTGGAATCAAAGGTCAAGCATGCTAATTTTGAGAAGGTATCTCGCTCTTTATGTCCTAACTGAAGTTTTTTCCATAATTATGCTGATGTGGATAATGGTAGAATTTCGATTTGGTGGGATGATGAGGTTCTTCAGATTACTCTTCTTAACAATATGGAGCAAGCAGTCAATTGCCTTGCCCAAATTAGGGGGGAATGGATTTGATTTTATCTTTAATTATTTATGGTCATAACAGTGTCATGGATCAAAGATGTGTTTAGAGTGGTTTGCGTCAGCAAGCGGCCCTCAACAATGTTTTGCCTTGGATTGTCATGGGAGATTTGAATGTTGTTCGATTTAGCAATGAGAGGATTAGTGGTGGTACGGATTGGCCTCCTTGTATGGAAGAATGTAATAACTATCTTATTGATGCAGAATTGGAGGACCTCAAGTACACAGGTTGCTAGTTGACTTGGACCAATCGTCAGTATGGCAATGATACTATCTTAAGGAAGCTTGATCGTGTTTCGGCTAATGATAGGTGGATGGCGGATTTTAGTAATTCAAAGGTGGAGTTCTTGCCTTCTGGTGTGTCAAATCATAGTCCTAATGATTGTTCGAACTAGAGTTGATGTTAAATGAAAAAGGAGGCCATTTAGGTTCTTTAACTTCTAGCTGGCATGTGAAGCCTTTGAACCGGCTGTCCGCAAAGCTTGGAGTCAGACTATTAAAGGATCTACTATGTTCATTTTGAGTAGGAAGCTGAAAGTAGTGAAAAAAGAATTAAAGCTTTTAAACCAAGTTAGGGGACAGATTTCTACCAACTCTATTGAGGAAGCCCAGCAACATCTTTTTGCAATTCAACATTCTTTGAACTCTAGCCCCCTCGATATTGATTTGAAGATCCAAGAAAAGCTCGCCTTGCAGCACTTTCCTCAATTGAGCAAGTGGGAGGAAAGCCTGGCAAAGCAGAAGTTGAGGATTCAATAGCTTAATGAAGGAGATCACAACACGAGTTTTTTTTCAAGAGCATCACTCAGCGGTGAAACTGCAACAAAATTAGAAGCTTACTAGATGAACCTGGTAATATGATTGAAGATAGTAAGGAAGTCTCCGCTGCCATTGTGGACTACTATCATGATCTCTTAGGGAAGGTTCCCTCAAACCCTTATCCTGGGAAAGACTAACTTATAGATTTCATCAGCAAAGGTATTTCTCATGCTCAAGCCCAGCAGTTAAGTAAGCTTGTGGATAGAGATGAGATTAAGGAGACTTTGTTTACCCTACAGCCCAATAAAGCACCAAGCCCAAATGGTTTTAATGGGCATTTCTTTCGGGCCACTTGGGATATGTGGGCGAAGATGTTCTTGCTGCCATCCAAGAGTTGTTTTGTGAATGCTCTTTGCTTCGTGAGCTTAATGCTACTGCCATTGCCCTTGTGCCTAAGGTTCCAACCCCTCCAAGTTAAATGATTACCGCCCCATTTTGCTATAATACCATCTACAAGTGCATTACCAAGATCATTGCTAATCGTCTCAAACCTATCATTGGTGATTTGATTGATGAGGTGAAATCTGCCTTTGTGTCGGGAAGGAGTATTAGTGATAATATTTTTCTTGCCCAACAGCTCATGCATAATTATCACAAGGAAAGGGGCTCCCCGCGATGCAAAATGAAAGTGGACATTCGGAAGGCTTATGATTCAGTTAGATGGGAATTTCTCTTGGATGTGCTTGATTTGGTGAATTTTCCTGCCACTTATGTTTGGTGGATCAAGGCTTGTATTACTACTCCAAGTTTCTCTATTTCCATTAATGGTGCTCTTGGAGGCCACTGATTGCAAGGTGCTGGTTGATCGGATTATGTCCAAAGTTAAAACTTGGACTTCCAAGTATCTGTCCTTTCCAGGTCGTTTACAGCTCATCAAGTCAGTTATCTTCAGCATGCAGGTTTATTGGACTTCGCATTTTGTGCTCCCTGAGAAGATTATTCGGGAAATCGAGAAGATTATGAGGTCCTTTCTTTGGTCTTGTCTGGACTTAAATTCTTCTAAGGCCAAGGTTGCTTGGGATGATGTCACTTACCCTAAAGAGGAAGGTGGGTTAAGGATTGGAACAAAGCTGCAGCCTCTAAGCATCTTTGGCAGCTAAGTGATCCCTATAGCTCTTCTTTGTGGGTTGCTTGGGTCCGCACAAATATTTTGAAACAAAAGCATCTTTGGGAGGCTACCTGTCCAAGGTTTTGCTCTTGGGTGTGGAGGAAGCAGATGAAGCTCAGAGCAGGGTTTAAATCTTTAATTCGGCACAAGGTGGGAAATAGTCAGCATACTTCACTTTGGTTTGACTACTGGCTCCCGTCAGGTTCTATTTGGGATGCTGTGGGAGACTGTGTTATTTATGATTCCGGGCTTTCTAGATCCGCCAAGTAAGCCTTATCATTGTAGGGAATGAGTGAAGGTGGCCTAATGCCAACTCTCACCACTTAATGGAGCTTAAGCGTTCTATCCCCCCAGGGTTTACGCCTAATCAGCATATAATGGACCAACTCCAATGGTTGGGCCACCCTTTTGGAGTGTTCTCTACGAATTCGGCTTGGCATGCGACTCGGGTATCTCGACCTCAAGTTTAATGGTGGAAGCTGGTGTGGTTTTCTCATACTATCCCATGATGCAACTTCATCCTTTGGTTAGCCATTCGGGAGAGGGTTTCTACTCAAGACCGTGTTTTATGGTTTAGGAGCGACCTTGAAGTGAAATGTGTTTTCTGTGAGTAGCCGTTGGAAGACCATGCTCACCTCTTCTTTGGTTGTCCTTTTACTCTTGATTTATGGCTTCACTTTACAGCTAAGTGTAATTTGAGTTGGTCTCCTCGCCCCTGGGAAGATACTATTCAATGGGCCACTGAAACGTTTAATGGGAAGTCGGCTCAAAGCTATATCAGTAAAGTGGTGCTTTCTTTTCTGGTGCATTTTATTTGGCTTAAGCAAAATCGGCGGTGTTTCAAATGAATCAAGAACTAAAGTTCAGCTTATTGAGGGTATTAATCTGGTGGTGCGGAGCAAGTCGATTAGAGATTGTAGCCTTAGACGTTTTCTATTAGGATGAAGATTTGTGATTGCGGTGGGAGTTGAATTTGGACAATTAGTTGTTGCTTTGGTCTGTTGTCTAGTGGGTTAGGAGGGCGGACAATCTTGTTAAAGGCTTTCCCGCCTTTCCCCCCTTGTTCTAGGCTTGTTAGTTGTGTTATTGTGTAGCTCCTTTTTGAAGCTTTGTTTTTGCTCCTATTGTATATCTCTTTTTTTGGTTATATAAAATTTATTTACCAAAAAAAAAAACAATTTGATTGTGGGTTCAAGGGATTTCAATCTTACGGGTTCACATCACCTTATGCAATTGGCACTTGGGAAATAGCCTTCAAGCTCACTATTGATAATGATAGAGAACTTGGTGGTAGAAATACAGGCGTGTATCCACTCAATGAAAAGAAGAGGAAAGCCAATAATACTCATGGAGTCCAAAATAAAGTCCTAACGAATTGAATCAAAGGCCTTCTAAGATCGACTTCATGGCACACCAAGAGGGACCAGAGAGTCCTTATGGTAGTTGTGCATAAGCTCTTAGGCAAGAAGAATATTGGCACTAATTTTCCTCCTATAGATAAAGGCAGACTGAGACTCGTCAATGAGTCTAAGGAGAACACTTTTGAGACAATTAGCAAGGATTTTGGAGATGGCTTTGCAAAAGGTATTGCAATACGAGATAGGCCGATAATCATGCACATACGACGAATTAGGGACCTTAGGAATAAGAGCAATAGTTGTGGCATTAATCTCCTTAAGCATGGATTTTGAGGAGAAGAATTCTACAATGGCATCAATAACATCATTCTTTACAATGCTCCAAGCTTTCTTGAAGAAGTGGCCATTAAATCCATCGGGGCCAAGGGCTTTGTTAGGATGAAGACTGAAGAGGACATTTTGAATTTCTTCCTCTAAGCTAGGACCGCAAAGGCCAGCGACTTGGTCAAGGGGGAGATGCTTACAAATTACCTCGCTCACAGCATGCTTCCCTAGGTAAGGGACAGAACTATCGGAACCAAGAATATTTTTATAGAAGCTAACAACGGCATGCTTGACATTTTTAATATCAGGAATTCTGTTGTTGTTAGAATCAAGGAGGCTAACTAGTCCTATTTCTATTTCTTCTGTTGTTGAAAGAGGTAATCTGGTCACCTTCTGAAAGCCATTGAATGTGGGCTTTTTGCCTAGCAAGACTTTCCTCACTAAATAATATTAAGTTGTAAGCTTTTAAGGCCTCCTTCTCCTCTTGGAAAAGATGGCTGGCCCCAGGGTTAGCCTCTAGTAATTGTTGAATAACAAACAAGTTATTCCTTGCATCATGGACCCAGGTGAAGATATTAAGAAATTTCCTTCGGTTCAGATCTTTAAGAGCAAATTTGACCTTCTTAAGTTTTTGACAGCAAATGAACACAATAGATCCCTGAATATCTGAATTCCAAGCTTGATCAACAATAGGTAAGAATTCATCATAATCAGCCCAAAAGTTAAAGAATTTGAAGGGAATTTTACTCTTTCGGAATGGAATGCAGTCCTGATTATAACGGGACAGTGATTAGAGGGGTCAGGAGGGAGAAACTCAAACTCTGAGAAGGGGAGGGAAACAAGCCAATCATCATTCACCAAAGCCCTGTCAAGCTTTCTATGGTTACGATAGGAATCATGCTGCCCATTCGACCAAGTGAAAAAATGACCAGAGTATTTGAGGTCTTCTATCTAAGCTTGTATAAAACATTGATTGCAATCATCCATACTAGGGTCCCAGTCTTGATTACCACCTCTTCTTTTATGAGGAAAATAGATAGCATAGAAATCAACAATGATGAGCCTAGGGGTGCCACGAGCAAGAACCGAATGGTGAGTGATATCCCTCTATAAGTTCTGTCTCTAACAAGAAAAATTCGAGTGATAGATAATTGAGATAATCAAAGTAGGGCTGGTTTCACGAACTATGATATTGCAATGAATGGCCTGATCCGTGGAGGTGGAGTTAACTTACAAAATAGAGTTGTTCCATCCTATCCAAATTCTCCCAAAAGGGGATTGGGCGTAATTGTACAAAAAGGACCAACTAGGGATAAGGGAGTTAGCTATTATATCTTTATTTACATCGTTAATTTTTGTTTCCACAATACCAAAAAAGACAAGAGAGAAATCTTGAACCAAAGAACGAATTTCTCTCTGTTTGGAGGGGCTATTAAGACCTCTAATGTTCCAACATGCTAGATTCATTAAGAATAAGAGGGGTGTTTCGACACACCTGGTCATGATTCTCTTTCTGGATCTTTTGATTCCTCTTAAGCTTTTTTAGCTGATTCTTAGTCAACTTGCTACCAGTATCGACCTCATCCACTTTGGCCACTTTGTCAAGTAAAGGATTAGAATCCGAGGTAGCAGTAGAATGCGAGATGCTACTATCTATCATTGTGGGAGCTATCAACTTGATCCATTTTTCCAGCTCTGAATTTTTTGGGGGATGAGAAGGAAGCAACACCATTGGGATTAATCTCAATAGGAGTTGGAGGTTCAATAGGTAAGATTTCTCCAGCCCTGGACTCATCAGCTTGCTGCATAGAGTACTTACCAAAAAAAAAAACTTGCTACATAGAAGGGGAAGATCCAATTGGGTCTATTTCAAATTGGATTGATTTGCCCTTACCAATGACAACCTTCCATTCTCCATTGGTATTCCTAATGGGGGCAATTGGCTTAGCTGCCCTTTCTACTTGCTTTCCTTTGGGACATTTGTTGATTCTATGGCAAAAAGTATGACATTGAGTGCATATTGGGGGTAGCCATTGATATTCCATAGAAATTTCATCTGTAGTGTGACCATTTAGCTTGATGTCAAAGAAGTCAGGTAGCTCATTTTTAGCTTCAACCTCCACACACACACGGGCATAGCTGATCCTAGTTTGATCTTCAGTATGAGAGTCAGCATATAAAGGTCATCCTATAACACTTGCTACATAGTTGAGGCCCAGGGCAGTCCAAAGCTTATAAGGAACATTGAATACTTTTATCCATACAGGAATTTTTTCCACCTCTTTCTTGGAGAAAGTCATACTGATGGGCACCATGGTGGACCGAGTCTTAGAGATCCTTCACAAGTTCCAGATAGGCCAATCACAAGGTTGAGAGCTAAGAAGATCAAGGAAGCAATGTAAGGATTGGTGCAATCCACTTGGGCCCAGTTATCGAGCAAGACCCCAACATTCAAGATGGACTTGACAGAAGAAGAACCAGCTTTAATCCATGTCATACAAGCTACAGAGGGAGGCGGCATAGCCTAGTGGTTTTGTGAAGGCTTTTTATTTTGTTAAGTATAGGCGTGTGGGCCTATTTTATGTTTTTATGATTATAAGCATTTGGGCCTATTTAACTCATTTAGTGGATGTCTTCTATTAGTTTTAGTTGGTAGTTTAGGACGTTTTGGGCCTAAAGATGTTCAGCCCGTGTCTTTCATTTGATGTAGGCCTTAATCGGCCCCAGGGTTTCATAGAGGGTTTTAAAAGAACTTGTAGCCGCAATTTGTAGGCTACGAACATGAATAAAGCTTTCTGCATAGAGAATATTTTAGTTTTCTCTTCTTATTCTTGAGTGAACTATGAACTTATCAAAGGCATACCCTTTGTAGCGTTCTCATAAATCTAGGTTCTTGAAACAAGTTTTCAACGGGTCTACATCATCTTGACTTGATTCTTGACTTTCTTGGGTAACTTTCAATTTGATTATGGGTTCAAGGGATTTCGATCTTATGGGTTCACATCACATACCTGATGTCCATTTTAGGAGAATTATGTGGCATCCTAAAAAATGCTAGTGGCCACCTTCAATGATGTTCGCTGAGGCTTTAGAGGAATCAAATTTGAAGAAGAAGAAGCCATTGCCATTTGTAAGCACTTCATCTAAGCCTTCTTTGCCCCACAAATTTTCGGCCATTTTTTTAACCCAAAAGAAAGGCATCTTTTTGTCTAGGAAGTATACAACAAGGGCATTCTCCCATGTAGGAATACCATCCTAGATAACGTCTTGGGGAGGATGAACAATGATTCTTTGGCTTTCAATGAGGGGCTGCTTGTATTCAAGTTTAAATTTCTGATGAGAAGGAGGGCGTTGGAAAAGAGAGGACCAGGAAGGAGTGGGTTGTCTGCTCTTAGTAGGGATAGAAGGCCTAGAAGTAGACTTTTCAGCACTATCTTTGTGGGTAAAAGCTGAACGCATAGATTTTGAAGCAGTAGCAACAACTTTTTGCTCATAGGGGTGACTATTAGATTTTCCATCAACCATATCTCTATGGGTTATGGCTGGAGGCACTAGCTAAATATACATCAGCGTTTTGAATCTGAATGGCTCTAGTATACGTGTCATATAAGTTTTGGTGGGAGGAGGGGAAACTTGCAGCCATGGAGCGTGCAAGCCACATACCCCTACCATTGTTGCGACTTTCTTAACCACGTCTGCCATTGGGAGGACCTCGCCCTGGTGCAACACACTGGTTAATTAGGAAATCAATATTAAGGGTAAATCCACCGTATTCCTTTTCAAGTTCTAGAGCTTCTTTGCGGATATATTCACCACTAGCAGCAAGATTAGCCCATGAAAGCTTTGAAAGAGAACTTGTAGAGCCTGAACCAGGACAGGTACCAGTACCATTTTAGGAGGCCATGGGCGTGTTTGCTTCCATGACTTCAGTATTAAGGTCAATACTGTCTAGGCTGATCGCATTATCCTGGCTTGGATGTAGGATAAGATTATCCTCAACGATAAAATCAGAGGGTGCCAATAAGCTTGGTTTGACCTGAACAAACCTAGCTTATGGTGGGATGGAGTTGATGAATCTGTAGCAGCATGGTGAGCAAGTAACTCTGATACCGAAGAACCTAGAAGAAACAGTAGCGCCTTGAGCTACATTTGTCGGCCCAGCCTGATGGGATTTAGTTACAAGATCCATAGCTTGCACTAAGTGAGAAGCATTCTTTTTATTTAATTAGTGACTTAATTTATATTTATTGGGTCGGGGTATTATAATCAACATGTAACTATAAAGTTTTTCTTAGATAGAGAAACTTAGGTTGGTTAGGGTTTTACCTTCATGAGTGGCTTCTCCCTCTCCCCCTTGGCTCAATTCTAAGCTGTTTGGGCTTGATCAAGCCTGCATGCATAACTTCTCTCTTCTTCTACCTCTCTTCTTCTTCTTATTCTCTCTCTCTCTCTCTCTCTCTCTAGCCGCTCAATACACACACATGCATAACACTTATTGCCTACTTCATAAGCATGTGTATATATATATATATATATATATATATATTTATATTTAAATATATTAAATTAGTGTCGATGTATTGCATGTATCCTCATTGGTTGTGATGGGAGGTGGGATAGGCTTTTATATAATATGTATATATATATATCTTGTGAGATATATAGCAGAAAAGTGCTTGTAGCCCAGTTGGTTTATTTTTTGGGTTTAGGATTATTCCTTTTTTTTGGGTCTAAAGTTCAAACCTTTAGGCCAACACTTTTGGCCTATTTCCTTCATTTTTCCTTCTTATGCCTTATTTGGCATTTTACATATTTTACCTCACTTTTGTTTTGATTTTTCTTCTTGTGTACTTGTATTCTTATTTCTGTATCAATTTCATAAATTAAAGTCTTGAAATTTTGTTTATTTTCTTCGTGTGTCGAACTCGATAATTAAGGTCCTATTATTTTTATAGCCTTTATATTTTTCTTGGTTTAGTTTTCTTAACTATTAGTTTATTCCATAAAGTCCCTAATATTATACTAGTGACTTAATTTCCATTAATTGGGTCAGGGTGTTATATTCTCCCCTTCTTAAAAGAGTTTTTGTCCTCAAAACTCAAGGATCCTTGTGGTTATAAGACTCTGCCCCACTGTCTTGCTCGTTATCAATATCTAAAACATTTGTGTGTCTCATCCGTGACTTATCTCGATGTTTTAAACTTTAATTATGTCTTATTGTCGTGATTACATCTTGTTTTGTTTTCTCTTAGTCATGGATTAATACATTTAGTTGTTATTACGGAGATATATAAATCAAAACGTAATTAAGTATTGGACAGGGTACCTAGCTAAACAATAGGGGTCCATGCAGCCTCAGACAAGTGATTGAATACTCGACTGTACCTCATGGGTTCTTTGCTTCCTTCTGGTTTCTCGGCCGTTGAGGTTTGAGATTGCGGTACAGCTGAAGAAGTTACAACAGTGGGTTGTGGTGGCTTGGTTCAATTTTGGGCAATCCTTTATGAGATGCCCGGTTTGCCCACACTTGTAGCAAGCCCTAGTGAGTTACTAGCAGGGTGCGAAGTGACGTTTTTGATAGGTAGGGCACAATGGGGTTCTCTGAAGTCCTTTGGTTGGTGTTAGCCCCTTCATTCACAGATGTTGCACTCTTGGCACGGTTTACCACTGCGTTGTATGTTGGAAGCTCGAAGGGCTCAATGTTGTACTTGATGCCATCCCTGATGCCATTTTCAAATTTCCTTGCCTTTAGGTCCTCTGTGGCAATGGTATGGGGCGAGAAGCGAGCCAGCTCTAAGAACTTAGCCTCGTATTCTTTGACAATCATACTCCCTTGGGTGAGGATTGCAAACTTTGTTATTTTCTAGTTCTTGGTCGATCGTGGGAAATATTTGTCATAGAATACCTCTAAGAATCGTGCCCAGGTCATTGGGGGTTTTCTTTGTTTCTCCAAGAGCCACCATCGGTACGTTGCATCCTTAAAAGTGAAGGTAGAAATGGAGTCGTTCTGCTCCTCAGTACAGCGTAGGACTGTAAATATGCGCTCCATTTCTAAGACCCATGCCTCAGCGTCGATCGTAGATGCGAGACCATCAAACCTTGGCGGTTTGAAACTCAGGAACATTTTATGTATTTCAGTGTTTCTTGCTTCTGTAAGTTGTCCTTGGTCTTGAGGTAGCTGGGGATTTTGTGCCTGTCATCTCTAGAATCTACTCGACCCTGTCTAGCCTTTCGTCAGGATTACTTGTGTTTCTTCGTGTATTCACCATTGTCAATGTTATGAAAGACAAACATGTCGTTAGTTTATCTTCATATGCTATAACACATAAAGTTATATTTATTTTACCTTATGATTTAAGCTTCGAATTTTTATTTATCATTTTCTAATTCTTGTGGTGGGTTCTATAGCCCACGTTTTTTTTCTAATCTTCGGATTTTATTACCTTTACTCTACTACGGGTCTCATACCCTACCTTCATATTAGAACATCTACTTCACTTTAATGCAGGTCTCATACCCCGTCTTCACATCAGAACATGTACTTCAGGATATTTACTTCATGTTAATGCAGGTCCCATACCTCGCCTTCATATCAGAACATGTACTTCAGAAGATTCACTCCACTTTAATGCGGGTCCCAAACCCCACCTTCACATCAGAAAATATACTTCTCTTAGGATTTCTTTAGTAGGTCATTTTGCTAATTATTATTTTCTTAGGCAACCTAGGACCTACCTAAACTTATAGTTCTGTTACTAACCCTGTTAGTGTCTTTTGTTTTTTGGTAAGTAAAAATTTATAACAAAAAAGAAGGATATACAAGAGGACCAAAACAAAGCTCAAAAACAAAGAGCAACAGAACAAAAACAAAAGAACAAGACAAGAGCAAGAGGGAAAAGGAAAGAACGCCTTCAAACAAGATTGCCCGCCATCCTAACCCACATTGCAAGCAAACAAAGGAACCAAGAACTAATTGTTCAAATTCAAATTCCAATGCAATAACAGGTCTTCATCAAGCATATAGCGTCGAAGGCTTCATTGACCAATCAACTTGCTTCGCACCATCAAATTTAATATATAACAACCCAATCCAGTTTTTGGAATTAATGCACTAATTTAAATGTTAGAGACTTTGAGGGATACTGTAATATCCCGGAAATTCGACATAATTCAGATTATATTCTGACCTAATAAAAATTTAGGTTCTGTGACAATAATGACTTGAAATCGCTCAAAATACTGTAAACCGTAACGAAATTTAATACTTGTAGATATAAAAATGGTACATGCTCGGAAAATAGATGACTCGGTCAACCGACTGCCGGGATAAATAAATGGGACTGATACGGATCATTAATTACAAAAATAAAATGAAATAAAATAAGAGATTCTTACGATGACTTAAAATTGGTAAAATAAATACTAATGATACCGAGTCCCGGTTTTATGTCAAATTGGACGGCGTTCCATAATTTAATATATGGAATGGAAATAATATATAAAATATACAATAATTATATTTTATATAATTGTAATAACATGATAAAAGACACTAACGGACTCAAAATCAATAAATAAATAAATATGATAATTGAGCCCCAACCTTGTGACAAATTTACCGGCATTTCATAAATTAATATTTTATGGAATTAAGAGATATTATATATATGTATATATATATAATATAATATAATATAATATAATATAATATTATGATTATATTATATGTAGAAGCTTCAATGGAAGCTACTAGAAACCGAGAAAAGAAAAATAAAAAGAAAAGCAGCGTAGAAGCTGCTAGAATTCTCACGAGGCATATATGTGTATATATATATATATATGTGTGTGTGTGTATGGCAACCTTGAAGCTTCCATCGGTGTGGGTGTTGAATGAATCAGGAAGTAGAAAGAGAGAATAGGGTCGCGGCAGTAACGGTGCATAAATGGGAGACGTTGCGGCAAGGGGACTGTACTGACGATGTTTATATATATAAATATATGTATGGCGGTGTAGCAATAGGTATATATATGTATGTGTGTAACTGGATTTGTAGAAAATTGGGGGAATTGGCTATATGTATGTGGTTGTGTAGCAGTGGAAGTGCAGAGGAATGAGAGACGGTGCAGCAGGTATATATGGGTGTGTTTTTGTTGAAAACAGTTGCGGCAAGGAAGAATTGGTAGAGGTTTAGAGTGGAAAATTAGCTAGTTTGATACTAGGGAAACCTGCTTGGGTGATTGAAGGGTGATAGAAAATGGTTCGGTTGATGATTCAAGTGTAGCTACAGAATTGTTGTCCGGCCATGGAACAGGTGGTACATATGTTGGTACAGTAGTGTAGTGGCGCGGCAGCGTGCTGGTGGTATATATATGTGTTGGTGCAGCAGTGTAGCGGCGCGACAGCGTGCAGGAGGTATATGTGTGTAAGCAGGTGCAGCAGGTCACAGTGGGTTGCGTGGTGGCCAGGTGCTGCAGCTAATTGTGGTTGAATTGAGAGGAAAAAAAAAAGAGTTGCTACAGGATATTGGATAGAGGCTTTAGAGTTGAGAAATTGTGGTAGCATGTTTGGAGAAGAAAAGAGCAGCAGAGCAACATCTGCTATGCTTCAACAGCAGCAGCAGCGCACAACAGCAAGGAGAAAGGGAGCAGTGCTCAGCAACAAGGAAGTTCGTTGATTCAGTTGGGCAATATGCAGGATTAAATTGGAGAGTTTAATTCAGGAACTGTGGAGACAATGTAATATTGGTGTTGCCAGCTTGTGCGTTGGTAACTCAGGTGACCACAAAATGGAGAAGGGGAAGTCTGTGGTTAGAGCTCTGAATTTGGATGGATGATTGAGAGGTGGAAATGGATGGTAGCTTGGGTTGTGTTTCAACAAGCGATGTGCTGATGGTGGTGCAGGAATAGGGGGGAAATCAGTACATGTCGTGACACTGCTTGTGACAAGTTTAAAGGCACTAGCTGGAGCAATTTCTTACATAGATTATTTATCTTGCTCTGGATTAAATTATCGATAAGGTCGGTTGTTCGGGTTGAAGCAGATTGATAGAACTAGCAGGTATGAAACTTAATTCCTGAATTTACTATCTCTAATAGAATTACATTTAGTCATGAGGTCTGTTGGAAAACTAGAATATGTGAGGAGTTGAATTTAGTTTAGCCCTTGATTTAAATATAGTTCAATCATTAAATTTAGTATAGTTCAGCTATTAATTTGAGTATAAATTTAGCCATTGGGTGACGTTATGTCCTATACAGGAGTTCCAATTTGATCATGTCCAAACGTGAATTGATCTAAACTGAGCCTATACACAGGAAAAACAAAGAGTAGATGGCAACCGTAACCTTAGTGTTGGTTTGGTCCAAAGAGTCAAACTGAGAGGCATGGAAGTGATATTAAAATCCAAGATTTTTAAGCAGCCAGCAAATATTTAATATAGAAATTATATTGAATCTGAGGTCTAAATGTAATGAGAAATTTAGTTTGGTGCCTAGCAAAATTATAATGCCTCGCATAAAAATTAAATAAGTACTTAGTAGATGATAATTAGAGTCCAAGTGACTTAGCTCATAATCTTGATAGCTACTAAGCTTATTTAGAGAAAATAATAGTTTTAGTTGAAACCCAAATGAGTGGGCAATAGGCCATTAGACCATTTTAGGAATCCGATAGATGCCTAAGGTGATGAATAATATATGAATGGTTAAATTCTGATCTGTTTGTAATTAATGATGATTATTCAGGACGACGATTATTGAGGACATGCATGGAGGTACCTATTGCATCTGGGGGATATCTGTGAATGGAGATAAGCATAAGTTTGTGAGTAACTCGGACTCCTGACTTGGTGTATATTTTCTGTACTATCTAAACTTGTATACTGAACTGCTTTATATGCTGAACTGTTTATACACTGAACTGTTTTAAATGCATATGCTTTCATGCATACCTATTGATCTGCATTACTTGTGGCATGAGTTTGTTCTATCCTGCCTTCTGATATATCCTGTTGATTCTGTTGAAGTTTGTTGTTTTGTTACCTATCCTTTGGAGTCTGCTTTGATTCTGTTTGTCATGTTGAGTCTTATCTGGGGCCCACTACGGGATTGACTATATCAGTAGATGGATAGCTGACTCTGTGGGATGCCTAGAACTCAGCATCCGCTCAATCCCATCTGATCTGTTCCACTCTGATACCGACCCCAACCGGAGGTGTGCGATATGAGGCCCTCCATGTGCCGCGAAGACACGGGCCCTCCGTGTGTGGGGGAGGGGGTGGATGGGAAGTAATGCCATCCCACATCGCCTGGGGAAGGTTCAGGCACTTTGAGCTGCATCCGTTCTATTTGAGCTGTATCTGTTCTACTTGAGCTGCATTGTTCTATCTGAGTTACATTTGAGCATGCATATATATATATGAACTGGTTTTGAAACCCATGGCAGGAACCTCTGTTACTCACTGAGCTTGTTTAAGCTCATTCCATTTATTTAACATTTTTCAGGGTATATCTCCATTGGATTAGAAAGCACAAGAACATGTCACTAATGGACTGAGAGGCATTCCCAAGTAAGGATCTGATGGCAATAATATGTGGAGACTTGGGTTCTAATGGATTGATCTTGGCTATTCAGGTGAGCGTGATGATATAGTTGACTTTATTCATATGTAATAGATGTGTAGGGACATGGCTCATGGTAATGGTACTCTAGAGGAATTTGATATGCTCTGTGTTATATATCTGTTATAGATATTAGCTGTTTGATTATAGATTTGCTCTGTGGTACATACTTATGAGGTATATAGCTGAGTTGCATTCCCGAGATAAAAAGGTTTTAATTTCCGCTGTTCTGACCCTACATTTGGAATGCAATTCATCGTAAGGTTCAGAAGATTGCCTTTGGTTGGTCGCATTGTCGGTCGGAGACTGGCAAGGCGACTAACTGGTATCACATCTTCAGCATCCGCGTAGGGTGGGGTGCGGGATGTGATAGATACAATGGAACTAATTATGAAAATTGGATCGGGAAAATAATGAAAGCCACAAAATAACACGAGGAAAATGAAAGCCATAAAATAATTAAGTCAAGTGTTGGCCACGAGATTTGATTGCGAGACCCAAAAAGTGAAAGCGATTTATATGTAAAAGAAATAAGCCAACGTGACTGAAGCGCACAGGCGTCACATGTAAAAGAAATAAGTCCAAACTCAAACAAGCCCGACTGTCGGCACACTCAAAACCGAAATGACAACGTATTGTTAGTCCCCTCCTACATTACAATTATTTTAAGTATAAATATATATATATAAACATAAGGTGATATATATATATATACACATTCTCCTCACCTTGATAGAAAGTATAATTATTCGGGTCTTGGTAGAAAAGCTACAGTGAGTTACATCATTCTTGAAAATCATTGGAACTGGCCTATTGCTAATTCTCTTCACCTTTTGGACCTGAGCACAGTATGCGTCCTAGTCTTCTTCCCTCCCCCCTCCATGAGGATAAAGCTTTTTGGTTACCCTCCCCAAATGGGGTCTTCTCCATCAACTCTGCCTGGGATACCCTGCGTGGCCGTAACCCCCAGGTAAATTAGTGGAAGCTTGTTTGGCATCCAAAAGCTATTCCCCGTGCAGGGTTCATCCTTTGGATGGCCATCCATCACAGTCTAAGGACCTAGGACCGTCTTTTCTTTTCTAATCTTGGTCATGACCCCAAATGCCTTTTCTATTTGAGAGAAAATGAGAGTCCTAACCACCTCTTCTTTTCTTGTTCCTTCACTTCCAACATATGGTCCCACTTGCTCTCTAAAAGTGGATTTCAAAGCCCTAATGGGGACTGGCAACAAACTGTTCTTTGGGCCACCAACTCTTTCAAAGGTAAGTCATTTTCCTCTATTTTAGGCCGGCTTATTCTAGCTTGTACAATTCACAACATTAGGCGTGAAAGGAATAACTGATTATTCACCAAGATCAAGAGAAACTCAAAGGCCATCATAGCTCAAACTCAGGACATGATCCGTGGCAGGCTCACAACCTCAAAAGGGATTCTGGACTCTAACTCCAATAGGCATCTCCAGTGTACTTGGTCTTTACCTTGTAGTATTTTTAACATGTAATGTTTCACAGCATGGGTCGAGAGCTCTTGTAATTAGTTGTTTTTTTCCCTTTTAGCTTGTCCGAGGGTATGCCCTCTTGTTTTTGTATTATTTTCTGTTTAGTCTTGGTTTCTTTTGCTGCTTGGGGTCGTGAGCTCTTCTGCCTGTAGTAGTTCTCCTTCCCTCTAGCTTTTCCGAGGGCACTCTTGATCTTGTATTTATTTTCTTCTTTTATATATTTTTTTACCTATCAAAAAAAAAATGTGAGGTGTGTGCTGAATATTTATATATATATATACACACACACACACACATAAGTGTAGTTGAAGGTATGTGTGTGAGTGTTGTGTGTGACATGTGCTGTGAGGGGTGGCTATACATCTACCGACCAAGAGAATATGTTGTGTCGCATGTGTATATGCAAGTTGGACAGGTGGAATTTTTGTGAAGTATTGTGAGGAGTGAATAAGAGTAGCTGTCAACTGTGAGGGTCGGTTAAAGAGAAAGGATAGAGAGAGAGAGAGAGAGAGAGAGAGAGAGAGAGAGAGAGAGAGAGAGAGAAAATAGAAGCTGGAAGGAGGGAGACCAAAGAGGGAGAAGGCTAGGAAGAGAAAGTTGGGGTCACGAAACAGGTAAGAAACCTTTCTTTAAGGATCTAAATTGCTATTTTTATTGCAAACTAAAGGTTTTAATGAAGAAATATGAGGAAATAGTGAGGAAAAACCCTAGGAAAACCTAGGCTGCCATTAATAGTAGATTGAAAGAAGAAGAACCAGCTTTAGTCCATGTGATACAAGTTACAAAAGGTAGCGGCATAGCCTAGTGGTTTCGTATAGACTTTTTATTTCGATAAGTATAGGCATGTGGGCCTATTTTATGTTTTTATGGTTGTCGGCATTTGGGCCTATTTAACTCATTTAGTGAATTTCTTTTATTAGTTTTAGTCGATTGTTTAGGACGTTTTGGGCTTGAAGATGCTCAGCCCATGTCTTTTATTTGATGTAAGCCTTATTCGGCCCTAGGGTTTTAAAAGAACTTATAGCCGCAATTTGGAGGCTACAAACATGAATAAAGCTTTCTGCATAGAGAATTTTTTAGTTTTCTCTTCTTATTCTTGAGTGAACTACGAACTTATCAAAGGCATACCCTTTGTGGCGTTCTCATCAAATCTAGGTTCTTGAAACAAGTTTTCAACAGGTCTAGATCATCTTGACTTGATTCTTGGCTTTGTTGGGTAAGTTTCAATTTGATTGTGGGTTCAAGGGATTTCAATCTTACGAGTTCACAGCACCTTGTGCGGAATTAAAGATTTAAACCCTACTTTGAGCTTCATCAACTTCCTCCACACCTAAAAGCAAACCCTTGTATAGGTAACATCCCAAAGATGCTTTTGTTTCAAAATGTTAGCGCGGACCCAAGCAACCCACAAAGAAGAGCTATAGGGATCACTCAGCCGCTAGAGGTGCTTAAAGGCTGCAGCATTTTTCCAATCCTTTAGCTTTTTAATCCCTAACCTTCCTTCCTTTTAGGGTAAGTGACATCATCCCAAGCAACCTTGGCCTTAGAAGATTTCAAGTCGAGACCGGACTAGAGAAAGGCCCTTATAATCTTTTTGATTTCCAGGATAATCTTCTTAGGAAGCACAAAAAGCGAAGTCTAATAAACCTGCATGCTGAAGATGACTAACTTGATGAGCTGTAAACAACTCATAAATGGCAGATACTTGGAAGTCCAAGTTTTAACTTTGAACATAATCTGATCAACCAGCACCTTGCAATCAATTGCCTTCAACTTGGAAGAGATCAGAGGCACCCCCAGGTAACGCATAGGTAACTTCCCCTCCTAAAAACCCACTGCTTACATAATATCCTGTTTGCCTCGAGTGGATACTCCAGAGAAGAATATGTTACTCTTAGCCTCATTAGGATTTAACCTCGAGAATTTCGCATACTCTTCAATGGTTTCCTTCAAGATTGAGGTAGAGTTGAGGTCGTCATGGCTGAATAACAAAAGATCATCGGCAAAGCACAAGTGGGTGATTTTGGGCTCCTTGCATATCCAATGGTACTTAAAATTTTCCTCCTGATCAACTTTCTGCTTGAACATCATAGAAAAGACCTCCATAGCAAGAACAAAAAGGTAGGGAGAGAGGGGGTCACCCTGGCGTAAGCCACAAAGTCCTCGGAAATAACCTTCAAGGGCACCATTAATGGAAATAGAAAAACTCAGAGTAGTAATACAAGCCTTGATCCACTAAAAATAAGTGGTAGGAAACTTCAACAAATCAAGCACATCCAAGAGAAATTCCCATCTAACTAAATTATAAGCCTTCTGAATGTCCACTTTCATTACTTATCACGGGGAGCCCCTCTCCTTATGATAATTATGCATGAGCTCTTGGGCAAGAAATATATTATCACTGATGCTCCTTCCCGACACAAAGGCAGATAATGCCTCATCAATCAAATCACCAAGGATTGGTTTGAGATGATTAGCAAGGATCTTGGTAATGCACTTGTAGATGGCATTACAGCACGAAATGGTGTGGTAATCGTTTAACTTGGAGGGGTTGGGAACTTAGGCACAAGGGCAATGGTGGTAGCATTGAGCTCACAAAGCAAAGAGCTTTCACAAAAGAACTCTTGGATGGCAGCAAGAACATCTTCACCAACAATATCCCAAGTAGCTCAAAAGAAATTACCATTAAAACCATCCGGGCCTAGCACTTTAATGGGGTGCAAACTAAACAAAGTCTCCTTAATCTCATCTCGACCTACAGGCTTATTTAACTACTGAGCTTGAGCATGAGAAATACCTTTTCAAATGAAATCTATGAGTTGGTCTTTCCCAGGATAAGGGATTGAGGGAACCTTCCCCAACAGATGATGGTAGTAGTCCACAATGGCAGCAGAGACTTCCTTACTATCTTCAATCCTGTTACCAGCTTCATCCAGTAAACTTCTAATTTTGTTGCGGTTTCTCCTCTAAGTGATGCTCTTGAAAAAGAAACTCATGTTTTGATCCCCTTCATTAAGCCATGGAATCGTCGACTTCTACTTTGCCAAGCTTTCCACCCACTTACTCAATTGAGTACAGCAAAGCTAGCTTCTCTTGGTCAAATAAATATCAAGAGGGCTAGAGTTCCAAGAATGTTTTTTTGATAAGAAAATAAATGCATTAAAAGGGGAAAAATGTACAAGATCAAGGGAGCATAACCCCGAAGCAAACCTAGGGAAGGGGAGGACTTCTAAAAGAAGGACAGCCATCCCAACACTACAAAAGAAGAAACCTACAAGCAAAGAGCTAGGGGACAAACAGAGCCAAACTAGGAGAACATGCTACTAGGGAGCGACCAAATACATTGGAAATGCCTATTGGAGTCAGTTGGCTTCAGGCCTCTAATAGTGGACAACCACCCACGGATCAAATTTTGAATTTGGACAGAAAGCTCTAATGGGACTTCTTTTGGTGAGCAAAAATTCACGAGTTTCTATCCCTCCAAATGGTGTAGATAGTGCAAGCTAGAATGAGTTTGCCAAGTAAGGAGGAAAGGCTTTTTCCCTTGAAGAATGTTGAATGGCAAATAGATTCTACCGAGCTTCCTCAATAGAGTTGGTAGAAATCTACCCTCGAGCTCGGTTTAAAAGCTTCAATTATTTTTTCACTACTTTAAGCTTCCTACTCAAAATGAACATAGCAGATCCTTCAACATCCTAACTCCAAGCTTTGCGGACAGCTGGTTCAAAGACTTCACATTCCAACCAGAAGCTAAAGAACTTAAACGGCCTCCCTTTGCATTTAACACTAACTCTAGTCCGAACAATCATAGGACTATGATCTGACACACCAGAAGGCAAGAACTCCGCCTCTGAATTTACTAAAATCCACTATCCACCTATCATTAGCCAAAACACAATCAAGCTTTCTTAAGATAGTATCACTATCGTACTGACGATTGGCCTAAGTCAAGTGGAAACCACTGTACCTGAGGTCCTCTAATTCTGTGTCGATAAGAAAGTTATTACATTCCTCCATACAAGGAGGCCAATCCGTACTACCACCACTCCTCTCTTTGCTAAACTGAACAACATTAAAATCCCCTATGACAATCCAAGCCAAATCATTGTTGAGGGTCTCTTGTTGACGCAAACTACTCCAAACCTGCATTTTTTTTTTGGTAAGTAAATTTATTAAACCACAAGAAAGAAAGTACAAGATCAAGAGGGCATACCCTCGAACAAGCTAGAAGGTAGGGATAGCTTCTATAGGCAGAAGAGCTCCCAACCCAATGCAACAAAAACCAAATCATTACATTACAAACCATTACAATATAAACCATTACAATACTTTTTCTTCTTTCTCTAGGCTTCTTCTCAATGCCTCAAAAAGTTACATTTTCCTTTATGGCATGGACAACAACACCAAGCATCATATCATTGACCACATTGGTTTCCCTAAAGGATCTCTTGCTATCCGTTACCTGGGCGTTCCATTGATCTTAACTAAGCTTAAAGCCCAGGATTGCAAAGCCCTGGTTGACTACATCATTGGTAAAATTACTCATTGGTCTACTAAATCTCTTTCTTATGTAGGTCGGCTCCAACTTGTCAAATCTGTGCTTTTTAGCATCCAAGTTTTCTGGTCTTCCCATTTCATCCTCCCCAAAAAAGTGGTTAATCAAGTTGAGCAAGCTATGAGATCTTTTCTTTGGAGCGGCAACCATCTTATCACGATTGGATCTAAAGTTGCTTGGGATGATATTACTTGCCCTAGAAATGAAAGGGGGCTCGGGATAAAGAAGCTTGTTGATTGGAATCAAGCCGCGTTGGGGAAGCTCATTTGGGCAATTTTTCAAAACCCTTCTAACTCCCCTTGGGTTCTTTTGATTCGTGGCAATATTCTAAAAGGTAGGAGTTTCTGGGAGGTCAAATGTCCCCAATCTTTCTCGTGGGCCAAGAGGAAAATGCTTAATTCC
Organism: Nyssa sinensis; assembly: GCA_008638375.1. NCBI lineage: Eukaryota > Viridiplantae > Streptophyta > Magnoliopsida > Cornales > Nyssaceae > Nyssa > Nyssa sinensis. The sequence continues at coordinate 23,573,111 of CM018032.1, forward strand.
AACCCTTGCTCAAGCCTTTCATCAGAATTTCTGTTAGGAATGGTCTTTTTGTTTTTCTATGGTTTGACTATTGGCTCGCCTCTGGATCCATATATGATAATGTGGGGGAAAGGGTTATATATGATTCAGGCCTTGGGAGATATGCTAAAGTTGATTCAGACCTCGTCTGCGATCCATGAAAATGTTATGACCATAAATAACTAAAAGATAAAACCAAATCCCTTTCCCCCTAATTTGGACAAGGCAATGGACTGGTTGCTCCATAGAGTTAAGAAGAGTAATCTAAAGAACCTCATCATCCCACCCAATCCAAATTCTACAATTCTTAACATCAGCATAATTATGGATAAAACTCCAGTTAGGAAAAAAATAGCAGGATACCTTTTCAAATTTGGCATGCTTGACCTTTGTTTCCACAAACCCAAAACACGAGATAGCATGAGTTCGAATGAGATGCTTTATTTCTTGTTGTTTTCAAGGGGAGATTCACTCCCCTAATGCTCCAACAAGCTAAATTGATCATTTAAACCTGGAGAATTTTGAATTCTTCCTAGAGCCATGCCTTGATCCCTTTTGATGCTTCTTCTCCCTTATTGCTTACGACTACCCTAGTTTCTCTTTCTTAGAAATTCTATGAAATCCACCAACTACCTCCTGATATTTGATTAATCCGAGATAAGAGTGGTATCGAGCCTTGAGATCTAAGTTCCTCCACTCTCCTCATTCATACCTCTCTAAACTGGAGTAGCTGGAACTGTTTCTTCCTCTGCCAAATGCTCTTCACTCTGTGGATCCCCAACCTTCCAATTATGGACACTTTCTTCTCTAACAGCCACGTCACACGACCTTTCCATACGATTTTCTCATACCACCTCTTTCTTCGCTAATTCTTCTTGGTGGGTAGAACTAGTGGAAGCTTCTCCATTTTCATATAACACTTGAAGCTGATTCTGCAAATTCACACTTCGATCCAAAAGCTTGAAAAAGAAAAAACCTCTTCCGTTAGTCAACACTTCTTCAAAACCATCTTTGCCCTACAATCGAAATGCCACATTGTTAACCCATTGGTAATTTAATTTTTGGTCCAGAAAATACCCCACCAAAGTTGTAGCCGACATTTTATTCCCTTCATTCAAGACCTCAAGAGGGGGTTGGACCACCACCTTTTGTCTTCCTTCACGCATGGCGTCACATACTCAAGGGTAAAACCCTTGTGCTGAACATTGTTGTTAACCACTTGGCTCCATGATTTTCCCATCGGATTTGCCACATTTTCAGCCCCATTTGCGTCCAAAGAGGATAGCCCCTTGCTGGCCCTTTTGAGATCTGAAAAGGTACTTTTTGTGGCTATTAATAGGTCTTAGATAGCCTCCACGCCACCTCCTTGGTTACCACTATTGCCCAAAGGTCGTTCCTCCTTTGCCCCATCAGAAATGCCGCACATAGCTGGACAAAAGGGGGCTGACACAACAGCACTTTCAGCTTTGGGCATGCCTATGGATGGTTCCCCCTCTCTTCTATGGATCCACGAATTACCCAATGCGTGTTCCCTAATTTTTTCTTGATAGGACAGCGTCTTGCTACCGTAAATAGGGTCAGGAATAGCACTTTTGGTGGCTGTCATATCTTGCACAGCCCGCACTTTGCCCTCTCACAGTTGAGTGGGTCAGCTCTTTGTTGCTGCAAATCAAATCTGAGAAGGCCCCTTTTTGGGGTGTCTTGTAACCTTGGACAACTTGCACTTCATTCCCTTGGTTAATCGCATTACCCACCAGTTAGTCCCCATTTGCTGCACTCTATTGCCGCCCAAATCTGAGCTAAAGGCAGCTGTACCATCAATTTTTTGCTTGTCTTGGGAAGGCCTTCCATTCTGCTCATAGGTCCCCGAAGTACCCAACGGGTATTGGTCATTTGCAACTTTTTTAGTCAGGCCCTTTTTGCCGCAAAGGGTTGGGCGGACAAGGGGAATAGTTCCAATATTTTCACCTTGTTGCTTTTCTAGGGTAGGTTGCCCATCACCCCTATGAGTCTCACTATTATCCAATGGAAAATCCTTATTTCGAGCTTGAAGGGACAACCCCTCTTGCTTCAATGATCTCGAAGTGTCTGCCAATTGATGCCCACAATACTCTCCAATGTCTTGTCTCTGAAGATGAAATCCAAGAAGCCCTCTTTAGCCTCCACCCTTATAAAGCTCCTGGGCCTAATGGCTTTAATGGCCACATTTTCAGAAAAGCCTGGAGTATTGTCAAACCTGAGGTCATTGCGGCTATCTCTGAATTTTTTTCTGCAAAAACCATCCTCAAAGAGCTAAATGCCACAGCTATTACTCTTGTCCCCAAGGTCCCAAATCCCTCCTTTGTCCACGATTATCGCCCGATATCTTGCTGCAACACTATTTACAAAACCATTTCCAAAATTCTTGTCAACCGTCTTCAGAAAGTCCTTCCTAGTATCATTGACTCCTCTCAATCGGCCTTTATTCAAGGTAGGAAAATCAGTGATAACATTCTTCTTGCCCAAGCTCTCATGCATAACTACCACAATAACTCAGGCTCCCCTCGTTGCACTATAAAAGTTGATCTCAAGAAAGCCTTTGATTCGGTGCGATGGGAATCTATTATAGACACCTTGAGTATCATGGGATTTCCTCAGTTGTTTATTGATTGGCGCCACTACTGCATCTCTACCCCTCGCTACTCAATTGTTATCAATGGTGAGTTGGAAGGTTTTTTCCCTAGAGCCAAGGGATTAAGGCAAGGGGACCCCTTGTCCCCCTATCTTTTTGTGCTTGCTATGGATGTGTTATCTACGATTATTCAGCAGAAATCTGCTGTTCCTCAATTCAAGTACCACTAGAGATGCCATAAAACTAAATTGACTCACCTCTGCTTTGTTGATGATATAATGTTGTTTTGTCATGGGAATTTAGTTTCTGCTTCTATTCTTAAGGACGGACTTGACATTTGTGTATCCTTTTCTGGTCTTTAGCACAATGCCTCCAAAAGTAACATTTTCCTTTCAAGGTTTGGACTGCAACTCAAAGCAACATATTATTGATCAAATTGGATTTCCTGAAGGATCCCTCCCTATTCGTTACCTTGGAGTTCCTTTGATCTATCCCAAGCTGAAAGCTCAGGACATGTAAAGCTTTGGTCGACCGCATCATTGGTAAAATCACCCTTTGGACTAACAAATCCCTTTCATATGCAGGTCGGCTCCAGCTGATCAAATTTGTGTTGTTTAGCATCCGGGTTTACTGGTCTAACCATTTCATTCTTCCAAAGAAAGTGGTGCTCCAAATTGAGCAAGCTATGAGGAATTTTCTTTCGAGTGGCAACCATCTCATCTCTTCTGTATCTAAAGTTGCTTGGAATGACGTTACTTGTCCCAAGACTAAAGAGGGGTCTAGGGCTAAAGAAGCTTCTTGATTGGAATCTTGCAGCTCTGGGGAAGCTTATTTGGTCTTGGGTTCTTTGGATCCGCAGTAATATTCTCAGAGGGAAAAGCTTCTGGGAGGTAAAATGTCCCCAATCCTGCCCATGGGCTTGGAGGAAAATGCTTAAATTCAGGTCCTTGTTCAAACCTTACATCAAATTTGTTATTGGCAATGGTTGCTTCACGTCTCTTTGGTTTGACTATTGGCTTCCTAACGGGCCCATTCATGACAACATGGAGGATCGGGTTACTTTTGATTCCGGGCTTGGAAGATATGCTAAAGTTGGATCCATCATTTTTTATAATCATTGGAACTGGCCTACAGCTAACTCTCCTCACCTGCTTGAGCTGAAAAATGGTATGCCTACAAATCTTCTTCCTTCTCCTAATATGGAAGATAAGGCAACCTGGATACCTTCCTCTAATGGGGATTTTTCCGTAAGTTCAACTTGGAACACCTTGAGAAACCATAAACCCCAGGTTCATTGGTGGAAGCTTGTTTGGCATCCTAAAGCCATTCCCCATGCAAGGTTTTATTCTTTGGATGGCCATTCGGAACAGTCTCAGGACTAAGGACCGCCATTGCTCTTCTAAACTTGGTCATGATCCCAAATGCCTTTGTTGTGTGCAAGATCAGGAGAATCATTCCCACATCTTCTTCTCCTGTCCCTTCACTTCCGCCATCTGGCCTCACATGCTCTCCTTCAGTGGCTTTCAATGCCCCCTTGAAGACTGGCAACAGATTGTCCTTTGGGCTCGCAACACCTTCAAAGGCAAAAAGTTCTCCTCCATTATAGGCAAACTCACCCTAGCTTGCACAGTCTATAACATTTGAAGAGAAAGGAATAGCAGATTGTTCACCAAAGAGAAGAAAAATCCTCAGGCCATTATTACTCAAATCAAGGAAATGCTCCGTGGTAAGCTCACTACCTCAAAAGGGATCAAGAACTCCACATACAATAGACATCTTCAATGTATATGGTCTCTTCCGAGTAGCATATTTACAATGTAATATGTTTTGTTTTGTTCTTGTAGCTTTGGGTAGGGAGTTCTTCTGCCTGTAGAAGTCCTTCCTTCCCTCTAGCTTGTTCGAGGGTATGCCCTCTTGCTTTGTATCTTTTTCTCCTTTTCCCTTAATAAATTTACTTACAAAAAAAAAAAAAAAGGATCCAACGTGGCTTGAGGAATAAACCCCCCTTCTTCCGCACAGTCTGCCATGAAGGGGTTGAACACGTATCATATCCTCCCTGGCAGCACCATCAACACCTTCACTAATACTGTCCAATCGTGACTCTATCAACAAAGCACTCAAATCATGTTGACCATGGACATTTGAAATGTTAGCATTCAAGATAATAGGAGAGAAAACGGATTCAGCAGCCCCTTCAGCTTCCCTAACCGTCCCATCTTCACCATGAACTTGAGACAATGAAACATGAGCTTGCACTAATTGAAGATCATCATTTGTAGGTGGACAATCAATAATATTTGCATTTAATGGCAGATTGGATGCCATTAGTGCATACTAAACAAGAAAAAAAATACAAAAGGGGTTAGAAAAAATCTAAAGTGGGAAGCTCTCCCTTCTCTCTAGAATCCATTTACTCTTATCTCCAGTGATGCCTTTAGGCGTTGGCCACTTTTTGATGGCCTTTCGAAGGCTATTTCCTTGGTGCTAAAGGCATTAGACAAGGCGACCCTCTCTCTTCATACCTCTTTGTGCTTGTTATACCTCCCACTTGCCCAATTGAGCAGTTCAACCTATGATTTTTCTTGTTTACAAAGAATCTTATTTTAATCTTGAAGAAACTAACCAATCTCTTCCTAGTGTGGCTGTTTCTTTGTTGCAGGAGTTCGAGGATATATTTCCAGAGGAGACATTGAACATCAAATTGATTTTGTACTTGGGGCCGTTATTCCAAACTGACCAGCCTATAGGAGTAATCCGAAGGAGACAAAGGAGCTTCAAAGGCAAGTTGAAGATTTGATGAGCAAGGGGTCCGAGAGAGAGCATGAGCCCATGTGCAGTACCAGTGCTACTAGTGCCAAAGAAGGATGGATACCATCAAATTAGAATAAAAGAGGGAGATGAATGGAAAACTGCTTTTAAGACTAAATATGGACTTTATGAATGGTTGGTTATGCCATTTGGACTTACAAATGCGCCTAGTACTTTCATGACATTAATGAACCATGTATTACGTGCATTCTTAGGCAAATTTGTAGTCATGTACTTTGATGATATCCTAGTGTACAACAAGAACTTAGATGAACATATTGAGCATTTGAGATGTGTGTTCGATGTGTTGAAAGGTGAAAAGTTGTATGCTAATTTTAAGAAATGTACCTTTTTGTATGGGAAAAATTATTTTTCTTGGTTCTGTTGTTAGTACAAAAGGTATTGAGGTGGATGAAGAGAAATTCAAGGCCATCAAGGAGTGGCCAACACCTAAAGGCATCATTGAGGTAAGAAACTTTCATGGTTTAGCTAATTTTTATAGGCATTTTGTTAAGGATTTTAGCACCCTTGCTGCTCCACTCATTGAAATAGTTAAAAAGAATGTTGGATTTCATTGGGGATTGATCAAGTGAATGCATTTGCTAATATTAAAAGAACGATTATGTTCTGCACCTGTGTTAACATTACCTGATTTTAAAAAAAACTTTTGAGGTTGAATGTGATGCCTCAGGAATAGGAATTGGAGCCATTTTGATGCAGGATAGGCGGCCCATGGCCTTTCTCAGCGAGAAGCTAAGTGGGGCGGCCCTAAATTATCCCACAATGCTAAAATACTTGGGTTTGAATATGTGAAAGACATTTATGCCAACAATACTGATTTTTCTGATGTGTATATGGCGTGTAAAAAGGCGACATTTGGTAAGTTTTACAAAGCATGATGGTTATTTGTTTAAAGAAAGCAAATTGTGTGCGCCAAATTGTTCAATGCGTGAATTATTGGTGCGTGAGGCACATGGTGGAGGATTAATGGGGCACTTTGGTGCTAGGAAAACCGTAGAAATTTTACATGAACATTTCTTTTGGCCTAGGATTAGAAGAGACGTCATGTCACGACCCGAAACCCACCCTAAGCGGATCACCGAATCGCGATCGCCGCCCCGAGACCCGAGGGCCCCGAGACAAGGCTCGCATATGCAGCGGTATCGAATAGATGTGCAACATACGTTTTGCGGAAGCGTGAAAAAAACTTTTTCTTTTCTTTTCTCATTTTTAAATTATGCACATCCGTTCGGTACTGCCACTCCATACATAGCATACATGGTTACACATTCAGAGTATAACTAAAACTTAAAAACTTATAACATTAATACAATACATGTTCAGTTGCCCTGAGGGCTTAATACATATTCTTACATTATCTACTAATACAAAATGTACTAATAGAGTTCATAGGTTCCTCAAGAGAACTACTTAAACATATCTTCCCAAAATCAGCAGATTCATCATCAACGTCCTCAAGTCAAGACTGCTGCTAATTACCTGAAAGGGGGGGTTCGAACAAAGTTCGGGTAAGCTAATCTAAGCTTGTGAGCAATTCCAGTATTCGTCATGGGGTTTTCAATTAGCAGTGGTTTAGTACATAAGAGTTTGTAAAATAATCACCGCCAATTGTTCGTATACTTTGAATACAGAATATATGCATTCCTTAAATCATGTAGCTTTGAAACATTTAAAGTATTCAAGCTAAACTCATACTTTGTCAAATAGAGTATATAACTCAAAACATATGCATTTCGTAAAACAATAGCTTTGAAACATTAAAGTATTCAAGCGATACTTATACTTCGTCAACTTCAAAACATATAACATAACCTGTATTTCTTAAATAGAGTATATAAAACTCAAAACATATGCATATTGAAAATGAGGGTAAAACCTGCTTCCATTTTCAAATCATTTGTCATCTTATCACTTTCATTAGTGGAATCCGTTTCGAACCGGACTCCCATCTTACTTATAAATGGAGATATCTCATTGCCTGGTGGACTAGGTCCTGCTACCGGGCATTTGACAGTCAATTGAGTTCGTATGTAACCCAAAATCTTGTCACATGTTTACAGATTAATTGAGTTCCTGTACAACCCAAAAATCTGTTATTTAGAAAGTCGGCTGAGTTCCGTACAACCCAACCAAAAACCATAGTGCTTAGGCACAGCTTTTCTTACATTCAAATACATTTAATACATGATTTCTTCAAATAGATGTTTCTCATAAACAGTTAAAACATCATGTACATAATTTCATAATAAATCCGTTAAATGCTTGATATAAACAAATTCAGAACACTTTACATAATTTGGCATTTAAAACTTTAGACATGCTGAAATATGTTTTAAGAAAACCATGAAAGAAACCATTCACTAAGCATGTCATAATAGAGTTTATAAAAACAGAACAATTTAACTGAATCATGTAAATACTGAATTCGAATTTTCAAACACTTCATATCTTTGCATTTAAAACCTTTTCAAATCCATGGAGTTAAATCTCCACTTCAAATACAGGGTTACTCACCATGATTCTTTAGGGTTAGTGCTAAAAATGCTCTTTCCCACTTTCCTTGTAGTTCCTAAGAACAATTCATAAACATCTCATCAACTTCACATTCATTGTAATATCATCTCGATATTCCTTATCTTATGCTTAAATCGTATTCGATCCTACAATGATTTCATAAATTCATATGTACTTAACGTAACTCGTATTCTTAACCTATGACACAATTTAATGTGTTAGAAATTGAATCTACTTCAATTTATACTCTTCTGGGAGTTCCATTAACTTTAATTTAAAGTTATTTATTTGACATGTTTACGTGTCGTGTCTTTTCGTATTTCGTTTCTCGTACATGCCTTAGTATTAGTACTTTGGCATTATTTCAGTTCATAGTCATCTAACAGATGTTATTCATCAAATTTTATGTCTTTTTATTTTAGACATTTCTTTAGGTCGAATAGACTCTACCATTGAGTCCGGAGTGTCGAAGAAAGTCGGTTTAGGCTTTCGTAACATTTAATTCGGACTGTTATATGTAAAAGGGCAAAATTGTCATTTACCGTTTTACGTGTCATATCTTTCCGTACTTCGTTTCGCAATTTGGACTCCATTTTTGAGTCCGGAATGTCAAAGAAAGTTAATTTAGACCTTCTCTGATTTCATTTTGGCTTTAGGGGTACCAGGGGTATTTTGGTCATTTTACCCCTTTACGTGTCTTTATTTTTTGGGACCCCGTCTCGTGTCGTGGACCTCAACATTGGACTCAGAAGGTCCAAGATAGTAAGAATATACTAATAACTTGTAAATTTTGGGTCAGGGGTATTTTGGTCATTTACCCCTTACGTGTTTTTATTTTTCGGGCTCCGTCTCATAGAACGGACCCTACCATTAGTCTCAGAATGTCCAAAATAGTAAAAATACACTATTCATATGCTTAATTTGGACTTCGTTTACTCTATTTATGACCCAAGGGCAAAATAGTCATTTTACTTTATTTATTAAATAATTAAATTAATTATTTAATTATTTTCCCAGGGGTCTAAATGCATAAAACTTCATAATTTGGGCAACAGTAGAATTTCTTTAAACAGTTGGGGCCAATTCGTAATTATAGGAAGTCATGGTTTATTTATTTTTAAATAAACTTGAAAACCAAAGGGTTTGGTTAGGGATCAAGTGAACCGGTCTGGTCCAATCATAAACCAACCGGTTTAGCCGGTCTGCTTACATGTGGCTGACGTCATGATGACGTCAGCCCTAGATCTCATTTAACTTAAACCGACATTCCAAAACGGCGTCGTTGGATTTAATCGGTGGCAAGCCCAGAGGCTGCCACCTGTCCGAGTCAACTCGGCCATTTTAAAACGAGTTAACTCATCGTCATCTTCCTCATTTCGCCCCTACGTTGCCCTAATTTGCAGGTTTTCTTTTCCTTCTATTTCGTGACATTTCAACCAATCTTTCTCCACTGTTTTGGTCCCAATTTATTCCTAAGACATAACCAATTGATTTGGCATTCATTTGGAGGATTAAAAATGGTTCGTGTGCTCGGTTTTGGTTGTGATAACCCGAACTGCAACTCCATGGTTAACCCTTATTTCTTGATGGTTTTTCATGGAATTTGGCTTGTTTTGTTCCCCTCTTCATGGGGATTAAATTTTCATTCAAAGAAATGGCTTTAATCTTGAGTTTCAAGGGTTAGGGTGTAAACCCGTAACCTGTAACTAGACAATTGAGGGTCGGTTCTTTTGAGTCTTGGTCGCGCACATGGGTTTTTCACATGCTTGTAGGGTCTACTAGAGGTCCTTATACACCAAACCAAGTTTGGTTTCCCTCGGATCAGACCTGCTTCATGCAAGGTCATCAATGGAGGATGCTTCTGGGTTAGGTGTTTTTAGTGGTTTTTAATGCTCCATTTCATGCTTGACATACTCATATACATATATTAAACATCATACGTGCATATCAAACTTAAAACAGTCCCTATAATGCTCAAATTCCTAGAGAGAGAAAAATACAAGAATTTGAAACTTTACCTTTTTACAGTGTTTTTCTCTCTTGTTCTGCTTCCAACTCTCTCTCTATTCTCCTTACTTCTTCTTCTTTTGGTTTTCTTCATGAGAGATCAACATGCTTTGCATGTTTTGGCTTTTAAAGCAAGGTAGCCGACCTCTCTCTCTCTCTCTACAGCTATCTCTCTCTCTCTACACTCTGATCTCTAGCCCTACATAGACTTCCCATCCCATAAATTCTACCTTTTTTTTCTTTTCAACTTTGCATTTAATTTTCCCTAAGATATTTATACATATTATATACATATATATACATATACACATATATATACAAGACACACACACACTAGCCGACACACACACACACACATTCACACTTGTTCACCTTTTTACTTTTCAACTTATTCATATTTCTTTCATTTAATATATATATATATATATATATATAACTAATACATATAATTATCCATTTTCCTATAATTAATTAATTATATATATATAATTTCTTTTCCTCGTAATACGTGCCATGTGACCCGGTATCCCGGGTCGGGATATTACACGTCACTCGAATATGTGGTAGGTGCATCACATCTAAAAAGGCCAAATCTAAGGTTTTACCACATGGGTTGTATACACCCTTACCCGTTCCTAGTGAGCTATGGGTAGACATATCTATGGACTTTGTTTTGGGATTGGCTAGGACAAAAAGGGGTAGAGATTCTATTTTTGTGGTAGTGGACAGATTTAGGAAAATGGTACATTCCATTCCATGCCATAAAACAGATGATGCCACGAACATAGCTGATTTGATTTTCAAGGAAATAGTGCAACTCCATGGTGTACCTAGGAGTATTGTTTCTGATAGGGATGTTAAGTTCCTTAGCTACTTTTGGTAGGTTTTATGGGGAAAATTAGGTACCAAGCTTTTATTTTCCACTACTTGTCATCCACAAACTGACGGACAGATTGACGTAGTCAAAAGGACTCTAACTCAACTCTTACGCACTGTCATTCAAAAGAATTTAATAACTTGGGAGGACTGTTTGCTAATTATAGAGTTTGCATATAATAGGACTATGCATACTACTACTTCTTCTTCTCCTTTTGAAATTGTTTATGGTTTTAATCCACTTGCTCCTTTAGATTTGATGCCTTTACCTATTGATGACATGAGTAGCTTGGGTGGACATAGGAGGACCGAATTGGTGAACTCGATTCATGAAAGGGTACAGCTTCAAATTGCACAGAAGAATGAAAAGTTTGCTTCCTAAGCCAATAAAAGGCAAAGGCGTGTCATCTTCGAACTTGGAGACTGGGTTTGGGTTCACATGCGCAAAGAAAGATTCCTAGCCCAACGAAGAACTAAATTGCACCCTCGAGGAGATGGACCTTTCCAAATCCTTGAGAAAATTAATGATAATGCTTATAAAGTGGATCTTTCATGTGAGTATAATGTCCCTGTTACTTTCAATGTTTCTAATCTTTCTCCCTTTGATGCAAGTGACGATTCGAGGTCTAATCCTTTTAAGGAGAGGGGCAATGATGGGCACCAAGGCAGACCGAGTTTTAAAGATCCTTTACAATTTCTAGATGGGCCAATCACAAGATCGAGAGCTAAGAAGATCAAGGAAGCAATGCAAGGATTGGTGCAATCCACTTGGGCCGAGTTATCGAGCAAGTCCCCAACATTTACGATGGGCTTGAAAGAAGAAGAATGAGCTTTAGTCCATGTGATAAAAGCTACAAAGGGTGGCGACATAGCCTAGTGGTTTCGTATAGACTTTTTATTTCATTAAGTATAGGCGTGTGGGCCTATTTTATGTTTTTATGGTTGTAGGCATTTGGGCCCATTTAACAAATTTAGTAGATTTCTTTTATTAGTTTTAGTTGGTAGTTTAGGGCATTTTGGGCTTGAAGATGTTTAGCCCATGTCTTTTATTTGATGTAGGCCTTATTCGACCCTAGGGTTTTAAAAGAACTTGTAGCCGCAATTTGGAGCCTACGAACATGAATGAAGCTTTTTGCATAGAGAAATTTTTACTTTTTTCTTCTTGGTCTTGAGTGAACTACGAACTTATTAAAGGCATACCCTTTGTGGCGTTCTCACCAAATCTAGGTTCTTGAAACAAGTTTTCAACTGGTCTAGATCATCTTGACATGATTCTTGGCTTTCTAGGGTAAGTTTCAATTTGATTGTGGGTTCAAGGGATTTCAATCTTACGAGTTCACATCAATCAAGCTTCCTTAAGATTGCATCATTGCCATACTGCCAACTAGTCCAAGTCAAGTGGTAGCCAATGTAACTCAGATCCTCAAATTCCGTAGCTACAATACAATTATTACATTCCTCTATACAAGGGGGCCATTCACTACTTCCTCCCTCTTATTACTAAATCGAAAAACATTAATTATAACCCAAGGCAAATCATTGTTTAGAGTCGCTTGCTGCCAAGAACTACTCCAAACCCTTCTTCTATCCATGACATTATTGTGACCGCAGATAACTGACATATAAAACCAAATTCCTTTCTCCCTAATTTGAACAAGGAAATGGATTGCTTGCTCCATTAAGTTGAGGAGAGTAATCTACAAAACCTCATTATCCCACCCTATCCAAATTTTACCATTATCTACATCAGCATAATTATGATTAAAACTCCAATTAGGACATAAAAATCTAGGTAACTTCTCAAAATTAGCATGCTTAACCTTTGTTTCCACCAACCCAAGATATGAGATAGCATGAGCTCTAATGAGTTGCTTTATTTCTTGTTGTTTTAAGGGGAGATTAACACTTCTTATTCTCTTGGGATGACATTACCTGTCCTAAATGTAATAACCTCAAAAAAAAAAAATTTATATAAAAAATTTGTTGGTTATTATTATTATTATTATTATTATTATTATAATTTGTTATTGTTATTATTAATATTATTATTATTATTATTATTATTATTATTAAAAATGTGAAATGAATTTAATGTGTATATTAAATGAATTGATGCATGGGTGTTATGTATATATGGTGTGTATATGTGTATGTATATATAATAGTGCATGTGTGCAATGGATCTGGTGTGTGTGTGTGTGTGTGTGTGTGTGTTTGTGACAGACAGTGTGTGTGTCTAGAGTGTGCGTAATGAGTGATATATATATATAGGTGTATATATAGGGCAGCTTTGCATTTAATGCAAAGTTGCCTTGTAGAGAAAAGAGGCTGGCTGGACGGAGGAGAAGAGGTCAAGGAAAGGGGCTGGCAGTGGGAGACGTGAAGGAGTTGATGTGTGAGTGCTTATATCTTGGTCTCAGTTGGGAGAAAAGAAAGAAAAGAGAAACAGAGAGCAAGAGAGAGAGTCCTGGAAAGGAGAAGGGATTTTGGGAGCTTGATTCAAGCTTGGAACCAGAAGGTGGAGGAGGTGCACGGCTAGAGAGAGAAACCCAGCAAAAACCGTAAGTGACCCAGTTCTGTTTTATTTTTTTAAAAGCACGATAATTAATTTGATGTATAGGGTCTTAAAGAGCATGTTGTAAGGTTCATTTTGCAAAAAAAATGAAAGAAAATGACTAAGAAACGAGATAGAAACAGTGAGCTGCAGGTCTCGGTTATGGGAAGTGGGTCTTGACATTTTATGTGTAGAACTTGGTTTAAATAGGAGTAAAATAGTCCCCTTAGGTGCAGAAAACTAAAGGGAGTTATTTGGGCCAAAAACAGTAAAAGAATAAGCATGAAAACCAAAAAGAAATGTTGGCCGGAGATTCGGCCATGGCACTTTGACCCTCTATTCGTGGCGTTTGAGTAACCCAAACCAAAAATGAAGTTTGGATATGGAATCTACAGGAAAAATGGAAGAACGTAGCATTTTAAAAACATGAAAAGTCTGTCGAAAAAATGTCGTCGGCGTCGGAGAGGGCGCCGGAACCCTACTGGTGCATCGCCGAAAAAATGGGGAAGAAGGGGGGACGTTCGGGTCGGGTCCGGGTTCGGGTTCGGGTCGGGCTTGGGCGATCCACCCCTGCCACGTGTCGCCCTGTTGTTTTAAATTAAAAGATGAAATGGGCTGTTTGGATACGGGTGTAAGAAATTGAAAAATTGAAATTGAAACAGGAACAGGGATATCCTATCCCTGTTCTGGACTAATCCCTGTTTGGGTAACCAAATTGAGAATAAGAGAATTGAAATTTACAAATTTACTCCTGGACTTTTTGGAAATTAAACTTGATCCCAAAATTTGTGAAAATTTCACTTTGACCCCTGAACTTTAGGGAAATTATAAGCTGACCCCACCAGAATAAAATATTAATAAAATTAATTAATTATTTAAATATTCTAAAATAACCCGGAGTCCCAATGGGACAAGTCATTAGTATATTTTGACTATCTCGACCAGTCTGAGGCCAATGGTGAGGTCCGTTTTACGAGACGGGGTCACAAAAAATAAAAGACCCATAGTAACCTTTAAAATTACCATAATGCCCCTGAATTGAAACACAATCAAACGAACTCCAAATTAAGTAAACAAATAGTGAAACTTTATTATCTCGAGTATTCCGGACTCAACCGTGGAGTCTAATTTGTGAAAAGAGGTCTCGGGATGTAAGGACCCGTGAAAAGTGCAAAATGACTGTTTTACCCTTTTGAACCCAGATGTTCGAAATGAGTTCTACGGAAACCTAAACTTATTTTCTTTGACGTACCAGACTCAATAGCAGAGTTTAATTTAGCAAAATAACAACTTATGAAATAAAGACATAAAATTTGTTGAATAGCATCATTTAGGAAACAAATGAACTAAGTCACATGTTATGATTTTAGGGACACGAAAAGGCAAGGAGAAGGCGATCTGACCTTCGGTATTCTCACACTGATCCTACTATACTACGAGCACACCTTCCCGAGTTGAGGTCGATTTTCAGGTACGATATATTGTGCTAAGTAAGAAATAGAATTGAGTTTAGGAATACTTGTTCTGCTGACTTGATGCTTCACATGTTTGCTTGATTGTTCACATGCTTATGTACTTCATGCTATCTTGCTGTAAGTTGGGTGATAATGTGAATAATGATTATGTGTATATCACATGTGTTAGTATAGTGTGTGTGGATTATATTGAGAACTGTTGAGACTATGAAATATGTGATTGAAAGCATGCTTCATGTATGAATGAGATGCATAATTAAGATTACATTGTGGCATGAATGAATAAGAGCATATTGGCATAGTGGTTCTTTGTGCATGGCGTGAGTTGAGCATGTGGTGTTGTGCATTATGAGGGTGCAGATCCTGTGGTGAAAAATCCAAAATTGGCCATTAGGTACTCGCATGCCTGACGGGTTCCGGACTGTAAAGCAAGACATACGTGGCGGTACTCATGCCAACGGGGAAGGACCGTATCATGAGACATGGGTGGGCATAGAGTTGCATGGGTGTGTCACGCATACTGATTCATATATTGCGTAATGTTCATATATTGCCATGATGATATTGAATGCCATATAGAAATAACTGTACACTTGCACATGCCACGCTCTTAATTTTGTTTCTTGCATTAACATTGTATTGTACCAACAGTTGAGCTGACCCATTCGTGGGACAAACATTTCAGATGATGCTCCAGCTGTGTGAGATGTGGAGATGATTTGATTATGGATTGTGTTTGGCCCAAAGGGTGCATTTAATGTTGTATAAGGGCATAAGCCCGAGACTATTCCCTGTTTTGTATGTTGTGAACTCATGGACCAGACCCTATGCAATGTATCAGAACAGTATATGGAATGTATGTGATTGTCCTTAATTATCTTTTATTTCTTTATTATTTTATTTCTTTTTGTCTCGTTACTCGCGCCTCGGGTTCGCTGGAATTCGGGGCGTGACAACATGGTATCAGAGCTTAGGTTCGAATACCTAGAGACCGTGGGGTGTTGTTAAAACACCATGAGACCCTAGAGGAAAACGTGATGACTTAGTGTGAACTGTTAGTAGCATGCGGTAGGAACTTATGTGCTATGTGATCATATGTCCTGATGCATGACTTGTTGTGATTATGTACTAATTGATGCTATGTTGAGAGGTATGACATGTGTAATGTGTGAAAACTTGTTAAGTGTATATATCATGACTGCTATATGTACTACCCGTTAAAGTACAGGTTATTGATAAGAACATGAGTGAGATCACATTTAAATGCTTATATCTGGATGTGAAAAAGCGATGTTAAATTTTTCTCTTGGACTTGTAGATATGCCACCTAGACGAGCTCCTACGAGAGCCGGACCACGTAGACGGGGTAGGCCTAAGACTACTACCCAAGCCACGACGTGGCAGACCCAGAGTTGCTACCCCAGCTTGTGATACTGTAGAGGAGGTTGTAGCCCCAGTTGATTCTCCAGGCCATAGTGCAGCTGAGGAGGCAGTTGCTTCTGCACCTGCTCCTGCTCCTGCACCTGCCCTAGTGCCTACTCCAGTGGAGGAAGTAGAACAGACAGTCGGCGCCAGAGATATGGCAGCCCTTTTACAGGAGTGTCTCCGTACTATGATGGAGGCATGGACCACAGGCGGTGAGACCAGGGATACCTTCATGATGAAGGTGTTCTAGAAGATGAGACCACCCACCTTTGCTGGACAGCCAGACCCACTAGTTGCAGAGGAGTGGTTGAGGCAGATCACTTGGATTTTAGACTCACAAAGGATTACTGAGGCCCACTTGAGGATCAGATGCGCTACATTTCAGTTTACAGACCTGGCCAGTCAGTGGTGGGAGGTAGCCGCTGACAGACTACACCGGTTTGGTGAGGGATGGGAGGCATTTGTGGCCATGTTCAATGACCACTACTTTCCAGTATCTGCCAGGGTAGGGTTTAGGGAGGAGTTCGAGGCACTTTTGCAAAGGGATATGACAGTGGCCCAGTATGAGTCACGATTTACTGCTTTTGGGAGGTTCGCCCCATATATTATTGGACAGGAGGACTTGAGGGTGTACTATTTTCTCAAGGGGTTGAAGACCTCTATTAGAGATAGATTGGCTGGTCATATTATAGAGACATATGAGGAGGCAGTGATCAGGGCCTCCAAGGTGGAGAGAGAGCTAGCCGATCTCAAGGGGATCAGAGAGACCAGAGCTCAGGGCAGGGCACCCACAGTACAGACCTCTACACCTGCCCCGACCTATAGATCGCAGAAGAGGTACCGAGCTAGTACTTCTTCCACACAGCCACCAGTGGGACCCCTCCATTCAGTAGCTCCCCGACCTGCTTTGCCATCCACTTCTAGGGAGGAGGATCACAGCGACCTCTTTCATGTTATACCTGTCGACAGCTTGGATTAGGAGGGCCGATTATCCTTTGAGGGGACCCAGCTTTGTACAGAGTGTCGGATCCAGTCAGGGGTCACTTCCACTACCTCTACCAGCATCGAGTCAGAGAGCCCCATTGATTTGTTACACTTGTCAGCAGCCTGGCCATGTTAGGGCCAACTGCCCTCTGGGCAGACTTCACAGAGCGCCCCGAGGCCTCATTATTACCAGTATACACAGGTGCCTTTGCCCCAGCCACAGTCAGTCCCGGGACCCCCAGCACCCTATCACCAGCCTGCATCCTCTGTACAGAGTGTCAGAGCTCCAGCACCTAGGGGAGGAGGCCAACAGGCACAGAAAGGGGGAGGCAGGCAGGGCCAGACCACTCAGGGTCGAGTCTATGCAGTAGCTACCCCGGAGACCTCTATTGCCGGGCCATCAGTAGTCAGAGGTACATTCCTTATATCCAGTTCATGGGCTAGTGTGTTGATAGATTCAGGTGCATCACATTCATTTATTTCCACTGCGCTTGCTATGCCATTGGGTTTGGATATAGATTGGTTGGACCCCCCATTGCGTGTTGGTACGCCGGTTGGGGGTAGTGTATTACTGACGAGGATCTGTAGAGATTGCTCGATAGAGATAGCTGATCGTGTCCTTCACTTTGACTTTATTGTACTTGACATGACTGGGTTTGATGTGATTCTGGGGATGGATTGGTTGTTCACCTACCGGGCGAGTATAGATTGCTACAGGGGGAGAGTGACCGTGTGCACTCTTGAGGGAGACTGTTTTTACTTCACAGGGGATCGGGGGGATTTCTTGGCTCCACCGTTGCGTGATTCTAGGAGCTGGGGAAGCCACAGTTATATGCTAGCTAGTTTGATTGCGGGTGATTATGAGACCACAGAGATTGTGTTACCCCCAGTGGTGGATGAGTTCCCCGACGTCTTCCCGAGTGACTTGACTTGTCTACCCCCTAGACGAGAGATCGAGTTCACCATGGAGCTCATTCCCGGTACTACACCCATTTCCATACCACCTTACCGCATGGCTCCAGCTGAGTTGAGGGAGCAGTTGACTGACCTATAGTGGAAGGGGTTTATCCGTCCTAGCACTTCTCCGTGGGGTGCCTCGGCACTATTTGTGAAGAAGAAGGACGGGACACTGCGGTTATGTGTGGACTATAGGAGGCTGAACCGGGTTACTATCAAGAATAAGTACCCGTTGCCGAGGATTGATGATTTATTCGATCAGTTGAGAGGTTCGAGATGCTTCTCGAAGATTGATCTTAGATCGGGTTATCACCAGTTGAGGGTCAGGGAGGAGGACATAGCGAAGACAGCTTTCCGCACTCGCTATGGTCATTATGAGTTTGTGGTTATGCCCTTTGGTGTGACGAATGCCCCAGCGGCATTCATGGACCTGATGCACCGTATTTTTAGTCCTTACTTGGATCAGTTTGTGGTGGTATTTGTAGATGACATCTTTGTTTATTCGCCTGCTGAGGATGCACATGCCTTTCATTTGAGGACTGTACTGCAGATTTTGAGAGAGCATCGCCTATTTGCCAAGTTCTCGAAATGCGAGTTTTGGCTTCGAGAGGTACAGTTCTTAGGCCATGTCGTATCCAGTGGAGGGGTATCTGTAGATCCCTCCAAGATTGAGGCTGTCATGAGCTGGGAGAGACCGAGCAGTGTATTTAAGATTCGGAGTTTTCTGGGGTTAGTCGGATACTACCGACGATTTGTGGAGGGTTTCTCCCGTCTTGCCGCGCCGATGACTCGTCTGACGTCCAAGGGCATCAGATTTCTATGGACAGATGACTGTGAGCAGTCTTTTCAAGAGCTGAAGAGCAGACTGACTTCAGTGCCTGTTTTGGTCATACCTGAGAGGGGAGTGGGCTATGCTGTGTACTGTGATGCGTCTCGAAAGGGATTGGGTTGTGTGCTGATGCAGGATGGTTGAGTGGTAGCTATGGTTCACAGCAGTTGAAGAACCATGGGCGGAACTACCCCACACATGATCTGGAGTTAGCTGCCATCATCTTCGCACTGAATAGTTGGCGACACTACTTATACGGGGAGAGGTTAGAGGTTTTCTCTGACCACAAGAGGCTCAGGTATATCTTTACGCAGAAGGACCTGAACCTTAGGCAGAAGAGGTGGATGGAGTACATGTAGGATTACGATTTTGACCTTCAGTACCACCTAGGAAGGGCCAATGTAGTGGCTGATGCACTCAGCAGGAGGTCGAGGGGTACTATTGCCAGTATTGCCATCAGGGAGTGGGAGATGATGGGGGATCTTGGCGAGTTTGATTTAGATCTTGCTGAGTTTGAGGGACATGCCACTCTGTTCAGCTTGTGTGTACAGCCCACCCTTTTGACTAGAGTCATAGAGGCATAGCTAGTGGATGCTGAGGCAGATCAGATTAGAGTACGGATTGCTAGTCCTGAGGGATTTGCGGGATGGACAGTGCATTCTGACCTTAGCTTGAGGTATTTGGGTAGAGTTTTTGTCCCAGAGCCTCTCAGGGCTGATGTCCTTAAGGATTTCCATCACTCACGTCTGGCAGTGCACCCAGGGAGCACTAAGATGTATCACGATCTGCGCTGTCAGTATTGGTGGTCGGGGATGAAGAGAGATGTGGCGCAGTTCGTGTCGAGATGTCTCACGTGCCAGCAGGTGAAGGCTGAGCACCAGAGACCTGAAGGGTTGTTGCAGCCATTGCCAGTGGCCGAATGGAAGTGGGAGCACGTTACTATGGATTTCGTGATGGGTCTTCCGAGGTCACCGAGAGGCCATGATGCAGTTTGGGTTATCGTGGATAGGCTGATGAAGTCTACTCACTTTTTGCCGATCAGGGTGACTGACTTATCAGATACCCTCAGTAGATTGTATATTCAAGGGATTGTACGACTACATGGGGTTCTAGTATCCATTGTTTCAGACAGGGACCCACGTTTCACTGCCCGGTTCTGGCAGAGTCTCTAGACAGCCTTAGGGACTCAGCTCCAGTTTAGTACTGCCTTTCACCCTCAGACCGATGGCCAGTCAGAGCGTACCATTCAGATCCTTGAGGACATGCTTAGGGCTTGTGTCATGGATTTTAGGGGTAGCTGGGAGGATCACCTTGCCTTAGTCAAGTTTGCCTACAACAACAGCTATCAGTCCAGTATTGAGCTGACACCATTTGAGGCGTTGTATGGTAGGCCATGCCGTTCCCTAGTGTGTTGGATTGAGGTGGGAGAGACAGCTGCCTTGGGGCCCGATATAGTCCGTGAGACCACGGACAAGATACAGGTGATCAGGCAGCGCTTGTTGACAGCCAAGAGTCGCTAGAGGTGTTATGCAGATAGGAGACAGCGACCCTTGTCATTTGAGGTTGGGGACCATGTGTTCCTCAAGGTATCTCCCAGGCGAGGTTTGAGGAGATTTGGGTGCGGTGGGAAGCTGTCACCACGATTTATAGGCCCCATTGAGATTCTTGGGAGGGTTGGTGAGGTGGCTTATAAACTGGCATTGCCACCGCAGCTATCTGGAGTTCATGATGTCTTTCATGTGTCGATGCTGAGGAAGTACCAACCTGACCCCTCCCATGTATTACATTGGGTAGATCTTCAGCTAGAGGGCGACACTTCTTATGACCAGAGACCCGTAGAGATATTGGACTCGAGGGACCAGGTTTTGCGAGGCAGGACCATCCCTTTGGTCAAGGTTCGTTGGAACCATCATGGGGTTGAGGAGGCTACTTGGGAGCGTGAGGCCGAGGTCCGTACTAGGTATCCTGAGTTGTTTGGTTCTTGATGTATTTTATTTTAAATTTCGGGACGAAATTTCTTTAAGGAGGGAAGGATGTAATAACCTCAAATTTTTTTTTTTATATAAAAATTTTGTTGGTTATTATTATTACTGTTATTATTTGTTATTGTTATTATTAATATTATTATTATTATTATTAAAAATGTGAAATGAATGTAACGTGTATATTAAATGAATTGATGCATGGGTGTTATGTATATATGGTGTGTATATGTGTATGTATATATAACAATGCATGTGTGCACAGTGTGTGTGCAATGGATCTGGTGTGTGTGTGTTTGTGACAGATAGTGTGTGTGTCTAGAGTGTGTGTAATGAGTGATATATATATAGGTGTATATATAGGGCAGCTTTGCATTTAATGCAAAGCTGCCTTGTAGAGAAAAGAGGGTGGCTGGACGGAGGAGAGGAGGTCAAGGAAAGGGGCTGGCAGTGGGAGACGTGAGGGAGTTGATGTGTGAGTGTTTATATCTTGGTCTCGGTTGGGAGAAAAGAAAGAAAAGAGAAATAAAGAGCTAGAGAGAGAGAGAGTCTTGGAAAGGAGAAGGGATTTTGGGAGCTTGATTCAAGCTTGGAACCAGAAGGTGGAGGAGGTGTACGGCTAGAGAGAGAAACCCAGCAAAAACTGTAAGTGACCCAGTTCTGTTTTATTTTTTTAAAAGCACGATAATTAATTTGATGTATAGGGTCTTAAAGAGCATGTTGTAAGGTTCATTTTGCAAAAAGAATGAAAGAAAATGACTAAGAAACGAGATAGAAATAGTGAGTTGCAGGTCTCGGTTATGGGAAGTGGATCTTGACATTTTATGTGTAGAACTTGGTTTAAATATGAGTAAAATAGTCCCCTTAGGTGTAGAAAACTAAAGGGAGTTATTTGGGCCAAAAACAGTAAAAGAATAAGCATGAAAACCAAAAAGAAATGTTGGCCAGGAGATTCGGCCATGGCACTTTGACCCTCTACTTGTGGTGTTTGAGTGACCCAAACCAAAAATGAAGGTTGGATGTGGAATCTACAAGAAAAATGGAAGAACGTACCATTTTAAAAACATGAAAAGTCCGCTGGAAAAATGTCGCCGGCGCCAGAGAGGGCGCCGGAACCCTACTGGTGCATCGCCGGAAAAACGGGGAAGAAGGGGGGACGTTCGGGTCGGGTCCGGGTCCGGGTCCGGTTCGGCTTCGGGTCGGGCTTGGGCGATCCGCCCCTGCCACGTGTCGCCCTGTTGTTTTAAATTAAAAGATGAAATGGGCTATTTGGCTACGGGTGTAAGAAATTAAAAAATTGAAATTGAAACAAGAACAAGGATATCCTATCCCTGTTTGGGTAACCGAATTGAGAATAGGAGAATTAGAATTTACAAATTTACCCCTGGACTTTTTGGAAATTAAACTTGATCCCAGAACTTGTGAAAATTTCACTTTGACCCCTGAACTTTAGGGAAATTATAATCTGACCCCACCAGAATAAAATATTAATAAAATTAATTAATTAAATAAATTTAATTATTTAAATATTCTAAAATAACCCGGAGTCCAAATGGGACAAGTCATTAGTATATTTTGACTATCTCGACCATTCTGAGGCCAATGGTGAGGTCCGTTTTATGAGACGGGGTCCCAAAAAATAAAAGACCCTTAGTAACCTTTAAAATTACCTGAATGCCCCTGAATTGAAACACAATCAAACGAACTCCAAATTAAGTAAACAAATAGTGAAACTTTATTATCTCGAGCATTCCGGACTCAACTGTGGAGTCCGATTTGTGAAAAGAGGTCTCGGGATGTAAGGACCCATGAAAAGTGCAAAATGACTGTTTTACCCTTTTGAACCCAGATGTTCGAATTGAGTTCTACGGAAACCTAAACTTATTTTCTTTGACGTACCGGACTCAATAGTAGAGTTTTTTTTTTTTTTGATAGGTAAATAAGATAGATAAAAGAAAAGAATAAATGCAAGATCAAGAGCGCATACCCTCGAACAAGCTAGAGGAAGGATGGACTTCTACAAACAGAAGAGCACCCGACCAAAAGCAACAAAAAATAAAAAACTAAACAAAGAAAAAGAAAACAAAACATGAGGGCATACCCTCGGGCAAGCTAGGGGAAAGGAAGAGCATACATAAAACAGAAGAGCTCCCAACCCCAAGCAGCAAAAAATATTACACTTTAAATATGCTATCAAGCAAAGACCAAGTAAACTGGAGATGTCTATTGGAAGTTGAGTCCTGAATCCCTTTTGAGTGAGTGAGCCTACCACGGATCATGTCCTGAGTTTGAGCTATGATGGCATTTGGACTTTTCTGGATCTGGGTGAATAATCTGCTATTCCTTTCACGCCATATGTTGTAAACTGTGCAAGCTAGCGTAAGCCTGCCTAAGATGGAGGAGAACGTCTTGTCTTTGAAAGAGTTGGTAGCCCAAAGGATAGTTTGCTGCCACTCCCCAGTAGGACAGTGAAAACCACTTTTAGAGAGCAAGTGGGACCATATGTTGGAGGTGAAAGGGCAGGAAAAGAAGAGGTGATTGTGATTCTCATTTTCTCTAGAACAGAAAAGACATTTAGGATCTTGACCAGTGTTAGAAGAGAACAGGCGGTCCTTGGTCCTTAGACTTTGACAAATGGCCATCCAAAGAATAAAACCAACGCGCGGAATAGATTTGGCATGCCAGACAAGCTTCCACCAATTTACCCAAGGGTGGCGGCCCTTTAATTTAGCAAAATAGCAACTTATGAAATAAAGACATAAAATTTGTTGAATAACATCATTTAGGAAACAAATGAACTGAGTCACATGTTATGATTTTAGGGACATGAAAAGGCAAGGAGAAGGTGATCTGACCTTCGGTATTCTCACAGTGATCCTACTATACTACGAGCACACCTTCCTGAGTTGAGGTCGATTTTTAGGTACGATATATTGTGTTAAGTAAGAAATAGAATTGAGTTTAGGAATACTTGTTCTGCTGACTTGATGCTTCACATGTTTGCTTGATTGTTCACATGTTTATGTGCTTCATGCTATCTTGTTGTAAGTTGGGTGATAATGTGAATAATGATTTTGTGTATATCGCATGTTTTAGTATAGTGTGTGTGGATTATATTGAGAACTGTTGAGACTATGAAATATGTGATTGAAAGCATGCTTCATGTATGAATGAGATGCATAATTAAGATTACATTGTGGCATGAATGAATCAGAGCATATTGGCATAGTGTGGTTCTTTGTGCATGGCGTGAGTTGAGCACGTGGTGCTGTGCATTATGAGGGTGCAGATCCTGTGGTGAAAAACCCAAAATCGGCCATTAGGTACTCGCATGCCTGACGGGTTCCGGACTGTGAAGCGAGACATACGTGGCGGTACTCATGCCAGTGGGGAAGGACCGTATCATGAGACATGGGTGGGCATAGAGTTGCATGGGTGTGTCACGTATACTGATTCATATATTGCATACTGTTCATATATTGCCATGATGATATTGAATGCCATATAGAAATAACTGTACACTTGCACATGCCACGCTCTTAATTTTGTTTCTTACATTAGCATTATATTGTACCAACAGTTGAGCTGACCCATTCGTGGGACAAACATTTCAGATGATGCTCCAACTGTGCGAGATGTGGAGATGATTTGATTATGGATTGTGTTTGGCCCAAGGGGGTGCATTTAATGTTGTATAAGGGCATAAGCCCGAGACTATTCCCTGTTTTGTATGTTGTGAACTCATGGACCAGACCCTATGCAATGTATCAGAACAGTATATGGAATGTATGTGATTGTCCTTAATTATCTTTATTTCTTTATTATTTTATTTCTTTTTGTCTCGTTACTCGCGCCTCGGGTTCGCTGGAATTCGGGGCGTGACACTAAAGATGAAGGAGGGCTTGGGATAAAGAAGCTCTATGATTGGAACATAGCAGCTTTGGGGAAGCCAATATGGACTATGTTTCAAAACCCATCCAATTCTCCTTGGGTTCTATGGATTCGAAGCAATATCCTTAAAGGTAAAAGCTTCTGGGAGGTCAAGTGTCCCTATCCTGCTCATGGGCTTGGAGGAAAATGCTTAAATTCAGGCCATTGTTTAAGCTGTACATTAGAATTTCTATTGGGAATGGCCAATTTGCATCTCTCTGGTTTGACTACTGGCTCCCCAATGGCTCTATATATGACAACATGGGAGAAAGGGTTATCTATGATTCAGGTCTTGGGAGATATGCTAAAGTTGGTTCTATCATTCTGGATCATCATTGGAATTGGCCTCCTGCTAACTCTCCTCATCTGCTTGAACTTAAACATGGCATGCCTACAAACCTTCTTCCTCTGCCCCTTCAGGAAGACAAGGCGATTTGGACCCCCTCTTCCAATGGGGATTGCTCCATTAGTTCAGCTTGGGATACCCTGAGGAGTCATAACCCCCAGGTCCATTGGTGGAAGCTTATTTGTCATCCAAAAGCTATTCCCCGTGTTGGATTTATTCTATGGTTGGCTATTTGTCAAAGCTTAAGTACCAAGGATCTCCTCTTCTATTCTCCACCTAGCCATAATCCTAGATGCCTTCTTTGCTTAAAGGAGAACGATTGTCACAGCCATCTCTTCTTTTCGTATCCCTTCTCCTCCAACATATGGTCCTATTTGCTTTCCAGAAGTGGATTTCAAAGCCCAATTGGGGACTGGCAGCAGATTGTGCTTTGGGCCAGCAACACATTCAAAGGCAAGAATTTCTCCTCAATTATAGGCAAGCTTACCCTAGCTTGCACGATCTATAACATTTGGCGTGAAAGAAATAGCAGACTATTCACCATGGTTAAGAAAACCCTCAGGCTATCATAGCTCAAACCCAAGATATTGTAATATCCCAACCCGGGATATAGCATGTACACCGGGCTGGACCGGGCTATAAAATGTAATCCCGAATTATAAGCCGTTAAATGACATAAATAAAAGTGGATGCGTAATAGACTGTATTGTGTAATTACGATGCATAGGTACGAGAGGCAGGCAGTCACGGGTGTCCGGGTGCCGTTGCACCGGAAGCCGATTTTACTAGAAAACGTGCAAGTGAATGTCGACGCATAAATTTTAAAGTAAATCTAAATGATTATGAATATATATATATATGTGTATACGGTCAGCTTATAATATATGTATATATTATAATCCAATGGAAGTAAAAGAAAAGAAAGAAAAAGAAAAGAAATGGGCAGGTGGCAATCTCAAGATTTCATGTAGTGCATGAGAGAGCAATATATATTACAAATGTGTATATTGTGTAACGTGGCAGCCGAGAAAGAAAAGATCCGTGCAGCAGGAGCTGTTGTCAAGAGATAGAAGTGTTGTGGTGCAGGCAAAATATATATCTATATATATATATATTGTGAGGTGTAGCGTGGCAGCAAGAATTGGTGGGTTTACGTGTGTTTGTGTAGTATTGGTGGCAAAACATGCGGTGCAGGTGTGTCATGTGGGGGTGTTGAGTGAGCTGCATACAGCAGCCGTGTGTGTACAGGTGTGTGTGCGTGAGCTCCCATGTAACCAGGTGGCAAAGCCACCGCTCATATACTCGGTCAAAGATATGAAATTAGAAGCAGCCGAAATTAATAATAGGGAGGAGCAGACCTTGATGCAGTGCAAATATGTCTACAATTAGTTTTATTTTATTGGAAGAACTGAGATGGATTGGAACAAAGGAAATTGTATAGTGTATATATATGTACAGTTGGCGGTACAGTAGGTAGTGTGAGAAAAGGAAAAGCGTGAGGCAGCCGTGAGGAGTTGGTGTGGTGGCAGTGGCCAACTGAAGCGTACAGCAGTGAGAAATAAATTAAAACAGCAGGGAAATGTTATATATATGCATGCTTGTGTAGCAGCTGACCGAGTGAGGAAGGAAGAAAGTAGAGCAACAGGAACTGCTGTTGCAAAATTTGCTGCGGTAGTGAGAATAGCAGTAGCGCTGCAGCAGGGTGTGGGAAAGATTGAGAGAGTCAGGCGGTAGCTGCTCGAATGGGCCACCAGACGGGGGGTGGACCGTTGATGTTGGTCTCCGAGACGGCAACGCTTGAGCTGAAGGAGCAACGCGCCGACTGCAGAAATATTATGAAGTTTTAGTGCTGCCGTTAGTGTCGGTTTTGACTGATAAGAAGGAATTCAGCAAAGAAGTTGATGGAGTATTGTTCCATTAGAGTACAGTAGATGTAGCGGCTGTACATAGGAAAATACATGACGGCAAATTGGAGGTGTATTGACCGATAATTTCTTGTTCTAAGACTCTTACTGTTTCAGTTTTATGTAGCTTTTGACGGATTGAACTGGAACAAAGGAAGATTGTGGTATTGGGTTTCGGTCATAAGATGGTATGGGCGTACAGGAACAGATGGGGGGGAAATTTCCACAATAAATTGGAAGAGTTAGACCTCCAATACATATTATCCAACCAGGAGCAATTATTAAAGAATGATTGCAGTGCCAGTGGAAATATCGACTGCAGCCAAACAAAGGTTAGATTTAATTATTGATTAGCTGATTTAATTCAAAATAGAACTTTGTGAAGTTATAATTATGCTCAGGAATTATGGTTAATTGTGAATTGACCGAAGTAATAAAATAATATTTAAATTAAGTAATTATTTAAAGGAGAAATTACCAAAATGCCCTTAAATCGAAACGTGGTTCAACAGACTCCGAATAAATCATTTAAATAGTGAATTCTTATTATTTTGGGCACTCCGGACTCAACTATGGAGTCTGATTTGTGAAAAGAGATCCCGGAAATAAAAGATACATAAAAGTACAAATGACAGTTTCGCCCTTTTTAATTTAGAAGCCCAAATGGAATTTCGCGAAAGCCTAAATTGACTTTCCTCGGCATTCCGGGCTCAATGGTAAAGTCTAAATAAGTATTAGAAATACTGATCATAGCAAGGCATAGAATTTGGTGAATAGAAATTATTCTGAAACGTATTTATTGATATATAGGGAACTCAACGGGAAAAGGCAAACCTACAGGAGACTGATTTAGCAACGCATTAGAGGTAAGTAGATACCCTTTCTCTTCCATGTGGTGTTATCAAGCCAAGTTCATTCTTTTACTGCCAAACTTGTACTCCTGAGCGTATCTGATGTTATTGTCTCCACAACGTGATATTGTTCTATCTGGTGGACATTGATTTATTGTTGTACCATTGTTATCATGTTGAACCGTGTTTGAAATGCCTATTGTTATGTTTCCATTGAATTGATGATATTCCATTTTTATATACTCCTATGGAATCATTTATGATCATGAAATGTTTATGTATACTGGATTTGTGCTCAGTCACAATATCCATCCGATGCTTTTAAATTCACTAAAGACCTTCGGGTCGAGTCCGTGAACGGACATATGGCCATACACTGGAATGCACTGAAGGGGGTAAACCGGGCCCCCAAGGACCGAGGGCATATCAAGCCCTGACACAGAACAAAAGCATCTCTTATACGATTGCTCAACTATAATTGTTGAATTACATTGTTCTTGTGATTATCTAGTATTGTGAGATATTCCTTTATTGATTTATTGTGATCAATTATAATGGCAGTACTTTCTTGTTATTGTATTATCGTCGAGAATTCCAGGACATTGTTATGCCATTCCTACTGATTACACATTGTGATCCCACTGTTCATTTGCCACTGTTCACATGTTAAGAGTTTCATGTTGATGTTATGTCCCTTACTCCTAATGGTACATTGTGTTCTATTGTTTATTGGCCCTTATGGCAACTGTTCCCATTGGCTATCATAGCATCTTATTTCTTATGATTGGCTATCATATTCTTGTTCTTGCATTCATATTCTTTTATGATCCTCGATACCAGTGTCGGAGATCTGTATTTACTTGCTGGGCTCTTGTAGCTCATTCCACCCTCCTCATCCCCATTTCAGGTACTGATGCTGCGAGACCCCGGTAGGAGTCTGAGAGCGTAGGAGGACATTTTGAAGAACTGTACTAGTCTATGTTTTAGTTCTCCCATGTATTCACCACCCCGGGTGCTGGTCATGTTTGGTTCTTATTTTGTTTATGTAGAACCATATTATGTATTGTAAAGACTTTCGCTAACATTGTGTATTGAAAGACTTCCGCTGATGTACTATTACTGATAAGACTTCCGCTGTTATTGTTTTAAGGTTTTAGTACTTTGCATATTAGTACTACGATACAGGAATGGAAAAAGTAGGGACGGCCTTCGGGTCGGCCCCGCGATATGATCCGCATCGGGTGGGTTTCGGGTTGTGACAGATATGATCCGGGGCAGGCTCATTACCTCTAAAGGAATCGTTAACTCAAACTCCAATAGGCATCTTCAGTGTATTTGGTCTCTCCCAGGTAGCATTTTTAAAGAGTAACGTTTATATGTTTTCTATTTTGTAGCTGATATACCATAAAAAGACAGGCCAATCAACACTTGACACGTATGACCACAGTCCGATTTATGTTCAGCTAGCATGATTCTCGCTCAGCCAATGACATCCAGATCATCACATAAGGTCGGAAGTGACCAAACAAATATATCCAGAACTGATCACAGGGTCCAGACCAGAGCTTCAGATCTCGTCACCGCCTTAGCGGATTCCGAGCAAAGAATAGGGAAACAGTCTCCAATACGGAAACTACCATTTATGATTATCTCCGCCTTAGCGGATTCCGGGTAGAGGATAAGGAAGCAGTCTCCAACACGGAAACTACCATTTATGATTATCTCCATCTACGACTCAATGCCCACAAGGTAACTGCAATCTCCGATGATCATATCCCTATATTCATGGCGTCGAATCCTAATCAACTTAGGAAAGCTTCGGCCTATATATTAAACCCTAGAGGTACGCTATCAAATTCATGCTCATTCTTTGACTTTCAATATAGTCTTTCAATTCCCTTACTCACTTAAGCATCGGAGCGGCTACCGCCGGAGCCAATCCGGTGGTCCTCTGATCATCTTTCTGAGTGTTCTACAGGTCACGGAGCCCTCACGTGTTGCGAGTCAAAAAGTGCAGCATCAAAAAGTGCAGAGTCAAAAAGTCCTCCACGCACAAGAGGACCAGCGGCCAACCCTATGCGACAAGAGATCGAAGCAATAAAACGACACAATGAACTGGTGCAGGAGCAGTTGCTAGCCATTACTAGAACGCTGGCAACGCTCACGCAGAACCAAGCGGCGGCTTCTCCTAGCCCGCCGGTCAACTTCGTTGCAGGAACACAACCCCCGGTTGCCACGGGGAATGAAGAACTTCGTGGGCAGGCCCCCGCTAACCAGCCTGGGCACCCCTCAGGCGTTGCTCACGCTGGCCGAGATCCACAGCCATCAACAGTCCCTGGCTGGGGAACATCCGCTTTTGTCCCCGACGTACATTACCGGAGCACTACCCTGAGCCCCAACTCCTAGGGTTTCGGGAGCACCCCCGGCACCACAGGAACCTTATCATGCAGCGCCAGCCCCACCGGTTCGGATTCCTCCTCCATCCGAAGGGCGCACTCCACCCTATTACCCTGAAGCCGAGGCTGTCAGGCAGGGTTCACAAGATGTCAGACTCAGAGACCCGCGAAGGGAAGAGGAGATTGCCGAGTCTATGGACCGGACAATCGGCTTAAGAGGACCTCAGAACCCTCCAGAGCAGGACGAACTGGCCAGGCTGCTCGGAA
Organism: Nyssa sinensis; assembly: GCA_008638375.1. Classification (NCBI taxonomy): domain Eukaryota; kingdom Viridiplantae; phylum Streptophyta; class Magnoliopsida; order Cornales; family Nyssaceae; genus Nyssa; species Nyssa sinensis. The sequence goes on from CM018032.1 coordinate 23,603,866, forward strand.
AGACTAGCCACTCCGTTTACCCACGCCATCATGTCTGAAGAGAGGCCTAGAAAGTTCGTGGTGCCCAAATTCACTCTCTACGACGGATCTGGAGATCCAGGAGATCACCTATCTCATTACCAGCATACGATGGCCCTTCACGGAGCCTCAGATGCTTTCATGTGCCGAACGTTCATCACCAGCTTGAAGGGAACGGCTCTGAAGTGGTTCCACAACCTCCCTCCGAACTCCGTTGCCAGCTTTTACGAGCTCGGTAGACAGTTCTTGGATAGGTTTATGACCAGCAGGAGGCTCAGAAGGGGACCAGAATTCCTGCTGAACGTTAGGCAGACTAGGGAGGAATCCCTCCAGGCCTACATTGCCCGCTTCAACACCGAGCTCACTGAGATCACGGATTGCAGCCCGAAATTCCTTGTTGCGGCCCTTACTGCCGGGCTTGCCCAAGGTGGCTTCAGAGACTCCTTGACAAAAAGCCCCCCGGCTGATATGGCAGCATTGATGGATCGGGCCAAAAAATACATCAACCTGGAAGAAGCCAACCGCTCAGCCCAGAAGGGCAAGGATCAGACCCAAAGGGATAATCCGAAGCGGGAGGACCATAAGAAGGAGGATCACAGAAGAGACTCCAACAAAAAGAGGGTCAGAAGCCCAGATAAGAAAACAGCTCCCAGAGCTGTGTACAACTCCGCACCAAGGGAGTTCACCAACTTCACGCCTTTGAACACCACTCCGAACCAGGTACTCCGGCAGATCCGAGATTGGGAGAACCTGAGGTGGCCAGAGCCGATCAAAGGAGATCCCAGCCTGCGGGACCAAAGTAAGTATTGCAATTTCCATAAAGATCATGGGCATACTACTAACACTTGCAGGACCCTCCGATATGAGATAGAACAGCTCATAAAGAAGGGACGTCTTCGGGAGTTCGTCAAACAAGACGGAAGGCAGAACCCCCAAGAAGACAAGCCTCAGCAGCGGCCAGATCAGAGGCCCGAACAGAGGCAAGAGCAGCGGGAAGGACGAAACGAGCCTCAGAGGCAGAACAACCATGTTATCTACGTCCTCCATGCTGACTCCCCTGTTACAGGAATGTCCAACAGGGCAAGAAAAAGATATGCTCGGGAGGCCAGAACCGCCCCAAACATCTTGCAGGTCTCTAACGTCGAAAAGAGGCTCAAGCCAGGGCCAGAGATCCAGTTCTCCGAGCAAGATCTAGCAGGGGTACACTGCCCTCACAGTGATGCCCTTGTTATCACCCTCAGAATCGCCAACTTCGAAACTAGAAGAGTCCTAGTCGACACTGGCAGCTCAGTCAACATTCTATTTTATGAACCGCTTAAGCGGATGGGCATAGACCAGGACAGCGTCAAACCCACCACTGCCGTAATGGCAGCTTTTGATGGCAGCCTCAGCACCCCCCTGGGGAGAGTTGACCTTCCTACCACTATTGGGGAAGGTGAAGGGCAGAAGACCACCATCTCAGAGTACATGGTGTTGAACATGAAGTCTCCATACAACGTCATCATTGGGAGACCCTGGTTACACCAGATAGGGGGGGTCACTTCGACCTTTCATCAGTGTCTGAAGTACGTCCACAATCAAAGCGTGCACTCGGTCCGAGGATGTCAGCCAACCTCACGAGAATGTCACGCTATTGCCCTCAAGGAGACAGCCCCAAAATAGCAATTACAGTACACTCGGGACTGTGCAGATCCGGTTTTCACTCACACTCCCGAGGTGGAAGATTGCCCATCCGGCGTTAAAGAGCCCCTGAGCCCAAGGGGGCGTGATAGTCGAGCCAAGCCTGTTGGCGAGCCCATCAAGATACTGGTCAGTTCAGGAGCGGAGGGGCGTTATTTGTACATCGGCCCAGACCTTACGCCCGCCGAGCAGGAAAAGATAGTCAGGTTGCTGAAGAACAACCTCTCTATCTTTGCTTGGGAGACTAGGGACATGGAGGGAATAGATCCTAATCTGATAACTCACAAACTAATGGTAGATCCAGACCACCCCCCGGTCAGACAGAAGAGAAGACCGATCGCTCCCGAACGGCATCGGGTTATAAATGAAGAAGTCCAGAGGCTGCTGGACGCCAGGATGATACGGGAAGTTTTCTATCCCGAGTGGTTAGCCAACACTGTGCTCGTTAAGAAGAAGAACGGCAAGTGGAGAGTCTGTGTTGACTATACAGACCTTAACAAAGCATGTCCCAAGGACAGCTTCCCACTACCGAGAATAGATCAACTGGTTGACGCCACTGCAGGGCATGAGCTTATGAGTTTCATGGACGCCTACTCTGGATACAACCAGATCCAGATGTACCCTCCAGATCAGGAAAAGACCGCCTTTCATAACCGAAAGAGGACTCTATTGCTACAGAGTGATGCCTTTCGGTTTAAAGAATGCTGGAGCCACTTACCAACGGTTGGTGAACAAGATGTTCAGCCCACTGCTTGGCAGCACCATGGAGGTATACATCGACGACATGCTGGTAAAGAGCCTCCAGAAAGACAGCCACCTCCAGCATTTAGCCCAAACCTTTGATATCCTCAGACAGCACAAGATGAAGCTCAACCCCTCGAAATGTACCTTCGGAGTTACGAAGGGAAAATTCTTGGGGTACATCGTCTCTCAAAGAGGTATCGAAGCAGATCCCACTCAGATCCAAGCCCTGATTGGACTGAAGTCGCCAAAGACCAGAAAGGAGATTCAGGCACTGAACGGCAGAGTCGCCGCATTGAGTAGATTTATATCCAAGTCCACCGATCGCTGCCTACCTTTCTTCAAAGCTCTAAAGGGCGGCAAGGCTTTGCAATGGACAGAAGAATGCGAGCATTCCTTCCAAGAACTAAAGGAGTACTTAGTCTCTCCAGAGCTCCTGTCAAAACCTGTACAAGGAGAAAAGCTGCTCATGTACCTAGCAGTCTCTGAGAACGCGGTCAGTTCCGCACTAATCAGACAGGACAAAGGAGTACAGAGGCCTATATTCTACGTCAGTAGGGCACTACTCGACACGGAAAAAAGATACCCAGAAGTAGAGAAGCTGGCCTATGCCTTGGTCGTATCAGCCCGAAAGCTTCGACCTTACTTCCAGGCCCATCCAATTGAGATTCCAACTGCTTATCCTCTAAAGTCAATACTGAGGAAACCCGAGGTATCGGGAAGATTGGTCAAGTGGTCTGTGGAGCTAGGGGAGTTTGACATAGCATATGTACCCCGAAACTCCATCAAAGGGCAGGCCTTAGCCGACTTTGTAGCCGAGTTCACCCCGGCACTGCAGAACGAAGCACAAATCGCCGAAACTACAGGAACCTGGCTGCTGTATATTGATGGATCGTCAACCGATCAAGGATCAGGGGTAGGACTGGTACTACAGTCCCCTGATGGACTTACATCGGAAAAAGCAGTCAGCCTGGGATTTAAAGCTTCTAATAATGAAGCTGAATATGAGGCCCTAATCTTAGGGATGAAGCTTGCCCTGGAATGCGAGGCTCAGAACCTCGATGTCTTCTCCGACTCCCAACTGGTAGTAAGCCAAGTTTTGGGAGAGTTTGCCATTAAGGATGACAGGATGCTTCGGTACTCCGAACTGGTGAACCATTTAAAGCATTCTTTCCAGACTTTCACTATCCAGAAGATTGAGAGAAATCAGAACTGCAGAGCAGATGCTCTGGCTAACATGGCCTCCCGCCTCAAGTCTGAAACAAACTCCACCGTTAAAATCTCTTTTCAGCCAGGATCCAGCATTGAGGGAGCATCAGTTGCTCAAGTTGATGAACAGTCCCAGAGCTGGATGACCCCAATCCTCCAGTATCTAAGATCCGGGCTCCTCCCAGAGGATAAAAACAAAGCCAGGAGAATCCGAATCAGAGCGGCTCGGTACCTGATCTTGAACAACAAACTTTACAGGAGGTCATATTCTCAACCTCTGTTAAAATGTTTGGCTCCAGACGAGTCACAATATGTTTTGGCTGAAATTCACGAGGGAATTTGCGGGAATCACAATGGGGGCAGAACTATAGCCCACCGAGCTCTATCACAGGGCTACTACTGGCCCGGCATGCTGAAACAGGCTAAAGAATATGTTCGGAAGTGTGACAAATGTCAGAGATTCGCCTCGTACCAACACCAGCCTCAGCACGAGCTCATCCCGATTCCTAGCCCCTGGCCCTTTGCTCAATGGGGAATGGACATTGTGGGCACGTTACCACGAGCACCTCCAAACAGGAAGTACCTCCTGGTGGCTATCGACTACTTCTCTAAATGGGCCGAAGCCGAACCTTTAACGCACATTACAGAAAAGGAAGTCGAAAGCTTCACCTGGAAGAATATTGTCTGCAGGTTTGGCATACCACGTGTAATTATCTCGGATAATGGGACACAATTTACTGGTAAAGGCTTCAAGGCATTCTGCGAAAATCTCAACATCAGGCAGCACTTTGCCTCTCCAGGCCATCCACAAGCAAATGGGCAGGCAGAGGTCACCAACCGAACAATCCTTGATGGGTTAAAGAAAAGGTTGGAACAAGCCAAAGGGAAGTGGGCAGAAGAGCTCCCAGGAGTCCTTTGGGCCTACCGTACAACCAGAAGAACTCCCACCTCTGAAACACCCTTCTCATTAGCCTATGGGACAGAAGCAGTAATTCCGGTTGAAATCGGTATGCCAACTCTGAGGACTGAGGCCTTTGAGCAAGAATCCAATGATCAGCAGCTGATGGAGAACTTGGATTTGCTCGAAGAGAGAAGGGATCAGGCCAGCATCAGGATGGAAGCCTACCAACAAAGAATGGTCAATAAATCCAGGACAGGACTCAAGACAGTCAGCTTTCAAGTTGGCGACTTCGTCTTAAGAAGAGTCTTTCAGAACACCAAGGATCCCACTATGGGAAAGTTGTCACCAAATTGGGAAGGCCCCTACAAAGTAACGAAGGTCGTTCGACCTACCACTTACTGGCTTGAAGACACGACTGGGAAACCTGTTCCTAGGCCATGGAACGTAGAACACTTGCGGAAGTATTATCAATGAAGATTTTTTTTTTTTTTTCTTTTACTTCCTTAAAACGGTCCATCTATTAAATGCACAGGCCATCAGAGCCTGGTCCATCTATTAATGCACAAGTCTTATGACTTGGTCCATCTATAAATGCACAGGCCTTCAGAGCCTGGTCCATCTATTAACGCACAAGTCTTATGACTTGGTCCATCTATTAATGCACAGGCCTTCAGAGCCTGGTCCATCTATTAATGCACAAGTCTTATGACTTGGTCCATCTATTAATGCACAGGCCTTCAGAGCCTGGTCCATCTATTAACGCACAAGTCTTATGACTTGGTCCATCTATTAATGCACAGGCCTTCAGAGCCTGGTCCATCTATTAATGCACAAGTCTTATGACTTGGTCCATCTATTAATGCACAGGCCTTCAGAGCCTGGTCCATCTATTAATGCACGAGTCTTATGACTTGGTCCATCTATTAATGCACAGGCCTTCAGAGCCTGGTCCATCTATTAATGCACAAGTCTTATGACTTGGTCCATCTATTAATGCACAGGCCTTCAGAGCCTGGTCCATCTATTAATGCACGAGTCTTATGACTTGGTCCATATATTAATGCACAGGCCTTCAGAGCCTGCTCCATCTATTAATGCACAAGTCTTATGACTTGGTCCATCTATTAATGCACAGGCCTACAGAGCCTGGTCCATAATGTACGAGTGTCCACTCGGTCCATCTACAGTGCACAGACCTTCAGAGTCTAGTCCATGCTATACAGATCTTAAATATTCGGCTCATAAAATATGCAGGCCTACCGAGCCTAGACTACTTTAATGCACAGGCCTTCCGAGCCTGGTCCACCGTCAATTAGCAGATTCTGTGATCCAGTCTATCCAAAGGCAGAAGTTCCGAGCATCTATCAACTAAAGTTTCCTAGATCGGAACACCTCGGATCTGATACTTATATTATTTGGCTTATCTGCCAAACAGACCAGTACTGTGGTTTCAACCAAAGGTAAAGTACGTCGACTCTGGCATTTTTCTAAGTTTTTGATTTATTTTCAGAACAATCGGCAACACATTAGAAGATGCTTAAGTTTCAAAAGAGCACATTCACAGAAAGTATCAGCTCAGAGAAGAAAAAATTCAACTTTATTAATAACTCAAAAAGAAGGGGAGGCAATTCACCTTCGTCTTCATCACCAACACTCCAGGCCTCGGTTGAATCAGGGAGGGGCCACCACCAATCGGAGAAATCTCGACCGGATGCCAGAGGAAACAAGAAGACTTGTGCCTCCTTCAATCCTTCCTTGGAGACTGAAAAAAGAGGAAGGTTAACTCTCGGCCGCAGGCTCATTATTCCTAACTCAGGCAAGGAATCTTCCATCATCTCCGGACGAATGGGAGAAACTCCGGTAGCATATGAGGTTTCTCTCACAAACAAATCAGGGAGCAAAAGGGTTGAGCGCAACCGTATGCCCCGTTTCCATATATATAGACCCTTGAAGTCCAAAAGCCACCCAACCGAACCGTCGCAACGGTGAAAAAGAGAGTGGCCTCGAAAACCCAAACGACGGTCGAATGACTAAGCGGTGCATTAAATAAGCCTCTTCAATATACCAAGAGACAGAGTACAGAATTCTCAAGACAGAGACCGCAGTCCAGTACTTAAGCTCCCAAATCGATAAAAAGGGGAACAAAGTCTAAAGTAAATAGACCCCCAATTCAAAGATTCAGACCTACTGGTCTTAACTATTTCATAACGGGTCAAGACATATAACAAAGACCAAACAGATCGGATATATCCCAATCCCGAATACTCAGCATACCGAGCATCATAATAACGAGCACAAGCTGCTCAGTTAACCTCACAGACTCTTAATTCAGAGCAGTCTATCTCAGGGCTCAACAGAGATCCACTCCCGCTCTGTCAGGCTCTATCTATCTGGCTATATCTACTTTCTCGTCTTATTTTAATAAGGCAGATCTATATTCACTATTCAATGACAAGTATTGAAGATTAGAAAGCAACTGTTTGACCTAACATACAAAGGGTTCAGAGCAGCCACACTTGCAACAAAATTCACAAGAGGGAAAAATACAAGCAGAATATGAAGAAAAGTCAATCTTATTGATCAAAAGGGAAAATATATTCACTACATCAAAAAAAAAAAAAAAGAACCAAAAGCCTATAAAGCCTCAAGATTTCCCAGAGGGGCCTGCGTCCTCTTCCAAATTAAGGGCACGAGCCCCAGCAGTCTTATCCGGATCAGGACGAGATGAGATAGGTTCAGGAGGAACGATTGATGACACATCAAAGTCCGGGAACTGAAGTTGGAATCTAGTTCGGAAATTCTCAAAGCCGAGCAGGATCAGGTCATCACCCATCTGATCAACTTCCTCTTTTAATTCCATCTCAGCCTCAGCTTTGGCTTGACCAACTGCCTCCTGAACCCTCTGATCAATGGAACTACGGAGACCAACCAACTCCGCCTCAAGCCTCTCAATCGTCTGAGCAAATATATCCCTCTCAGACTCTGCTACCTTAAGGCTGGTGGTAGCTTTCTCCAGACCCTCTTCAGCAGACTGAATTTTGGAACGGGCTGTTCCGAGCTCCAGTCTCATCTCGTTCACCTCCGTCCTTAGCTTCTCGGCCTCCTCAAGGCCCATGGGGGTCACCATCAGAGCAGCTAAACTATGCATGCTCTGTATAAAGCAAGACAGATAAATTAGAGCGAAACAAATGAGCAAACAAAAGGCCAGGGAAAGGCTTCAGAAGTTACCTTCATCTGGAGAGTCATCATCTCAGTCATCAATTTGGAGGGATCATCCCCTCTGTACCGATGTGGGCCCTGAGCCCATATTTGATCAAATGCCTTCTTGGCAATTTGATAATCCGGCTCAACAAATGGCTCAGAAGGAGCGGCAGGAGCTTTCCCCTTCCTAGACCTCTTGCTCGGACCAGGAGGAACAGCCGATACAGGAATGGCAGGCTCGGCTTCCTCAGCCTCGGCAGGGGAGGGCTCAGGGGAACCAGAGATCAATCTCCTTCTCTTCACTTCTAAAGGAGCATCAGGCTCAGCTGGGGAGGAAGACTCCCCCACCACTTGAGGCTTCGGCACTTCCCACCTCGAGGCTAGCCTCCTCTTAAACTCTGCGCTACGGGTGGCCATCACTTGGTCCGGAGTGACGATAACAGTATGAGCCCGGTTAGAAGTTGAAAGCAAAGCCCGGTACTGATCCTGCAGAGCCTTAGTAAACTTGGGCCTCTTCCGAGCACTCTTGACTGCACAAAGGAAATGAAAAATACCAAGTTTGTCAGTTCTGAGGATATAAGCAAAGCTAAAGCAAACCCAAGAGAATAAGTCTCACCCCTATGGCCCGTAACACAAGGAAACGACGAGGTCTCTCCGGCCTGGAAGTCCTTATGCTCCCATCCTCCTCCAACGAAAAAGTACCACTTCTTCCACGTCTTGTTGGAAGTAGGAACGGAAGACAGGGGTCGGAACCCCTTCTCGAAGGACATATAATAGAGGCCCTCTGCCTGCTTGAACTTCAGATCCATATTGCTACGGATCAAGTCCAGAGACACGTCCACTTTGTTCAGATGTCCCAGCACCATAAATCCTAGAAGATGCCGCCAGCTATTGAGATTCAGGTCGGCAGGGCAGAGCTTGAACCAGCAAAAGAATTGCCTGACTAAATCCGGCAATGGAAGCCTTAAGCCCATTTCAAACCAGGCAAGGAAAACGCAAATCTCCCCGGCTTTAACATCTTGGGGACGGTCCATGGGTCCTGGAACTCTGCAAGTCACATTTGGGGGAAATTCAAATTTCACCCTCCATTCATCCAAGAGGCTTTGAGTGACGGCACTCTCACCCTCTTCTCTATGAGAAGACCTACCAGAGGTCTCCCCGGCCCTGTCTCGGGGCTCTTCGAAAGCATCAACTATTCTAACCCCTGGACTAGGGGGAGGATCAACAGGCCTCTCCTCAATAATTTCAAGAGCAGGGTTACCTACATCTCCTACAACAGACGGACCAGCCATCTCAGAATGGTCTCCTACTCCCTCATTCACAATTCGAGATTCCGAAGGAACAGACATTATTCTCAAACTCAAGAAGAAAGAAGCAAGAGAGGGGGAAAAATCAGTCGAACCTGTTTTCACTTAGGGGATCTGTATTCTTCAAGGTCGCACGAACCAACAATGGCGGATGAAATCTTCTAGCACAGTAAAAATGTCGAGGGAAAGGTCATTTCAAAAATCTCATCCCGTATTTATAAACACGGTATCAGAAGGGACCCACCAAGCCCAAACGCCATGACGGTTCAGAACAATGATGCTCTCGAGAAAACCAACTGTCCGCCCAGTATAATTGTGACCTTGAAAAGACACGGAAACTACCATTTATGATTATCTCCATCTACGACTCAATGCCCACAAGGTAACTGCAATCTCCGATGATCATATCCCTATATTCATGGCGTCGAATCCTAATCAACTTAGGAAAGCTTCGGCCTATATATTAAACCCTAGAGGTACGCTATCAAATTCATGCTCATTCTTTGACTTTCAATACAGTCTTTCAATTCCCTTACTCACTTAAGCATCGGAGCGGCTACCGCCGGAGCCAATCCGGTGGTCCTCTGATCATCTTTCTGAGTGTTCTACAGGTCACGGAGCCCTCACGTGTTGCGAGTCAAAAAGTGCAGCATCAGTAGCTTTGGGACGGGAGCTCTTCTTCCCGTAGAAGGCCTCCCTTCCCTCTAGCTTGTTCGAGGGTATGCCCTCTTGAATTCCTCCCAAGGCCTTGCCCTGATCCCTTTTGTTGTTTCTTCCCCTTTTTCCTTTGACTACTTTGATTTTTTTTTTTTTTTTGGTAAGTAAAATTTTATATAACCAAAAAGAGAGATATACAAGAGGAGAAAAACAAAGCTCGAAACCAAGGAGCTACACAACAACCAAAATAACAAGACTAGAACAAGGGAAAAAGGGGGGAAGGCCTTCAAAAAGATTGCCCGCCTTTCTAACCCACCAGACAAATACTAAACCAACAACTAATTATCCAAATTCAAATCAAATGTGAACCCGTGAGATCAAAATCCCTTGAACCCCAACCAAATTGAAACTTACCCCAGAAAGCCAAGAATCAAGTCAAGATGATCTAAACCCGTTGAACACTTGTTTCAAGAACCTAGATTTGATGAGAACGCCATAAAGGGTTTGCCTTTGATAAGTTCGTAGTTCAATCAAGAACACGTAGAGAAAACTAAAAAATTCTCTATGAAGAAAGCTTTATTCACGTTCCCCCTTTCAAAAGGCAGCTACAAGTCCTTTTAAAACCCACCATGAAACCCTAGGGCCGAATAAGGCCTACATCAATTAAAAGACACGGGCTAGTAGGGAGAGAGGGGGTCACCCTGGCGTAAGCCACGAGCACCTCTGAAATAACCTTCAAGGACACCATTAATGGAAATAGAAAAACTCGGAGTAGTAATACAAGCCTTGATCCATTGAAAATAAGTGGCTAGAAACTTCATTAAATCAAGCACATCCAAGAGAAATTCCCATATAACTGAATCATAAGCCTTCTGAATTTCCACTTTCATTGTGCTTCACGGGGAGCCCCTCTTCTTATGATAATTATGCATGAGCTCTTCGGCAAGAAATATATTGTCACTGATGCTCCTTCCCGACACAAAGGCAGATTGCGCCTCATCAATCAAAGCAGCAAGGATAAGTCTGAGACGATTAGCAAGGATCTTGGTAATGCACTTGTAGATGGTATTACAGCACAAAATGGTATGGTAATCAACTTGGAGGGGTTGGGACCTTAGGCACAAGGGCAATAGTGGTAGCATTGAGCTCACAAAACAAAGAGCTTACAAGAAAGAATTCTTGGATGGCAGCAAGAACATCTTCACCCACAATATCCCAAGTAGCTCGAAAGAAATGACCATTAAAACCATCCGGGCTTGGTGCTTTATTGGGGTGCAAACTAAACAAAGTTTCCTTAATCTCATCTTGACCTCCGGGTTTACTTCACTGCTGAGCTTGAGCATGAGAAATACCTTTAGCTGATGAAATCTATGAGTTGGTCTTTCCCATGATAAGGGATTGAGGGAACCTTCCCCAACAAATTATGGTAGTAGTCCACAATGGCAGCGGAGACTTCCTTACTATCTTCAATCCTGTTACCAGTTCATCTAGTAAACTTCTAAATTTGTTGTGGTTTCTCCTCTAAGTGATGCTCTTGAAAAAGAAACTCGTGTTTTGATCCCCTTCATTAAGTATTGAATCCTTGACTTTTGCATTGCCAAGCTTTCCTCCCACTTTCTCAATTGAGTGCTGCAAGGCTAGCTTTTCTTGGTTTTTCAAGTCAATATCAAAAGGGCTAGAGTTCAAAGAATGTTTTTTTGATAAGAAAATAAAATCATTAAAAGGGGAAAAAATGTACAAGATCAGGGGGGCATACCCCCGAAACAAACCTAGGGGAGGGGAGGACTTCCAAAAGAAGGACACCCATCCCAAGGCTACAAAAGAAGAAACTTACTGGCAAAGAGCTAGGGAACAAAGAGAGCCAAACTAAGAGAAAATGCTACTAGAGAGCGGCCAAATACATTGGAAATGCCTATTAGAGTCAGTTGGGTTCAGGCCTCTAATTGTGGACAACCACCCACGGATCAAATTTTGAATTTGGATAGTAAACGCCAGATGGAACTTCTTTTCGTGAGCAAGAATTTGCGAGTTTCTTTCCCTCCAAATGGTGTAGACAGCGCAGGCTAGAATGAGCTTGCCAAGTAAGGCAGAAAGGATTTTTCCCTTGAATAATGTTGAATGGCAAATAGATTTTTCCAGGCTTCCTCAATAGAGTTGGTAAAAATCTGCCCTCTTGTTTGGTTTAAAAGCTTCAATTCTTTTTTCACTACTTTAAGCTTCCTACTTAAAATGAACATAGCAGATCCTTCAACATCCTGACTCTAAGTTTTGTGGGCAACTTGTTGAAAGGGTTCACATTCCAACTAGAAGTTAAAGAACTTAAATGGCCTCCCTTTGTATTTAACATCAACTCCAGTCTGAACAATCATAGGACTATGATCTGAACTTAAACATGGCATGCCTACAAACCTTCTTCTTTTCCCCCACTAGGAAGACAAGGCGATTTAGACCCCCTCTTCCAATAGGGCTTTCTCCATCAGTTCAGCTTGGGATACCCTGAAGTGTCGTAACCCCCAGGTCCACTGGTGGAAGCTTATTTGGCATCCAAAAGCTATTCCCCCTGTTGGATTTATTCTATGGTTGGCTATTCGTCAGAGTTTAAGTACCAAAGATCGCCTCTTTTATTCTCCGCCTGGCCATGATCCTAAATGCCTTCGTTGCTTGAGGGAGAACGAGAGTCACAGCTATCTTTTCTTTTCCTGTCCCTTCTCCTCTAACATATGGTCCTATTTGCTTTCCAAAAGTGGATTTCAAAGCCCAACTGGGGACCGGCAACAGATTGTTCTTTGGGCCAGCAACACATTCAAAGGTAAAAATTCTCCTCAATTATAGGCAAGCTTACCCTAGCTTGCACGGTCTATAACATTTGGCGTGAAAGAAATAGCAGATTATTCACCATGGTTAAGAAAAACCCTCAGGCTATCATAGCTCAAACCCAGGATATGATCCGTGGCAGGCTCATTACCTCTAAAGGGATTGTGAACTCAAACTCCAATAGGCATCTTCAGTGTATTTGGTCTCTCCCAAGTAGCATTTTTAAAGAGTAATGTTTCTATGTGATATACCACAAACAGACACACCAATCACTTTGAGACACGTGTGCCCACTGAGTTAACAAATCTCGATCCTACAGAGCTGACAATTTCGATCATACAGAACAGCCACAAGCCTTCAGGGTATTCTCATATATGTCTATCATACAGAGCAACCACAAGCCTTCAGGGCATTCTTCTTTATATATCATTCAGAGCCGATAAACTCGGTCATACAGTGCAGATGAAGCCTTCAAGACATTCTCATATATACATCTTCCAGACCTTCTGTTCTGGATAATATTTATTCAACACTTCATATGGATCCAATCTTATGGTTTCCTTAACAACTGTCAAGCGGGAATAAGGAAACGATCTTCAATGCGGAAACTACTATTTATTATTATCTCCATCTACGACTCAAGGATCCAGAAGGTAACTACAATCTCCGATGATCATATCCCTATATTCATGGCATCGAATCCTAATTAACTTAGGAAAGCCACAGCTTATATATTAAATCCTAGAGGTACGCTTTTACTTTCATGCTCATTCTTTAGCTTTCAATACAGTTTTTTAATTCTCTTACTTACTTAAGCATCGGAGCGGCTACCGCCGGAGCCAATCCGGTGGTCCTCTGATCATCTCTCTGAGTGTTCTACAGGTCACGGAGCCCTCACGTGTTGCGAGTCAAAAAGTGTAGCATTAGTTTGGCGCCGTCTGTGGGAAACGACTAATCTCCAAAGTGTTCTACTCATAAAACTCATCTTTTTCCCCGCCGGAAAACCATGGCACCAAATCTCTTACCACGACAGAATGCTCAGAATGCGCAAAACACTCAACGTCAGCCGCCTGCTCCCCGCACAAGGGGGGCAGCGGCCAATCCTATGCGACAAGAGATCGAAGCCATAAAACGACACAATGAACTGGTGCAGGAACAGCTGCTTACCATCACTAGAACGCTGGCGACACTTACACAGAACCAAGCAACGGGTTCTCCTAGCCCGCCGGTCAACTTCGTTGTAGGGACGCAACCTCCTGTTGCTACTGAGAACGCCGAACCTCATGCGCAGGCTCCAACTAACCTGCCTGGGCACCCCTCAGGCATTGCTTGCGCTGGTCGAGATCCACAGCCATCAACAGTTCTTGGCTGGGGAACATCCGCTTTCGTTCCCGACGTGCATTACCGAAGCACTACTCGAGCCCCAACTCCTAGGGTTTCGGAAGCACCGCCGGCACCGCAGGAACCTTATCATGCAGCACCAGTCCCTCCGGTTCGGATTCCTCCTCCGTCCGAAGGGCGCAATCAACCCTACTACCCTGAAGCCGAGGCTGTCAGACAGGGTTCACAAGATGTCTGAGTCAAAGACCCGCGGAGGGTACAGGAAATTGCCGAGTCAATAGACCGGACAGTCACCATGAGAGGACCTCAAAACCCTCCAGAACAAGACGAACTGGCCAGGCTGCTCGGAAGACTGGCCACTCCCTTCACTCAAGCTATCATGTCAGAAGAGAGGCCCAGAAAGTTCATGGTGCCTAAGTTCACTCTCTATGACGGATCTGGAGATCCAGGAGATCACCTTTCTCATTACCAGCATACGATGGCCCTTCACGAAGCTTCGGATGCTTTCATGTGCCGGACGTTCATCACCAGCTTAAAGGGAACTGCTCTGAAGTGGTTCCACAACCTCCCTCCGAACTCCGTTACCAGCTTCTACGAGCTCGGTAGGCAGTTCTTAGACAGGTTTATGACCAGCAGGAGGCTCAGAAGGGGGACAGAATTCCTGCTGAATGTAAAGCAGACCAGGGAGGAATCCCTCCGAGCCTACATTGCACGCTTCAACACCGAACTCACTGAGATCACGGATTGCAGCTTGAAATTCCTCGTAGCAGCCCTTACAGCCGGGCTTGCCCAAGGTGTGTTCAGAGATTCCTTGACAAAGAGCCCTCCAGCCGATATGGCGGCACTAATGGATCGGGCCAAAAAATATATCAACCTAGAATAGGCCAACCGCTCAGCCCAGAAGGGCAAGGATCAGACCCAGAGGGATAATCCGAAGCGGGAGGATCACAAGAAGGAGGATCACAGAAGAGACTCCAACAAAAAGAGGGCCAGGAGCCCAGAGAAGAGAACAGCTCCCAGAGCTGTGTACAACTCCGCACCAAGGGAGTTCACACCAACTTCACTCCCTGAACACCACTCCGAACCAGGTACTCCGACAGATCAGGGATCGGGAAAACCAGAGGTGGCCGGAGCCAATCAAGGGAGATCCCAGCCTGCGGGACCAAAGTAAGTATTGCAATTTCCATAAAGATCATGGACATACAACTAACTCTTGTAGGACCCTCCGATATGAGATAGAGCAGCTCATAAAGAAGGGACGTCTTCGGGAGTTCATCAAGCAGGACGGACGACAGAACCCCCAAGAGGACAAGCCTCAGCAGCGGCCAGATCAGAGGCCCGAATAGAGGCAGGAGCAGAGGGAAGGATGAAACGAGCCTCAGAGGCAGAACAATCACGTCATCTACGTCCTCCATGCTGACTCCCCTGTTACAGGAATGTCCAACAGGGCAAGAAAGAGATATGCTCGGGAGGCCAGAACCGCCCCGAACGTCCTGCAGATCTCCAACGTCGAAAAGAGGCTCAAGCCAGGGCCGGAGATCCAGTTCACCGAGCAAGATCTAGTAGGGGTACACTGCCCTCACAGTGATGCCCTCGTTATTACCCTCAGAATCGCCAACTTCGAGACCAGAAGAGTCCTGGTCGACACTGGCAGCTCAGTCAACATTCTGTTCTATGAACCGCTTAAACAGATGGGCATAGACCAGGACAACGTCAAGCCCACCACTGCCGTGATGGCAGCTTTTGATGGCAACCTCAGCACCCCACTGGGGAGAGTTGACCTTCCTACCACTGTAGGAGAAGGTGAAGGGCAGAAGACCACCATCACGGAATACATGGTGCTGAACATGAAGTCTCCCTACAACGTCATAATCGGGAGACCCTGGTTGCATCAGATAGGGGCAGTCACTTCGACCCTTCATCAGTATCTGAAGTACGTCCACAACCAGGGCGTGCACTCGGTCCGAGGATGTTAGCCAACCTCCCGAGAGTGTCATGCTATTGCCCTCAAGGAGAAAGCTCCGAAATAGCAATTACATTACACTCGAGACTGTGCAGATCCGGTCTTCACTCACACTCCTGAGGTGGAAGATTGCCCATCCAGCGTTGAAGAACCCCTGAGTCCGAGGGGACGTGACAGCTGAGCCAAACCTGTTGGCGAGCCCATTAAAATACTGGTCAGTTCAGAAGCAGAGGGGCATTACTTGTACATTGGCCCAGACCTTACACACACCGAGCAGGAAAAGATAGTCAGGTTTCTGAAAAACAACCTCTCTATCTTTGCTTGGGAGACCAGGGACATGGAAGGAATAGATCCTAATCTAATAACTCACAAACTGATGGTAGATCCGGATCACCCCCCAGTCAGACAGAAGAGAAGGCCGATTGCTCCTGATCGGCATCAGATTATAAACGAAGAAGTCCAGAGGCTGCTAGATGCCAGGATGATACGGGAAGTTTTCTATCCCGAGTGGCTAGCCAACACCGTGCTTGTTAAGAAGAAGAACGGCAAGTGGAGAGTCTGTGTTGACTATACAGACCTCAACAAAGCATGCCCCAAAGACAGCTTTCCACTGCCGAGAATAGACCAACTGGTTGACGCCACTGCAGGGCATGAACTTATGAGTTTCATGGATGCATACTCTGGATACAACCAGATCCAAATGTACCCTCCAGATCAAGAGAAGACTGCCTTCATAACCGAAAGAGGACTCTATTGCTACAGAGTGATGCCTTTCGGTTTGAAGAATGCTGGAGCCACTTATCAGCGGTTGGTGAACAAGATGTTCAGCCCACTACTCGGTAGCACCATGGAGGTTTACATCGACAACATGCTGGTAAAAAGCCTTCAGAAAGGCAGTCACCTCCAGCACCTGGCCCAGACCTTCGATATCCTCAGACAACACAGGATGAAGCTCAACCCCTCGAAATGTACCTTCGGAGTTACGAAGGGAAAATTCTTGGGATACATCGTCTCTCAAAGGGGTATCGAAGCAGATCCCACTCAGATCCAAGCCCTGATTGGGTTGAAGTCACCAAGAACCAGAAAGGAGATTCAGGCACTGAACGGCAGAATTGCCACACTGAGCAGATTTATATCCAAGTCCACTGATCGCTGCCTACCTTTCTTTAAAGCTCTGAAGGGCAGCAGGACTTTGCAATGGATAGAAGAATGCGAGCAGTCCTTTCAAGAACTGAAGGAGTATCTAGCCTCTCCAGAGCTCCTGTCAAAACCAGTACAAGGAGAAAAGCTGCTCCTGTACCTTGCAGTCTCCGAGAACGCGGTCAGCTCCGCACTGATTAGACAGGACAGAGGAGTACAGAGGCCTATATTCTACGTCAGTAGGGCACTACTTGACACGAAGAAAAGATACCCAGAAATAGAGAAGCTAGCCTATGCCTTGGTTATATCAGCTCGGAAGCTTCGACCTTATTTCCAGGCCCATCCAATCGAGATCCCAACTGCCTATCCCCTGAAGTCAATACTGAGGAAACCTGAAGTATCGGGAAGATTGGTAAAGTGGTCTGTAGAGCTAGGGGAGTTCGACATAGCATATGTACCCCGGAACTCCATCAGAGGGCAGGCCTTAGCTGACTTTGTAGCCGAGTTCACCCCGGCACTTCAGAACAAAGCACCAGTCACCGAGACTTTAGGAACCTGGCTGCGCTGTACATTGATGGATCATCAACCAATCAAGGATCAGGGGTAGGCCTGGTACTACAGTCCCCTGATGGGCTCACATCAGAAAAAGCAGTTAGTCTGGGATTCAGAGCTTCTAATAGTGAAGCCGAATATGAAGCCCTAATCTTAGGGATGAAACTTGCCTTGGAATGCGAGGTTCAGAACCTCGCTGTCTTCTCTGACTCCCAACTGGTAGTAAGCTAGGTCTTGGGAGAATTTGCCTTCAAAAATGACAGGATGCTTCGGTATTCCGAACTGGTGAGCCACTTGAAGAATTCCTTCCAGACGTTTACCATCCAGAAAATTGAGAGGAGCCAGAATTGCAGAGCAGATGCTCTGGCTAACATTGGCCTCCCGCCTCAAATCTGAAGCAGACTCCACAGTTAAAATCTCTTTTCAGCAAGGATCCAGCATCGAGGAAGCACAAGTCGCTCAAATTGACAAACAGCCCCAGAACTGGATGACCCCGATCCTCCAGTATCTAAGGTCCATTCTCCTCCCAGAAGACAAAAACAAAGCCAGGAGAATCCGAATCAGAGCGGCTCAGTACCTGATCCTGAACAATAAGCTTTACAGAAGGTCGTATTCTCAACCTCTGCTAAAATGCTTAGCCCCAGACGAATCACAGTATGTCTTGGCTGAAATACATAAGGGAATCTGCGGGAATCATAATGGGGGTAGAACTATAGCCCACCGAGCTCTATCGCAGGGCTACTACTGGCCCTGCATGTTGAAGCAGGCTAAAGAATATGTTCGGATGTGCGACAAGTGCCAGAGATTTGCCGCGTACCAACATCAGCCTCAGCACGAGCTTATCCCGATTCCTAGTCCTTGGCCCTTTGCTCAATGGGGAATGGACACTGTGGGCCCGTTACCACGAGCACCTCCAAACAGGAAGTACCTCTTGGTGGCCATCGACTACTTCTCTAAATGGGCCGAAGCCGAGCCTTTAACGCATATTACAGAAAAGGAAGTCGAAAGCTTCACCTGGAAGAACATTGTCTGCAGGTTTGGCATACCACGTGTAATTATCTCGGACAATGGGACACAATTCACTGGTAAAGCCTTCAAGGCATTCTGCGAAAATCTCAACATCAGGCAGCACTTTGCCTCTTCAGGCCATCCGCAAGCAAACGGGCAAGCAGAGGTCACCAACCGAACATGAGGGAGGATCTACCAGCCTATTTTCATCAACGTTCACTAATTGCATTTGAGGATCGGTCTCAGAAGGACTTCCCAAACCAGAGTGTGATTCTAAGCCAGACATGGCGAACAAGAGAAAGAAATGAAACAAATGAGAAGGAGTGTAGAAGGGGACTAAAAGTTGAACCTGAGATCAGTAAAGGATTATGAACACCGGGTAACCTCCAAACTTCAAGATATGTCAAATGGCGGTCTGGTACTATAGAAGTAAACGCAGAAGAAAAGTATGAAAGACCTTTCCCTCTCTTTATATACACATTCGAAATATGAGCCTTCCAAGATGAGCCGACACAACGGTTGAGAGTAATGATGAATTCACAAGTATCGGCTGCGCAATAAATGACGCGTTAAACCGACGTCTTAAGAAATGGGAAAGCAAAACGTATGACTCTTCACAAAACCCTCAACCCTAGTTAAAACCCTAGCTTTTAACAAGGGCTCGGGGGGGGGGGGGGGAGTAGCTGATATACCACAAACAGACACACCAATCACTTTGAGACACGTGTGCCCACTGAGGTAACAAATCTCGATCCTACAGAGCTGACAATTTCGATCATACAGAACAGCCACAAGCCTTCAGGGTATTCTCATATATGTCTATCATACAGAGCAGCCACAAGCCTTCAGGGCATTCTTATTTATATA
Organism: Nyssa sinensis; assembly: GCA_008638375.1. Lineage (NCBI taxonomy): Eukaryota > Viridiplantae > Streptophyta > Magnoliopsida > Cornales > Nyssaceae > Nyssa > Nyssa sinensis. The sequence goes on from CM018032.1 coordinate 23,623,265, forward strand.
TCATTCAGAGCCGATAAACTCGGTCATACAGTGCAGATGAAGCCTTCAAGACATTCTCATATATACATCTTCCAGACCTTCCGTTCTGGACAATATTTATTCAACACTTCATATGGATCCAATCTTATGGTTTCCTTAACAACTGTCAAGCGGGGAATAAGGAAACGATCTTCAATGCGGAAACTACTATTTATTATTATCTCCATCTACGACTCAAGGATCCGAAGGTAACTACAATTTCCAATGATCATATCCCTATATTCATGGCATCGAATCCTAATTAACTTAGGAAAGCCACGACTTATATATTAAACCCTAGTGGTACGCTTTTACTTTCATGCTCATTCTTTGGCTTTCAATACAGTCTTTCAACTCTCTTACTTACTTAAGCATCGAAGCGGCTACCGCCGGAGCCAATCCGGTTGTCCTCTGATCATCTCTCTGAGTGTTCTACAGGTCACGGAGCCCTCACGTGTTGCGAGTCAAAAAGTGCAGCATCACTATGTTTTCTTTTTTGTAGCTTTGGGACGGGAGCTCTTCTGCTTGTAGAAGGCCTCCCTTCCCTCTAGCTTGTTCGAGGGTATGCCCTATTGATCTTGTATTTTCTTTTCTTCTATATATTTCATTTACCCACCAAAAAAAAAAAAAAACACGATCAAGCTTCCTTAAGATAGTATCACTGCCATACTGATGATTGGTCCAAGTCAAATGGAAACCAGTGTACCTGAGGTCCTCTAATTCTGCATCGATAAGACAGTTATTACATTCCTCCATACAAGGAGGCCAATCCGTACTACCACCAATCCTCTCATTGCTAAACTGAACAACATTAAAATCCTCCATGACAATCCAAGGCAAATCATTGTTGAGGGTCACTTATTGACGCAAACTACTCCAAACCCGTCTTCGATCCATGACAATGTTATGACCATAAATAACTGAAAGATAAAACCAAATCCCTTTCCCCCTAATTTGGGCAAGGCAATGAACTGCTTGCGCCATAGAGTTAAGAAGAGTAATCTAAATAACCTCATCATCCCACCCAATCCAAATTCTACCATTGTTAACATCAACATAATTATGGACAAAGCTCCACTTTGGACAAAAGAGCGGGATACCTTCTCAAATTTGGCATGCTTGACCTTTGTTTCCACCAACCCAAAACACAAGATAGCATGAGCTTGAATGAGATGCTTTATTTCTTGTTGTTTCAAGAGGAGATTCACTCCCTTAATGTTCCAGCAAGCTAAATTGATCATTTAAACCTAGAGAATTTTGAGTTCTTCCCAGAGCCATGCCCTAATCCCTTCTGATGCTTCTTCCCCTTATTGCTGCAACCACCCTAGTTTCTCTGTCTAAGTAATTCTACAAAATCCACCAACTGCCTCCTAATATTTGATTAATCCGACCTGGGAGTGGTATCCAGCCCTAAGATCTGAGTTCCTCCACTCTCCTCATTCATACCTCTCTCAACTGGAGTAGCTGGAACTGTTTCTTCCTCTACCAAATCCTCTTCACTCTACGGGTCCCTAACCTTCCAATTATGGACACTTTCTTCTCTAGTAGCCACATCACATGACCTTTCCATGCAGTTTTCACATACCACCTCCTTCTTCCCAAATTCTTCTTAATGGGTAGAACTAGTGGAAGCTTTTCCATTTTCATATAACACTTGAAGCTGATTTTGCAAATTCATACTTGGTTTTCGAGGAGAGATACTACTTTGATTTCCTTTGGCTGAATACTAGGATTCCCAATCAAATTGGGGTTAGAGTTCGCCTCTACTTCCTTTGGGTGAAGATCCTTACTATTCCACACCTTCTTAGTAGGAAGATTGCATTTAGAACAGAACATAAGAATCCATTGGTATTCAACATAAATAGTAACACTTGTTTCCTCATCCAATTGAAGCTCAAATTGTTCCGGGGGTCTAACCAAGTTCAATTTCTATACAAATACGCGTAAAGGTGGTTTGGCTAAACTGTTCTGTTGTGGCATCTGTATAGAGGGGTTTGCCAATAGCACTCGCAACATAACTTAACCTCTTTGCTGTCCATAATTCTAAGGGAATGTCATAAAACCGAGCCCAAGTAGGAATTATCCTAGAGGCTTCCTTTGAAAGTTTCATTTTAGGCCTCCATTTCTGTGAAATTATGGGGCGCCCAGAAAAGTGCCGTGGTCCCCCTTCCAAAATGGCTACCATTGAGATCGGATCCAAAAACTTGAAAAAGAAAAAACCTCTTCCATTAGTCAACACTTCTTTTAAACCCTTTTTGCCCTACAGTCGAAATGCCACATTGTTAACCCATTGGTAATTTAATTTTTGGTCCAGAAAATAGCCCACCAAAGTTGTAGCCCACATTTAATTCCCTTCATTCAAGACCTTAGGAGGGGGTTGGACCACCACCTTGTCTTCCTTCACGCTTGGAGCCACATACTTAAGGGTAAAACCCTTATGCTGAACATTGTTGTTAACCACTTGTCTCCATGATTTAGCCATCGGATTTGCCACATTTTCAACCCCAATATCCACTCTACTAGGTAGCCCCATTTGCGTCCAAAGAGGACAGCCCCTTGCTGGCACTTTTGAGATCTGAAAAGGTACTTTTTGTGGCTATCAATAGGTCTTGGACAACCTCCACGCCACCTCTTTGGTTACCATTATTGCCCAAAGGTTGTTCCTCCTTTGCCCCATCCGAAATGCCGCACATAGCTGGACAAAACGTGGCTAACCCAATAGCACTTTCAACTTTTGGCATGCCTATGGATGGTTCCCCCCCTCTTCCATGGATCCACAAATTACCCAATGGGTGTTCCCAATTTTTTCTTGATAGGACAGCCCCTTGCTGCCACAAATAGGGTCTGGAAAAGCGCTTTAGGTGGCTGTCATATCTTGGACGACCCTTACTTCGCCCATTTCGGTTAGAGGATTACCCATAGGTTGGACCCTTTTTACCCCAAAGGTATTGCCGCCCCTCACAGCTGAATAGAATAGCTCTTTATTGCTGCAAATCAGATCTGAGAAAGGCCCTTTTTGGGGTGTCATGCAACCTTGGACAGCTTGCACTTCATTCCCTTGGTTAACCACATTACCCACCAGTTGGTCCCCATTTGCTACACTCTATTGCCGCCCAAATCTAACCTAGAGGTAGCTGTACCATCAACTTTTTGCTTGTCTTGGGAAGGCCTTCCATCCCGCTCATAGGTCCCTGAAGTACCCAACAGGTATTGGTCATTTGCAACTTTTTTAGTCAGCCACTTTTTGCCGCAAAGAGTTGGGCAGACAAGGAGGATAGTTCCAATATTTTCACCTTTTTGCTTTTCTAGGGTAGGTTGCCCATCACCCCTATGAATCTCACTATTACCCAATGGAAAATCCCCATTTTGAGCTTGAAGGGACACCTCTTTGCTGCAAAGGGCTGGGTAGAAAAGGGGCAAAACTCCACGTGCCACCTGAACACCACTCCCTCCACCTCCACGACCTTCATGGCTGCCATTGTTGAGGCTTCTGCTTCCTCTAATACTTGGAGAAGACAAATCACCATGGAAAGATTCCATTAAGAAAGACGGGTCTTTCGAAAAACCCTCGAACTCAGCCTTAAGATCCAACGCGGCTTGAGGAATAAACTCCCCTTTTTTCGCACGGTCTGCCCATGAATGGGCTGAACATGTATCATGGATTGAAACTTCCTCCCGGGCAGCACCATCAACACCTTCACTAATACCATCCAATCGTGACTCTATCAACAAAGCACTCAAATCATGACGACCATGGACATTTGAAATGTTAGCATTCAAGATTATAGGAGAGAAAATGGATTCAGCTGCCCCTTGAGCTTCCATAACTGTCCTATCTTCACCATGAACTTTAGACAATGAAACATAAGCTTGCACTAAATGAGGATAATCATTTGTAGGTGGACAATCAATAATATTTGCATTTAATGGCAGATTGGAAGCCATTAGTGCATACCGAACAAGAAAAAAATAAAAGGGGTTATAAAAAATCTAGAGTGAGAAGCACCCCTTCTCTCTAGAATCCATTTACCCTTTTATCTCTAGTGATGCCTTTAGGCGTTGGCCACTCTTTGATGGCCTTGCTTGCTTTTCCTGGTTCTTCAAATCAATATCAAGAGGATTAGTATTAAAAGAATGTTGGATTGCAAAGAGATGCTGCCGAGTTGCCTCAATAGTGGTAGAGACTCTTCAATTCCTTTTTCACTACTTTAAGCTTCTTACACAAAATGAACATAGCAGATCCTTTAATTACTTGACTCCAAGCTTTATCGACAACCGGCTCAAAGGCTTCACATTCCAACCAGAAATTAAAAAACTTAAAAGGCTGCCCTTTGCATTTAAAATCAACTCTAGTCTGAACAATCACAAGGCTATGATCTGAAATGTCGGAAGGCAAGAACTCCACCTCTGACTTACTAAAATCTGCCATCCAGCTATCATTAGCCAACACACGATCAAGCGTCCTTAAGATTGTATCATTGCCGTACTGTCGATTAGTCCAAGTCAAATGGCAACCAGTGTACTTGAGATCCTGTAATTTTGCAACTTTAAAGTAGTTATTACATTCCTCCATACAGGGGACCAATCCATACTGCCTCCAATCCTCTCATTTCTAAACTGAACAACATTAAAATCTCCCATGACAATCCAGGGCAAATCATTGTTTAGAGTTGCTTGTTGCCGCAGGCTACTCCACACTCGTCTCCGCTCCATGACATTGTTGTGACCATAGATAACAAACATATAAAACCAATTCTTTCCCCCTAATTTGGGCAAGGCAATAGATAGCTTGCTCTATAGAGTTAAGGAGAGTAATCTGAAGAACCTCATCATTCCACCCAATCCAAATTCTACCATTATCAACATCAACATAATTATGAATAAAGCTCCAGTCAGGACATAAAGAGTGAGATACCTTCTCAAAATTGGCATGCTTGACCTACGTTTCCACCAACCAAAGACACGAGATAACATAAGCTTTAACAAAATGCTTTATTTCTTGTTGTTTCAAAAGGAGATTCACACCCCTAATGTTCCAACAAGCTAAATTGATCATTTAAACTATGAGAATTTGGAACTCCTCACAAAGCCTTGCCTTGATCCCTTATTGCTTACTATAAGAAATTTGGTCATGGACAAAATCAATGCAAACAACCTACTAAGCAGGTGTGGAAGGGGAAAGATGTGCAACCTAAGGAAGTAGAAGTGAATTCAATTTGGATTCTAATTCTCAACTAGAGGAAACCGAAGGCAGTAGTGGCCTGTCCAAACCAAGTGTGAGTATTTCTTCTATAAAGTAATGTGTTAATCTACAAAATAAATTTCAAGTGCTAGATGAGAGTGGGGAAGCCTCCACTAGTTCTAATCACTAAGAAGAGAAAGGGAAGCAAGAATTGGGCTGCAATGACAATAGCAAAGAGAGTGCTTATCAAGTTAAAGCTAAAATGAGAATTAGTCATGAATTGGATGAAGGGGAACAGCAAGTTGAGGGGGTTTTGGGAAAGGAATAAAAGGCACCAGCAACTCCAATTGACAGAGGAAAGCATAACACCCTGAACTTAATTTTACTGTTTAATTAATGTAATGAAGTTCTTTTTGAATCCAATGCAGCGATTTAACTATTTAAGCCTTATTTTTTTTTGGTGGGTAAATGAAATATATAAAAGAAAAGAAAATATAAGATCAAGAGGGCATACCCTCGAACAAGCTAGAGGGAGGGGAGGCCTTCTATAGGCAGAAGAGCTCCCATCCCAAAGCTACAAAAAAGAAACATACAAAACGTTACTCTTTAAAAATGCTACTTGAGAGAGACCAAATACACTGAAGATGCCTATTGGAGTTTGAGTTCACAATCCCTTTAGAGGTAGTGAGCCTGCCACGAATCATGTCCTGGGTTTGAGTTATGATAGCCTGAGGGTTTTTCTTAACCGTGGTGAATAATCTGCTATTTCTTTCACGCCAAATGTTATAGACCGTGCAAGCTAGGGTAAGCTTGCCTATAATTGAGGAGAGTTTTTTGCCTTTGAATGTGTTGCTGGCCCAAAGAACAATCTGCTGCTAGTCCCCAGTTGGGCTTTGAAAATCACTTTTGGAAAGCAAATAAGACCATATGTTAAAGGAGAAGGGACATGAAAGGAAAAGATGGCTGTGACTCTTGTTCTCCCTCAAGCAACGAAGGCATCTAGGATCATGGCCAGGCGGAGAATAAAAAAGGCGATCCTTGGTACTTAAACTCTGAGGAATAGCCAACCATAGAATAAATCCAACATGGGGAATAGCTTTTGGATGCCAAATAAGCTTCAACCAGTGGACCTGGGGGTTACGACTCCTCAGGGTATCCCAAGCTGAACTGATGGAGAAATCCCCATTGGAAGAGGGGATCCAAATCGCCTTGTCTTCCTGGTGGGGGAGAGGAAGAAGGTTTGTAGGCATAACATGTTTAAGTTCAAGGAGATGAGGAGAGTTAGCAGTAGGCCAATTCCAATGATGATCCAATATGATAGAACCAACTTTAGCATATCTCCCAAGACCGGAATCATAGATAACCCTTTCTCCCATGTTGTCATATATGGAGCCATTGGGGAGCCAATAGTCAAACCAGAGAGATGCAAACTGGCCATTCCCAATGGAAATTCTGATGAACGACTTAAACAATTGCCTGAATTTAAGCATTTTCCTCCAAGCCCATGAGCAGGATTGGGGACACTTGACCTCCCAAAAGCTTTTACCTTTGAGGATATTGCTGTGAATCCAGATAACCCAAGGAGAATTGGAGGGGTTTTGAAACATTGACCATATAAGCTTCCCCAGAGCTGCTTTATTCCAATCCTAGAGCTTCTTTATCCCAAGCCCTCCTTGATCTTTAGGACAAGTAATATCATCCCAAGCGACTTTGGATCTGGAAGGAATAAGATGGTTGCCACTCCAAAGAAAAGATCTCATGGCTTGTTCGACTTGATTAATCACCTTCTTAGGGAGAATGAAATGGGAAGACCAGAAGACCTGAATGCTAGAAAGCACTGATTTGACACAAAGCCTTTAACATCGAAGCTAACCTAAATGAGGAGTGACCGGAAGAAACTGCTTCACAAAAAGAGCAATAGAAAAGAAAATATAAAGGAAATAGCCAAAATGGAAATCTGCGCCAGCCAAACGAGGCATAAGCCCAAAACAGTGGAAAAATGCCAAATTGTGAGGCCAAGGGGATTTCAACCCTAGACCAAGTGAGGGGAACACATGGCACCCAAAAAGTTACCAAGTGGGCTGCCAGCATCCTTGTGCCTAAATATACAACAGAATTGTATATAACCTCAATTTAACCAAGGCCACCTCCCAAATTGGCAATGGCCATTCAAGCAACACCGCATCCCACATCATCCTATGCTTTAGCCCTCATCATAATGCCCGCTCCAGCCATCATCATCACACCCCAACCCTATAATGTGCATTGATAGGTGTAATTGTATAGGTATGCAATTATATATATAAGTTATAAACTATAGAACACTTCAGGTGTGTGTGCAGTGTTCAGACAATGGGTGTGTGAGACTCAGCAATGTGTTTGCGTGTGAGTGGCAAATATATATAGAGAGAGAGAGAGACACACACACACACACACACTTTGTATATGTGTATACTTGTGTGTGAGTGTGTGTGTGTGTGTGTGTGTGTCCATTGGAGGTATAAAGGAGGGGACTAGGGAGTGCATAAGCAAAACATAACCAACCATTGAAGGTCTCACCGTGAGCCTAAGAGAAAAGAGGGACTTGATTGACAGTATAGGCAACAACCTCAAAATTTTCCTTCTTATTCTTTCCCTCTGTTTCAGTATATTTAAGCCTTACATTTCATGCATGCATTGAACTGACACTAAGGGACCGATTTTGAGCAGATTAGGAGAGCTTGAGAAGCTTGGAGCGCTTGATCCATGGGAGGCCGCCATTGACAGACCTCAATAGGTGTAGGTCTGAGACCATCGAGACCAAACCAAGTTTCGTTGGTCAAGCCCTGAACTAGACCTCATGAGGGTTCTAAAAATGCTAAACAAGGACCCAAACACCCTAGGGAAGACCACTAAAACTAAACTTGCAGGTCTCGAGTTTGAAACCCAGACTCTGAAATGGGCTCCTAAACCTTATTTTAGAATGAGAATTGAACCTCCATGCCATGACGGTCATAATGATCCAAACCTCACTAGCAATGGAGATGAAATGACTATTTACAAGCCAGTTGCAGGTCGCGACTATCCAACCCATGGCTCCTAGAGCTTTATTCGAACCCTAAAGTAAATGCCAAACCCTTGCCCTTACCTTTAGTGACCGATACGACCCAAAAATAGAGACCAAATCAACCCCACAATGCACGAAATTGAAAAGATTTGGAAACAGGAATTAGGGCAACAATCGAGGGTGTTTTGAGGACGAAGATGAACAGTAAACTTGAAACGTCACCGTTTAAAACAATAGTGGCCACACGACACCATTTTCATCAAGTAGTAATTTAAATTTAAAACCAAAAGCTACGCCGTTTCAATTAATTCATTAAGTGCGATGACGCCGTTTCCATTCTGTGTTTTTAAAACAAATCAGAAGCCAACCTGTTTGGCTACGGAAATAGCAAAATTGAATTGGTGTCCATGCGCGGAATAAGGATATTGTGTTATCCCACCCCTGCTTGTCCGCCATTTGGATCAAGAAAAAAAAAAAAAAGGGAGTCGCAGCGCCCCTGGAATCAAACCCTTGTCCGATTGGGGAGGTGGCACTTAAACCTGTGAGTCAACCACTGTGCCACCCATTGTGCGCCTGTTGAAAACTCACCCAAATATATATATATATATATATATATATATATTATACTGATACTATTTAATTAATTTAAATTATTTAAAAATAGGTAAATGACCCGATGTCTAAATTAATTAAACAAATAGTGTATTTTAATTGTGTCGAACATTCTGGACCTAATGGTGAGGTCCATTTTGTGAACCGGGATTTCAAAAAATTAAGTCACGTAAAATATGAAATTACCATTTCACCCCTAGAGGTACCCGAAGCCAAATAAGAAGCCGCGAAGGCCTAAATTTATTTTCTTGGACGTTCTGGACTCAACGGTGGAGTCCGTTTACCCAAATAAAATACTCTGAAGGCCGATGTAATAAATTTAGCAACCTTAAAAATAAAATTAAATAATACCAAGAGAGTTAAATAAATCACGAACATTAACATCGACCTAAATAATTGAGATGAGTTAATAACAATTAAATTTTTGATTTATAGGAACCTCCAGAGGGAAGGAGAAGGAGACTTGAATTAATAGAACTGCCGAAAGTTATTTTTGAAGTAAGTAATTGATGCTGCACTTTTCGACTTGCAATAAGTGTCACATCCCCCTTACCCACCCTGTGCGGATTAGGGGCATGCAACCGGCCAGTTAGGCACCCATCGGTTTTTTTTTTTTTTTTTTTTTTTGAAATCAAAATGCCGACGGTAATCCTAACCACAGGCCATTCATCAGTAACATCCAAGTACAATGCATTCAATTAATATAAGTTGCAGCGGAATTAAGGGAATGCATAACACCTTGGCAGAGCCATTAATACATCCATGGTTAACTATTACATCATTGTCCTACAAAAGATACTAGTCTTAGGTTTCAGTACATCATATTCAAAAATGGAGTTAGGTACAAAAATGGTTAATTCATGGATTCTTCAAAATAGTGCTTCGGGTCTCCAACCCGCTAATCTCGGTCGCTAGGTCCATCACCTGAAAAATGTTAGGGAAGGGGTGAGCTTTAAAAAGCCCAGTGAGTAACACGGGTCCCCTGTCATGGGTTTCAAACCATTGTTGTTTATAAAACAGGTGGTCGGATCAGACATTTTAGAGGATATAGTTAAATCCGTATATTTGAACAATATTTAAAACAAGAATACAGTCAAAACATCATAGCAACAGAACAGTTCAATAATGGGCATAGCAGAACAGTATAACAGGATAACAGTACAGTATGCACACTTTAAATAGTGCAATATGCTCATACAGAGTTCAAGACTGAATTTGGTACCATGAGTCAGTAGTTCTTTTAGTAAAAACAAGGATAATTTCATTTCAATACGGAACAGTGAAATCGGACAGGGTAAAATTTAGTCATGCATTGAGTAAAAGCATGGAAGACAGTATATCAGTAGAAACAGTACAGTACAGTATTTAAAAAATACAATAACTAGACGGTGTACTTATACACCAATTCAGGAGTCTAGGTTACTCACCTTGTGCGGTATCGGGTTTTAACTGAGAAGCCTTTCTCTTCTTCTTATCCTTCTTTATCCTAGAAAATTTATGAACATTTCGTAAATCTCACATGAATCTTAACTTGGTTTATTTTAATTCAAAATTCAACCTGAGTTAGACTATCTCGCTGTCTATGTGTTTTTATGATAATTGAAATTCACCTTTGCACCCACTCTTTCAGGGTTTCCGTGTCTTCCTGTTTCTTTAGTTTGGCCTCCGCGACCATTTCCTTGGTACGCATCTTGTATATAAACGGTCGTACGGAGACTACCTCAGTCGTTTTGGCTATCCTTATGTTCCGTTCGATAATCTTTTGTTGCCATAAGAGTTGTCGCATGAACTCCTGTTGCTTCTTGTCAGCTAGTCTTTCGGCTTTAGACATAATGGTAAATTTCTTGTTTTTCCCTTCCATGACCGGTTTGAGTTTCCACCCTATAGCATGATCCAAGAAGTCAGGATGTGTACTACTTCTAGGCAGTCCGGTCATGAAATTATTTAAGCTTTCATTGGATTAGTTCTTAGTTCATTCGGTTGTTATCTAACTTGATACAGGGCTAGGGGTATTTTGGTCATTTCACAGTTGTGGAGTTTCGTCTCCGATTCGTCATCCAATCATGTGTATAGTCCCCTACGTGTCGGGGTTTCTATTGTTTTCAGTTTCGTCTCAATCGGACTTTGTTTGGGTTCTAAACAGTGTCAGGGGCAATTTGGTAATTTCGTGTGTTGTATTTTTCGGTACTTTATTTGCTAATACGGACCTCACCGTTGAGTCCGGAATGTCTGACATAGTCAAAATAGACTATCTTTTAGTTGTATTTGGGTTCGAGTATCATCAGGGGTAGTATGGTCATTTACTCCTACGTGTTTGTATTTTTCGGGACTTAATTTCTCAAATCGGACTCCACCATTGAGTCCGGAATGGTTGAAATAGTGAAAATACACTATTCATTTGACTTATTTGGACTTTATTTGACCTATTTATGACCTAGGGATAATTTGGTCATTTTTATTTAATTAATAAATTAATTAAATAAATTAATTTATTATTTATTAAATTATCAGGGGTATAAATGAAATAAAATATCAGAATCTGGGCCACAGTGTAATATTTCGGAACTGTTGGGGGTTGGTTTGCAATTTTCCAAAAGTTTGAACTGAACCAAAGGGTTCAGCCCTTAAGCAAGTGAACCGGACCGGTTCAATCCGGTCTTGACCGGTTCAGGGTAATGTGCTGACGTCAGGCTGACGTCAGCCCTACAGTTTAAAATTTAAATTTAACAGTGACAAAACGACACAGTTTGGTTCTAACGGGTTATCTGTTTTTCGGTCGGGTCGGGGCCCGACCCGAAGACCCGGTCCATGGCCCGACCCGCACTGTTCATCGTCCCCAACAGTCTAGGGCTACTGTTGCCCTAGAATTTCAGAATTTTCTTCTTCGATTTCGTAGAGTTTTAAGCATCCATTTTCATTGCTTTCCATCTTAATCGATTTCTAGTGGTCATATTAACAATCTAACATCAATTTAGAGCATCGAATCGAGCTCTAATGGTTCTGTTTCAAGGTGATACCCCGAAACCTGCAACTGACTCGTGATGGTTCATTTTTGGTCCAAATCGCTTGGGGTTTCTTGCGTTGTGAGCTATAGGTTATAGGGTCTCAGTTCCTACCCTAAAATCCCATTTTAATATAGGTTTTCATGAGTTACAACTTTGAACCCGTACCTGCAACCGAGCATTCGATGGTCAAAACCTAGGTATTGAGGTCGCGGTCTAAGGTTTTTGTGATCCTAGGAAGGTCTATTTTACGTCCCAAGTAACTAAAACAAGTTCGGAGCAGGTTGATCTAGACCCATTCAGTCAAGGTCCTCTAATGGCGGGTTTCACTGTTTCCATGGTTTGGGGCAGTTCTGATGGTTCATATGTGAGCATTCAATCCAGATTTTATGGTTTAAACATGATACATGCGTTAAAAATCCTAAAAACATCAAAACAGTAGCTGAAATTTCCAAAGAGAAATTCAAGGTTTTTGGATGGCTTACCTTCAAACAGTGGTCTCCTCACTGGTTTAGGTTCAAACAGAAACTCCAACAGGTTGCTTTGATCCCTCCGTGCAGTCCCAGATCTTAGCTCCCTTCTATTGCTTCTTCAATGGATCACCAATGCACACACAAGGTCTCACTTTCTCTCTCTAGATTCTCTCCCTTTCTCTCTAACCCACACTCTCTCTAAAACAGTAGACTACCTCAATACAGATCTGGTCTCATGGAGATTGTATAGCAAAAATCAGATTTCTTTTCTTGATGTTTCATCTCCCCCAAGTGCATGATGGGTTTGCATGCAATTTGGTTGGGAGGAGATGTAATCATGGTGGAATAGGCATGATGGCTAGGGCTTAGAGTGATGCATGCTGAGGTGTTGCATGCATGTCCATTGGTCACTTTGGGGAGAGGCCAAATCTGATTACTAATTAAATATATATCTTTGCATATATATGCACAAAGGTGCTCCTAGCTTAGTTGGTAAATTTTTGGTAAACTAAATTTTGCCTAGTTTGGTCAAGGGATCAAATCCCCTTGGCCACATTTTTTGGTCTTTTTCCCTTATTTCGGGCTTAGGCCCTGTTTGGCTGCGCATTAATGCAGTTTCACTGTTTTCTCCCTAACTTTCAATCTGTAGCTTAATTTTCGACGCGGTTTCCTTCGGTCAACTCCTAGTTAGGTTAGCTTCAGTGTCTAAGGGTTCAGTGACAGTAATCAGTTTCTCAGAATTTTTAACATTTGCTAACATGGGTTTGATCAGTATTAAACAGTTGAGTTTAAACAGTTAAATGCCAGATCAGATTTCAAGAAGAGTTTTTCATTACATAATTTAATAATTAAGTCTGGGGTGTTACATCCTCCCCTCCTTCAAAAGAGTTTTGTCCCCAAAACTCAGCCTAACTACCCTCCAGTGAACAACTCTGGGTACAACTCACGCATTTCTGCTTCGCGCTCCCACGTGGCTTCCTCAGTCGTGTGGTTCTTCCATAAAACCTTCACCAGTGGGATTACCTTGTTGCGCAAGGTCTTTTCCTTATGATCCAGAATTTGCACCGGTTGTTCCTCATATGACAAATCCTCCCTCAGTTGGAGTGGCTCATGTTCAATAACTTGTCCGGGTTCAAGTACACACTTCCTCAACATCGACACATGGAAAACATGGTGTACTTTATCTAGCTCGGGTGGTAGTGCCAAGCTATACGCAACTGGTCCAACTCTTTTCAGGATCTTGAATGGACCAATATAGCGAGGACTTAACTTGCCCTTCTTCCCGAACCGAAGTACTCCTTTCAATGGTGACACTCTAAGGAACACTAGGTCACCTACTTCAAATTCCAAATCCTTTCTTCTGTTATCCGCGTAACTCTTGTATCGGCTCTGGGCTGTTTGTAACCTACTCCGAATTTTCTGAATCTGTTCAGTGGTTTTTTGTACTAGATCCGGCCCAAGTAACTTCTGTTCACTAGCTTCAGCCCAGCAGAGTGGAGATCGACACCTCCTTCCGTACAGTGCTTCATATGGTGCCATTTTAATGCTGGCCTGATGACTGTTGTTATAGGCGAACTCGACCAATGGCAAATGTTCTGCCCAATTTCCCTTAAAATCCAGTGCACACAGTCGTAGCATATCCTCCAGCATCTGTATTACTCTTTCGGACTGTCCATCCGTCTGTGGGTGATATGCCGTACTAAACTTAAGCTCGGTGCCGAGTGCCTTCTGCAGGCTTTTCCAGAAACGTGACACAAATCTTGGGTCTCGGTCAGAAACGATGGACAAGGGTGTGCCATGTAAGCGTACAATTTCTTGAATGTACAACGTGGCTAACCTTTCCATGCTGAAAGTCATTTGTACGGGCAGAAAGTGTGCAGATTTGGTCAATCGATCAACGATGACCCAGATGGAGTCAAAGCCTTTCGAAGACTTGGGAAAGCCGGATACAAAATCCATGGTGATGTGGTCCCATTTCCATTCCGGAATAGGGAGTGGTTGCAAAAGTCCACTAGGGCGTTGATGCTCAACCTTTACTTGTTGGCAACTTGTACAGTGAGCGATAAAATCAGCCACATCCCTTTTCAAACCGGGCCACCAGTACAGTTCCCTAAGGTCATGGTACATCTTTGTGTTTCCGGGGTGTACCGTGAACCTTGAAGTGTGGGCTTCCTCCAAAATTTCCTTCCTCAACTCGTCTATCTTAGGCACACATAGCCTGCCTTGATACCGCAGAATTCCCTCTTGAATTTCAAAATCAGTCTTCCCAATTGTCTCTACTTCCTTGTAGATTTTGACTAACTCCTCATCCTGAGCTTGTCCTGCTTTGATCCGTTCTACCAATGTAGACTCAACTGTTAGATTGGCCAAATATGCCGTACCACCTGGTGGGATCACCTCAATGCCCATCTCGTCCAGGTCTCGAATCAGCTCCTCTTGAGTAGTAATCATATAGGCAAGATTGCCAGACTTTCTGCTCAAAGCATCTGCTACTACATTAGCCTTGCCAGGATGATACTGGATCGTCACATCATAGTCTTTGATTAATTCGAGCCAACTCCGTTGCCTCATATTCAGCTCCCTTTGCGTAAAGAAGTACTTCAGGCTCTTATGGTCCGTGAAGATCTCACATACCTCCCCATATAGATAGTGGCGCCAGATTTTTAGAGCAAATACTACCGCCGCTAATTCCAAATCATGGGTCGGATAATTCTGTTCATGTGGTCGAAGCTGTCTAGAGGCGTAGGCAATGACTCTACCGTCTTGCATTAAGACACATCCCAAACCTTTGTGGGAAGCATCACAATAACTGACGAACTTTCCCTCCTTGGTGGGAATAGTCAGAACTGGTGCTGTAGTCAACTTCTCCTTGAGTAGTTGGAAACTCTGTTCCTGCTCATCCGTCCAAATGAATGGCACCTTGTTCTTAGTCAGGTGGGTGAGCGGCTTCGCCAACTTAGCAAAATCCTTAACGAAGCGTCGATAATAACCTGCCAACCCAAGAAAACTTCGGATCTCGGTCACGGTGGTTGGTTGAGGCCAATTCAGAATAGCCTCTATCTTATGCGGGTCTACAGCAACACCTTCCTCCGAAATCACATGGCCCAAAAAGGAGACGCTGGGTAACCAGAATTCACACTTTTTGAATTTTGCATATAACTTGTGCTCCCTCAGGGTCTGTAACGCTATTCTCAAGTGCCTTTCGTGCTCCTCTTCACTCCGTGAGTACACCAATATGTCATCAATGAAAACAATGATGAAATCATCCAAATATGTCTTGAAGACCCGATTCATTAAATCCATAAATGCAGCAGGAGCATTGGTCACACCAAAAGGCATGACCAAGAACTCGTAATGACCATATCGGGTTCGGAAGGCTGTTTTCGATATGTCAGTATTCTTGACCTTAAGTTGATGGTATCCAGTCCGTAAATCAATCTTAGAAAACACACTTGCTCCTTGCAATTGATCAAATAGCTCATCGATGCGTGGGAGTGGATACTTGTTCTTCACCGTCACTTTATTGAGCTCTCGATAATCGATACAAAGTCTTAGAGAGCCATCCTTCTTCTTCACAAATAAGACTGGAGCTCCCCAGGGTGACACACTGGGTCGGATGAATCCCTTCTCCAATAGCTCTTGTAATTGAGTCTTCAGCTCTTTTAATTCTGATGGAGCCATTCGGTATGGGGCTTTAGATACCGGTTGAGTTCCGGGAACAAGGTCGATAGAAAATTCAATCTCTCAATCAACCGTCCCACTCGGTAAGTCCTCAGGGAACACATCAGGGAATTCACAGGCAACTGGCACTTCTGACAACGGGGGAGTTTGGGCTTGGGTATCCAGAATGCTACACAGGTATCCACGACAACCTTTCCTTAATAATCTTCCTGCCTGGATGGCGGAGATGAGGTAGGGTGGAGAAACAACGCCTTTTCCACTAAATACAAATTCGGGTTGCCCCGGGCGTCGAAACAACACCTTCTTCTCAAAACAGTCAATGGTGGCGTGGTTGCGAGATAGCCAGTCCATGCCTAAGATCACATCGAATCCCTTGATGTCCAAGGGTATTAGGTCTACTGACAGCTCTTGATCCCCAATTTCTACACTACAGTCCTTCAGGATTTTGGACCCAATCATTCGTATCCCAGAGGGGGTTTGTACAGACAACAGTTCATTCATAGGTTCAGGTGTTCTATGCAGTTTATCAGTAAACAGTGGAGATATAAAAGAGTGTGTGGATCCGGAATCAATAAGCACATGTGCAGAAGTTTCACAGATCGGGAGTGTACCTGCTACCACAGTATTGGCAGTAGATGTCTCCCCTGGCACTAGGGCAAACACCCTCCCTGGTCGTCCTTGAGGTGCTTTGCCCTTATCTCTGGTGGGGGCTGCTGGAAGAAGCCTCTGTGTCGTAGCAGTGGTAATCGGAGCTGGGGCTCTTATATCGGGTGGTGGCTGCGGGCAGTCTTTGACCAGGTGTCCCTTTTCCCCGCACCGGTAACATGCACCGGTCAGCTTGCGGCATTCTCCTGGATGAGACTGTTGACAATGTGGGCACTTAGTCACCTCCCTTGCTTTCTTCTGACCTTTCTCCCCTTTGCCTCGACCTTCAGTTTTCTGCTTCTTTGAGGGTTGAAATTTCTGGAAACTCTTCCCCTTGTTCTTCCGTCCTTGGTCTTTGAGTTGATTGTAGTCCTCCATGTCCTTTTCGATGACAAGGGCCTTGTTCAACACATCCGAATAAGTGTATAGCTCAAAAGCAGATACCCTTGTTCGAAGTCCTAGGCGAAGGCCTCCTTGAAACTTCCTTGCCTTGTCCCTCTCTCCCTGTATTAGAGAGGGGGCGAATCTGGACAGGGCTGAGAACTTTGCAGCATACTGGATCACTGACATCTCTCCTTGCTGCAGATTTGTGAACTCCTGAATTCTCCTCTCACGGACTGTCGACGGAAAGAACATGCTGTAAAACCTTTCCACAAAACCCGCCCATGTCATAACTGGGTTCTGCCGTTGCACCTCTAACCACCAATTATACGCCTCCCCATGAAGCATATAAGTGGCTAGCCTCACCTTCTCCTCCTCGGTACATATTAGAAGCCCAAAAGCTTTCTCCCTTGCCGTCACCCATTTTTCGGCCTGCTCAGGCTCTGTGACTGTCTCGAAGGATGGAGGTCTCAACTTGTGAAACCTATCCAGTAGTTCGTTGCGGATGCCAACTCCAACAGGTGGCACCGGAACAGGCGGGGGTGGCATAGCTGGGGCTTCAGCCGGGTTATTGACTGGTCCGGTTTGGTTCTGCTGCAGGGTTCTATTCAACCCCTCTATAGCTCGGGCGAACTGAGCCAAAGTTGCCCGCATTTCGCGTATAGCAGCACTCTCTGTCGGGGCTTGCGGTTCCCTATTGCAGTTCCTTGTCCGTGGTGGCATCTGAGACAGAATAAAGTAATTTTCAGTTCCCTCCCACTCGAGCACATACTCCCTAAAGGTTCAGTTCTTCGGTGACCCTAAGGTTCTGTTCTATGTTCGGGATGTAAAACCTAAGGCTCTGATACCAACCTTTTGGTATCAGAAATCTTAATTCCTTCCAAACCTTAGCTCTGATACCAACCTTGTCACATCCCCCTTACCCACCCTGTGCGGATTAGGGGCATGCAACCGGCCAGTTAGGCACCCATCGGTTTTTTTTTTTTTTTGAAATCAAAATGCCGACGGTAATCCTAACCACAGGCCATTCATCAGTAACATCCAAGTACAATGCATTCAATTAATATAAGTTGCAGCGGAATTAAGGGAATGCATAACACCTTGGCAGAGCCATTAATACATCCATGGTTAACTATTACATCATTGTCCTACAAAAGATACTAGTCTTAGGTTTCAGTACATCATATTCAAAAATGGAGTTAGGTACAAAAATGGTTAATTCATGGATTCTTCAAAATAGTGCTTCGGGTCTCCAACCCGCTAATCTCGGTCGCTAGGTCCATCACCTGAAAAATGTTAGGGAAGGGGTGAGCTTTAAAAAGCCCAGTGAGTAACACGGGTCCCCTGTCATGGGTTTCAAACCATTGTTGTTTATAAAACAGGTGGTCGGATCAGACATTTTAGAGGATATAGTTAAATCCGTATATTTGAACAATATTTAAAACAAGAATACAGTCAAAACATCATAGCAACAGAACAGTTCAATAATGGGCATAGCAGAACAGTATAACAGGATAACAGTACAGTATGCACACTTTAAATAGTGCAATATGCTCATACAGAGTTCAAGACTGAATTTGGTACCATGAGTCAGTAGTTCTTTTAGTAAAAACAAGGATAATTTCATTTCAATACGGAACAGTGAAATCGGACAGGGTAAAATTTAGTCATGCATTGAGTAAAAGCATGGAAGACAGTATATCAGTAGAAACAGTACAGTACAGTATTTAAAAAATACAATAACTAGACGGTGTACTTATACACCAATTCAGGAGTCTAGGTTACTCACCTTGTGCGGTATCGGGTTTTAACTGAGAAGCCTTTCTCTTCTTCTTATCCTTCTTTATCCTAGAAAATTTATGAACATTTCGTAAATCTCACATGAATCTTAACTTGGTTTATTTTAATTCAAAATTCAACCTGAGTTAGACTATCTCGCTGTCTATGTGTTTTTATGATAATTGAAATTCACCTTTGCACCCACTCTTTCAGGGTTTCCGTGTCTTCCTGTTTCTTTAGTTTGGCCTCCGCGACCATTTCCTTGGTACGCATCTTGTATATAAACGGTCGTACGGAGACTACCTCAGTCGTTTTGGCTATCCTTATGTTCCGTTCGATAATCTTTTGTTGCCATAAGAGTTGTCGCATGAACTCCTGTTGCTTCTTGTCAGCTAGTCTTTCGGCTTTAGACATAATGGTAAATTTCTTGTTTTTCCCTTCCATGACCGGTTTGAGTTTCCACCCTATAGCATGATCCAAGAAGTCAGGATGTGTACTACTTCTAGGCAGTCCGGTCATGAAATTATTTAAGCTTTCATTGGATTAGTTCTTAGTTCATTCGGTTGTTATCTAACTTGATACAGGGCTAGGGGTATTTTGGTCATTTCACAGTTGTGGAGTTTCGTCTCCGATTCGTCATCCAATCATGTGTATAGTCCCCTACGTGTCGGGGTTTCTATTGTTTTCAGTTTCGTCTCAATCGGACTTTGTTTGGGTTCTAAACAGTGTCAGGGGCAATTTGGTAATTTCGTGTGTTGTATTTTTCGGTACTTTATTTGCTAATACGGACCTCACCGTTGAGTCCGGAATGTCTGACATAGTCAAAATAGACTATCTTTTAGTTGTATTTGGGTTCGAGTATCATCAGGGGTAGTATGGTCATTTACTCCTACGTGTTTGTATTTTTCGGGACTTAATTTCTCAAATCGGACTCCACCATTGAGTCCGGAATGGTTGAAATAGTGAAAATACACTATTCATTTGACTTATTTGGACTTTATTTGACCTATTTATGACCTAGGGATAATTTGGTCATTTTTATTTAATTAATAAATTAATTAAATAAATTAATTTATTATTTATTAAATTATCAGGGGTATAAATGAAATAAAATATCAGAATCTGGGCCACAGTGTAATATTTCGGAACTGTTGGGGGTTGGTTTGCAATTTTCCAAAAGTTTGAACTGAACCAAAGGGTTCAGCCCTTAAGCAAGTGAACCGGACCGGTTCAATCCGGTCTTGACCGGTTCAGGGTAATGTGCTGACGTCAGGCTGACGTCAGCCCTACAGTTTAAAATTTAAATTTAACAGTGACAAAACGACACAGTTTGGTTCTAACGGGTTATCCGTTTTTCGGTCGGGTCGGGGCCCGACCCGAAGACCCGGTCCATGGCCCGACCCGCACTGTTCATCGTCCCCAACAGTCTAGGGCTACTGTTGCCCTAGAATTTCAGAATTTTCTTCTTCGATTTCGTAGAGTTTTAAGCATCCATTTTCATTGCTTTCCATCTTAATCGATTTCTAGTGGTCATATTAACAATCTAACATCAATTTAGAGCATCGAATCGAGCTCTAATGGTTCTGTTTCAAGGTGATACCCCGAAACCTGCAACTGACTCGTGATGGTTCATTTTTGGTCCAAATCGCTTGGGGTTTCTTGCGTTGTGAGCTATAGGTTATAGGGTCTCAGTTCCTACCCTAAAATCCCATTTTAATATAGGTTTTCATGAGTTACAACTTTGAACCCGTACCTGCAACCGAGCATTCGATGGTCAAAACCTAGGTATTGAGGTCGCGGTCTAAGGTTTTTGTGATCCTAGGAAGGTCTATTTTACGTCCCAAGTAACTAAAACAAGTTCGGAGCAGGTTGATCTAGACCCATTCAGTCAAGGTCCTCTAATGGCGGGTTTCACTGTTTCCATGGTTTGGGGCAGTTCTGATGGTTCATATGTGAGCATTCAATCCAGATTTTATGGTTTAAACATGATACATGCGTTAAAAATCCTAAAAACATCAAAACAGTAGCTGAAATTTCCAAAGAGAAATTCAAGGTTTTTGGATGGCTTACCTTCAAACAGTGGTCTCCTCACTGGTTTAGGTTCAAACAGAAACTCCAACAGGTTGCTTTGATCCCTCCGTGCAGTCCCAGATCTTAGCTCCCTTCTATTGCTTCTTCAATGGATCACCAATGCACACACAAGGTCTCACTTTCTCTCTCTAGATTCTCTCCCTTTCTCTCTAACCCACACTCTCTCTAAAACAGTAGACTACCTCAATACAGATCTGGTCTCATGGAGATTGTATAGCAAAAATCAGATTTCTTTTCTTGATGTTTCATCTCCCCCAAGTGCATGATGGGTTTGCATGCAATTTGGTTGGGAGGAGATGTAATCATGGTGGAATAGGCATGATGGCTAGGGCTTAGAGTGATGCATGCTGAGGTGTTGCATGCATGTCCATTGGTCACTTTGGGGAGAGGCCAAATCTGATTACTAATTAAATATATATCTTTGCATATATATGCACAAAGGTGCTCCTAGCTTAGTTGGTAAATTTTTGGTAAACTAAATTTTGCCTAGTTTGGTCAAGGGATCAAATCCCCTTGGCCACATTTTTTGGTCTTTTTCCCTTATTTCGGGCTTAGGCCCTGTTTGGCTGCGCATTAATGCAGTTTCACTGTTTTCTCCCTAACTTTCAATCTGTAGCTTAATTTTCGACGCGGTTTCCTTCGGTCAACTCCTAGTTAGGTTAGCTTCAGTGTCTAAGGGTTCAGTGACAGTAATCAGTTTCTCAGAATTTTTAACATTTGCTAACATGGGTTTGATCAGTATTAAACAGTTGAGTTTAAACAGTTAAATGCCAGATCAGATTTCAAGAAGAGTTTTTCATTACATAATTTAATAATTAAGTCTGGGGTGTTACAATAAGTGTGGGCTCCGTGACCTGTAGAACACTCAGAAAGATGATCAGAAGACCACCGGATTGGCTCCGGCGGTAGCCGCTTTAATACTTAAGTAAGTAAACTGAATTGAAAGACTGTATTAAAAGCCAAAGAATGAGCATAAAAATAAAGCGTACCTTTAGGGTTTAATTTATAGGTCGTGGCCTTGCCTAAGTTGATTAGGATTCGATGCCATGAATATAGGGATTTGATCATCGGAGATTGCAGTTACCTTGTGGAGTATTGAGTCGTAGATGGAGATAATCATAGACAGTAGTTTCCTTGTTGAAGACTGTTTTCGTGTTGAAGACTGTTTCCTTATTCCCTGCTTGGCAGTTGTTAAGGAAGCCATAAGGTCGGAACCATATGAAATGCTGAATGAATATTATCCAAAGCATAAGATCTGGAAGATATGTGCATGAGAACGCCTTGGAGGCTCCGCCTGCACTGCATGACCGAGTTTGTCGGCTCTGTAGGATATATATATATATATATATATATATGAGAATGCCCTGAAGGCTGTGAATGCTCTGTATAACCGAGTTTATCGGCTCTGCGCGATGTATATATGAGAATGCCCTAAAGGCTTATGGCTGCTCTGTATGATCGAGATTATCAGCTCTGTATGATCGAGATTACCAGCTCTGTAAGCACACATGTCTCAAGGTGACTGGTGTGTCTGTTTGTGGTATATCAGTAATTCTGATGCTTTAATATGGGTTATTCCTAGCCAGTCACACTTGTTTTCATATGCTGCCAAATTTGTACTCTATCACTACCTAATGTACTTGATTTGAAGCCAATCGACTTGTGGTTATCGGTTATGCCTGTTCTTTGGCTTTGACTTGCTTACTTACATCATTATGAATTTGTTCACTGATACTTGAGCATCATTGTACTATTATAAATACCATGTCCTGATCTTGTGATATATTCCACACACACTTCATGACTCGTTGATTGTGATATCAATTGTTTGTACGATTGTACATCCCATGTGGAGTTTTATTGATCATGATATTTGGTATGTACTTGGGGTTGTGCTTAGTCACAATGGCCCATCTATTCACAGATTGCGTGGGGGAAAGACCCTTTAGGAGTCTTGTATGTCCTTTGGGACTTGAGAGATAAGAGCTCTAGCGCGATTCAGTAAGCCCAGGATAAAGAGGTGAATCTGAATGTGCTTTCCAGTGGGTTATGACGGGCCCCGGGTGATTCACACATTTCTGGGTTATTAGAACTCAATGATGATATATTTTTGGCATTATTGGATGATCATATTTTATACCCTGTGAATGATCATATTGTTGCAAGCATGATATACTTTTGATTGGCTAACGTTTTGTTGTGGCAGCGATCCATTATGATAAGCTAGATCCCACTTTGATTGATTTACTATCATCTTCTTGGATCTTGTTTTGGGATAAGCCTTCTTGGACCCTCGGTTCATTGTTGTACGTCTTGGTGATTGGCTATGTATATACTTGTTGCTCATTTGGCTATTGGCTATTTGTTATCTTATTCTTGGATCATTCTTGTGAACTAACCTAGACCTATGTTAAAGCTAGGAAATTACTTATTGGGCTTTGTTAGCTCACCCCTCCCTTATTTTTTTTAGGACAAGAGGAAGTAGGAGAACCCATAGGCGCTCCGGAGGTTTAGACGCCTACTAGCCACTAGTAGCTCTTTTTGGAGAGTTTTGTATTAAATTAAATATTGGAAGGTCTTAATATCTCCCATGTCACCACGGTCCTATCAGTTGTGTTTTTGGAGGATCTGTACTTATAAATACTTATGTTCTTTTGGCATGTATTAAAAGATGACCTGACTATGCTACCAAATTTACTGTTGACTATAAAATGTTTTATTAAAAACCTTACTTAGCATTTTAGGTCCTTTTGACGGGGAACGGCCCACGGGCCACAGACCTGGTCACGGACCCCTAATCCGTATAGGGTGGGTTTTGAGTCGTGACAGAGTTGGTATCAGAGCTTGTGGTTCTAGTGGTCCATGGGAGCTGAAGACTAAAGTATTACAACTCGCTAAAGTTTGAGGGTCATAAGTCCGGAGGTCAATTAACTAAATAAACTTTGTGAACTATCCTTTTTATAGTATATGGTGCAGACTCGTAGTATGGCTATGGAGTCTAACAGAGAGCGTATCGATCGAATGGAGCAGATCCTGAATCGTGTAGTAGAGGCGTTGCCAAGAATACTCAAGTCAATGAGCTAGCGCGACAGCATAATGCCGCAGCCCCTAAAGACAAACCTAGGCGTGAGGATGATCCGACTTATCTGTATAAACAGTTTCAGAATATGAAGTCGCCTACCTTTGATGGCATAGGGGGAGCCACTGCAGCAGAAGAATGGTTGTTTGGAATGGAGAAGATCTATAGAATTCTGACATGTACGGAGACCCAAAAGGTGGCCTATGCCACTTATATGTTCACTGGGGCAGCACACATATGGTGGCTATTGGAGGAATCCCGGGAACCCAATATGGCTTGGCCACGATATGTTGAGATTTTCAATCAGAAGTACTTTCCCTGAGAAGTCTGAAATAAAAAAATTGTCGAGTTTATGGTCCTTCAGTAAAGAGGCATGTCTGTAAAAGAGTATGAGGCCAAGTTTACTGAATTGACCAGGTTCGCACCCAATGTCGTCAACACAGAGAAATTGAAAGCCCGCAAGTTTGAAAGCAGACTGATATGGGGCCACCAAGGATAGAATCTGGCCCCAACGATTGCCCACCTACGATGAGGTGGTAACAACTGCCAAGATCATAGAGCAAAGCGGGGTGGAATTTGCTAAGCGGCGACGAAACCATAGAGCATGAGGCAATCAGAGTCAAAGGCAGGGATCTTCATTTTTCAGGACTAGTACAAAATCACGCAATTCCAGTACAAGGCGTAGTTAGAGAAAGGCCAAGTCTCAAGATGGGGGCACACCTAAATGCCCCACCTGCCAAGGATTTCACAGAGGACCTTCCCATCATGACACGAAGGCCTAGTTCAATTGTGGACAAGTTGGGCACTACATGAAAGACTGTCCTAAGAGCGGCAGGTCAGTGGTCAGTACTACGCCAGTCGTGTCAGCTGCTGTGACGAGACCTCAACCGAGGAGTTGGGGACCCAAGACTGAGCAACAGTGACTAGCGAGAATTTTCTCTATTACACCTGGGGATGTTCAGGCCACTACCTCAGTAGTTGCAAGTACTATTACAGTTTGTTCTCAGCCTGCACATGTTTTGTTTGATATTGGATCCACACACTCCTTCATATCACCCGCATTTTTTGATAAACTGAACGTAGAAGCCAAGCCCCTAGGTTATGTGTTGACTGTTACTATACCATCAGGGGAGTCGTTATTTAGGGATATTGTATATAGATATTATGGGGTTGAGATCATGGGTGCTTAGTTCATGGCAGACCTGATACCACTAGAGATCTACGGATTTGACGTGATTCTCAGTATGGATTGGCTGACTACGAATCGTGCCACTATCGACTGGGTAGCTAAGAGAGTTAACATACAAGGTCCAGGGCAACAGAGGGTTATCTTTGAAGGGACGGGAGTAGTCATCCCGCCCTATTTTGTTTCCTACATCTAGGCCAGACGCCTACTCAGAAAGGGATGTCATGGGTTTTTGTGCAGTGTTATTGATACCCGCTCACAGGAGCCCATTCTTGACCAGATCCTAGTTGCCCGAGAGTTCCCTGATGTATTTCTTGATGACCTGCCTGACATGCCCATTGACCGAGAGATTGAGTTTTGTATTGTCGTGATTCCCGATACGACACTAGTGTCCAAAACGCCAAACAGAATGGTGCCAACTGAGCTGAAAGAATTCAAGCTGCAATTGAAAGAATTGCTCGACAAAAGATTCAAACAACCCAGCTCATCGCCATGGGGTGCCCTAGTATTGTTTTTTAAAAATAAAGATAGGACCATGCAATTGTGTTTTGATTATCGTGAGCTAAACAAGGTCACCATCAAGAACAAGTGCCCACTGCCAAGGGTAGATGACTTGTTCGATTAGCTAAAAGTGGCACAGATGTTCACCAAGATAGACCTGAGGTCGGGATATCACCAACTTAAGGTTAAGCCAGATGATGTGCAGAAAATGACATTCAGGACCCGATACGGGCACTATGAGTTCCTTGTGATGTCATTTGGGGTGACGAATGCCCCAGCCGCATTCATGGACCTAATGAATAGGGTCTTCAAGCCGTACTTGGATGACTTTGTAATCGTGTTTATTGATGACATCTTAGTTTACTCTAAGAGCCCAGAAGATCACGAGGTATATCTAAGGAAAGTTCTGCAAAGGCTGAGGGAGCAGAAATTGTATGCAAAGTTGAAGAAGTGTGAGTTCTGGCTTCCTAACATATCATTCTTGGGGCATGTGGTTACAAAGGATGGGATTTCAGTGGATTCATAGAAAATAGAAGCCATTATGAGTTCGCCTAGGCCAACCAGCATCATTAAGGTCCGTAGCTTTACAGGGTTGGCTGGATATTATAGGCATTTTTTCAATGACTTTTCCAAGATAGCAGCGCCGATCATGCAATTGACTCGCAAGAATATCCGATTTATATGGACGAAGGAAAGAGAGAAGAGCTTCTAAGAATTAAAGAGCCATCTGGTATCAACCCCGATTTTGACAGTGCCAGATGGGACCGAGGGCTTCGTGATTTATAATGATGCACACAAGGGCTTAGGGTGTGTACTGATGCAGAAAGGCCGGGTAGTGGCCTATGCTTCGAGATAGTTGAGACCCCATGAAAAGAACTACCCGACTCGTGATCTAGAGCTAGCAGCAGTAGTGTTTGCAATGAAGATCTAGAGGCACTATCTTTATGTGGCGACATGTGAGATCTTCACAGATCATAAAAGCCTCAAGTATCTTTTTATGCAGAAGGAGCTTAACATGCGGCAGTGCTGATGGTTAGAGCTGATTAAAGATTATGAGCTCAGCATCCAGCATCACCTGGGGAAGGCCAATGTAGTGGCCGATGCTCTCAACCGTAAGTCGTTAAGGAACCTTGCCTATTTGTTGACCACACAGCGAGAGTTACTGAGGGAGCTAGAGGAATTAGAAATTGAGGTGGTTTTGTCCAGCACTAGAGCGAAGCTTGCCAGTGTCCGAGTCGGGCTAACGATTATGGACAATATTAGAGAGCGACAGATCCACGATGAGAAAGTAGTCAAGCTCCGTGAAGAAGCTAAGTTAGGAAGAAACTCAAATTTTGTGGTACGTAAAGGGATGATGTATTATCGGGATCAAATTTGTGTGCCAGACATGCCTGAGATCAGGAAGGAGATTCTTGATGAGGCACACAATTCGGGATTTACTGTAATACCCTGATCGAGTTAGCACATAAACCGAGGTAAGCCGAGTCAAGTAGTATACCATCAGTTGTATACCGAGCTGCTTAAGCTCTATATCATGATACCAAATGTACTGTACGATTTTGGAAGGTAAATGGTTTCGATTTTTATAGTCAATACCGAGCGATTAAGAGCCGAGCGCCGTAAGGCGTGCACGTATGCAGACACAAGCATGTGTACGTATGAATCTAAGGAACACTGAAGGGCAAGGAGAAGGCAGTCTAGATCTTTCTATTTTATAAACAGTAAAAGATAAGTAAAATCCGATCTCTGCATGTGTTACTTTCCGAGCCATTTCAATAGTTCTTGTACAAATTTCTATTTGTATTCTATACATGCCAGTGTTTTATTTAGCCACATTGATATTACCCTATCACGTGGGAAGCATTTACTGATTTCTATATATATCTCAATCATGATTGTACACTTGTGCATAGATTCCTTTTTGTACACTTGTACCTAGGGCCGTAAGGGCCAGACAGTTATATTTAAAGTAGTCTAGTAACCATAGCCTTGAAAACTATCGTTACATCAGATTGCCTAGAACCAGTTATGATTCCACTATACTCTTCGTGGAAGATAGCTTGATCCCAATATATTATTTGTGTCGGATTTGTGGTCAGTCAGATCCCCATCTGATGCTACTTTTGACCTTCGAGTCCAGGTTCCGAGTGGAACATTTGCTACGTCACTATGTGAAGCATGGGACGTGGAGTCACATTGTTTACAGAGCAGTATTCATATAGCCCGTGTGAAACTGAATACGAGCTCAAGGGGATTTTCGGGCCTCACTATTGCATCACTCAGTTTTGATATCACTATCCTTTATTGTTGATTTCATATCTTGATCATGTTATATTATTATAAATGATCATGAGACTTTACAGCTTTCAGTTTAGTGCTTACATCTCATACTTGATATAGCTCATGACTGTAGTAGTATGACATTGTTAGTACAACAAATTTATTTCCTTATCATTTGACCTCTATCATCTGATATTGAGCATATATATTCATTAACTGGCTAGCACTCTTTTATACACTTGTACACATGGTAGAGCAAAGGACTACTTACTGAGTTTTCATAACTCATACAGATACTACTGATGTGAACCTCGCCAGGAAATAACGAGACCCAACAACGAAAAGGAGAATCCAAGATCGTTCTACAATCAAATCTGAATGGAAAACCTCGACCCGTCATTTACGACAAACAAGAACCTCGGTATATATGACCTCAACCCGTTGTTTAGTGCGAAACAAAAACCTCGGTATAAGGAAGACGCCACAAACAGTGGTGGAAATCCATTTGATAAGTCGTTGGTGAACGCCATGGGAAATCCCGATAAGTTCAAATAGTTCTTCAAAGAACCATAGAGAAAATACTCTCACAATTTTACTGAATAATCATCTACTGTCAAATGCGGCTACAAGTTATTTTTAAAACATTCTACGAAACCCTAGGGCCGAATAAGGCCTACATTAAATAAAAGATATGGGCTAAACATTTTCAGGCCCAAAACATCCTAAACTACCAATAAAATAATAAAAGAAACCCACTAATTAAGTTAGAATTTCGCGCAGCAAAAAACGTTATCAATGTAGGTACAGCAACTTCAAACCCAATTTTGACCTTGATAAAGCCCAAATCTCTGAAAATGCAAAACATAAAAGATGTATAAATATTCCTTGGATTTCCATAGCATCTTGAATCATCTCATTCGGAACTCGGATGAGAGAGTTATGCTCAGATTACGAAGCGACGTTGAAACTGTACGAAAATCGCCCAATTAGCCTTTTTGCCAATTTAAGCTTAGCCTTGGCCAGATTCTTCTCGAACTTGATTCATGTTGATGAATCTTTGGTGTCCACTTGGTCCATGCTCAATGGGCCTCCACAAATTTGTTTGGGTCCATGCCTCTTGAATCAATCCGTTGACTACATCCTTAAATTTCCTTGCTCGTGCTCTCGTAACCGGCCCAATTGGCTCTTGAACTAGATTCCTTGAAGTTGTGCTATGATTTGCATCAACTACTTTGACTATTTCAGGCACAGACATCGAGAACAGACCCTAGAGCCTAATAGCTAGAGGTGAACATTACTTTTGAAGTCGCAGTGTAATATTTAGTACAAGTTGTCACGACCCGAAACCCACCCTCTGTGGATTATCGGATCGCGATCGCCGCCCCGAGACCCGAAGGCCCCGAGACAAGGCTCGCATCTGCAACGGTATCGAATAGATGTGCTACACATGATTGCGAAAGCGTGAAAAACTTTTTCTTTTCTTTTCTCATTTTAAATTATGCACATCCGGATACTGCTGTTCCATACATAGCATACATGGTTACACATTCAGAGTATAAAGAAAACTTAAAGACTTCATACATCGATACAATACATATTCAGTTGCCCTGAGGGCTTATTACATATTCTTACTTTGTCTATTAATACAGAACGTACTACTAGTGTTCATAGGTTCTTCAAGGAAAACTACTTAAACATATCCTTCCAAAATCAGCTAGACTCATCATCGTTGTCCTTAAGACCCTGTCTGCTGCATATTACCTGAAAAGGGGGTCCGAACAAAGTTCGGGTAAGCTAATCTAAGCTTGTGAGCAATTCCAGTATTCGTCATGGGGTTTTCAATTAGCAGTGGTTTTTAGTACATAAGAGTTGTAAAACATTCACTGCCAATTGCTTATACAATTTAGAATACAAAGTACATGCATTCTTAAAACAGATAGCTTTGAAAACATTTAAAGTATTCAAGCTAAACTCGTACTTCGATAAATAAAGTATATAACTCAAAACATATGCATTTCAAATAGCTTGAAAACATTTAAGGTATCCAAGCGAAACTCGTACTTCGTCAAATAGAGTATATAACTAAAAACATATGCATTTCAAATAGCTTGAAAACATTTGAGATATCCAAGCGAAACTCGTACTTCATCAGATAAGTATATAACTTAAATCACATCAATAGGTATTTGAAAATGAGGGTAAAATCTGCTTTCATTTCCAAAATCACTTGTCATCTTTTCTCTTTAATTAGGTGGAATCTGTTTCAAACCAGACTCCCATTTTACTGCCAATACTGTCGATCTCATTTGCTTGGGGGATTAGATCCTGCTACCGGGCATTTACTGTTGAATCCCGAAGTATTTCAACCTTCATAGGGGGTGGTACTTAGTACCATTTATCTTGTAAAACATTTATCACATAACTTCTTCAATAGATACTTTCATGAGTATTTAAAAACATGAAATGTATAATTTCTACAATAGGACTTCAAATACTTGTAACTATCAAATTCAGGATATTTAACATAATTTGGCATTTAAAACTTTAGACATGCTGAAATATGTTTTAAGAAAACTATGATAAATACCAATCACTGAACATGTCATACAGAGTCATAAAACAGTACAATTTAAAAGCTGAATCATGTAAATACTGAATTTGAACTTCAAATACTTCATATCTTTGAACTTAAAACTTTTTCAAATCCATGGAGTTAAATCTCCAATTCAAACACAGGGTTACTCACCTTGATTCTTTCGGGTTAGTGCTAAAATGCGCTTTCCCACTTTCCTTGTATTCCTAAGAACAATTTATAAACACCTCATCAACTTCACATTCATTGTAATATCATCTCGATATTCCTTAACTTATGCTTAAATCGTATTAGATCCTAAAACGATTTCACAATTTCATAGGTACTTAATTTAACTCGTACTTGTAACCTATGACATAATTTAATGTGTTAGAAATTGAATTTATTTCAATTTATACTCTTCTGGGAGTTCCATTAACTTTAATTTAAAGTTATTTATTTGACATGTTTACGTGTCGTGTCTTTTCGCATTTCGTTTCTCATACTTGCCTTAGTATTAGTACTTTGGCATTATTTCAGTTCATAGTCATCTAACAGATGCTATTCATCAAATTTTATGTCTTTTTATTATAGACATTTCTTTTGGTCGAATAGACTTTACCATTGAGTCCGGAGTGTCGAAGAAAGTCAGTTTAGGCTTTCCTAACATTTAATTCGGACTATTATATGTAAAAGGACAAAATGGTCATTTACCGTTTTACGTGTCACATTTTTCTGTACTTCGTTTCATAATTCGGACTCCATTATTGTGTCCAGGATGTCAAGGAAAGTCAATTTAGACCTTCTCTGATTTCATTTTGGCTTTAGGGGTACCAGGGGTATTTTGGTCATTTTACCCCTTTACGTGTCTTTATTTTTCGGGACCTCATCTCGAGTCGTGGACCTCACCATTGGACTCAGAAGGTCCAAGATAGTAAGAATACACTAATAACTTGTTAATTTTGGTCAAGGGGTATTTTGGTCATTTACCCCTTTGTTTATTTATTTTTTCGGGCCCTGTCTCGTAAAACAGACCCTACCATTGATCTCATAATGTCCAAAATAGTAAAAATACGCTATTCATATGTTTAATTTGGACTTCATTTGCTCTATTTATGACCCAAGGGCAAAATAGTAATTTTTCTTTATTTAATAAATAATTAAATCAATTATTTAATTATTTAATTATTTTTCCAGAGGCCTTATTGCATAAATTTTCCCTCAGTTGGGCCATAGTAGAGTTTCTTAAAACAGTTGGGGCTAATCCGTAATTAGAGGAAGTCATGGTTTATTTATTTTTAAATAAACTTGAGAACCAAAGGGTTTGGTTTTATTTTAAGTGAACCGGTCTGGTTCACTTGTAACCCAACCGGTTTAGCCGGTTCGTCACGTGTTGCTGACGTCATGATGACGTCAGCCCTAATGTCTTAAATCTAAATAAGTAAAACGCTGCCGTTTTAAATAACCCATAACCGGATGGATCCGGATTTAACCCAGGCCCGATCCGAACCATAGCCCGACCCGACACGAACAGTGTCGTCTTCCTCACGAGGTCGACACTGTTCACACCGAACCCTAATTTTTTTTTTTCAGTTTGAATTTCGTGATGTTTTACACCTCTATTTTCTCTGCTTTCTTTTCCAATCACTTCCTATCATCTTAATACATGTTTTTGCATCAATTTAAAGCTTCGAATATGGTTCAATCGTTGGGTTTAAGCCATGATAACCCGAACTGTATAACCTATGGTTCATGCTTATTTCTTAACCAAAATTCATGGGGTTTCGTTTGTTATGATCCCCTCTTCATGGGGATTCATATCTCGTTCTTAAATATTGATTTAAACTGAGTTTTAAAGGGTTGGGGTGTAAACCCGTAACCTGTAACTAGACATTTGAAGGTCATTTCTTGAGCTTATGGTCGCGGGTGTAGGTTTTTAAAACACTCTTGGAGTCTAGTTGAGGTTCCAATAACCCAAACATGATTTAATCACCATGGATTCAGACCTGCTTGAGCAAGGTCCATCCATGGTCGTAGCTTATGGGTTTTGTGATCTTAGGCGTTTTTAAGCTTAAAATCCTTAAGTAAACAAGTCTAAATATGTTCTACATATCATATATATAAAATGAAAGCTTTAAATCAGTTTATACACAGAGGAATTTTAGAGAGAGAATTTTAAAAGTTTTGGTGGGTTCACCTTTCACCACTGATTTCTCTTTCTTTCTTGCTCTAAAACCCTTCTTCTCTTCTCCTCAGGTTCCCTTCCTTTGG
Source organism: Nyssa sinensis (assembly GCA_008638375.1). Taxonomy (NCBI): domain Eukaryota; kingdom Viridiplantae; phylum Streptophyta; class Magnoliopsida; order Cornales; family Nyssaceae; genus Nyssa; species Nyssa sinensis. Next base: position 23,656,064 of record CM018032.1, read on the forward strand.
TTTCTTTCGTGAGAGAACAACATGCTTTGCATGTTTTGGTTTGTCTTATCAAGGAAGAAACCGACCTCTCTCTCTCCTCATTTTCTCTCTCTACTGTTCTCTCTCTCTTCTTTCTGATTGTAGCCCTACACTAGACCTCCCATCTCATAAATTTTACTTTCTCTTTTCAGCTTTCTCTTTGATTCTTGCAAGATATTTTTACATATGTATATTATATATAATATATCACACACACCAACACATGGAGACACACACTAGCCGACACACACACACACATTGCACTGTTCACACACTGTTCACATATGTATATATATTATATATATGTATCCTTCCTTGTGTACATAGTTTATTTATATATATACATATTTACATACACTTGATAATATACACACACCCAATACACCATAATGTGTGTATATGTGTTTATATGAATTTAATTTTAACAATTAAGTATATTCTAATAAATTAAATTAATTAATTATTTAATTAATCAATTTTTCTCTTTAGTGTAAAAAAAACCTTTACACAACTTTTTCATTGTCTCGTAATACGTGCCATATGACCCGGTATCCCGGGTCGGGATATTACACAAGTCATGTAGCTTTTCCATGTTATCCACGTCTTAGGGATGAAATAATGGTAAATTGACCCGATGTCCAAATTAAACATGTGAATAGTGTATTTTAACTATTTTGGACATTCTGAAACCAATGGTGAGGTCCATTTTGTGAGACAGGACCCCAAAAAATAAAGACACTTAGGCTACATTTGGTAAGCAAGAATGGAGGCACGAATGGAATGAGCATTCCTACCCCTATTCCATTCCTGCGTTTGGTATGCTTAAACATGATGGAATGACCATTCCATTCGGAATGGCTATTCCACTTAGCACAGGAATAAGCATTCCTTGATAAAACCTAAGGAATGCCCATTCCATTCCATTCCTAACGGAATGACCATCCATCTCTACAGCCCACGACTACAAGTACAGTTAATTTTCTTATAATTAATAAACTTGGTGGATGAAAAATTTATTAATTATTAAAATTAATAATTATAAATTTTCTTATACTTTTATTAATAAAAAAATATTTTATACATGTAGATGAATTACAATATATTTAACTCTAATTTAAATAAAATTACAAATATATTTGCCAAAAATATTAAAAATAAGATATATATATATATAAATATATGTATAATTATTTTAATTTTTTAATAATTAATATTATAAAAGATATATTTTTAAAAAATATTAATTATTAAGTAATATAATTATTAATTATTTATCATAAAACTAATTATATTTCTTAAAAATTTATTAATTTATAAATATTATTAATTTATTAAATATTAATTATAAGAAGTTAACTTGTACGTGAAACCAGGATGACTGTATAAGTTCTTTTTTTTTTTTGCTAATAAAACAAATGCAGGTTGAATTAACTTTTTTTTTTTTGCCAATAAAACAAATGCAAGTTGATTTTTTTTCTCCCAATAAATTTTTTTTTTGACAATAAAAAAAATGTGGATTGAACTTTTTTTTTTCGTTACTGGGTATCCAAACAAAAGAATGGAATTAATTATTTTCATTCCATTCCAACAATTTGATGGTTCAAACCAAATACAGGAATGAAATTATCATTCCATTACTAGGTATTCAACCAAACAAAAGAATGGAATAATTATTCTTATTCCATTCCTACTCTATTCCATTCCTGATGCTATTCCATTCCTGTCATATTCCATTCCAGCGTACCAAACGTAGCCTTAAAAGTGTAAAATGACCAAATTACCCCTAGTACCCCTAAAGCCAAATGGAAGTCCGAGAGGGTCTAAATTGACTTTCTTTGACGTTCCGAACCCAATGGTGAGATCCATATTATGAAATAAAGTACGAAAAAAATATGACACGTAAACATGTGAAGGTCTGAAAGCAACCCTAAAATTTAATGAAGCTACTAGAAGAGTATACTTCAAGAGTAGAATGCCTAAGATTAAAATTAGGATTTAATGCAATCTAAGCATAAGTTAAGGAGCATCAATAGGTGATATTGCAGTGAATGTGAAGTTAATAGACTATTTATAAGTTGTGCTTAGGAACTATAGAGGAAGAGGGAAAGCGCACTAGTTGCACTGGCCCTAAGGAGAGGTGAGAATCCTGTATCTGAAGTGGAGATTTAACTCCATGGATTTGAAGAAGTTTTAAGTTCAAAATATCTTAAGCATTTGAACATCAAATTCAATATTACATGATTCTTATTTTAAAATATTTCTATTCTTATAACCCTATTGTGACATGCTCAGTGAATGGTTTCCACTACAGTTTTCCTTAAAAATATATTTTAGCATGTCTAAGTTTAAAAATGCCAAATCTCTTTAAATATTCTGAATTTGCATATTCCAAGTATTTGAAGACACTATTGAAGAAGTTATGTGTTACATACTTTTGAATGAAATTATAAGGAGACCATGTTTTAATGCTTTCTAAATAGCATCTACTTGTAAAATTTTTATACCTTCTATTGCCACTAGTAATGCAAGATAAACTGTGCATAAGCACTATTTGCAACGTTGGGTTCCTTTGGAACTCAATCATGATATGAAGAAATGCCAGGTAGTAGGATCTAATCCCTTAGGCATGAGATTCTCCATTTGAAGTAAAATTGGAATCTGGTTCGAAATAGATTCTACTAATGAAAGTGATAAAATGATATGTTTTAAAATGAAAGTTGGTTTTACCCTTATTTTACTATGCATATCAACATGTTTTGAAGTTCCTATACTTTATTTGAAGAAGTACGTGTTTAGCTTGAATTCTTAAAATGTTTCAAAGTTATCCGTTTTAAAGAATGCATATATTCTGTGTTCGAAGTATACGAGCAATTGGTAGTGATTGTTTTAGCTTCCCCAGATTTGTCCGTGTAATATCCCGACCCGGGATACCAGGGTCACATGGCACATATTACGAGGAAAAGAAATTATATATATATAATTATTAATTATTAAATTAATTAATTAATTATAAGAAAATGGATATATATATATATATATATGTATTAATTAAATGTGTATATATGTATATATATATATTAAATGAAAGAAATATGAAAAAGTTAAAAAGTAAAAAGGTTAACAAGTGTGAATGTGTGTGTGTGTGTCGGCTGGTGTGTGTGTGTGTGTCTTGTATATATATGTGTATATGTATATATATGTGTATATATATATGTATAAATATCTTATGAAATTTAATGCAAAGTTGAAAAAGAAAAAGTAAAAATTAATGAGATGGGAGAGCTGTGTAGGGCTAGAATTCAGAATGTAGAGAGAAAGAGAGATAGCTGTAGAGAGAGAGAGAACATGAAGAGAGAGAGAGAGAGGTCGGCTACCCTTACTTTAAAAGCCAAACGTGCAATGCATGTTGATCTCTCACGAAAGAAACCAAAAGAAGGGAACTGAAGGAGAAGAAGAGGAAGGAAATCAGAGAGAAAAGGAGGAAAACCCCAACCAAAAAGGTGAGAATGTTCAAAACTGTCAAAATTCCCTCTCTAGAATTTCTCTACATAAAAACTAATTTAAAGCTTCCATTTGATATATATGATCTTTAGAACACATTCTAATCATAACAAGCATGAAAATTTAAGCTTTAAAACACCTAAAAACATGAAACCCATGAGCAGTCGCTATGGATGACCTTGCATGAAGCAGGTCTGACCCGAGGGAAACCAAACCTTGTTTGGTGTATAGGGACCTCTAGTAGACCCTACAAGCATACTAAAAACCTATGTACGCGACCTTGAAGCTCAAAAATCGACCCTCAAATGTCAAGATGCAGGTTACGGGTTCACACCCCAAACCTCTAAACTTATGATTTAAGCCATCTCTTTAAATGAAGACTGAATCCCCATGAAGAGGGGATCACAGCAAGCCAAACCTCATAAAAAATGGTTAAGAAACGAGCATGAACAACCGAAATAACAGTTCGGATTATCCACTTCAAAACCGAACATATGTGAGGGTTTTAAACTCCAAAACGAATGCCAATCTACTCGTTTATCTCTTAGGGATAAGTTGGGACCAAAACAGTGGAGGTTGGCTGGGTAGAAATGCACGAAATAGGAAGAAATGGATTCGGAGATTAGGGTTTTCAGAGGGGGTCTCGTGGGGAAGATGAAGACGAGTCAACTCATTTTAAAAATGGGGCTGAGTCGACTCGGACAGGTGGCAGCCTCTGGGCTTGCCACCGATTAAATGCAACGACGCCGTTTTGGGTGTCGGTTTAAATAAAATGAGATCTAGGGCTGACGTCATCATGACGTCAGCCACATGTAAGCAGACCGGCTAAACCGGTTGGGTTGCAACTGAACCGGACTGGTTCATTTAAAATTGGACCGAACCCTTTGGTTTATTTAATTAATTAAAAATAAAATAAACCAACACTTTACCTATTTACGGATTGACCCCAGAAGTTTTTAGAAATGCTACTGTGGCCCAACTGAGGGAAAATTTATGCATTAAGGCCCCTGAAAAATAATTAAATAATTAAATTATTAATTTAATTATTTAATAAATAAGGTTAAATTACTATTTTACCCTTGGCTCATAAATAGGGCAAATGAAGTCCAAATTAAGCTTATGAATAGTGTATTTTTACTATTTTGGACATTCTGAGACTAATGGTAGGGTCTGTTTTACGAGACGGAGCCCGAAAAATAAAAACACGTAAGGGGTAAATGACCAAAATACCCCTGACCCAAAATTTACAAGTTATTAGTGTATTCTTACTATCTCGGACCTTCTGAGTCCAATGGTGAAGTCAACGACACGAGATGAGGTCCCGAAAAATAAAGACACAAAAAGGGTAAAATGACCAAAATACCCCCGGTACCCCTAAAGCCAAAATGAAATCAGAGAAGGTCTAAATTAAATTTCTTTGACATTCCGGACTCAAAAATGGAGTCCAAATTACGAAACGAAGTACAAAAAAATATGACACGTAAAACGATAAAATGACCATTTTGCCCTTTTACATATAAAAGTCCGAATTAAATATTAGGAAAGCCTAAACCGACTTTCTTGGACACTCCGGACTCAATGGTAGAGTCTATTCGACCAAAAGAGATGTCTAAAATAAAAAGACATAAAATTTGATAAATAGAACCTGTCAGATGACTAAAAATATAAGAAATGCCAAAGTACTAAACTGAGGCAAGTACGAGAAATGAAATACGAAAAGACACGATACGTAAACATGTTAAGTAAATAACTTTAAATTAAAGTTAATGGAACTCCCAGAAGAGTATGATTGTAGAAATCTATTTTTCTTGACACGATAAATTGTGTTTTTAAACAGAGAATTAACTAAACACAAAAATGAGCCAAGAACGAGAAGTTACTCCTATGATGACGAGGGCACAACTAGCAAAGGATCCCAAACAGACAGTTTTCCAGGAGAAACTGGAAAAACAGCTCCAGCTGATTCAAAATCGCATTCGGATTTCCAAAACGAACGAAGTGTGCTGTGTTAGCCCCTTTATTTACAAGACTATCACTAAGGAGCAACTAGCAGCTAGAAAGCTTAAGAAACAGGAGGATACGGAAACGTTGGAAGAATGGCTTCAAAGGTCAAGGGAAAAGCGCCCAAATAGAGCAGGACTAGAAGTACAAGGTGAGTAACCCTGTGTTTGAATTGGAGATTTAACTCCATGAATTTGACAAGGTTTTAAGTTTAGAGATATGAAGCATTTGAAATTTCAAATTCAGTATTTACATGATTCAGTTTTTAATTGCTCTATTTTATAACCCCATTGTGACATGCTTAGTGATTGGTTTCTGCAACAGTTTTTCCTTCAAATACTTTTCAGCATGTCTAGTTAAAATGCAATTATTGTTAAATATTCTGAATTTGCTTATTTCAAGTATACGAATGTTTATTACGAATTTATGAAAAGTATCTATGAGACAAGTCACATGATAAATGTTTTATAAGATGAATGGTGCATAAACACTTAGACAGGATTCTGAGTTTTCAGTTGCCCTGTAAAATAGGCAGGATTTTGGGTTTTACAGAACTCAATTGCCCTGTAAAATGCCCGGTAGCAGGATCTAATCCCCCAGGCAGATGAGATATCTCCATTTATAAGTAAAAAGGGTGTCCGGTTCGAAACGGATTCCACTAACGGAAGTGATAAGATGACAAATGATTTGAAAATGGAAGCAACTTTTTACTCTCATTTTCAATATGCATATGTTTGAGTTTCATATACTCTATTTAAGAAATACATGACATGTTCTATGTTTTAAAGTTCATATGTATAAGTTTAGCTTGAATGTTTTAAATATTTCAGAGCTACATGTTTCAAGGAATGCATATATTCTGTAATCAATTATACGAACAATTGGCGGTGACTATTTTACAAACTCTTATGTACTAAACCACTGCTAATTGAAAAACCCCATGACGAATACTGGAATTGCTCACAAGCTTAGATTAGCTTACCCGGACTTTGTTCGGACCCCCCTTTCAGGTAATTAGCAGCAGTCTTGACTTAAGGACGACGATGACGAATCTGCTAATTTTGGGAAGATATGGTTAAATAGTTTCCTTTGATAATCTATGAACTCTAATAGTACTTATGTATTAGTAGACATTGTAAGGACATGTAATAAGCCCTCTGGGCAATCAAATATGTATGGTATGAATGTATGAAGTTTTTAAGTTTTTGGTTATACTCTGAATGTGTAACCATGTATGCTATGTATGGAGCAGCAGTACCGAACGGATGTGCATAATTTAAAAATGAGAAAAGAAAAGAAAAAGTTTTTCACGCTTCCGCAAAACGTATGTTGCACATCTATTCGATACCGCTGTATATGCGAGCCTTATCTCGAGGCCCTCGGGTCTCGGGGCGGCGATCGCGATCCGGTGATCCGCAGAGGGTGGATTTCGGGTCGTGACAGTCCGACCCACATTTTAGGTAACAGAATCGATCCGGACCCTATTTTGTGATGAAGATGGTGAGAACCTTGCCCATTTTGTGGAAGGCACGGGAAGCTTCTTACAAGGTTAGTGTCACGACCTGGAAATCCACACCGTGTGGATCCCGAATCACGACTGCCACCCTTCAGCCCGGGGGCCTCAGGACGAAGCTCACATAAGCAACGGTGCCGGACGACGGTGCGGCTTGTGTTTGCGAAAGCGTGAAAAACTTTTTCTTTTCTATTCTTATTTTAATTTTCTGCACATCCGCCCGGTACCGCCGCTCTTCAGAACAGTACACATGATTATACATTCAGAGCATAATAAAAACTTAAAGACTTTATAATTAATACATGTTCAACTGCCCCATGGGGCTTAATACATAATAGTTTTACTAACTTCTAATACAAAACGTGACTACTAAAGATTATAGTGCTTTCCAAAAGACTGCTAGTCCTGTAATAGCTGCTTCCACCCTTCCTCAAAATGAGCGAAGCTCTAATCATCATCATCAAGTCAAGACTACTGTCAGTCTCCTGAAAGGGGGTCGGATAAAAATTCGGGTAAGCTAATCTAAGCTTGTGAGTAATTCCAACATTTGCCATGGGTTTTCAATTGCCAGTGGTTAGCATAAGAGATTTATAAAACAATCACTACCAATTGCTCGTATACTTCAAATACAGAATATATGCATTCTTTAAAATAGATAGTTTTGAAACATTTAAAGTATTCAAGCTAACACATACTTCTTCAAATATAGTATATGAACTTGTTCTATCATTCTGGATCATCATTGGAATTGGCCTACTACTAACTCTCCTCATCTGCTTGAACTTAAACATGGCATGCCTGCAAACCTTCTTCCTCATCCCCCACCAGGAAGACAAGGCAATTTGGATCCCCTCTTCCAATGGGGATTTCTCCATCAATTCAGCTTGGGATACCCTGAGGAGTCATAACCCCCAGGTCCATTGGTGGAAGCTTATTTGGCATCCAAAAGCTATTCCCCGTGTTGGATTTATTCTATGGTTGGATATTCATCAGAGTTTAAGTACCAAGGATCGCCTCTTTTATTCTCCGCCTGGCCATGATCATAGATGCCTTCTTTACTTGAGGGAGAACAAGAGTCACAGCCATCTTTTCTTTTTGTGTCCCTTCTCCTCCAACATATGGTCCTATTTACTTTCCAAAAATGGATTTCAAAGCCCAACTGGGGACTGGCAGTAGATTGTTCTTTGGGCCAGCAACACATTCAAAGGCAAAATATTCTCCTTAATTATAGGCAAGCTTACCTTAGCTTGCACGGTCTATAACATTTGGCGTGAAAGAAATAGCAGATTATTCACCATGGTTAAGAAAAACCCTTAGGCTATCATAGCTCAAACCCAGGACATGATCCGTGGCAGACTCACTACCTCTAAAGGGATTGTGAACTCAAACTCCAATAGGCATCTTCAGTGTATTTGGTCTCTCTTAAGTAGCATTTTTAAAGAGTAACATTTTGTTTGTTTCTTTTTTGTAGCTTTGGGACAAGAGCTCTTCTGCCTGTGGAAGGCCTCCCTTCCCTCTAGCTTGTTCGCGGGTATGCCCTCTTGATCTTGTATTTTCTTTTCTTCTATATATTTCATTTACCCACCAAAAAAAGAAAAAAACTTCAAAACATGTAGATATGTATAGTAAAATGAGGGTAAAACCTGCTTCCATTTTCACGCATATCGTCTTATCACTTTCATTAGTAGAATCCGTTTCGAACCGGACTCAGTTTTACTACAATGGAGATATCTCATGCCTGGGGGATTAGTTCCTGCTACCTGGCATTTTTCGTGTCATAGTTGAATTCTGAAGAAACTCAACATCGCATGTAGTGCTTATGCACAATTTATCTTTCATTAGTAGTGGCAACAAGAGGTATTAAAACATTTGCAAATAGATGCTAAATTAAAGCATTAAATTATGGCTTCCCTGAAGTTGCATTTAAATACATTTAACACATGACTTCTTCAAATAGATGGTTTTATGAGCATTTAAAACATAATGTTCATGACTTCATGATAGGATCTTCAGATACTTGGAATATGCAAATTCAGAATATTTAAAGAGATTTGGCATTTTAATCTTAGACATGCTAAAATATATTTTAAAGAAAACTGTAGTAGAAACCATTCACTGAGCATGTCACAATAGGGCTTTATAAGAACAAAATATTTTAAAACAGAAATCATATAATGCTGAGTTTGATATTCAAATGCTTAAGATATTTTGAACTTAAAACTTCTTCAAATCCATGGAGTTAAATCTCCACTTCAAATACAGGGTTACTCACCTTATACTTCTGGGTTGGCACTATTGATATGCCTTTCCTTTCCCTTTGTTGAGCCTAAAACAATTTATGAAAAATTTCATAAATTTCACATGAAATTAAATTTGTGATCTTAACCTATTCTTAGACTGTGCAAGTTTAATCCTATGATCGATTTTATTCTTAAAAATTGAACTAACTCGAAATGATTTATAGTTGTATTACATGTTTATTTACCCTATATACTCATTGATAAATCGACATTACCTTCGAAGCATGTCATTGAGTGTCTCAGTATTTTCTCGCTGTTCTTCTTCTTCTTTTAATGTTGTTTCAGCAAGTTTCCTTGCAGCCTCTTTTTTCATAAGTCACCCTTTTTGGACAACAGGGGTCTTGTACATAAATGGCTTCCAAGTGAGGACTTGAAATTTCTTAGCAATATTTATCTTTCTGCTGATTACTTTTCCGTCCCAAATCAACTCATCCATGACGATTACTTGATCTTAACCTATGAAAAATTTTATTGTGTTAGGAGTAAAATTTCATTTCAATTTATACTCTTCTGGTAGCTCCATTATTTTTACTTCAATTTATTACTTCACATGTTTACGTGTCATCTCTTTATTATAAATATATTTTTTGATTAAATAGACTCTACCATTGAGTTCAGAACGCCAAAAAAAGTTAACTTCGACCCTCTCGGACTTCCATTTGGCTTTAGGGGTACTAGGGACAATTTGGTCATTTTACACTTTTAAGTGTCTTTATTTTTTGGGATCCCCGTCTTGCAAAACGGACCTCACCATTGGTTTCAGAATGCCCAAAATAGTTAAAATACAATATTCACATGTTTAATTTGGACATTGGGTCATTTTACTACTATTTAATTAATTAAATCTATTTAATTAATTAATTATTACATTTATATAATATATATATATATATATAAATATTATTGCCCAAATAATCCCACGGGCTTGCTTATCCAAGTGGGTTTGGGGGTGGGGTTAGGGTTCTTGGGTCTTGGACGGTGGAGGGTTCGATTCCAGGGGCGTGCAGTCCCCTTTTATTTTTTTTTCATAATTTATAACTTAAAATATATATATATATATATATATATCTTGTGACAGTTATATAGCATGGGCATGCCTGTCACAATGGTAAGAACATGGGGTTGGGTTCAAAGGGTTGGGCGTTCGAGTCTAAGGGGCTGCACCCGTTTTATTTTTTTCTAATTTTCTGTGGGCCAAACTGGCGGACAAGGGTCATTCAGGGATAAGTCATCCCTGTTTGAAATGCGGCCATTAAATTGAATTTGATAACCCTATAACCAAACAAGCCATGTTTAAATTTTAAATTAAAATCCTTAAGCCCAAAACAGCGCCGTCCCAATAATGCGGTGGATAACCCCACATGGTGACACGTGTCTGAGTCGACATAATGGTAATCCATCTTGATCAGGACTCGATTGAGTCAACTCGTGAGTTGGCTCAACGGGGTCATCTTCTTCCCCACGCCCAGGCCACTGTTGCCCTAATTGCAGCTTTTTAAATTTCTCAATTTCGTGGGTTTCTAGTTGGTTCCTCTCTCTGCTTTTCATCCCAAATCATTTCTGGGACATCTAGGTAGGATTTGGCATTCAAATAAGAGCCCAAATGGAGCTCAGGAGCTCGGCTAAAGGTTTGGTAATCAAACCTGCAACTCAGTCATCCATGGTCGTTTTTGGCCCAAAACTCTCGGGGTTTCTTTTGTTGTGAACTATTTCTCATAGGTTTCAAGTCCCCATTCAAAAAATCAAATTTTACTGCAAGTTTGTGAGTTTGGGTTTCAAAACCCAAACCTGTAACTTAGGTTACTATGGTCTTCTTTGAGTCTTTACCTTGTGTCTTAGTGTTTTTAAAACGTCTTTAACGTCTAGTTAAGGTCCCCACAACCCAAATGGAGTTTGGTTCACATGACTTCAGATCTGTTTCAACAGAGGTCCTTTAGTGGCTGTTCTTTATGGTTTGGGTTTGTCAAGCCCTTTATGACCTTCTAGTTTAGTTATGATAGTTCTCAATGTTAAAAATGAACTCATGCATGCTTAAGGAAACCTACAATAGCTTGCATATATGCATAACTTTTAGAGAGAAAAGATAGTGGATTTTTGGAAGTTTACCTTAACACTGGACTCCTTTTCCTTCTTCCCCCTTCTTCTTTCCTTCTGAACTCCAGAAACCCCTTGTCTTCTTGGTTTTTCCCCCTTGTGGTTTCTGATTCTTTTCTAACCTAAGCAACCGTATATATATATACATACATACATACATACATACATACATAGTCACTTACACACACACACACACACACTAACAGCAGCCTAGCCTTCCCATCACTCCTCTCAAATCAGCCCACTTGCTATATGCCTTTAATATATATATATATATATATATCAAGTATAAATATAAGAAGTATACGCAAGTGTATATATATATATATACACTTGCATATACTTCTTATATTTATACTTCTACATTCACATATATATATATAAATTACATATATACCCTCACACTCATTTACGTATAATTACTTGGTGCATGTACTTTGAGGCATATTTCAATATACATGCAAAATTGCCCGTACTATCGAATCTCCCATATGGTTAATCCTTGGGCACTTGGGGTTCATAGCCTAATTAAGCTAAAATTTCAAATTTCGCAACGCGAGTTAATTCACTCGGGTATTTTAGGATCGGGGTATTACAGTTAGCATGGAAGTAGTCGGAGCATATGTTGATCACTTGTGTATTGACAGTTATGGGATTTACTAAGGATTTGTAGTTAGTAGCTTTTATTTTAGAAAATGTTAGAATGTTATGTAATTAGGTCCTGAGGGACAACCAATCATTTATTATTGATAAAGTCTTTAAGTTTTTATTATGCTCTGAATGTATAATCATGTGTACCGCTCTGAAGAGCGGCAGTACCTGGGCGGATGTGCGAAAAATTTAAAAGAAGAAAAAGAAAAGAAAAAGTTTTTCACGCTTCTACGAACACAGACCGCACTGCCATCCGATACCATCGTTTATGTGAGCCTCGCCCGACAGCCCCCGGGACGAAGGGTGGCGGTCGCGATTCGAAATCCGCATAGGGTGGGTTTCGAGTCGTGACAGAGTGGTGTCAGAGCTTAGGTTAATGGTCTTTGGGGAAGACCAAGTTGTGATTGAGGTTAGGAAATAATTAAGATTTACTGATACCACAGAATGGTATTAGAGCACAAGGTTGACTTAAATAAACTTAGTGACACTAGAAGAATTAGAAACAAAAGTATGAGTTAGGTAGGTCCTAGGCTACCTAAGATATTGAAAATAGCAAAATAAGCTATTAGGAGAAACCTAGGTAAAGTACATGATTTGATTTGAAGGCGGGGTATGGGACCCATATTATATGAAGTAGGTATTAGAAGTACATGATTTGATCTGAATGTAGGGTATGGGACCTGCATTAGAGTAAAGTAAGTGATTAGAAGTACGTGTTTGATAGGAAGACAGGGTATGGGACCCGTAGTTGAATAGAGGTAGTAAAACAAAGACAAGAAATAAATGTGGACTGTAAAACCACTACGAAAAATGAAAATGATAAACTTTAAATTTTAAATTACAAGTAGGTGATTATAACCTTATGTGATTATAGCATGTAATAAAAACTAACCATACTTGTTTTACAGCGAAAATGGCTGATATACAAGGAGACAAGAGTAAATTAGAAGAACGAGTAGACAGAATTGAGCAGATTCTAGAAGTAATAGTTCAAACTGTGTACGATGCCCAAACCCAACATGGAACACAATAGAAAGTACAAGATCCCCAGCCATAGGAACGACCTACTATAAACAGAGAGAAGCAATAGCAACATGACCATTCCACTATGCCCTATCTACAATAGGAGGCATTTTGCACCCAACCGGACACTTACTAGGACTTGTTACAAGTGTGGAAAAGCCAGACACTTACTGGGACTTGCTACAAGTGTGCCCAAAGTGGAATCAGGCCAGTCGGGGACCCATATGAGGGTCAGTTAGGTATTCTATCTAAATATTTGAATTATGTCTTATATATACATGATTTTCATTTAAATTGACTACTAGATACATGAACATGATAGATAAAAACAATGAAGAAGGAAAAGAGGGTAGAATCTTATGGAGATTGAGAACACTCGAGTTTTGAGGACAAAACTTTAATAAGAAGGGGAGAAAATAGTTCAAAATTAACTACAAAAAGACCGAAAAACATGAATTATATATATATATAAATATGTATATATACATGTATGTGTATAATGATATATATATATATATATAAATATACCACGATGTCAAGATGACCTATTGGTGGCCAGGGATGAAGAGGGACATAGCTGAGTTTATAGCACGATGGATTAAATGCCAGCAGATCAAAGTTGAACACCAAAAGCCCAGTGGACCATTACAGCCGCTTCCCATACCCGAGTGGAAATAGGAGCACATAACTATGGACTTTGTCTCAGGGTTGCCAAGGACACCCCAAGGGAGTGACTCGATGTGGGTGATCGTCGACAAATTAACAAAGACAGCTCACTTCCTAGCAACCAAGACAACCCAGTCATTAGAGCGGTTGGTAGCGCTCTACATTCAAGAGATAGTTCGACTACACGGAATCCCTGGTATCTATTGTGTCTCACCGAGATCTGAGGTTCGTGTCCAGGTTTTGGAGGAGTTTATAGAAAGCAATGGGCACGGAGCTTAGTCTTAGCACAGCCTACCATCCCGAGACTAATGGGCAGTCCGAGAGAACCATTCAAACACTGGAGGACTTGTTGAGATTTTGTGTTTTGGATCAAAGGGAGTTGGGAGGATTCACTTCCACTGATAGAGTTCACCTACAACAACAACTACCAGTCTAGCATTGGGATGGCTCTATACGAGGCACTATATGGTAGGAAGTGCTGATTTCCAGTGTGTTGGACCGAAGTAGGTGAGAGGAAGTTATTGGCCCTGAGATGGTAGAACAGACTTTAGAAAATATCCGATTGATTATGCAGCAGCTGTTAGCAACCCAAAGCCCTCAAAAGAGCTATGCCGACATCCGGAGACGTGGGTTCGAGTTTGAGAAGGGCGACTTCGTGTTTTTGAAAGTGTTGCCCATGAAAGGCGTGGTGAGATTTAGGAAGAAAGGAAAGCTGGGACCCTGCTATATTGGACCATTTGAAGTTATGTAACGAGTAAGACTGGTGGCGTACCAACTTTCCCTACCAACAGAGTTAGCACACGTGCACAACGTCTTCCACGTGTCCATGTTGAGGAAGTGCTTACATGATCCCAACCAAGTGGTCAAGCACGAACCACTAGACGTTCAGGAGGATCTGACATATGTCGAGCATTTGGTGCAGATCCTAGATCATCGGGAGCAAGTTTTGAGGAACAAGTCCATTCCCCTTGTGAAATTACTTTGTAGAAACCACCAGATTGAGGAGGCTACATGGGAAAGAGAGGATGAAGTACGTGCCAAGTACCCACACCTCTTTGCAGTATGAAATGCCTAAAGTTTGAGAACAAACTTCTTTTGAAGGGGGAAGGATGTAACACCCCGAACTTAATTTTACTGTTTAATTAATGTAATAAAGTTCTTTTTGAATCTAATGAGCGATTTAGCTATTTAAGCATATTTTAATATTATTAAAACTCGAATTAGCTAACTACGAAAAACACAAGGAAATAAAAACTGACACAAAGCCTTTAACATCGGGGGAGTGACCAGAAGAAACTACTTCGTAAAAAGAGTAATAAAAAAGAAAATATAAAAGAAATAACCAAAATGAAAATCTGCGCCAGCCAAACGAGGCATAAGCCCAAAATAAGGGGAAAATGCCAAAATGTGAGGCCAAGGGGATTTGAACCCTTGACCAAGTGAGGGGAACACATGGCACCCAAAAAGTTACCAAGTGGGCTTCCAGTATCCTTGTGCCTAAATATACAACAGAATTTTATATAACCTCAATTTAACCAAGGCCACCTCCCAAATTGGACAATGGCCATTCATGCAACACCTCATCCTACATCATCTTATGCCTCAGCCTTCATCATAATGCCTGATCTAGCCATCATCATCACACCCTAACCCTATGATATGCATGCATAGGTGTAATTGTATAGGTATGCAATTATATATATATATATAAGTTATACACTATAGAACACTTCAGGTGTGTGTGTGCTGTGCTCGGACAATGGGTGTGTGAGTGAGTGTGTGTGTCCATTGGAGGTACAAAGAAAGAGAGGACTGGGGAGTGCATAAGCAGAACAGAACCAATCATTAAAGGCAATTGATTGCAAGGTGCTGGTTGCTCGGATTATGTTCAAAGTAAAAACTTGGACTTCTAGGTATTTGTCCTTTGCAGGTCATTTATAGCTCATCAAGTCAGTCATCTTCAGCATGCAGGTTTATTGGACTTCGCATTTTGTGCTCCCTAAGAAAATTATCTGGGATATTAAGAAAATTATGAGGGCCTTTCTCTGGTTTGGCCCAGACTTGAAATCTTCTAAGGCCAACGTTACTTGGGATGATGTCACTTACCCTAAAGAGAAAGGAGGGTTGGGGATTAAGAAGCTGGAGGATTGGAATCAAACTGCGGCCTCTAAGCATCTCTAGCGGCTAAGTGATCCCTATGGCTCTTCTTTGTGGGTTGCTTGGGTTCGCGTTAACATTTTGAAACAAAAGCATCTTTGGGAAGCTACCTGTACAAGGGTTTGCTCTTGGGTGTGGAGGAAGTTGATGAAGCTTAGAGTAGGGTTTAAATCTTTAATTCGGCATAAGGTAGGAAATGGTCAACATACTTCCCTTTGGTTTGACTATTGCCTCCCTTCAGGTTCTATTTGGGAGGCTATGGGAGACCGTGTTATCTACGATTATGGGCTTTCTACATCCACTCGGGTAAGCCCTATTATTGCAAGAAATGAGTGAAGGTGTCCTAGTGCTAACTCTCACCAGTTAAGGGAGCTTCAGCGCTTTATCCCCCCGGGGTTTACTCCAAATCAGCATATGATGGACCAACTCCAATGGTAAGGCCACCCTTCTGGAATGTTCTCCACAAATTCAGCTTGGCATGCGACTTGGGTATCTAGGCCTCAAGTTTCGTGGTGGAAGCTGGTGTGGTTCTCTCATGCTATCCCGAGATGTAGCTTCATCCTTTGGTTAGCCATTCGGGAGAGGCTTTCTACTCAAGACCGTGTTGTGCAGTGTAGAAGCGATCTTGAAGTGAAGTGTGTTTTCTGTGGGCAGCCATTAGAAGACCATGCTCACCTCTTTTTTTGTAACACCCTGACCTGACTAATTAATAATTAATTTGCTAATTAATAATTAGAACCGACATAATGAATGATTAAGGAAATTAATCATTATCTCTTTATGGTCACGGTAAGGCCAACAAAATAATTAGACACGTTAGAGATGAGGATGTAACACCCGAACCTAATTACTAATTAATTAGGTGAAATGATGTCGCTTTAACACTGACAGAACTCGAATTAGCTAATTATGGAAATCCCAAATAAATAATAAATGACACGGGGCCCTTGACATCGAAGCTAACTGAAATATGAAACCCTCGGAAGAAACCGTTTCAGAAAAGGAGCAACAGAAAAGAAATTACGGAAGAAATAGCTAAAACAGAATTATGCGCAGCCAAACAGGGCATAAGCCCAAAATGTGGAAAATGGCCAAAAAGGTGAGGCCAAGTGGTTTTGAACCCTTGACCAAAAACAATGAAAGAACCTACATCCAAAAATATTTCCACCTGGCCCACAAACACTTGTATATATGTATCACATAATACATAAATTCTAATTATCAAAATAAAGTGGCAGCCTCTCATTGGACCACCACACCCACCAATTGAATCTCATGCAAATCAAATCAAATATATGAGAAATATAATATATGATGTATATATGTATCTGAGCTTACGTATGTGAGATGGGGAATTCAGAATTCAGAAGTGGTCTGCTAGAGAGAGAGAGAGAGTCTAGAGAGAGAAAGTGAGACTTTGTGAGAAATTGTGTGTGCATGCATGTGTTTGTAAGCTTCACATGGAAGTGCACAAGGGCAACGAGGTTGAGCAACCTTGAAGGGGACTAAAAGGCCCAAAGATCAAAACTGAGCCACGGATAAGGAGAATGATCCATGGAAGGTATAAAATGCAAACCCACCATCTTTCTCTTTCTAAAAATCTCAAGTATATGTATACTGTTTGTGAATTTTTATGCATGCATGAGCTATTGTGACACCTAGTGACTGTTATAAATTAATTTTGAGGGCCAGTAGGGCTCGAAAGACCCTAAACTAGTGCCCAAACCACCATTAATGACCTCCATTGAAGTAGGTCTGAACCGACCAAAGCCACTCTGAGTTTGGGTTACTAGACCTTAAAGTAGACTTCTTGAAAGTTTCAGAAACCCTAACCCGAGGCCTAAAAACCTAGGTGGAGACCCTCAAAACACCATGTGCAGGTTGCGAGCTTTTGATACAACCTTGGAAACTTACACCGAAACCCAAAATTTGAGAATGGGGGCATGAACCCCATGATGCATGGATTAAAACTAAAGAAACCTCACAAAATTTGGGGCAAAAACAAGCATTTACAAGCTAGTTGCAGGTTCAATTATCAAACTTTGGACCGAACTCTTGAGCTTGATTCGAGGCTTAAAATGAATGCCAAAATGTTTCTAAAACAGGCAGTAGTCCATACCACCTAAAAACAGAGATCAAAACATCCTAGAAAACCACAAAATTGAAAGGTTTTGAAAACTGGGATTAGGGCTACAGTGTACTTGGGTGTTGAAGAAGATGACGAGTCGACTCGCCCAACTCGTCTAGACCAAACGTGTCCAACTACGGGCAAGTCGCCGCATTATTGAAACTTTGTCGTTTTAGAAACATGTTTTAAATGAATTCTAGACTGTTTGGTTATGGCCACAAAAAATTGAAATTTAGTTAAGGTTAACCCAAAACGTGGATAAGAGGTGTATGACAATTGTGCTATTCCGGTTCTTGATGGTCAGGTGAATCGGCTGGTTCGCCATACTACTGGTTCGGTCTAGGGTTTGGACTATTGAACCGATTGGTTCACTGTTTAAGGATAAATAAAGAAAACCCTAACTACCTGAAATTCGAATTTAACCCTCACAGTTCTAAGTATTTCTACTCTGGCCTAGCTTTTGAAAATTTTATGCATATAAGCCCTGAGAAATAATTAAATAATAAAATAATTATTTTAATTATTTTATTAATTAGGTAAAATTATTATTTTACCCTTGGACACTAAATACGTCAAACGAAGTCCAAATTAAATAAGTAAATAGTGTATTTTCACTATTTCAAGCATTCCGGACTCAATGGTGGAGTCCGATTTGGGAAATCAAGTCCCAAAATATACAGACAAGTAAATAGTAAATGATTGTACTGCCCCTAATGATACCTAGGCCCAAATAAAAATAAAAGATAGCTCACTTTGATTATGTTGGGCATTCTGGACTCAACAGTGGAGTCCAATTTGTGAAACCAAGTTCCGAAAAAAAAAATACAGACATATAAATTATAAATGACTATATTGCCCCCAGTGATACCCAGGGTTAATTAAACATAAAGATAGTCCAATTCGACTATGTCAGACACTCTGGACCTAATGGTGAGGTCCATTTTATGAACTAAGGTCCCGAAAAATTTAGCTATGGCATGTGAAATTACCAAAATGCCCCTAATGCTATACGAAGTCCAAATGAAGTCCAAATGGGACGAAATTAATACTGATAAAAGCCCAGATACTCGTGAAACTGTACACATGATTAAATATTGATTCGGGGTCAAAATTACACAAAACATAAAATGACCAAAATACCCCTGAGCACGGTAAGTGCAAAGTAGAGGCCGAATAAAGGCTAATTTGATATGATAAATTATCATAAGCACGATTATGAAAATTTAAGGACTAAATAAGACTCTGAAACAATCAACGTGTAAAATAAAAAATGACTAATGTGTCCCGATAATCAAAAGCAGATACCAAATGAAGTCCAAAGGACTTAAGAATTTATATATAAGATATATGGGACATTCTGAGGACCATGATAGGGTTCGGGGCAAGAATGATAAAATTACCATTTTGCCCCTAAGGTTAAATAAGTACTTAACTGATAACGATTTAAGTTCAAAAGACTTATAACTTCATATATAAGATATATAGAATATTCTGAGGACCACGACAGGGTCCAGGACAAGAATGGAAAAATTATCATTTTGCCCCTAAGGTTGAATAAGTACTTAACTGATAACGATTGAAGTCTAAACGACTCAGATTATAATCCTGATAATTGATAAGCCCAATTAAAGAATGAAATAGCCTCGGATGAAACCCAATGAAAGGGCAATAGGCTATTAGGCTATCTTAGGTAATCCGATAGACACCTAAGATGATGAATAAGTCATGAATGGCTAAATTCTGATATGTCTGTGATTGATGATGATTGTTTAGGAGATGCATGGAAGAACCTTACGTATCTGGAGGTTATCAGATTATTTGTACAAGGAGATAAGTATAAAGTTTGTGAGTAACTTGGAACTTCTGACTTGGTGTATCAGTTACACTGTACCGTTTTGTTGTATTGTTTAAATGCATACTCTTTGTACTGCATTACACGTGGCATGATTTTGTCCTGTCCTGCTCTCCTGTTCTATTCTGGTCTACTCCTTTTGTTATATGATCTGTTCTGGTTCTGTTTGGTTATTTTCTGTCATGTTCTGCTCAATACTGACCTGTTCTATTATTTGATTTATTTGCCTACGTCCCGTTGATGATATGCCTTTGTCTCTGATTGACATATTGTTTTCGCTCAGTCCTGTAATGTTCCGTTCCATTAATGTTATGCTTTTGTCTCTGATTGACATATTGTTTCCGCTCAGTCCCGTAATGTTCCGTTCCGTTAATGTTATGCTTTTGTCTCTGATTGACATATTGTTTTCGCTCAGTCCTGTAATGTTCCATTCCGTTAATGTTATGCATTTGTCTCTGATTGACATATTGTTTCCGCTCAGTCTTGTAATGTTCTGTTCCGTTAATGATATGCTTTGTTTCTGATTGATATATTATTTCCGCTCCGTTCCGTTATGTTCCGTCCCGTTAATGATATGCTTTGTTTTTCTGATTGATATATTGTTTCCGCTCCGTTCCGTTATGTTTCGTCCCGTTAATTATATGCCTTTGTTTCTGATTGATATATTGTTTTCGCTCCGTTCCATTATGTTCCGACCCGATATGCCTTTGTTTCTGATTGATATATTGTTTCCGTTCCGTTCCGTTATGTTCTGTTCCTTTGATGACATGCCTGTGTCCTTGATTGATATATTGACATCGTTTACTGTTTTGATTTGATTTGTTAGGTTATGTTCTGTTCTGTTCTGATCTGTTTGTACTGTTTGGTTCGGTTCTGTTTTATTCTACTTAGCTGCATTGAGTGGATTTATAAAACTGCATTTAAAGTGGATTTATGAAACTTTTATTTTTTTATATGAATAACTATCCATGTGCTTTGTAAGCAAGAACTGGGTTTTGAAACCCATGACAGGGAACCTGTGTTACTCACTGGGCTTATTTAACCTCACCCCATTATCCTAACATTTTTCAGGATTTATCTCCATTGGATTAGAAAACTCTATGATATGGCATGGATAGGCCGAGTGGCATTCCAAGTAAAGGATCTTATGGCACTGATTTGTGGAGACTTGTATTCTCATGGACTGAATCTGGTTATTCTGGTAAATGACATGATTACATATGATATGATTAAATTTACTGATATTGGGACATGGCTCATGGTAATGGTACGCTAGAGATGTTAGATATGCTCGGTGTTATATGTCTGATTATAGATGTGCTCTGATGTTGGAGTTATTAGTTGTTTGGTTTTAGACTTGCTCTGTGGTGCATACCTCTACGGTATTATAAATGAGTTGCATTCCCGAGATAAAAAGTTTCAAATTTTGCTGCATCTGACCTTACATTTAGAATGCAATTCATCAGTAAGTTCAAAAATTCGCCTTTGGTTGGTCGCATTGTCGGTCGAAAAATCGGCAAGGCGGCTAACTGGCATCACGTCCTCGACATCTGCGTAGGGTGGGGTTCAGGATGTGACATCTTTGGTTGTCCTTTCACTCTTGATCTATGGCTTCACTTTACAGCCAAGTGTAATCTGAGTTGGTTCCCCTGCCCCTAGCAACACACAATTCTATGGGCCCCGTAAACTTTTAAAGGGAAGTCAGCTTAGAGTTATATCAGTAAGTTGGTGCTTTCTACTCTGGTGCATTCTATTTGGCTTGAGCAGAATTGGCGGTGTTTCAACGAAGAATCAAGAACTAAAGATTAGCTTATTGAGGATATCAATGTGATGGTGCGGAGCAAGTTGATTGAGGACTGTAGCCTTAGACGTTTTCTGCTGGATGAAGATTTGTTATTGCGGTGGGATTTTTTTTTTGAAAAGTAAATTTATTATAGGAAAGAAAGAGAAAAGAAGAAACAAAACAAGAGGGCATACCCTCGAATCAAGCTAGAGGGAAGGAAAGACTTCTACAAACAAAAGAAATCCCGTAGCAAAGCTACACAACAATAGAAGCAAAAACCATTACACGTTAAAGATGGTACTCAGAAGAGACCAAACACATTGAAGATGCCTATTGGTTGCAGAGTTCAAGATCCCTGTAGATGTAGTTAGCTTTCCGCGAATCATATCCTTGATTTGAGCAATAATGGCTTGAGGATTTTTCTTTTCCTGATTGAACAATCTACTATTCCTTTCTCTCTAAATATTATATACTGTGCAAGCTAGAGAAAGCTTACCTATGATAGAGGAGAAATTTTTTCCTTTAAAGGTATTGCTAGCCCAAAAAATGATCTGTTGCCAGTCTCCATTAGGATATTGGTAACCACTAATAGAGATGATGTGGTACCAAATGGAGGAAGTGAAGGAACAGGAGAAGAAGATGCGGGAATGACTCTCCTGATCTTTCAAGCAAAAGAGACATTTTGTATCATGGCCAAGACAGGCGGAGAAGAGGCGGTCCTTTGTCCTGAGCCTGTTCCGAATAGCCAGCCAAAGAATAAAAGCAACATGGGGAATGGCCTTAGAATGCCAAACTAGCTTCCACCAGTGAACCCAGGATTTATGGTCCCTTAGAATGTCCCAAGCTGATCTAATGGAAAACTCCCCATTGGAGGAGGGAACCCAGATAGCCTTATCTTCCCGATGAGGAGCAAGAAGAAGGCTTGGAGGCATACCATACTTCAGCTTTAGCAAATGAGGAGAATTAGCTATCGGCCAATTCCAATGATTATCCAAAATGATGGCTTCTACTTTAGCATATCTCCCAAGACCAGAATCATAAATAACTCGATCTCCCATGTTATCATAAATAGGCCCATTAGGGAGCCAATAGTCAAACCAGAGAGACACAAAGCAGCCATTGCCAATAGAAATTTTGACGTATGACTTAAACATAGGCCGGGACTTAAGAATTTTCCTCCAAGCCCACGAGCAAGATTGGGGACATTTAACCTCCCAAAAAATTTTACCTTTGAGAATATTGCTACGAGTCCAAAGAACCCAAGAGGAAGTAGAGGGATTTTCAAACAAAGCCTAAATAAGCTTCCCCACAGCTGCTAGATTCCAATCAATAATCTTCTTTAAACCAAGACCCCCTTCATTCTTCGAACAAGTAACATGATTCGAAGCAACTTTGGATCCAGAGGAGATGAGATGGTTGCCACTCCAAAGAAAGTTCCCCACAGCGGTGGGATTTTATTTTTTGGTGGGTAAATAAGTTAAATAGAAGAAACAAGAATATACAAGATCAAGAGGGCATACCCTCAAACAAGCTAGAGGGAAGGAAGGGCTTCTACAGGCAGAAGAGCACCCGTCCCAAAGCTACAAAACATTACATATTAAAAATGCTACTTTGAAGAGACCAAATACATTGAAGATGTCTATTGGAGTTTGTGTTTGCAATCCATTTAGAGGGAGTGAGCCTGCCACGTATCATATCCTGGGTTTGAGCTATGATAGCCTGAGGATTTTTCTTTAACATGGTGAACAATTTGCTATTCCTTTCCCTCCAAATAGTATGGACCATGCAAGCTAGGGTAAGTTTGCCTATTGTTAAAGAAAACTCCTTGGTTTTGAATGTATTGCTAGCCCAAAGAACGATCTGCTACCAGTCCATAGAAGGGCATTGAAACCCACTTTTGGAGAGCAAATGGGACCATATGTTGGATGTAAAAGAACAAGAGAAGAAAAGGTCGTTGTGACTCTCATCTTCACACATACAAAAAAGACATTTGTGATCATGGCCAAGATGAGAATAGAATAGGCGGTCCTTGGTACTTAGACTGTTTCGAATGGCCAACCAAAGAATAAATCCAGCATAGGGAATAGCATTAGAATGCCAAACAAGCTTCCACCAATGAACATGGGGCTTACGGCTTCCCAGAGTATCCCAAGCTGAACTGATGAAGAAATCCCCATTGGAAGAGGGCAACCAAATAGCCTTATCGTCCCGATGGGGGGAAGGATAAAGGTTGGTAGGCATGCAATTTTTTAGCTCAAGCAATGTGGAGAGTAACTATAGGCGAGCTCTATTGATGATCCATAATGATAGAACCAACTTTAGCATATCTCCCAAGACCTGAATCATAAATAACCCTTTCCCGCATATTATCATATATGGAACCAGTGGGGAGCCAATAGTCGAACTAAAGAGAAGCAAAGAGGCCATTCCCAATAGAAATTCTGATGTACTCCAAGCCCATGAGTAAGATTGGGGACATTTGACCTCCCAGAAGCTTTTTCCTTTCAGCATATTGCTGCAAATCCAAAGAACCTAAGGGGAATTAGAGGGGTTTTGAAACATTGCCTAAATGAGTTTCCCTAGAGCTGCTTGATTCCAATCAATAAGCTTCTTTGTCCCAAGCCCCCCTTCATTTCTAGGGCATGTTATATCATCCCATGCAACTTTGGATCTGGTAGAGATGAGATGGTTGCCACTCCAAAGAAAAGATCTCAAAGCTTACTCAATTTGATTAACCACCTTCTTGGGGAGAATGAAATGGGATGACCAGAAAACCTGGATGCTAAATAGCACAGATTTGATTAGTTAAAGCCGACCTGCATAGGATAGGGATTTATTAGACCAATGAGTGATTTTACCAATGATGCAATCAACCAAGGTTTTACAATCCTGAACTTTCAACTTGGTAGAGATCAAAGGAACACCAAGGTAACGGATAAGAAGGGAGCCTTCAGGTAATCCAATATGATCAATGATATGATGCTTCAGGTTACAATCCACGCTATATAGGAAAATGTAACTTTTGGAGGCATTGTGAAGAAGACCAGAGAAGAAAGCAAATGTGTCAAGCCCTTCCTTAAGAATAGAGGCTAAAAGAAGATCCCCATGACAGAAAAGCATAATATCATCAACGAAGCAAAGATGGATCAGCTTAGTTTTATGGCATCTCCAATGATGCTTAAATTGAGGGACAACTGAATTCTGATGAAAAATCATGGAGAGCACTTCCATAGCAAGCACAAAAAGATAGGGGAAAGAGGATCTCCTTGCCTTAACCCTTTAGCTCCAAGAAAAAAACCTTTAAGCTTGCCATTAATAACAACTAAGAAACTTGTAGTAGAGATGCAGTAGTAAATCCAATTAGTAAAAGGCTGAGGAAATCCCATAATGCACAAAGAATCAATAATAAACTCCCATCACACCAAGTCGAAGTCCTTCTTAAGATCAACTTTCATTGTACAAAAAGGAGAGGCTGAGTTCTTGTGGTAATTATGCATGAGTTCTTGAGCAAGAAGGATGTTATCACTCATTTTCCTTCCTTGAATAAATGCAGATTGAGACGGATCAATGAGACTAAGGAGGACTTTCTTAAGGCAGTTGGCAAGGATTTTGGAGATGGCTTTGTAAATTGTGTTACAACAAGATATAGGGTGATAGTCATGAGCAGATGAGGGATTAAGGACCTTGGGAATAAGGGCAATGGCAGTGGAGTTGATCTCTTTGAGAATGGATCTTGAAGAAAAAACTTCAGAGATAGCAGCAATGACCTCAGGTTTGACAATACTCCAAGCTTTTTGGTAAAAAAGACCATTGAAACCATTAGGCCCTGGAGCTTTATTAGGGTGGAGGCCGAAGAGAGCTTCTTGGATTTCATCTTTAGAAACAGGGCATTGGAAGGCTGTGAGGGAGTCATTAGGCAAACGTTTTGTGATAAAGCCCGCAAGAGCTCGCTTCCCTAGGTACGGAATGGAACTTTCGGTTCCAAGGAGATCATGATAAAAGTTGACAATGGTGCTTTTGATCTTCTTGATGTCATCAATTCTATTACCAGTTGCATGAAGAAGGCTGACAATCTTGTTTCGGTTTCTTTTGCTATTCACTGATTTAAAGAAAAAGGAAGTATTTTAATCACCTTCGGAAAGCCATTGAACTGGGGATTTTTGCTTGGTAAGGCTCTTCTCGCTGGAAAGGATAGAATAATAAAATTGAAGAGCATCTTTTTCCTCATGAATGAGCCTGCTATTTCCTGGATTCCGCTCAAGGAGGTTTTGGATGTCATGAAGCTTGTTACGGGCTTCTTGAGGTAATGTTCTTGAATCTTTTCTGATTGAAGTCCTTAAGAACATACTTTACCTTCTTGAGCTTCTGGCAGCATATGAACTTGGCTGTACCTTGCATATTTGAGTTCCAGGCCTGCTCAATAGTAGGAAGAAAATCATCATAGTCAGCCCAAAAGTTGAAGAATTTGAAAGGGATTTTGCCTTTTTTCAATGGAATGCCGGATCTAACAATAACTGGGGAGTGGTCAGAAAGGCCAAAGGGAAGACATTCGGCCTCCGCAGTCGGAAAAGCAGTGACCAATCTTGGTTGACTAAAGCTCTATCAAGCTTCCTTTGGTGAAAAAATGCCCAGAAAATCTTAAATCCTCAAGCTCAGAATTCATAAAGCATTTGTTGCAGTCATCCATACTATTGGACCAATCTTGGCTACCACCTTTCCTTTCATGAGGGAAATGAATGGCATTGAAATCCCCAAATATAAGCCAAGGGACATCCTTGAAAATGGAGGCTTGGAGGTTGATGTCACGCCATAAATCATTCCGTTTAAGAGGGGTAGGATTTTGATGGGCACCATGGTGGACCGAGTCTTAAAGATCCTTTGCAAGTTCCAAATGGGCCAATCACAAGGTCAAGTGTAACACCCCCAAAGTTTGACATGACCCAGATTATATTCTGACCTAATAAAAGTAGGTTCAATGACATTGATAATTCTAGAAAACCCAAAATACCGTAAACCATGATTGGATTAATTATTAGAAAATATAAAATTAATCCAGACCACTGAAAATAATAAATGCTCGGGAAATTAATTAACCCAGCCGATCGAGTGCTGAAATGGATAAATGGAATTGATACAAAAAAATTTATTATGCGAATAAAATAAATAAAATATAAGACACGAACGGTGACTTAAAATTGGTAAAATAAATAATAATGAACCGATTTCCAGCTTTGCGACAAATTTACCGGCAACTTATAACATAATATTTTATGAAATAAAATATTAATGTTGTTATATAAAAAGAAAATATATAGAAGTATATTTTATAATAATAAAAGGGAGAGCGACAGATTTTAGAAAATATATGTATGTATGTAGTTAGATAGCAACTTGTAGAAACTGCTAGAACCAAAAGAAATATATCATATATATGTGCATCTAGGTAGTCTCATGTGGAAACTACTAGAATCCGAGAAAGGAAAAGCAGCCGTATTGTTGACCACGAGACCAAAGAAAATGAGAGAATTCTAGAATAAGCCACTATCTATATCTCTGTTTGCAGAAACATTAGGAGGGAAGAATCTGGAGAATTCTAGGATCTGTCCGCAAATAAGCTAGGGAAGGAAACTTCTAGCATGAATCTTGTAAGGGGGCTTCACAAAAGAGATTTTTAATTGAAGGAGAGAATGTTTGTGTAGCGGTGCAGAGACGTGTGGGCAGCGGTGTAAGAGAGATGGAAGCTCCATGGAGGGCGTTTTTCTGTCCAAGGTGTTGATAAAGGAGGAAGGAATTTAAGGGAAGAAATCGACAGCAGCAGTGCTTCATTTTGATTGTTAGAAAAGTCTGCAAGGGAAAATTAATTCAGCCAAAACCAATAAACTGTCACAGTCGCGTAAATCTGATCGACAGTGGTGGACATGTTCTTTTTTTATTCCTTCCTTTCTGTTTTGGTTGTTGTGATGAAGGCATGAAGAATCAGGTCCTTTGAAAGTTGTATGTGTCTGGTGGAAACCACAAATGGAAAAGCCGGCAATCCCTTGAGTCATGTATGTCGTGATGGGGGCAAGTGTAGCGGCAAAACTGCTGTCCGGCCATGGAGCAAAACCAGCAGGTGGTATGTATGTGTATGTATTTATTTGTGTGTGTATCTGTGTAGATGATGTAGCACACTAGAATTAATAGGTAAACAGAATTGGCCGGGTGCAAGGGCTGGTGTGATACCTGCAGCTGTGTGGCTATTACGGTTTTGTGGTTGGAACTGTGTGTGTGGCTGTGCGGCAGTTATGGGCATTGAGGCCGACTATTCGGGTTTGAAGTAGATTGACAGCAGCAACGGGGTAGAGAAAGAATGGACAGTGAGATTCTTATGTTGGAGAGTAGATGTGTACCCATGACGGTTGTTCAAAGATTGATACAACTGGACATTAAGGGCAGCAATTGTCAAGAATTTAGTTACTTCAGGTGGTTATATTGGACAGCCGAAGCAGAGGCAGACCAAGTGCGCTTGAAATGTTTGTGGGGGCGCGACTTTGTTCCTCGCGGCTGCAGTTTATGTACACGGAAGCCATTAGTTCCGTGACTACTTTCTTGATTTGAGTCAGCTTGCTACTTTGTTATCCCAGAAAGGAAAAAATAGTTTAAGAAGTGAATCTCAGTTTGAAAGGGGTTATGGAAGGTGGAATTGTTCATGTGTAGCAACTCATGCTTTGCAATTGGATGGTTCTGAAATTAATGAGATGGAGACATGGGTTTTGAATTGCTTGTAGAAAGTGAAAATGGTCTTTGTTGGGAATAGGTTGAAGAAGCCAATGTAACTGACTGGTTTAAGGATGGCCAACATCTGTCAGACCAATTTGGTCGATTGGTTTCAACTCCTGAAGTCTGGTCTGAAAGAGCACAATAGGATTCTTCAAGGTCCACTGGGTGGGATGCAGTGAATTCTAGGAAAAGGCATGACCAGTCAAAATCCTGGATAGCTTGGGGGAAAAGGCTGAAGAAGCTGATGAAATTGGATTTAAATTAGCTGGCCGACTTAATGAACCTGTCAGTGTGTTTTCTTCAATTGTTGAATCGTGGACTGAAGATTAACCTCAAACTCTAGATGCACAACAATTTGGTTCACGTTTGACAGCAATGCTCCAAAGGTTGGATATGTTCACATTTGAGGAGCATGATCTTCTGGATGTTGAATCAATTATGATGGCCATTAAAAGGATAATGCCCAGGATATGCATGGACATGGCCAACGATGTATTTGGAGGATATTTGTGACTGGAGGTATGCGTATATTCAGGTGAGTAACTCGGACTCCTGACTTGGTGTATATTTTCTGTACTAGTCTAAATCCGTATACTATACTACTTTATATGCTAAACTGTTTTATGCATTGTACTGTTTTAATGCATATGCTTTCATGCATACTTATTGTATTACATTTCTTGTGGCATGATTCTGTTCTATCTTGCCTTCTAATATATCCTGTTGATTCTGTTCGGGTCTGTTTTTCAGTCACCCGTGCTTTGGAGTCTGATTTGATTTAGTTTGATATGTTGAGTCTTACTCAGAGCCCACCACAGGATTGAGCAGTTTTATGCCAGAGCAGGACTTAGAGGGTAGAGGCCCCACGAGTAGTCCGCTTATGGGCAACTGGGAAGGCTCGTCTATATGATTGGCATTTTGTTCTGTTTTTGTCCCACTCAATTCTACTCTATTCCACTCTGATACTAACCCCAGAGGGTAGAGGCCCCACGAGTCGTCCGCTTATGGGGCAGTTGGGGAAGGTTCAGGCATTTGATGCTATGCCTTTGATTGTTTGGTATTCTGTTTAGTTTAGTTCAGTTCAGTTCTGATCTGTTTTGTCCGTTCTATTCTGTTCTGTTTGATCTGATCTGTTCTATTCTGTTCTGATCTGATCTGTTTGAGCTGCATTTGGAGCATACATGTATATATATGAACTGGTTTTGAAACCCATGGCAGGTACTTATGTTACTCACTGACCTTGTTTAAGCTCATTCCATTTATCTAACATTTTTCAGGGATTATCTCCATGGGATTAGAAGGTACAAGGAGATGATACTAGTAAGCTGATAGGTATCCCAAATACGGTCCTGATGGCAATAATATGTGGAGACTTGGGTTCTGATGGATCGACTCTGGCTATTCAGGTGAGTGTGATGATATAGTTGACTTTATTTATATGCAATAGATGTGTAGGGACATGGCTCATGGTAATGGTACTCTAGAGAGATTAGATTGTTGATCATAGACTTGCTCTGTGGTACATACCTCTAATTGTGGTATTAGTTGAGTTGCGTTCCCGAGATAAAAAGGTTTTAATTTTCGCTGTTCTGACCCTACATTTAGAACGCAATTCATCGTAAGGTTCAGAAGTTTGCCTTTGGGTGGTCGCATTGTCAGTCGGGAAATCGGTAAGGTGGCTCACTGGCATCATATTTTTGGCATCCGCGTAGGGTGGGGTGCAGGATATGACATCAAGCGCTAAGAAGATCAAGGAAGCAATGCAAGGATTGGTGCAATCCACTTGGGCCGAGTTTGCAAATTCATCGAATAAGACACCAACATTCAAGATGGGCTTGAAAGAAGAAGAACCAGCTTTAATCCATGTGATACAAGCTACAAAGGGGGGCGGCATAGCCTAGTGGTTTTGTGTAGACTTTTTATTTCGTTAAGTATAGGCGTGTGGGCTTATTTTATGTTTTTATGGTTGTAGGTGTTTGGGCCTATTTAACTCATTTAGTGGATTTCTTTTATTAGCTTTAGTCAGTAGTTTAGGATGTTTTGGGCTGGAAGATATTTAGCCCGTGTCTTTTAATTGATGTAGGCCTTATTCGGCCCTAGGTTTTCATGAAGGGTTTTAAAAGGACATGTAGCCACATTTTGAAAGGGGGAATGTGAATAAAGCTTTCTTCATAGAGAATTTTTCAGTTTTCTCTACGTGTTCTTGATTGAACTATGAACTTATCAAAGGCAAACCCTTTGTGGCATTCTCATCAAATTTAGGTTCCTGAAACAAGTTTGCAACAGGTCTAGATCATCTTGACTTGATTCTTGGTTGTCTTGGGTAAGTCTCAATTTGATTGGGGTTCAAGGGATTTCGATCTCACGGGTTCACATCATTTGGTATCAGAGCTTAGACTCCAAATTAGGTCTAATTTATCCTTTTTAATTCTTGCATTTGGTTTTTGTCTTAGGCATGTTCTAGGTTTTTCTATTCTAATATGTGATTCCTTCGTTATTCTGGTTAATTTTGTATGTTTAAATTCAAATCTGTGATTCTCACAATTGACTACCGTGTATTTGATTCAAAAATTCAGACCTGCGAAATCTTTAATTGATTACACGAATCTTTGCTATAAATTCCAGATCTATAATTTCCATATCTATAATTTTTGTTTTGATTCCTTTTATTTTGGTTTCTTATTGTTGAAATCAGATCAATCTTTTTCAGAATTTGCAATGATTGTTGCTGCTCATGATCGAGTCTATATTACAAAAAATAAAAAAAAATAAGAAAAAGACAGCGTATTCAAGGGTTGATGTAAAAAAAAAAAAAAAAAAAAAGATTTCAAAAATGGCTGTCTAATATACTTTGCAATCCGAAAATTGAAGAGCTTTGGTGTTGATTGATCCTTATCTTCAAAGGGTTCAAATATATCATTTTTAGTATCTTGTTTCCTAATTGCTCTTTTCCTTGTACAATTCCTTGAGAACTGTGTCATTTTTATTCCTTATTGTTTCTTGAATCTATTGCTGGTTGGAATAATACAAGGTTGTGTCTTGATTTAGTTCAACTAGTTTTTCATGAACTTGAAAGGGAAAACAGGTGAGGTAAAAGGCAAGAGTGGGTGAAAATAGTATTGGAAAAGCCCGAAAGAGTGAAACACGAGTGGTGTGACAATATTTGAGCATAAACATGTAAGAGAGTGTGTGAGGTTTTTTTTTACCACTGACATCCTTGTTTTGCAGGGCATTAAAAATGTCTCATAAAAATGACTCAACACCTAATGAGGAGGCAACTAACTCATTCTTGTTTTGCAATCCATGCAACAACAAGTTGAACGGTTGAATTTGGTGTTAGGGGAGATGAGGGATAGGATGGATTAGCAAGAGATCATGATTAGAAATCTACGAGGTGGGCAAGATAGGAGGACACGTGAGCCTATCATTGAAAATGAGTATGAGAATGAAGAAGACGATGAGGCTGAGGAAGATAGCATCTGAAGTTGGAAGGGTGGAATGGGCAGACCTAGAGGGGGTAAGTGTGGAAGAGGACATAGGAGACCTCCAAGGGGGTGAGATGGGGTGGATAGGAACCTTGGGAGCATCAAAGTGAAAATACCATCTTTCCAAGGTAGGAATGACCCAGAAGCTATTTAGAATGGGAGAAGAAAATAGAGTTGATTTTTTATTGTCACAACTATTATGAGGAGAAGAAGGTGAAGTTGGAAGTAATGAGTTCACTGATTATGCAATTATTTGGTGGGATCAATTGGTGACCAATAGGAAGAGGAATTATGAGAGCTATAGAAACATGGGGTGAGTTGAAAGCTCTCATGAGGCAGAGATTTGTACCTGGCCACTACTATACAGACCTCTACCAAAAATTACAAAACCTTACACAAGGGACTAGGAGTGTAGAGGATTACCATGAGGAGATGGAGGTGGCCATTATTTGGGCTAATGTAGAGGAGGATCCGGAGGCCACAATGGCCAGATTTTTAAGTGGTCTGAATAGACATATAGCCAATGTAATTGAGTTGCAACATTATGTGGAGGTAGAAGACAAGATGCACATTACTATGAAGTTGGATAGGCAGTTAAAGCGAAAGGAGGCAACAAGGTGTACTTCAGTTTTTAACACTCCTTGGAAACCAAAGTGGGATAGAAATGATCGAGCTGTAGTAAAGGGGAAGGCCGAACCACCTAAGAGACAAGATGAGGGAACTAGTAAGAACAAACCCAAGGTAGATTTCCAACCTTTAAGGAATGGAGATATTAAATGTTTTAAATGTTTGGGTTCAAGGCACAACACGTCTCAATGTCCAAACAAGCGGGTGATGGTTATGCATGACAATGGGGAGGTGATGATTGAGTGTGAGGATGATAGTGATGAGATGCCCGAGTTGGTCGATTCTAGTGATGATGATGGAGTGGAATACCCTGTAGAAGGTGAGTCTCTTGTTGCTAGGCGTGCTCTCAATACGAAAATTAAGGTAGATGATATGGAGCAGTAGAGAGATAACATATTTCATACTAGATGTTATGTAAACAACAAGGTGCGTAGTTTGATTATAGAAGGGGGAAGTTGCACCAATGTAGCCAGTACCACCCTAGTTGAAAAGTTGAGCTTACCATTACTAAAGCATTCTAGACCTTATAAGTTGCAGTGGTTGAATGAATGTGGGGAGGTCAAGGTCAATAACAAGTTTTGGTGGCTTTTACCATTGGGAGGTATAGTTATAAGGTGCTTTGTGATGTAGCTCCTATGCATGCTGGCCATATTTTATTGGGGAGGCCATGGTAGTATGATAGAAGGTGATTCATGAAGAGTTTAGGAACAGATACAGCTTTGTAAAAGATAGAAAAATAATCAAGCTTGCTCTTTTAACCCCAAAACAGGTACATGAAGACCACCTGAAGCTGAAAACAGAGAGTGAAAAAAAAAAAAAATAGAAGGGTGGTTGAGAATAAAGAAAAGAGAGTGGAGCCACGAGAGAAAAAGGAAAGAGAACCTACAGAGAGAAGAGGAGAGACAAATATGAGTTTTTATGAAAGGAGAGTGAGGTTAAGAGGGCCTTCTTAGCAGACCAGCCTATGATTTTTCTTGTTTACAAATAATTTTATCTTAATCTTGATGAAACTAACCAATCTCTTCCTACTTTGGCTGTTTCTTTGTTGCAGGAGTTTGAGGATGTATTTTTAGAAGAGGCTGCCCATTAGAGGCATTGAACATCAAACTGATTTCGTACTTGGAGCCATAATTCCAAACCAACCAGCCAATAGGAGTGATCCGGAAGAGACAAAGGAGCTTCAAAGGCAAGTTGAAGATTTGATGAGCAAGGGGTCCTTGAGAGAGCACATGAGCCCATGTGCAGTACCAGTGCTATTAGTGCCAAAGAAGGATGGGACTTGGAGGATGTGCGTTGATTGTAGAGCAGTTAACTGATGCGAACCCCGCCAGAATAACGAGATCCGACAATGAACAAGGAACCTAAGATTGTCCTACGATCGGATTTGATTGATAGACCTCGACCCGTTATTTATGACAAACAAGAACCTCGGTATATAAGACCTCAACCCATTGTTTATTATGAAACAAGAACCTCGGTATAAGGAAGACGCCACAAACGGTGGTGGAAAATCCGTTTGATAAGTCGTTGGTGAACGCCATGGGAAATCCCAAAAAGTTTAGCTAGTTCTTCAAAGAACCGCAGTAAAAATGCTCTCACAATTTACTGAATAATGATCTACCTCTTTTCATTGATTAGATGCCTATTTAAAAAGCTGGCCATTACAAGGAAAATTCCTAAAATAGGTATCCTAATTAAGGCTAAAATCTGGTAAAGAAATAACTCTGACTTGCCTAAAAAGGAAAAGACAATCAGCCCTTAATGCTCACATGCCTAAAATAGAGAAGGAAAGAATCCTAAAAGTAAAAAAAAAACAAATAAAAGGAAAGTAAATGGCATGCAAACCTTACAATCAGAACCACAAAGGAGTAATTGGCCAGATTCTTTTAGAACTTGAATCATGTTGATGAATCTTTGTTGCTCATGTGGATCATGCTCAATGGGCCTCCACTGAATTTGCCTGAGTCCATGCCTTTTGAATTAATCCATTGAGTACATCTTCAAACTTCCTTGCTCGTGCTCTCGTAACCGGCCCAATTGGGACTTGAACTAGATCCCTTGAAGTTGTGCTATGATTTGCATCATTCCCCTCCTCTTGAAAAGGATTTGCCCTCAAATCATCACTTACATCAAAAGGGCTCAAATCAGTAACATTAAAAGTAGCACTGACATTGTACTCACCAAGTAAATCTAGCTTGTAAGCATTGTCCTTGATGCGCTCTAGGACTTGGAAATGACCATTTCCTCTTGGAAGCAATTTGGAACGTCTTTGTGCCCGAAATCTCTCTTTTCTCATATGCAGCCAAACCCAATCTCTGGGTTTAAAAATCAGCTCGTGACGCTCTTTGTTGGCTTGTTTTGCATA
Organism: Nyssa sinensis; assembly: GCA_008638375.1. NCBI lineage: Eukaryota > Viridiplantae > Streptophyta > Magnoliopsida > Cornales > Nyssaceae > Nyssa > Nyssa sinensis. Next base: position 23,690,987 of record CM018032.1, read on the forward strand.
CTGCTTCGTTCTTCACTCATTGTTGAGTCTTGCTTTCTCATGAATCTGCTTAACAAAGTCAGCTTTCTTTTTGCCATCTAAATTAAGATGCTCAGCCAAAGGTAGAGGAGATAAATCCAAGGGAGTTAAAGGATTAAATCGATACACAATTTCAAATGGTGAAAATTTAGTAACAGAGTGAACAGATCTGTTATATGCAAACTCAACATGTGGTAAACATTCTTCCCATGTTTTGATGTTATTTTTAATGATTGCCCTCAATAAAGTAGACAAAGTCCTATTTATTACTTCAGTTTGACCATTAGTTTGTGGATGACAAGTAGTAGAAAACAATAGCTTAGTACCTAGCTTACACCACAAAGTCTTCCAAAAATAGCTCAAGAACTTAGCATCTCTATCTGAAACAATTGTTCTAGGCATGACATGTAATCTCACAATCACTCTAAAGAACAAGTCAGCAACATGCGAGGCATCATCCGTTTTGTGACATGGAATAAAGCGTGCCATCTTAGAAAATCTATCCACAACCACAAAAATTGAATCTTTCCCACGTTTAGTCCTAGGCAATCCTAACACAAAGTCCATTGAAATATCAATCCAAGGCTCACTAGGAATTGGTAAAGGAGTATACAAACCGTTGGACAACACTCTGGATTTAGCTTGCCTATACGTGACACATCTACCACAAATTCTCTCAACATCTTGTTTCATGTGAGGCCAATAGAAGTGTTCCTGTAAAACAGCTAAAGTCTTGGCATGTCATGACCCGAAACCCACCCTGTGCGGATCTCGGATCGCGACCGCCGCCTTCAGGCCCGGGAGCCTGAGGGCAAGGCAAAACATGGGCGACGGTATCGAATAGCGGTGCGGCCTTGATTTGCGGAAGCGTGAAAACCCTTTTCCTCTCTTATTTTTTTTTTTTTTAAAAATCTTTTAAAAACTTTCGCACAGCCGTCCGGTACTGTCGCTCTTCATAGCGGTACACATGAATAATCACATCAGAGCATACTAAAAATTAAAGTCTTATACATGACACATATTCGAATGCCTCAAGGGCTTAAGTACATATGTGGTTGCCTCTTGGGCTTAAATACATAATTGTCCAAAAGTACGACATCAAAATTCAACCAACCATAGGCCCTAATACTTCCCAAAATATCTCCAGAATCCTAATGGAGCTGCCTATCATTCCTCCCCAAATTGGGCAAGGGTCCACCCATCGTCATCACCTGAAAAATGTTAGGGAATGGGGTGAGCTTCGAAAAGCCCAGTGAGTAATTCTAACATCTGTCATGGGTTTTAATTGGTAGTGGTTTCGCACGTGAGAATTTTGTAAAATACTCACTACCAATTGCTCGTATACTTGGAACATAGAGTACATGCATTCTTTAACCAATGGCTTTGAAACATTAAAGTATTCAAGCTAACTTGTGCTTTCGAAATAACGTATATGAATTTCAAATCATGTAAATATGCATGGTGAAAATGAGGAAAAAGCCTGCTTCCATTTTCAACACACACCTTATCACTTTCATTAACAGAATCCGTTTCGAACCAGATTCCCATTTTACTTTTCGTGGAGATATCTCATATGCCTGGGGGATTAGATCCTGCTACCTGGCATTTATTCGTATCGTAGTTGGGTTCCTAAGAACCCGATAGAAATCCGTGGTGCTTATGCACAATTTATCTTGCATTTAAAAGCATTTAACCCATAATTCCTTCGTGTGGATGCATTTAAAAGCATTCAAAACATACAGTTCATAATCTCATGATAGAGTATCGAAATACGTGAAACATGTAAATTCAGGATATATAATAACATTTGAAATCGAAATTTTAGACATGCAGAAGTATATCTCAAAGAACAGTAGTAAATTATTCAGGAAGCATGTCATAACAGAATATTTAAAACGGAATTGTGTAAAGACAGAATTTGATATTTAAAACATCATTCAAATCCGTGGAATTAAATCTCCACTTCAAATGTGAGGTTACTCACCTTGATTCCCCGGGTTTGCACTACTGGTGGGCTTTTCCCTTTCCTTTGTATTTCCTAAGAAAATTATAAAGAACTTGTTAACTTCACATTTACCTTAAATCGTTACCTATTCATGCTCTTTCATTTAATTTTAGGCCTGACGTATCCTAACTTCCTAGGATTGGTCTTACTAGTCAACTCGTGGTGACTTGATGAGTTTTATTTTATACGTGACTAAATTTTCAGTACCTATTTTGGTGTTATGGACTTCACCGTTGGGTTTGGAATGTCCGACATAGTCAAAATAGACTATCTTTTAGTCTCATTTGGGCTTCGGATACCTTAGGGGTAGTTTGGTCATTTCGCGCGTCATATTTTTTCGGAGTCCCGTCTCGTGAATCGGACCTCACTGTTGATCTCAGAAGGCCCAAGAAAATAAGATTACACTAATAACTTGTCTTATTTGGGCATCGGCTACATTAGGGGCAATTTGGTAATTTGTACTTTAACGTATCGTAATTTTTGAAGACTCGTCCCGTAAAACAGACCACACCATTGAGTCCGGAACGTCCAAAATAGTCAAAAACCACTATTCGTTTACTTTATTCGGACTCCGTTTGACTTATTTATGACCTAGGGGTAATTTGGTCATTTTTATTTAATTAATAAATTAATTAAATAATTTAATTTATTATTTATTAATTTATCAGGGGTATAAATGGAATAAAATTCCAGAATCTGGGCCAGAGTTGAATTTCCTAAAACTGTTGGGGTCATTTTGTAAATACCAGAAAATTGTAACTGAACCAAACGGTTCAGTCAGCATGCGACTGAACCAGACCGGTCCAGTCCGGTTCAAGGTAATGTGCTGACGTCAGGATGACGTCAGCCCTACAATTTAATTTTAAATTTAACAGTAACAAAACGACGCAGTTTAAGTTCGGTTTATATCCTTTTTATTCGGGTCGGGGCCCGACCTGAAGACCCGATCCAAACCCGTTACTGTTCATCGTCCCCAACCGTCTAGGGCCACTGTTGCCCTAGAAAATTTCAGAATTTTCTCTCCCAATTCGTAGGTTTTCATACAGCGATTCCCACTGGTTTTTCTTTCCAAAATGTTTCTAGGAGTAATATCATCCATTTGGCATCGATTTCAAGCATCACAATCAACAATAGGGGACTGTTCTAGCCGATTATTGTGGGAAAATACAGTCAGTCCATACAGCCTCATTCCTTCATCATTTTGCACGAGGTTTGATCCTCTGCAACCCTTACAACATGAGCTTCCATTCCCAACTCATCAATCTCGGTTTAGGGGTCAGATTTAAAGATTTGGTTTTTGGGCCGAGAAGAATAGCCTCGGTTTTGAGGGCGTAGACCTAGGTCTCTAGGTCGTGTATAGTGTTTTTCGGGGTCCTAGGATGGTCCATTTCATGCTTTGATAAGCAAAGAGTCACTTGGTTAAGGTCGATTCAGACCTGTAACCCGAGGTCTATCAATGGCGGTTTGCCATGGGTTTCGGGTTTTGGGGCAGTTCTAGAGGTTCAAACTAGTCGCAACCAACTCAGTTTTTCAAGTTAAGCTATGGTACATGCAATAACAGGTCCTAAAAGCTATAAAACAGTAGCTTAAATTCAAGAGAATTTCCAAAAAAATTTTGAATAACTCACGTGTACAGTGGTTTCCTCACTGGTTGTGCTCAAGCAGAAGCTTCAAGAGCTGGATTGGATCCTCCCCCAGTCGTGCAGCCCTTCAGTTCCAATCTCTAGCTTCCTCTAATGGATTTCCAATGTACACCCTTGTGTATCTCTCACTCTCTCTCTAGGTTCTCTCTCTCTCACCACTTTCTCTCTCTATAAACAGTATATCAACACTCTCTAAATGGCAGATCTGCATATATGGAGAATGCATATATGGAGATATACATATCTTACATTTCTCTTGCCCTTTTCATCTCCCCAAATGCATGATTATTTTGCATGCAATTTGGTTGGGAGAGAGGTTTCATCATGAGACTATAGGCATGATGGCTATAGCATGATGTAATGCTGAGGTGTTGCATGTTTGGGTATTGGTCACTTTGGGGAATGGCCAAATCTGAATGGTATTTAAATACATATCTTTGCACATATGTTCACAAAGAGGTTCCTAGCCTAGTTGGTAATTTTTTGGTAAACCAAATTCTGCCTAGTTTGGTCAAGGGATCAAATCCTCTTGGCCACAATTTTTGGTCCTTTTTCCATATTTCGGGCTTAGGCCCTGTTTGGCTACGCATTAATGCAGTTTCACTATTTCCTACTTAACTTTCATTCTGTAGCTTATTTTTCGACGCGGTTTCTTCAGTCAACTCCTAATTAGGTTAGCTTCTTAATTATTCTTTAAGTTTAGTTCAGATAAATGATTAGTAACTAATCATTACTTAATCAGGGTCGGGGTGTTACATGGCAACTCCAAAATGTCCCATTAATCCCCCACCATGAGATTCCTGCTCTAACAACTCCCTCAAGGAACAATTAGGCACGCATAACTTATTCTCTCGAAACAGGAATCCATCCAGACTAAAGAACTTACCATAACAAATTTTCTCACAAGCCTGGTATTCCTCACAAAATTCGTGTTCATCAACGTATAAATTTTTAATTTGCTCAAAATCAAGCAATTTTGCATCAAGTGTGGAGAGTAATGCATACCTGCGAGAAAGTGCATCGGCGACCACATTCTCCTTACCTTGCTTATACCGGATGACATATGGAAACATCTCAATGAACTCTACCCAACGCGCATGCCTTTTGTTGAGCTTGTGTTGGCCCTTCAAGTGTTTCAAGGACTCATGATCAATGTGAATCACGAATTCCTTAGGCCATAGATAGTGTTGCCACATCTCTAAAGCTCGAACCAATGCATACAACTCCTTATCATAAGTTGGTTAGTTTAAGGCTGCCCTGCTTAGTTTCTCGCTGAAGTAAGCAATTGGTCATCCTTCTTGCATAAGAACTGCGCCTATGCCAATACCTAAAGCATCACATTCAATTTCAAACATTTTTGAAAAGTTAGGTAAAGACAATAAGGAGGCATTGGTCAGCTTCTCTTTGATTAATTGAAACACCTTCTGTTGTTCTTCTCCCCATCTAAATCCAACGTTCTTCTTCATCACTTCGGTAAGTGGTGCAGCTATGATACTAAAGTCCTTCACGAACCGCCGGTAAAAGCTAGCAAGTCCATGAAAACTACAAACATTACCTACACTTGTGGGACTTGGCCATTCTTAGGATTGCACGTACCTTCTCTTCATCAACCTGTATACCCCGCACTAATAACAAATCCAAGAAATACAAGGTTATCATTATAAAAAGTACACTTCTTCAGATTAGCAAACAACTTTTCTTTCCTAAGCACATCTAAAACAGATTTGAAATGTACTACATGATCGTCCATGTTGTTGCTGTAAATGAGTATATCATCAAAGTAGACAACAACAAATCTGTCGATAAATGCACGTAAAACATGATTAATAAGTCTCATAAAGGTGCTTGGAGCATTAGTTAATCCAAAAGGCATCACTTACCATTCATACAAACCATATTTTGTTATAAAGGCAGTTTTCCTTTCATCTCCTTCTTTTATTCTAATCTGATGATAACCACTCTTTAAATCAATCTTAGAAAGTACACAAAAACCATGCAGCTCATCCAACATATCATTTAAGCGAGGAATAGGATGACGATACTTTAACGTTATGTTGTTGATGGCTCGGCAATCAACGCACATTCTCCACGTCCCATCCTTCTTAGGTACAAGTAAAACCGGAACGACGCATGGGCTCATGCTCTCCCTCATGTGCCCTTTCTTCAACAACTCACTTACCTGCCATTGAAGCTCCTTTGTCTCCTCAGGATTGCTCCTATAAGCTGGTCAGTTTGGAATTGTTGCACCGGGAACAAAGTCAGTTTGATGTTCAATCCTCAGATTGGAGGTAACCTATGTGGTGTTTCCTCGGGAAAGATATCCTCATACTCTTGCAAAAAAAAAAAAACAACAAAACTAGGCAAAGCAAGGTTAAGTTCGTTAGTGTTTAGAAATGCCTCTTTGTACAAAAGTACAATCATCGGCTGATTTGAAAACATTGCTCGCTTAATTTAACTCACCTTTGCATAGAAATTCTTTTGTTTTCTCTCTGATTTTCTCTCAATGGCCGAATTTTGATTTTCTTTTTCTCTCTCATTTTTCTCGGCCTCTCTCTGATTTTCACTCTTTTTCTTTTGTTCACTCTCTTTCTTTCGATCACTCTCTTTTTGCAATCTCACTTGATCCTCATATACTTGCTGTGGTGTCAATGGTACAAGAGTGATTGATCGTTGATTAAGTACAAAAGACTATTTGTTCATAAAGCCATCATGCTTCACATGCTTATCAAACTGCCATGGACGGCCTAGCAATAAGTGTCTTGCCTACATCGGTACTACATCACATAACACTTCATCTTCATATTTACCGATTCGAAAAGCAATTAAAACCTGCTTGTTCACCCATATCTCACCACTATCATTTAACCATTGCAACTTGTACGGTCAGGGGTGCTTCAACACGGGCAGTCCCAATTTTTCCACCATAATTGTACTTGCAATATTAGTACAACTAATAACTCTAACCACAGAGCACGTCTATAATCAGACATATAACACAGAGCACATCTAATATCTCTAGAGTACCATTACTATGAGCCATGTCCCAATACATCTAATGCATATCAATAAAGTCAATCGCATCATATCACTTACTTGAATAACCAGATTCAGTCCATAAGAATACAAGTCTCCATAAATCAGTGCCACCATATCCTTACTTGGAATGCCTCACAGCCTACTAGTATCATCTTCTTGTGCCTTCTAATCCAATGGGGGTAAATCCTAAAAAATGTTAGGATATGGGGTGAGCTTTAACAAGCCCAGTGAGTAACAGAGGTTCCCTGTCATGGGTTTCAGAAACAGTTCTTGCTTATAAAGCACATGGATAGTTCAGTCATTTCAGAAATAGCAGTTTTATAAATCCACTTTAAATGCAGTTTAATAGAATAAAACAAGACTGAGCTAAACGGAACAACAGATTAGAACAGACAGAAAAGTGCAAGATGCCAGTATATAAATCGGAGCATAGGCAAATAAATCAATAATAGAACAGGTCAGTATTGAGTCATAGAACAGAACAAAACAGGACAAAACGCTAATTAGGCAGGACAGAACAAAATCATGCCACGTGTAATGTAGTACAAAAGGGTATGCATTTAAGTATACGCATTTAAATATTATGGCACATAAAACGGTATAGTGTATGAAGATACAATATCTAGACAGTGTAACTGATACATCAAGTTAGAAGTTCCAAGTTACTCACAAGCTGTTACGCTTATCTCCTTGTACTGATAATTTTCAGATACGTCAGGCACCTCCTCGCATATCCTGAACAGTTAACATTAATCACAGAAAAATCAAAATTCATCCATTCATGACTTATTCATCATTTTAGGCGTCTAATGGATTACCTAAGATAGCCTAGTAGCCTATTGTCCTTTCATTGGGTTTCATCTGAGGCTATTTTATTTTTTAATTAGGCTTAGTATGTCACGCCCCGAATTCCCACGAACCCAAGGCGCGAGTAACGAAACTAAAATAGAATAAAATAAAGGACAATCTAACCGATTCAACTCAAACTTACATTCATTTCCTTCAATATACATCCATGTCAAGCACAATCAATAAAAACATTCCACATGTCATTCGGGCTTAAGCCCTTACACCTCAGAACGTGCCCCAAGGGTCAAAACACTTCAAGTTCTTTCTTTTACTAAAACATCATCGAATCTCGCATAGCCGGAGTGTCATCTGAAATGGTGTCCCACGAATGGGTCAGCTCAACTGCTGGTACAATATAATGCTAATGCAAGAAACAAAATTAAGGGCGTGGCATGTGCAAGTGAACATTTATATCTATATGTCATTCAATATCATCATACAATGTACTAGCAATAATCTACATGTCATCCAACTCATTAACATAATTTAAGGCGTGGCATGTGCAAGTGTACATTTATCTCTACATGCATTCTAAATCATCCATGCAATGTGATAACAATAATCCACATGCCTTCCAAATCGTCTATACCATGTAATAGCAATAATCCACATGCCATCTAAATTATCCATGCAATGTAGTGACAATGCCCATGAAACACCCACACAACTCTATGCCACAACCATGTCAACTCTATGCCATGTCCATGTCTCATTTTCGGAACACATTCGATGGAACCTGAGTACCAATGTAATGTCTCATTTTCGGAACACATCCGATGGAAACTGTGTACCATGTCTCATTTTTAGAACACATCCGATGGAAGTTGAGTACCATGTCTCATTTTCGGAACACATCCGATGGAAGCTGAGTACCGTATCTCATTTTCGGAACACATCCGATGGAAGCTGAGTACCATATTTAACACCACGTGCTCAACCCACACTATGCTTTCAATGCATCACACTATGCCAATATGCCTTGATTCCACCATGCCATAACACAATCTCAGATAAGCAATTTACTAACACATGGAGCATGCGTTTAAACAATGTATTCCACTTGAGGCAATCACAACATCTGAATAACAAAATCTCTTCCACATGAATGTATGCAATACATGATCAACGAAAATACATACTCAAGTCATGTGTTCACAATCTTAACAACTCCCCAAAAATATAATTCACATACAACCCAACACATAGAATAAATCATATCTCCATGGAGCAGCAAGAAACACATAAGTAACGTAAACAATCAACTCAAGATTTCTTTTTAAAGCAACATTCCTTATATGATTTTTTGACCTTAAAACAAATAAATATATGATCCATTCAATCAACATGCAAATCATTCCTAAACTTAATTCAATTTCTTACTTAGCACAATATATCGTACCTGATGGGTCGATCTCAACCCAAGAAGGTGTACTCGTAGCGAAGCGAAACTAACAGTAAGAATGTGGAAGGTCAGGCCACCTTCTCTTTGCCCTTTAGTGTTCCTAAAATCATAAAATATAACTCAGTCCGTTTGCTACTTGAATTATGCTATTCATCAAATTTTATGTCTTTAATTCATGAGTTTCTATTTTACTAGATTTAACTTTACCATTGAGTCTGGAACGCCGATCAAAGTAGGTTTAGGCTTTCGCGAAATTTAGTTTGGATATCTGGGCTAAAAAAGGGCAAAACGATCATTTTGCACTTTCACGGGTTCCTAGTTCTCGAGGCATCTTCTCGCAAATCGGATTCCACAGTTGAGCCTGGAATGCTCGAAATAATAAAATTCTACTATTCTTTTATTTTAATCAGAGTCCGTTGGACTACTCTTTGAATTAAGGCATTTTGGTTATTTTGGTGTCTCTATGGGTCTTTTAAATTTTTTGGGATCCTGTCTCGCGAAATGGACCTCACCATTGGTCTCAGTAGGTCCGAGACATAAGGAAAACACTATTTCATTCACTATTCTTGGACTACGTCTTAATTCCCTTTAATTTCCTTAATTAAGTTAATTTACTTAACAAATTAGATAAATATATACAACCGACAGTATATGCCCACTTGGGCCATTTCATAATGATCACAAGTCAGGGGTCTATCAGTAATTTCACTAAACTTTAGGCCAAATTAGAGATTCATATTTTTACTAATGGTGTTTAAGGCTCCTAATTGAAATAAGCTATCCCTATTCCCAAATTTGATTTCATACCCATGTATCCAAACACCCCCAGTCCCAATTAAATTCAAAAAAAAAAAAAAAAAATCAATGTCAAAGAATTGCACTTACTGGGCTAACCTTCTCCTCTACTGACATCGCATCAAAACAACATCGCCGCAGTTAGCGGAATCAACCTCCCACAACCACAGAAGGATAAGTAAACTGATCACTTTGATCCATAACTCAACAGAGGACAACCCATCATGTGAGCAACATCCTTAAGCAGCCCACTAATATAGAAACACTGAAGGCCTCACAAATATCCAATCTCTCTCTCAATCCATTCAAGTTTCATATTTCATGATTCACACAAGCCACTCCGTAATGGAAAATCAAATAAAAGCCTCCGACCTTCAATCCTAAGGTCTGCTGCTTGCTGCCATCCAACAACCACTCTTACTGGCCACCCTCTAATCTTGAGTTCATGTCAAACATGGACTGGCTAAAAATCCAAAAATCTGGAATTTTTCGTTTTGAACCAATCCAGTTTACATATATCATCAAGCCCCTTAAGCTTCTGCCAATCATGCCCAATCTACTACAACAACGAACCAGCCCATACTTGATGCTTCAATAGCATCCAAATCGACCCAATCCACTGCAATTACCTACCCGTTGCGCCATCTGCTACCGCTGCTGTCCCATAATCGTCGCATCCAGTTTCCCTTCGACATTTTACTCAATCTCAAGCCATAACAGGCAAAGCCGCAACATCCTCATTCCACAGCTGCTCCCAACTGTAACTCTCCCAATTAATTTACAATGCCAGCCGACCCCTTATGCGAATCAAACCCCTCAATCACCCATCCAACCTAATCCAATCCAGCCGACTCTGCCGCTGTTCCACCATTTTCTCCGTCCTCAACTGGAGTGGCGAAAATAGTAAAACCCCACAAAATCGCAACATCCATGCGTGATTCCAAACCACAAGGCCGTAACACCCATACACACAATTCCAAGCCACATCAAAATCCTCCGCCCAAACAAAGATCCAACATCACAGTATCACCAGATCACAAATTCTCATCAGTGTCGAATGTCACCATTAGACACCATTACAGCCTTTCATACTGTACGATGATCGTAGCCAACTGCCACGTCACCAGAATTTGCTTCAACGTCAACACCAGCTACCAGATCTGTTTCAGATCTAGCCGCTGCTGCCGATCTACACGCCACACTTCTCCTCGCCTTTTTCTGACCTCTATCACTCCGTAACGCACCACCACTGGCAGGCACGGACGGCGGTCGACCATCAAATCCAGCCTGTTAGATCTCAACCTGGCTGACCGATTTAGCCGCAGAGACCTTCTCCCTCTTTCTCACGCTCCAGCAGCTTCGGCTGCTTCTCTCTCTTCTTTTCCCCAAATTCCAGCTTCACCGAATCTCTTTCTCTCTATTCATCACTCAGCCCCTTTGTTTGACTAATTTCATCCTGAGATATTATATAGATAATGCAATATATATTACAGCACATGGGTGAGGATACCAACATCCTCCACTGTCGGCAGCCCACTTGAAAACACACACCAATTACACACACAGTACATACTTCACACACACTTGACACTCATATATCACATGCACAGCCTATACGTACACATATACACTTGCAACGACTTTTTCATTTCTATTTTTTTTTATTTTGTTTCATTTTTTTTTATTTTTGGGCACACATGTATATACAATACTAATAACACACATTCACATAACGTGATTTAATTAAATTAAAAGTAATTAAGATTTAAAGAAATTCAAATATTGCCTTATAAAAATAAAAAAAAATTTATTCCAAAATTTCGGATCTTTACATAGTAGTTATCAGGATTATAATCTAAGTCATTTGGACTTCAATCGTTATTAGTTAAGTACTTATTTAACCTTAAGGGCAAAATGGTAATTTTTTCATTCTTGTCCCGGACCCTGTCGTGGTCCTCAGAATAGTCCACATATCTTAAATATAAAGTTCTAAGTATTTTGGAATCAAATCGTTATCTGTTAAGTACTTATTTAACCTTAAGGGCAAAATGGTAATTTTTCCATTCTTGTCCCAGACCCTGTCGTGGTCCTCAGAATAGTCCACATATTTTAAATATAAAGTTCTAAGTATTTTGGACTCAAATCGTTATCAGTTAAGTACTTATTTAACCTTAGGGGCAAAATAGTAATTCTACCATTCTTGTCCCGGACCCTGTCGTGGTCCTTAGAATGTTTCATATATCTTAAATATAAATTCTTAAGTCTTCTGGACTTCATTTGGTATTTGTTTTTGGTCATTGGGACGTATCGATCATTTCTCATTTGATACGTTGACTGTTTCGGAGTCTTATTTAGCCCTCAATTTTTATAATTATGCTTATGACAATTTATCAAATCAGATTCGCCTTTATTCGGCCTCTACTTTTCACTTACCATGCTCAGGGGTATTTTGGTCATTTTACGTTTCGTGAGATTCTGACCCCGATTCCTCATTTAATCATGTGTATAGTTCACGAGTATCTGGGCTTCTATCGGTATCGATTTCATCCCTTTTTGGACTTCATTTGGACTTCATATAGAATTAGGGGCATTTTGGTCATTTTACGTTTTGTGAAATTCTGACCCCGACTCATCATTTAATCGTGTGTACAGTTTCACGACTATCTGAGCTTCTATCGGTATCAATTTCGTCCCATTTGGACTTCATTGGATTTCGTATAGCATTAGGGACATTTTAGTAATTTCACATTTTGTATGGCTAAACTTTTCGGGACCTCGGTACATAAAATGGACCTCACTATTAGGTCCAGAATGTTCAACATAGTTAAAATAGACAATCTTTTGTGTTTATTTGGCCCTGGGTATCATTAGGGGCGATACAGTCATTTATAATTTATATGTCTGTATTTTTTTCGGGACTTTGGTTCATTAAACGGACCCCACCATTGGGTCCAGAGTGTCCGACATAGTTAAATTGGACTATCTTTTATTTTTAATTAACCTTGGGTATCAGCAAGGGTAGTACAATCATTTATCATTTGCGTGTCTTTATTTTTTGGGACTTAATTTTCTAAATTGGATTCCACCATTGAGTCTGAAATGCCCGAAATAGTAGAAATATACTATTCATTTATTTTATTTGGGCTTCGTTTGACCTATTTAATGTCCAAGGGTAATATGGTCATTTTACCCTATTTAATAAAATAATTAAATAAATTATTTTATTATTTATTTATTTTTCAAGGGCTTATTTCAATTAATTCTTTAAAATCTGGGTTAGAATAGAAATATTCAGAACAGTTGGGGTCACCGTACAATTTAAAAAAATTCTGGTTTATTTTCCTTTCAATTAAGCCCTTGGACCGTTGGGTTTACTAGGTTAAACCCTAGACCGAACCCAATAGTCCCTGAATCGACTGGTCCAAGCTAAGTCAGAGAACCGGAAAGATAACTCCCTTAATCCCCTAATCCACGGTTTGGGCTATCCTCAAACCTGATTTCAATTTCACACGGTTGCAACCAAATAGCCCCAATTGAATTTTTAAAATTAAAACATTTCTCCCTAAATGACGTAGTTCCATTTGCCCTTTATATCCGGTTAAGTTCCGACCCGACCCAAATTCGATCCGACCCGTGTCCGGCATTGTTCATCGTCTTCCTCATGACGATGAACAGTAACCCTAAAACCGAAAATCTTAAAAGCTGAATTTGTGGGTTTTTGGCCATGGATTTCCACTGCTATTCATTCTAAGGTGCTTTTGGAGGCTAAATAAACACCTTGACATTCGTTTGGTGGATTAGAACGAGCTCACAAGCTCAATTTCACCATTAATGGCTGACGGGATATTCCCCTTGTACACGCTCATTTCTCTACCGAAGTTGATGTTTTTTGGCTTGTTGTAACCGTACAGTTATAGGGATTATTATTTCATTCATAAAACTGAGATTGAGGTTCAGTTTAAGATACCCCAAATCAGACCTGTGACCTGCAACTCTAGTTTTAGGGCTCATTTTTTAGCCATTTCACTTGGTTTCTGTTGCGTCGTGAATCATTTCCTTTCTAGTTGAAGTCTTTATCCCTCAGTCGAGGTTTAGCCTCGGTCGAATCAGACCTGCTTTGTCAAGGTCTGTTAATGGCGGTTTCTTAATGGATGGTGTGTTTCGAGCCTCTTGGCTTCTCCTATTTGCTTAAAAACATCTTTTATTACCAAATTTACTCATGCATGTAGTTATAAGTACTCAAGAGACTGAAAGAGACTGAAACAGTAAGCAAAATTAAAAGGAAAATTTTTGAGTTTTTGGTATTTATACCTTGGTCTACCACTACTCCTTCATGGCTCACAACTAAGCTTCCAGATCTTGTCCACCTTGCAGGTAGAGTTCAGTCTTTCCCTTTTCCTTCCTGTACTTTTTCAAATGGGACACACACACCATGCACACACAATCTCACACACAAGCTCTCACTTTCTCTCTATAGACTCTCCCCACTTTCTCTCTCTACATCAGACCTCACTTTACTCTTTCTGATTTTGATCTTCTAAGTTCAACACACGTAACTTATGGATTATATAGATACTGTATTTTATTCCAAAAAGAATAATGGTTGCTGCATGAAATCCCATTGGCCCATTTGGGAGGTGGACGGACATTTGTATATACATATTTTGTGTAATAAAAAGGCATAACATGTGGGCAGCCCAAATGGTTAAATTTTTGGATATAGGTTCTTTCATTATTTTTGGTCAAGGGTTCAAAACCCCTTGGCCTCACCTTTTTGGCCATTTTCCACATTTTATCCTTATGCCTCGTGTAACACCCCGACCCTGTATAATTAATAATTAATTTACTAATTATTGATTAGTTCCGATTTAAAGAATGATTAAAGGAATTAATCATAATCGCTCGGCGGTCACGATAGACCAACAAAGTAATTAAATATGTTTGAGAAGAGGGTGTGATGCCTGAACCTAATTATCAATTAATTAGGTGAAATAATGTCGTTTACCACTGACGGAACTCTAATTAGCTAACTACAGAAATCCGAAATAAATAATAAACGACACGGAGCCTGTGACACTAAAGATAACTGAAATACAAAACTCTCGGAATAAGCCGTATCGAAAAAGGAGCTACGGAATGAAAGTTAGGTAGGAAACAGTGAAACTGAATTAATGCGCAGCCAAACGGGGCCTAACCCCAAAATATGGAAAATGGCCAAAAGTGAGGCCAAGGGGAATTGAACCCTTGACCTATGGAGGGAAAGAAATTTTACTCAAAAAATTACTAGGTAGGCTGCCAACACCTTTGTGCCTATATAGGCAACAAAATTGTATATGAATACAATCTAACCAAATCCACCTCACAATTGGCCAATGGCCAAGCATGCAACACATCGCCCCTGCATCACCCCTATGCACCTAACCCCATCATCACCCTCTGCCCTAGCCTATGTCACCACACCCAAGCCCTACTAGTCTATACATATATGTATATGTGTGGATAGGCATATGTTGTATATGTTGAGTGAGACAAGTGGGTGGGGGGAAATCTAAAAAGATTAGATTGTGTGTGAAATCAGGAAACTGTGTATTTAGTAGTTGGCTGAGAGGGTCGGATAGAGAGAGAGTCCATGTGGGAGAAATATGGGGGGTGAAGAAAGCAAGTGTGTGCATGGTATGTCTTCATGGGAGATGCACCAAAGAGAAAGGAGGAAGGGGATTGAGCACTACATGACGGGATTGAGGCACGGCTGAAGACTGCCAATTGGACCATGAAGGAGCAGTGGTCTGATTTAAGGTAAAATACCAAAACTGCTTGATTTCCTGATTTGGATTTCGGCTACTGTTTCTGATAGTTTTGAGGCTAATAAACTGCATGCATGACATATTATAAAAATAAAGGACTATTATAAGATAACTGGAGGGTCGAATAGGGCTTGAAAACACCCAAACCGTAAAAATCCACCATGGATAAACCTTCAACAAGCAGGTCTGATTCGACTCTCAAAAAACTGACTCATGATGATCTAAACACAATCTAGACACTTCTAGCATTCCAAAATGCCTGATCCGCGACCTAGAAACACATAGAAAGACCCTCAAAACCGAAGTTGCAGGTCTCGGGTTTGAAACCCAGACCCTAAAATCGACTCTTAAACTGGATTTTGTTGATGGGGACTCGAAGCCCCTAATGCAAGGGTCACAAAGAACCAAACCTCATGAGATTTGGTTGAGAGATGAGGGCACATGACTGAGTTGCGGTCCTTCACGATAATCGGACTAAACCGAGCTCCATGCGTGGATTCGAAGCTCAAAACCAATGCCAAAATATTGGCTTGACATCCAGAAATCTTTTGGGATGGAAATCAGTTCAAAACCGTACCTAAAACTCCACGAGATTGAGAAAAATCGAAATTGGAATTAGGGCAAAAATTGGGGAAGAAGGTGAGGAAGATGGAGTTGACTCGCCAACTCGTTCGAGTTAGACCGAGTCGACTCGGACACGTGTCGACTCAGGGACTGCCACCTCTTAATTGAAACGGCACCGTTTTGGTTAAAGGTTTTAAATTAAAACCTGAATTCTGCCTGTTTGGATATGGATATAAAAAATTAAAAAAATTAGGAATTAGGTTAACCTGAATATGGATAGGGGCCGAAATTGGGATAACCAGAATATTGTATTCCGGTTCTGTATAGTTAACTGAACTGGATGGTTTTAAAGGATTCTGGACCGGTTCAACTAATGAACCCTAGAACCGAATGGTTCTGAACCCTTATTATATAAAATTACATTTTGACCCCAAATGTTTTCTGAAATTACGGTTTAACCCCAACTGTTTTGTGAAATTGTACTTTGGCCCAGATTTTGGAAAAACTGTGCATTTAAGCCCTTGGGAAAATAATTAAATAATTATTTTATTAATTAGGTAAGATTACTATTTTACCCATGGACATTAAATATGTCAAACGGAATCCAAATTAAATAAATAAATAGTGTATTCTTACTATTTCGGGCATTCCGGACTCAATGGCGGAGTCCAATTTGGGAAATTAAGTCCGAAAAAATACAGACATGTAAGTGGTAAATGACTGTACTACCCCTGATGATTCCTAGGCCCAAATAAAAATAAAAGACAGTCTATTTTAATTATGTCGGGCATTCTGGACTCAATAGCGGAGTCCGATTTAGGAAATTAAGTCCCAAAAAATACAGACACACGAATGGTAAATGCTTGAACTGCCCCTAGTGATACCTAGGGTCGATTAAACATAAAAGATAGTCCAATTTAACTATGTCGGACACTCTGGACCCATGGTGAGGTCCATTTTATGAACTGAGGTCCCGAAAAGTTTGGTTACACAACATGTAAAATTATCGAACTGCCCTTAGTACCGTACGAAGTCCAAATAAAGTCCAAATTGGACAAGATTGATACCAATAGAAGCCCAATTACTTGTGGACTCACACATATGATTAGATTATGATCCGGGATCAGAACATTAGGGAATACGAAATTACCAAAATGCCCTTGATGTTATACGAAGCCCAAATGAAGTCCGATTAGGACGAAATTAAAACCGATAGAAGCCCGGATACCCGTGAAACTGAATACATGATTAAATGACGAATCGGGGTCGGAGTTTCACAAAACATAAAATGACCAAAATACCCCTGAGCACTGTAAGTGCAAGTAGGGGCCGGATAAAGGCCAATCTGATCTAATCAATTATCATAAGTGTAATTATGAATATTAAAGGGCTAAATAAGATTTCGAAATAGTCAACGTATGAAACAGAAAATGATCGATGTGTCCCGATGATCAAAAACAGATACCAAATGAAGTCCTATCACATTAGGCAAACAATTAGACAAAATTGAGAATATAGTAGACAAACATCCAGCTACTCCTTCTCAAACCTCTTCTTCATCCACTTCTCCTCTAGAAAAACCATTAGTTAAGTTACCCGAAGTTAGGAAATCCTACCCTAAGGACACAACTGCCTTAGATCAGATTAAGAAAATGCTTCAAGAACTTAAGAATCCAGATCCAGTCAAAGCAGAACCTGTTTCTTCTTCCCATACAGTAACAGTAATAGGAAAGAAACCCATCATAGGGAACCTGCGTTACTCACCGGGCTTATTTAAGCTCACCCCTTTCTCTAACATTTTTCAGGAATTATCTCTATTGGATTAGAAGGCACTATGATATGACGTGGATGGGCCGAGTGACATTGCAAGTAAGGATTTGACGGCACTGATTCATAGAGACTGGATTATTGTGGACTGAATCTGGTTATTCAGGTGAGTGATATGATACGACTGACTTGATTGTTATGCACTAGATATAGACATGACTCATGGAAATAAGTGGTACTCTAGAGATATTAGATCTGCTCTGTGTTATATGTCTGATTATAGATATGCTCTGAGGTTAGAATTATTAGCTGTTCGACTTTTAGACTTGCTCTGTGGTACTACCCTTACGGTGGATAAACGAGTTGCATTCCCGTGATAAAAAGTTTTTAAATTCCGCTGCATCTGACCCTACAGTCGGAATGCAATTCATCGGTAAGTTCAGAATTTGCCTTTGGTTGGTCGCGTCGTCGGTCGGCAAACCGGCGAGGCGGCTGACTGGCATCACGTCCTTGACATCCTCGTAAGGTGGGGTTCGGGATGTGACACCTCGTTTGGCTTGCACAATTTTCTGTTTTAGCTATTTCTGTTATATTTTCTTTTCCAATGCTCTTTTTAACAAACGATTTCTTCTTAGGGTTTCGTATTTCAGTTAACTTCGATGTCAAAGGTCTCGTGTCAGTTATTATTTATTTATAGCCGTCATAGTCTGCTAATTCGAGTTTCCATAGTGTTACAATGACATCATTTCACCTAATTAATAAGTAATTAGGTTCGGGTATTACACCCTCTTTTCTGACGTGTTTAATTATTTTGTTGGTCTATCGTGACTGCTGAGAGATTCTCGATTAACTTCCTTGATTATTCTTTATGTCGTTTCAAATTAATAATTAACAAACTAATTATTAATCAATCAAGGTCGGGGTGTTACATCCTACCCCCCTTAAAAGAAGCTTTGTCCTCAAAACTTAGTTGGTCATATCTAAGAGATTTTGATCTCTCTTCATGCCAATACTGTCATCATAGTTTCACACAAATTTCATATCACATACAAGAACCCCATTAAGTTTGATTTACGACCACAATTGTATGGTCTCATCAAGATTCGATTATCAGACCAATATCACATCAAATCAACTGGGCGATCATCATCAAATAAGTAAAAATCACTCACTAAGATCATTTAATCACATGTGATCCCAAAAGTGATTCATTTGATATCCCCAATCATGGTTTACTATATTTTGGGTTATTTTGAACTATTAATGTCACATAACCTATTTTTATTAGGTCAGAATATAGTCTGGGTCATATCAGATTTTCGGGGTATTACATGTCCCAATAATCAAAAGCAGATACCAAATGAAGTCCAAAAGACTTAAAAATTTATATATGAGATATATGGAATGTTCTGAGGACCACGACAAGGTCCGAGACAAGAATGCTAAAATTACTATTTTGCCCCTAAGGTTAAATAAGTACTTAACTGATAACGATTTGAGTCCAAAGACTTAGAACTTTATATTTAAGATATGTGGACTATTCTGAGGACCACGACAGGGTCCGGGACAAGAATGGTAAAATTAATATTTTGCCCCTAAGGTTAAATAAGTACTTAACTGATAACGATTAGAGTCCAAATGACTTAGATTATAATCCTGATAACTACTAAGCCTAATTAAAGAATGTAATAGCCTCGGATGAAACCCAATGAAAGGGTAATAGGCTATTAGGCTATCTTAGGTAATCTGATAGACACATAAGATGATGAATAAGTCATGAATGGTTAAATTCTGATCAGCCTGTGATTGATGATGATTATTCAGGATATGCAAAAAGGTGCCTGACGCATCTGGAAATTATCAAATTTTCTGTGAATGGAGATAAACGAATAGTTAGTGAGTAACTTGGAACTTCTGACTTGGTGTATAAGTTACACTGTCTAGATATTATATCTTCATACACTGTACCGTTTATATGCTATACTGTTTAAATGCGTATACTTAAATGCATACCCTTTTGTACTGCATTACACGTGGCATGATTTTGTTCCATCTTGCATTTCTGTTCTGTTTTGTTCTGTCCTACCTAATTAGCATCTTGTCCTATTCTGTTCCGCTCAATACTGACTTGTTCTATTATTTGATTTATTTGCCTTATGCTCTTGATTTATATACTGGCATCCTATATTGTTCTGTCTGTTCTAATATGTTATTCCATTTAGTTTAGTCTTGTTTCATTCTACTTAAATTGCATTTAAAGTGGATTTATAAAACTGTTATTTCCAAAATGACTAAACTATCCATGTGCTTTATAAACAAGAACTGGTTTTGAAACCCATGGTAGGGAACCTATGTTACTCACTGGGCTTGTTAAAGCTCACCCCGTTATCCTAACATTTTTCAGGACTTATCTCTGGTGGATTAGAAGGCACAAGGAGATGATATTAGTAGGCCGCAATGCATTCTAAGTAAGGATCTGATGGCACTGATTTGTGGAGACTTGTATTCTTATGGACTAAATCTGGTTATTCAGGTGAGTGACATGATACGATTGACTTCATGGATATGCATTAGATGTATTGGGACATGGCTCGTGGTAATGGTACTCTAGAAAGATTAGATCTGCTCTGTGTTATATGTCTGATTATAGATGTACTCTATGGTTAGAGTTATTAGCTGTTTGGTTTTAGACTTGCTCTGTGGTACGTATGTCTGCAGTATATAACTGAGTTGCATTCCCGAGATAAAAAGGTTTTTATTCCACTACTCTAACCTTACATTTGGAATGCAATTCATCGGTAAGTTTAGAAGTTTGCCTTTGGTTGGTCACATTGTCGGTCGGCAAACCGGCAAGGCGGCTAACTGGCATCACGTCCTCGACATCCACGTAGGGTGGGGTTCAAGATGTGACAGAGTGGTATTTGAGCTAAAGGTTATGATGATTAAGATTATCAGTTATAGACTCAGAGCAAGTTTCCAAATATGGTAACTTTAGGACAATAAGTTGTGAAATGCTTCTCGAACCATCGTCCACATCAGAGCATTAAGTTATGGACTGAGAACCACAGAGTACCTGAGCCATGGATACTAGGTCCCAATTTTGGAGACTAGACATGGGATTATGGAAGTCTTCGTAATAGATAATGCATCTGTGATTCTAAGGAATCTAAGGACTAAGGATCAATTGATTTGAGATTGTAACTATTGGAGATTCACTAGTACCATAGGGCGATATTTGAGCAATGGTCCATAATATTTGGGGACACGATTGAAGTTGATGTCCCTTGGGTAACTAGGATGATCAGATGATTAATAATTCTTGGGAGGACAATGACTATAAGCTAGCTAACTCTTATTGTGGTAGTATGTTTTTTTGGATTGACAATCAATCTTATTGTGGATTTTTTGGATCTGACCTGACACTTGTAGGATTGGGAATCATCAACTAATGTTAATTGGAGACATGTTAGTAAAAGTGATTGAGGTTAAACTTTATGATACATTACTGACCTGTCTGATAGATGATTAATTCCTCTAGAAGGACAGTTGAGTTTTAGGGACAAAACTCTTTTGAAGGAGGGTAGAGTGTAATACCCCGAAAATCTGACATGATCTAGATATATTCTGACCTAATAAAAAATAGGTTCTGTGACATTAATAGTTCGAACTAACCCAAAACACGATAAACCATGATTGGGGATATCAAATGAATCACTTTTGGGATCACATGTGATTGAATGATCTTAGTAGATGATTTCTACTTATTCGAGGATGATCGCCCAGTTTGATTCATAGTGATATGGGTCTGATCATCGAATCTTGATGAGACCATACAATCGTGGTCGTAAATCAGACTTAATGGGGATTCCTATACCTAATGTGAAATTGTGTGAAACTTAAAAAAATTTCTTCTTGTTGGAGAAACAGTATCTAAAATGCCATGATAGATTGAGAAACAAATAAAAGGTGAGATCATGATGATAGAATAAGCATGAAGAGAGATCAAAATCTCCTAGATATGACCAACTAATTAATAATTAGTTCGCTAATTATTAATTAGGAACAACATAAAGAGTAATTAAGAAAATGAATCGTGAATCTCTCGATGGTCACGATAGACCGATAAAATAATTACACACATCAGGAAAATAGGGTGTAATACCCGAACCTAATTACCAATTAATTAGGTGAAATGATGTCATTTTAACACTATGAAAACTCGAATTAGCGAACTATGACGACCACCAAGAAATAATAACTGACATGAGGCCTTTGACGTCGAAGCTAACCTAAATAGGAAATGACCAGAAGAAACCTCTTTGTAAAAAGAGCAATAGAAAAGAAATTATGAGAGAAATAATTAAATCAGTAACTTGTGCCAGCCAAACAAGGCATAAGCACAAAATAGGAAAAAGGGGCAAAAGTGAGGCCTAGGGGATTTGAACCCTTGACCAAGTGAAGGAAGCACATGGCACCCAAAAATTTACCAAGTGGGTTGCTAACAACTTTATGCTTAAATATACAACAGAATTGTATATAAGCTCAAGTCAACCAAGGCCACCTCCCAAATTGGCCAATGGCCATACATGCAATACATCACTACTCACTCAGCCTATACACCTTAGCCTCATCATCACATCTACCTCAGCACATGTAATCACACATAAGCCCTACATATATAAATATATATGTCAATATGTAAAGGTGTGCACTTATATACACATGAGTCTTGCATTTTTTAAAACACCAAGTGTGTATGCTGCATCCTCCACCGAGAAAGAGAGAGACCAAACAGTTCTGAGTGAGAGCCATGGCCATGTGAGTGTGTGAGGCCTTGCATTTGTGAGTGAAAGTGTGTGTGTGTGTCCCATTTGAAGGAGTACAAGAAGAAAAGGGAAGGGCTGAACCCTGCCTGCAAGGTGGACAAGATCTGAAAGCCAGTTATGAGCCATGAAGGGGTAGTAGTCGATCGGAGGTATAAAATACCAAAACCCAGAATTTCACTTTTTAACTTTTGCTCACTGTTTTAGTCTTTTGAGTACCTATAATTACATGCATGTATTTAAATGTCACTGAGGGATGGTTTTTAAGCAACTTCGGAGAGCCTAGGAAGTTCGAAATGCAAAAATCCATAAGAGGCCGCCATTGATGCACCCTATGATAGTAGGTCTGAATCCGACCAAGCCAAATGGGGTTTGGCTTACTTAAACCTCAAAAAGACCTCACCGGTGTTCTAAAAACACCCAGCCGCGACCTAGGGGACCCAAGGAAGCCCCAAAAATAGAGAGTTGCAAACTCGAATTTGGAAGCCCAACCCCACAAGCCTGAACCAAAACCCAGTTTTGAGAATAGAAACTCAAACCCCATGATCAGTAGGTCACCACAGACGAAATCCCATCAACTTTAGACCAAAAACATGCATGTATAACTGAGTTGCAGGTTCGGTTATTTGATCTCAGGCCATACGCTTGAGCTTGATACAACGCTCCAAACTGATGTAAAAACAGTCCTTAGGCTCCCAAAAATGATTTGGAACAAAAGGTAGAGGGAATCAGTACCTGGAAATCCACGAAATTGGAAAAAAATGGAAATAGTGAACTTGGGCTACAGTAACCTATGCAATGAAGAAGACGACGAGTCGACTCACCCAACTCGCTCAGATCGAACGTGTCGACTCAGACACGTGTTGAGTTGTGAGTTAACCACTGCATTAATGAAACGTCGTCGTTGGGTTAAAGGTTTTAAAATTTAAATGCGCCTGTTTGGTTACAGCCATATGAAATTGAAATCAGACCTAAGTGTTAACCTAAATAAGGATAAGGAGGATAGCAGGGTTATGTTATCCCAGTTCTTTGGCCTAGCCTGAACCAACTGGTTCATTGTACGTATAGACTAGTTTAGGGTTACACATAAAAAACCCTTTGGTTCAGTGATTTAATGTAAATAAGAAAACCAAGACTTTATTTATTTACGGTTTGACCCAACAAGTTCTGGAAATCCTATTCTGGCCCAACCCTTGGAATTTTTATGCAAATATACCCCTGAAAAATAAATAATTAATAAAATAATTTATTTAATTATTTTATTTATAGAGTAAAATTACTATTTTGCCCTTGGACACTAAATGACTCAAACGAAGCTCAAATTAAATAAGTAAATAGTGCATTTCTACTAATTTGGGCATTCCGGGCTCAATGGTGGAGTCCGATTTGGGAAATTAAGTCCTGAAAAATAAAGACACGGAAATGGTAAATGACTGAATTGCCCCTAATGATACCTAGGGCCAATTAAAGATAAAAGATAGTCCAACTTAACTATGTCCGACATTCTGGGCCTAACAGTAAGGTCCATTTTATAAACCAAGGTCCCAAAAAATTTAGCTATACAACATATGAAATTACCAAAATGCCCCTGATGCTATACGAAGTCCAGACGAAATCCAAATGTGACAAAATTGATACCAATAGAAGCCCAAACACTCGTGAAACTGTACACATGATTAATTGACGAATCGGAGGCAGAATCTCACAAAACGTAGAATGACCAAAATACCCCTGAGTATGGTAAGTGCAAAGTAGAGGCCGAATAAAGGCCAATCTAATCTAATAAATTGTCATAAGCATAATTATGGAAATGAAGGGCTAGCTACGACTCTGGAACAGTCAACGTATAAAATGAGAAATGACTGATGTGTCCTGATGATCAAAAGCAGATACCAAATGAAGTCCAAAAGACATAAAAATTTATATATGAGATATATGGAATGTTCTGAGGACCACGACAGGGTCCGGGACAAGAATGGTAAAACTACTATTTTGCCCCTAAAGTTATATAAGTACTTAACTGAGAACGATTTGAGTCCAAAAGATATAGAACTTTATATTTAAGAATGTGGACTATTTTGAAGACCACAACAAGGTCCGGGACAAGAATGGTAAAATTAATATTTTACCCCTAGGGTTAAATAAGTACTTAACTGATAACGATTAGAGTTCAAATGACTTAGATTGTAATCCTGATAACTACTATGCCTAATTAAAGAATGTAGTAGCCTCAGATGAAACCCAATGAAAGGGTAATAGGCTATTAGGCTATCTTAGGTAATCCGATAGACACCTAAGATGATGAATAAGTCATGAATGGTTAAATTCTGATCAGTCTGTGTTTGATGATGATTATTCAGGATATGCAAAGAGGTGCCTGACGCATCTAGAAATTATCAAATTTTCTGTGAATGGGATAAACGAACAGTTAGTGAGTAACTTGGAACTTCTGACTTGGTGTATAAGTTACACTGTCTAGATATTGTATCTTCTACACTGTACCATTTATATGCTATACTATTTAAATGCGTATATTTCAATGCATACTCTTTTATACTGCATTACACGTGGCAAGATTTTGTTCTGTCCTGCACTTTTGTTCTGTTCTGTCCTGCCTAATTAGCATCTTGTCCTGTTCTGTTCCGCTCAATACTGACCTGTTCTATTATTTGATTTATTTGCCTTATGCTCCTGATTTATATACTGGCATCCTGTACTGTTCTGTCTATTCTAATCTATTATTCCATTTAGTTCAGTCCTGTTTCATTCTACTTAAACTGCATTTAAAGTGGATTTATAAAACTGTTATTTCTAAAATGACTAAACTATCTATGTGCTTTATAAGCAAGAACTGATTTTGAAACCCATGGCAGGGACCCTCTGTTACTCACTGGGCTTGTTAAAGCTCACCCCATTATCCTAACATTTTTTAGGACATATCTCTGGTGGATTAGAAGGCACAAGGAGATGATACTAGTAGGCTGTGAGGCATTCCAAGTAAGGATCTGATTGATTTGTGGAGACTTGTATTCTTATGGACTGAATCTGGTTATTCAAGTGAGTGACATGATACGATTGACTTCATGGATATGCATTAGATGTATTGGGACATGGCTCATAGTTATGGTACTCTAGAGAGATTAGATATGCTCTGTGTTATTTGTCTGATTATAGATGTGCTCTACGGCTAAAGTTATTAGCTGTTTGGTTTTAGACTTGCTCTGTGGTACGTACCTCTACGGTATATATCTGAGTTGCATTCTCGTGATAAAAAGGTTTTAATTCCGCTACTCCAACCCTACATTTGGAATGTAATTCATCGGTAAGTTCAGAAGTTTACCATTGGTTGGTCGCATTGTCGGTCGGCAAACCGGCAAGGTGGCTAACTGGCATCACGTCCTCGACATCCGCGTAGGGTGGGTTCGGGATGTGACAACTTAAATTTTTGAAAACGTTTGAGATTGAATGTTGACGCTGCACTTTTTGGCTCGCAAGAAATCTAGGTTCCGCAACCTGTAGAACACTCAAAAAGGGGGATCAGAGGGCCACCAGATTGGCTCCGGCGGTAGCCGCTCTGATGCTTAAGTAAGTAAATTGAATTGAAAAGACTGTATTGAAAGCCAAAGGACGAGCATCCAAATAAAGCGTACCTGTAGGGCTTAATTTATAGACCGTGGCCTTCCTAAGTCGATTAGGATTCAGAGCCATGAAAATAGGGATTTGATCATTGGAGATTGCAGTTACCTTGGGGAACATTGTATCAAAAATAGAGATAACCATGTATGGTAGCTTCTTTGTAAAAGACTGTTTCCTTATTCTTTGCTCGGCGGTCGTTAAGGGAACAATGCGGTCGGAACCATACGGAATAGTGAGTGAATATTGCCCAGAGCATAAGGTCTGGAAGATATGTGTATGAGAATGCCCCGGATGCTGTGCCTGCTCTGTATGACCGAGTTTATTGGTTCTGTAAGCACACGTGTCTCAAGATGATTGGTGTGTCTGTTTGTGGTATATCAAATGTGATGCTTCAGGTATTGGCGTAAGCGCAGTTCTTATGCAGGAAGGACGACCAATTGCTTACTTCAGCGAGAAACTAAGCGGGGCAGCCTTAAATTACCCAACTTATGATAAGGAGTTGTATGCATTGGTTTGAGCTTTAGAGACGTGGCAACACTATCTATAGCCTAAGGAATTCGTGATTCACACCGATCATGAGTCCTTGAAACACTTGAAGGGCCAACACAAGCTCAACAAAAGGCATATGCGTTGGGTAGAGTTCATTGAGACGTTTCCATACGTCATCTAGTATAAGCAAGGTAAGGAGAATGTCATCGCCGATGCACTTTCTCCCAGGTATGCATTACTCTCCACATTTGATGCAAAATTGCTTGGTTTTGAGCACATTAAAAATTTATACACCGATGACCACAAATTTTGTGAGGAATACTGGGCTTGTTAGAAAATTTGTTGTGGTAAGTTCTTTAGGCTAGATGGATTCCTGTTTCAAGAGAATAAGTTATGCATGAATAATTGTTCCTTGAGGGAGTTGTTAGAGTAGGAATCTCATGGTGGGGGATTAATGGGACATTTTGGAGTTGCCAAGACTTTAGCTGTTTTACAGGAACACTTCTATTGGCCTCACATGAAATGAGATGTTAAGAGACTTTGTGGTAGATGTGTCACATATAGGCAAGCTAAATCCAGAGTGCGGTCCAACGGTTTGTATACTCCTTTACCAATTCCTGGTAAGCCTTTGGATTGATATTTCAATGGACTTTTTGTGTTAGGATTGCCTAGGACTAAACGTGGGAGAGATCCAATTTTTATGGTTGTGGATAGATTTTCTAAGATGGCACACTTTATTCCATGTCACAAAACGGATGATGCCTCGCATGTTGCTGACT
The DNA here is from genome assembly GCA_008638375.1 of Nyssa sinensis. Taxonomy (NCBI): domain Eukaryota; kingdom Viridiplantae; phylum Streptophyta; class Magnoliopsida; order Cornales; family Nyssaceae; genus Nyssa; species Nyssa sinensis. Next base: position 23,718,597 of record CM018032.1, read on the forward strand.
TGTTCTTTAGAGAGATTGTGAGATTACATGGCATGCCTAGAACAATTGTTTCGGATAGAGATGCTAAGTTCTTGAGCTATTTTTGGAAGACTTTGTGGTGTAAGCTTGGTACTAAGCTATTTTTTTCTACTACTTGTCATCCACAAACTGATGGTCAAACTGAAGTAGTAAATAGGACTTTGTCTACTTTATTGAGGGCAATCATTAAAAAGAATATCAAAACATGGGAAAAATGTTTACCACATGTTGAGTTTTCTTATATCAGATCTTTTCATTCTACTACTAAATCTTCACCATTTGAAATTGTGTATGGATTTAATCCTTTAAACTCCCTTGGATTTATCTCGTCTACCTTTGACTGAGCTTGTTAATTTAGATGGCAAAAAGAAAGCTGACTTTGTCAGGCAGATTCATGAGAAAGCAAGACTCAACATTGAGCGAAGAACGGAGCAGTATGCAAAACAAGCCAACAAGGGGCGTCACAAGCTGATGTTTGAACCCGGAGCTTGGGTTTGGCTGCATATGAGAAAAGAGAGATTTCTAGCACAAAGACGTTCCAAATTGCTTCCAAGAAGAGATGGTCCTTTCCAAGTCCGAGAGTGCATCAATGACAACTCTTACAAGCTAGATTTACCTGGTGAGTATAATGTCAGTGCCACTTTTAATGTTACTGATTTGAGTCCTTTTGATGTAGGTGATGATTTGAGGGCAAATCCTTTTCAAGATGAGGGGAATGATGCAAATCATAGCACAACTTCAAGGGATCTTGTTCAAGTCCCAATTGGGCCGGTTATGAGAGCACAAGCAAGGAAGTTTAAAGATGTACTCAACGGATTGATTCAAGAGGCATGGACTCAAACAAATTTGTGGAGGCCCATGAGCATGATCCATGTGAGCAACAAAGATTCATCAACATGATTCAAGTTCTAGAAGAATGTCACAACTCGAAACCCACCCTATGCGCGGATCTCGTATCGCGACCGCCACCCTCATGCCCAGGGACCTTAGGGCAAAGGCTCACATAAGCAGCGGTATCGGATGGCAGTGCGACATGTGTTTGCGGAAGCGTGAAAAACTTTTTCTTTTCTTTTCTTATTTTAAAATTTGCACATCCGTCCGGTACTGCCGCTCTTCACATTGGTACACATGATTATACAGAGCATAATAAAACTTAAAGACTTTCATAAATACAATACATGTTTGATTGCCCCCTGAGGCTTATACATAATAGTGTACCGTTTTACTAATACAAAATATACTAGTAAAGTTCATAGGGTTTTCCAAAAGAAACTACTTAAACATATCTTCCCAAAATGGCCAGACTCATCACCATCAACATCAAATCAGATCTGCCATGAATCACCTCAAAGGGGGGTCGGATAAAAATCCGGTAAGCTAATCTAAGCTCGTGCGTAATTCCAGTATTCGTCATGGGGTTTCAATTGGCAGTGGTTTAGCATATGAAAGTTTATAAAACAATCACCACCAATTGCTCGTGTACTTTGCACACAGAATGTATGCATTCCTTAAAATGGATAGCTTGGAAACATTTAAAGTATTCAAGCTAACATATACTTCTTCATATATAGTATAGAAACTTCAAAACATATGCATAGTGAAAATGAGGGTAAAACCTACTTCCATTTTCAAACATAACATCTTTTTAAACATAAAGCTTTGAAACATTTAAAGTGTTCAAGCTAAACACGTACTTCATCAAATAAAGTATATGATTTTAAAACATGTAAATATGCGTAGTGAAAATGAGGGTAAAACCTGCTTCCATTTTCAACTACCATTTCTGAAAGCCTTTTCATCTTTTCACTTTTTAATAGGAGGATCTGTTTCGAACCAGACCCTAGTTTTACTTCTACAATGGAGATATCCCATACTAGAGGGATCAGATCCTGCTACCTGGCATTTGATATAGTCAATTGAGTTCCGTGCAACCCACAATCCCATCATATTTTACAAGTCAATTGAGTCCCGTACGACCCAAAATCCTGTCATATTTTACAGTCAATTGAGTTCCATACAACCCAAAATCTTGTCATATTTTACAAGTCAATTGAGTTCCGTACAACCCGAAAACTCGTATGAAAATCCATGGCGCCTATGCACAATTTTTCTCGTATTTCAAATACGTTATCACATGGCTTATTCAAATAGGTACTTTTCGTGAGTATTTAAAACATGATGTTCATGACTTCATGATAAAATCTTCGTAAGCAAATTCAGAATAATTTTACAAGACTTGGTATTTAAAACTTAGACATGCTGAAACATATTTTTAGGAAAAACTGTAGCTGAGAGCCATTGACTGAGCATGTCACAATTTTATAAGAACAGAATATTTGAAAACAAGAATCAAGTAAATACTGAATTTTGACATTCAAATACTTCACATATTTTGAACTTAAACCTCTTCAAATCCATGGAGTTTAAATCTCCACTTCAAATACAGGGTTACTCACCTCGGTCCTTTAGGGTTATTGCTAAAAATGCGCTTTCCCACTTCCTCTGTAGTTCCTAAGAGCAATTCATGAATACCCTTATTAACTTCACATTCACTGAAATATCACTTATTGATGCTTCTTGACTTATACTTAGGTCGTATCAATCCTAAAATGATTTCATAATTTTCATATGTACCTAATTAACTCGTAGTCTTAACCTTCAACACAATTTAGTTTGTTAGAAATTTAATTTATTTCAATTTATACTCTTCTGGTAGCTCCATTAATTTTAAGTTTAATTTAATTACTTCACATGTTTACGTGTCGTGTCTTCTCGTATTTCATTTCCACGTACGAGCCTTAGTTTAGTACTTTGGCAATGTTCTAGTTCAAAGCTACCTGACTGATGCTATTCATCAAATTTTATGTCTTTTTATTTTAGACACTTCTTTTGGTTGAATAAACTCTACCATTGAGTTTGGACCGTCGAAGAAAGTTGATTTAGGCTTCGCGAAACTTTGTTTGGGTTTGGTACAGTAGGGGCATTTTGGCCATTTTGCATTTTTACGGGTCTTTAATTTTTTGGGACCTCGTCTCGTGACGGGGACCTCACCAATGGACTCAGGAGGTCCGAGATAGTAAGAATAAACTAATAACTTGTTAAATTTGGACAATGGGCCATTTTGTGATCATTTATTTTAATTAATTTATTTAACTTATTTTAATTTATTTTATATATTTTATATAATATATATGCATTTCGGCGCACCATTTTGGCACGGGATTGTCCTGTGCAAAATGGTTCGTACGCTAGGTTTCATCCCCTTGGTCCACTGTTCGAATCCCACGCTGCACCCTTTTATTTTTAAATTTATATATATATATATATATATATATATATATATATATATATATATATTTCAGCCATTAATATACCACAGGACACGTGTGTCCAAATGGATAGGGCTTGGGTTTCATGCAGAAGGTCGATCGTTCGAGTCACTGGGGCTACAGCCCCTTTTATTTTACTTAATTTAGTTGAGCCAAACAACGGATAACGCCCCTAAATCGGAACAAGTTATCCCTGTTCGTGTGTAGTTTATTAAATTAGGCCCTATACGTGTAGCCAAACGAGCTGAATTAGGGTTTTAAAACCCTTAAATCAAAACGACGTCGCCTCACTTATGCGGTGTCCTTACTCTCGTTATAACACGTGTCCGAGTCAACACGCTTAACTCCAATTGAGTTGGAGAGTTAACTCTTTGTCTTCTTCTTCAACCTATCACTGTTGCCCTAATACACGACCTTCATTTCTTCCAATTTCGTGAGTTTTTAATCATCCTCCACCCTCTGTTTTTATCCAAATCCATTCCCATAACAATAAGAATAGATTTGGAATTCATGATAGGGTTCAAATTGGTCTCATTAGTTCAGTTAAGGGTTTGATAATCAAACCTGTAACTCAGTCGCATATCCTCATTTTTGGGTCAAAGTCGATGGGATTTGTTCTGTTGTGATTCATTTCCATAGGGTTTCATTCTTCATTCTCAAAGGTAGGTTTCATACTGAGTTTGAGAGGTTAGGTTTCATACCCGAAACCTGCAACTTGATTTTTGGAGGTTATTTCTTAAGCTTTTTGGTCGTGGTTACATATTTTTGGAACACTAATGTGGTCTGGTCAAGGTTCCAACAAACCAAATATGGTTTGGTTCACATGTTTTCAGACCTGCTTCGAGCAAGGTCATTTCATGGCTGTCATTCGTGGGTTTAGTGTTTTTGACTATTTTCGTAGTAAATTTTCATGCTTGCTTTTGTTTAAACATGTTCTAAACATCATATATATATATATATATATATATATACATAATCAAGGCTTAAAACAGTTCATACGTAGGTAAAATTTTAGAGAGAGAAAAACATGGTAAATCTTGTGTTTACCTGTTTTCAATGTTATTCTCCTCCTTCTACCTCTGATTCTTTTCATAATGGCAAGCATGCAGTGCATGCACTTGCCTTTATACATGTTTCCACCATCATCTCTCTCTCATCAATTTCTCTCTCTTTCTACATGACTCAGCCTATATCTAGCCTCCATTTTCGGCTTCCTTTCCCATCTCATAAATTTTCCTTTTTCTCTTTTCAGTTTGCATTAAATGGGGAAGGATATTTGTAGTATATATGTATATTATATACACACACACTAACTCACATGTGAACACACACACATATATCAACCGACACTCTCACTCACACTTAGTCACCATTCTGCACACACACACACACACTATGATATTTTGTATGTTTATGTATATATATATATATAATTATTCATGTGTATGTATATATATACATTTGCATATATATATATATATATATACTTGACTATATACACTCCCAATACACTGTTAGTATATGTATTGTATGTGTCCATATACACATAAATATTTATGTTTATTAACATATCTTCGTGACACACGCACTTCATATTCACGTAAATTAGAAAGTCTTACACTATTGTTCAAAATCTCGTAATGCGTGCCATATGACTCGATATTTTGGGTCGGGGTATTACAAAGAATCTGGCCAAGGCTAAGCTTAAATTGGCATGTTTAAGAAAACTCCTTTGTGCGTCTGATTGTAAGGCTTGCATGCCATTTACTTTCCTTTTCTTTATTTTTTTTTACTTTTAAGACTCTTTCCTTCTATATTATAGGCGTGTGATCAGCCAATTAAGGACTGATTGTCTTTTCCTTTTTAGGCAAGTCAGAGTTATTTCTTTACCAAATTTTAGCCTTAATTAGGATACCTATTTTAGGAATTTTCCTTGAAATGGCTAGCCTTTTAAATAAGCGTCTAACCAATGAAAAGAGGTAGATCATTATTCAGTAAATTGTGAGAGTATTTTCTCTGCGGTTCTTTGAAGAACTATCTGAACTTATCGGGATTCCCGTGGCATTCACCAACGACTTATACCGAGGTTCTTGTTTTGCAATAAACAACGAGTTGAGGTCTTATATACCAAGGTTTTTGTTTGTAGTAAACAACGGGTCAAGGTCTATCATTCAAATCTGATAATAGAACGATCTTGGGTTCCTTGTTCGTTGTCGGATCTCGTTATTTTGGCGGGGTTCGTATCACTCCATGTCTCCTGTTACCAACAACAGAATCCCGATCATTTTCTTCATCAAAACCAGTCCCATAAGGCTGCTAGAGACTCTTCAATTCCTTTTTCACTACTTTAAGCTTCTTACTCAAAATGAACATAGCAGATCCTTCAATTACCTGACTCCAAGCTTTGCGGACAACCAGCTCAAAGGCTTCACATTCCAACCAGAAATTAAAAAACTTAAAAGGCCTCCCTTTGCATTTAAAATCAACTCTAGTCCGAACAATCACAAGGCTATGATCTGAAATGCTAGAGGGCAAGAACTCCACCCCTGAATTACTAAAATCCACCATCCATCTCTCATTAGCCAACACACAATCAAGCTTCCTTAAGATTGTATCATTGTCGTACTGTCGATTAGTCCAAGTCAAATGGGAACCAGTGTACCTGAGATCCTTTAATACTACCTCCAATCCTCTCATTTCTAAACTGAACAACACTAAAATCTCCCATGACAATCCAGGTCAAATCATTGTTTAGAGTTTCTTCTGCTGCAGGCTACTCCACACTTGTCTCCGTTCCATGACATTGTTGTGACCATAGATAACAGACATATAAAGCCAAATTCCTTTCCTTCTAATTTGGGCAAGGCAATAGATAGCTTGCTCTATAGAGTTGAGGAGAGTAATATGAAGAACCTCATCATTCACCCAATCCAAATTCTACCATTATCAACATCAGCATAATTACAAATAAAGCTCCAGTTAGGACATAAAGAGTGAGATACCTTCTCAAAATTGGCATGCTTGACCTTCGTTTCCACCAACCTAGACACGAGATAGCATGAGCTCTAACGAAATGCTTTATTTCTTGTTATTTCAAGGGGAGATTCACAACCTTAATGTTCCGGCAAGCTAAATTGATAATTTAAACTGAGAGAATTTGGAACTCCTCCCAAAGCCTTGCCCTAATCCCTTATTGCTTACTACAAGAAATTTGGTCATGGACAAAATCAATGCAAATAACCAACTAAGCAGGTGTGGTAGGGGAAAGATGTGCAACCTAAGGAAGCTGAGGTGAATTCTAACCCCAATTTGAATTTGGATTCTAATTCTCAACTAGGAGAAACCAAAGGCAGTAGTGGCCTATCCAAACCAAGTGTGAGTATTTCTCCTATAAAGCAAAGTGTTAATCTGTAAAATAAATTTAAAGTCCTAGATGAAAGTGGGGAAGCCTCCACTAGTTCCAATCACCAAGAAGAGAAAGGGAAGCAAGAATTGGGCTATGCTTACGTGGGGAAAGTACTGCAAAGGCCGAGGGAGCAGAAATTGTATGCAAAGTTGAAGAAGTGTGAGTTCTGGCTTCCAAGCATATCATTCTTAGGGCAGATGGTTACAAAGGATGGGATTTCAGTGGATTCGCAGAAAATAGAAGCCATTGTGAGTTGGCCCAGGCCAACCAGCATCACTGAGGTCCGTAGCTTTATGGGGTTGGCTGGATATCATAGGCGTTTTGTCAAGGAACTTTCCAAGATAGTAGTGCCGATCATGCATTTGACTCGTAAGAATACCCCATTTGTATGGACGGAAGAAAGAGAGAAGAGCTTCCAAGAATTAAAGAACCATTTGGTAGCCCGATTTTGACAATGCTAGATGGGATCGAGGGCTTCGTGATTTACAGTGATGCATCACACAAGGGCTTAGGGTGTGTACTGATGCAGAAAGGCCGGGTAGTAGCCTATGCTTCGAGAAAGTTGACACCCCATGAAAAGAACTACCCGACTCATGATCTGGAGCTAGCAGCAGTAGTGTTTGCATTAAAGATTTGGAGGCACTATCTTTATGAGGCGACATATGAGATCTTCACAGATCACAAAAGGTTCAAGTATCTTTTTACACAGAAGGAGCTCAACATGCGGCAGCGCCGATGGTTAGAGCTGATTAAAGATTATAAGCTTAGCATCCAGTATCACCCGGGGAAGGCCAAGTAGTGGCCGATGCTCTCAGCCATAAGTCGTCAGGGAGCCTTGCCTGTTTGTTGACCACACAGCGAGAGTTACTAAATGTCACGACCCGAAACCCACCCTATGCGGATCTCGTGTCGCGGGGCCGACCCGAAGGCCGTCCCTACTTTTTCCATTCCTGTATATAGTACTAATATGCAATGTACTAAAAATTTAAAACAATAAACAGCGGAAGTCATTTATCAGTTACAGTAATCCAGCGGAAGTCTTTAAATTAAATTTAACAACGGAAATCTATTAAATACATGACATAGTTCTACAAAACTCAAAATGAGAACTAAACCGTAACTAGCACCCGGGGGTGGTGAATACATGGGAGAACTAACATAGACTGATACAATACTTCAAAATGTCCCCCTACGCTTTCAGACTCCTACTGGGGTCTCGCAGCGTCATCACCTGAAATGGGGGTAAATGGGGTGGAATGAGCTACAAAGCTCAGTAAGTAAAACAGATCTCTAACACTGGTATCGATGATCAATGTGAATCCATGAATAAGATAATGATAGCCAATCATAAGGAAGGAGATGCTGTGATAGCCAATGAACATAATTGCCACGAGGGCCAATGGAAACAATTGCCACGAGGGCCAATGAAAAGTAATCACAATACACAATCAGAAGTAATAGTGTAAAATGAAAATATAACAACAATGAAGTACTGCCACAATGAACCGGTCACAATCAAATCAATCAATGCAAGTCCTTCAAGACTTGAAGAATCATAAGGAATAGTGCCATTCAATCAATTTAGTTCTGTCAATCATAAGAGATGCTGTTATTCTGTTTCAGGGCTCGGCAAACCCTCGATCTTTTGGGGCCCGGCATACCCCCCAGTCAATTCTAATAAATTGCCATTTGTCCGTTCACGGACTTGACCCGTAGGTCCCATTCAACCAGATAGCATCAGATGGGTGTTGTGACTGAGCACAACTCCCGTGTCCATAACATGTCATGATCATAGTAATTCCATAGAGTATAAAAATGGAATATCATTCGTTTAATAAGGATACAACAGTAGGCCTTTCAAGGCATGGTTCAACATGATAACAATGATATAACAGTCAAGCAATGTCCACGAGATAGAACAATATCACAAGTGGATAGCAATAACATATGTGCTTTCGAAGCACAGTGAAACATGATAACAGTGATACATCAGTCAATGATACGTCCACAAGATAGCAAATATCGAAATGTGGAACACAAAGATATCAATACTTTCAAGAGTACAAGTTTGGCAGTAAAAGAATAAACTTGGCTTGTGGAAACACCACATGTAAGAGAAAGTGATCCACTTACCTCTATCGCGATTTCAGATCAGGAATCCGTGAGTAAACCCTTGCCTTTCGAGTTTCCTATATATCAGTGAATACGTTTCAGAATAAATGCTATTCATCAAATTTTATGCCTTTCTATCATAAGTATTTCAAATACTATTTTAGACTTTACCATTAAGTCCGGAATGCCGAAGAAAGTCGGTTTAGGCTTTCGCGGAATTCTATTTGGACTTTTGTACTAAAAAGGGCAAAATAGTCATTTTGCACTTTTACGGTATTTTATCCTTCGGGGTTCCATCTCGTAAAACGGACCACACCATTAGGACTTAGAACATCTGAGATAATAGGTTTTGACTATTCATTTGTATCGTTTGGACTTCGTTTGACCCAATTTTGAAATAGGGGCATTATTGTAAAATTAATATTTAATTAATTTTTTATGTTTGGGCAACAGTGTAATTTTTCAAAACATTTGGGGCCGGTTCACAATTACTAAAAGCTGCGGTCTGAACCAGTTGGTTCAGACCTAAAAACCCTAAACCGGTCCATTCTTCCCTTGAACCAAACGGTTCAGTTCATTTGAAAAACCAGATTTCAATAACCCTGATTTTCTATCCTATCCTTGGTTTGGATAACCCCAAACCCAATTCCCAATTTACTATCCATGCAACCAAACAGCCCAAAACTCATTTAAATTAAAAAGCCAAATGACACAGTATCATTTAACCCCTTATATCCGGTCGGGTACCGACCCGATCCGAACCCGGATCCGTCCCAGTTTTGACCCGATAGCCCCACGCTTTTTCGGTCTTCTTCCCCACTGCTCCGGTAGGGTTCCGGCAGGGCACAGTCGTCTTCTCCGACGACGGTCACCGGTTTCCAGTGGTATTTCGGCCCATTTCCAATGCCATTCTTTTCCCCTTTCTTCAAGGATCCCATATCCACCCTCGGTTTCCATTGAAGCCCTCCAATTCTTCACGAAATAGAGCCTAAAGGGGTCGGCCCGATTTTCCGGTGACCTGTATCTTTCCTATTTCGTGACTCTTTGGACACTGTTTTGACCCTAATCCATTTCAAAGGGTTTTCTGCACTTCTAAGGACCATTTTCATAAACAAACATCAAAGTTTAAGCATGATATTCATGGGACCCGAAATTATCCATGAAACCTGCAACTTGGGATATCTCCATAGTTTCTAAACCTTTTTCTATCATTTTTCTTGCATTTAAAAGCTAGAAGCATGCTTATTAAGACCCTGAATTTAGATCAAACATACATGCTTAAAATCTCAAAAACAGAACTTAATGTACTTACTTGGGTTTCAGATTTCAGCCCACTATGACCCTCCAAACTTCCTGTTTATGCTCCTTAGTTCTTTGCCAAAGTGTTCTCTCAACTTTGGTCTCCTTTGTGCCTTTAAACCCACACCCGTAGGCTCATATTTGTAGAGAGAAGTTTCCACCGCCTCTCTCTCTTTTCTCTCTCTCTCTCTCGGTTCTTCCCCCTTCTATGGCCTCTTTCTTTGACCTAGGTCTGTATTCTCTCTGCCAAATGCAGCCTTTGCATTAAATGGTTGAGAGACTTGTGTTACACTCATGTATACATATATATCATATTATATATATATAACACACACACATCTCTCACCTAGCCGACACACACACACCTCACTTACATCACAGCTGTATACTGCCCAAGGGCAGTCTCCCCTTTTTCCCTTTTCTTTCTTTTTATTTCTTATGTAGATATACATATATACATAAATACATTATACATGTATAATACATTATATCTTATACATATATACACATGAAATACACCTCTTTTATACATGTATATACATGTATATGTAGGGGCATTAACCCATTTTAAATCTCATTTACATACACTTATTTTAATTGGGCTATGTATCTATGTTCACGTATGCATGCATGGAAATACGTGCATGCACGCATTTCGATGCAATGCCCTGTGATGCTCGGGTGTTACCCAGCCTTGATTATTCGTTCCCATCATTCCATTCATTCATTTCCATGAAAATACTATGATATTCATATTTTACCGTTCAAGTTACATGTTCTAACCGACCTACCTCGGTATACGTGACGTATTCCGGGTCGGGATATTACACTAAAGGAGCTAGAGGAATTGGAAATTGAGGTGGTTCTGCCCAGCACTAGAGCGATGCTTGCTAGTGTCAGAGTCTGGCTGACGATTGTGGACAAGATCAGATAGCAGTAGATCCACAATGAGAAATTAGTCAAGCTCCGTGAAGAAGCTAAGTCAGGAAGAAACTCAGATTTCGTGGTACGTGATGGGATGATGTACTATCGGGATCGGATTTGTGTGCCAACATACCTGAGATCAGGAAGGAGATTCTTGATGAGAAGCACAATTCGAGATTTACTGTACATCCTGGGAGTACTAAAATGTACCACGATGTCAAGATGACCTATTAGTGGCTAGGGATGAAGAGGGACACAGTTGAGTTTATAGCATGATGTATTAAATGCTAGCAGATCAAAGTCGAACACCAAAAGCCTAGTGGACCATTACAGCCACTTCCAATACCCGAGTGGAAATAGGAGCACATCACTATGGACTTTGTCTCGGGGTTGCCAAGGACACCCCAAGGGAGTGACTCGATATGGGTGATTGTCGATAGATTAAAAAAGACAGCTCACTTCCTAGTAACCAAGACAACCCTGTGATTAGAGCGGTTGGCAGCGCTCTATATTCAAGAGATAGTTTGACTACACGGAGTCCCGGTATCTACTGTGTCTGACCGAGATCCAAGGTTCATGTCCAGGTTTTAGAGGAGTTTACAGAAAGTAATGGGCACGAAGCTTAGTCTCAGCACAGCCTACCAACCCGAGATTGATGGGCAGTCTGAGAGAACCATTCAGACATTGGAGGACTTGTTGAGATTTTGTGTTTTGGACTTCAAAGGGAGCTGGGAGGATTCGCTTCCACTGATAGAGTTCACTTACAACAATAGCTACCAGTCAGGCATTGGGATGGCTCCATACGAGGCACTATATGGTAGGAAGTGCCGATCTCCAATGTCTTGGACCGAACTAGGAGAGAGGAAGTTATATGGCCCCGAGATAGTAGAACAGACTTCAAAAAAGATCCGATTGGTTAAGCAGCGGCTGCTAGCAACCCAAAGTCATCAAAAGAGCTATGCCAACGTTCGGACACGTGAGCTAGAGTTTGAGAAGGGCGACTTTGTGTTTTTGAAAGTGTCAACCATGAAGGGCATGGTAAGATTTGGGAAGAAAGGAAAGCTAGGACCTCGCTATATTGGACCATTTGAAGTTAAGAAACGAGTCAGATCGGTGGCGTACCGACTTGGCCTACCGGTGGAGTTAGGACACGTGCACAACGTCTTCCACGTGTCCATGATGAGGAAGTGCTTACATGATCCCAGCCAAGTGGTCGAGCAAGAACCACTAGACGTTCAGGAGGATCTGATATATGTCAAGCATCCAGTGCAGATCCTAGATCGTCGGGAGCAAGTTTTGAGGAACAAGTCCATTCCCCTAGTGAAAGTACTTTGGAGAAACCACCAGATTGAGGAGGCTACATGGGAAAGAGAGGATGAAGTACGTGCCAAGTACCCATACCTCTTTGTAGTATGAGATGCCTAAAGTTTGAGGACAAAGTTCATTTGAGAGGGGAAAGATGTAACACCCCGAACTTAATTTTACTTTTAAATTAATGTAATGAAGTTCTTTTTGAATCTAATGCAGCAGTTTAACTATTTAAGCCTTATTTTAACATTTTTAAAACTCGAATTAGCTAACTACAAAAAATACAAGGAAATAAAAACTGACACAAAGCCTTTAACATCGAAGCTAACCTAAATTGGGAGTGATGGGAAGAAACCACTTCGTTAAAAGAGCAATAGAAAAGAAAATATAAAGGAAACAGCTAAAATAGAAATTTGCGCCAGCCAAACAAGGCATAAGCCCAAAATAGGAGAAAAATGCCAAAATGTGAGGCCAAGGGAATTTGCACCCTTGACCAAGTGAAGGGAACACATGGCACCCAAAAAGTTACCAAGTGGGCTGCCAGCATCCTTGTGCCTAAATATACAACAAAATTGTACACAACCTCAATTTAACCAAGGCCACCTCCCAAATTGGCCAATGGCCATTCATGCAACAACTCATCCCATATCATCATATACCTCAACCGTCATCATAATGCCTGCTCCAGCCATCATCATCACACCCTAACCCTATGATGTGCATGCATAGGTGTAATTGTATAGGTATGCAATTATATATATATATATATATATATAAGTTATACACTATAGAACACTTTAGGTGCATGTGCTATGTTCAGACAATGGGCCTATGAGACTCAACAGTTTGTGTGCGTGTGAGTGACAAATAGAGAGAGAAAGAGAGAGAGAGAGAGAGAGAGAGAGAGAGAGAGAGAGAAACACTTTATGTATGTGTATACTTGTGTGTGAGAGTGTGTGTCCATTGGAGGTACAAAGGAAGGGACTGGGGAGTGCATAAGCAGAACAGAACCAACCATTGAAGGTCTCACCATGAGGCTAAGAGAAGAGAGGGGTTTGATTGAAGTTATAGGCCAAAAGCCTGAAAATTTTCCTTTTTATTCTTTCCCTTTGTTTCAGTATATTTCAGCCTCAAGGCCTTAAGCTATGATAGCCTGAGGATTTTTCTTTAACATGGTGAACAATCTGCTATTCCTTTCCCTCCAAATAGTATAGACCATTCAAGCTAGGGTAAGCTTGCCTATTGTTGAAGAGAACTCCTTGCCTTTGAATGTATTGCTAGCCCAAAGAACGATCTGCTGCCAGTCCCTAGAAGGGCATTGAAACCCACTTTTGGAGAGCAAATGGGACCATATTTTGGATGTAAAAGAACAAAAGAAGAAAAGGTCGTTGTGACTCTTGTCTTCACGCATACAAAAAAGATATTTGTGATCATGGCCAAGATGATAATAGAATAGGCAGTCCTTGGTACTTAGACTATTTCGAATGGCCAACCAAACAACAAATCTAGCACGGAGAATAGCTTTAGAATGCCAAACAAGCTTCCACCAATGAACCTAGGGCTTATGGCTTCTTAGAGTATCCCAAGCTGAACTGATGTAGAAATCCCCATTGGAAGAGGGCAACCAAATAACCTTATCGTCGCAATGGGGGGAAGGACAAAGGTTGGTAGACATGCCATTTTTTAGCTCAAGCAAATGTGGAGAGTTAACTATAGGCCAGCTCCATTGATGATCCATAATGATGGAACCAACTTTAGCATATCTCCCAAGACCTAAATCATAAATAACCGATTCCCCCATATTATTATATATGGAACTAGTGGGGAGCCAATAGTTGAACCAAAGAGAAGCATAGAGGCCATTCCCAATAGAAATTCTGATGTATGGCTTGAATAAGGGTATGAATTTAAGCATTTCCTCCAAGTCCATGAGCAAGATTGGGGACATTTGACCTCCCAGCAGCTTTTTCCTTTCAAAATATTGCTGCGAATCCAAAGAATCCAAGGGGAATTAGAGAGGCTTTGAAACATTGCCCAAATGAGTTTCCCCAAAGCTGCTTGATTCCAATCAATAAACTTCTTTATCCCAAGCCCCCCTTCATTTCTAGGGCATGTTATATCATCCCATGCAACTTTAGATCCGATAGAGATGAGATGGTTGCCACTCCAAAGAAAATATCTCATAGCTTGCCCAATTTGATTAACCAAACCACCTTCTTGGGGAGAATGAAATGGGATGACCAAAAAACATGGATGCTAAATAGCACAGATTTGATTAGTTGAAGCCGACCTGTATAGGATAGGGATTTATTAGACCAATGAATGATTTTACCAATGATTAGTTGAAGGCTCTTTATGAAATCCAGCATATAAAATCAATTGAGATAGGTGCTACCAACAGTGGTCCTCTTCTTGTTGATAGCTCAGATATTCTGCAACGTGACTCTCTCCAGGATCCCACCGGTCAAGTTATGGCCACGACATCTGATCAGAACCTGAGCCTCCTTCATTCCCCTCACAATGATGGTACTGATTCTCTTTTGTCCCCAAAAGGAGCTAATAGTAGTGGGCCTATCCTAGATGATAGCATTCCATTCACAGATAGCTATTCTGCTTCTACAGCCTCTCCTGAGTCTAACCCTTTAGTGGACAGAATCACCAAAGTGGATGAGGCTGACATTGGAAGTAATTACACAAGAAATCAGCTCAGGAAGCAAAGGCGGCAGAGAAGTCTCTTAAGGAAAAAAGGGACGCCAGATCCCAGTCCCCTCTCCTATTCTCCATGAAATTTGCCTGCTGGAATATAAGGGGATTGAACAGCCCCTCAAAGTAACGGGAAATCCGATCCTTTGCTCATGATCATTCGCTTTATTTTATTAGTATTGTTGAGACTAAAATTAAGGATGCTTCTAAAGATTATATTTCTAACTCTCTCATCCCCGGATGGTCTTTTTTATATAACTATTCTCATGCTGCCTCTGGGAGGATTTGGATAGGATGGAATAACTCTATATTGCAGATTAATTCTTTCTGTGCCAATGCTCAAGCCATTCACTGCAATGCTACAGTTAGGGCCACCAATTCTCCCATGGCCATTTCTGTTATTTGTTCCATCTCCCCTTTTCAACGGAATGATTTATAGAGTGACATCAACATCCAGCCTCCATTTCTAAGGATGTCCCATGGCTTATATTTGGCGATTTCAATGCCATTCGTTTCCCTCATGATAGGAAAGGTGGTAGCCAAGACTGGACTAATATAATGGATGATTTCAACAAATGCTTTATGAATTTTGAGCTTGAGGATTTAAGATTTACTAGGCATTTTTTCACCTGGTGCAATGGTCAGGCAGCCCCCTTCACCATTCAAAGGAAGCTTGATAGAGCTCTAGTCAACCAAGATTGGCTCACTGCTTTCCCTTCTGCAGAGGCTAAATTTCTCCCCCCTGGACTTTCTGATCATTCCCTAGTTATAGTTTGATCAGGCATTCCTCTGAAAAAAAGCAAGAGCCCCTTCAAATTCTTCAACTTTTGGGCTGACTATGATGATTTTCTCCCTACTGTTGAGCAAGCATGGAACTCTAATATACAAGGTACAACCATGTTCATATGCTGCCAGAAGCTCAAGAAAGCTAAGTATGCTATTAAGGAATACAATCAAAAAAGATTTAAGAACATTTCCTCAAGAGCCCAAGAAGCCCGTAACAAGCTTCATGACATCCAAATTCTCCTTGAGCGGAACCCGGGGAGTAGCAGGCTCATCCAAGAGGAAAAAGAAGCTTGTCAACTTTATTATTCTGTCCTATCCAGCGAGGAGAGCCTTGCCAAGCAAAAGTCCCGTGTTCAATGGCTTTCGGAAGGTGATCAAAATATTTCCTTCTTTTTCAAATCACTGAATAGTAAAAGAAACCGTAATAAGATCGTCATCCTTCTTGATGCATCTGGTAATAGAATTGAGGACATCAAGGAGATTAGGAGTACCATTGTAAACTTTTATCATGATTTTCTCGGTATTGGAAGTTCTATTACATACCCAGGGAAGCAAGTTCTTGCAGGCTTTATCACAAAACGTCTGCCTAATGACTCCCTCATGGCTCTCCAATGTCTTGTCTCTGAGGATGAAATCCAAGAAGCTCTATTTAGCCTCCACCCTAATAAAGCTCCAGGGCCTGATGGTTTCAATGGTTTTTTTTTCCAAAAAGCTTGGAGTATTGTCAAGCCCAAGGTCATTGCCGCTATTTCTGAACTTTTCTCTTCTAGATCCATTCTCAAAGAGATCAACTCCACTGCTATTGCCCTTATCCCCAAGGTTCCTAATCCCTCATCTGTTCATGACTATCGTCCAATATCCTCCTGTAACACAATTTACAAAGCCATCTCCAAAATTCTCGCTAACCGGCTCAAGAGTGCCCTTCCTAGTCTCATTGATCCAGCTCAATTTGCTTTTATTCATGGAAGGAAAATCAAGTGACAACATCTTTCTTGCTCAAGAGCTCATGCACAATTACCACAAGAACTCAAGCTCTTCTCGTTGCACTATGAAAGTTGATCTTAAGAAGGCCTTTGATTCGGTGCGTTGGGAGTTTATTATTGATACTATGAGCATTATGGGATTTCCTCAGCCTTTTATTGAGTGGATTTTCTGTTGCATCTCTACTACCCGTTTCTCAATTGCTATTAATGGCGAGCTTGAAGGTTTCTTTCCTGGAGCTAAAGGGTTAAGACAAGGAGATCCTCTTTGCCCCTATCTTTTTGTGCTTGCAATGGAAGTGTTCTCTTTGATTCTTCATCAGAAATCAGTTGTTCCTCTATTTAAACACCATTGGAGATGCCATAAAACCAAGCTGACACATGCTTTGCTGATGATATTATGCTCTTCTGTCATGGGGATCTCCTTTCAGCCTTTATCCTCAAGGAAGGGCTTGATACATTTGCTTCCTTTTCAGGCCTTCTCAACAATGCCTCCAAAAGTAACATCTTCCTATCTGGTGTGGATTGCACCATATCATGGATCATATTGGATTCCCTGAAGGCTCTTTTCCTATCTGCTACCTTAGAGTTCCTTTAATCTCTACCAAGCTGAAAGCCCAGGATTGTAAATCCTTGGTTGATTACATCATTGGAAAAATCACTCATTGGTCTACTAAATCCCTATCTTATGCAGGACGACTGCAGCTTATCAAATCAGTGTTGTTTAGCATCCAGGTTTTCTGGTCCTCCCATTTCATTCTCCCCAAGAAGGTGGTCAATCAAATTGAGCAAACAATGAGATCCTTCATTTGGAGTGGCAACCATCTCATCTCTGCCGGATTTAAAGTTGCATGGGATGATATAACATGTCCTAGAAATGAAGGGGGGCTTGGGATCAAGAAGCTTACTGATTGGAATCAAGCAGCCCTAGGGAAGCTTATTTGGGCCATGTTTCAAAACCCCTCTTATTCCCCTGGGTTCTCTGGCTTCGCAGCAATTTGTTGAAAGGTAAGAGCTTTTGGGAGGTCAAGTGTCCCCACTCTTGCTCTTGGACTTGGAGGAAAATGCTTAAATTCAGATCTTTGTTCAAGCCTCATATCAGAATTTCTATTGGCAACGGCATCTTTGCGTCTCTTTGGTTTGATTATTGGCTCCCCAATGGTTCCATATATGACAATATGGGGGAAAGGGTTATCTATGATTCTGGTCTTGGGAGACATGCTAATGTTAGCTCCATCATTTTGGATCATCAATGGAGTTGGCCTATAGCTAACTCTCCTCATTTTCTTGAGCTTAAAAATGCTACGCCCACAAATCTTCATCCTTCCCCCCAACGGGAAGACAAGGCTATTTGGTTGCCCTCTCCCACTGGGGACTTCTCCATTAGTTCAGCTTGGGATTCTCTGTGTTGTCGTAAGCCCCTGGTTCATTGGTGGAAGCTTGTCTAGCACTCTAGAGCATTACCCCGGGCTGGATTTATTCTTTGGTTGGCCATCTAGAACAGTCTTAGTACCAACGACCGCCTCTTTTTTTTCTCAGCTTGACCATGATCCCAAATGTCTTTTTTGTCTGCGTGAAGATGAGAGTCAAAACCATCTTTTCTTCTCTTGTTCCTATTCTTCCCTCATATGGTCTCATATGCTCTCCTTATGTGGGTTCCGCTGCCCTTCAAGAGATTGGTAGCAGATTATTCTTTGGGCCAGCAATACTTTCAAAGGCAAGGAGTTCTCTTCTACAATAGGCAAGCTTACCCTAGCCTACACAGTCTATACTATTTGGAGGGAAAGGAATAGTAGATTGTTCACCAAGTTAAAGAAAAATCCTCAGGCTATCATAGCTCAAACCCAGGACATGATCCGTGGCAGGCTCACTACCTCAAAAGGGATTGCAAACACAAATTCCAATAGACATCTTCAAAGCATTTGGTCTCTTCCAAGTAGCATTTTTAATATGTAATGTTCTCTTTTCTTATATGTCTTTTGTAGTCGAGGATCGGGAGCTCTTCTACTTGTCGAAACCCTCCTTTCCTTATAGCTTGTTCGAAGGTATGCCCTCTTAATCTTGTATTTCCTTTTCTTTCGAGTAGCAACTTTTACATTGTAATGTTTTTTGTTTTGTTCTGTAGCTTTGGGTTGGGAGTTCTTCTGCCTGTAGATGTCTTTCCTTCCTTCTAGCATGTTCTAGGTTTGAGCTATGATAGCTTGAGGAATTTTCTTTAACATGGTGAACAATCTGCTATTCCTTTCCCTCCAATTAGTATAGACCATGCAAGCTAGGGTAAGCTTGCCTATTGTTGAAGAGAACTCCTTGCCTTTGAATGTATTATGTGACATAAATTTACGAACACATGCTAAATACACACATTAAGTGTGTATTGTGTGTGTGTACAACCAAAATGTGTAAATAAATCTAAATATATATATATATCCATTTGAACTAATATATTTACGTGGTAAATGTAGATAAGTAGATATATATATATATATATACACAACATCCGTCTTGCCCTAGAACTCATGCATAATTACCACAAGGACACCGGCTCCCCTCGTTGCACCTTGAAAGTTGATCTTAAGAAAGCATTTGATTCAGTGCGGTGGGAATTTATTACTAACACTTTGAGCATTATGGGTTTTCCTCAGCTTTTTATTGACTAGATTTTTTGCTGCATCTCTACTTCTCGTTTCTCACTTGTCATTAATGGAGAGTTGGAAGGTTATTTTCCCGGGGCTAAGGGTTTAAGGCAAGGAGACCCTCTTTCCCCCGATCTCTTTGTGATTGCTATGGATGTTCTCTCTTTGATTCTCCATCAAATGTCGACTGGCTCTCAATTCAAACACCATTGGAGATGCCATAAGTCCAAGCTGACCCATCTTTGCTTTGTTGACGACATCATGCTTTTTTGTCAAGGGGATCTTGCTTCAACTTCTATCCTTAAGGAAGGGCTCGACAAATTTGCCTCCTCTAGCCTTCTCCACAACGCTTCCAAAAGTAACATTTTCTTTTCAGGTGTGGATTACAACCTCAAGCAGCATATTATTGATCAAGTCGGCTTTCTTGAAGGCTCCCTCCCTATCCGTTACCTTGGAGTGCCTTTGATTTCAACCAAGCTGAAAGCCCATGATTGCAAATCTTTAGTAGATCGCATTATTGGTAAGATGAACATATACAACTTTGTAAAGGATGGAAAACCAGTCAAGCTTGCTCATTTAACCCCAAAACAGGTACATAGGGCCAACTGAAGCTGAAAAGTGAGATTGAGCAAAAAAGAAAGGGTGAGATCGAAACCTCAAGAAAAGGAGAGACAAAGATGAGTTTTTATGTAAAGACGAGTGAGGTTAAAAGGGCCTTTTTAGCAGATCAGCCTATGATTTTTCTTATTTACAAAGAATCTTATTTTAATTTTGATGAAACTAACCAATCTCTTCCTACTGTGGCTGTTTTTTTGTTGCAGGAGTTCAAGGATGTATGTCCAGAAGAGATGCCAAGTGGGTTACTACCCATTAAAGGCACCAATAAAGGGCGAAGGCATGTTATCTTTGAACTTGGCGATTGGGTTTGGGTTCATGTAACACCCCGACCTAATTTATTAATAATTAGTTCGCTAATTATTAATTAGCACCGATTTAAGGAATGACTAAGAAAATTAATCATAATCTCTCGGCGGTCACGATAAACCAGTAGAATGATTAAACATATCTGGAGAAGAGGGTGCAATACCCAAACCTAATTATCGATTAATTAGGAGAGATAATGCCGTTTTGACACTGACGGAACTCGAATTAGCTAACTACAAAAATTCTGAGTAAATAATAATCGACCGAGGCCCTTGAGATTGAGGCCAACTGAAATACAAAACCCTCGGAAGAAACTGCGTCGAAAAAGGAGCAACGGAATGAAAGTTAGGAAGGAAACACTGAAACTGAATTACCGCGTCTGCCAAACGAGGCCTTAGCCTAAATGATGGAAAATGGCCAAAAGTGAGGCCAAGGGGAATTGAACCTTTGACCTATGGAAGAGAAGTAACTTCACTTAAAAAAATTACCAACTAGGCTGCAGGTTACTTTGTGCCTATATATGCAACAGAATGGTATATATATATATATATATATATATATATATATATATATATATATCTGAATTACCCAAGCTGCCACCCAAATTGGCCAATGGCCTTACATGCAAACCCCACATGATTGGCTTGCATCAGCCCACATTAGCCCTATAATCCCACTGATTCTCTGATATATACATCTATAGATAGAGATGTATATGTATGAGAATATATATATATATATATATATATATATATTAGCTGATTAATATTTGATTGGACCACCCTCCCCACCAATGGGAGTCCATGCAACAAACTAAATTATAAAATATATATGCCCTGTATGTTGTATGTATGAGGAGGGGGGGAAAATCAGAATGGTGAAATCAGAATTCTTTATATGTGTGTGTGCTCGGGTAGAAGAGAGTGGTTTGAGAGAGAAAGTCCATGTGAGGCCATGATATGTGTTGACCATGGTGTGTGCAAGCTTGGTGTGTGTTCCACTTGAATGCACCATGAAGAAAGAGGGGGACTGAGCACTATATGATGGGACTGAGGCACGGCTGAAGACTGCCAATTGGACCATGAAGGAGCAGTGGTCTGATTTAAGGTAAAATACCAAAACTGCTTGATTTTCTGATTAGAATTTTGGCTACTGTTTCTGATAGTTTTGAGGCTAATAAACTGCATGCACGACATATTATAAGAATAAAGGACTGCTTATAAGATAACTGGAGGGTCAAATAGGGCTTGAAAACACCCAAACCGTAAAAATCCACCATGGATAGACCTTCAACAAGCAGGTCTGAAACGACTGCCATAAAACAGATTTCTGACCCTTGGGACATGATCTAGACGCCAAGAGGATTCCAAAAATCACCATCCGCGACCCAAAATCACATAGGAAGGCCCTCAAATTCGGAGTTGCAGGTCTCGGGTTTGAAACCCAGACCCTAAAATCGACTCCTAAACTGAAATTTCTGAATGGGGACTTGAAGCCCCTAAAACATGGTTCACAACAAGCCAAATCTCACAAGATTTGGTCGAGAAATGAGGTTACACGATCGAGTTCCAGTCCTCCACGATAATGGGACTGGACCGAGCAATTGAGCCTTGATTTAGACACCAACTGAATGCCAAACTAGTACTAAGATTCCCAAAAGTGCCTTAGAGTGAAAACATAATGAGAAAACAACTCGAGAAGCTACGAAATTGAGAAAATCCGAACCTGTAACTAGGACTACAGTACTTGAAAAGATGAAGAAGACGACGAGTCGACTGATTCGACTCGTCCAACGTCCAGACCCACTGAATTGACTCAACCACGTGTCAAGCTGCCGGCATGCCACCGCATTATTGAAACTGTGTCGTTTTGGGGTTAACTGTTTTGTTTTAAAATTAAAATCTGACTGTTTGGTAACACAGTTAACAAATTGAAATTTGATTTGGGGCATAACCTAAATACGGATAAGGGCCAATTGGGAATAAGGGGGATATCTTATCCTGATTTTCTGAAGGACAGTGAACCGGTTGGTTCACAGTGTTTTGGACCGGTTCAAATTCTTGAACCCTAAAGCCGTTTGGTCTGAACCCCTAGTTAATGAAATTAGTTTTGAACCCCTAAAACTTTCTGATATTACAGTTTGACCCCAACTGTTTAATAGAATTGTACAGTGGCCCAGATTTTGGAAAAATTGTGCATTTAAGCCCCTGGAAAAAATAATTAAATAATAAAATGATTATTTAATTATTTTATTAAATAGATAAAATTACTATTTTACCCGTGGACATTAAATACGCCAAACGGAGTCCAAATAAATTAAATAAACAGTGTATTTTCACTATTTCAGGCATTCCGGACTCAATGGCAGAGTCCGATTTGGGAAATTCAGTACCGAAAAATACAAACCTGTAAGTGGTAAATGACCGCACTGCCCCTAATGATACCTAGGCCCAAATAAAAATAAAAGACAGTCTATTTTGACTATGTCGGGCATTCTGGACTCAATCGTGAGGTCTATTTAATGAACCAAGGTCCCAAAAATTTAGCTATGGCATGTGAAATTACCAAAATGCCTTTGATGTCTAAATGAAGTCCGATTGGGACAAAATTGATACCAATAGAAGCTTAAATGCTTGTGCACTCACATATAGGGTTAAATGATGAATCGGAGTCAGAATCTTATGAAATGTAAAATGACCAAAATACCCCTGAGCATGGTAAGTGCAAAGTAGAGGTCGAATAAAGGTCAATCTGATCTAGTAAATTATCATAAGCATAATTATGAAAATCGAAGGGCTAAATATGACTCCGGAACGATCAACGTATAAAATAAAAAATGATCGGTGTGTCCCGATAATCAAAAGCAGATATCAAATGAAGTCCAAAAGACTCAAAAATTTATATATACAATATGTGGACTATTCTGGGGACCATGATAGGGTTTGGGGCAAGAATGAAAAAATTACCATTTTGTCCCTGAGGGCAAGTAAGTGCTTAATCGATAACGACTGGAGTCGAAACGACTTAAAATATTATCCGGACAGCTGCTAAGCCTATTTAAGGAATTTAATAACATAAGTTGAAACCCAATGAGTGGGTAATAGGCCAATGAACCTAATTAGGGGATCTAATAGACTCCTAAGATGAAGAATAAGACATGAATGAATGAATTCTGATCTGTTTGTAATTAATGATGATTATTCAGACTATGAAAGGATATGCTTGAAGTATCTGGAGATCATCAGAGTATTTGTTAATGGAGAATATGACACTAAGAAACCGAGGTAAGTAAATCTGAACTTTGTTATGTGGTTATTCCCAGCCAGTCACATTCATTTCTACATGCTGCCAAATTTGTACTCTATCACTACCTGATGTACTTGATTTGAGCCAATCGACTTGTGGTTATCGGTTATGCCTGATCTTTGGATTTGACTTGCTTGCTTACATCGTTGTGAGATTGATCATTGATATTCGAGCATTTTTTGCACTATCATACCATGACCTAGTCTTGAGATATATCCTGTTGATAGAAATCTTGATATTCCACACACTTCGTGTTTTGTTGATTGTGATATCAATTGCTTTGTACAGTTGTACATTTTGTGTGGAATTTTATTGGTCATGATATTTGGTATGTACCCGGGGTTGTGCTCAGTCACAATGGCCCATCTATTCACAGATTGCGTGGGGGAAAGACCCTTTGGGGTCTTGTATGTCCTTCGGGACCTGTAGAGAAAAGAGCTCTAACGCTTTTCAGAGAGCCCGAGGAACTGTGGCGGATCTGAGCATGCGTTTTAGTGGGGTATGCCGGGCCCCGGGTGATTCACGCATATTTGGGTTATTAGAACTCGATGATAATATATTTTTGGCATCGTTGAATGATCATATTCTATGCCCTATGAATGATCATATTATTGCAATTATGTTACACTTTACTTGATGATCATGTATTTTTGGTACTCGTTGAATGATCATATTCTATGCAAGCATGTCATACTTTTGATTGGCTATCGTAATTGTTGTGGCAGCAGATTATCATGATTGGCTAGATCCCGGTTGTTGGGTTCATTGTTACTACCTTCTTATATCTTATTTCGGGATAAGCCTTTTTGACCCTGGGGTCATTGTTACGCATCTTGGTGACTGGCTATGTATTTCTTGTTGCTCATTTGACTATTGGTTATCTGTTATCCCTTTCCTCAAATATTCTTGTGAACTAACCCTGACCCATGGCAAAGCTAGGAATTTACTTACTGAGCTTGTTTAAGCTCATCCCATTATTTAACATTTTTCAGGTGACATCATGTGGCATGAAATGCAATGAGATAACTAGTGGAACTAGTGATGCACAATGAACGACAATGACAATATAAACTCCAAGTTAAAGATCGAACGTGAACACTGTAAGGTTAACTTTAAAGTTATGCATTATAATATTACATCATTAGTTATGAGGTTAGCCTAGTATGTCAGATCATTGTGATTAAGTGATACTTGGAGACATTATGATTGTTGATCATTGGAGATAAGTTTAATTAGCTAAACTGTATTGGTGTGACTTCCGCTTTAAGAAATTCATTGAAATAGAATGGTTGCATTGGAGCATGTATATTATACCTTAGAGATATTTGGTGACTGATTCTAGACGTGTTCTGATGTGTTTGGATGAGTTGCATTCTTAATTTAAAAAGGTTTAATTTCTGCTGTTTTGACCCTACATTTGGAATGCAATTCATTGTAAAGTTCAGAAGTTGCCTTTGGTTGGTCGCGTTGTCGGTGGGAAAAACTGACAAGGTGGCCAACTAGCATCACGTCCTCGAGATCCGCGTAGGGTGGGTTTCGGGTCGTGACAGTTCATATGGGCAAAGAAAGATTCCCAGTCTATAGAAGAGCTAACTTGCACCCTCGAGGTGATGGACCTTTCCAAATCCTTGAGAAAATTAATGATATTGCTTATAAAGTGGCTCTTCAAGGTGAGTATACTGTCTCTGCTACTTTTAATGTTTTTGATCTTTCTCCCTTTGATGCAGGTGACGATTTGAGGTCAGATCCTTTTGAGGATAGGGGGAATGATGGGCACCATGGTGGACCGAGTCTTGGGCCAATCACAAGGTCGAGAGCTAAGAAGATCGAGGTAGCAATGCTAGGATTCGTGCAATCCACTTGGGCCGAGTTATCGAGCAAGTCCTCAACATTCACGATGGCCTTGAAAAGAAGAAGAAACAGCTTTATTCCATGTGATACAAGCTACGGAGGGTGGCAAAACGCTAATTGGGTGATTTTTGGAAATTGGGTGATTTTTGGACAGTTTTGACATCACTTCGTAATCTGGTCATAACTCTCTTATCCGAGGGCCGATTGAGATGATTCAAGATTCTATGTAAAGCCAAGAAATATTTCTACAACTTTCATGTTTTGAGTTTTCCGAGATTCGGGCGGCATCAAGGTCGAAATCGGGCTTGAAGTCGCTACACCTACACTGATGACGTTTTTGGCTGCGCAAAATTCTAATACGAGGGTTAATTCATTTAGTGGATTTATTTTATTATTTTTAGTCGATAGTTTAGGATGTTTTGGGACTGAAAATTTTTAGCCCATGTCTTTTAATTGATGTAGGTCTTATTAGGCCCTAGGGTTTCATGTAGGGTTTAAAAGAACTTGTAGCCACAATTTTGCGGGAAACGAATGTGAATGAAGCTTTTTGCTTAGAGAGCTTTTCAGTTTTCTCTTCTTGTTCTTGATTGAACTACGAACTTATAAAAGGCATAGCCTTTGTGGCGTTCTCAGCAAATCTAGGTTCTTGAAACAAGTTTTCAACGGGTCTAGCGTTCTCATTAACTCTAGGTTCTTGAAACAAGTTTTCAACAGGTTTAGATCATCTTGACTTGATTCTTGTCTTTCTTAAGTAAGTTTCAATTTGATCGTGAGTTCAAGGAATTTTAATCTCATGGGTTCACATCACCTTCCTTCCTCTTCATTACTCCCATTATGTCTCTACATGCAAGACTTGGTCTAATCTTTTCTCCCCTTTCACTCCCTCTCACTCTACATGGACACACACATACACGGTTGCTCTCATACACACACACACATTACAGCACACACATACTCCCCTCACTTCAGCACACACACACTCACATAGTTGCATACACACACTCACTTACCCTCACACACAATCACACATGTGTGCCTATATGCATATATATATATATATACATTTTTTATATATTTAATATCTCCTACATGAAATCTAATTGGTGGAGGTAGTGGTCCAATGAGGGGTTGCCACCTCGTTTTTTATATTCAGAATTTAGGCATTATATGATATATATATATATATATCTGTATATTTAATATCTTCTGCATGAAATCTAATTGCTGGAGGTGGGGGTTCAATGAGGGTCTGCCACCTCATTTTTTATAATATATATATATATATATATTATGTATATTAAAGCACAAAAGTGCTTGTGGCCAAGTGGTTAAATTTTTAGGGATAAGTTTCTTACACTTTTCACTTTTTGGTCTAGGGATCAATTCCCATGTCCACCCCTTTTTGCCTCTTTTTGCCATTTTTTTAATCTTATGCCTTGTTTGGCAAATCAAAATGCATATTTTGGCTTGTTCCTTTATATTTTCTTTTCTATTACTCTTTTTACGAAACAACTTCTTCTGGTCGTTTCCTACTTCGGTTAACTTCGATGTCCAAGGCCTCATGTTGGTTATTATCTCTTTGTGGTCGTCATAGTTTGCTAATTCGAGTTTTTATGGTGTTAAAACTAGGCTAAAATAGCTAGACCAACACATTAGGTTCCAAAATAACATCATTACGCCAAATAAATTAGTAACTGAGTTTGGGGTATTACATTCTTCCCCTTGTGTCGTATTTAGTTATTTTATTGGCATATCGCAACTACCCAATTTTTTTTGATTAATCTTCTTATTTATTCTTTATGTTGTTTCTAATTAATAATCAGCGAACTGATTATTAATAAGTCGGGGTTGGAGTGTTACAACTATCCTCTAAAAACTCCAATGAGAATCAAGATTGAGTGCATGGCCTTTAATAGCACTATCCTGCGAACTAAGTCAAGTATCGGTGTTGTGTGTGTGATATGTTGAAGTCTGGCTCAAAGGGTCTAATTCAAGGTGAAGTCCATTACATGATCTTTGGATGGAAACTATCAAAACTAAGTGAGGTTCAAGTCCGAAAGACACCTACACCTATTGCACAATAAAGGGTTGTCCAACCTTCTTTAATATATATATATATATATATATATATATATATATATTTTGTGAGAAGTTTTGAAACTTGGGGGATTGTTTTGTAAGTTTCAAACTTCTTTTTACCCACATGATGAGTCTTTTTGCACATGGTGTTTTGTATTTAATTTGTTTCTTTAATTTTCAGTTTTGAATTTATATTTTTATTCAGAATTTATGTGATTTTATTGTATTGTTTTATGGAGAATAAATTTGGAGTTTTATAAGAGTTGAATAGTTTGTACAGGGATAAGCAACTCATGTGTTACATTCTTAATAGACCAACCATCTCTATTCTCTACATTCTCTCTTGTGTTATTTTCATATTACTCTTTCTATTTTGTCTTGGTCAACCTTATATTTTTGGGACAACTTCGGGAAAGCTATTCATATACACGTGACCCTTGAGGCGACTGCTGCGAGCAAATCTGGATTGTATCTTAGAGTCACTGTTGCCGCTTGAACCTTCACGTAGGGAGGCACAACTGCTTTAGGACGCCGATCATCGCACCTCTTAGACTAATTCTTACTAATCTCATTGTCTTTCAATTTACATATTCTAACTTGTTTATTATTACATATTCATATTTAATTATTTGTTATTGTTTCAAATACTTGTTGCAGAATAAGAATTATTTTTAACAATCCCTTCCCCTATTTTGATTTTTCGATTATCAAAGAAGAAGGAAAAGGGGTGTAGGCACTTACCAAAAAAAAAAAAGGAAAAGGAGTATAGGTTGCTGCTACTGTGAACGGAGGTGGTAAGGAAGGAAGAAAGAAGAAGAAAAAAGATGAGAGAGAAAAGAAAAGCGGAAAAAAAAGAAAAAAAGAGAAAGAAAGAAATAAGGAAATGAAAAGGAAAAAAAAGGAAACTAATGACTTTTGACTAAAAAATATTAAACAAATACACAGCTGCTGGAATTCAACTTTCCCTTCTCTGTATTTTTTTTTTTCCTTGTGCCGCAACAGGGGTGGTGGAGGTGGTGGTGTTTGTTGGGTGTTGGATTTTAGAGGGGCGGTAGTGGCCACCTGCATTGAAAAAACCCATATCCTGATATTTTATTACTAGATCAGTACACACGTGTATATATATATATATATATATATATAATGAAGGTGATGGAATAATCTGGGTTGACTCAAAAGGATGTAATTGTACTTGTATGAAGTGTAAGGACAAAATTGTCATTTTGTTAAAAAAAAGTGCCGATATTATCAAAATAGAAACGGTCAATATAAGGAAAAAATGTCAAAAATTATCTCATCATAAGAAAGTACAGTGTAATTTCTCTAAGAAGAGAGACTATGTAATTGTCAATAATAACATTTACAGATGTTCCTTCAAACCCGTCTCAATAAAATTAAAATATGACAAATACTCAATAAATTGATTATATTATCATTCCTTCAGAACCTCTAAGAATTCGATAACCCAAAAAACAAATATGTTACGAACACTCAAGAGTGTCATGGAAAGAGATGGTCCAAGTTTCCTGCTTATTCAATGCAAGACTGATGAAGCAAGTATAGTAGTTTTTTTTATAGCTCCAGCATGTTAATTGGGGAAAGGGTTTTGTTTTAAGAAATAAGGTAATATGACATTTCCTGATCTTAGGAAACACAAAAAGGTGAATGCATATGATGGTCATTCATATCATCAATCCAAAAACAATGTTCTCAAGGCTTTTAAGTCCTGTTTGGCATGACGTTTGGGTGTCCAAAAGCTTCTTGGATTGCATGTTTGGCAGCTTGAACAATCTTAATTGCATTGCATTTGTTCAGAGCGGTCCTCAATGTAGAAAACTGTGTGAGGGAAAGTACCATGAAGAAAATGTCTTATAAATCAAATATACCAAATTGATAGCCCTAAAAAACATTATGCTAAATTTGAATAATTAAAAGAATAACTACCCATATTACAGGTTGAATTTAGGTTGGTGGATTGAGGCCAACTAGCTACCAAAGATAAAAGTCATTACCCAATTTTAGTCCCTTTTACATATTGTATTAAGATGATAAATTAGAGATAAACTCTTTTCTTTTTTTAATGACATGGAGAGTAAACCGACACCCTTCTATGCACAGTACTAAGATGATAAATTAGAGATAAACTTAAACATTTATATTATTTTGCATAAAATGACTATCGGAATGCAAATTCCAGAGAGAGAATTATAGAAAGTAATTGAAAGCAACACTACTAAGAATATATTCCCTCTTGAATTTTCCTTTCTTTTTCCTCCAAACTGACAGGTGACAACCCTAGCCGAGCCCAAGCTGACTCCACAATTACAAAAATGTAGTGGACTAAATAATACTTTAAGATGTCATAAACAACCATTCAATCTCAACATTCCATTCATCAACATGTTAATAGTGGAGGAATGAGTAATACAGATGCAACTCACATGCCTCTTCCTCAAAATTATTATATAATTCTATTGAGAGGAATTCTTTCACCCTGTCGAGCAACCCTTTCCACATGAGAGATCCTTTGCGGCATTGTCATACCTCCAGATACAATGATCTCTGCAACGTTGCCAAAAATGTGAGAAATGACAAAAGCCATTGCTGATAACAAAATTGAAATGAAAAAACTCTCAGATGCGCGAAGAGGGCAGCAAAACTATTTTCTACAACCATGTTTTACATTATCACTTCTGTTTTTAGGGTCACACAGTTCACATTTTCATGATTCACAGTGTAACAATCAAACCAAAGGTTTGCAAAACAAGGTTTTCACTATCTCCCTAGAGTGAAAAACAAAATGCCACATCAGTCGGCTTTAGGGTAATTACATGCTTAATTGTAATTACCCTTTAGGGTAAAAGTGCCTACAAGCTAGTACTTTAAGTGGATACATAAGAACTCCTCTTAACTTCAATGGTTAAAGAATGTTGGATATAATTTGCAGTAATATCCAATCAAGGGCATAATAGTAATGGGATATTCTATAGAAGTTCTCTGGAATCTACAGTACTTAAAGGAAATGTCAGGGTATAGGAAAGGTTTCTAAAGAATTATACGAAACTTCAATAGAACTCTATAGATTACAGACAAGCTGAAATATGGAGCTTTCTGCAGCAGGTAGAAGCAAATGCCATCAGCTTATCCCAAGACTTACCCAAACAAATTACTTCCTGATGATGACAAAAACATATATCTAAACCAATCTCATTTGTCACCAACAACTACTGACTGAATGCATGTGCATTCTCTGTTCCAGATAACAAACGGAGATATTCAAGCATGGTTTCGGCTTTTAATAATTAGAGGTATATCATAAAGGCAAAATATATACTTACATATAGAAAATTTAGAAAAAGCTTCAAGAATTGTAAACACTGGAAACAAAGAAACGGTTCTACAAAATGCACGAGCATGCAGTCACTGAATGTTTACCGAAAACAAACAGTATTCATTAGGACAACAGGTTGTGTAAGCAGAACAGAAAAAGTACCTATGCCTTCACGAATAGACAGATTTGGTCTTATGATATCCTTGGAGTTAATCAAATAGATATCTCCAATGTATAAATGGTTTGTTGGGACAAATACACTACATAACTCTTCTTCTCCATCATCTCTCTGCATTTCAATGCAAAAAAAAAAAAGAAACCAAAGACAATAAATCTTTTGCAAGGTATCACAAATCACAATAAACTCAAAAACATAAAGCTTTATGTAATCAAATGCCTAATCATGCACAAAACCATGTTGCCACATTTTCATTTCCAATTTTTGGCTGGTGAAACATGTAGAGTTTAACATTAGACAGTCAACAAGTTACAAAATGCTTTGCTGACCAACTACAGCTTCAACAAAGCAAAATATTGCACAATAGCATGTGCAAATTTGTAGGTAAGCATTGTCAAAGAACATATCTGACAGGTGTCCAAATGCATACATCTGAACACAGATTTCCAAACAATAGGGGCAAAAATTTGAGTTGTTTGTTTTTTTTATTTGTATAATTTTCTCGGTGCGATGGAAATGTCATGCATACTGAGCAGCTTTTTTAATTAAATAATCTTTATAAATTAACTGAAATGAACATTTAAGCATACTCCAAGCTATAGGAAAAATGCCAGCTCCATAGGAGACAAAAGATCCACAGGCAAACAGTTATGTCACAGTTTCTTCAATTCATTTATTTTAACTATAGTACAGAAATGATAACTTCAAACAGCCATTTAAATAACTATAATTAGTTCACTGAATGATTTTCTCTGAATTTTTTTCAGTGTTAAATGCCTCTGGATTTTCATGAATAGATATACACATGGATCTAACTTTTCCTTGGGAAAGTGAAAATCCACCTGTCTTGTTCTCAATATCTTATGGCATGCTAAATCCAATATCCACAGATTTAATCTCACAAATATTTACATCTAATGTGAAAAAATCCACTGCCACCCAGAAAAAAAATCTAATCAGCACAAGAAACCAGGAAAATATAGAGAGAACAAGAAACCTAATTGCCGAACCACAACAAAAAATTAACATGGATCACCCGAAATGAAAGTAGATCCACTGGCAATCCAGCAAATGTATTTTCCACAATCCAGGGAAGAAATATGATCTACATCACCGTTAATCTTACTTTCCATCCGTCAGTGGAAAACACTAAACCTCTCTCTCAAGGCTCAACCAAAGCCTACAATCACTATGTGATGTAGGGGGAGAAGGGGAATAGAAGATAGGAAGAGGATAGAAGGAAGAGAAGAAGAAAGAGAGAAGAGAAAACCCGAGAAAGAAAGAGAGAGAAATCAAAGAGGAGCAAATTCAATATTTTGTAATTCTTCAATATCAAAAGTCCTCCTAATTCCATATAGGATATGCCTTTATATAGGCAACTACAAAACAATTTTAGCCTAATCGAATCTCTATGAAACTAAATCTTATCCTAATAAATCTTAAATATGAAGATATAAATTAAATAAAAATAAAATTACATAACAATGAAATTCCTCCGAGATCAAATACTAATGGCCTGTGGATTCCTTCATGTTCCCCATCATTTCTCCTTGGTTGAAAGAACTCGACTCCGACGAGTTAGAATGGAGGAACCGCGGCAAGAGACAAAAATCATCATGGCAGAAACAAGCGACATCGGAACAATATCCTCCACGAAAGCAACAAAAATCAACAACTAAAGAACCTTCAACTGGGCTCATAAGAACAAACTCCACATGATCTATGGTTTGTTGTTTGAGTGGTGGGAGCACCGGAGCTGACAGCGGAGAAATAACAACGCTACTTGCACGAAGACCATTAAGAAACATAGAAGGTGCTAAATGATCCTGATTAGATAGCATTTCCTCCGTATTAAAAATTGAACTTAGATTTAAATCCAATGGTATGTCAAGATGAGACACCAAAGGAACTCATAATGCATTGTCTCATACTACATATAAGCAAGTACTTTCTATCCTACACAAAATTGAGTGTGAGCATCTCGAGAGAGCATTTGATCCCATGCATGTGGAAATAAAAAGAGTTTCTATCTGCACTAGTTCACTTGATTCTACTCTTGCATCAGACCATCGTGCTGCATTTGTATCTGTACTGTCTTCCTCCACCAATTTTCCATCTAAATCGATTGGTAAATTTTCTACTATTCTTGAATTTAGGCCTAATGCATATTTGCTTGACTTACCTTCGGATATGACTATTAGTCCAGTTTTCAATGTAGAGGACTTGTTTCCTTATTGAGGCACCTTTGAGCCTCCTATATTGCATGGAGTTTCTTCAAGTAGTACAACTACTGTATCAATGTCTGTGCCAATTCTTCCACCTCTTCCTATGCAAAGTATGGATCGGATAGCCAATGTCCTTGAGGATCAGTTTGTTGCTTCACATCAGGGCGGATATTGTTGTTTCCTTGTTCGTTGGATGGATCGACCCAATACAGAGGATGCATGGATTATTGAGGATGAGTTTCATCTCATTGATCCGGATTTATTAGAGTAGTACCTTCACTGTGACTCTCCGGAGGTGAGTTCTTCTCAGCTGAGGAGAATTAATGGGGATCCAGAGGAGCTTAGTGATGGGACCCACTTGCCACGCATGTGAAGGACTTATGTTAGGCATAGACATAGGATTACTTATTTTATTTTATTTTATTGATATCCTTATTGGTAGGCCTAGGAAGTTTATTTGAAGCATTTACTATTGTAATTTCAAACTCAGATTATTATTCGAATTGAATAAGAATTATCGTGAACACCTCTCTCTGATCTCTCATTTCTTCTGCTCCGTCTTTCTTCTTCTTCTCTTTCTCTCTCTACATCACTATGCCACTGAAGTCATGCCAAGACTGACAATGACATAAACCAAACCAACTTTGCTATACAATTCCCCAACAGACCATACATGAGAACTCCCTAAATGAATCAAATCAAGTTCTTAAAAACATATAAACAAAAAAATGCATGACTAGTGAAGTTTCACTAGAAACATGAACTACACTAAATAAATAGTGGATTGCTAATGATTGTCAAACTATAATATGTAAGAGGAGAAAGGACAACCTGCTAGAGTAATGTTCCGTAGTACCACTAAACATAGATAAGTGAGAAAAACACGAGATCATAGGAAAGTTAGAAATGGAGAAAGTTGTTTATCAGTGGTTCTCATAGAAAGAAATCCAACAATGGTGCGACAGAAAGGTAAGTGTTCTAGCAACTTATTTTATGAAAAATACAGGTAATGCACATGCACAACCCAAATTTTGGTTTGCCACAAAGGGAGAGACCATTAATCATCAAATAAGTAACAAGAGCACCTATCTCTCTATACTCTCCACTACTTGAATTCTTTGTGATTGTTGATCCATTTTTGATTAGCTGGTACTTTAACTTTTTTCAAAATGACAATAATACCCTTGTATTGTTTTTCATCCCAATCTCGTCGCAATCGGAACATCATGAAAAAACTCAACATTGAGGGATTTTCCAAGCAAATACTTGGTTGGTGTCATGATTTTTGTTGATGATTGCAACTGATTTTGAAGAAGATGATGGAAAGGAAAAAGAAGTGACCAGCTCGATGGTCACGTTGGTTCAATGAGGTTGATGGGCTCTTCCACGATGATGGTCACCTTATAGTTTCAACACAAAGACTAGGTCTTTATCCAATTGGTTCTAAGAAGACAGAGCAAGTTTCTTTTTAAAATCTTTCCTTGATGAAAACAATCGATGTGCAGTGGTTTGAAATTGAAAAAAAAATAGGCAATTAGACACCCGCCTCCAGCAAAATATGCAATTAGACATAATGTGCCGAGAACTACAGCCATAAAAGAAGCTTTCCGAATTATTTGAACACAAAGTAAAAATATGACCTAAACTAGAGTTAGAAACTAATCTAACTCAACAGTGGGCATAACCTTGGTTAGGCCATCACCCAAAGTGAAGTTAAGTCAACCTTAATCTAAGGTCAACCTAACATAACCTGGGTTAGTAAGACTAATGACTGACGTGGTGAATACGTCACTAACCTAAGGTGGTAAAATAATACACTAAATATTATAAATAATTAAATAATTAAATAAATTAAGAAAAATGAGAAATAAATAGTTAAAAATAGAAGAAAAGGAAAATAAATATCCCAAAAATTCATGTGACCTACACATGGCACTAGGGACCCAATACACACACTAGAGTGTGTATATAGGTGTGCAAGTGCATGGAAATAATTAGAAATAATTATGAGAAATTAAGAAAAAATATAAAAAAATTATGTAAAAATAATTAAAAATTATTTTTAAATATCATGTGTCTTGCACATGATGGGAGGAGGATAAAAACACACCCAATTGTGTTTTAGTGCATGTAGAAGTGTATACATGTGTGCACATAAGAATATATATATAATATGTAAGGGAATAAGTATGTATATATATATATGTGTGTGTGTGTGTACATATATATATATATATATATATAGCAGCATATGTGTGTGTGCGCCGTGTGTGTGCATATGAGTGGACAAAAAGGAGACAATAGTAGGCTACGCATGAGCAGCATGATGCTTGAAGGAGAAGAAGGAAAGAAAGCTGCTGGAACTTGCAGCTGCTGCTCAAAACAGAGAGAAGCCATTGGGTGGAATTGAGGTAGAGAGAGAGAGAGGCGGTGCAAGAGAGGGAGATATATATATATATATATATATATGTTACAAACCCTAAAAGGGCTGTATAAGGTGCGGGACGAAAAGTAAATCCAGAAGCTGGACTCGAGAAAGAGAAGCAAAGAGAAAGAAGAAATGGAGGAGAGAGGAACTGAAGTTTAGAGAGAGAAAGTCACAAAATTCTCAAAAGAGGTTAGAACTGATCCGCCTTAGTCTATTTCAATTTGTGAATGAATTTTATGCATGATAGAACCCTCTTCATGTAAGGACCCGGAAAATCACCAAGGGCAATTCAGTAAATTGCCAACATAGGCTAAGGACAAATTGGCAATAAATCAAATATGAATCAAATAAATTGTAAAATGAGTCGATAAGTCATCAGTATGACACAGTGAGGCTAAAAAAGAATTTTTAGTAATTATTCGGGACTGGTGTGAGTCTCGGGGCTACACAGTCATTTACAGGACGCAAATAAATATGAAAATTCAAACGATAGAATTTTGGAAAACGGACCACATATTTGGAATCAGAGCACCAAAATTAGCTAGGGTGTCAAGTTTGGTGCGATTCCGAGACAGTTTCAATTCGGGCCAGTGTGCGTGCACAGTTGGCCAACTGGCCACATGGCGCTTCAAGAAGCGTGAGAAGCTTCTCCAAGAAGCTAATGAAAGCTTCTAAAATAAGGACACATGTCAAGATTTGGTAGTGGAAGGAGGAGTAATAGTGGTTGTGCAAGTGCATGGTAGGGAGACAAAAGGGTGAGGTGTGCAATGTGTTGATGGGACTTGAAAGAGACAAGGAAGAGAGAGAAAAGGCATTCAGTCCTTTTGCTTTCACTCTCTCTCTCTCATTTTCTGATCCTCTCCCTCTCTCCCACACCAACTCTCTCTCTCTCTCTCTCCCCTCTCTAACCGAATGCATATAGAGAAGTGTGTGTTTGTGTGTGTTCAAGGAGAGAAAAGAGGAAGACTGTGTGTGTGTGTATGTTATGTATGTGTGTATTGTGTGTGCAATTGAGAGAGAAAGAGTGACGGTGAGAGTGGTGTGTGTAAGAGTGAAACATTGTGTGAATAACAGTGTGTGAAATTGTGTGCGTGACGCAGTGTGTCTGTGTTACACACTGTGAACCGGACTAGAGAAGAAAAGAAAGAAAAGCAAAGGAAGAAGAAGAAAGGTAAGAGAAGCAAAGAGGGATTGGACAGGCTGCACATGGCAGCCATGAGAGCTGACTCAAGCTCTCTCTCTCTCCTCAGTTTCTCTCTCTACTCGAATAGTGGAGTAGGGGTTTTTACAATATTGTGAGCCTTTGTTTTGAAGTTTTTAGAGGATGTTGTGTGCTTGGTTGTGTGTTTTTGGATGCATGCACGTAGATATAAATATATATATATATATATATATATATACTGGAAGAGAGAACTAAATTAGGTCCTCTCAGTTTTTGGCAGTTGAGAGGTTTTGAACCCTCATATTTAATCTAGATGAGTTGTTTGGCCTTTGTGGGGGGATTTTGAAACAAAAAGAAAAGAAAAGAAGAGAGAAAAACTGAGGAAAACAAAGGAAGTTTAAGTCGCCAAAAAAGAATCAGGTTTCAATGGAAACCCTCTACCCTATTCGATCCACAAAACTTGTCCAAAATGATTTCAAAAGAGATTTAGAACAATTTAGAGAGAAAAGGAATCAAAAACAGTTGAGGGAAATGGGAGAAAAATCACCTCGCCGAACAGTCGCGCTTCGCCGAAGCCGACTGTGTTTAGGCTTCTAACTCTCTAATCCTTGAGCTAAATGAAGAGATAAACTGATAAATGGAACCTTGAATCAAATCAATCCAGAAGCCGTAAAGAAATCGTCAGAAAAATCACTGTTTCCGGCACCGTCGTCAGAGAATAAGGCACTGTTCCGATGGGTTGACTAGTCCACCGGGTCTAGTCAATGGGTCTTCAAGTTGGTCAATTGGGTCACTAGCCTAAGGGCCTGTTTGGTTACATAGTTAAAGAAAAACTGCTTCTTAGGGTTCTAGTTCTATTCTGAACCGGTTCTATGCTGCTAATGGATATTCATGCTTGTTGCGGTCATCTTTAGGACAAAGCTCCGTCTTGGTAGGCTCTACTTCTTCTTTATTAGAATCTTCCGCCTTAGTCTCGAGTAGCGGAGGATGGAGTTTGGTTCTCGTAGTAGTCGTGGAGGTCGTGGTTCTCATAATAGTTCTAGAGGTGGTGACCGTGTGTGTTGGTGGAAGTGGTGATAAGAAGTGTGATCATTGTGGAGACACTAATCATACGAAACCGTATTGTTGGGTGAAGTATGTATGCTAGATTCTATACATCACATGTCATTGATGGTACTACACAACCTCCACCTACTTCTACTTCATCTGGACCTATTATTCTCAATTCTAGTTCTCTTTAGCGAGCTAGTTCAAACATTGTACACTGCTCTTCCTTCATCTTCCACTGTTACTTTAGCCAAATCAGGTAATGTTGCATGTGTGGCCCATACACCTTCATCCTGGGTCATTGACGCTGGAGCTTGCTCCCATATGTCTGGTATACCATCTTTTTATTTATTTAAATTTAAATCATGTTAAACATCATATTGTGTTAGTTGAAGGGTCTTCTTGACGAGTTCTTGGGTTTTATATCCTACTCCTTCCCTCTCTTTATCCTTTAGTCTTTATCTTCCGGTTTTTCCTTTTAATTTACTTTTTGTTCGAGTTGATGAAAGTGTTATGTTATTCCATAACATTCTCTTCCACTTCTTGTGTCTTTAAGGACCTCAAGACTAAGACGATGATTGGTTTGGGGCATGAGAAGGATAGCCTATATTACTTGAATTCTAGGGGCTCCTCTTTACTCACTTCCCTTGCATCGTACAACAGTTTTGCCTCTTTAGTGGCACTTTCATTTGAGTAATCCATCTCTGGACTCAAGTTAGCTATTCTTAGTTTGAGTCACGTGTCTACATTGAAATGTCCGTTGGGCAAGCATCACCATATTATTATTATTATTTTTTGAGTAGTAGTCATAGTCGTCAGTCCGAATCATTTGATGTAGTTCACACAGACATATAAGGACTCTCCCATTCTTCTAGTTTGAATGATTTTAATTATTTTGTGGATGATTATACACATATGAGATTGTCGGTTTTTTTATGAAACGGCGATTTGAGCTTCCAAATATTTTTTTTTATTTCTATAATGAAATCTTTGTTCATTTTGGTAAAAGAATTAAAGTTCTTCGCTTAGCTAATGCAGTGGAATATACACAATCTATCATGAATTCTTCTTGTGCTTCTTATGGTATTATCCATCAAACTAGTTGTGCTCACACAGTCACACCTTTCAGCAAAATGATGTTGTTGAATGAAAGCATCGTCATGTGTTGGATGTTGCGCACATCTTGATGTTCAACAAGCCCATAGCCAAACATTTTTGGCATGATGTTGTTCTTACAACATGTTATTTCATTAATTGTATGCCATCTGATATTTTGAATCATCAGTCCCCTTTTTCTTTCTTACACCCTGGTTTCTCTCAGTTCTATATTACTCCTCGTGTATTCGGTTTTGTTGCCTTTTTTCATATTTCGGATTTGGCGATGACAAATAATCACCTCATGCTCATGAGCATAGTTTTAAATTGCGGTCGCGGAATACGACTCGGTTGCGATGTAACGGTATCTAGAGTATCAGGTCATTCGTAACGGGAATCGGAAACCGCAACCGTGAATTTTTTTCCAAGACTAACAAATCTCTTAAAAGTCACTGATACGCATATCTTGACTACAATTATCACATTTTAATATTTTCAAATTTTTTAACACCTAAAAAATATTTTTCTCATCAATAACACTTAAGAAATTTTTTTATTATTTTATATATTTTTTTAAAGTTAAACTAATGAGAAGTATCATTTAATTTGAATATCATTACAAGTAATATAAATAATAAAAAAAAAATGATTATAAACATGAAAATCAATATAGTGTGATTAGTTATGGAAACCCGAATGTTTTGGTAACCCATTTAAAAAAATTTGAATTATTTTGTTAAGTATCTCTCTTTTATATAAATCTTATAAAAATAGAAATAATAAGAATTCTGCAAAAAAAAATTAAAACTTAAAAGGAAATTAAAATTTTGAAAAAAAAGGTTTAAATTGTTGTAATAGTCTTTTAAAGTCCTATAACGGCCGATACGTAATGGTATCGGCCGATATGGCTGTGAATTTTAGTTACACTGATATATCGGCTAGTATCGATATCGGAGGATCAAAAAACCGATACTTAACGTAACGACCGTTATTTAAAACTATGCTCATGAGTGTGTCTTTCTTGGGTACTCACGAACATAGAAGGGTTGCTATAATCCTAAGTCCCACCGCTACTTTGTTTGATGTTACATTTTTTGAGTCTACATCCTTCTTTTCCACTTCGGGTCAATTTTGGAATACGGATCTCCTATCCTTCCATGAGCGGGAGCCCTATGTACCATCTCCCACTCTTCCTTTGTCTATCTCGTCTATGCCAAATTCTCCTTTATAGGTTTATCAACGATCTCGTGATAGGCGCATTGCTTCTTATGTGTTCAAGCCAAGTCTAGAAAAGTATAAAAAAGAAAATTTATCTATGCCCTCATGATGCCTAAGTTGGTTATAGGGCTCAGGAATTGGTCAATACCTTCACAGGAATTATTTTCATGAGGTCTCGTGATGCCTAATTTTCATGTCAAACAAGGGGATATCATGAGGGCTCAATGAAAAGTCCAGAAAATCATAAAGAGCCAATATAGGATAGCATAAGAAGTCAAAGATGCAAGTAAAAGTCATACATTAATTAGTCTTCCAAGGAATGTAGATATTTCGATTATTGATTCAATTATGTATTCAAGTCTGTGTTTTAACTCTTCTTCAACAGAAAAAAAAAAATTATTTTTAGCAGTTGCATGCAAGTATATCATTAAATTTAAATCAATGAACCATACAAATGTTGTAGCAAATATTTCCATAAAGAAATAAAAAATCTTCCAATGATGTTAGGGATAGACTGATTGCCTGTTTAGAGAAAAAAAAAGTGCATTCTTTGAAAGCCTATAACTTAGGCTTCTTAGCCCAAGCCAAGCAAGAAGCTATTTTGGTCCAAGAAGAAACGTCCATGGTAATTTCAATCTTATTTTTGTTGAACTTTATTATTTATTATTGTGCATCCAAAGTAGGGAAAAATTATAGTGCCGGTAGGCAGTAGTTTTAGTAGACAAAGCTATAGCCGAGGAATATTAATATAACACAAAAGCATGTAGTAACTGGACACATAGCATGAATAGCACGTGCTATTGTAATGTAAATTCTACCCCGCTATAAGTACAAAAATTATAAGAATCTAATCAAATCTAGAAATTATGATTAAAAAGAAGAAAAAAATAAAAAGGACCCAGACAAAAGTTAGGCAACTTTTTTATAGGACCAAAAAGCTTCTTTACAGCTTGGGGTGCATAGTTTTTCTTTTAGGTTTTTTGGATTTTTTTTTGTTAAGTTAGTTTCAGGGTTCATGATAGGATAAGTCTCTTCTAGCAACACTAAGGAAACATCATCTCAAATTAATTTTTGGATCTAAGATATTATATTTTATAAATACTCTGAAAGTAATTCGAGAAAAATGATTAGACAAGTCGTTTTGAAGAAAGGGATATCCACAAATAACAAGTACCTGGAGGATGACTGATGATGTAATAAAACCAAACGCATATTCCCCCACACGTGGATGATGGATAATTGCCACCTCTTTAAAAGCAGTAGTATTTTGGTCTGTCAATAATATAAAGGTATGCCAAAAATTAAAATGACAAAATCATTACTAAATTAATCAGCATTTCCCCCAAAAAACAATAAAAATAACTTATTCAAAAGCAAATCAATTCCACACAAAATGAACATTGTAACAATAAGCAGAAGCTCACCAGCTTATGGGAAAACCATGTTTCAGTACATGCGCAAAAGCACACATGCTTAACAAATGCAATACATGTACAAGGCCGGCTCTAGAGAATTTGAGGCCTAAAGCTGACAACTTTAAATAAGACCTTCTTTTATGTTCTAATATATGTCAATATAATTTTTTCTTCAAACTTTATTTTTCTTACTTTTTGATATGAAAAATTATTAATTAAATTTTTGTACACAAAATTTGTTCTTTTTTTTTTTTTTGTATTCAATTTTTGTAATATATTAATTGTTTTTATTGAAGTTAGGAAGTTTGAATTCCTACTAAAATTTAGGAAGATAGAATTTTCTAAAAGTTAGGAAGTTAGAAATTTTGTTATATATAATAATTGTTTGAATTATATTCTATTTCTAGTAATATTATTTAATTACAAAATTTATAAATTAAGTAATATAAAAGAATTACGTTATCAAAAAACTTATAAAGATATAATTGGTCAATTTTATAATTTTTTTTTCCTTTAATCTTAGACTTTTATGAAGTTTAGAGTCCTAATTAGTTTATACTATAGAGTTGTACAAAATTGGGGGCCTTTCTTTATAAGTGGTTTTAGATTTTTATGAACTTTAGAGTCCTAATTAATTTATACCATAGAGTTGTAGAAAATTTGGGACCTTCTTTAAAAGTGGGGCCTCAAGCAATTGCTTTTCTCACTTTATGGTAGAGCCGGCACTGTACGTGCACATCCATTTATAGACTAAAACATTAACTTTGAAAACCTCAAGATTTCTTTCCATTTCGGGAATTCCCATTTTTTAATTCATGGACATCCGTTTATATGTACAACAGCTGATGAAGTTCTACAATTTTCTTAAATGCAACAGCATATTTATTATTCTAGTTGTTTATAAGTATTGCAACCACATTGCAATCTGGATCACATATTCTTATGAAACAAATGGAGTGAAACAAATAATATTTATGGAACATAACTGTGTTGGAACATGAGAAAAAGGCAGAGCCAAGCTCTAGAGTGGACATAATATTAACAATAATATGAAACTAACAGAGGATTTAGGTTGGGAAAATGAGAAAATCAAACTTTAAGGAGATCATCTGCATAATTCAGGTTTTCTTTTTTCTTGAGATTTTACAGGTTAGCCCGCGAAACAAGATACATAAGGAACATTTGCCAATTAAATACTTGGTTGTCGAAGAATTCAACAGAAAGAAATAAGAGTCAAAATTCCTAAAAATGATTTCCTTCTCTCTTTCTCTCGTCTACCCTACAAAGCACGGACACTTTATTTTGACTCAAGTATCTGTGTCGGATACCAACACTCTCAAGACACGTGTTGGACACCCGAAAAAAGAGTCCAATTTTTTTTCTTCCGAATTTCGGACACATTAGGACACGTTTGGGACATGTTTTCTATTTTTTACCTTCTTTTTTCTTCTTTTTCTTATTTTGTTTTGGGTTAAACACACACACGTATATTCTATGTAATAATTAGTAAATTTGTTTTGAAACTTAAATCATGGATGTCAATGATTAAAAGAAGTTATTGAATTTTTATTTAATGGCTTTGTTATTGTAATATCTTAATAATATTTTGTGGTTTATGTGTTTTTATGCCAATTTTAATTGAAATAACATTACGATTTTATTATATGGTACATAAAAATATAAAAAATTATATATCTTTAATGAGTCCGTGTCTTACTTTTTTTAGAAATAACGTGTCTTCGTGTCCGTATCTGTAT
This sequence comes from Nyssa sinensis, assembly GCA_008638375.1. NCBI lineage: Eukaryota > Viridiplantae > Streptophyta > Magnoliopsida > Cornales > Nyssaceae > Nyssa > Nyssa sinensis. The sequence goes on from CM018032.1 coordinate 23,762,111, forward strand.
CACGTGTCCGTGTCCGTATCCATGCCATGGTGTTAAATAACAGTCGTTATGTTACGTATCAGCCGTTACATATCGATTTTTTGACCATTTGATACCAATACTGACCGATATATAGGTGTTACTAAAATTCACATCCGTATCAGCCGATACCGTTACGTATTGGCCGTTACAGGACCGTTACAACCGATATATCTATTTTATGTTTTTTTTTTCCTTATTTTTTTTCTACAAAATTCTTATGATTTCTATTTTTATAATATTCATATACAAGTGAGATACTAAACAAAATAATCCAAAAAAAATCGAAATGGGTTGTAAAAACATTTGGGTCAATACAAACTCAAAAATGCCTCTTGGCCTCAAAATTTTTAAATTTTTTTCATTCCATAACTAATCAACTAAATTTCATGCTTATAATTATTTTTTGTTATTATTTATATTATTATTTGTAATGTTACTTAAATTAAACGATATTTCTTATTAGTTTAACTTTAAAATATCCATATAAAATAATAAAATATCTTCTTAAGTGTTATTTATAAAAAGAAATATTTTTTTAGGTATTAGAAAATTAAAAATTAATAGTAAAAAATATTACAATGTGATAATTGTAATCAAGATATGTGTATAAATAACTTTTAAGAGATTTGCTAGTGTTCGAAAAAAATTCACGATTACGGTTTCCAATTCCCGTTACGAATGACCCGACTCCCGATACCATTACACCACGACCGTGACTGATTCGTATCCTGCAACTGCGATTTAAATCCATGATCCATGCTTCTTAGCTTCTACCCAAACCTTACACTTATGGTAGCACTACAAACCACAGCTCCACAGAACCACACCACCAAGGTCATACCGCCATCACTGCTGTGCCCAACCATCCAGCCACCATCTTGTGTATCTCATCCTCTCCACACTCAACCAAACAAGAAAAAGGATCTTTTCATTCATTGTCAGGTTGCTTGTGCAGTGTGTATTCTTTTGATTGGACTGTTTGGAGTTCATTGGGTGATACTGCAATCAACTTCAGAGGTTTTATCCACACAAAGGGGAAGTTCTTTTGGTAGGAGGGTAAAAATCTTGGCATATAACTCCTCTTTGCATTTTGTGGACTATTTCGCGATGTAGAGTCTCCTTTATGGGTTGTAAAGGCTTCATTGTTCATCACCCTTTATTTTTGGTTGTTAGGGAGCTCAACCATGTCTATGGATGGATTTGTAGCTTTTCTGTGCTCTCTGAGTTCGGAGACATTAAGTGTTGGGTATATATTTTTTGTATATGGGTGCACCCACTTTGTGTCTTTTAATGAAATCATTACTTCCAAAAAACACACACACACACACACAGACATTTTGCTTGTGTGTCTATTTGTGTTTGTTTAGCTATGTATGTGTAAGAAGAGGTTGCATGTGGGGAAGGGGGGGGGGGGGGAGGGTATAGGAAGGTGTGAGAGCTTAATATACATTGTTCAGCCCATTCTCTAATAGTTTAAGATATCAGAGCAACTGGTGTTCTAATATGAGAAGAGGTTGTGAGAGCTTTATATACATTGTTGAGCTCATTCTCTGAAAGTTTAAGCTTTTGAAGCAATTGGTGTTCTAACATGGTTTTAGAGTGGTTGATCCTAATCAAAGTAGAGTTTAATTGGGTGCAGTCATCCTTTCTATTTTTTACTTTGATTTTTCTACTTTCAAAATATCAGTATTATACGGACAGCATGAGAGCTTCAAAACTTCAATTCATTGTGTGGTTTGGTATCGGAGTTCTAGTTTGGGTTCGAGGGGTAAAGGCCAATGGCCATAGCCCCACAATTTTGAAGTATGTTCTAGTTCTGTACAGATCTATTTGTCCCACTTTTTTGGCTTGAATTGGTGCTAATTGCTTTGATTCTTGAGGCCTTGAGGAGTGTTTTCATGTGGGAAATAAGTACATCGGATCAATTTTACTTGTGATTACCATTTGAGATGCTATATCAATTTTTGCTTGGAGGACATTTGAAGGTGATATAAGCTTGATGGTATGCATGCAAGGTGTTTGATAGAATGCTTTTTAAGAGTGTTCAGCTACCTTTGCAAAGGTTATCAGGCTCCATGCAAGAAACATTCATTAGGTTGTTTGATTAATTGCTGAAAAGAGAAATTTGGTTGGTTAAATTTCTTTATAGTTTCAGGCCATTATTCAACTTTCTGAGTTATTATTCATATTCATTTGTTGGGAAGTCTACAATCAATTGGAGAGTTTTCCATGTGTTCTCCAGCAATAATTACTTGGCGATCTCCTTGGTGTGCATGGGCAGCTTGCTGGTCTTCTTGGAATCAGCTAGTAATTAGTTTGTGATGTGTGGTAATGTTTGGTTTGTTTGTGCACTAGTTGATTACTAGCTCGGCTAGAATTGTGGTGAGATCTTTTTTGTCATCTAGTTTCTTTCATGGCTGAATCTAGGCAGGGTTCCTTTAGAGGTCATGGCACTGGTGGTGGATTTAGAGGTCAGTTTGGATATCTTAGTAGTTTTAGGGGTTGTACAAACAATTTTCATAATGGCAAATATGGCAATAGAGGTTATACTTGCAGTCGAGGTCGAGAAAAAGTTTGTAGGTGTACATCTTGTGGGGGTGAAGGTCACACGTTTAAGTGTTGTTATAATTTGATTCATAAACCTTGGACCTCTTATAATTAACAGAGGAGCTGCATATTCATCTAAAGATAGGGCATTGCACCAACAAGATGTGAGAGTTGAAAGATATTGATGGAAGTTTCTAGGGTTTGTAACGAGAGGAGAAGAAAAGAAAAAGAAAAGATCAGAGAATAGGTGGAATGAGATGAAAAACTCATTCCTACACTCTTCTTTTATTTTATTATTTGATATAGCATAAAATTACAAGAATGCATCATTTCAATATTTCAAATATTCTAACACTCTCCTCAAGCTGGTGCATATATATTACACATGCCCAGTTTGCCTAAAACACTATGAAACACCTTACTTGATACTCCTTTAGTCAAGACATCGGCTAATTGTTCTTTAGTCTTTACAAAAGGAGTGCAAATAAGACCAGAGCTAAACTTCTCCTTAATAAAATGTCTGTCCACTTCAATATGTTTGGTTCGATCACGTTGAACTGGGTTATGTACCATATTGATGGTTGCTTTGTTGTCACAATAGAATCGAATTGGATCACTTGAGCCAACACCAAGCTCTATCATCATAATTCTCAACGACGAAAGCTCACAAACCCCATATGCCATAGTTATAAGTTCAACCTCGGCATTGGATCTTGCAATAACTGACTACTTCTTACTACGCCAAGTCACTAAGTTGCCTCCAACAAATGTGTAATATCTAGAAGTGGACCTTCTATCTGTGACTAACCCTGCCCAATTTGCATCTATATATGACTCCAACCTCATATGATTGTGTCTACTAAACAAAAGGCCTCTCCTGGGAGCTAACTTCAAATATTGAAGGATTCTAAAGACTGCTTCCAAATGAGATGACCATGGAAAATGCATAAACTGACTCACCACACCTACAACATAGGCAATATCTAGCCAATATGTGAGATAAATCAATTTACCCACAAGCCTTTGATATCTACCCGTATCAACCTTAGTACCATCATTATTCTCACCAAGTTTATGACTCAACTCAATTGGAGTGTCACAAGGTTTGCAAGCAAGCATTCTCGTCTCCTCTAATAAGTCTATAACATACTTCCGCTAAGAAATAAAAAATTTCTTTTTTGATTTCGCAACCTCTATACCAATGGAATATTTCAAGGTTCCTAAATCCTTTATCTCAAATTCTTTAGCGAGATAAGACTTCAAAGCCTGCACCTCCTCAACATCATCACCAGTTATGACAATATCATCTACGTAAACTATCAATATAGTGATCTTTCCTTGCTTGTGCCTAATAAAGAGAGTGTGATCAGCTTAACTCAACTTATACTTATGCATAGCGCTACTAGATCTCTCAAACCAAGCTCTAGGAGATTGCTTTAGGCCATAAAGAGAATTCTTCCACTGGTAGACCTTTCCTTTAGAAGACATAAATGGAAAACTGGGAGGAACATTCATATACACTTCCTCATCCAAATCTCCATGACGGAAGACATTCTTGACATCTAGTTATTGAAGAGATCATTCCAAGTTTCCTAACAAGGAAAGTAATACTCTAACGAAATTCATCTTGGCTACTGGTGCAAAAGTCTCTCGACAATCAATGATATAGGTTTGTGTGAAACCCTTAGCCACCAATCTAGCTTTATAACTCTCCACTGATCCATTCACCTTATGATTTACTGTAAATACCCATTTTCACCCAATTGTTCTTTTCCCTTGACGAAGAGTTACAAAGTCCCAAGTGTCATTCTTCTGGAGAGCTCTTATCTCTTCTGCCATAGCTGCCTTCCAAGGCATCTTTCCAATCCTACAAAACAAAAATAGAAGAACGAGAAGAGACAAAAGTACCATACGAGGATGAGAGTGACTGATAGGACACGAAGTTTGAGATAGGATGTTGAGTGCAAGATGGAACTCCTTTACGAACTGCAATAGGAAGATTAGTATTATCTATAACAAGAGATGTAGAAAGAACTATAGGTTGGGAAGTCTTACCTAGATCTGAAGAATCCAACTGGCAATTAGAATGAGAAGGATTAGTGGTCTCGCCCTTTTCCTCCTGGAATAGGTCAACATTTCTTTAGTCCCCTGGACCTTGTTTCTCTTTGTCCATCTCAAAAACTGAAGACTCATAAATAGTAAACTGAGGTAAAGGTTGAGGATGAGAAGAAGTTGTACCAATGGAAGACAACTTTTCCCGACCATTCTCTTCTTGAAGAGGAGTCTTCGAACTAGGAAAATAGGTAGTAGACTCAAAAAAGTGACATCCATAGTGACAAAACATCATCAAGTAAGTGGATGATAACAACGATACCCCTTCTTAGTGGCTGAATAACCCAAGAACACATATTTCAAGACCTTGGAATCAAGTTTACATCGAAATGGACCGTAGATATGAACAAAGCAGACGCAACCAAACACAAGGGGAAAGAGGAAATATAGACGATGAGACCCCCAAGACATCAAGAGGAGACTTGAAAAACAAAACTCAAGAAGGCATTTGAGTAATGAGATAAGCTGCAGTATGAAGTGCATCTCCCCAATAAGTTTTAGGAACATGCATAGTGAACATGAGTGCACGAGCATCTTCTAAAAAATGCCCCATTTTGTTGTGGAGTACTAACACAAGTGGTTTGATGAATAATGCGATGCGTATTCAAAAATAAAATCAAATGCACCATCACCATCACCATATTCACCACCATTGTCAGACCTAAGCACTTTGACCTTGGCATCAAATTGAGTAGAAGTCATGCGATAAAAAGTTTTAAAACAAGTAAAGATCTTGCTTTTACCATGAAGCAAATACACCCAAGTAACATGAGAATAATCATTAGTAAAAGTAACAAACCATCGATAACCAACTAACCAAGCAAAGTAGGAGTACAAGAGGGACCCCATACATCAGAATGAATAATAATAAAAGGTGAAGTGCTTCTATTTAAACTAGGAGGAAAAGAAACCCGTCTATGTTTTGCAAGCTGACACACTTCACAAGAAAATTGAAAAACAATCATCTTAGAAAAGAAAACAGGGAACAATCTCTGTAAAGATGAAAAAGAAGAATGGCTAAGACACTGATGCCAACGAATTATTAGATCGATGGAAGAAATGATGTCGTAACTAGTGGAATGGAAGGCTCGTCAGTCCTCTAAGTGTCAGAACAGGAGAGGACACGAAGAGAACGATTGGCAATGGTCTTCTCCTTCCTTTGACATTACCCCCAATATGTATCATGTCACACTTTCCCACCTAAGCCTGTTGCATTGTCCGGTCTAGCTGGTATATCTTCGTAAGCACCAGCTTCATCATGAGCACCGTCTGCATCAACTACTTGGACGTGGCAGACTGGTTTTAATCAGCTTCTAGCCGAGATGATCATGGTACGTCAGTGTGTTGATGGTTGCTTCACCTAGATCAATTGTCAGTGATATTCAGGATTAGATCGACTGATTGCATAGAGCTTCACAATTTGATCTCAAAAGCGCATTATATGACCCTCTCAGTGATGCTGACACTAGAGCAGTAGCTCATGGTTCTAATGGTGATGGTGATGATGATACTATTGAGTAGACGCAGTCTCACGACAGATCTCAATAAGAGTAGGGTCTATTTGTGTTGGATTAAATACTTTTGTATTCATTTCTTATCTCAAATTATCTAAATCTATCTATTTTTTTATGATATATATATATATATGACAATTCAATTTTTTATATCATGTCTCATATGTATTATTGTCTTGTTTTGATGGTTTGTATATACATGCTTATTGCTTACATACTTGATATGTCTAGTCTTAATTGTCTGGTTATAATCCATCTAATTATCTCTACATTTTATGCGTACCTTTGCCATTTTATGAAACAGGGGGAGATACTATACTTTTTGATTCAATATAAATTTTTAATTCAATTTTCTTTATTTGAGGAGGAGTTTTGTTTTTTATTGATTAAAGGGAAGATACCTTTATTTTTAGTTACTTCTCTTGAGTATATTGGTATTTCTTTATTATCAAAACGCATGGTATTTTGTTTACTGGTGTTGTGCAGATAACAAATATTTTCACTTGTAAATTTTTAGTCTGGTGGATTATTATTTGTCACGTTGATATTAGTGATCTTAGTTGATTTTTGGTTTTGGAAAAATGTAATTGGTCAATTATTGTAAAATTATATTTTAATGTTTTGCTATAAAATTATCAAAGAAGTAGATTTTGAGAAAAATTTGTAAATTCGTTGCGAAATTTCCCTCTTCAGTTTATTTTGTTTTTTATTGATTAAAGGGAAGATACCTTTATTTTTAGTTACTTCTCTTGAGTATATTGGTATTTCTTTATTATCAAAACACATGGTATTTTGTTTACTGGTGTTGTGCAGATAACAAATATTTTCAATTGTAAATTTTTAGTCTGGTGGATTATTATTGGTCACGTTGATATTAGTGATCTTAGTTGATTTTTGGTTTTGGAAAAATGTAATTGGTCAATTATTGCAAAATTATATTTTCATGTTTTGCTATAAAAATATTGCAACAACTAACACAAAAAATAGCAAAGCATGAAAATCAATTTAGTGCAATTAATTATCGAATAAAAAATTGATCCCCAAAATTCATGTGCATATCAATTTTTTTTTTTGATCGGTAAAAATCATGTGAAAATCTATTTAGTGCAAAATCCCCCTGAATTTTTCATAACTAGTTTTAAGTTTTTGAATTGTTTTGTTAGGTATCTCTCTTGTATTTACATCTCATAAAAATGGGGAAATGATTTTGCAAAAAATGAAATTAAATTTAAAAATAAAAAACAAAAAAAAAAAAGTTTTATCAGTCCTGTAATGACTATAACGACCCATATCCGCCAATATGGAGTGTGAAAATTTTGGTCTAACCTATATATTTGGGTTGTATCGGTATCGGAAGGTCAAAAAATTGAAACGCAACGGCCGTTATTTAAATCCATGTTATTGAGTCTATAATTATTATTAGGTTAAGTTGAGTTTCACTGCCAAGATAACATTAATTAATCACTTTCGTGAGACTTGATTGGCCCAAACTTAATTACAATTGTGTATTTCTAAAGATAAAGAATATTGACAACATATTGAAGCTTCAGAATTGCTACAAGAAAGGTATAAACACGAATGCACATCATGCATTTATGTTAGGTGCATTTCTAAGATGTGTGTGCGTTTATTCTTTCATCTTTATAGTCCTCATGTGACTTATGCTTTAATGTTACATAGGTTAGGCACTTTTGAGTTCTAACCATAGGCTTAAAAAGATGCTTAAATAATGTAAATTATGTCTCTTAGGTACTCGGTAGATTTTAGAAATATTTTAAATTCAAAAATAAAAAGAACCAGAAATCCAGTATCTCAACATTCGAATGCTTCCCAATATCGTTTGAATGGGATTTGAATTTTTGAGAATCTGATTGGTTGTCCTTTTCCAAATCAAATTAGGTTTAGGTCAACTATATAATATAGTGGCGAGCAAGGATCAAAATATCGTTTTGATGTATAGTTTCGGTTTGTCCGGAAACAGAAAAGTTTCGGAAACATAATGAAAACGGAGAAAAAATTGAAAACATGTGAAAACATAACTTAAAATTTATTTATTTATACAAATAAGCCTATTTATTGAATATTTGTGCATGTTTAAGGCATATACATCATATTCATGATAAATGACACTAATTTAAATTGAAAAACTAAAGACTAAGTACTTGTTTTTTCATTGTACAAGTTGAAATACAATCTTTTTTAACTTTTTTATCATGTAGATGACAATAATGGCATAAGATTAATAATAAATGATATAATTTAATATATTATTTGTATGTAAATAACTAAGCATGTATGTAATCAAAAAAATTTTAATACATAATTTGATACATACTTAATTTTTATTTTATTAATTTAAATTAATATTAATTCTAAAAAATTTAAATAACTAAAAAGATATGATATATTATGTTAACTAGTCTAATACTAATATATATACATATATTATATCAAATTAATTAAATAATTAATTATATATCTTTAATATATTATATTAATTAATTTAATTTAATAATATTAGGTATAAAAATGTAATATTAAATATAAAAACATAATAACAAACTAACAAAATATACACTTAATACATAATATATATATATAAATAAATAAAAATGAAAGTTAAACTTAAGAGTTAAGAGAAATAGAAGTGAAAGATTAGAAACAAACCTAGGGTCGGGCCCGTCGGGGAGAGGGAGACGAGGGTCGCAGTCGCGACTTCGGTTCGGTGGCTTCGGTCAGCGTCAGAATGTCGGATGGTGATGTCGTGCTGAATCAACGATAGAGAGAGGGCCAGAGGGGCTTCGATCCGTCACCCGTGAGTCACGAAATGTGAAGAACTGAAGATCGAGAGAGTGATGCGCAGATCTGAAGATTCTGAACTGAAGAAGAGTGAAAAAGAAAGAAGAAGAACTGAGGAAGAGGAAAAAAATGGTCGGCTGCAGCTGGTTCGCGTGAGTCCAGAGTCGCAGTGGCAAGCAACAATCAGGTTGGCTCCTCTTTTCTCCTCTCTTCTTTTCACTTTTCAAACATTTCAGGTAGAATCTTTTTTTTTTCTACCTTTTCCAATTTTTCCTGGCTTCTTGCACATGCTCCTCTGTCTTCTCTGTTTTTTACTTTTTCTTGGCTTTGCGCAGAGGAATCCTGGCTTCGCGCATATGGTTTCGAATCAGGCCATCGGTTCGTTCGAAACGATGTTGTTTCATGCGAAACAAACTAAAACCAAAGTGTTTCGATCGAAATGCTAGAATATCGTGATTCCTACGCGGTTTCGTTTCGGTTTCCGGCAAAACCGAAACATTTTGGCCGAAACATCTGAAATGACACGATATTTTGATCCTTGGTGGCGAGTACCTTTGTATGTAAGAGGCGAGTTTTGTAGTCTAGACAGCATATGTTGGATCCATATAGAGCACTTCGGCACTATTCGAATCCTTGTGAGTAAAACATCAATCATAGACTTTGGATTCAATATAATCCCTGCTTCACAAAGGTAATTGTGAAAGTTTTTGCTAAGAGAAATCTTAGGACACTTCTAGACCATTATACGAGTTGTTGCACACAAGGTAGCATGGATCTATGGGTAGTCAAATTGTGGTTGAAATGAAGTAGTCGATGTATAGAGGAACGGCCAAGAAGCGCAATCCGCAGACAAGAGCAAAAAGTAAAGGACTACGGTGAGGATTGATTAATGGTGTAAGTCTCCCAGACAGCGTAGCAGGTTAGTGGTCAGTAGTCTGTTGTTACTTGTACTGATTGGTTTTGTTAGTGGATACGTTTTCTAACATTAGTGGGTTTTCTTCCCCACAAGGGTTTCTCACGTAAAATCTGGTGCCTCTCTTTTTGGGATTTGATCTTAATTATTGTGCTCTAGATTTTCTTTTATTTTAAGCACTTGGCCATATATTTGATTGGAGTCTAAATTTAAATACTAATTGAACACTTGATTAAACCACTTAAGTTCACAATTCTTATCTAATTAATTTAGGTTAACTTATTAGGAAAATTATTTGGGACTATCTGCGTAACTCTATGGAGTAGTTAATTTATTATAACCCTAAAGCACCACATTTTGAGTGAGATGGGTCTTTTAAGGGCCAAACTAGTTGAAATCCCTATGAATTCTGACGTGAAATTTGAAAACGATGCACACCAGTTATTTGATGATCTTATTATATATTGAAGATTAATAGGTTAGCTTACATATTTCATAGCAATTCATCCAGATATTGCATTTGCAAATGTAAATTCAATTGCAATATCGTTTTTACTTATCAAAAATGATATTGCATTTGCAGTTGGAGTTGCTAGTTCATGCAAAATCTACGAAAACAGCATTGGGAAGTTGACTGTCATATATTAAGGTACCGTAAAGGGAGCTCCAAGTAAAGGTCTAATATTTAAGCTTTCTAGTTCTCTTGATGTTGTGGGCTTTTCCGACTCAAATTGAGCAGGAGATCAGTTGGTTAGAAGATCACTTCTGGGATTTTGTACATTTATGGTTGGTAACTTAGTTGCAAAGAAGAGAGAGAAGCAAAATGTAGTGACAAGATCAAGTGCAAAATTTGAATGTAGAGCTATGGCAAATACAACATGTAAGATGATTTGGGTGAAGTCATGAGATGGGATTTTCTAATCACACACCTATTAACATGTTTTGTGACCAAGCTGCTATGCATATTGCTTCTAATCAAGTATTCCATGAGAACCAAATTTATAGAGGTCAATTGTCATTTTGTACAAGACATGGTTAAAAAAAAAATTTGTAGGCCATGTTAAACATTAGGGGTGCAAGTCAGCTGGGCTGGGCTTGAGTGCTGCCCAGGCTCAACCCGAGCTCTAAAATGTTTTGCCCATACCCGTACTGAACCCAATCTTAAACCCGATGGTGCTAACCCAATTCAGCCCATACATAAACACGGGCTCTCTCGCATTGCCGAATGTCCAAAAAATTGCAAGACAATTTAAACTAACTTTTAATAATTAACACTCAACAGCTTTTACCACTATTGACAGCTGTCATGTTGGTAATTATTATCAAACATCAAAGAAAGGATAAAAAAATACTACTAATAAATGGAAGGTTTTATAGAAAGGAAGAATCCCAGCTATATAATATTCCTTCGATGTGGGATAAACAAAAATCCTTTCTAAGAATCACTAACTTGCACGTTGCCCCCTCCTTGACTTTTGGTAACTTTGTGTTTCATTCATTCACTCAATCTTCAGCTGAGAAAGAGGAAAGCCAAAACCGCTTCAACGAAACCCATCTCTGTCCAAACTAATTAAATCAAGGAATGGATAAACAACCTTGGCCAATCATTCTTGAGTCATCGACAACGCCAAGTTCAATGAGCAGTCAAGTTTTTCCTAACATATTTGCCAATATTTCATAAGTTGCAAGGACTGAATGAATCATTTGGTTGCAGAGGAATCATTCTTTGATTGTTCGGGTAAGTTTTTCCTAACATTCGCATTTCGCTCAGCGAAATCGGCTAGAGTAAGCGGTAAAACTAAATTTGAGATGTGTGGGTTTGTAATTGAAAACAAAGGAGAAACCAGTGTAGTTAAAGGCAAAAGGTGCTAAGATCTCACATTGCCCGAAAAGTGAGGCGACAAAATAATTAAAAGTTAATTCATTCTAAGTTAAACAATATCTTATCACTAAAATAATTATTACGTAACACCAAAAAGTTCAATCTAAAAGTTACATATGACATATTTAAGTGATATAACCATTTAAGATTAATTTTTTTGTAAATTAATATTCAAAGTTTTGTTATCTATCTAAGTCTTCTATAAAATAAATTCTTATAAACTTGCTAATTCTAATAATATAGAAGACATGATAGGGTCAATCTTGCAGACATCTAAACTAATTCTAAAAAATCAGGCGTTTGTTGGGAAGACTTTCCATATAGGTGATCAATTTGGTTGACGAAAGAAAAATGTTTTATTGTGGGTTGTCTCAAATTTTGTGAAAAATGATAATAGTTTGTTAGTTATAGAAGATGAAATATCAATCTCTACTTAAATGTTTTTTCATGTTGAAAGTATTCTCTCTAAAACTTTGAATTTTTGGCAACATTTCAAATATTTAAATGTTCATTAGCCCAATTTTGTGCTAATGTTTGATAATAATACTTAATATAATAGATTGGACAATAATACTTCTAGACTATATATAACTATATTCTTTTATATTGATAGGCCTCTTATAGAATTATAAAATAAGTGCATAGAACACTATAAACATAAGGACATACAAGTAAAATATGTTACAATTAAATAGGCTATCGTCTCTCGCCTTACTTAAGGCAATCGTCTAGGCGTCGCCTCTTTGAAGACGCCTGACCTGGAACGTGTTAAAGCGATATGACTGAAAATAGCCTCGCCCGATCGCCTCGCCTTTGACAACACTGGGAGAAACCCAGATCCTTTTCATGATAAATTTTGAATCTTTGGATGTGCAACATAGTTGTGTGTAAGGCTTGTTTTTGTTCTTAAGAATGGATTCTATGTCGGAGGTCAAGAGCAGAAATTGGAGGGAGTTACCTTAGGGTCATCTGTATCAAACAAACCGAGTAGGTCGTGCAGGACGCTAGTCGTTCACACATTGAGAGAGAGGACTTTGCTGCAACAGTGATTAAAACTCCTTGCAAAGAATAATAGTATCATTGCATCTCTTTCAATTTGTTTGTTTTCGTCTTGTTCTCTCAAAAGCGAGAGAGAGAGAGAGAGAGAGATAGAGAGAGCAGACCCATGGAAGACGAGAGAGGGGGGTTGACAATGGGCTTTCTGTGCATCTGCCTTCTCACACCATCCCACATCAAGTCTTTACTTTAACTTAGATTACTTCATATAAACGTATATGTAAGAACATTATAACAAATTGTAGTCAGGCTTGGGTTTCTCAGGTTATTAGAAATTCAGCCCAAGCCCAGCCCGAATTGGCTTCAGGCTGGAATTGTTTGGCCTAGGCCCGAAATCTAAAATATGTAGTCCAAGCCCGAGCAAATCTGGGTTGGGCTCGGGCTGGCCCGTCCGAGTTGCACCCCTATTAAATATGAAGACCAATTAAGAGATATATTCACAGAAGTTTTAGGGGTGCTTCGGTTTCTTTTTTTCGAGTTACATGACAAGCTAGACATGATATCTATGCTCCAACTTGAGAGGAAGTGTCAAGAATGGTATATTATGTAACAAGGGTAATTTTCAATTTTTAGTGATATAATTAGAGGAGTTACCCTCACAAGTGCGTAGCTCTCTCTACTGGACATCTAACAATCTAAAATAGTTTTCATGGAAGAGTGTGTATTTCTAAACCCCTTCAAATAATTAAAGTTAAGCAATACTAGGCAAGTATGGAATAATTAGTTCTTACCTGGAGAAATAGCAGCACTGATTTGTTTCGAGGCTGAATATATGTGCTTAACAAAGGGCATTCGCTTTATAAACCATTCCCCAACCCAGAAAACAGTGGCACCCATCCATGATGAAACAAACACCCCAATAAAGAATACAAAGAGTAAGGATGTGATAAATCCAAGTCCTGTATCATAAACCAATTGCCATAAGTGACATGACAATAGACATAAAAGAGAGGCAGGTCAGAAATTCATGACTCAAAGCTTGTTAACTAATGAATAAATCCCACTTAATGCGCGAGGACCAAAAACATGGAATTTTATAATGCAACAGATTCCAGAATACTAAAACGTAAATCATTTACAATTGCATTCTTAATCATAAAACTAAAAAAAATATTTTGAAGACATCGAGGACACTCATATGCAAGCTAATATAGTTCACCTAAACAAGAAGCACTCAAGCAATCAAAAGATTGTCTGAGAATTCAAACCCCATATACCAACAATAGACAACCCCCCCCCCCCCCCCCAAAAAAAAAAAAAGAGGGTTAAATAATCTCTATTTTATCAAAAGAAACCTAAAATTTTTTGAACTACTTCCCGAGTCCAAATATATTGACTGCACTAACAGTAACCATATAGCAACCTCACACTATTGGTTGCAAATGATGGCAGCACACCTAGTGATTCAAATGTTTTAGCCACGTTGTCTAAGATGACCACTGTTAGCCAAGTCAAGCAAACATGTGTAGAAAGGGAACTTTATGAATCCAATGCCATTCAGCAAGGAAGAAAAACAAATATTGGATGGCTAGATCATTCACCATGCAATTAGTTCTTTCACACATTGATACTAGCAATAATGTGCAGTTCCCAAGGAGCTGAAGCTCAGAGAGACTTGGAAAGAGAACCTGGGACTTATCTACAAAAGATGGACAACACATGTCCCTATTCCACGGATGCCTGCACATGTCAAGGCCATATATATGCCCCCATCACTCATAAGCAAGCGGTTTTGATTCCTTTTCTAATCTCTCGCTTCACACTAGAGACTTGAGGACTCCACTTGCTCTTCCTCCTTTCCACCCTCCTCCACCTAGCACTCTCTCTTTGATCCTTTCGGCATGAATGATTTGCAAGGACCCTCCAATAATTAAAAGGAAGAAAAAAATACAAAGAAGGATGAAGAGTCCTTCAAAGCTTACATAATGAAGCTAATCACAAGAACAACTCAAAATAGAACACTATTGAAGGTTGTATCAATCTTGCAAGCTAATATGAAAATTTCAGAAAACTGGATACAAATACAAGATGCATGCAGAAACAAAAGTATATATATCATGAACAATTTGTTGAATTTTAAATTTCTAAGTAATAGTTTAGAACCCTTATTACGTCCTTTCTTATAGCAATATTTTTTTACAAGAAAGACAGCAATTCAATGTTGAGTGTCGTCACAGCGTTTCGGCATGTCTAAGAAGAATTTGATAGCTGATCAAAAAGTGTCTAAGAAAGTATCTGATATGTTCAAAATTGAAGAAACAAAAGAAAATTCAAATTCTGAATAAATCTATGAAATATCAAATATGCATTTAGGACTACTTGACAAGTACCACTGTTCAATCCAAATTAGACTCCTTCATAGAAGTACCATGACGTTTATCTTATTAGCAGTTGGTAAACTGGACATGATAAAAGATAAAATCACGTATGTGAAATTAGGGTCGTTGGTAAAGGAAAACAGATGAGACAATGATACAAGGAAATACATTTCAAAAATAAAACTAGCAATTAATTGTTTGTTTTATTAAAAAATACAACCTTTCCTCACGCTAGTTCAATTAGCCTCCGCAAATGCAAACAATTTTTAGACACATGACTGAAGTACATCATCATAAAATGTAAACTAACAATAAACCAAGCAGTACACTTCTTGTTCAAGAATATTTAACAAAATCAATTATCAATTGCAACAGGCATAATATTAGGTTTTCACATGATGTGTGGTGTAAAGAGATTGCTCTAAAAGGGAGGCTATGGAGTTTTTTCTTGTTGCTATGTAGAAGGAATCCTCAGCAGCTAATTATGCTTCTTTGACAAAGGAGGAAGTGGTTTAGGGGCCTATGTTAAAGGCCTTTTTTTTTTGTTTGGGGGGGGGGGGGGGGGGGGGGGGGGGCGTTTGCCCCACTCAAGCCATGGTTTTGGTGCATGGGAAAGCGTGAAACCAGTTTTTGAGGTGATTGTCTAATTTTTTCAAAACCAGCTTTTTGCAATGGGGCCACAAAATCTCAGTTTCAAAACCATGGTTTGGAGAAGCTAAAAAAACCAGCTTCTCAAAATAAGTTTGGCTTTTTACAACTTTTACCCCTGGACCCACAACTTACACATTACTCAATATATACAATATAAAGGGTAAAAAGAAAAAGTAACAGTTAGAATCACTTCTACATAATTTTTTATCAAACACTTAAATACCAATTGTTATATTCTTCAAAATTCATCCCCCAATAATCAATTCTTTAGAATCTATTCTCCAAAATCTGAAGCTCCTCCAAAAGGGCTCTAAGACAAAATTTACTTGGACAAAAATTCCCAAATCGTTTTGGCTGTATCAAATTTAGCCAACTAAACACCAATGGCCTTGATCAACAGATTTATTAATCTATTTAATAATTTTTGCATTATTAACCACCCAATTGTTCGACTACTCAGAAACTTTTTACCTTAGGATCAGTTGGAGCTTTCTTAACCCCAATGATATAACCCCACATTTTTCTCCAACAAAAAATTCCTCGTAACATATGACCAATAGCCATAATCATCACCAATTAACCTCACATCTATAGCTTGAAGAGAATCTGAATTTTCACTTGTCATAACCGCTGATCAGATAATCAAACAGAGCCAATGCACTAATCAGTTCCCAAAACACAATCAAATATCAACCAATGCAACTAGTAATCAAAATATGATCCAAAGAATCAACTCAACAGTGGTAAAGACAAAACCAAACACCAGCCAACTAACCAAACACCAGCTGCCTGTTTAGATCAACATCTAGCATCCAAGAACAAGTTAAATAGCTATGGGTATACCAACCAAACCTCCAAGGCCCCTAGACACACCTCTCAGAAGAGATCAGAAGCATCAAAAATGGAAAATTTGGCCAAATATTGCTGATCTTAACTTTTGGTTCTATTTTGTCCAAAAAGAAAACATTTGAAAATTCAAAAACCCTAGCCAATGATCTCGAAAATTTTTGTATATTATGTTGAGAAAGAAGAAAACGAGAGAAAAATGCTTATTCATGCAATTGTAGATCTCCAACATACCATTACAAAGAAATAAAAGAAAATCCTTTAAAGTAGTGGCGTAGGACCGGTAAAAAAGAGGAAGGATAGAGAAGAAAGAGAAACAAAGAAGAGAGAACCACGAGAGAGAAATCCCATATCTCAATATTCAATTCAATAATCAATAATCAAAAGTTGCTTGTCTCGTAACATCCACCACTATAAATAGCCAAATCCTATATAAACTTAACAAAATAAAATAACTCCTAAAATTAAGTCTTAGAATAAATAAACCCTAAAATAAAATAATACATTAATGCTCCAGAATCAAATATGAATGACCCATGGGTCCTTCTTCCCCATCATTTCTTCCTGGCTAAGAAGAACTTGACTCCAACGAGTTAGGATAGAGGTCATGCTCTAAACGATCAAGCGCAAACTGATCCTTACTTTGTGAATAAAATGATGGGAAAACAATTATCGTTGCTAAGAAAGAACCAACACCATTCGTCTAAACACTTGTGGATAACAGTAGAAGTTCAAAGGTGCCTCGGTAAGGAAACACGTTCTTCACGTGAAAATCCATTTTAGTACCCAAATTCAATGGTACGTCAAGTAAACATACTTTAAGGCCAAAATTATAGATAAGACAAACAAGACTAAAGGTTTAAATATGTAGGGGATCATGAATTACGTCATGGTTGCTCTCATGAATTCTTGCTACTTGTTGTGCAATGTTGCAAGCTTATAATTTTCATTATCCAGAACAATTATATAACATATATTGGCATTAAGAACATGAAACTGCTGGCAAAAAGCAACTGTGGATGTAGACGGACGAGACTCCACTAGTAAAGGAGCTAGGGCAACTTGAAGGATGAGAATTTGAGGATAAAGGAACAAGGCCACTTGACTACTAAGGTGAAAGCCAATGAATGTTCTCGTAAAGAGGCTTACGGGCATAACAATTTTACTTGTGACTTTAATTTATTAATGGCATCACTATCAAGTATCAACAAATATTTTCAAAGAGTCATCTTTTTGGGGGGCTTAAGAGAACACAAATGACATGTGGACTATCACAAATTGAACCCTTTGGTGAAACCTCATCTATTTGATATGTTAACTCAATTGGGTCCTTATGGTTCATCTGACAATGAGGAAGGCTAGGCAATTGGGGGAATGGGAGTGAATCAATGACATGCTGATCATTCTCCAAGAAAGGCTAAAGACTGAACTACCCTTGATGAGATGCTAACAAATATAACATATATATCCTAAATTCTCTAACACCTTACACGTCTAGTTCTCACAAGGATAGAAGCAGAAAATAAATAAGATCAAACTAGCTTCACAATGAGCTTACTTATATATATACACACACACACACATCTTCATCGATGTGCTCAGCAGTCAGCACAGATGTTCAAAAACTGAGCAGATAGTATAACACCTGCTTTCTTGACTTTGTCACTGATTTCCATCTTTGCATTTTTTTTTCTATCATTTAAATTCACCCACCTGACTTATATTATCAATTCTCTTGTCAATCAGGAGGGAAAATCTCCATTTTAGCATGCTTTACGAACTCAATAGTACAGAAGCTGAACTAGAAGCAATAATATGCAATGACTAATATAACCTCCATTACATTTCATTAGATGAAGCACACAACAAATAACATTGATAATGCATTTGCAACTTACCAAATATATCAATGCCCAGCTTGGCATATAGTGGACTGAAGAAACCATCAACAAACTGAATAAACCACCATGTTACAAAAAATGTAACTGCAACAGGGAAGAGAACAACACTGCAGTTTCAAATTTAACACAATGTTAGGTTTCAAAGATTAATAGAAACCTGTAAAAGTTAACAATATCTCAGGCAACAACGAAGCTAATTACCATCCGGTCATGAACTTCTTTGAGACCCAACTTTGTAGAACAAAACAGCAAGCCTGAACAAGTGAATGAAACAAGACCACAAGACATCCAAACAAGTCAAAATTTGTTTTAGCAGCAAACAAAAGATGAAAAAGCCAACAGGCTACTATAACAAGCTCATACATTTCCCACATGAATGGTATGCTCAAGGAAGGAGGGCAAGTTTTGTTTGTTTGAAAATATTGTTTGCATATACAAGATTCAAAATATATAAAGAGAGGATGGTTGTGTATGTTTGTGCATGTGTGCATTCTAAGTTCAACTCAGATCATGCAACATTGCTAAGGCTCCCAACAGAGAAAAGAACAAAAAAAAAAAACACGCATGAATAAGCACTTTATTAATTGAACTTCAATAAACATAACAGTGATTTTCCTTAACACTTACATACTCAAGTAGTGTAAACAAAGCATAGAGTAACAAGTAATGATGAACCATATACTCTGAATACTATAAAGAATCAAAGACATTGGCACTCCATGCCATACCAAAAAAAAGGAAGGCCATTACCCAATGTTGGTCCCGCTTATGCAAGGTGAAGGGTAGATTGGAGATAAGACCTAAAGAAAACCCTAACCATAGAAGAGGATGCATTATCATAAGGGCGAGACTTTTTTACTGCGATTTTTCAAGAATAAATCTATAACTTCTTAAAAAGTATTTTAGCCTTCAACTTGCAAAATCACGTAGATATTCAGCCTTCTTGGATCAAAACCTCAGCTTTTCATTACCAAGCATTTTTGGTCAAGTACAAGTGCGAAGGATTTTGGCTTGTGCAATCGGAGAAGTCCAAGACATCGAGGAGTTGTTGTTGTGATTGAGTTTAACCGTTCAAAGATTCGGTACAGCTGTGAAGAACGCTTGAGGATTTAAGTCAATAGAAGATCGAATCAATAGTGGCAAGGATTGATGTACTAAGACTAGTGAGTCATATTGAGTTTGTACATCTTTCTTAGTTTTTCTTTATAATAGATTTAGCACACATCTGGACAAGGTCCCATAGTTTTCCCATCTAGGGCTTTCACATAAAAAATCTTGTGTGTTCTATTTTGTGTGGATGCTTTTTATTATTTCATGTATTTCTATTGCACACACATGAACCATGAGATTTGCACTAAATCAAGTGAGAACTCAATCACAGAAAGTTAAACATGGCCAAGATAACTCAATTTGATTTTTGTTGACCTATTCACAACCCCCCCCAACACACACACACACACACACACTCTTCTCTAAGTCAATTTAATATTCTCTGGATCACCTAGGACCTGTATCAATGTGTACTTATGACTTTCAAAAGAATTATAGACAAACCCAATGCATGAGACTCTCACCACTGTAGGGACTTTCAAAAGATTTACAACATGTTCAAATCAACATCGATTAAAAATCTTTTTAACTAATCTATATTAGTCCCTGTGGGTAACCGCCCCACTCTCCAACTTCTTATTGCCTATTGTGGCTTGCCCCAACTCGAGTATATTAGAAAAGTCTAGGAAGGGTTATCCAATGTCTAAGTGGATGAGAGGCACCCCAACCCAGACCCGCCCTATCTATATATAAACTTGCCAATACACAATCAAAAAGGATCATATTCTGCCCAACAACTTTCAATTGGCAAGCAAAGCAACAGAGATAGGGATTGTTGGAGGGGTTTTAATGAGCACTATTGAAAGTGTTGTGTATATACATTTAATTGTACTTAATATTGTCAATGTGTTTGCACTTTTTGGATGTGTCATGCGTGTTTTCAGGAAATGCTTTAGATGAAACATGACAACAAACATCAGATATATCTTATTTTCACACAAACAACATATAAGCCTTATTTTTGCGCCAATAATAGTGATTCTTTAGCAATTCTGGGGTTTAAGACTGGGTGACCCTTTGTCACCATACCTTTTCATTATGGTTATGGACACATTAAGCAGATTGATCACTAGAGTGGTGAAAAGCAGCCCGTTGAAGGGATTTTTTGTGGGGGAGATGAATAGAGATCCAATTGTTGTTTCACATCTCCTATATGCAGACGATACCATAGTAATTTGTGATGCCTCTCAAGAGAAATTGGGTTTTTTGAGATGTATTTTGATTTGTTTCCAAGCTATCTCTGGATTGAAAATAAACATGGAAAAAAACAAAACAAGCTTCTAGAGGTTGGAGAAGTGGCAGGAAAAGATAGAATGGCAGCTATTTTGGGATGCAGCGCAGGATCACTACCTATTTCTTACTTGAGGCTCCCTTCGGGCACTTCTGCAAGGAAGTCAAGCGTTTGGGATTGCAGGGGTGGAAAAAATTGAGAAGAGGCTGGCAAGATGGAAGAAACATCTGTCAGAAGGGGGTCATCTTACCATTTTAAAGTGCACATTATCAAACACCTTCTCATTTCATAACTTAGCTCCTGGACTTAGATATTTCTGGAATGTAACATCAGTTGCCTTGTAATAAATTGGGTTCATTTAAGTTGTAGTTCTATTCTGGTTCTTCTAGATTCTAACTACGAAAAGCCCTATAATTTTTATTTTTATAGAATGTATTTTCTTAGATGTAATGTAGCTAGGACCAAAACCTTGTGGGATTTTCTTGTTCCTTGGCCAAAAACAAGTTAGCAACTCCCTTTTAGTCTATTATGCTAAAGACCCCAAAACTCTTATCTTAGAGTCTTCTTTCTTTTTGTTGTAAGAGAACGATTTCCGACGCAAAACTCATGGCACTCACAATCAAAATTCTGCTTCCCTAAGGAATAAACAAAGAATATATAGCTCTTGATATATTTTCCTTATTTTATACACTATACTAGACACATTGACCTTAATGTTCAAGACATGTCATATGTGTCCCCGAGTATATGAGAAGTATTAGATACATGCGAATTTAATATATATATATATATATATTTTTTTTTTCAAAACACAAATACATTTAGAAAGTATCAAACATGTACTTGCACGTATCCAAACATTATGATATATATACAGTGAACTTATAGAAGAATCCATGCTTCAAAAAACGTAACCCTCATTTTACTCGAGTGAGTTATAATATTATAAGTTAAAAGACTAAAATATATGATTTATTCATAAATGAAAAGTTATTTGTCATGATATGATAGATATCATGACATATAATTATTATTTAATTTAATGTATTCATGCATACATATGTACAAAGCAAGAACAAGTGATCCACCAACCCCTCCTCCCCTTGCACATAATACGTGTACTTTAAATGCTCCAGTTTTTACTAATTAATTGTTCGTTTGGGTGAGCTGTATAAAGTGTTGTTGGAGTTAAGTAGTTGATGGAGTTCAGCAGTTGTATAGAAGTGCTAGTTGGGCTAAGCTATTGAGTGTTTGAATGGATGTATTTCATATGTGATTATGATGTCAGAAATTATATTTGAGATTGAAGAGTATGAAATGTCTTTCTTACCCTTAGATATTAGATTGTGTTTAACTATGCGTTTTATTAATAAAATTATATTATCTATATAATTAACAAATAATATATATAGATAAAAAATAAATATGCATATTAAATTAAATGTCAACTATAATAATAAAAATAAATAATTCAACACTATAATATTAAATATATATTGATATAAAACTTTAAAAGTAGATAACATTTTGATATTATATACATATAAAATTAAATATATATTATATTGAATATATACTATTAAATATCAAGTATTACATACATATTATTTATTATATAATCTATTTAATTATATGAATATATTAATTACATATATATATGTGACTGCAATATTTTGATGCGATGGTATATACAAATATGGCATGACTATAATATTTGCAAAACTTGTTCGCAATTCTCGGGAGAAAACCGAACCGCAAAAGCTAGGCTTACCAACTTACCCAATCCAATGCAGTTTGGAGTCACCGAGGCCCATAAGCATGGGGCCAGTTTCCCTCCCAAACGGGCCTAGATCCATTAAGTGCAGTGTGGGTGCCCAAACCGCAAACCCACGGACTACCCAAACAAACGGGGCCTAAATGATCCACCAGTGGAAACAAGTCCTTCACAACCAGCAATGTGTGGAAAGACACCTTTCATTGGTTCCTTGGAATATGAGAAATGCATGCCACCCATTACCCAAAATTAGCCAACCTCCCATAACATGTTTTGACCAAGAATAAATTAATTCCATTTACCCCTTTTTTTGGGTAGGTACCAATTCCAGTTCCCAACAACCAAATCCTCTTCATCCCTTGCAATCTTCATGGAATAAAGCTCATGAGACAAAGCAACACATTTTCCAGATTCCAACATTAGAATTCGGAACAAAAATCGCAGTCCAATGTACTTCCTCTCCCCCCAAAATAACATATTCATTCTCCAATGCTTCCTTATCTGCTACAAAGACAAACACAAAAGGAAATTCCTCAACAGGAGGCTATTCTCCAGACGATTTGGATACAAAAATAGGTTAATAATGATTAATATTTATTTAATTAGGACTAATCATATTGAACTGAATTTATGGGTTGCGAGACACTGCCCTCAACAAAAACCATTAACATTCAAGTTGGGTTCTGATCAATCTAATTCCTCTTTATTACAGCCACATTTTGTAGATTGCCAGCCGATAATATTTTCAAACAACTATAATTTAAAAAGAAATTGCATAATTCCATCCATGCTCCGTTCTCTGGTTGCGTCCCCTTTCAGCGCCTCTGGTGAATCTGTTCTTATTTACTTATCAATAATAATAATAATAATAATGAAAACCTTATTTTCTATGCCAAATGTCAATTAATCCATTTAATTCTCAAGGAAAAAAAAGGTGAGAAAACAAAAAAAGAATCCTACGGAAATTAAACCAGTTTCTTGTCTTTTCCTTGCGAATAACAGACCAAATCATGGCAGCCAAACCATTACATTCTTCGGCCAATGAAACAAATATCAAATGTGTGTATGTATGTGTGTGTGTGTGTGCATATATATATAGATATGTATACACGTGCATGAGCGAATTAATAGGTTAACTATGGGAGATGATAATATTGTTTAGTGGTTAAAGAAAATACATGAGCATAAAAATAGGAGAGACGGAGAACAAGTGGTTAATCTTCTGTGGCAAATTTGGTACCAAAGGAATAACAGAATTTTTAGAAAAAGATAAATTTAATTCTTTTCAAATCATTCAAAAAGGAACCAATATGTTTAAGGATTATTTTATGATTAGGGAGTGGATAAGCTCCAATTTGTATGCTAGGACGAGAAGTAAATAGGTGAGATTTGATAGATGGATTCCACCAATAGGAATGAAAAAGTTGAACTTTGATGGATGTAGAAAAAGAAATAATTTATCAGGAGGAGTTGGTGCTATTCTCCGGAACCAGATAGGTGAAATTTGATGGGCATTATCTAATTGGCATAATGGTAACTATTCCGTTCCTCAATTAGAAGCTCTAGCTCTTCGAAGGTTTGCTACGAATTGATGTACAGGATTGTAAAAGGTTTGTGACTGAAGGAGACTCCAAAACTATTATTAATTGCTTATTAAGAAAGGAAAGATGGCCTTGGAAGCTCTATAGTATTTTGATGAATTGTGTAAATATTATTAAGGAAAAAGATCTTCATGTTAGTTTTAAACATGTCTACAGAAAGGCAAACTGTGCTGTGCTGCTGATTGGTTAACAAATAAAGTTTAAAATGCATAATGTTATTTGATTTGATAATTTTTCTGCTATTTTGAAAGGGCATTGTATTGGATGATATTAGAGGGAGAACATTAGAAAGACCATTGTCAACTCAACAAAAAAAAAAAACAGGTAAGAGAAATAACTAAAAATTATTAAAGAAATTCAACATAATTGACGACTCAGACTGAATGTAGATAGTCAGAAGTCAGAAATCTGACCTTACGAGTGGATGAATTCGGAGAGTTCGGAGGAGACTTGACCGGATCCTCGGGATCTTCTCCACCACCACCGCCCTGACTCAAAGGAATTGACGTGGATTCCTTCTCTTCCGCCATTTTTGGTTAGGCAGCAAATCTAACCTAATCAGTCTTTCAATGAGAAGTTATATGGATAGATACAGATAGATTGAAATTATTAGGGAAGGTTAATAACACTGCACCAGGTAATAGGATAGATGATATAAACTTAGAAGTGAAGGAAAATTATACCATGGAGTGTTGCTTCTGTTAAAAAAAATAAAAAAAGAAGTGTGGGAGGTCAACAGAACACAGCCACGTCATTACAGGAAGGTAAGATAATCCTGAATATATAAGACATGAAAAGTAATTATATCATTTATTTCACATATTACACCGCAAAATTTTTATACTACCTAATTATTTGAATTTTTTTCGGGCAGTCTATGTTTCAGATTTCTCTCTTTTTTTCTCATGGAGTGAATGTAAAAAATAAATATAAATCTAGCACCCCGAGAGCATCTCTAACCCATTTCGTTATTTTCATATTTATTATTTTTGACGTCATTTTAAATTTAAAGATAATAAATCTCATATTTTTATTATAATCATATTAATTTTTAAATTGTTATTCATTCTTCAAATTTCACTTTTAATAATATTATTTATGTCTAAAATACAATTATTTAATATATATTTGTTCAAAATTTAATTATTTATTACTTTTTTTTGTTAACACTATGATTTATCAAAGAAAGTGTAAATTAAAATACATTAAAAAATAAATAAAAGTAAATTAAAAATTAATAAAGTACATTAAAAAAATAATTACTTTTTTAAATGGTAGTGATAAGTTGATAATTTTTTTTTACCATATAAAAAATTAATTTCAAAATATTTAATTAATAATTAAAATAGAAACAAAAGATTGAAAAATTAATTTCAAATAATGATTTAAATAATTAATTATTTATTTAGTGTATTATAAAAATAATTAATAGATGAATAGTGTATGAATAGTAATTTAAAGATAAATAGTGAGAATTTGAAGGTAGGAATAGAAAAATGAAAATCCAACCCATCTCCATTTCATCTTCAAATTTGAAGATATGAAGATGCCCTTTATTTTTCATCTTTAAATTTATAGGTCCTCTAAAAAATTTGAAGATGTTCTTCAAATCACTAGTCATGCGCTATTCATCCATTAATTATTTTCATAATACTTCAAACTAATAATTAATTATTTTCTAGTATCTAAAATTTTAAATTAATTTATCAATATTTTTTCCTATTTTAATTATTAAGTATTTATTTTGAAATTAATATTTATATGATATAAAAAAAAATTATCAACTTATCACCATCATTAAAGATTTCAATAACAATTAACTTTTAACATTCCACTGAAAATAAAAAATTAAAATTTCAGCTTGAACAATAACATAAAGATTGCATTAAAAATGACCTTTGTGGATCATTCGTTAAAATTACATGAAAAAGGGTCATGTGAAGTATTAATAGTGCTGGTAATTTTTGTGATTTTACAACTCTTAGCTATTATATATTTTTATTAGTTTTTTAATGTATTACTATTTTTTTAATAAACTTTATTAGTTTTTTTATGTAATTTTGTTTATTTTCTATTGTATTTTAATTTGCAATTTATTGGATATAACATGGAGTTTTAACAAAAATGTGATAAAAATAATTGAAATTTTGATAAATATATGTTAATAATTATATTTTTGGACAAAAATAATATTATTAATAGTGAAATTTGAAGAATGAATAGTAATTTAAAGAATACTATGATTTGAATGAAAATATCAGACGCATCATCTGCAAATCCAAAAAGATACCAAATGAAGATGAAAATGAAAGGAGTGAAGTTTGAATGCTCCAAGGTCAACGAGGTCCAAAAGCTGCAAGCAGATGCCTAGATTGAGCTTGTAAACAAATCTATGGTTTGAATCTAAAAAATTAGCAGATTTATAAATTATTAATTTAAATACGAATTTGTTAATACATACAATAAGATGTAAATTTAAAATATATAAAATTTAATTCAACTCAACTTAACAAAGTTTAATATAATTTAAAATTGAGTAATGCTATATACCATCAAATTTTTTATCCATTTGTATCTCCAAATCTGATGTAACATCATGTAATGTCTTTAAGTGCTCAAAAACACCACAAATTGACACTATGAAGATACAAATTAGGGATTCATGGCATTTTCTTCAAAATTGATAAACTATATAAATTTAAAATATATTCATTTTATTGTAATAGATAAATAAAATTTATATATGTGTTATATATAATCGGTCGACTTAGCTTAACCCATACTCAATCAATTTAACTGAGCGACTTATCGAATTTGGCGATAAATAGAATTTATTTAAATCAAATTCAAATGAAGACCCAATCCACTTATACACTTATATAAAGTATTTAGTCATGTTGGAGAAAATATATCACGACCCGAAACCCACCCTGTGTGGATCTCGCATCGCGACCGCCACCCTTGGGCCCGGGGACCCTAAGGCGAAGGCTCACATAAGCAGCGGTATCGGATGGCAGTGCGACCTGTGTTTTGCGGAAGCGTGAAAAAAACTTTTTCTTTTCTTTTCTTATTTTAATATTTCGCACATTCGTTCAGTACTGCCGCTCTTGGCATTGGTACACATGATTTAGCATTCAGAGCATAATAAAAACTTAAGGACTTTATAATTACAGTCATATTCAGTTGCCCCGTGGGACTTAATACATAACAGTGTACCATTTTACTAATACAAAAGTTACTACTAAGAGTTCATAGTGCTTAACAATCTTTCCAAAAACAGCCCGACTTATCATCCTCAAAATTGATGCTGCCGTCAGTCACCTGAAAGGGGGGATTAGATAAAAATTCAGTAAGCTAATCTAAGCTTGTGAGTAATTCCAGTATTTGTCATGGGGTTTCAATTGGCAGTGGTTTAGCACATGAGAGTTGATAAAACAATCGCTACCAATTGCTCATATACTTTAAACACAGAATAAATGCATTCCTTAAAACAGATAGCTTTGAAACATTTAAAGTATTCAAGCTAAACTTATACATATGTACTTCAAAACATGTAGGTATGCATAATGAAAATGAGGGTAAAACCTGTTTCCATTTTCAACATAACATCTTATCACTTTCATTAGTGGAATCCGTTTCGAACCAGACTCCCATTTTACTTATATGTGAAGATATCTGGTGCTTGGGGGATTAGATCCTACTACCTGGCAATTTACAGTTCAATTGAATTCCGAAGAACCCAAAATCCTGTCTGTTATAGGTCAATTGAGTTTTAAAGAAACCCAAAATCCTGTCTGTGTGCTTATACACTGTTTATCTTGCATTTAAATATGTTTTCTCATGACTATTTCAATAGATACTTTTCATGAGCAATTTAAAACATCATGTTCATGACTTCATGATAAAATCTTCATATACTTGAAATAAACAAATTCAGAATATTTAACAAGAATTGCATTTTAACTTAGACATGCTGAAATACATTTTAAGAAAAACTGTTGTGGAAACCAATCACTGAGCATGTCACAATAGGGTTATAAGAATAGAACAATTTAAACTGAAATCATGTAAATACTGAATTTGGAATTCAAATACTTCGTATCTTTTGAACTTAAAACTTTTTCAAATCCATGGAGTTAAATCTCCACTTCAAATACAGGGTTACTCACCTTATGTGTTTGGGCCGGCTCTATTGAGGTGCCTTCCCCTTGCCTTTTCTTAACCTAAAACAATTTATGAAAATTACATAAATTCCACATGTACTTAATCAACTTGTGATCTTTCTTATTCTTAAACTGTGTAAGCCTACTTTTTATAATAAGTTTATCCTTAAGAATTGAACTAACTCAATTCGCTTTATTGTTGAATCTCATGTCTATTTACTTATATATATATATATATATATATATATATATACTTATCTATAATAGGTATTACCTGTGACGCATGTCATTTAGCGTCTCCGTATTTTCTCATTCTTCTTCCTCTTTTTCTTCCTTTAATTTTTCCTCAGCAAGTCTCCTTGCCGCAAGCTTCTTTCATGAGTCGCCCCATTGGTACTATAGGGGCTTTGTATATGAATGGCATGATATAGACGATTTGGCATGTCTTAGCTATCCTTATCTTTCGGTTGATTACCTTTTGTTGCCATAAGAGTCCATCCATGAAGTCTTGTTGCGTTTTATCCATTATAATTTACTTGTACTTTAGCCTAAAACACAATTTAACTTGTTAGGAATTAATTCATTTTTAACTATACTCTTCTGGTAGTTTCATTAATTTTAAGTTTGACTTATTTACTTCACATGTTTACGTGTCGTGTCTTTCAGTGTTTTATTTCGAAATACGAATCTTACTACTTAGTTTAGTACATAGGGCAACGTTCTAATTTACCGTCACTTGACTTATGCTATTCATCAAATTTTATGTCTCTTCATACTAGGCACTTCTTTTGGTCAAATAGACTCTACCATTGAGTCCGGAACGTCGAAAAAAGTCGATTTAGGCTTTCGCGAAATTCCATTTGGCTTTAGGGGCACCAAGGGCAAAATGGTAATTTTACTCCTTTACGTGTCTTTATTTTTCGGGACCTTATCTCGTGACATGGACCTCACCATTGGTCTCAGAAGGTCCGAGATAGTAAGAATACACTAATAACTTGTTTAATTTGGACACCGGGCCTTTTCGTCATTATTTAATTCAATTAATTTAAATTATTTAATTATTATATATATATATATATATATTTGTTGCATAAATGGACGGGTGAGAATTGGTGACACAGTGAATAGCACGTGTCACCCCCTCTCCTTTAGGTCATGGGTTCAACTTTAGGGGCGCGCAGCCCCTCTTTTTTTTTTTTTTTTTTTTTTTCTGATTTTCCTTGACCCAAACAGCGGATAACCCTCTAAAACACGAGTAGGTTACCCTATTTGCATACAGGTTTATTAAATTGGCTCATAAACGCGTAACCAAATAGGTTGGATTACGGTTTTAAAACCCTTAAGCCAAAACGGTGCCGTTCCATTTATGCGGTGGCCCTTCCCCCTTTATAACACGTGTCCGAGTCAACAAGCTTAACTCGGATTGAGTTGGCGAGTTGACTCATCGTCTCCTTCATCAACCTAACCACTGTTGCCCTAGATTCTGGTTTTCCTTTTCTTCAATTTCGTGAGTTTTTAACCATTCCAGGCCCTCTGTTTTTATTCTAACCCGTTTCTAAAACATCAAGGGTTGGTTTGGCATTCATATTAAAGCTCAAACTAAGCTCAACAGTTCGGTTAAAGGTTTGATAACCAAACATGTATCTCAATCATTTATGCTCATTTCTTCATTATTTCATGTGTGACTTGGCCCATTTTGTTCCTCTTATCAAGGGGTTTAATTCCCCATTCCTTAAACTTGATTTAGGAGTCCATTTTTTAGGTTGGGTTTCAAACCCAAAACCTGCAACTCCTATTTCTAGGGTTTTCTTTGGTCTTTTTGATCATGGTGTAGTGTTTTTAAAACACTTGGAAGGTGTAGTTGAGGTTCCAATAGGTTAAATGGGGTTTGGTTGCCATGATTTCAAACCTGCTTTCACAAGGTCCTTTAATGGTTGTTTCTCATGGGTCTTGCATTTTAGGCTGTTTTAGAGTTCATTTTTCATGTCTGGTTAAGCTTCAATACATCCTAAACATCGTATATACATAATCAAGACTTAAACAGTTTATACTTATGTAAAATTATAGAGAGAGAAAATAATGAGTTTTATGGTTTCTCACCTTTTTCTCTTGATTCTCTTCTCCTCTTTCCTTCTGAATCCTTCTTCTAAACTCCTTGCTCCCTTTTCTTTTGATTCTTTTCTTAAGAAGTAAGTATGCAGTGCATGCACCTGCTTTTATATCCATTCCACCACCCCCTCTCTCTCTCTCTCTACATGACCTCACAACCCTAATCAGTCTCCCTTATCAGCTTCCTTTCCCATCCAATTAATTCTTCTTTTTCTCTTTTCAGCTTGCATTAATTGGATGGTAGATATTTGTATTATATATGTATATTATATATTCACACACACTAACTCACAGCCGACGCTCACACACACTAGCTCACAGTTCTGCACACACATGTATATACATACTTACATGTACATATATATTTTCATTTAATATATATATGTATATATATATATATTTATGTGTAATGTTATTGTGTATATATATATATATATATATATATATATATACTTATGTATACATACATTTGGTAATATACACACTGGTAATATACACACACACCCTACACACTAAGTGTGTGTATTTGTATACGTTAATACATATATATATATATATATATATATATTATCTTATGTATATAGTGTAATTTTTAACTAAGTTAATTTTTAACTATTGTTCGTTACCTCATAATGCGTGCCATATGACCCAATATTTTGGGTTGGGGTATTACATAATATGTCTTCTAGAGTTAATTGGTGTTAAGTCCATTAAAAGATGCTAAATTATTGTAATGTTCATACAAGATCTTTTATTAGTGTAGAACCCAATGGGTTATTTTATTTTTTGACCTGAGATCCATTTTGAAATGGTTTTGAGTACAACTAATTAACTAAATTAATTATAAAATTAATTAATTGTCTCACAAAGTTGTGAAAATAATCCCAAATACAATTTTTCTAATTAATCAACTAATTAGGTAGAAATTATTGAACTAAACGATAAAATAAGTGTTCTATTAAATACAAACTTTTAATAATGAATTTCAAATAATATATGGCCAACTGCTTAACAATAGATATTAATCAATAATAATACCAAACATTGTCAAGAGAAAGAGAGAGAGGGAGTAAGAGATATAATGTTGAGTCTTACATAGGAAACTCTCATGGAAAAAAAAACACACCTACAAGAAAATTCTCTATGAATCCAACCCAATACAAAGATACACAAGACCTTGATTCAACTAACCTTACTAATGCCCTTTGTAGTCTTGTCATTAGCCAATTAGCCAATTGTCCATAGTCCTTTCGTTGTGATCTTTCGTATTATCAATTGTGCCTTCACCAGTGATCTTTTCTACAATACCACCAATCTGATCTTCACGGATTAACACTCTGTGTTATGATAAAAATTGAATCTAAGACTCGATTCTTAGATGCAAAAGCTTCACAATAACCTTCGTGAAAATAGACTATATGAAATCCTAATCTGAATATATATTTAGACTGAAAAGATTTATGAAAAGCAACTAAGCACTTAATAAAGAAAGACACAAGTTATGAAAACCTAACTCTCTCTCTTCTCTCTTTTGTGTATTTTGCTAATTTCGCACATAGGTATAGGCAACTAAATCCTTATACAATTCATAATAAAGAACAGACAATCAAAAGTCACAAAATTCCTACATGTGTTTGAATGGAAACTGTTGCTCCATTTGGACAAGAACTGCTTTTTCATTCGGATGAGAATGTTACTGAAAATATTTTTCTAATTTTTATAGATATGTTGTAAGATTTTCAAGTAAAGTTCAATGTCGGTAATAAATAAGTTTAAAAGTTTCCAAAATAAATATTTTAACAAAAATTTTATTAACCTATAGTCAAAACTAACTCACTTAGGATTAAAATAATAATAGTAAAAATCTAGAGTAATAAAAATAAAAAATAAAATAAAAAAAATAATTAAAAAAAAATTCTACGCAAAAACTCCTTTTTTTTTTTGATAATTTCAAGAACGAAATAAGGATCACAAGAAGTACAAAAATCAACTAGAATCACTCCCCGGAAACGGCGCCAAAATTTGGTGTGATGTCGCAAGCAACCAAAAAATAAAACCTAAACTCCTAAAAATATATGTAGTAGTGGAGTAAGGATCGTTCCTACGGAGAGTTTCTAGCCTAATTTTATGCTATGTGAACAAGGATTGGGGGGGGGGGGTTTGAGTATAAGGAAAACAATTTAAAAAAAAAAATAACTAAAGAACAATTTAAATTAAAGTATCAAAATCAATTAAAAGAACAAACATTGATCTAAGTCAACATCCACTATCGAAATTTTACAACTGATCATCGATGCAAGTATATATCAATTCACACTTTGAATATTCACCGTTGGAATTATTTTCCTATCTCTTCTTAGTCACAGTTAATTAGAAAACAAGTGATCTAATTAACACTAAACAACAGAAGACAAGCGCTAAAGGTTTAATCTAGTAGTAGCCTTAAGAATTAGAGAGATCGATGAAGCTAAACAACACAAGCTGAAGCAGTTGTATTTAATTTAAGCGAGCGTTCTTCCTAAGATCCAGTAATTTCTAACACAGAAAATCATTAAATCTTAATTGCTTCACAAATTAGAGGGATCAAACAATTATGGATTTGATATCTACCTAGCAGTAGATTGCAATGAATAATAAACTAGTAAGCCTCCTAGTAATTAAACGAGACAATCATGAAAATAAGCACAGAAGAACATCTGATACTGAAAGCATAAGTTGAATAATAAAAACAAATTAGATCTCACAGTTTTATTAATTCCGAGGCTTCCATTTCATTCGACCAATTATAAAAATTCAGCCACGCAGGGCCATGAAAACTTGAAGGAGAAATTAGAGAAGAAGAAGAAGAAGAAAGAGAGTGGCGTCAAATCTGATCTCCTCCTCCTTTTACAGATTAATTCAGTGTTTAAAGTCTAATCAAACTCCTAAACATATTATAAATATTATCCTAAAATAAAAATATCCAAATCTAACTAATTAAGGAAATT
This sequence comes from Nyssa sinensis, assembly GCA_008638375.1. Taxonomy (NCBI): domain Eukaryota; kingdom Viridiplantae; phylum Streptophyta; class Magnoliopsida; order Cornales; family Nyssaceae; genus Nyssa; species Nyssa sinensis. The sequence continues at coordinate 23,795,646 of CM018032.1, forward strand.
ATTAAAAATAAAATAAAGTCCTAATATAACTAGGAAAGTGGTGTTTTCAGCTGTGCACCAAGTCTGGAATTTCTGAAAATAAATCGCATGGACTCGCGCATTAAAATTTCGCGCAGCTAAGGAACGTTAGCAGTGTAGGTATAGCAACTTTAAGCCAGAGTTGACCTTGATTCAGCCTGAATCTCTTAACACTTAAAACATAAAAGTTGTATAACTTTTTCTTGGATTTCTATATCATCTTGAATCATCTCAATCGGAGCTCAGATGAGAGAGTTATGCCCAGATTACGAAGCGACGTCAAAATTATCCAGAATTGCCCAATTAGCTTCGTTTTGCACTTAACGCCTCCATTTGTATCCTAAATCAAAATATAAGAATAATGAGTACATTTAGGCACCAAATAAGCATAAAATACTAAACATTAAAGGAGAAAAAATATGACATTTTTCATTCTCTCATCATAGGCGAAAATAATTTTTTTGAAAAAATATCATTTAAAATAATTTTAAGAACTTTGGTTAAAGTAGAATGTCGAATTGAGGCGTTTTGGGATGGGTTATAGTGTAACGGGGTCCCGCAACTCATTAAGGGTAAAATGGTCTTTTTATCCCTTAGCCCTTTATTATAAATACAGCTCTTAAGAGTTAGAATTATCAGAAAATGCTGGAGAAAACACAGCAGGTCGTGGTTGGAGAGAAAAGGTGAGAAAAACCTAGTTTTTCCAACTTTCTACCTTCCAAATCCCATCTTTACCCTTGGAATTTCACAAGGTTTTCTTCTAGGAAGTTGTTCCCCACCTCAAAGGCTACATTCTTACAGATTGGTTCGGCTGCATAGCGAGCACAACTCCTTAGGGTTGAAAAAAATCCTTTAGGCATGATATTTTGCTAAATAAAGAATAGAGTTAAGTTTAAGAGTGTTTTTATATATTAATTGTATGACTTACATGCTTACTTGTTGTTAGAAAACCACTTAGCATACAGTTACTTTGAAAACCTAGGGTTGGTACCTTGTGTACTTATGTATTCTTTGGAAATTTGGTGAAGTAATGAACATGTAACTTGAATATATGTATAATTCATTGCATTCTACCTTATGTTCATGTAGTCAAAGTCTTATGGTTTGAAAGTTATGCTTTGCTCAATGTATTGGTACTTTGTGTACTTGTGTAATCTTTGAGAATTTGGTAAGGTTGTGAATATGTAACATAATTATATGTGTAGTTGATTGGATTATATTCTATGTTCATGTAGACAAAGTTTTGTGGTTTAAAAGTTATACCTTGGTTTATGTATGATGCATTATTTAAGCCACACTCCTAGGTTTGATAAATGTCTCATTGAAATTGCATAGAAAAATCAAGGCATCTTGTATAACACCAAAGTCTAGGAGCATAGAGGAGGAGGAAAGTGGATTTTGATGTATATTTAGCCTAAGGGCTATATCTTGTATGTAAGGGCATAAGTCCCATGAAGTTTATTGCATGTTAAAAACTTAGACCTTGTGTAACCTATGAACTAAATTTTATGTTGGATGGTATGAAATTGAGTATTAAATGTAAATGAAGAGCATAGAGTTCCAGGTAGTTACTTGTTTTTAAAATATGGAAAATTTAGCTTGCAACACTTTGGAAAAAAATGAAGAAAATGAAGAAAATAGGTTGCAGCAAGTATATTGTAGCTACAGGAACTGGACCAGCAACAGCCCAACCCACGCCTGCGCGCCATGCTGCACGCCCTGCTACGCGTGCACCTGCACGCTTGACTGCCCTCCGCTAGCTCGCCGCGCCCACGCTGCTGCCTTGCCCGTGTGCGCACCTGTTGCCTGGGCATGCCATGACTTGCCTTCTAAGGCTATTTTGAGACCATTCTTTCCTATGTTTGACACCACTTTTTGGAGCCCCTTTTTGGCCACTTTTGGCCATTATACCAAGCCATGTTGGGCACTTTTTTGGGACACATTTTAGTTATTATGCAATGCCATGTTTGGCCACTTTCTTAGACCACCTTAGGTAGGATTTTTGACCTATTCTTGGTCTATACGTTAGGGCATTTGGGGCCCATTTGGACCATTGTTCCAAGACACATTTGAGACATTTTTGGGACTATCTCGGGGGCCATGCTTGAACATGACTTAGACTATTTTGACTATTGGTCGGGAGGTATTTGATTGTTATTTAAAACCCATCTTGGGTGAGTCTAGTTAGCAAATTTTCATTCTTAATTTTGGAGAAACATGGAAAAATTAATGTGTAATCAACTAAATCCGTTTAATGGTCTTTTATTATTTTTTCTTAATTTTTTTCCATTCACTCCCCTCGTTTTAGAAATTCGAGGTGTGACAACTTGGTATCACTAAATCTGTTTAATGGTCTTTTATTAATTTTTCTTAATTTTTTTCCATTCACTCCCCGAGTTTTAGAAATTCGGGGCGTGACACTCATGATTGATTATTGTGACCTCTACTATTCATTGGCTATTGTGGCATTTTATCCTTATTAGCTATCACAGCACCTTATCCTATGATTGGCCATCATGTTCACACTCATGTTATCTTAGATTCATATTCTTTCTATGTTAACCCTAACTAGTGTCAGATATGGGAATTTACTTACTGAGTTTCGTTAGCTCACTCCGACTTACTTATTGTTTAAGTAGGGACGCTACAAGACCGTAGTAGGAGTCCAAGAGCATAGGAGGACATTTTGCAGAATGTATTAGTTATGATGTAGTTCTCCTATGTATTCACCACCTAAGGGTGGTGTTATGTTGATTCCTATTTTGACAATGTAGAACCATATTATGTATTTAAGACTTTCGCTGATTTACTATTTAAGTTTTATATTATACATTTTTGTCATTGATACAAGGAAAGAAAAAGTAGGGACGGCCACAAGGTTGGCCCCGCGATACGAGATCTGTATAAGGTGGGTTTCAGGTTGTGACAGCTAGAGCCAGGTGGCAATAGAGATAGAAGACATGGATCCTCGCTCTTCAAGCCAGGTGCAGGCTCACAAAATTCAAGGACAGGGCCTAGTAAAAGAAAGGTCAATCACAACAATAGGGGCGCACCTAAATGCCCCACCTGCTAGAGAATCTATAGGGGACCGTTTCGCAAGAACACTAATGCCTGTTTCATTTGCGGCCAGACTGGACATTTCATGAGGGATTGTCCCAAGTGTGGCAGGTCTATTTTCAGCTCCGCACCTGCTACATCAGCCTCTATCACATGACCTCAGACCAGAAATAAAGGACCAAGAAACGATCAATAGCGCCCGGGAAGGGTCTTCTCTATCACACTAGGGGATGTTCAAGCTACCACCTCAATGGTTGCAGGTACCCTTATAGTTTGTTCCCAACCTGCACATGTTCTATTTTATACCGGTTCTACACATTCATTCATATTTCCCACATTTTCTGCCAAGTTGAACTTAGAAGCTGAACCCCTAGGCTATATGTTGACTGTTTCAATTCCTTCAAGGGAATCACTATTGGGGACTATTATACATAGATCATGTGATATAGAAATCATGGGTACCCAGTTAGTTGCTGATCTGATACCTTTAGAGATCTGCGGATTCGAGGTGATCCTCTACATGGATTGGTCGATTACGAATCACACTACCATCAATTGTGTAGCCAAGAGAGTCCATATTCAGAATCCAGGGCAGCCGAGCATCATGGTTGAGGGGATGGGAGTAACCTCTCTACCTTATTTTGTTTCATCTATTCAGGCATCTGCTCCGCAAGGGATGTCATGGTTTCTTGTGTAGCATTATTGACACCCGCTCACAAGAACCCATTATAGATCAGATTCCTGTTGCTAGAGAGTTCCTCGACGTATTCTTGGATGATTTGCCTGGAATAACTGTTGATCGGGAAATCGAGTTCAGCATTGACGTACTTCTTGGCACTTCACCTGTATCTAGGACCTCGTACCAAATGGCACTAGTAAAGCTAAAGAAACTAAAATTGCATGTGTAAAAGTTGCTGGACAAGGGTTTTATATGACCCAAATCTTCATCATGGGGTGCCCCAGTGTTATTTGTTAAGAAGAAGGATGGGACTATGTGGCTGTGCATCGATTATAGAGAGTTGAACAAAGTTACCATCAAGAACAAGTACCTTCTACCAAGGGTAGATGATTTATTTGATCAGTTGAAAGAGGCATAGATCTTTTCAAAGATTGACTTAAGGTTAGGATACCATTAGTTGAAAGTCAAGCCCGCAGATGTGGAAAAGATGGCATTCAAAACCTATTATGGACATTATAAGTTCTAGCAATGCCTTTTAGGGTGACCAATGCCCCAGCTGCATTCATGGACTTAATGAATAGGATTTTCAAGTTATATCTAGATGACTTCGTGATTATATTCATTGATGATATCTTAGTTTATTCTAAGAACCCAGAAGAGCACAAAGTACATTTGAGGAAAGTTTTGCAAAAGCTACGGGAGTAGAAGTTGTATGCCAATCTGAAAAAAGTGTGAGTTTTGGCTCCCCAACATCTCATTTCTTGGATACGTGATCACTAAAGATGGGATCTCAGTAGATTCCCAAAATATAGAAGCCATTGTAAATTGGTCACGGGCAACCAGTATCATAGAAGTCCGTAGTTTTATGGGATTAGCCAGCTATTACAGAAGATTTGTCAAGGACTTTTCTAAGATAGCAACACCAATCACCTAGCTGACTCGAAAAAATATCCCATTTGTGTGGATTGAAGAAAGAGAGAAAAGTATCTAAAAGCTAAAGAACTGTCTAGTATCAGCTCCGATTTTGACAGTACTAGATGGGACAGAAGGCTTTGTGATCTATAGTGACGCATCATACAAAGGCTTAGGGTGTGTTCTAATGCAGAAGGGCAAGGTAGTGGCCCATACCTCGTGGCAATTGAGACCATATGAGAAGAATTACCTAACTTATGACCTTGAACTTGCAGCCATCGTGTTTGCACTAAAGATCTAGAGGCATTATCTTTATGGAGCAACATGTGAGATTTTTACAGACCACAAAAGCCTCAAATATCTGTTTACACAAAGAGAGCTCAACATGAGATAGCGTCGATGGTTGGAGTTGATCAAGGATTACACGCTCGACATACAGTACCACCTAGGAAAGGCTAATGTGGTGGCAAATACCCACAGCAGGAAGTCTTGCTTGCCTATTGATTACACAGCGGGAGCTGTTGAAGGAGTTGGAGAGGATGGAGATAGTAGTGGTTCTTCTAGGCTCCAGAGCAATGCTTGCCAATGTGACGGTTAAACTGACGATTGTGGATAAGATTATGGAGTTTCAGACTCGAGATGAGAAGTTAGTCAAACTTCGAGAAGATGCTGAGGCAGGTAGAAATCTGAAATTTGTTGTTTGGGATGAGGTGTTATGTTTTTGAGGAAGAATCTATGTGCCAGATATGCTTGAGATTAGAAAGGAAATCCTTGATGGGGTGCACAACTCGAAGTTTTCCATACACCCAAGCAACACCAAAATGTACCACAATGTCCAAAGTACTTATTAGTGGTCAGGCATGAAGAGGGACATCGCTGAGTACATAGCATGATGTGTCAAGTGCTAGCAAGTCAAAGCCAAACATCAGAAGCCTAGTGGACTTTTGTAACTACTCTCGATACCTGAGTAGAAATGGGAGTATATCACTATGGATGTTGTGTCAAGGTTGCCCAGGACGCCGCAGGGGAGTGATTCTATATGGGTGATTGTGGACAGGTTAACAAAGACAACACACTTCCTTAGGACCAAGATAACTCAGACACTGGAGCGATTGGCAACACTCTATATTCGAGAAATTGTTTGGTTACATGGTGTCCCAGTTTTTATAGTGTCTGATCGAGACCCAAGATTCGTGTCCCAATTTTGGAGCAGCTTATAGAAAGTAATGGGCAAGAAGCTTAGTCTTAGTACCACCTACCACCCAAAGACTAATGGATAGTCTGAGAGAACGATACAAACCTTGGAGGACATGCTATGTTTTTGTGTCATTGACTTCAAGGGAAGTTGGGAGGAACAACTACCACTAGTGGAGTTCACGTACAATAATAGCTATTAGTCCACTATTGGTATGACACCATATGAGGTACTATACGATAGGAAGTGCTGATCTCCTTTGTACTGGACAAAAGTAGGGGAAAGGACGTTGTTTAGTCTAGAGATAGTAGAACAGACGATAGAAAAGATCGAGTTGATTAAGCAATGATTATTGGCAACTCAAAGCCAGCCAGAAGAGTAATGCTAATGTCTGAAGAATGGAGCTAGAATTTGAAGTGGGCGATTATGTGTTTCTGAAAGTGTCATCTATGACGGGCAAAGTGAGATTTGGTTAGAATGGGAAGCTAAGACCTTGCTACATCGGATCATTTGAGGTTATAGGATGAGTCAGACCAGTGGCATACCGACTAGCCCTACCATTAGAGTTAGGTGCATGTGCACAATGTCTTCCATGTTTCTATGTTGAGAAAGTACTTGCACAATCCAGACCAAGTGGTTGAGCACGAGCCCCTGGATGTCCAAGAAGATTTGACTTATATTGAACAACCAGTACAGATATTGGATCACCGGGAGCAAGTTTTGCTGAACAAGACTATTCTGCTAGTGAAAGTGCTATGGAGGAATCATCAGATCGAGGAAGCCACATAGGAGCGAGATGATGAGATTCTCACCAAGTACCCATAACTTTTTGCGTTATGAGGTAGCCAAGTTTGGGGGCCAAACTTTCCTAAGAGTGGGAGAATGTAATATCCCGACCCAATCAAGCAAAGTAAATTACTTTAATACTGATTTTATGAGCTTAAATATATATTAATTTATTTGATATTTTACATTGAAACTAGTAGGTCAGTAAATGTTAAAATTAGTACAAAATTGGACAAATTAGAGCGAGGCGCGAATAAAACAAAATTTAATCAAATTTGTTGATAAATACAAAATATTCTTGTTCAAATAAAACACAATATAATATGTCAAAAATAAAAAGTATGACATAAAAATTTAGCACAACAAAAATTAAAAAGCAAGACGAGAATACTAAGGGATTTTTAAAGCAACTAAGACACAATTTCAAAATCTGACAAATAATGCCTAAAATGCCAAACAAGGCATAAGAGGGAAAAAAGGGAAAAAATGAGGCAAAAAGGGTGGCCAAAGGGTTTGAACCCTAGACCAAAACAAAAGAAAAGAAACCTAAAGACAAAAAAAAAATACCAATTGGGCTACAAACACTTTTCTGCTATATAATGCATATGATTTGTATATATGCCCTAATAAGTCTCAATTTCTGCATGCTTAAAATTGAGGTGCTAGCACCCTATTGGGCTACCTCCTTACCTAGTTACATGACATGCAACACCTCAGCCCACGTCAGCCTTACATATGTGTGTGTGTGTGTGTGTGTGTATATATATATGATGGCGATGATATGTATATATATATATCCATAGTGTGTGTGTGTGTGTGTGTTGTACATGCATTACGAGAGAAGAAATAGACCCAAGGTGTATGTGTTTAGTGTGTGTTTACTATGCATGTGCGTGATAAAGAGATAGGGTGAAGTAGAGAGAGAAAAAAAAAAGAAGAAGAAGAAGAAGAGAAGGAGGAAAAAAGGAAGGCTACCTGCATGCACCTTGAGGATTGGAATTGGGTTCTAGTAGCTTGAAGTGAGAGAGAAGAACCACCATTTGAAGGTAAACAACTTCAAATTCTGATTTTCTCTCTTAGATTAAATAGAGTAATATGACACTATTTATGTTGTGAAAGATACTAGGTTGCATGCATGTAGTTATAGTGTATAAAACCAATGAAAATGAATGAAATGACATAGTCTAAAATAAAGAAATTGGAAGGACAAACATTGATGAACCTCCAAAAATCTAGACCTGAACCAATGTTGATTTAACCCATTTTTTACACTTAAAACTCCAACTAGACATTGTGAGGGTTATAAAACCCTAGGCCGCGACCAAAACCATTAAAGGAAGGCCATGGAAAAACAAGTTACAGACCACAGTCCAAAGACCCAACCTCTAAAATAGAACCCTAGCCTTAATTTTTGGATTAGGGATTGAATCCCTATGATGTGAGGATCATCACAAGCCAAACCTCATCAAATTTGATGGAGGAATGTGCATGTACGAAGCAATTTTTAGAAACCACCATAGAAGCTTGACCGAGCTCTTGAGACTATCTCAATACTCCCAACCAATGCCAAAATGACCTTTATTGTTCTAAGAGTCCATAAGATTTGAAAGCAGTCAAAAAGAAGTTCTAAAACTCCATGAAATAAAAGATTAAAAAACCTGCACTTTTAGGGCAACACTGGCTATTTCAATGGGGAAGATGAATAGGAAAGGGTCGGGTCGGGTTGGGTCAGATTCAGGTTCAGGTCAGGACCCGCCCTATCGCGTAAATGAGTTTAGTGGAACGAGACCGTTTAGTTTAGTTTTAAATTTAAAATAGAAACTGTTCTATTTGGCTACATGGATAAGGGGCTGATTTAATAACCGAGAATGGAATAGGGATAGCCTATCCCTAAACCAATCCTTATCCACATTGTTTGGCTTAACAAAAATTAGAAAAAAAATATAAGAACTAAGGTTAGGTGGTTTCGACCCACTGACGTGTGCGTGTGTGTGGATCCTATTCCAAATGTGTGAACCACTGTGCCTCTGAGGCACTTGGTTAAAATAGTATCTAAATAAACATATAATATAAAATAATATGATTAAATTAATTTAAATTAGTAAAGTATTTCCAATGTCCGAATAAAATAAAAGGCAGTGTAACCCAACATTTTTGGGTATTCCATACTTAATGGCAGAGTCCAAATTGTGAAATTAAATCTCAAAAAATGTAAATGGACAAACTGGGTTAATTTCAAAAATATAAGGCCAAATAAAGATACCAAATGACCTCCAAAAATTATGAGAATACGTACCTTAGACTTTTTCGACGTTTTGGACTCAACGGTTGAGTTTGTTTTGTCAAATTAAATATCTAAAATACTGATATATGAAATGGGCTATTTTTAGGATACTCTAAAAATACGACAATGCTACCAAGAGGGGGAAAATAAGCCCATAGACTTAAAATACGACACATGAAATTAAAAGACAGTAAATTCCCCTTGTGAGCCTATCCTTGGATATCTGATGATACATTATTTGATTGATGATATGCTTACTTGCCTATCTTTGGACTTGAATTTTTATCTTGTGATTGTAGCAGCTAATTATTGTATAGGCCAATCCCTATTGTTGGTTTGCTTGTTCTACCTTAGGTTGTGCCTTTGGGACCTACGGGGCATTTTATTGATTCACATGCTTGGTGAATGGTTTCTATGATGTTCTATCTTTCGTATGCTATTGTCATATTATCCTTGGTTTTCTATTGTTCATTATCCTTTTTTTGGATTAACCCTGACCCATGGCAGAGCGAGGGGAATTACTTACTGAGCTAAGTTAGCTCACTCTAGTTATGACATTTTTTTTAGGACAACAAAATTATAAAAGGACTATCAGACGTACATATCGAGTAGATGCCACATTTTACTACGAATTTTCCTTTTGTAAGTATAGTGGACGCGTTCGCTATCATTGTAATAGACTAAGTTTAGTGTAGTCTTAGTTCTCCCATGTGTCCACGCCTTGGGTATGTTTTTGAGGATCTGTAAACTAAATACTTTTTTTTTTGGGCATGTACAAGTATACCTTGATGATGATATTAGATTAGCTAATGACATGACATGCAGTTGATGATTAATTAAGTAATGTTTGAGATCCTTTGGCAGGGGACGGCTTGCGAGCCGCTGCCCTTGGTCGCGGGCCCCTAATCCACACAGAATGGGTTATGAGTCGTGACATAAAGCAACAATATAACTTAAACTAAGTTTAGAAACTAACCTAACCCAATAGTGCGCCATAACCATGGTTTAGCCATCACTCAAAATAAGGTCAAAATCAAGCCCTAGGTCAACTTGGCCTAACTTGGGTTAACGAGACTGACAGTTAAATGATCAATATATCACTAACTTAAGAATGGGACAACCATTACATTAAATATTAAGAATTATTAAATAAATTAATTATTGAAAAATTATGAAAAAAAATAGAAAAATAAATGTACAAAATATCATGAGAAATAAAAAGAATGTGAAAAATTATTTTATGCATTATACGACCTAAAATGAAAAAAATAAAAAAATAAAAAAGAAACTAAATACATGAAAAATAATTAGAATTTATTTTAAGGGGTCATGTGCCTTACACATGATGGAGATAACTCAAACACACACCAAGTGTGTATTAATGTGTGAATAAGAGAGCATATATATGAATTACTATATATATAAGAGATAATTACACTTCTCCTGAGGTTTCTGACAATTACAGAAACCTCTCTTATAGTTTCTGAAATAACACTGTCCCCCTTGTCAGTCTTTTCTCCTTAACTCCGTTAACGGAATTAGTAAATTACTAATTTACCCTTGTATTTTACCTCCTCTCTCTCTCTCTCTCTCTCTCTCTCTCGGTCTCTTTCAACCTCGTGCCTTCTCGTTTAACTCTTCATCTCATGTATATCATATTCATACATACATACAGAAAAGCCTTCAGCCTTCAATTCCATACGTTTCAAAATCACAAATTCTCTGATGAAATTCTCTCAATATCCATGCAACTCTCTCTTTTCTCCCCAATTAATCTCTCTCTCTAAAACCACCAACTCTCTTCATAATTTCCAGATCTATGCTCAGAAACCCTACACCCAAACCTGACCGATCCATATCTTCATAATACAATATTCAATTTGGATATCATATTCAGATTTGTTAAAACCCTATAATTCGATTCAATGAAGGGCTCGAGTCGGTGGTTCACGATTGGGCTCGTGTCGGCATAGTACTCATCGAAGATATGGATCAAGCACACACACACACACATATATATATATATTTATGCATTTTTGTATGTATTTGGTGCTGATATTTTGAGGGTTGTGGGTTGATTTGCAGATGCTTTGATGGCTAGAAGGAATGCGTTGTTGACAATCTGAAGCATCTCTTTTCCCTTTCCTTTCAGTTATTCTCTTGGATCCCAATTTTGACTCGAAAGTGTCCACATTTTGCTCTATTTAAAGCATATTTGGTTTCCCCTTTACATCATAATCATGGAATTCTTCATAATTACGTTTTTGAAATTCATTTGCAAAAATCTATTTGAATGTGGATGTGCATGTGATCTGTCTATCAATTAACGAGCTCTATTACTCCTTTTTCTTGTAACAGCAGTTTATTCAAGAGCTTTACTTCAAGCTCAAATAGTTCAAGCTCTAAACAAGAACATCGTTGACATGACTTTTCATACCCAGCCTCCTTAGGGTTCATTTAATCGTCTCAAGTCATCTTTCTCCAAAACTGTAAAGATCCAAATTTTTGGATTAAAAATCTTCATTTCATAAATTTGTGTGTGTATGAGATTTGTATTATTTATGTGTAGATATATATATATATATGGTAGAATATGTATATAATATATAATGTATTGTATATATGTATGTGTAGTGAATTGTATATGTATATATATACTAAACGGAAGTGGGAAACAACAGGTTACATGTGTGTACTGTTATGTGAGCAGTGTGTGTGTGTGTCGGTTGGCATTGGTGTGGGTATGTGTGTATAATATTATATACATATATATATATATATATATGTAAACACAAAGGTCAACCCTCCCATTTAATGCAATTAGAGAGGAAAGAAAGAAATCAGTAAAGGAAGTCAGAAAATGGGAGAAAATGAGGGGGAGCAGTGTGCTGTCATATGTGTGCATGTATATAAATATATATATATATATACACATATATATATGTTGCGTGGGATTGTGTGAGTGCAGAAAGTGGAGGAGTGTGTGAGTGTGCAAAGCAGGCTAGTTGTTGAGTGTGTGCAGGTCTGATGTAAAGAGAGAGAGAGAGTTATGATGTATGTATATACATATGTGTCCGTTGGGTTAGAGAGAAGGGCAAAAGAAGCAAGGAGAAGAAATAGAAATTGAGAGCAGTAGGGGGATTCAGAGGATTCAAGAGGGGAGAAAATCGGAAGGGGGAGAGATACTGCAATACCAAGAAACCCAGGAAGGAGGTAAGCCAGTTAGCTTCTGTTTTAATCTTTTTTGAGCATGAAAGCTAGTTTAAAAATTAGGATCTTGTTGAGCATGAAATATGGAACACATTACAAAAAGAACTACCTAAAATGGTTCAAAAACAAGAGAGAAAAAGGGAGTTGCAGGTTTTTGGAAGTAATTCGGTTTTAGGATTTTTAGGCTTAAAACTTGGGTTAAATGATGTGTAATGATTCCTATAAGGTGCAAAAACTAATTGGAAGAAAAAGGGAGCCAAAACAGTGAAAGAATCATAGTGTAGAAGGCTCGTCGAAAAATTGTATTTTCTGGCCGGAGCTACTGTTTAGGCCTATTTGTGGAGTTTGAGTGGTCCAAATAAAAAACAAAGGTTAGGAATGGAATCTATAGGAAAAATGGGAGAAAACTGCATTTTAAAAGCATTGAAATCTGGCCGAAAAACAGTCGCCGTCGCCGGAGATGGTGACAGAACCCTAGGGTTGTTCCACCGGAATATCGAAAGGGACGATGAACAGTGTACCTGTGCGACGTCGTTTGGGTTTTTGGTGGGGTGATACGGCGCCGTTCTGTGTAGGGTTATTTTAAATTAAAAAGGTGAAGTGGGCCTGTTTTGTTGGGGGGGATATGAAATGGGAATGAGATAAACCAAGGGGGGCTGGATAACCTATCCTAGGTTTGGGACGTTATTCGCTGTTTGGGCCCAAAACATAAAGAAAAAAAATGCGCAGGGGTGCAGCCCCTACAACTCGAACCGTGATCGAGCGTGTGGGGGAAAGTACATGTAACCAATTGGGACGGGACAATTCCGTGCCCTATTTTGAACACAAAATATATATATATATATATAAACAATAATTAATTAATTAAATATTAGCAAAATGGGCCAGAGTCCAAATTAAACAAGTTATTAGTGTATTTTAACTATCTTGGACCTTCTAAGACCAATGGTGAGGTCCGTGTTGCGAGACGAGGTCTCGAAAAATAAAAAACCTGTAGGAATATTTGAAAATTACCAAAATGCCCCTAAGTCGAAAAGTGGTCGAACGGACTCCGATTAAAATAAGAGAATAGTGAATTTTATTATTTCGAGCATTCCGAACTCAATCGTGGAGTCTAATTTGTGAAAAGAGGTCTCGAGAAGTGAGAACCCGTAAAAGTGTAAAATGGCCGTTTTGCCTTTTTTATCCCGGATATCCAAATTGAATTCTGCGAAAGCCTAAACCGACTTTATTTGACGTTCTGGACTCAATGGTAAAGTCTATTTTAGTAAAATAGAAACTCATGAAAAAAAGGCATAAAATTTGAAGAATAACATAATTCAAGTAGCAATAGACTGAATTATATTTCATGATTTTTAGGAACACTGACAGGAAAGGAGAAGGCCGTTTGACCTTCTACATTCTCACTATTTGGCTCGACTACATTGTGGACGCGACTTCCAAGGGTTGAGAAAAACCCTTCTAGGTATGATGTTTTGCTAAGTAAGAAATAGGATTAAGTTTAAGGATATTTTATGAGTAAATTGAATGATTTATATGCTTAACTGTTGTTGGGGAATTATTTGGAACATGTTTGCTTGGTAATTTAGAGTTGGTTGTTTACGTGCTTGTGGGTTTCTTACATTCTTTGAGAATTTAGTGAAGTGATGAATGTGAACTGTGACCATGTGTTTGAATTGACTGTATGAGATATGTTCATGTGGAACAAGTTTCGTGATTTAAATATTATTGTCGCTTCGAGTATGATACATCATTTAAAGCATGCTTCGTTGAGGTTCTATTGTTGTGCGGTGAAATCAAAGCATATTGGCATATGGTGAATCCTTTGGAAACATGGTGTGAGTTGAGCACGTGGTGCTATGCATTATGAGGGTATAAATCTTGTGGTAAAAAATCCAAAATTAGGCCATTGCATTGGTGCCCAGATCCATCGGGGGGAGGCCCATAAATGGGAGTTGGTACTCACATCTATCAGATGCGGTCCGTAAAGGAGACATGGGTGTGGCATAAAGTACATGGGTGTGTCATGCATATTTTCATTGCATCATATTAATGAATTGGAAAGCATCTAGATTATAAATGTACACTTTGTACATGTCATGCCTTAATCTTGTTTCTTGCATTAGCATTATGTTATACCAGCAGTTGAGCTGACCCATTCGTGCGATATCATGTAATATCCCAACCCGAGTTAGCCAGTACCCGACCTGGGTTGGATCGGGCCATGACATGTGACCTTGAGCTGTGAGTCAAATTATTATGTGAATAAGTTTCAAATTTAAATTGAATTATTAGATTGTCAAAATATTGGAATAATAATGTAACAACCTGAAAATTTTTTTTTTATAAATAAAATTCTCAAGTTGTTATCATTATTTTTTTTTTATTATTATTATTATTATTATTATTATTATTATTATTATTATTATTGTTATGATGTGTGTATATATATATATAAATTAAATTGTTTGATGTATATATGTGTGTACATATGAGTGTGTATTTAAATATGTAAATATATATATATATATATATATATATATATATGTATAAAACAGTGTGTGTCAGGTGTGTGCCGTGTGTGTGTGTATGTGTTGAGTGTGGCATACTCAAGAGAGCATGCTTGAGGTGGTGTATGGCAGTGGGTGTGTAAGGGGTTAGGTGAGTGCATGAGTGGATTTTGTGTGTATAAATGAGTGAAGAGAGTGGAGAGGAGCAGACCTGTCGTGGAATTTTAGAGAGAGAGAGAGAGAGAAGTGTAGAGAGAGAAAGTGAAAGGAAAGAGAGAGAGTGATGTGTGTGCTCTGGTTTTTGAAAGAGAAGCGGAAAGAAGGAAGCTAAGGAGGCCAAAGGGGAGAACAGAGGCAAAGCAAGAGGAGAGAAGCACCATCACAGGGTTGGAAACCCATAACCGTAAGCTTTCTCTCTCTAGAAAATCTCTCAAATATCCAACTTGTTTTGTAGCCTATTGCTTAGATTTAATTGTTGGAACTTATAGAGCATGAAATATGGAGAATTTAGGGACAAGAATCAACCAAAATGGTTGAGAAATGAGGGAGAAAAATGAATATGCAGGTCACGGCCATGGGGGGGAGTCTAGGCTTTTCATTGCAATTGGGAGCTTCAAAACAGTGTTAAAATGTCCAAAAATTACTTTGGGATGGTTTGGAATCGAAAGAGGGTTTGAAAACACCAAAAAAAAAATCAAGTTTAAAAACTTGATTTTTACAGTTCCGGCGACGTCGCCGGAGAAGGTGACCGGAGACCGCCGGAACCCTACCAGAAAAACGGGGGGGGGAGATGAGGACTGTACGGGTCCGGGTCGGGTCGGTTCGGGTTGGGTCGGGCTTGGGCTGACCCGTCCCTGCCACGTGTTGCTCACTGGTTTTAAATTAAAAACCAAATTGGGGCGTTTGGTTACGGAGATAAGAAATTAAAAACTTTTAAGTTAAAATAGGAACGGGGATATCCTATCCCTGTTCTGGATAAGCCCTGTTTGGTTAACCTGATTAGGGATAGTAAATTAAACTAAATTCAATTTGAACCTTGAACCTTTTGGAAATTGAACCTTGACCCTGAACCTTTTGAAAATTGAACCTTAACCCCTGAACTTTAGAGAAATTACAGTTAGGCCACCAGAATTAAATATTGATAAAATATTAATAAAATATTAATTAATTAATTAATTAATTAATTAATAAATTAATTTAATTAATTAAATATTCTAAAATATTCCGGAGTCCAAATGGGACAAGTCATTAGTGTATTTTGACTATCTCGACCATTCTGAGACCAATGGTGAGGTCCGTTTTACGAGACGGGGTCCCGAAAAAAAAAATAAAAGACACGTAGCAACGTATAAAATTACCAAAATACCCCTGAATTGAAATACAATCAAATGAACTCCGAATTAGGTAAACAAATAGTGAAACTTTATTATCTCGAGCATTCCGGACTCAACCGTGGAGTCCGATTTGTGAAAAGAGGTCACGAAATGTAAGGACCCGTGTAAAGTGCAAAATGACTGTTTTGCCCTTTTTAACCCAGGTGCCCGAATTGAATTCTACGAAAGCCTAAACTTATTTTCTTCAACGTCCCGGATTCAACAGTAGAGTTTAATTTAGCAAAGTAGAAGCTTATAAGATAAAGACGTAAAATTTGATGAATAGCATAATTCAAGTGACGATTAAACTGAGTTTCATGTTATGAATTTTAGGGACACGGAAAGGCAAAGAGAAGGTGACCTGACCTTCAGTGTTCTTACGGTAGTTTCACTTGACTACGAGTATACTTTTTCGGTTTGAGATCGATTACCAGGTATGATATATTGTGCTAAGTAAGAAATAGAATTGAGATTAGGAATACTTGCTTTGTTGTGTTAATTGTTCACATGTTTGTCCGAGTGTTCACATGCTTATGTGCTACGTGCTATCTTGTTTAGTTGGATGATAATTATGGGTATATTGCATGTGTTAATGTGGTGTGTGAATTATCTGCTTTGAAGAACTGTTGATGTTATGAATTGTACACTTGAAAGCATGTTTTATGTATGAATGAGATGCATCATTGAAATTGCATTATGACATGATGAGATTAGAGCATATTGGCATGGTGTGATTCCTTGGACATAGTGTGGGTAAGCACTTGGTGCTTTGCATTATGAGGGTGCAGATCCTGTGGTGAAAAACCCAAAATCGGCCATTAGGTACTTGCGAGCCTGACAGATTCCGGACCGTGAAGCGAGACATAAGTGGCGGTACTCATGCCAGCGGAGAATGACCGTATCATGAGACATGGGTGGCATAGAGTTGCATGGGTGTGTCACGCATCTTGCTCATATACTGTATACTATTTATATACTGTCATTATGATATAGAATGCCATATAGAAATAACTGTACACTCGCACATGCCACGACCTTAGTTTTGTTTCTTGCATTAGCATTATATTGTACCAGCATGTTGAGCTGACCCCTTTAGTGGGGCAAACATTTCAGATGATGTTCCAGCTGTACGGGATATAGAGACGGTCTGATTGAGGGTTATATTGGGCCCGATGGGCGCTTTTGATATTATGTAAGGGCATAAGCCCGAGACTGTATTTCATTTTGAATATTGTGAACCAACGGACCAGACTTTATATATGTATTAGAACAGTGTACGGAATGTATGAGAATGTCATATTATCTTTCATTTCTTTATTATTTTATTTCTTTTTGTCTCGTTACTCACGCCTCGGGTTCGCTGGAATTTGGGGCGTGACAAATAATCATAAGCTATGAATAATTTTAAAATGGCAAGCAATAGTCAACTGTTTAATAAGACATGTGAATCGAGAAATGATCAAATGATTCGATTCTGGAACCGAAATGGGAAAAATAAATAAAATGATATGAATCAAAATATATAAAAATAAAGTAAATAAATAAATGATGAGGAAGTAAATAAATTACAAATATTTTTTAATCAAAATATATGAGAACATATATGTATACATATGGAACCGAGCATATATATATATATAGTTATATATATGTATATATGTACGGTTAGAGACAAAAAAAAAATTAAAATGAAATAAAGAAATGAAAAGAAAAGAAATAAAGAAATCAGTGGAAAAGAATAGAATGGAAGATTGAAGAAGAAAGTGAGAAAACAAAAGGAAAAAGTC
This sequence comes from Nyssa sinensis, assembly GCA_008638375.1. Taxonomy (NCBI): domain Eukaryota; kingdom Viridiplantae; phylum Streptophyta; class Magnoliopsida; order Cornales; family Nyssaceae; genus Nyssa; species Nyssa sinensis. The sequence goes on from CM018032.1 coordinate 23,813,457, forward strand.
AAGAAGGGCAATGGGCAAATGTAGCCATACGTAGCCATGTGTAACCGTGTGTGAGTGTGACATGCAGCAAGTGGAAATGTATTATATATATGTATGTGTGAGCTTGTGATAGAGTAGTGCAACTGAAGTAAAAGAAGTATATATTATATATATGTGTGAGGCACAGTATAGGAAGACCACGTAAATGTATATATACATGTATTTGATAGGGTGGCAACAGGAGGAAAAGAAAGAGATTTGAGAGGGATAGCAGGCAGCACCGGATGAATTAGAGAACCTGATGTGGTTGCGGCAAAGTCGATCCAGAACGGTGCAGGAGATAATTGAGTACATATATATATATATATATATTTATGTGTATTTATGGGGCAGTGCAGGGTAGCATACATAAGGAGGTTAATATATATATATATATATATGTGTGTGTGTATGTGTGTGTGTGTGTAGTTGTGTAGTGGGAGACCATGTGGCAGTAGCAGCAGGCGTGGAGAAAGATAGAGAATCAGGTGTGGAGAAAAGATAGCAGGTCGGTGTGCATGTGTGCGTGTGTGTTGTACAGCAGTAGTGGCGTGGCAGCCGAGCAAAGAGAGGGGAAGGGAAAGTGGCAACAAGTGTAATGTGTAGAAGAAAAAGTGGAAAATATATATTACATATATGTATGAGTATTTGTGGCGGTGGAGCAGAAAGGTGGAACAACAATAGACTTATCAGTGTATATATCTATATATGTGTGCGTTGGGGCGGTTCAACAGGAAGAGATATATATATATATATATATATATATAGATGTTTGTTATGACGATGAAGCAAAGGTTGGAAGAACTGAATTGCTGCTATGATAATTTGGAGCAGCAGGTGAGATGGCTGTAGAGTGTCCGGCATGGTGATGTGCAGAAAAGGTAACAGTGGTTTTGGTGGAGAAGGATTGAAATGTAGCAGGAACAGCTATTGGGAAGGCCTGATTTGGGTTCTTGTGATAGATCGGAGCAGTGTAGATGGCATTGAGTTTGGACGAGTTGATTGAATTGCTGTTACAAGGAGCTACTAGTTTTGGAAACCTGTAACAAGTGCAACTGCTACAAAAATTGGATGCAACAATTATGGACAAACATAAGTGACTGCAGTAGTGGTTGGCGCCGGATAGATTTGGAGGACCCAAGACTATTGCTGTGATCCATTTGGGTGCCGCAAAAACAGAGTTAATTGCTGTTGGCTAACCCATTTGCACCGAACAGCAGATCTCTAAGCTGCTCTGGAGGTACAGTAAGGGAGCAGCTAGTGGTGCCGTGAGGTTTAAATCAAAGAGTGGAGGCTTATAACAGTTGGCTGCGATTCTCCAAAAGTTGACGGTTGGAATGAAAGTGTACAGTCTCAATGGGATTTCAGTGCCTGTAGAATGCCAACTACAACCAGTCAAAGGTTAGATTTAATTATTGTTTTAGCCAATTTAAATTTAAAATAGAACTTTGTGAAATTATGATTATGCCCAGAAATTATGGTTAATTGTAAATTGACCCAAGCAATAAAATAATATTTAATTTAAATAAATTAAAGAGGGGAGATTACCAAAATGCCCCTAAGTCAAAAATTAATCCAACGGACTCTGAGTAAAATAAAAGAATAGTGGAATTTTATTATTTCGAGCATTTCAAACTCAATCGTGGAGTCCAATTTTGTGAAAAGAGGTCCCGAGAAATAAGAAACCGTAAAAGTATAAAATGACCGTTTTGCCCTTTTTAGTATAGAAGTTTAAATTGAATTCTGCGGAAGCCTAAATCGACTTTATTCGACGTTCCAGATTCAACAATGGAGTTTATTCTAGTAAAAGAGATAAAAATGATAAAGAGATATAAAATTTGATGAATAGCATAAAGTTATATATATATATATATGCATAGACTGAGATGAGTTTCCTAAATCATAGGAATACTGAGAGACAAGAAGAAGGCGAGTTTGACCTTCTAGACAGAAACAGTAAAATGTAAGTAATCTCTGATCTTTATATGTGTTACATTCCAAGCCAAGTCATAGTTCTTTGTATATACATTGCCTATTGTACTCTTTACACATCTACCAGTATTTATTGAGCCATATCGATATTGCCCTATCATGTGGGAAGCATTTACTGATCTTCACATATATCTTGATCATGATTGTACATTTGTGTATATAGTTCTTGTTGTACACTTGTACCCAGGGCTGTGAGGGCCAGACAATTTTATTAAAACTAGTTATGAATCCACTTTATTCTTCGTGGAAGATAACATGATCCTAATATATTATTAGTGCCGGATTTGTGCTCAGTCACATCTCCTTCTGATGCTATTTATGACCTTTGGGTCCAGATTCTGAGCAGAACATTTACTTTACAGTGTACACAGAGTAGTATTATTCGACAAGTCCTATGGAACCGAATATGAGCTCAGAGCAGTAGTATTCAACGAGTCCTATGGAACTGAATACGAGCTCAGTGCAATATCATTCAGCGAGTCCTATGGAACTGAATGTGAGCCCAGGGGTAGCCGGGCCCCACTAGTACCAGAGCATCTCAGATTTTGTTGATATCACTATCCTTTATTGTTGATATTCATATCACTAGTCTTTATTGTTGATATTCATAGCTTGATCATATTATTCATTATAGATGATCACGAGATTACATAGCTTCTTATTTAGTGCGTACAATTATATTATCAGACAGATTGTCATTGTTTATCATTGAGTTCCTACTATTTGATATCCATTAATGAGTTTTGATGCTGCACTTTTCGACTCGCAATAAGTATGGGCTCCGTGACCTGTAGAACACTCAAAAAGATGATCAGAGGACCACCAGATTGGCTCCGGCGGTAGCCGCTCCAATGCTTAAGTAAGTAAATGGAATTGAAAGACTGTATTGAAAGCCAAAGAATGAGCATGAAAATAAAGCGTACCTTTAGGGTTTAATTTATAGACCGTGGGCTTCCTAAGTTGATTAGGATTCGGAGCCATGAATGTAGGGATTTGATCATCGGAGATTGCAGTTACCTTGTGGAGTATTGCATAGAGATAATCATAGATGGTAGTTTCCTTGTTGAAGACTGTTTCCGTGTTTGAGGACTGTCTCCGTGTTGAAGATTGCTTCCTTATTCTCTGCTCGGCAACCACTAAGGCGGTGACGAGGTCTAGAGTGTTGGTTTGGATCCTGTAATTAACTCTGAGATCCTTATCCGGAAATATATGTGCTCTAGAGGTATATGCTTGGCCACTTTCGACCTTTTATCCTGCTTGTGAATGTTCGAGCGCTTAGCCATTAGCTGAGCGTAAGCTGAGTTAGCCGAGCGTGAGTTGGATTCATAGTCATACGTGTTAAGTGCTGATTGGCCTGCTCTTTTATGGTATATTAAGTTTTATATTCATTGACTGGCTAGCATATTTGCATTTATCCTAGTCCTTTTATGGATGATGCCTTTTGTATTCTTGTACAATGACAAAGCAAAGGAGAATTACTTATTGAGCTTTAGTTATCTCACCCCAAACTTACCACCCCTTTCAAGAAAGGAAGCTGTAGAAGAGCAGTAGTAGTAGCAGTCAGCAAGATAGCAGTGGACATTACTTTTGATGTACAGGTGTAATACTTAATACAGACAGTTTTGTAGCTCTCCCATGTTATCCACGTTTTGGGGATGAACAATTGTATTAAGAAATTTTGTATTCCGTATTTTGTAACCATTATGTATCTATGACATGTAGCTTTTATCTATTATTCTGCATTTTTAGTAGTTGCATGTTAGTAGCACTGATTGTGTAGCAAGTTGAGACCCTTGGTTCGACAAGCAGCGTCGGATCGGGTGCATGACACGAGATCCGCATAGGGTGGGTCTCGGGTCGTGACATATCATATTACAGATGACGCTCTTGATACTTGAGACTTGAGGAAGTCTTGGAGGACAGAGGAGACATGGATCATAGAGGATTTTGGCCCTTGGGGCGTATTTTGATGTTGTACAAGGGCATAAGTCCTAAACTATACATGTTTATCTGTATGTTATGAAATAACGGGCAAGGCCCTATGGATTAGTGTCAGAACAGGGATTGGGTTAGTGTTTGGCATGCATGTAATTGTCCTTTATTATTTCTTTTTTGTTTATTTCACTCACTTCCCAGGTTTGTGGAAATTCGGGGCGTGACAACGTGGTATCAGAGCCTCTTAGGGCTGATGTCCTTAGAGATTTCCATCATTCACGCCTAGCAGTACACTTAAGGGGCACTAAGATGTATCATGATTTACGCCGCCAGTATTAGTGGACGGGGATGAAGGTAGATGTAGTACAGTTTTTATCTAGATGTCTCACGTGCTAGCAGGTGAAAACTGAGCACCAGAGGCTTGGGGGTTTGTTACAGCCATTGCTAGTGGCCGAGTGGAAGTGGGAGCACGTTACTATGGATTTTGTAATGGGCCTTCCGAAGTCACCTAGAGGTCACGATGCAGTTTGGGTTATAGTTGACAAGTTGACGAAGTTCGCACATTTCGTACCGATTAGAGCAACGGATTCAGCGGATGTCCTCAGTAGGTTGTGTGTCCGAGAGATAGTACGACTACATGGAGTTCCTGTTTCCATTGTTTCAGACAGAGCCCCACATTTCACTGCACAGTTTTGGCAGAGTCTTCAGACAGCCGCAGGGACTCAGGTACAGTTTAGTACTGCCTTCCATCCTCAAACTGAGGGTCAGTCAGAGCGTACCATTCAGATCCAAGAGGACATGCTTAGGGCCTGTGTTATGGACTTTAGGGGTAGCTGAGAGGATCACCTTGCTTTAGTAGAGTTTGCCTACAACAACAGCTATCAGTCTAGCATTGAGATGACACCATTTGAGGCGTTGTATGGTAGGCCGTGTCGCTCACCTGTATGTTGGACTAAGGTGGGGGAGACAACTTCTTTAGGGCCTGACATAGTCCGTGAGACCACGGACAAGATACAGGTGATTAGACAATGTTTGTTGACTGCACAGAGCCGCCATAAAAGTTATGTAGACAAGAGGCGATGACCTCTGTCATTTGATGTTGGGGGACATGTGTTCCTCAAGCTAGCCCCACGGCGGGGATTGAGGAGATTTAGGCGTAGTAGGAAGCTGTCGCCACGGTTTATAGGCCCATTTGAGATCCTTGGGAAGGTTGGTGAGGTGGCCTATAAGCTAGCATTACCGCCACAACTATCTGGGGTTCACGATGTCTTCCAGGTGTCGATGTTAAGGAAGTACGAGCCCGACCCTTCACATGTGCTAGATTGGGTAGATCTTCAGTTTTTTATGACCAGAGACTCGTGTAGATATTGGACTCGAGGGACCAGGTTTTGTAAGGCAAGACCATCCCTTTGGTCAAGGTCTTTTGGAGCTATCATGGGGTCGCGGAAGCTACTTGGAAATGTGAGGCTGAGGTCCGTGCTAGATATCCCGAGTTGTTTGTTCATTGATGTATATTTCTAAATTTGGGGACGAAATTTCTTTAAGGGGGGAAGGATGTAAAGATCTAAATTTTTGGAATAAAAATCTTCATTTTATAAATTTGTGTGTATATGAGATGTGTATTATATATGTGTAGATATGTATGGTAGAATATGTATATAATATATAATGTATTGTATATATGTATGTGTAGTGAATTGTATATGTATATATATACTAAAAGGAAGTGGGAAACAGCAGGTTATGTGTGTGTACTGTTGTATGAGTAGTGTGTGTGTGTCAGTTGGCATTGGTGTGGGTATGTGTGTGAAATATTATATACATATATATGTAAACACAAAGGTCAACCTTCCCATTTAATGCAATCAGAGAGGGAAGAAAGAAATCGGTAAAGGAAGTTAGAAAATGGGAGAAAATGAGGGGGAGCAGTATGCTATCATATGTGTGCATGTATATAAATATATATCTATCTATATATATGTATATGTAGCGTGGGATTGTGTGAGTACAGAAAATGGAGGAGTGTGTGAGTGTGCAAAACAGGCTGGTTGTTGAGTGTGTGCAAGTCTGATGTAGAGAAAGAGAGTAGAGAGAGAGAGAGGAGAAAGAGAGAGAGAGAGAGAGAGAGAGAGAGAGAGAAAGTTATGATGTATGTATATACATATGTGTTCGTTGGGTTAGAGAGAAGGGCAGAAAAAGCAAGGAAAAGAAATAGAAACTGAGAGCAGTAGGGGGGATTCAGAGGATTCAAGAGGGGAGAAAATCAAAAGGGGGAGAGATACTGCAACACCAAGAAACCCAGGAAGGAGGTAAGCCAGTTAGCTTCTGTTTTAATCTTTTTTTAGCATGAAAGTTAGTTTAAAAAGTATGATCTTGTTGAGCATGAAATATGGAACACATTACAAAAAGAACTAGCTAAAATGGTTCGAAAACAAGAGAGAAAAAAGGGAGTCGCAGGTTTTTGGAAATAATTTGGTTTTCGGATTTTCAGGCTTAAAACTTGGGTTAAATGATGTGTAATGATTCCTATAAGATGCAGAAACTAATTGGAAGAAAAGGGAGCCAAAACAGTGAAAGAATCATGGTGTAGAAGGCTCGCCGAAAAATCGTATTTTCTGGCCGGAGCTATTGTTTAGGTCTATTCGTGGAGCTTAAGTGGTCTAAATCAAAAACAAAGGTTAAGAATGGAATATATAGGAAAAATAGGAGAAAATTGAATTTTAAAAGCATTGAAATCTGGCTGGAAAATTCTCGCCGTCGCTGGAGATGGCGATGGAACCCTAGGGTTGTTACACCAGAATATCGAAGGGGACGATGAACAGTGTACCTGTGTGACGTCTTTGGGTTTTAGGTGGGGTGATACGGCATCATTCCGTGTAGGGTTATGTTAAATTAAAAGGTGAATTGGGCCTGTTTGGTTGGGGGGGATATGAAATGGAAATGAGATAAACTAAGGAGGGGTTGGATAACCTATCCTTGGTTTGGGACGTTGTTCGCTGTTTGGACCCAAAACATAAAGAAAAAAAATGTGCAGGGGTGCAACCCCTACAACTCGAATGCGCCCCTACGACTCGAATCGTGACTGAGTGTGTGGGGGAAAGCACGTGTAATCAATTAGGACGGGACAATCCCATGCCCTATTTTGAACACAAAATATATATATATATATATATACTATATAAACAATAATTAATTAATTAAATATTAGCAAAATGGGCCGGAGTCCAAATTAAATAAGTTATTAGTGTATTCTAACTATCTTGGACCTTCTAAGACCAATGGTGTGATCCATGTTGCGAGACGAGGTCCCGAAAAATAAAAGACCCGTAGGAACATTAAAAATTACCAAAATGCCTCTAAGTCGAAAAGTGGTCGAACGGACTCCGATTAAAATAAAAGAATAGTGAATTTTTATTATTTCGAGCATTCCAGACTCAACCATAGAGTCCGATTTGTGAAAAGAGGTCTCGAAAAGTAAGAACCCGTAAAAAAATAGAATGACAGTTTTGCCTTTTTTAGCCCGGATATCCAAATTGAATTCCGCGAAAGCCTAAACCGACTTTATTCGACGTTTCAGACTCAATGGTAAAGTCTATTTTAGTAAAATAGAAACTCATGAAATAAAGGCATAAAATTTGATGAATAACATAATTCAAGTAGTAATAGACTGAGTTATATTTCATGATTTTTAGGAACACTGACAGGAAAGGAGAAGGCGGTTTGACCTTCTACATTCTCACTATTTAGTTCGACTACACTGCGGACGTGACTTCCAAGGGTTGAGAAAAACCCTTCTAGGTATGATGTTTTGCTAAGTAAGAAATAGGATTAAGTTTAAGGATATTTTATGAGTAAATTGAATGATTTATATGCTTAACTGTTGTTGGGGAATTATTTGGAACATGTTTGCTTGGTAATTTAGAGTTGGTTGTTTACGTGCTTGTGGGTTTCTTACATTCTTTGAAAATTTAGTGAAGTGAAGAATGTGAACTGTGACCATGTGTTTGAATTGACTGTATGAGATATGTATTCATGTGGAACAAGTTTCGTGATTTAAATATTATTGTCGCTTCGAGTATGATACATCATTTAAAGCATGTTTCGTTGAGGTTCTATTGTTGTGCAGTGAAATCAAAGCATATTGGCATATGGTGAATCCTTTGGAAACATGGTGTGAGTTGAGCACGTGGTGCTATGCATTATGAGGGTATAAATCTTGTGATAAAAAACCCAAAATTGGCCATTGCATTGGTGCCCAGATCCATCGGGGGGGAGGCCCGTAAACGGAAATTAGTACTCAGATCCATCAGATGCGGTCCGTAAAGGAGACATGGGTGTGGCATAGAGTACATGGGTGCGTCATGCATATTTTCATTGCATTGTATTAATGAACTGGAAAGCATCTAGATTATAACTGTCACGCCCCGTATTCCCGACCGAACCCGAGGATGCGATTGAAACGAAACAAAAGCAAGGAAATAAATAAATAGAAAATAAATAAATAGACGAATAATAAATAATTTAGATAAATAAATAACTAATATAGATACAAGCCTACATACATTCCTGTTTTAGAAAAATTTCGGCAAAACCTCCTTTGTTTTTCGAGCCTTTTTCCCCCTGATAATCACAATACATCATATATATACAAACACATCACAATCCATCCTCACTCGATGGCCACAATCTTATCAAAGTTAAATATACATCGCCTAATTATACAACCGAAAATATACAACCATGATACAACATATATGTCATTGGGCTTAAGCCCGTACATCACAAAACACGCCTCTCGGGCCAAATATCCATCTACAGTCAAGTCTCCTCCACTTGGCTAGACTTCCTCAAATCTCAGGTGTTGGGAGTGTCATCTGAAATATGGTTTCTGATGCTGCACTTTTTGACTCGCAACACGTGAGGGCTCCGTGACCTGTAGAACACTCAGAAAGATGATCAGAGGACCACCGGATTGGCTCCGGCGGTAGCCGCTCCGATGCTTAAGTGAGTAAGGGAATTGAAAGACTGTATTGAAAGTCAAAGAATGAGCATGAATCCGATAGCGTACCTCTAGGGTTTAATATATAGGCCGAAGCTTTCCTAAGTTGATTAGGATTCGACGCCATGAATATAGGGATATGATCATCGGAGATTGCAGTTACCTTGTGGGCATTGAGTCGTAGATGGAGATAATCATAAATGGTAGTTTCCGTATTGGAGACTGTTTCCCTATTCTCTGCTCGGAATCCGCTAAGGCGGTGACGAGATCTGAAGCTCTGGTCTGGACCCTGTGATCAGTTCTGGATATATTTGTTTGGTCACTTCCGACCTTATGTGATGATCTGGATGTCGTTGGCTGAGCGAGAATCATGCTAGCTGAACATAAATCGGACTGTGGTCATACGTGTCAAGTGTTGATTGGCCTGTCTTTTTATGGTATATCAGTTACTCCCCCCCCAAGTCCTAGTTTGATGTAAGTAACTAGGGCTAAGAGAGTTATGTGTCTCGCTTTTTCGCCTTCCAAGACAATCGTTGGGGCGCCATTTATTGCGTAGTCGGCGATTAAGTCTTTTCAAGGTCACAATTATACTGGGCGAACAGTTGGTTTTCTCGAGAGCATCATTGTTCTGAACCGTCATGGCGTTTGGGCTTGGTGGGTCCCTTCTGATACCGTGTTTATAAATACGGGATGAGATTTTTGAAATGACCTTTCCCTCGACATTTTTACTGTGCTAGAAGATTTCATCCGCCATTGTTGGTTCGTGCGACCTTGAAGAATACAGATCCCCTAAGTGAAAACAGGTTCGACTGATTTTTCCCCCTCTCTTGCTTCTTTCTTCTTGAGTTTGAGAATAATGTCTGTTCCTTCGGAATCTCGAATTGTGAATGAGGGAGTAGGAGACCATTCTGAGACGGCTGGTCCGTCTGTTGTAGGAGATGTAGGTAACCCTGCTCTTGAAATTATTGAGGAGAGGCCTGTTGATCCTCCCCCTAGTCCAGGGGTTAGAATAGTCGATGCTTTCGAAGAGCCCCGAGACAGGGCCGGGGAGACCTCTGGTAGGTCTTCTCACAGAGAAGAGGGTGAGAGTGCCGTCACTCAAAGCCTCTTGGATGAATGGAGGGTGAAATTTGAATTTCCCCCAAATGTGACTTGCAGAGTTCCAGGACCCATGGACCGTCCCCAAGATGTTAAAGCCGGCGAGATTTGCGTTTTCCTTGCCTGGTTTGAAATGGGCTTAAGGCTTCCATTGCCGGATTTAGTCAGGCAATTCTTTTGCTGGTTCAAGCTCTGCCCTGCCGACCTGAATCTCAATAGCTGGCGGCATCTTCTAGGATTTATGGTGCTGGGACATCTGAACAAAGTGGACGTGTCTCTGGACTTGATCCGTAGCAATATGGATCTGAAGTTCAAGCAGGCAGAGGGCCTTTATTATATGTCCTTCGAGAAGGGGTTCCGACCCCTGTCTTCCGTTCCTACTTCCAACAAGACGTGGAAGAAGTGGTACTTTGGAGGAGGATGGGAGCATAAGGACTTCCAGGCCGGAGAGATCTCGTCGTTTCCTTGTGTTACGGGCCATAGGGGTGAGACTTATTCTCTTGGGTTTGCTTTGGCTTTGCTTATATCCTCAGAACTGACAAACTTGGTATTTTTCATTTCCTTTGTGCAGTCAAGAGTGCTCGGAAGAGGCCCAAGTTTACTAAGGCTCTGCAGGATCAGTACTGGGTTTTGCTTTCAACTTCTAACCGGGCTCATACTGTTATCGTCACTCCGGACCAAGTGATGGCCACCCGTAGCGCAGAGTTGAAGAGGAGGCTAGCCTCGAGGTGGGAAGTGCCGAAGCCTCAAGTGGTGGGGGAGTCTTCCTCCCCAGCTGAGCCTGATGCTCCTTTAGAAGTGAAGAGAAGGAGATTGATCTCTGGTTCCCCTGAGCCCTCCCCTGCCGAGGCTGAGGAAGCCGAGCCTGCCATTCCTGTATCGGCTGTTCCTCCTAGTCCGAGCAAGAGGTCTAGGAAGGGGAAAGCTCCTGCCGCTCCTTCTGAGCCATTTGTTGAGCCGGATTATCAAATTGCCAAGAAGGCATTTGATCGAATATGGGCTCAAGGCCCACATCGGTACAGAGGGGATGATCCCTCCAAACTGATGACTGAGATGATGACTCTCCAGATGAAGGTAACTTCTGAAGCCTTTCCTTGGCCTTTTGTTTGCTCATTTATTTCGCTCTAATTTATCTGTCTTGCTTTATACAGAGCATGCATAGTTTAGCTGCTCTGATGGTGACCCCCATGGGCCTTGAGGAGGCCGAGAAGCTAAGGACGGAGGTGAACGAGATGAGACTGGAGCTCGGAACAGCCCGTTCCAAAATTCAGTCTGCTGAAGAGGGTCTGGAGAGAGCTACCACCAGCCTTAAGGTGGCAGAGTCTGAGAGGGATATATTTGCTCAGACGGTTGAGAGGCTTGAGGCGGAGCTGGTTGGTCTCCGTAGTTCCATTGATCAGAGGGTTCAGGAGGCAGTTGGTCAAGCCAAAGCTGAGGCTGAGATGGAATTAAAAGAGGAAGTTGATCAGATGGGTGATGACCTGATCCTGCTCGGCTTTGAGAATTTCCGAACTAGATTCCAACTTCAGTTCCCGGACTTTGATGTGTCATCAATCGTTCCTCCTGAACCCACCTCATCTCGTCCTGATCCGGATAAGACTGCTGGGGCTCGTGCCCTTAATTTGGAAGAGGATGCAGGCCCCTCTGGGAAATCCTGAGGCTTTTTATAGGCTTTTGACCTTTTTTTTTTTTTTTTTTTGATGTAGTGAATACATTTTCCCTTCTGATCAATAAGATTGACTTTTCTTCAGATTCTGCTTGTATTTTTCCTTCTTGTGAATTTTGTTGCAAGTGTGGCTGCTCTGAACCCTTTGCATGCTAGATCAAATAGTTGCTTTCTTAATCTTCAATACTTGTCATGGAATAGTGAATATAGATCTGCCTTATTAAAATAAGACGAGAAAGTAGATATAGCCAGATAGATAGAGCCTGACAGAGCGGGAGTGGGTCCCTGTAGAGTTCTGAGATAGACTGCTCTGAATTAAGAGTCGGTGAGGTTAACCGAGCAGCTTGTGCTCGTTATTATGATGCTCGGTATGCTGAGTACTCGGGATTGGGATATATCCGATCTGCTTGGTCTTTGTTACGTGTCTTGACCTGTTATGAAATAGTTAAGACCAGTAGGTCTGAATGGGGGTCTATTTACTTTAGACTTTGTTCCCCTCTTTATTGATTTGGGAGCTTAAGTACTGGACTGCGGTCTATGTCTTGAGAATTCTGTACTCTGTCTCTTGGTATATTGAAGAGGCTTATTTAATGCACCGCTTAGTCACTCGACCGTCGTTTGGGTTTTCAAGGCCACTCTCTTTTTCACCGTTGCGACGGTTCAGTTGGGTGGCTTTTGGACTCCAAGGGTCTATATATATGGAAACGGGGCATACGGTTGTGCTCAACCCTTTTGCTCCCCGATTTGTTCGTGAGAGAAACCTCATATGCTGCCGGAATTTCTCCCATTCGTCCGGAGATGATGGAAGATTCCTTGCCTGAGTTAGGAATAATGAGCCTGTGGCCGAGAGTTAACCTCCCCCTTTTTTCAGTCTCCAAGGAAGGATTGAAGGAGGCCCAAGTCTTCTTGTTTCCTCTGGCATCCGGTCGAGATTTCTCCGATTGGTGGTGGCCCCTCCCTGATTCAACCGAGGCCTGGGGTGTTGGTGATGAAGACGAAGGTGAGTTGCCTTCCCTTCCTCACGCTCTGTTAGAGACCCTTGCACTAAGTGGCTGGGGTGAAACAGACGGTGTGAAGAAGAAGATTGAAGGTAGACTACCTTCCCCCCCCATGTGTCTTGGCAGAGACCCTTGCTTTACTCTTCTGAGGAGTCATGCCGATTACAAAGGTGGAGAATGAAAAGTCTCCTGAGGCTCAGAGCCCTCATCATCCGTTGGTCATGGGACCAGTGATAGTGATGATGAAATGGCCTGGGCACTACTTGATGCAGATTGGGGTTCAGGGTTCCTTCCTTTCAAATGGAGCCGATGAAGGCGGTTTTGAAGGTTTTGGATCTTGTGCCCCTTTATCATCCCAGGAGAAGAGCCATTATGTTGCCAAGCGTAGCTTCTGTAATAGCTTCTGTAATAGCTTCTGTAGTAGCTTCTGTAGTAGCTTCTGTAATAGCTTTTGTAATAGCTTCTGTAGTAGCTTCTTGGTACTGATGTAAATCTTTTTGAGTTATTAATAAAGTTGAATTTTTTCTTCTCTGAGCTGATACTTTCTGTGAATGTGCTCTTTTGAAACTTAAGCATCTTCTAATGTGTTGCCGATTGTTCTGAAAACAAATCAAAAACTTAGAAAAATGCCAGAATCGAAGTACTTCACCTTTGGTTGAAACCATGGTGCTGATTTATTTGACAGATAAGTCAAATAATGTAAGTGTCAGATCCGAGGTATTCCGTTCTAGTAAACTTTAGTTGACAGGTGCTCGGAATTTCTGCCTTTGGATAGACTGGATTACAGAACCCGCTAGTTGGGGATGGACCAGGCTCTGGAGGCCTGTGCATTAATAGATGGACCAGGCTCTGGAGGCCCGTGCATTAATAGATGGACCAAGTCATAAGACTTGTGCATTAATAGATGGACCAGGCTCTGGAGGCCTGTGCATTAATAGATGGACCAGGTCATAAGACTTGTGCATTAATAGATGGACCAGGCTCTGGAGGCCTGTGCATTAATAGATGGACCAAGTCATAAGACTTGTGCATTAATAGATGGACCAAGTCATAAGACTTGTGCATTAATAGATGGACCAGGCTCTGGAGGCCTGTGCATTAATAGATGGACCAAGTCATAAGACTTGTGCATTAATAGATGGACCAGGCTCTGGAGGCCTGTGCATTAATAGATGGACCAAGTCATAAGACTTGTGCATTAATAGATGGACCAGGCTCTGGAGGCCTGTGCATTAATAGATGGACCAAGTCATAAGACTTGTGCATTAATAGATGGACCAAGTCATAAGACTTGTGCATTAATAGATGGACCAAGTCATAAGACTTGTGCATTAATAGATGGACCAGGCTCTGGAGGCCTGTGCATTAATAGATGGACCAAGTCATAAGACTTGTGCATTAATAGATGAATAGTTTTAAGGAAGTAAAAGAAAAATTTTTTATTGATAATACTTCCGCAAGTGTTCTACGTTCCATGGCCTAGGAACAGGTTTCCCAGTCGTGTCTTCAAGCCAGTAAGTGGTAGGTCGAACGACCTTCGTCACTTTGTAGGGGCCCTCCCAATTTGGTGACAATTTTCCCATGGTGGGATCCTTGGTGTTCTGAAAGACTCTTCTTAAGACGAAGTCTCCAACTTGAAAGCTGACTGTCTTGAGTCCTATCCTGGATTTATTGATCATTCTTTGTTGGTAGGCTTCCATCCTGATGCTGGCTTGATCCCTTCTCTCCTCGAGCAAATCCAAGTTCTCCATCAGCTGCTGATCATTGGATTCTTGCTCAAAGGCCTCAGTCCTCAGAGTTGGCATACCGATTTCAACCGGAATTACTGCTTCTGTCCCATAGGCTAATGAGAAAGGTGTTTCAGAGGTGGGAGTTCTTCTGGTTGTACGGTAGGCCCAAAGGACTCCTGGGAGCTCTTCTGCCCACTTCCCTTTGGCTTGTTCCAACCTTTTCTTTAACCCATCAAGGATTGTTCGGTTGGTGACCTCTGCCTGCCCATTTGCTTGTGGATGGCTTGGAGAGGCAAAGTGCTGCCTGATGTTGAGATTTTCGCAGAATGCCTTGAAGCCTTTACCAGTAAATTGTGTCCCATTATCCGAGATAATTACACGTGGTATGCCAAACCTGCAGACAATATTCTTCCAGGTGAAGCTTTCGACTTCCTTTTCTGTAATATGCGTTAAAGGTTCGGCTTCAGCCCATTTAGAGAAGTAGTCGATAGCCACCAGGAGGTACTTCCTGTTTGGAGGTGCTCGTGGTAACGGGCCCACAATGTCCATTCCCCATTGAGCAAAGGGCCAGGGGCTAGGAATTGGGATGAGCTCGTGCTGAGGCTGGTGTTGGTACGAGGCGAATCTCTGACATTTGTCACACTTCCGAACATATTCTTTAGCCTGTTTCAGCATGTCGGGCCAGTAGTAGCCCTGTGATAGAGCTCGGTGGGCTATAGTTCTGCCCCCATTGTGATTCCCGCAAATTCCCTCGTGAATTTTAGCCAAAACATATTGTGACTCGTCTGGAGCCAAACATTTTAACAGAGGTTGAGAATATGACCTCCTGTAAAGTTTGTTGTTCAAGATCAGGTACCGAGCCGCTCTGATTCGGATTCTCCTGGCTTTGTTTTTATCCTCTGGGAGGAGCCCGGATCTTAGATACTGGAGGATTGGGGTCATCCAGCTCTGGGACTGTTCATCAACTTGAGCAACTGATGCTCCCTCAATGCTGGATCCTGGCTGAAAAGAGATTTTAACGGTGGAGTCTGTTTCAGACTTGAGGCGGGAGGCCATGTTAGCCAGAGCATCTGCTCTGCAGTTCTGACTTCTCTCAATTTTCTGGATAGTGAAAGTCTGGAAAGAATGCTTTAAATGGTTCACCAGTTCGGAGTACCGAAGCATCCTGTCATCCTTAATGGCAAACTCTCCCAAAACTTGGCTTACTACCAGTTGGGAGTCAGAGAAGACATCGAGGTTCTGAGCCTCGCATTCCAGGGCAAGCTTCATCCCTAAGATTAGGGCCTCATATTCAGCTTCATTATTAGAAGCTTTAAATCCCAGGCTGACTGCTTTTTCCGACGTAAGTCCATCAGGGGACTGTAGCACCAGTCCTACCCCTGATCCTTGATCGGTTGACGATCCATCAATATACAGCAGCCAGGTTCCTGTAGTTTCGGCGATTTGTGCTTCGTTCTGCAGTGCCGGGGTGAACTCGGCTACAAAGTCGGCTAAGGCCTGCCCTTTGATGGAGTTTCGGGGTACATATGCTATGTCGAACTCCCCTAGCTCCACAGACCACTTGACCAATCTTCCCGATACCTCGGGTTTCCTCAGTATTGACTTTAGAGGATAAGCAGTTGGAATCTCAATTGGATGGGCCTGGAAGTAAGGTCGAAGCTTTCGGGCTAATACGACCAAGGCATAGGCCAGCTTCTCTACTTCTGGGTATCTTTTTTCCGTGTCGAGTAGTGCCCTACTGACGTAGAATATAGGCCTCTGTACTCCTTTGTCCTGTCTGATTAGTGCGGAACTGACCGCGTTCTCAGAGACTGCTAGGTACAGGAGCAGCTTTTCTCCTTGTACAGGTTTTGACAGGAGCTCTGGAGAGGCTAAGTACTCCTTTAGTTCTTGGAAGGAATGCTCGCATTCTTCTGTCCATTGCAAAGCCTTGCCGCCCTTTAGAGCTTTGAAGAAAGGTAGGCAGCGATCGGTGGACTTGGATATAAATCTGCTCAATGCGGCGACTCTGCCGTTCAGTGCCTGAATCTCCTTTCTGGTCTTTGGCGACTTCAGTCCAATCAGGGCTTGGATCTGAGTGGGATCTGCTTCGATACCTCTTTGAGAGACGATGTACCCCAAGAATTTTCCCTTCGTAACTCCGAAGGTACATTTCGAGGGGTTGAGCTTCATCTTGTGCTGTCTGAGGATATCAAAGGTCTGGGCTAAATGCTGGAGGTGGCTGTCTTTCTGGAGGCTCTTTACCAGCATGTCGTCGATGTATACCTCCATGGTGCTACCAAGCAGTGGGCTGAACATCTTGTTCACCAACCGTTGGTAAGTGGCTCCAGCATTCTTTAAACCGAAAGGCATCACTCTATAGCAATAGAGTCCTCTTTCGGTTATGAAGGCGGTCTTTTCCTGATCTGGAGGGTACATCTGGATCTGGTTGTATCCAGAGTAGGCGTCCATGAAACTCATAAGCTCATGCCCTGCAGTGGCGTCAACCAGTTGATCTATTCTTGGTAGTGGGAAGCTGTCCTTGGGACATGCTTTGTTAAGGTCTGTATAGTCAACACAGACTCTCCACTTGCCGTTCTTCTTCTTGACGAGCACAGTGTTGGCTAACCACTCGGGATAAAAAACTTCCCGTATCATCCTGGCGTCCAGCAACCTCTGGACTTCTTCGTTTATAACCCGATGCCGTTCGGGAGCGATCGGTCTTCTCTTCTGTCTGACCGGGGGGTGGTCTGGATCTACCATTAGTTTGTGAGTTATCAGATTAGGATCTATTCCCTCCATGTCCCTAGTCTCCCAAGCAAAGATAGAGAGGTTGTTCTTCAGAAACCTGACTATCTTTTCCCGCTCGGCGGGCGTAAGGTCTGGACCGATGTACAAATAACGCCCCTCTGCTCCTGAACTGACCAGTATCTTGATGGGCTCGCCAACAGGCTTGGCTTGACTATCACGCCCCCTTGGGCTCAGGGGCTCTTCAACGCCGGATGGGCAATCTTCCACCTCGGGAGTGTGAGTGAAAACCGGATCTGCACGGTCCCGAGTGTACTGTAATTGCTATTTTGGGGCTGTCTCCTTGAGGGCAATAGCGTGACATTCTCGTGAGGTTGGCTGACATCCTCGGACCGAGTGCACGCTTTGATTGTGGACGTACTTCAGACACTGATGAAAGGTCGAAGTGACCGCCCCTATCTGGTGTAACCAGGGTCTCCCAATGATGACGTTGTATGGAGACTTCATGTTCAACACCATGTACTCTGAGATGGTGGTCTTCTGCCCTTCACCTTCCCCAATAGTGGTAGGAAGGTCAACTCTCCCCAGGGGGGTGCTAAGGCTGCCATCAAAAGCTGCCATTACGGCAGTGGTGGGCTTGACGCTGTCCTGGTCTATGCCCATCCGCTTAAGCGGTTCGTAGAATAGGATATTGACTGAGCTGCCAGTGTCGACTAGGACTCTTCTAGTTTCGAAGTTGGCGATTCTGAGGGTGATAACAAGGGCATCACTGTGAGGGCAGTGTACCCCTGCTAGATCTTGCTCGGTGAACTGGATCTCTGGCCCTGTCTTGAGCCTCTTTTCGACGTTGGAGACCTGCAAGATGTTTGGGGCGGTTCTGGCCTCCCGAGCATATCTTTTTCTCGCCCTGTTGGACATTCCTGTAACAGGGGAGTCAGCATGGAGGACGTAGATAACATGGTTGTTCTGCCTCTGAGGCTCGTTTCGTCCTTCCCGCTGCTCTTGCCTCTGTTCGGGCCTCTGATCTGGCCGCTGCTGAGGCTTGTCTTCTTGGGGGTTCTGCCTTCCGTCTTGTTTGACGAACTCCCGAAGACGTCCCTTCTTTATGAGCTGTTCTATCTCATATCGGAGGGTCCTGCAAGTGTTAGTAGTATGCCCATGATCTTTATGGAAATTGCAATACTTACTTTGGTCCCGCAGGCTGGGATCTCCTTTGATCGGCTCTGGCCACCTCAGGTTCTCTCGATCTCGGATCTGCCGGAGTACCTGGTTCGGAGTGGTGTTCAAAGGCGTGAAGTTGGTGAACTCCCTTGGTGCGGAGTTGTACACAGCTCTGGGAGCTATTTTCTTATCTGGGCTTCTGACCCTCTTTTTGTTGGAGTCTCTTCTGTGATCCTCCTTCTTATGGTCCTCCCGCTTCGGATTATCCCTTTGGGTCTGATCCTTGCCCTTCTGGGCTGAGCGGTTGGCTTCTTCAAGGTTGATGTATTTTTTGGCCCGATCCATCAATGCTGCCATATCAGCCGGGGGGCTTTTTGTCAAGGAGTCTCTGAAGCCACCTTGGGCAAGCCCGGCAGTAAGGGCCGCAACAAGGAATTTCGGGCTGCAATCCGTGATCTCAGTGAGCTCGGTGTTGAAGCGGGCAATGTAGGCCCGGAGGGATTCCTCCCTAGTCTGCCTAACGTTCAGCAGGAATTCTGGTCCCCTTCTGAGCCTCCTGCTGGTCATAAACCTATCCAAGAACTGTCTACCGAGCTCGTAAAAGCTGGCAACGGAGTTCGGAGGGAGGTTGTGGAACCACTTCAGAGCCGTTCCCTTCAAGCTGGTGATGAACGTTCGGCACATGAAAGCATCTGAGGCTCCGTGAAGGGCCATCGTATGCTGGTAATGAGATAGGTGATCTCCTGGATCTCCAGATCCGTCGTAGAGAGTGAATTTGGGCACCACGAACTTTCTAGGCCTCTCTTCAGACATGATGGCGTGGGTAAACGGAGTGGCTAGTCTTCCGAGGAGCCTGGCCAGTTCGTCCTGCTCTGGAGGGTTCTGAGGTCCTCTTAAGCCGATTGTCCGGTCCATAGACTCGGCAATCTCCTCTTCCCTTCGCGGGTCTCTGAGTCTGACATCTTGTGAACCCTGCCTGACAGCCTCGGCTTCAGGGTAATAGGGTGGAGTGCGCCCTTCGGATGGAGGAGGAACCCGAACCGGTGGGGCTGGCGCTGCATGATAAGGTTCCTGTGGTGCCGGGGGTGCTCCCGAAACCCTAGGAGTTGGGGCTCGGGTAGTACTCCGGTAATGTACGTCGGGGACAAAAGCGGATGTTCCCCAGCCAGGGACTGTTGATGGCTGTGGATCTCGGCCAGCGTGAGCAACGCCTGAGGGGTGCCCAGGCTGGTTAGCGGGGGCCTGCCCGCGAAGTTCTTCATTCCCCGTGGCAACCGGGGGTTGTGTTCCTGCAACGAAGTTGACCGGCGGGCTAGGAGAAGCCGCCGCTTGGTTCTGCGTGAGCGTTGCCAGCGTCCTGGTAATGGCTAGCAGCTGCTCCTGCACCAGTTCATTGTGTCGTTTTATTGCTTCGATCTCTTGTCGCATAGGGTTGGCCGCTGGTCCTCTTGTGCGTGGAGCAGACGGCTGACGCTGAGCGTTTTGCGAACTCTGAGTATTCTGTCGGGGTCGGAGATTTGGTGCCATGGTTTTCCGGTAGGGAAAAAGATGAGTTTACGAATAAAGCACGTAGAGATTAGTCGTTTCCCACAGACGGCGCCAAACTGATGCTCATTCTTTGACTTTCAATACAGTCTTTCAATTCCCTTACTCACTTAAGCATCGGAGCGGCTACCGCCGGAGCCAATCCGGTGGTCCTCTGATCATCTTTCTGAGTGTTCTATAGGTCACGGAGCCCTCACGTGTTGCGAGTCAAAAAGTGCAGCATCAGTTTCCACGAATGGGTCAGCGCCAACATGCTGGTATGGTACAATACTAATGCAAGGAACAAAATTAAGACGTGGCATGTGCAAGTGTACATGTATATTTACATGCCTCCCTAATCATGCATACAATATGATGGCAATGTACAAACTACATCTGTATAAAAACCCTATATCACGTTCACAAATTCATCAACACAATGCACAGGTAATATGTGTGACACACCCATGCATCTCAATGTCACACCCATGTCTCGCTTCACGGTTCTTCCCCATTGGCATGCAAGTACCAATATATGTCTCGCTTTACGGTCCAGACCCCGTAGGCCTGCGAGTACCTAATGGCCAATTTTGGGTTTTTCACCACAGGATCTGCACCCTCATAATGCACCAGCACCTCGTGCTGACCCACACTATGCTTGCAAGGAATCACACAATGCCAATATGCCATGATTTCATCATGCAATAATACAGTTCAAATGAAACATCACTCTCATAAGCATATGCAACATGCTTTAAATAATGCATCACAAGTAAGATCAAATCACTAGACTTCATATGATGACAACTCAACATGCTTTAAATAATGATTTCGTGTCATGCTCAATCAATCTCAACACTTACGCAATCCACATGTCACAACATCAACAATCCTTCTAAAACAGAAATCACATATGATGACAACTCAAGAAATAAATCATAACTCTCAAATAATCATAAAGAACACGGAAGCACAAAAACAATCAACTCAAAGTTTCTCAAAGCAATAACCCCTATGTGATCTTCTATCCTCAGATAAGCATAAAAATCATTCAAGCAATATGCACATCAATCCTAATTTAATCCTATTCCTTACTTAGCAAAGTACCATACCTGACTAGGGCATGTCTCAACCCTAGGATGCTGTGTCCACTATGCAGTCAAGTCAACAAAGATGTCCCCAAGCTTCTGTTGAATCAACCTCTTTGATTCTCTCTATTGCAGTGGCCCCTCAATAGAACTCAAACCAAACAAATCCCATCCATAAGATATTGAAGAACTTTCCCTTCCTCTCATCAGATTACTGTCTAGTTCTCTGTTGCAGAGTCCTCACTTCCAATTTGAGTTGCTCATTTTAAACATACATAAAATTCAAACAACAACTACTTCACACATCCAAATCACACCTATGAGACCATGCCTCAATCCAAACTGTTGTAATCTCCCTTACAATGTCATCAAAACACCCACAAGTTCAATCATCACATCACGCCTCAATCCAACCTAAGCCAATCCAACCGACATCCACAAATATAAATATATATATATATATATATATATATATATATGCCGCACCCCTGTAACACCAACATCAGCCCCTGCTTTCTAAGACCAACTCAAGGTCATTGCCACAATCACAACTTTACTAAACCTTCATGACAGAATCCTCTTTCACCAACATACTACATAAACACAAACACAAACAATTATATATATATATATATATATATACCTGTTGCATCAATTTCCCTCACTTCAAGCAACAACCCAACTACAGGACAATTCAACAAAAACAAGAAGAAACCGACATCGTAGTCATCACTAGAATCAGAACTTCAATCGCTGATTCTCTCTTCTTCACTCTCTATTCCACTGCTTCAATCAGCCTACTCCAAGTTTCTGACCTGAAGCAGCCAGCAGAACAGGGGAACCCATTTCAGCCGCAACCTCACAACCCCGTAACCGTTTAGCAAAACCCCAATGATCTTCCCAACAAATTGACACAAAATCCCCTGACCAATTTGCCCAATAATTCCACAACCGTTGCTCCAACACGCACAATTCATAACGACAGCCCACCGCAACAACAAACAGCCCATCACGACAGCACGTCTCCCTTCCTCCACCTCAACACGTAACCAATACCACTGCCAAACGATTGTTGCCCAAACCCGGAACCTCCTCCGCACCATTAGACACACAGACATATACACTTATTACCGCACACCAACACGCACACATATACACATATATATATATACGTACATAGACACGTAACCCTGTACCATAACGCACACAGCCGTAGCCATACACCACAACCGTAACAGCCAACCTGCTATCTCTCCTGTTCTACGTCAAACCCAAACAGCCACACACAAAACCGCAACACAAATCCCGAACCACAAAACCGTAACATCCACTCGCACAGTTTCGAGCTAGACAATGTTGTCTCCAAACACGGCCATGACCGAATCAACAATCCAACCTGAAATCCAGTGATTCCGTCGCAGCTCCATCCAACAACAAACCCAACTGATACTGCTGCCCCTAGATTGCAAATCAATTCCTCAATCATCCGGGTTGCCCAACCGTAAGGATCAACTCAGTTCTGAAATCCAACCAACACTACCGTTACTCCTCTACCTTCTTCCCGAACTGCCATAAATATATATATATATATGCATCGATCTCCTCCACCATCATCGTCATCAATTTCTCATCTCACCGACCAAAACAGAGTTGAATTTAGCCCGTCAAAATCTGAATCCGTGAGAACACCGAGTGGACTGATGCGGCAACCGTGCGTTGTTTGGCCTTGGATTGACGAAGCAGGATCGTTGGCAACGGAGGCCAACCTGGCACGGTTGAAGACTGAGGCCACCGTTGGATTCGCCCCCTCCGTTTCTCCTTTCCCCTTTTTCTCTCTCTTTTTCTCTTTCTCTCTTTTCTTTTCTTCCCCTGTTTTCACGCGACATACCCGCCCCTGTTTCCCATTTCTATCTCTCGGTTTCTCCTTTTCTCTCTCTCTCTCTCTCTCTCTCTCTCTCTCTGTATAACCACTCCTTTATGTTTTTCCTTATCTTCCCACCGACTTAGAGATAACTCACACTTAACACACACCACACACTACACACTACATATCCCAAGGCTGCCGACACTTCCCCTTTATATCTTTTTTTTTTACCTTACCATATTATATATTTTATAAAGATTTTATTCCACAAATATGATATAAATTTGGGGCTCAATTTAATTATTTATTCGCTAATATTGGTTCTCGTTCAGGTTCTCGCCATGGATTTATCCTGGCACTCGGTAAACCGGTTTAAATATTTTATTTTATTTTCTCTTATTTTATTTTATTTTTTTCAAATCTCTACAATAACTGTACACTTTGCACATGCCACGCCTTAATCTTGTTTCTTGCATTAGCATTATGTTATACCAACAGTTGAGCTAACCCATTCGTGGGATATCATATTATAGATAACGCTCCTGATACTTGAGACTTGAGGAAGTCTTGGAAGATGGAGGAGACATGGATCATGGAGGATTTTGGCCCTTGGGGCATATTTTGATGTTGTACAAGGGCATATTTTGATGTTGTACAAGGGCATAAGCCCTAAACTATACATGTTTATCTGTATGTTATGAAACAACAGGCAAGGCCCCATGGATTAGTGTTAGAGCAAGGATTGGGTTAGTGTTTGGCATGCATGTAATTGTCTTTATTATTTCTTTTTTGTTTATTTCACTCACTCCCCGGGTTTATGAAAATTCGAGGCGTGACAAGAACCCTGTATCAGTGCTTTCTTATTTGCAAGCAAAATAGTGAAGCTAGCCAGGAAGTTTGGACTGCTCCTCTGATCTGTCCCAGCCTCAGCACCGCTTCAACGGTACTTTATCCCCAGACTATGGTACACACACACACACACACATATATATATATATATATTTTTATGCATTTTTGTATGTAGTTGGTGTTGATATTTTATAGGTTGTGGGTTGATTTGCAGATGCTTTGATGGCTAGAAGGAATGCGTTGTTGACAGAGCAGAGGAGAAGTTTATGGCTAGAAGGGGCAGCAGCTTATATTTGTGAGGGTAGTTTTGTCAATTAACCATGACTTGTAAGGGGTAAAATTAGCATTTAGACAAAAAATATTGCTTACATCATCAAACTCTGTTAGGTCAACTAACGATAGTGGGAATCTGTTATCAACATTGAAACCAAAAGGGGGATAGTGTTATTTCAGAAACTATAGGGGAGGTTTCTGTAATTGTCAGAAACCTCAAAGGAGGTAGGTGTAATTTACCCTATATATAAATGAATGTATACACACGCACACAGACACACACAATAATGAGTGTGTAAGAAAGAGGTATGTGTATCACATATGCATGTGTGTGTAATAGAAATATTCTTTTAAGGGCTATAAATAGAGGTTCTCTAAGGTATTCTATGCCAACTCTTTATATGCTTACACTTCTACATCTCTATTCTTTACTTTAGATCCAAATATTAAAAATCTAGATCTAAAAGTTATACTCATCTTGAAATACTCTAAGCTTATACCAGATTTATCTATAAAGAGTGGGCATTTTATTGCACCAAATCTACTCTTGAAGAGAGCGCCTCTTGGTAAACAACATTGTATCATCTCATTGTGGTGAAAGACAGGGGTAAGTGCTACTTGATAAGGCAAAAGGGTATATTTTGCTAGGATAAGAAAGTTGCGGTCTTCGTAGT
Organism: Nyssa sinensis; assembly: GCA_008638375.1. Lineage (NCBI taxonomy): Eukaryota > Viridiplantae > Streptophyta > Magnoliopsida > Cornales > Nyssaceae > Nyssa > Nyssa sinensis. The sequence continues at coordinate 23,838,053 of CM018032.1, forward strand.
AATATCCCAACCCAATTAGGCAAAGTAATTTACGTTAATGCTATTTTTATGAAATTAATTATATATTAATTAATTAGACATCTTAAATTAAAATTGGTAGCCCGTGGATATTAAAATTAGTACACGAAGTGAAATTGGGCGAATTAATGCGATACGTGAGCAAAACAAATTTAATCAAGTTTTTTTTGATAAATATGATATATTTTTGGTATAAATAAAACACGATGTAACATGTCAAAATAAAAATTTATAACATGAAAAGGAAGCATGCAAAAATCAAAAAGACGGCGAGAATACCAAGAGGTTTTTAGGACAATTGAAATACAACTTCAAAAATTTAACAAACATACCCAAAATGTCAAACAAGCATAAGAAGAGGAAAATGGAGAAAATAAGGCCAAAATGTTGGCCAAAGGGTTTGAGCCCTAGACCAAAAAGAGGAAGGATTCTAAGCCCGAAAGATTACCAGCTAGGCTGCAAGCACTTTTGTGTTATATATCTCACCAAATATATATATATATATATAAACCCTATTAAGTCCCCAAATTTGCATGCTCAAAATTGAGGTGCCTACACCCCATTGGACCACTTTCCCCACTAATTAAATTTCATGCATTATATATATATATAAATATATCTATATATGTGACATGCGTATATATAAGTATAACATGTGTGTGTTGTATATTATGTGCGTGCAAATACAAGACAGACCTAGTGTGTGTGAACAATGTGTGTATAGTGTGCGTGTAGGGAGAGACTTGTAAAGAGAGGCAAACTTGTTGAGACAGAAAGTGAAGAAGAAGAAGAAGAAAGAAAGAAGAACTAGAGACAAGAAGGAAAGAGAGAGAGAGGGAAAAACCAAGAGAGGTAACTTTCTCTCCCTAGAAAATTTTACCAAAAATTCAATTCTGAGCTTGTTTGTAGCCTACAAAATGCATGCATGTGTGTCATATTGTAGAGGGAAGGAAATAGAAGAAAAATGGTGAGGTTTAAGTTAAGAAACCCTGAGACCCAAAAATGTGAACAAGTGTTTTTTTAAACAAACTTGATTAAAGCTTTAAACAAATTACATAGCTCAAAAGAACATTAAAATTAGAACATGCAGTAACTTGAATCACTAAAAATGGTTAAGGAACCATTGAGAAAATAGTGAGTTTCAGTAAGGGAAGAAAAATTGAAAACTCAAAATTTGAGTTGATTTGTTACGTTTTAGGAACGAGAAAGTATTCCCTAGGGTTCCAGAAACATATAGGAAGAAATTGGAGGCAAAGTAATGGCTAAAAAGCCACAAAATAGGAGATGTGTACCTCATCAGAAAGTCGGGCCCTCGCCAGAACCCGACTGTGACACCCTATTTCAAGCATAAGGAACCATCAAATCGAAAAACCAAAACTAAATATGGAATCCTCATAAAATTTAGAATCGAACCCTGTTGAAAAAGTCATCAGAGGTGATCGGCGACAGTCATCGGTGTCGAAGAGGGTGACCGGAACCCTCTCTGGGGTATTGGGGAAGAAGGCAATGTTTGGGTTAGGCCTGGGGTGGGATTTGGGTCGAGCCCGGACCCAAACATAAAATGGATTTGTTTTTAAATGACACAACATCATTTGGGATGTTTGAACTTTAAATTTAAATAAGTTTGGGACTGTTTAGCAACAAGTGTAGAAGTCCCTAATTTGATAACCGGAGGCGGAATAGGGATAGCCTATCCCTGAATTGATTCCTTGTCTGCTGTTTGGCCTACCAAAAATCAAAAAAATAAAAGGGAGTTGCAGCTCCCCAGTTTCAAACCATGAACCTCACGCACGTAAGGGTTTTAAACCCCACGTGTGAGCCACTGAGGCACTTTGTTAAAATAATAACCGAATATATATATATAATATAAAATAATTTAATTTAGTAAAATATTCCCAATGCTCGAATAAAATAAAAAGATAGTGCAACCCAATCTTTTTGGGCATTTCAGACTCAACGACAGAGTCCAATTTGCGAAATTAAATCTTGAAAAATGTGAATGGATAAATTGGACTGATCACAAAAATGTCCTAAAGGCTAAATAAAGCCATCAAATGGCCTCTAAAAATTATAAGAGTACCTAACCTAAGGTTTTCGATGTTCCGGACTTAACGGTGGAGTCTGTTTTTTCAAATAAAATACCTAAAATACTGATATGTGAAATTGACAATTTTTAGAACACTTTAAAGGTACAACGATGCTACCAAGGGAGGTAAATGAGTCAATTAGGTTACAACCTAAATCGCATAAGTCCATAGACTTAAAATACGACCCCATGAGACTAAAATACCATAAATCCATTAATAAAATCATATTAAGTCTATGAAAAATATTGAACTAAATAATGTTTTCTGATTTATAAGATCTTTAAAAGGAAAAGAGAAAGAAGTCTGATTCCTCTTGAAGGGAGGAGGAACTATTTTTGAGGTAAGTAAAACCCGAACTCTAACATTTGGTAATTCTTAGCCATGTCACAATTTTATTTTCTCAATGCTGCCAATTTGTATTCTTATACATACTTGATATTTATTGATTCCACAATTTGATACTTGTTATACCTTGTGGATATGTTGAGAATTAAATTGCCAATATCTTGATGTGTTTTCTTGTTTATTTCTGTACCTTGCTTTGGATATTGGGAAATTGCCATGTTTCTTACTGTTGGGAATTTGATATTCGACACATATGTACATCCCTTGTGGAATTTTGTTGATCATGATATTATTATGAGTGCTGAGAGTTGTGTCTGTCACAACATCCAACTTGATTCTATAGATGCTGATGTGGACCTACGGGTCGGTGATTAGGAATGATGCCTAACACTTAGTCCATGGAGGACATGATATATGTAAAGAGCTCTAGTACTATTCAGGAACCCGATTAAGGGGTGGACTTGAATGAGTGATTTTGAGGGTAGCCGGGCCCTTCTGATTGATAGCATCTATTCTGTTAGTATTTCATATCTTTTATTGAATCATAATCTGATGAAGCACTCTTTGGTTGTTGATATGGCTTGCAAGTCTATCTTTGGATTATCTAATGATGCACTCTTTAGTTGTTAATATGCTTTGCAAGCTTATCCTTGGATTCGATTTGCTATCTTGTGATTTGTGGCAACTGGCTGTTGCATAGGCCAAATCCCTATTATTGATTTGTTATACTGTTTACGTCACTTGTATCAAACTACTATGGGATATGCCTTTTGGACCCACGGGTCATTTCTAGTGATTCACACTCTTGGTGACTGGTTATTGTGATATCGTATCCTTTCTTGCCATTTTTTATATTATTTTGTTTAAACTGACCCTAATCGATGGCAAAGCGAGGGAATTTACTTACTGAGCTAAGTTAGCTCACTCCAGATGTATTATTTTTTTTCAAGAATGGATACTGTAGAAGGACCATAGGGCGTACACTACGAGTAGGTACTACATTTTGCTCACAGATCGTCTTTCTCAAGTAATGGTGGACACTTTTGATGTAATTTTAATTAGACTAAGAGTCATGTAGCCTTATCTCTCCCATGTGTCCATGTCCTAGCTATGGTTTTTATATTAAAGATCTGTAATTTAAACACTTATTATGATGATGGTACTCAATTAACTAATGTTATGAAATGTATTAATGATTAATTAATCGATGTTTGAGATCCTTTAGTGGGGGACGGCTCGCTGGTCACGCCCCTGGTCGTGGTCCCCTGATCTACATGAGGCGGGTTTCGAGTAGTGACATTCACATGGTAAAGTTTGGTCTCCATCTACAAAGAGGTCATAATAGTGGAAAAACTCAAGTGTGGATGCTTGAATTGAGGACGTAGGAAGTTTTCTGAACGTCTTAAACTATTGTGTTTGTTCTCTCTCTCTCTCTCTATTGTTTATTTACTTGTGCATTTACAACATTCATTTTTAAAGAACCAAAAAGAAACCAAGATTTACAAAATACCCTATTCACTCCACTCTAAGGTAAATATCTAGGCAACACTCTCTTTTGGGTGTAACATTTAGCTATAATCCTTTTTATATGTGGCATAATAATCTTCATGCTCCCTATCTATTATTTGTTGGATTACATTAGAGAGTTGAAAATGAAGAGTAAATCAAAATTTAAGGGGACAAATGGCTCTGTAGTCCAGCTTTGTTTAAATTTATTTCGCCAACCAAAAATCTCACTACTAAGGAAAATGTGGTTGATCTTATTCTTCCTAATTCTACTTTGTAGAATGTCTAGTTGATACAATCTATTTTTCTTTCTTTTGAAATTGATAACATTCTCAACATTTCAGTTGGTCATTGTCGATCAATTGATACAATGATTTAACATTATTCAAGAAATGGTCTCTTCATGGTTAAGGTTGCCTATCACTCGACTTTAGATTTGTGTAATAAAGAAGAGTGTTCTCTTAGGATATCCAGCTCATCTCCATCTAGAGGTTGGCATTACAACATCATTTAGAAAGATAAGGTTCTAAATAAAATTAAAGTTTTCACATAGCACGCATGTTCTAATGTTTTACATTCTAAGATGAATCTATCGAAACACAATCATCTCTCTAATTTGAGTTGTATCTCCTATGATAATATGATTGGGACTTTGTCTTTATTTCACATACTCATGGATTGTTGGGTAGAAAAACAAACTTGGGCATTGTCTGTAACACCCCGACCCGATTAATTAATAATTAGTTCGCTAATTATTAATAAAAAATGACATAAAGAATAATCAAGGAAGTTAATCGGGAATCTCTCAACCAGTCATGATAGACTGATAAAATAATTAAACACGTTGTGAGAGGAGAGTGTAATACCCGAACCTGATTACCAATTAATTAGGTAAAATGATGTCATTGTAACACTATGAAAACTCAAATTAGCGAACTATGACGACCATAAAGAAATAATAACCGACACGGGGTCTTTGGCGTCGAAGCTACCCGAAATAAGAAGCGACCAGAAGAAACCGCTTCGTAAAAAGAGCAACAGAAAAGAAATTAGGGAGGAAATAGCTAAAACAGAATTTTGTGCCAGCCAAACAAGGCCTAAGCCTAAATGAGGGAAAAATGCCCAAAAGTGAGGCCAAGGGGATTTGAACCCTTGACCAAGTGAAGGAAGCACATGGCACCCAAAAATTTAACAAGTGGGCTGCCAGCATCTTTGTGTCTAAATACACAACCAGATTGTATATTAGCCCAATTCCACCAAGGCCACCCCTCAAGCTGGCCAATGGCCATTGGCCATACATGCAAACCCCTCATCATCACCTGAGTCACCCCACATCAGCCCACATCATCCCACCTCAGCTCCTACTTCAGCCTACATAATCACACCTAAGCCCTACATGTATAATTATGTATGTGTATATGTATAAGTGTACACTTATATGTGTAAGCTCTACTTTTAAAACACTACTTTTAAAACACTAAAAATGTGTGTTATGTGTTCAGACCATGATTGTGTGAGAAACCTAGAGTGTGTGGGTGTGTGCTCGGGTAGAGAGAGAGTGAGGTAGAGAGAGAAATGAATGTGTGTGTGTGCATGGTGTGTTTGCCCCATTTGAAGGAGTACAAGAAGAAAGAGGAAGGCTAGGGCTGCATGCAAGCTAATCACCCCTGAAGTGCTAAGCTCGGAAGAGAGGGGAACCCCTACTTGAAGGTATAACAGCCAAACCCAAAATTTCTCTTCTAAGATATTATAACCCATTGCTTACTGGTTTAAGTGATTTAGGAGTCTAAATATGCATGCATGACATTCAGAATGTGTGATCTTGATCAAGGCACGAAAATGAGACCTTGAAACAGCCCCAAAACCACAAATCGTGCCCAGGCTGCCATTGATGCACCTTGTGATAGTAGGTCTGAATCCAACCAAGCCAAATGGGGTTTAGCCTACTTACACCTCAAAAAGACCTCACCGGTGTTCTGAAAACACCCAGCCGCGACCTAGGGGACCCAAGGAAGCCCCAAAAATTGAGAGTTGCAGACTCGGGTTTGGAAGCCCAACCCCACAAACCTGAACCAAAACACAGTTTTGAGAATAGAAACTCAAACCCCATGATCAGTAGGTCACCATAGACGAAATCCCATCAACTTTAGACCAAAAACTTGCATGTATAACCGAGTTGCAGGTTTGGTTATTTGATCTCTAGCCATACACTTGTGCTCGATACAACGCTCCAAACTGATGCCAAAACAGTCCTTAGGCTCCCAGAAATGATTTGGAATAAAAGGCAGAGGGAATCAGTACCTGAAAATCCACGAAATTGGAAAAAAATAGAAACAGTGAACTAGGGCTACAGTAATTTGTGCGATGAAAAAGACGACGAGTCGACCAAGTCGACTCGCCCAACTCGTTCAGATTGAACGTGTCGACTCAGACAGTGTTAATTTGTGAGTTAACCATCGCATTAATGAAACGGCGTCATTAGGTTAAAGGTTTTAAAATTTAAATGGGCCTGTTTGGTTACAGCCATATGAAATTGAAATCAGACCTAAGTGTTAACCTAAATAGGGATAAGGAAGATAACAGGGTTATGTTATCCCGGTTCTCTGGCCTAGCCTGAACTGGCTAGTTCATTGTACTTGTCGATGGGTTTAGGGTTACACATGAAGAACCCTTTGGTTCAGTGATTTAATGTAAATAAGAAAACCAGGACTTTATTTATTTACAATTTGACCCCAACAAGTTCTAGAAATCCTATTCTGGCCCAATCCTTGGGATTTTTATGCAAATATACCCCTGAAAAATAAATAATTAATAAAATAATTTATTTAATTATTTTATTCATTGAATAAAATTACTATTTTGCCCTTGAACACTAAATGACTCAAACGAAGCCCAAATTAAATAAGTAAATAGTGCATTTCTACTAATTCGGGCATTCCGGGCTCAATGGTGGAGTCCAATTTGAGAAAATAAGTCCCGAAAAATAAAGACACGTAAATGGTAAATGACTGAATTTCCCTTAATGATACATAGGGCTAATTAAACATAAAAGATAGTCCATTTTAACTATGTCGGACATTCTGGACCTAATGGTGAGATCCATTTTATGAATCAAGGTCCTAAAAAATTTAGCTATACAACATGTGAAATTACCAAACTGCCCCTGATGCTATATGAGGTCCAAATGAAGTCCGATTGGGACGAAATTGATACCGATAGAAGCCCAGATACTCATGAAACTGTGCACAGGATTAGATGATGAATTAGGGTCAGAATTTCACAAAACATAAAATGACCAAAATGCCCCTGAGCATGGCAAGTGCAAAGTAGAGGCCGAATAAAGGCCAATCTAATCTGATAAATTGTCATAAGAATAATTATGAAAAATCAAAGGGCTAAATAAGACTCCGGAGCAGTCAACGTATAAAATGAGAAATGACCGATATGTCCTAATGACCAAAAGCAGATACCAAATGAAGTCCAGAAGACTTAAGAATTTATATATGAGATATATGAAACATTCTGAGGACCACGACAAGATCCGGGACAAGAATGGTAAAATTACCATTTTACCCCTAAGGTTAAATAAGTACTTAACTAATAATGATTTGAGTCCAAAAGACTTAGAACTTTATATTTAAGATATGTGGACTATTCTGAGGACCACGATAGGGTCCGGGACAAGAATGGTAAAATTACCATTCTGCCCTTAAGGTTAAATAAGTACTTAATTGATAACGATTAGAGTCTAAATGACTTAGACTATAATCCTGATAACTACTAAGCCTAATTAAAGAATGTAATAGCCTTAGATGAAACCCAAATGAAAGGGCAATAGGCTACTAGGCTATCTTAGGTAATCCGATAGCCGCCTAAGATGATGAATAAGTTATGAATGGTTAAATTCTGATCTGTCTGTGATTGATGATGATTATTCAGGGTATGCATGGAGGTGCCTAACGTATCTGGAGGTTATCAGATTATTTGTACAAGGAGATAAGCATAAAGTTTGTGAGTAACTTGGAACTTTTGACTTGGTGTATAAGTTACACTGTCTAGATATTGTATCTTCATACACTATACTGTTTTATATGCTATACTGTTTAAATGCGTATACTTAAATGCATACCCTTGTACTGCATTACACGTGGCTTGATTTTGTTCTGTCCTGCACTTTTGTTCTGTTCTGTCCTACCTAATTAGCGTCTTGTCGTGTTCTGTACTATTCTGTTCCGCTCAATACTGACCTGTTCTATTATTTGATTTATTTGCCTATGCTCCTGATTTATATACTGGCATCCTATATTGTTCTGTCTGTTCTAATCTATTGTTCCATTTAGTTTGGTTCTGTATTTATTCTACTTAAACTGCATTTAAAGTGGATTTATAAAACCGTTATTTCTGAAATGACTAAACTATCCATGTGCTTTATAAGCAAGAACTGGTTTTGAAACCCATGGCAGGGAACCTGTGTTACTCACTGGGCTTGTTAAAGCTCACCCCATTATCCTAACATTTTTCAGGACTTATCTCTGGTGGATTGAAGGCACATGGAGATGATACTAGTAGGCTCTAAGGCATCCCAAGTAAGGATCTGATGGCACTAATTTGTGGAGACTTGTATTCTTATGGACTGAATCTGGTTATTCAGTTAAGTGACATGATACGATTGACTTCATTGATATGTATTAGATGTATTGGAACATAGCTCATGGTAATGGTACTCTAGAGAGATTAGATATGCTCTGTGTTATATGTCTGATTATAGATGTGCTCTGTGGCTAGAGTTATTAGTTGTTTGGTTTTAGACTTGCTCTATGGTATGTACCTCTACGGTATATAACTGAGTTGCATTCCCGAGATAAAAAGGTTTTGAATTTCGCTGCTCTGACCCTATATTTGGAATGCAATTCATCGGTAAGTTCAGAAGTTTACCTTTGGTTGGTCGCATTGTCGGTCGGCAAACCGACAAGGCAGCTAACTGGCATCACGTCCTCGACATCCGCGTAGGGTGGGGTTCGGGATGTGACATTATCACTGTTGGGTTTGTAGGCTGACACTCATATTTTCAATAATTGCATTGGTTTGTGGAAGTATTTAGTTCTCTTGATGATAATAATTTTAATATTTTTTTAGTCATTGCTTGGGCTTTGTGACAACATTGAAATGAAGTTATCCCTGAACAATTTTTTTATTCTCGTGATGAAATAATAAGATATAGGTAGCCCTATTTTTGTAGTTTTTCTAATGCTTAATAATTCAAGGTAGGTCAATTACTAGAGTGGCTCAATGATGGAAACCTACAGTTGGAGATTTTTATAAAATTAGTTTTGATGAAGCCTTGCTATTGAGTTTGGGGACGTTGGAATTGGAGCAGTTATGACTTGTGAGGGATAATGCATGCCATTTTATTAATGGTTTGACAAAAAATAAGAGCTACAATGGACCCACAGATAAAATAAGAGCTATAATGGACCTAGAGATAATGGAATCAAAGGCAGCCTAGTGAATAGTTAATTTTTCTTTCGAGATTGGTTTACGTTATATCATTTTGGAAGGTGATTCATTTGGAACGATATCAAGTATTATTTCTCATGAATTTGACCTTTCTTCCCTTGGAATGATTAGAGTTAATGTTAATGGTTTGCTTAGAAATTTTCCCTTTTATGAGTGTAAGTTTATAAATCGTAGAGGGAACTTTATTGTTCATGTATTAACTCGTCATGCCAAATATGTGGATGATTTGATAGTATGGTTAGAAGAGGCACATAGTTTTCTTGTAAGTCTCATGAAATTCTGCTAGAGTGTTAACTCTATTTAATAAAAGACAAGGCTCTGATAGCACTTGTTATCTAGATATTTACCTTGAAGGGGGGTGAATACGATATTTTGCAAATATTGGCTATTTTTATGAACTTTAAGGATAAATGCTAAAATACACAAGTAAAGAGTGAAGAAAGAGAGAGAAAGAGAGAGAGAGAGAGAGAGAGGGAAAAAACACAACGATTTATGAGGTTTGAAAAACTTTCTAGGTCCTCGACTCAAGCATCCCCACTTGAGTTTTCCACTAACTTGATCTCGTTGCAAGTGGAGGTAAAACCTTTATAATAAAAATTCCTCTCTCTTTTTTCCAACCAAATATAGCCTTTTTTTCCTCATCGGGGTAGCACTTATCCGCAACTCTTACCGCAATGAGATGGTACAAAGATTTTTACCAAAAAATCCTTTCTTAAAAGCTGAATGGTACTTATGAGTTCACTCTCTAAAGATGTTAATAAATGCTTGACTATTTAAGAGTTCAGAGTACTTTGAGTTATAGATTCAAAAATAAATGAGATCTCAAGTCACTAGAGAGATTTGAAAGTGAAAACAAGGTTGTGAATGTTGAGGATAGCAATAAAGGCTTCCAACAACCTCTATTTATAGGCCTTAAAGGAATATATCCATTTGAATTCGAAACTATTTGTTTCCCCTTTTCAGATCTGTTTAAAATTTAAATTTGAAAATTCCAAATCGATAAAATCAATTGACTAAGTTCACAATTCAGTCAACTAAATGACTCGATCGATTTGTCTAGAGGATAGAGGTTGATCTTTGTAAAAATCCATTCAGTCGACTAAGTCTGAGGTTTAGTTGACTGATCTTCCGATAAGATTTTGTTAACAAAAAAACTTAAGTTATTCAATTGACAAACCATCGATTTGGTCGACTGAATTTGATAGTGTGTTAAGACCTTATGAACAAAATACTTGTTCATTGAGTCTTGGGTCCAGTAGACTAAATCTTCTAGAGACAAAATAGCCATGTTTTTGTGATCATGATTCAGTCGACTGAATTAAGGACATAGTCGACTGAATTCAACAGTTTTGTTTAATGTCTATTTTGTTCAATGTTCTTTTTTTCAAGTGTTTTGATTTTTCAAAACTTATTTTCTAACATTATTATGCTTTCAAAAAATTATTTTATTGATTAATTTTAGTTGATCACTTAAATAATTTAAGCATTATGTTTTGATCAATCAATCCTAGATCACTTATACACCCAACATAAAAATAAAGTCTTCACTTGCTTCTTTGGGCATAAGTACTTTTTTGAATTCAACTTGATGTTTGATCTTGTGAGCAGGTTTCCATGATGTTGATCCTTTTCGTCTTTAGTTAAGCCTCAGTCAACCAACCATTGAGCTCATTGACCTATTTGTTTTGATACTTAAGGTAAATCATTAGTCCATATTATTAATGTCTTGTTATCATCAAAATTCCGAAAATTCCCTTAGTGGAAAACGTTTAGAGCCAACAATAATTTAAGCATTATGTTTTGATCAATCAATCCTAGATCACTTATACACCCAACATAAAAATAAAGTCTTCACTTGCTTCTTTGGGCATAAGTACTTTTTTGAATTCAACTTGATGTTTGATCTTGTGAGCAGGTTTCCATGATGTTGATCCTTTTCGTCTTTAGTTAAGCCTCAGTCAACCAACCATTGAGCTCATTGACCTATTTGTTTTGATACTTAAGGTAAATCATTAGTCCATATTATTAATGTCTTGTTATCATCAAAATTCCGAAAATTCCCTTAGTGGAAAACGTTTAGAGCCAACAATAATATATCTAAACCACCACCAATAATGTAATGCCACATATTTGGGATGCAAAATTTGGGAAAAAGAGTATTACTCATACTCATAACACTGCCTATCCAAAAAAGAAAAAAATCAACTGCACATTACTTTTCTCAATACACCACTTGATTCATGGTAGTTCCTTGAATGCAAATTTTGTTTTTTTTTTATTCATGAATTATATGTGTAGACACCTCATTTTGAGACCCCCGATTGCATATGGATAGTTTTGCCATTTTTTGGAAAGTTATTACAATATGTCCCAACTAAGGATGTTTTAGTAATTTCACATTCCACCCATCATGGGCATTTCGATCATTATGCCCACCGATGGCATTTTTGTCATTCTGCCCATCAAGGGCATTTCGGTTATTATGCCCACCGAGAGCATTTTGGTCATTTAGCCCATAGATGGCATTTTGCTTATTATGTCAACTAAGGTTATTTTGGTGGTTTTTAGTGTTTACCTACCCTTTAGGGGTAGTTTGGTAAATACTAGAGGTTTCCCACCTTATAAGGGTATTTCTATACTATTGGTGTCATTTTGCCATTTGGAGGGAACTTTGGCAATTTTAGCATAATCTTATCCCTTATAGGTTGTTTTGGTCATTCATGGTCATACATGTAATTGCCATGCCATTTTTCTCATATTGGGTTAATTTGGTAACTGAGGTCCCTAGGGACAATTTTAACTTTTTATGCCTTAGTGGAATTTTTGTAATTACCTTGTCCTTGAATTCTCTACCGAATTAGGGGTAGGATAGTAAATATAGGTTTGTGCATAAAAAAACTTGCCTATTTTCAGTCCCTTTCTTATCCCAAGTAATTTCCTTAGCAAGCCATTTTTTTAAATGGATTTTCTTTTACTTATGCACCAAATAACTTCCTTATCTAATTTGCTTGCTCATTAAGCACTAATCTTGGTCATCCATCCATAGGATTCATTGTGAGTCATTGGATCATACCTCCTTACTTTTTCCTTATAAATAAGACCATTGGCCATTATAATCAAGGACAAAAATTTTAGGAGCCAGCATGTTACTGCAATAATTCTCTCTCTATATTTTTTCTTTCATATTTTTTGAAGCTTTGTTCTACACAAGTCAAGGTTCTATATAGGCTTTGTTCTTCACAAGCTTTGTTCTATACAAGCCTTATTCTACATAAGCAAGAGTTCTAATCTATTGAAGACAAAGTTCTACACCATTAAAGATTCAACATCAAAGAGTTCAAGCCAAAACCTTGTTTGATTAGTTACAAACAATCAGGTACGCTCCCTAAAACTCTACTATTTCCCTCTTTCCCAATTCAATTCATCCTATTACTCTTGGTAGAATCAATTGAATTGAAGAACTACGTTAGCTCTGATTTCGTTATCTAAACAGATACGTAGGATGCCTTATGGGCCCAAGTTTACTCTTTTCCCTTATCTTATTTACTTTATGTCTTTTTCTTATTTTATTCATTCACGTTATCATCCTATCTCTACTTTTCTCTTTTGGTCTTTATTTACTTCAGTATTTTGCTTATTTTATCCGTTTATGAATCATTATTATTATCTCTTTCTACTCATTCTCTTCTATTTTATGTCATGGAATTTATGCTTTGCGGCTGAACACTTGAGGCCAGTCCATTCGGACTGGGTGGGATAGGTGCCTAACTTCTTCCCATCTCGTACCTTAGCTCCTGGATTCATAATTATTTGGTTCATTGTAGACTAGTTTGCTTTACTCTATTTTGACCCATGTCAAGGGGTTTAGAATGTAATTAGGGTCAAGGCATTGTAATTCTTAATTTTTATGCTATTTATTTTACATGTATTATCCATGGATTGTACCTGATTTGCTTGTTATTTGGCCTAAAATAAGCTGGCGACTCCTTTGTGTATTCATGTACACCTCAATCTGAAAAGAGAGCGTTCCTCTCCCACCTCAAGGAAGCAAATAGAAGTCGGGGTTGTTTTCTCTGTCACCTGCACTCAAAATATGTATTTCAAAAGATCTCATAGAGTTTAAGAAGTTAAAGGCCTATAAATAATGGGTATATAACATTGCTAACATTTTATAATTAGCAAGACTTTTTTTACATTAATTATATGGATTGGAATAATTGTAAACCCCCTCCAAAAAAAAAATTGATTTTCAAGCTTGATGTACTAAAACTATATGGATTTTGAAATCTAAAAAGAAGAAAAAAGCATATAAAATAATTTTAAGGTGGAACCTATTTTTTCATGACAATCACGTTCATTTTTCCTTCTTTTTTTCTTCTTCTTATAATCTCTCTTTCTCACCGATTGCTCCTCCTCCCTCCCTTTCTCTCCCTTTTTTTTAGAATAATACTTGGCTCCAAAAACTAGGTGAGGTGAACCTCCTCCTATTAATATATGTGTCTCCATTACAACATGGAATATATGTAATCACATGAATGTCATGTGACTATTTATTTTGAACTAAAAAATAAAAATTAAATAGGATGTCGCTAACTTGGCCTAGAGGCCATGTCATCAACTTTATACCTCACATGTGGTTCAACCCTTCGGTGACACATATCATTGGCCTATTATCCTTTCACTCCTAAGCATTTGCTCAACAAAGAAATACTGAAGTACGATCCCATCTACTAGTTAGTCCACTATTTGAGCACCAAACTTAATCGAGTTATTCCTGACACCCAAGTATGCCATGATGGTGCAAGACTTTGTCTAGCTAATCACTAACTCCCTAATGTGGCACCATTTCCACTATATATAAGTTTCCCCTAAAGAACTCTTCCTTTCCTATTTCATGGTTGCTTGGGGCAAGTCTTTGTGAGGCTTTTAAAACCTGGCACACGACTATGGTATGATCATTTGTGTTATAAACTCACTATTGGGATACTCAAAATTTTGTGACATGGTGGATAAAGTATTAGATTCTCTAAAGTATCCATTCCATAACCTATACACATAATACCTTAGACCTTTTAGCACAGAGAGATTACACCTAGACACCATGATCTTTTATCACATTCTACCATCTTTTTATAACTACCTTATGTTTTGGACATTAGTAGAAAGATAGGACCAATTTGTTACATATAACATCATTCCTAACTAAATGTCACATGCTAAAACTACTATATATTGCATCATTAAGTAATTATAAACGGTAATGATTGTGAACTCATTTCATCAACTACCCATTATAACCAATCATCGGAGACTACATTGTTGTCATTATTCCTCTTAGGAATCTTAATACACACACCACATTCTTCAAGAATCTCTCTTTCATTCTAGATTGCCACCATTTTCTCCATACCACTTCACTTTAAAAACCGTTTGACATGGAACACTTACTTACTGTACGAACTTCTCTTCGATGCATCACTTTTGTTAGCAGTATCAACAAATGACTTTCTTGTTAAGAGGGACAGAAGAAGGGAAGAATAAAGAGAAGGAAGAAAATTAATAATGTTTCATTATTTGGTAGAAGTAATAGAAGAAGGGAGCGAAAGAAAAAGATATTTTAATTTTGTTTTTTTATAATTTCTCCTTTCAAACATTTCTGTCTTTTTTTTTTTTTAAAAGGAAGACTACAATAATAAAATCATAAAATATCTTTGCTTCCTTTTATTTTTTCATTCTTTCTTAACCAAACAATAGTTCCTTTCTCTAGGAATATTTTCTCCATCCCTTGTATTATCTTTCTTTTAATTTTCTATTTCTCGTACAAAATAAAACATAAGGGTTCGTTTGGTTTAAGGGACTAAGTGGGATTGGACTGTTTTATCCCATTTAAAAGAGACATGTCGGTGTTTGGGAAGGCTTTTGTTCAGGATAAGTTAGTCCGAAGGATAAAATAATCTCCCATATTGGGGACTAAAATATCCCAGCCCCGTGGTGGTATAAAATAGTCTAGGACTAATTCACTGTTTCCTTCTAACCTAAAATGAAAATTTCACCCTCTAGTATATAAAGCATGTTGAAGTGTTCCCATCCACTTTTGAAACCTTAGTCGACACTGCGCGAGAGAGGCGATTTGGGCTATTCGACCATTGTTCATCTCCGATCGATAAAGGCGAGTTTTTCTACAATTTTTCCTTCTGATCTTGGTTCATTCAAAGAAAATATGTTTCTCTTCGATTTATGCGTAGTTTTGGCAATTTTTTAGATTTGTTTTTCAATTTACAGTGGGTTTTTTTACCATTTTTTTGAAAGTAGCTGTCAATATTGGAAGTCCTATGTTGTTGTTCAATTTTATTGGATGCAAATGTCAAGCTTATTGTGAATTTATGAAATTTTCATAAAAAACATTTGTAAACAATGTTAATTTATGGTGCATTTTCTTTCATATCTAGTTGTAATGGAACAAACTTTGTTCTATGTGATGGTTGGTTGCCAATTTTTATGAATTTGTATAAAATATTTCAAAATTTATAGTACCTTTGCGTAGCTTTTGTTTACCTAGCACTTAATATTGGAACAAATAACTTTTTCTTCTCATAATTTTTAGATTTTAAAATAGTTTTTTTTTTTTCTGTTGCTATATATTGACTTACATATTTTATATTTATATTAATTCAAGTTCACTTTTGACTTCCTATATGCTTGTTTGGTTCACAAAGTCATGGATTTTCTTTATTTCCCACTTGTTTTGTAGATCTGTGGCCTCTCTCCTCCTTTGCGAAATCTTCCAAGAAGATCCACTTATTCCAAACATCCGATCAGTTATTGAATTGTTTAATTAGTTGCAACATGTTCAATTTGTTAAATAGGTTTTAGTAGTAGTTGTATATATTATTTGCAACTTCTGTTCCATTTTTTTTTTACCAATCCTACATTAAATTAGCTTAATTTTCCCTTATTGTTTTGGTACATGGCTAACTATTACCCATTTAACCACCCTCTTGCAATGTGAAATTATAAACAGTGATTGTTGTAATCAGTGATATATATATATATATATATATATATTTGTCCAATTTGAGCACATGATGTCCCTACAAAATAATTTAGTATCTGAATTAGTTTTCGTAATTGAGATTATCTATTGCCATTAATTTAAATGAATGTTTATGTCACTCGCCTATTAATATATGTCTATCTTTATGTGTTTTTCAAGATTAAGATGACCAATACAAGTATAGAGGCTTACATTATTTTACAATAGATATTGATAAATGTATTCATGTTGTATTTTGTTACTATGTTGACGGTAAGGGTGGCTGTTGACAAACAATCTAGGAACCAATGTTTGAGGCCTCCTAATTTCTGTATAGTTGACGCAGAAATAGAGAATTTATATAGGCTAATCAATGGTTCATACTTAGTGTGTGTCGAACAATTGCGTATGAATAGGCACACATTTGGCACCCTCTATGGCCTTCTTCGTACTATTACTAGGTTAAGAGACTCGAGGAATGTTTTTGTTGAGGAACAAGTTGCTATGTTCCTGCACGTGCTAGCACACTATGTTAAGAATCAAGTTATTAAATTTTGATTCATAAGGTCCGGTGAGATTGTCAGTAGACATTTTAACAAAGTTCTTAATGTTGTCCTAAGGCTACATGGACTCCTATTGAGAGTACTTGAGCCTATCACCGATGACTGCATTGACGACAGGTGGAAATGGTTCAAGGTTGGTCTATCTGTCTAATTTGTCACTTTATTTAATTTTTAATAGTGACTATTATAACATTACTTATATAACAATCAGTTATATTGGTAAAATTTTCTGAGGGCATTGATGGCATATACATAAGGGTAAATACATCTAAAGTTAATAAAGTCAGATACAAGTCAAGGAAAGGTGAGGTAGCAATGAATGTGTTGGGTGTTTGTGCTCTAGATATGAAATTGACCTATGTATTACCTAGGTGGGAGGGTCAGTAGCGGATTCTAGGATTCTTCGAGATGTCATTAGTAGGAGAAATGGATTGTGAGTCCCAACTGGTATGTATTTACTATAATTAACATATAAATATAGGATCATACGTACATAATACTTCAAAAATACTAATAATGTATTACATACAATAACACAAATTACTATTACCCAGTAAATGCTGGGTACACAAATGGTGAAGGGTTTCTGGCACCCTATAGGGGCCAACGCTACCATTTGTCATTATGGAGAAATGGACCAAGTCCTACCACCTCGCATGAATTCTTCAACATGAAACATTTAGTTGCCCGCAATGTAATTGAAAGATGTTTTGGTATACTAAAATTACGTTAGGCAATCTTAAGGTGTACATCATATTATCTAATCAAAACTCAAGGCAGAATTGTTACAACTTGTTGTCTCTTGCATAATCTAATCCGTAGAGAAATGCTTGTGGATCCGTAGGAAGATCAATTAGAAGAACCAATTTGGCAAAATCAGCTTGGGGATGACTTCATTGACATTGTTGACACTTCGAACGAGTGGACTGAATGGAGGGACAACTTAGCTGTCCAAATGTTTGATGATTGGTTGGAAAATATAGGACATTAATACTGCACTAAATTTGTTTTTATTTTAAATGTATTACTGTGTTTTAGGGAAGAATTTTTAGCTACCGATTAAATGTAATTGATATATTATGTGTATAGAAAAAACATCTTAGTTTATTATATATGTTGCTTGTCATGACTCGCAACCCGACCCATGCAGATTTTAAGGATACGACCGCCACCCTTCAGCCCGGGGGCTGGCGGGTGGGCTAGAAGCGACGGTGCCAGATAGCGGTGCGGCCTTGAATATATTTTGTGGAAACGTGAAAACCTTCTTTTTTTCTTTCCACACATCTGCCTGGAACTGCCACTCATAGAACAGTACAATTAACAGACATACAAAGCTTACTAAATTTTTAAAAGTTAAACATATTACATGGTCATTGTCCTTAATGACTTAATTACATAATTGTCCAAAATAGAATGCTACAAAAGATTGACCAACTATTGGTCCCGACATTTCCAAAAAATGTTAATTTAAGTGAGAAACTCTCGTCGCCCTTCCTTAGTACGAGCAAGGCTCCTAATCATTTTCGTTACTTGAAAGAGTCATAGGTAACAAATCCACATGAGCTTTATGAAAAGCTCGTGAGTAATTCTAGTACCTTGTCATATATAGGTTTTCAACTGGTAGTGGCTTAGGTATAAGAAAGTTCATAAAACAATCACTACCAATTGTTTGTACACTTCAGATACAGAATACAAGAATCTTAAAATAGATAACATGAAGCATTCAAGGCATTCAGGCTAGACACTTATTTCATCAAATACAAGACACGTGAATCTTCAAAACATTAAACACGAAGCATTCAAGGCATTCAAGTAAAACAGTTATTTCATGATACAAAATACGAAGATTTAGTTTTATTATGATTAAAAACATAAATCCTTTGATCATGAAATCAGAACATATAAATCACGTTTAGAAAAATGGGGGATAAACCTTCTGCCATTTCTGAACGTAACATCTTTTTACTTTTATTTTAGCGGAATCTGTTTCAAACTAGACTCTCAGCTTAATCGATCAGTAGAGATATCTCATGACTATGGATGAAACTTCTACCAGGCATTTACAAGATTTTGAGTCCTATAGGGTCTCAATAGTTGTAGTGCTTATGATCATTATATTGTATTACTAGTTCGCAAACAGGAAGCATTTAAAAAATTCCTTTTCAAATAGATGCTTTTCTAGAGCATTTAAAACAGAACTTTCAGAAATACTTTAATAGAGCTTCCAAAATACTTGGAACATAAAATTCAGGAACATTAAGACATAACTTTTAGAATACTTAAACACATCATTCAAGAATATTTAAAACATGACTAGAATGAAAAAAATTTACTTTTAGAAAGGAATTTAATACAAATTTTGAATTTAAATAGACATACTGCGGTACAAACTTACAAACAGTCATCAATTTAAACAAGCTCACTTGCATGTCAATATAGTATTTAAAATGGAAGCAAATAACGCATTTGAATCATGAGTCATGTAAATACAGGAATTTTGAACTTAAAACACTTCAGGAATTATGAAGTTAAAACCTCCACTTCAAAGTACAGGATTACTCACCTTGATTCTCGAGGTTGGCGTTACTGGTATGCCTTTCCCTTTCCTTTGTAGCTCCTAAGAACAATTTATGAAGAATCTAATTAATTCTACATTTAACTTAAAGCACCACCTATTTGGTGTTCTTAATTTACTCTTGGACGGGGTGAATCCTAATTTCCTAGGATATGCCCTATTTCCTTTAAATCAGATTATTTATAGTCAAGTCGGACTCTTAGGAGTAATCTAATAAATTTGCATTTTCACGTATCTTATTTTTCAGTACTTAATTTGATAATATGGACCTCACTATTGGGTCTGGAACGTCGAAAAAGTCAATTTAGACCCTCTCGGACTTCCATTTGGCTTCGTGCATCATTAAGGGTAAAATGGTAATTTTTACATTTTACGTTTCTTAATTTTTAAAATTTTATCTCGTAAAATGAACCTCACCATCGGGTCCAAAGCATCGAAAAAATTCAAAATACACTACCTTTTTATTTTATTTGGATAATGGGACATTTTACTATAATTAATTTATTTTAATTATTTAATTTAATAATATATATTTATATTATTCAATGTATATCACAAGGGCCACGGTGGAACAATGGCACACGCGTGGGCTTTAAGTCTCTTATGTGCGAGAGGTTAGTGGTTCGAGTTTGGGGAGCTGTAGCTCCCCAGTGTTTTTCTAATTTTCAGTTTCTCAAACAGTGGACAAAGGGACGAAACAGGGATAGGATATCCCAATCTCGCATGGATTATTAAATCAGGGTTTCTATTCATATTGCCAAACAAACCCAATTCATTTTAAAATTTAAAACTAAAGCCCCTAAACGATGCCATTCCACTTACCCATATGTGCCACTAGGCAAGTTCCGACTCGAACCCGACCCCAATCTGACCCATTACTATTCACCATCTTCCCGTTTCATCCCGTCACTGTTGCCCTAGTTTTCCCAAAATTTAAAATTCCATTTTGTGACATTTCAAGTAGCTTCTTGGCCTGCTTTCTTCTCTAATGGTTTTCTAGAACACTAATTAAGAATTCTACGTTGGTTTAGGACCTCAAATCGAGCTCAAGAGTCCATTAAGAGTTGGATAACCGAACCTGAAACTCCATCATACAAACTCATTTTTTAACCAAAATCCATGGGGGTTATTCTACTATAAATGTCTTATCACGGGGTTTAAATCCCCGTTCTAAAAATTGGGTTTTGGTGTGGATTTATGAAGGTTGTCTTCAAAATTGAAACCTGCAAGTTGAGGTTTGGGGTTTTTTTTTTTTTTGGCTTTTTGGTCGTGGATCAAGGTTTTTATGACCCTTATAGTTCCTAAATCAAGTCCCAAGTGACAGAAATTGATTTCCTTTAGGTCGATTTAGACCCACATTCTTGGTGGTCATCAATGGCGGATTTCAATTTTTGGGGCATTTTGACTCGATTTTACTTGCTTATTTATGTAGATCATGCATATATATATATATATATATATATAATTTTATGCACATGCAACCCGAGCATGGCCTCCTACATTGAGTTCCTACATAGAAATTTTAGAGAGAGAAAACTTAGGTTTTTAGGGTTTTTTCATGTTATACCTTCAAGTAGTGGGTCTTCTTCCTTTGTGCTTAGTTTTTGAG
The DNA here is from genome assembly GCA_008638375.1 of Nyssa sinensis. Lineage (NCBI taxonomy): Eukaryota > Viridiplantae > Streptophyta > Magnoliopsida > Cornales > Nyssaceae > Nyssa > Nyssa sinensis. The sequence goes on from CM018032.1 coordinate 23,859,306, forward strand.
CTTCAAGGGTTCTTTTTTATCAGTGCTTCTATATAAGTTCCCTTCTTCTCTTCTTCTTCTTCCTTTACTCTCTTTCTCTCTCTACCCTCACACACACATGCACACACTTCTGACTTCTTAACCCTCCTACGCAATGTCACTCATAACATATATATATATATATACATAAATATATATATATATAATTGATGAGTTTTTGAATGAAATATTATTGGGTGTGAGGGTGGTGTAATGGGGTTTTATATAAGTTATATTATATATATATATATATATATTGTGAGATATATAGCACAAAAGTGTTGTAGCCAAGTTGACTATATTTTTGGGCATAAATTCTCTCCCTCTTTTTGGTATTGGGATCAAGACTTTGGGCTAACAATTTTGGCTTATTTTCCTTCTTTTCTTTTTATTTGCCTTTAGTTACTCTTTTGTATTTTATTCTATTTTTTTATTACATTATTTTATTTCTTTTTATTTTTCTTCCCATGCACTTGTATTTTTATTATTTATTTTCTTCACGAATCAGTTTCGTTAGCCATAAATTTATTATATCATTGCCTTCATTTTCTTGATCTAATATTCTTAGCTTTTAATTTGTTTCTTAAAGTTCCTAATATTTAATTAGTGACTTAATTTTCAATAATTGGGTTGGGTTGTTACATTGTTATTAATTGTTTGTATTGTATTTTCCTTCACACTTTTATGTAATTGACATACCATTTTCAAATTGTCCATGTAATTGAATGTGGTGTATACCTTGGGAACACTTAACTTATTTATGAACTTGTGAAATATAGCTATGGAAAGTGGCAGTGGCAACCAACGCAATGGAAGGCGGGGTAATACCGATAAACAATGTCGTCGTGTTTGGACAAGAAATGGAAGGCATCATTATTGTTTGTTGTCACGTCTCGAAACCCACCATATATGGATTAAAGGATGTGGTAAAGTTCTAAAACAAATCCATTCCATTCATACATCACATCAATGTTCATATATTGCAGTAGAAGTAACTACACATGTTACACTGATCCTTACAGTATCTAGATTGCCTAAATTTTTTTTTTTTTGAAACATACATTACATTCATCAATACAATCACTGTGGATCCTATACCCCACATCTTCACATGAACTTCATCTTACTCTAAATGTAAGTCACATACCTCACGCACATTTCTGAACCTCATATTACGTTACTCGTGAGTCCCACCTCACGTATTTCTAAACTTTATATCACTTGACCCGTGAGTCCCATACCCTACGCACTTCTGAACTTTTGAACTTCATATTACTTTACTCGTGAGTCCCATACCTCACGCACTTTTGAACTTCATATCACTTTACCTGTGAATCCCATACAACATGCACGTTTGAATTTTTGAACTTGTACTTCACAATGGTTGTGGGTCCTATGCCCCACCTTTCTATCACCGATACATATCATGGATAAATCCATGTGAGCTTTATATAAAGCTCGTGAATATTTTCGGTACATTGTCATGGGTTTTCAACTGGTAGTGTGTTAAGTATAAGAGAGTTCATAAAAATGACCTCTACCAATTGCTCGTACACTTCAAATGCAGAATATGAAAATCTTCGAAATACATAGCATGAAGTGTAATACCCTAACCCAAATATCGGGTCATATGGCACGCTTTACGAGGTGACAAGCCGTAGTTAAAATTTAACTACGAATAAACCAAGGGTCGAAGGATACCAAATTTAATTAAATAGCTATATGCATTTCATTATGTGTATAACATGTATACATATGATTTTAATATGTATATAATAATAAGGGAAATATACACATTGAGTGTGTGTGTTTAAAATATATATGAATTATAATATATATATATATATACATATACATATGTATGTATGTATACATGGGAACAACTGTATATATATATATAATATACATATATACTACAAATATCCTTCCCTATTTAATGCAACTGAAAAGAGAAAAAAGGAAAATTTATGAGATGGAAAAGGAAGCCGAAAATGGGGACTAGATTTGGGCTTAGTCGTGTAGAGAGAGAGAGAGATTGATGAGAAAAAAGGGTCAGTAAAATTGTGTATAAGAGCAGGTGCATGCACTGCATGCTTGCTCTATAAGAAAGAAACCAAGAGATAAGGGAGCTAGGAGAAGAATCAAAAAGTGAAGGAGAACAAAATCACAACAAAAAGGTGTGAAAACATGAAATTGTCATTTTCTCTCTCTAAGATTATGCATAGATATGAACTGTTTTGAGTTTGTTTATATACGTATGATGTTTAATATGTGTTTAGAATTTGATCAAGCACGAAATTGGGCTCTAAAAACACCTTAAACATGGAAACCCAGAAAGAACCACCATTGGAGGACCTTGCTCAAGCAGGTCTGAACCGATGGCAACCAACCCATGTTTGGTGTATTGAAACCTTAACTAGACCCTACAAGCACCTCAAAAACATGTGACCGCAATCAAGAAACATAAGGAAAGACCCCCATGAGATGAGTTGCAGGTTTTGGGTTTGAAACCCAACCTCTCAAACTCAGTACAAAACCCACTTTTGAGAATGAAAAATGAAACCTTATGGAAAATGAATCACAACAGAACAAACCCTAACAATTTTGGCTAAAAAATGAGCATATATGACCGAGTTATAGGTTTGGTTATCCAACCTTTAACCGAACTAGTGAGACCAATACGAACACTAAGATGAATGCCAAAATGGTCCTTAGTGTTGTAGGAACATTTTCGAGTAAACACAGTAGAGGTTGAGCAACTCAAAACGCACGAAATTAGAAGCTTTTAGCTTCAGAAATTAGGGCAGCAGAGGTGGAATGGTGGGGAAGACGACTGAGTTGACTCGCGACTCGTTTTAAACTGGTGGGGGTGACTCAGACACGTGGTGGCCTTAAAGGCTGCCACCACGTTATTAGAACGGTGGCGTTTTGGGCTAAAGGGTTTTTAAAACCCTGAGGCGGCCTGTTTGGTTAGGCGTAGACGAGCCAATTAAATAACCTCCGCTCGATTGGGGATAACTTATTTTGGTTTAAGGGTTTTATCCGCCATTTGGTTTCAAAAAAATCAGAAAAAAAAAGGAGGGGTCGCAACCCCTAGGACTCGAATAGGAGATCAAGAGGAAAGGAACCAAGCGTGCAAACCAGTTGGGACGGGACAATCCCGTGCCAACCTAACGCACCGAAATATATATATATATATATATTATATAAAATATATAAATTAAATTAAATTGATTAATTAAATTAAATAATGACGAAATAACCCGTTGAACAAATTTAACAAGTTATTAGTGTATTTTTACTATCTCAGACTTCTTGAGTCCAATGGTGAGGTCCACGTCACGAGAAAAGGTCCCAAAAAATTTAAAAACCCGTAAAAATGCTAAATAACCAAAATGCCCCTACTGCTACCAAACCCAAACAGAATTCCGCGAAAGCCTAAATTAACTTTCTTCGACATTCCGGACTCAATGGTAGAGTCTATTCAACCAAAATAAATGTCTAAAATAAAAAGACATAAAATTTGATGAATAGCATCAGTCAAGTGGTTATAAACTAGAACATTGTCGAAATACCTAAAACTAAGGCTCGTATATTGAAATGAAATACGAAGAAGACGCGACATGTAAACATGTGAAGTAAATAAATTAAATTTAAAATTAATGGAGCTACCAGAAGAGTATAAATTGAAATGAAATTTATTCCTAACACGATAAATTGTGTTTTAAGTTAAAATACAAGTGAACTATAATGGATAAAAAGCAACAGGATTTCATGGACGAGCTGCTATGGCAACTCAAAGTGATCCAAAAGCATATCCGAATCTCTAAGACAAATGAAGTCGTCTCGGTTAGACCTTTCATATACAAAACTCCTTAAGTCCCAATGAGCCGATCCGCACAAGAAGCAGTAGCATGGAGATGTGTTGAGGAAAAGTTTAAAGAGGAAGAGGTAAAACGGGAAAATAATGAAACCCTAGCTGAAATGCGCCGCAGGTGATATTTATTATCATTAAATGCATAAATGACTAGACTATAATAAAACTATAAGTTAGACTGATTTTAAGAATTTAGTCTTGCACAGTCTAGACATGGGTAAGATCATAAGTTGATTTAGTATATATGAGATTTATAAGATTTTTCATAAATTATGATAGGTTAAGAAAAATCAAAAGGAAGGCACCTCAGTAGAGCCAACCCAGAAGTATAAGGTGAGTAACCCTGTATTTGAAGTGGAGATTTAACTCCATACATTTGAAGAAGTTTTAAGTTCAAAATATGTGAAGCAAATGGAATATCAAGTTCAGTTTTACACGATTTCTGTATATCCTGTTTTTACAAATCAATTGCGACATGCTTAGTTAATGGTTTCTATTACAGTCTTTGTTAAAAACTTTTTTAGCATGTCTAAGTAAATTGCCAAGTTCTTTAATATTCTGAAATTGATTATTCCAAGTATTTGAAATCCTATGGAAGAAGTTATATGTTATGTGTTTTGAATGCAACTACAGGGAGGCCATATTTTAAATGCTTTTAAATAACATCTAGTTGTAAATGTTTTTATACCTCCGTTGCCATCTGATAATACAAGATAAATGGGCACATAAATGCTACGAGCGACGTTGAATTTCTTTGGAATTCAACTATGACACGTAAAATGCCAAGTAGTAGGATTTGATCCCCCTGGCACGGGATATCTCCATTGTAGTAAACTTGAGTTCAGTTCGAAACGAATTCTACTAAAGAAAGTGATAAGATGATATGTGTAAAAATGAAAGCAGGTTTTTACCCTCATTTTCTACGTGTTTGAAGTTTATACGTTTATTTTGAAGAAGTACAAGTTTAGCTTGAATACTTTTAATGTTTCAAAGCTATCTATTTTAAAGAATGCATATATTCTGTATTCTAAGTATACGAGCAATTGGTAATGATTGTTTTATAAACTCTTTTGTGCTAAACCACTACCAATTGAGACCCCATGACAAATACTGGAATTACTCACAAGCTTAGATTAGCTTACCCGAATTTTATTCGGACCCCCCTTTCAGGTAACTGATGGCAGACTGATTTGAGGATGATGATGATGAGTCTAGCCATTTTTGGGAAGACATGTTTAAGTAGTTTCCATGGGAAACCTTATGAACTTTAATAATACATTTTGTATTAATAGACAGTGTAAGAATATGTATTAAGCCACTCAGGGCAATGGACATGTAATGTTTATAAAGTCTTTGAGATTTTAGTTATGCTCTGAATATGTAATCATGTGTACCAATGTAAAGAGCAGCAGTACCGGATGGATGTGCAAGTTTTAAAATAAGAAAAGAAAAGAAAGAAAAAGTTTTTCACGTTTCCGCAAACACATGTCGCACTACCATCCGATACCGCTACTTATGTGAGCCTTTGCCCTAAGGTCCCCAAGCTTGAGGGTGGCGGTCGCGATGCGAGATCCACACAGGGTGGGTTTCGGGTCGTGACATGAAGCATTCAAGGCATTCAAGCTAGGTATTTAGTTCATCAAATACAAAAATATAAGAATCTTCAAATAAATAGCATAAAGCATTCAAGCTAGGCATTTAGTTCATCAAATACAGAATATAGGAATCTTCAAATAGATAGCATGAAGCATTCAAGGCATTCAGATTAGGTATTTAGTTCATCAAATATAAAATACAGGAATCTTCAAAACATAAAATACGAAGCATTTAAAGCATTCAAGTAAAGCAGTTATTTCACAATATAAAATACGAGGATTCAATTTTTATAATAATTGAAAACATAAATCCTTTGATCATGAAATCAAAACATATAAATCACATTTAGAGTAATGGGGGATAAACCTTCCACTATTTTTGAACCTAACATCTTTTCACTTTTGTTAGAATATAATTCGTTTCAAACCAGGCTCCAAGCTTAACTTCTCGTGGAGATATCTCATGCCTCAGGGATAAACCTTTTACCGGCCATTTTCTCATATGTGAGTCCTATAGGGTCTCACGAGCTCGTAGTGCTTATGCACAATTATCTTGCATTATCGGTTCACAAACAAAGGTGTTTAAAACCCAGTTTGTCAAATAGATGTTTTTCAATAGCCTTTTTAAACATATTTTTTCAAGTAGATGCTTTTCAAGAGTATTTAAACAGAACTTTCAAAACTACTTTAACAGAGCCTTCAAAGTTCTTAAACATAACTTTCAGAGTATTTAAACATAGCTTTCAAGAGTAATTAAACGGGGTTGGAATAAAAATATTCACTTTTGAAGAAATATTTTAACACAACTTTGAAGTTGAAATAGACATGTTGAAATAGAAACTTTATAAGCAGTTGACATTTAAAAAAAGTACATTTTCACTTCATGATAGTATTTAAAAATGGAAACAAGTAGCATTATTTAAAACACTAGTCATGTAAATATAGGAATTTGAATTTAAAACACTTCGAAGTCATAGAGTTAAAACCTCCACTTCAAAGTCCAAGATTACTCACCTGTGGTCTAGAGTCCACATTTTTTCCTTTACTCGCTTACTTTACTTGTCTTGGCACTTGTCTTATCCTTGTCGCCTTGCTGGTGATCCTAGTTTACCCATTATATTAAACTCAATATCTGAATAAACATAAGATCCTTATTTAATCATTATCGTTAATCATTATCTCTTTGATGTTATTAGCCTTAATTGGTTCCATTTTTGGATTCGGTGGCACTCTAAACCCTAAGGTAGATCCCATACTCTCCCTCGGGTCCCATTTGAAACTTATTCTCCCTTTCAAGGTATCTTGGTAATCTTTGTCTTCAACATCTCATTTCATTCGGTTCAGTGTTTATTTATTTTCCCTTTCAAGGTATCTTGGTAATCTTTGTCTTCTACATCTCATTTCATTCGGTTCAGCGTTTATTTATATGGACATTATTTTTGGGTCCAGGAGATCTTTAAAACGTTAACATATGTCTTTTAATTTCTTCTATACTTTTTTGGTAGCTTTTTTTTAATCTTAAAGACATATTCGTCATTTTTTAGTTTGTTACTGGGTCTTATTTTTCTTAAAAAGAAATAACTATTAGGTTTGGAGTGTCAAAGATAATTATTTTAGACTTTTCTAAAACTTACTTTGCATATCTATAGCTTATATTAAGCTTAGGAGCATTTTCATAATTTTATACTTTCACATGTCGTATTTTTCGGAGCTTCGTTTGCTAAAATGGACTCTCCCATTGAGTCCGGACCATCAAAGAAAGTCAGAATATGCTATCTTTAATATTTAACTCACTTTTATATCAGTAAGGATATTTTGGTAATTCTTATATTTCACGTGTCTATAATTTTGGGACTTCGTTTCGTAAAATGGACCCCACCGTTGGGTCTGAAATGTCCAAAAATATCAATGTAGGTATTTTCAGGATCATTAGAGTTCAATTGATACCTTAACTGATCATTAAGACATAATTAGAATTATTCCAGTTCGTATGCTCACATTTTCTAAAGTCTAATTTCATGAATTAAACTCTGTTGTCGAGTCTAAAATACCAAAAAATATTGGGTTAGATTATTTGTGCATTTTAATTCGCCTTCGTTTCGCCAATTTTTAGCCTAAGGACATTTTAGTAATTTTTCATAATTAAAAATAATTTTTAATTTTTTTTTGGGGTAAAATCATAATTATCAAAAAGCTATGGGGTCATCCAGTGATTTTCGAACAATTCTGTCACGCCCCGAATTTCTGCAAACCCGAGGCACGACTAACGAGATAGAAATGAAATAGATAAAAGGACAAAAGTAATCAAATTCACTAAACATGCGTCCATTCTCATCAATACATAAAATAATATACAATACATCGTTCATCGATCATTCGGGCTTAAGCCCTTACATAACAAAATACAAGTCTCATGGATCACAAATATATCACGTGCTTTCACCCTACCAGGGCATCACAGAGTCTCAAGTGGCTGGAGGATCCTCATCTGAAAAATGTTGCCCACGAATGGGTCAGCTCAACTGCTGGTATGATGAAATGCTAATGCCAGAAATAAAGCTAAGGCGTGGCATGTGCAAAGTGTACATTTATTTCTAAATGACATTCAAGCATCGCAGTAACATATATGAATAGTATGCGTGACGCACCCATGCACAACTCTATGCCACACCCATGTCTCGTTTACGGGTACTCCCCGATGGCTACGAAGTACCAATGCAATGGCCAATTTTGAGTTTTTCACCACAGGATCTACACCCTCATAATGCAAAGCACCACGTGCTTACCCACGCCATGTTCTCAAAGAATTCATCATATGCCAATATGCCAATGCAATCTCAATGAACATGGATCTCACTAATATAACATGCTCGGACAATAATAAATAAATCACCAGTCAGTTTCATATACATGCATATCTCATGTGTTCATACATGATAATTCGTGTTCTTCACTTTATTAAACTTGCAAGTAACACATAACATGTGAACAACCAATCCCAAATAATCAGGTAAACACATTACAAATAAACATATGCAGCATCCCAGTCATTCACAAATATTCCTAACTTAACTTCATTTCTAACACTAGCAAAACACCATACTTGATGGGTCAGTCACAACCCAAGAAGAACGTGCACGATATGCAACTGAACTGATCAATGAAGATGCAAGAGATTAGGTCTCCCTCTCCTATCCTGTAAGTGTCCCTAAAAACATAAATTCCAACTCAGTCTATTTTCATTTGAATTTATGCTATTCATCAAATTTTATGTCTTTAAATTCATAGGTTTCTACTCTGCTAAATTAGACTCTACCATTGGTTCTAGGATGTTGAAGAAAATAAGTTTAGTTTCTCGTAGAACTCAATTCGGACACCGGGGTTAAAAAGGGCAAAACAGTCATTTTGCACTTTACACGTGTCCTTACATTTCGTGACCTCTTTTCACAAATCGGACTCCACGGTTGAGTCCGGAATGTTCGAGATAATAAATTTTCACTATTTGTTTACCTAATTCGGAGTTCGTTTGACTGTACTTTAATTCAGGGGCATTTTGGTAATTTTAAAGGTTTCTACGGGTCTTTTATTTTTCGGGACCCCGTCTCGTAAAATGGACCTCATCATTGGTCTCAGAATGGTCGAGATAGTCAAAATACACTAATGACTTGCCCCATTTGGACTCCGGGACATTTTTTGAATATTTAATTAATTAAATTAATTAAATTAATTAATTAATTAATTAATTTAATTAATTAATATTTTATTAATAATTTAATCAGGTGGGTCAAAGTGTAATTTCCAACAGTTGGGGGGTCAATTTGTAATTTCCGAAAGTTCTGGGTCAAGGTTCAATTTCCAAAAGGTTTAAGGTTCAAATTGAAATTAGTTTAATTTACTATTCTCCATCAGGTCAACCAAACAGGGGCTAATCCGAGAACAGGGATAGGATATCCCTGTTTCAATTTAATTTCAATTTCTTAATTTCTTATCCTTGCAACCAAACGGGCCAAACCTCATTTTAATTGAAAACACCCACGCGACACGTGGCAGGGGCGGTCCACACCCGCCCGAACCGGACCCGACCCGACCCGGAACCCGACCCGGTCACCCTACCTTCTTCCCCGACTTTCCGGCGAAGCAGCAGTAGGGTTCCGGCGCCTTCTCCGGCGTTCCGGCGCCTTCTCCGGCGCCGGCGACCGATCTCCAGCGAGTTTTTCAACTTTTAAAAATGTGATTCTCTTCCCCTTTTCATGTAGATCCCATCCCCGACCTCCATTTCCTTCAAAACCCTCCCCATCTTCTCGAAATAGAGCTCAAAGGCCCATGGCCGAATCTCCGGCCAACTGAAATTTTTCCATTTCATGCTCATTTTCCCATTGTTTTTCCTTCTTTCTTTTTCTATTCTTTTTCTGTACTTCATAGGATTATTTTAGGACCATTTGAATAGAGTTCTACACATAAAATAACAAGGTCCAGCCTCCATGGCCGAGACCTGTAACTTGGATTTTCTCCCTATTCCCTTAACCGTTTTCTATCATTCTTTTTGCATTTGAAAGCTAAAATCATGCTTTATAAAACCCTATAATCTAAATCAAACGAATCATGCTTTTGAAATTTAAAACTGAAGCACCCACTTATCTAAAATTTCAGATTTTCCCTTTTTGGTTTGCTTCCCTTCTTCTTCTGTTCCTCTTGGTCACTTTTGCTTCTTCAGAACTCTCTCTCCCTTGCTCTCAGTCTTTCCTCCCTTCTCTTTTCTTCTCCAACCGAGACCAACTCCCTTATATCACTCAAACACTTCCATTTCTCTCCCTCGGTTACTCCCCCTTCACAGCCCCTTTCTTTGACCTTTTTCTCTCTGCAGCAGCCACCTGCTTTCTTCCCCTCATGCAGCTTTGCATTTAATGCAAAGCTGCCTATACACCTATATGTATACATATATATATCACTTATCACACACACACACTAGGCACACACACTACTCCACCGACACACACACACACACTGGTCTGATGTTCCCTCACACAGTGCACACATGCACTGTTCTAAACATATACATACACACATATACATACACATATATTCCTCCACACATAAACACCTACACATCATACATGTATTCATCAATTTTAAATAATAATAATAATCATAATAATAATAATAATAATAAAAAAAAAAAAATTTCCATGTCATAACAAATTCTGGGGTGGAAAACATAATTTTAGGAAACTTATTAAGTGAACCGCCAGGTTCTGTCCAAACTCAAATGGACCGGCCTCATTTGGTTGAAACCTAACCAGTTCATTGCATCATGCTGATGTCACTGTGATGTCAGCAACCACTTAAAAGAAACAACATCGTTCTGTTTAATATAGATCCATTTTAAAACGGTCAAGACTCAACCTAAATTTGGCCTGATCCAACCAGTCCCCAAACAATTCTTTCTTCTTCGTTTTTCCAATGAACCTCCGGTCACCCTCTCATTCAATGGTGGCTTCAAGATTTTTACTTATTTTTACCTCGATTTTAAGGCTCATTTTCCACCCAGATTTGACCTATACTTCCTTAGGGTTGATTTAGAACCATTTTGGTCCGTTTACTCCCATTGAAGGGACTGGAATCCACTTTGCCCGATTTTTCGGTGACTGTTACAATCATTGATTTCTTGGTCATTTCTTCATCAAATCGTGTGATTCTTGAACCATTTTGTTCCTTGTTCAATTTCCTACAATTATATGGCCTCAGATCAAATTTTAAACATCATTTTGACAAATTGGCCAATTATCCTCCTAACTTGCAAGTGCTTAATAAATGCCCATTTCTAAGCCAAATAGCCTGATTATTCTTGTATTATGATTTATTTGTAGTCTAGTTTTGATTCCCGATCACAAAATAGAGTTTGGCTTAAGTTTGGTTTAGACCCAAATTCTATGGTCATCAATGGCAGTTTTGTGATCCTCATTGTTTTAAGCCCTATCAAGTTTCACTTTCACTCCTAAACCCTCGTACACTATCAGTAAGGGCCATGCATGTACTCTAACTTCACTAAAAAACATGTAAAACAATATAATTCTTAGAGAGAGAAAGTTCAATTTTTAGTGTTTTTACCTCTAATAGTGAAGTTTCCTCTCATTGGTTCGGCTTGTACATCTGCTTTCTCAATCTTAGACAACCATGCATGGCAGTTTCCTTCCTTCTCCATTTTTTCTTCTTCTTCTTCTTCTTCTTCTTCTTCTTTTTCCTTCTCTCTCTCTCTCTCTCTCTCTCTAGCTACCCATACAAGGTCAAAATACACCAAACTTCTACACGACAAGTCTGATTTCCTTCTTTATTTGGCCATGCTATGAGTTGACAAGAGGTTGGCTACATGGATTTCCATTGGTTGAGAGGTAAGTCCAATGGGGTGGTGACATGCGTCCTTTTTTTTTTTGAATTCCCCACCATACTTTATGGGTTGTATATATATATATATATATATATATATATATATATCATATGGCTAATATAGCACAAAAGTGCTGATAGCCTAGTGGCTAATCTTTTTGGTATAAGTCCTTCCTTATTTTTCTTGGTCTTGGGTTCAAGACCTTGTAGGAGCATTTTGCCCCTTATTCCTCTTTTTTTTTTTTTATTTATTTTAACCACCTTGATTTTAGTCTTCTTGTATTAATTTTATTTTATTAATTCTTTGGTTACTAGTACTAGTCTTTTAACTTTTGTCTTCTTATCATAACTTGTGTCGTTTTTGACAATTTTATGAAGTATTATTTCCTAATACTTAACACAATGTAATCTTACACAAATGACATTAATGTCTTTAAGTTAACACTAATTACTTGTTAATTAGGTCAGGGGTATTACATTTGCCCTCAATGAATTATGTGGGTCAGTGTATAAGGTAGATAATGGGACCTTTAGGTCTAGATATGTTCAAGTGTTGGAGAGGTAAATACACAAAGAGTTCCCAGAAATTGACATTAAAGGCTCCCCACACATAGAGTCAAAATTGAAAGCCTGGAAAAAGACTTACGATTGCTTTTACTCGACATTAGATAATAGTGGGGTGGGTTGGAATGATGCACATAAGGGCATTGAAATACTATCTAAATCTATTTGGGATAATTACCTGAAGATAATACTTTTATTTTAGGTTTTATACATTTGTTTCACATATATATGTTTTGTTGCTCATTTACTAAATAATTTCGTAAAAGGATCCTACTACAACAATCTTTAGAAATAAATGATTTCCATTTTACGACCAGTGGTGCATAATCTTTAGAAAAGATAGGGCAACTGGATAGATGAAAGAGGGCCTATGCGATGCCATGGAGGACATTGACCATGGAAAAGGTGACGATGCAAAGAGTAACATGAATGTCAATCTAAATGGCATGGAACCATCTATAAGTGTTTCTGAATCCCCAATTAATGATAATGTCGGGACAAGTAAACCCATCAGAAATAAGAACAGGTCAAAGAGTAGGGATTTGGTGGCTAATAGTGTTAGTGAGATAGTGAATGCATTTAAAGGGTTTGTTGATGATGCAGGTCGATCAATAACAATGATAGCTATAATGATCGGGTACGAAGTTGATGTATCGATTGCAAGAAGGTGGGTATTTATTGAGCTGACAAAGGTGCAAAATTTGATCACTGATGACATAATGAGGGCTACCTCCTTACTTGTGACTTACCTAGCCAAGATTGACCTTTTTTTCAGCTTACTCGAAAGCTTCCAAGAAGTGTGGGTTGTCAAATTATTAGGGGGTATGGTTTGAGATAATTAATATAGATTTTTGTAGATATGTTGGTTTAAAACCATTTTATTGGTATTAGTCAAGTTTTTTTTTTTTGTAAACTAACAAGTTTAGTACCTTATTATTGGCGAAGTAGTATGTCTTCAAAACTAATAGTGGCCAATGTTGTAAACTAACTATTATGTCTAGCCCATTTTGTTATAAGAATATTAATTTATGGATCTATAAAATATGAATAATGTTCTTGTTAAAGTAATTGTTCATGTGTGTTGTCTCTCTTGTTATGCTTTACTTACACTACTTATATATGTTGTAATTTATGTTTTAAACACAACGATGAGAAATAAAAACAAGTGGTATGTAGTATTTGTTGGTCAATGTAAACACTCAATACACATAGCATGTATACGGGTTAAGTCATACCTGACTACAGAAAATACCCGTAGATCGTATATTACTTGTTGTTACGAGCTAAACGTTGAATCCTAATTTTCATATATGTCCCCAAATTTTGCGAAGTTACGCAGGTTTGGCTACTAGAGTTACCCCTTCAATCTTTACGTTCCAAACCCACTAGAGAGGAAAAACTAGAGAGAGAAAGTGTACTATATCTCATAACCACATTACGTAGACCACATATCTACGTATTTATTTTAAATACATATAAGATTTGTTAGGATTCAAAATACTGATCTCTATCAACACATGATAGAGACGTATGAATAAAGATAGGAACTTATCTTTTCAGCCACTTAAATGGGTCAAAGCCCATTCCCTAGTGGGCGGATCTTATTCATAAATGGTTTGATCCATAACCCAAAAACTAACATCTCTCACTCGCCCACATAGGGCAAGTTATCTTTATGATTTCTCTCAATCTCTTATTTTTCATCTCTTCATACAAGAAATGGAACAGACGACCTCACAAGAAGAACATACAACCTCAGGAGTGCAGTTATCAAATCATCACGTGACCAATAAAAGCGCATTACTTGGAAGCATCTCGAATATGCCCAAGATAATTTAATTACACCGGATCCAACTGTCACGACCTGTAACTTATCCTGTGTGGATTAGGGATCCGTGACCGGAGGCAACGACCATATGCCGTTCCCCCGTCTAAATTTTAACATTATTATATAACATTAATAAAAATGTAAAACATGTCATAACTAAACTATTACCATCATCAGAGTGATCTTGTACAACCACACATTAAGTTAAGTATTTAAGTTTACAAAACTTCAAAACATCCCTAAGACGTGGAGACATGGGAGAACTAGAACAATTATATACATAGTCTATTACACTACTAACAAAAGAGAGAGTCCATTGTGCTAGCAGAAGAACAACCTACCACTATACTTGGCGTTTAGTCAGTCTGTACACCAATAGGTCCTTCTATAGCCTGATGACCTAAAAAAAATAATATATCTAGAGTGAGCTAAATTAGCTCAGTAAGTAAACTCCTCACTCTGTCATGGGTCAAGGTTAGTTCAAAAGAAAGATAAGCGCTATAGTGAACAAGAATAGTATCATAGCGATATCTGAAGAGTAAAATTGTCAGAATAGCTAGTCACGAAATAAATGAATACATCTCAAAGGCACATCTCATGATAGATCAACAAATCAAATATAGGAAATGGCCTGAAAAACATTTAGTTGCCGCAATAACAAAATATGAGTCTGAATCCAACGAATAACAAGCACGTCATTAACAAATAACACATCAATGAATAACTCATGAATGAACTCACAATGAGTATTTGAATAAGAAGTATATCATCAACGTAGGCATTCAAGTATATCAATGAGTCATGAATGCATCATCAAAATATCAATAAATAATATAAGATACTAACAAAACAGATGATGACATACATATAGGGTACAACATACCCTCATGAGTGCTTATATAAGGTCTGCTGGTCTGACAGGGCTCTTACGCGCCCGGGTTTAGCCTCGCCCAACAACAGAGCTCTGTACATATAATATGTCCTCCATGGACTATGTGTTAGGCTCACTCCCAAACATCGACCCGTAGGTCCTCAAGCATCTGTGAATCAGACGGATGTTATGACAGACCACAACTCCAGGTACTCAATAATATCATGATCATCATGTTTCCACAGGCAATGTACATATTTGTGAAAAAACATACAAGCTAGTATGGAAATGACATACAATCAAATAAGGATGTCAATGACTAAGATCTCAACGAGTCAACAACAAGAGCAAGTATCAAAACATAGAGATCAACATCATCAGGCATGTATAGATTACAACTTGCAACATCAAGAAATAATTGTGACATGGCTAAGAGTACCACATGATAGAGTTTAGGTTTACTTACCTTATTCTAGCTTCTCTTCTTGCTACTCGATATCAAATTTCTTTCTCATTTTCTTTAGAAGGTCCTATAATCACGAATCCACATTAAATCAGTACCCATTTTATTTATTTATTTATTTGTACTTTTGATAACTCTATTAATTTCTAAGGATTTATTTACCATTTTCTAATTAATTACTGCCTCTATTTTCCTTAAAGAATATTACTATTAAGTTCAAAATATTTATTATAATTAGTTTTAGCTTGCCCTGGATTTTATGTCACGATCCGAAACCTACCCTGTGCGGATCTCGTATCGCGACCGCCACCCTTTGGCCGAGGCTTTAGGGCAAGGCTCACATAAGCAACAGTATCGGATAGCAGTGCGGCCTTGGTTTGCGGAAGCGTGAAAAACTTTTTCTTTTCTTTTCTTATTTAAAACTTTTGCACATCCATCTGGTACTGCCATTCTTCATAGTGGTACACATGATATACATTCAAAGCATAAATAAAATTCTAAAGTTTTATACATATTACATATTTGATTGCCTCTCGGGCTTAAGTACATATTTGTCCAAAATCTACTACATCAAAATTTGACCATCTACGAGTCCTAGTATTTCCAAAAGCCCTTGATCAAAATGGAGTTGTGGATCGCCAATCCTTAAATTTGGGCAAGACTCTTATTCATCATCATTACCTGAAAAATGTTAGGGAATGGGGTGAGCTTCAAGAAGCTCAGTGAGTAATTCCTACATCTGTCATGGGTTTTAATTGGCAGTGGTTTCGCACATAAGAGTTTATAAAATATTCATTACCAATTACTTGTATATTTTGAACATAGAGTACATTCATTTTTCATAAAGATAACTTTGAAACATTTAAAGTATTCAAGCTAAACAAACATTTGCTTAAATAGAGTATATGTACTTCAAAACATATAAACATGCATAATGAAAATGAGGGTAAAACCTGCTTCCATTTCCAAAAGTGTTACTTCAAAACATATAAACATACATAGTGAAAATGGGGGTAAAAACCTGCTTCCATTTTCAAAAGCGTTTGTCATCTTTTCTCTTTGGTTAGCTGGAATCTATTTCGAACCAGACTCCTGTTTTACTTTACGTAGAGATATCTCATTGCCTGGGGGATTAGATCCTGCTACCGGGCATTTATTCATAGAAACCCATAAAATTCGTGGTGCTTATGCACAGTTTATCTTACATTTAAATACATTTATCACATAACTTTTCATAATACTTTCATTAACACTTAATACAAGATACTCATGACTTCATGATGAAATCTTCAAAACCTTGGGATAAAAATTTTCAGAATATGTAGACATGTTAAATACTTTAGAGAAAGACTGTAATAGAAATCATTCATTGAGCATGTCACAATAAGATTTATAAGAACAGAATAAAAACAAGAATCGTGAAATATTGAATTTAACACTCAATGCTTCAGATATTTTGAAATTTAAAACATCTTCAAATTCGTGGAGTTAAATTTTCACTTCAAATGCAGGGTTACTCACCTTATACGTTTAGGTTGAAGCTACTGTTGTGCTTTCCCACTTCCTCTATAGTTCCTAAAAACAATTCATAAATAGTCTCATTAACTTCATATTTACTACAATACCACCTATTGATGGTCTTAACTTATACTTAGATCGTAATTAAATTCTAATTTCTATCTTAGGCGTATACTTTTAAAATATACTCTTCTGGTACCTTCATTAAATCATAAGGTTTGATTTTATTACTTTACATACTTACGTGTCATATTTTTTCGTACTTCATTTCATAATATGAACCCTACCATTGAGTCCGGAACGTCGGAGAGAGTCAATTTAGACCCTCTCAGACTTTCATTTGACTTTAAGGCATGTTAGGGGCAAATTGATAATTTATATTTTTACGTGTCTTATTTTTTGGAGTCCCGTCTCGTGAAACGGGCCCCGCCATTGAATTCAGAACGTTCAAAATAGTCAAAATACACTATTTTTTTAATTTTATTTAGAGTTCATTTGACTCGTTTTAGAACTTGGGATGATTTCATAATTTAATTTAAAATAATATTCTTTGAAATCTGCCTAACTCGTAGTGCTTTATTTAAAATAAATATTACCTCCATATTATGCTTATCACCATTTTGAATTCCATCCATGTGAACTCAGTAAAATCTCTCTTTTCAGTGAAACGTTTCTGGTGATTTCATTGAGACTGTACACTTTCACTCCAACTGCCAACCTTGGAGAATTTGTAGTCAAGTGTCACAAGCCCCAATCATCTGTCTTGCTCCGGCCTTTAGCTGGGTAGTCATCTCTCTTCAAGATATAGATTCTTTATTCTCAACTTAAATTCATGGCCCAATATTTGATGAGAATGTTCCCCCTTGCCATGAGCTGCCACATTTTGAACATATGTCTATGAGGGCAACACCCAGTCTTCCAAAACCATTTTGTTTTGACCCCAAAATCCCATGACCACCAGCACCTAGTACATACTGCCATCAACATCCTTCTGCACACACACAACACCACCTTCACCAACACTTGCCAGATACCGGCCATCAGCAAAGGTGCCAATCCAGCATCAAGCATTCCATTCAGAAATTCTGGCCCAGTGATATCCAACATTTCCTGAACCGCAGCCTTAAGTTTTCAAAAACTAGTTCCCCACTTCCAACTCTAGACTAAGCATCCAATCGTTACCAAGCAACAACAAAATTCCAAAATAGAGAAAGAAGAGGTTAGGCAATACAGAGCACAGAAATCTTACCTTGATCCCACCACTCTTTCATGTAACCTCAAAACAAGAACAGAACTCCCTCAATCAAATTTAGCAAAGAAGCCTGCATATCCAATTAATCCTGCACAATGCCTAATTATAACAGCAACCCATGAAACACCAGCAGGAGTTTGAATATAGAAAATTCAGAGCCACTCCAAAACCCATTCAACGGATCAATCAACCACTGCACTTCCGTCCCCCCTGCACTGCTACACACTCATTATACCTGTTCTCCTAAATCGGCCCTTGAATCTGCCTCCATTTCCTCTTCACTTCAGTCCCTCTCTGCACTACTACTATTATCGTAGAAACAAGCTGAAGCCAACACCAATCTGTTCAAAGCAGCAGCATCCAATAATCAATCCAACAAGATCGACCCTGTGCAGCGAACTGCTTCTAACGAGCACATCGTCTGCCCCCATCGCTGCCTCCGCCAATTTCGTGGTACTCAATCAAGTCCAACCAACTTCTCGCAACCCAATCTTCAAAGTTTCACTGAAAAATCCTCCCCTGAAACGCTACGCACCCTCATATATCACATCTATTCCTGCTGCACCGTCTCTCTACAGCAGGTTCTAGAGAGAAAAACTAAGAGGCGTAGAAGAAAGAAGACGGAGATGGTGTGGAGACAGTGAGGGGGTTCGGCAGTGACGAATTCAAGGATTTCAGAATACACTGCATGCAGCTCTCGAAGCCGTGACTTTGCCACCTGCCCGTTTCTATTTTCTTTCTTTCTCCACCTGTTACAACTCCACTACACACCTGTCGCACCACTACGCCTCTTCTAGCCTTTTCTTCTGAACCGACTTACTTCGTAAGGACCAACTTATATTATTTAATATATTATATTTATATATCAGTAGGTATCGGGAGAGCAGCTGCAGCTCTCCTTCTATGAAGCTTCCTGACTCACTCGGCCCCCTGTTTTTAATATATATATATATATATATATATATATATATTAAAAACCACGGTAGCCCATTGTTTCTCTCTCAAGAGATTTCTAGACTACTCCTATGTCGGTTGTCTCTTCTAACTTTCTTATGTGTATATTTATTTTATTTCCCGCCTTCTGTAGTTTCTACAAGTTGCTATATAAATTCACACATACAAATGTATTTCATATTTCTTTTTATTCCAACAACTTCCCATTAACTTCCTAAATATAAAGATATACATATACATATATATATATATATAAATCTTTATATCTATCATATGTCTAAATATTTATTATATATATATATATACATATATATATCATATCTTACCATATTAATAGTTTATTTCACAAATATTAATTTATGAATAGTAGTAAATTTGCCTACTTAGTTATTTATTTTGCCAATAATGAGTCTCCGTTCATGTTTCATATGATATTTACATTATTTTTCATATTTAATTCTTCGTACCGGTCCCGTATTGTCCATTTCGGCACTTGGTTGACCGGGTTGTTTATTTCCCGAGCCTATATGATCTTTAGTGGTCTAAATTAATTTTATATTTAATCTCATCATAGCTTACTGTATTCTTTTTAAGATCACTAATTAATAATTAGTGACTTAAGTATCATTTAATCGGGTCGGGGTGTTACATTTTAATTAGCTTATTTATGTCTTAAATTAAATCAAGGGACTTTTTCGTAATTTAACACTTTTACATGTCATATTTTTTAGTACCTTGTTTGTTAAAACAAACTCTATTGTTAAGTCTAGAACGCCCAAAAACATTGAGTTACACTATCTTTTTATTTTATTTGGATATTAGGGTTATTTTATTAAATTAAATTAACTTAATTAATTTTATTATTTTATTATTTTATTATATATTATATAAATTTTTAGATAATATTTTCCAAAAGGTGATTCAGTAGCATAGTGGCTATTTACTCAACCGTGAGATCCTTACCATGCACAAGTTAGTGGGTCGAATCCCACTGGCCACAGTTCCATTTCCCACCCTTTTTTTTCTTTCTTATTCAAACAAAACAACAACGTATTGGTAACACTGTATATAGGGTCAAACCGGGTTTACCCAAACCAAAGCCCAAACCGACCCTGACCCGGATCCGATACTGTTCATCATCTTCCCTAGGACAATGAATAGTAACCCTAAAACTAAAAAATTTTCAACTTAATTTCATGAATTTCCAGCCATAGTTTTTTACTATTTTCATCTCTAATCCATCCCTAGTAGGTTTTAAATTGTTTTAGCATCCATTTCATGGCTTGAAACAAGCTCAATAGCTTGATTCAACCATTGATGGCCGACTGAATAATCAGGTCATACACCCCCACTTTTCAACCAAATTTGATAATTCTTGGTTTGTTGAAGTCGTACCATCCAAAGGATTACTAGCCCATTCACAAAACTAAAGGTTAAGTCTTAATTGGAAGATTTCCATTTTAAACCCATGACTGCAACTCCAAATTTCTCTCTTCCCCTTCATGTTTTTGGTCTAATTTTTGTGGATTCGAGTTGCCTATAGCACCTAGTTTAAGTCCTTAACCACTATAATATGTTTTGCTCCCTTAGTTTCAGACCCACATGTTGAGGTCCTTTAATGACGAATTACCAATTTTTTTACTGTTTTAGCAACCCTACACGTTCAGAGATTATTCTACTATTGAAATACTAATTTAGAATTTAAAGTGAATCAATATAGTTAAATTTTGTTACCTATTTTCCAATCTTTCCTTTTTTTCCCAGAATTTCCCTTTCTTTAGTTTTCTTCTTCTTCTTCCTATTTTCTTCCTCTCGCACCCCAGTCTTCTCTTTATCTCTTTTAACCAACCTCAGGTCTGTGATGTTGCCACACGGCCCCTTTCTCTCTTCCTTCCTTCCACATGTTACCTATGCCACAAGCACATGGCACACACTCACACTTCAAATTCTCAGCCGCACACACATCACTCACCTACACACACAGTAGCATATATATATATATATATGCATATATATTTTAATCTTACCTTTATATACATATATATCCGTATATATAAATACATGTATATGTTTATTTTATTTTTTATTTTTTATTTTTATTTTTTAAATGCCTATCATCCCATGCCAACCATTTCGGGCCTAAAATATATATATTTATATATATATATATATTATTTTTATTTTTATTTTAATTTATTTTAGTTATTTTCCATTTCAGTTTAGGAGTCGAATCCTTTTTGGTTACTTTTCGATTTTCATGTCTTATTGGACAATTTAATATCACTTGACCCCTTTTCTACTTTGGCTTATTTAATTCTTTGAACTCCGTCATAGTAGTTTTTGCTTTATTTTTTATTCTTGGCTTATGGTTATCATTTCAATACATCGGATAATTTAATATATATATATATATATATATTTAATCCTAAAAATCATTATTATCATAATTTATTTATTTAATTAGGTCGGGGTATTACACCAACACTCTTCAACCCCTCAAGGAAGCAGTGCTGCACCCCTAATATGTAATGCACTTATGACTCGTATCGTAGACAAACACGACACAGTCGCCGGGGCTATGAGTCACACTAACATGGTGTAATATCAAATCGTCTTCCCTAAGCCCTCGTATCAATTAGATTAGACTCAACCGCTTTCCTAGAGATGCCCCGCGAGACGGTATCTTCCATCGTCCTTGGGAAAGATTCCAAAGTAGCGACATCAAATATCCTCTTCATGACATAGTCTTAGGTTAAATAATGGCATAAGTAAGATCCAATGTTCCAAGTGGCTCACACCGCAATGAAGCAGGGATTCATTCATCGCTTCCACTATTGGTCGATACAACACATACAATGTAACACCCCGACAATGATTTACTTAATAATTAGGTTGCTAATCATTAATTAGAACCGACATAAAGAATAATTAAGAAATTAATCGGCAACCTCATGATGGTCATGACAAACCAATAAAATAATTAAGCACCTCAGATGTGAGAGTGCAATGTCCAAACCTAATTACCAATTAATTAGATGAAATGATGTTATTTCAACACTATGAAAACTCGAATTAGCAAACTATGACGGCCACAAATAAATAATAATTGATATGAGGCCTTTGATAACGAGGCCAACCAAAATATGAAACCCTCAGAAGAAATCGCATCGAAAAAGGAGCAACAGAAAAGAAAATCTTAAGAAAACAGCCAAAATGAAATTCTGCGCCAACCAAACAGGGCCTAAGCCCAAAATGTGGAAAAATAGCCAAAAGTGATGCCAAGGGGAATTGAACACTTGACCAAGTGGGGCAAGATTCTTGTTACCCAAAAAAATTACCAAGTGGGCTGCTACTATCTTTGTGCTTAAATGTACAACCAATTTGTACTTAAACCCAAATTAGCCAAGGCCACCTCCCAAATTGGCCAATGGCCATGCATGCAATCCCCACATCATTAGCCCACATCATCTCCTTTCAACTCATATCAGCCATCGAACCCACTAAGTCTGATACACATATATACATCCATGTGTATGTATAGGTTATATGTGAGAGAATCTATGTTATATATATGCCTACCACACTTTTTGACCCTCTAAAGGATCAGTGTGCTGCCTGAGAATTATGTGTGAGTGTGTGTTCGTGAAGTAGACAAAGAGAGTGAGTGTTAGAGAGAGGAGAGAGAGAGAGGGTATGGTGTGAGAAGAAGGTAACCATATTCAAGTGTGTGCATGCATGTGAGTGTCACCAAGTGTACCTGAAGAAGTCTGGGCAATTCGAGGAACCCTTGGAAGGTCAGAGTCAAGCCATAAGAGAGAGGAACTTACTATTTGGAGGTATAACCTCAAAACTGTTCATTTTTCTTGTTTGGATTTCTATACTAGTTTTTGTGTTTCAAGCCCTAGCAATTGCATGCATGATACCTAAAATGTAAAATTTGAAATGAGGCATGAAATTGAACCACTGAAATGACCTAGAATGATAAACCCGTATACAAACTGCCATGAATGGACCTTAGAGGTGCAGGTCTGAAAACATCCACACCAAATTGAGATGGGTTTGTCAAAACCTTAAATAGAGACTCGTGGTGTCCTAAAAATACCTAGACGCGACCAAAAATCTCACTGAAGGGGCTCCAAAACCTGAGTTACAAGTTTTGGCCATAGAACCCAGCCCTAATTTTAGGTCCTTAAACTACGCTTTTGGAATGAAGGTTGAACCCCCATGGTATGAGGAACAAGTTGAGCCAAACCCCACTAGAAATGGTGATGGAATGAAGGTTTACTAAGGAGTTGCAGGTTCGGCTATTTCTCCATAGACCGAACATTTGAGCTCTGATTTAAGCACCAAATGAATGCCAAACCAGTCCTAGGGTTCCCAGAAACACCTTAGGGTTGAAAGCAGAGTGTAAAACATCTTGAAAAGCCACGAAATTAAGAAGAACTGAAACTGTAACTAGGGCAACAGTACACTGTATGATGAAGAAGACGACGAGTCGACCAAGTCGACTCGTCCAACGCGTCCAGACCCACTGAATTAACTCAAACACGTGTCGAGCTATGGGATGGCCACCATATTATTGGAACGATGACGTTTAAGTTAAGTTTTAAATTTTAAAATGTTAGGGCTGACGTCAGCATTACATGTTGAACCGGCCCAAACCGGTTGGTTCAGTAAAAATCGGACCGGTTCACTTAAGAACAAACTAAACCCACTAGTTCAGACTGAAAGTTTGCAAAATTAAATTTTTGACCCAACAGTTTTACAGATTTGTATTATGGCCCAATTCTTGAAACGGTTATGTAAATACACCCCTGGAAAAATAATAAAATAATAATTTAATTATTTTATTAAATAAGAAAAATTACTATTTTGCCCATAGACATTAAATGGGTCAAACGGAGTCCAAATAAAGTAAATAAATAGTGTATTTTGACTATTTTGGACATTCTGGACCCAATGGTAGGGTCCGTTTCATGAGATGGGACTCCAAAAAATTAAGACGCGTTTAAATATAAAATGACCAAATTACCCCTGGTGCCCCTAAAGTCAAATGGAAGTCCGAAAAGGTCTAAATTGACTTTCTTCGATGTACCGGATGCAATGGTGAGATCCATACTACGAAACGAAGTATGAAAAATATGACACGTAAATATGTGAAGTTAACAAAGCAACCCTAAAAGTTAATGAAGCTACCAAAAGAGTATACATTAATAGGCTAGCGCTTAAGATAAAAGTTAGGATTTAATACGATCTAAGCATAAAATAGGGACATCAATAGGAGATATTTGAGGTACATATGAAGTTAATAGATTGTTTATGAATTATCCTTAGGAGCTATAAAGGGGAAAGAAAAGACGCCGCAGTAAACGCCAATCTTGGAGTATAAGGTGAGTAACCTTGCATTTGAAGTAGAGATTTAACTCCACGGATTTGAAGATGTTTTAAACTTCAAAATATCTGAAGCATTGAATGTTAAATTCTATATTACATGATTCCTGTTTTAAAATATTTCGTTCTTATAAATCTTATTGTGACATGCTCAATGAATGATTTCTATTACTGTCTTCTTTAAAAGTATTTAACATGTCTGCATATCCTGAAATTTCTTATCCCAAGGTTTGAAGATTTCATTATGAAGTCATAAGCATCTTGTATTAAGTGTTCATCAAAGTACTATGAAAAGTTATGTAATAAATGTATTTAAATGCAAAGATAAACTGTGTATAAGTACCACGGATTTTATGGGCTTCTATGAATAAATGCTCGGTAGCAGCATCTAATCCCCCAGGCAATGAGATATCTCCACGTAAAGTAAAATGGGAGTCTGGTTCGAAACAAATTCCACTTATCAAATAGAAAAGATGACAAATGCTCTTGGAAATGAAAGCAAGTTTTACCCCTATTTTTACTATGCATGTTTTGAAGTAACGCTTTTGAAATGGAAGCAGGTTTTATCCCCATTTTTACTATGCATATTGATATGTTTTGAAGTGCATATACTCCATTTAAGGAAATGTATATTTAGCTTGAATACTTAAAATGTTTCAGAGCTATCTTCATGAAAAGTGTATGTACTCTATGTTCAAAGTATACGAGCAATTGGTAGTGAGTATTTTATAAACTCTCACGTGCGAAACCACTGCCAATTGAAACCCCATGACAAATGCAGGAATTACTCATTGGGCTTCTCGAAGCTCACCCCATTCCCTAACATTTTTCAGGTACTGATGATGAATGGGAGCCTTGCTCCATTTTGGGATGACGATTAGTAGCTCCGTTATGATCATGGACTTTTGGAAGTATTAGAACATGTAGTTGGATAGATTTTGATGTAAGAGATTTTGGGTAATATGTACTTAAGCCCGAGAGGCAACCGAATATGTAATATGTATAAAACCTTAGAACTTTTATTTATGCTCTGAATGTATTTATCATGTGTACCGCTATGAAAAGCGGCAGTACCGAACGAATGTGCGAAAGTTTTAAGTTAAGAAAAGAAAAGAAAAAAAAATTTCACGCTTCCGCAAACCAAGGCCGCACCGTCGTCCGATACTGTTGCTTATGGGAGCCTTGCCCTAAGGCCTCCGAGTTGAAGGGTGGCAGTCGCGATACGAGATCAGCACAAGATGGGTTTTGGGTTGTGACATACAATATGAAATGTATGCTATGGTGCATTAGCCCACAAATGGGCATGTCACTGAATAAATAAGCAAAGGACGCCATATGAATCTGGGTCTAGTCGTTAACAAGTGCCTAACCTGAGTTTCAGCCCAGTCACTGTCTAAACGCCTGCCTGAAATCTCACATTCGGCTATAACAAGCTTCATGGAGTTTGTGAAAATACTCCACGATTGACCTATATGTGAAGGTCTCATCTTATCTCTAACTAAGGCGACATATAGCATTAAATTCTTGTGAATATATCTTGATCGCCTTCTAGACACCATAGATATAAATGTCTTAGCTCGCTACGTAAGCGTCGTAAACATCAATGTCTCATCTTGCTCGCTATCTCAACACTAAGGTGAATCACTTGTGTGAGTGGGTCGACTCTTAGCCTGGTGACATATAACAAAGATGTACACAATAATAACAATCACTCCATCAAACAGCATATGTAAAATGAATGTATATCATAATAATGTCAAATAACAAAATGAAATGCCCATACATATCAAATCCTACGGAATCTCATAATCCTAATATGATATAAAAATAAATCTCTGGCAATGGGCTTGATTAACGGATCAAGCACCATATTGCCTATGGAGATATGTCTCAGTACCACTTCCCCTTGTGCAACCATGTCTTGAATGTAATGGAAACAGATGTCCATGTGTTTAGATTTCCTATGATACTTGGGATCCTTTGCATAAGCTAGGGTCCATGTGCTATCACAATAGACAAGCACAACCTCATCTTCATGGGTAAAAAAACCGAGCCTCTGCAAAAATCTTCTCAACCAAACAGCCTCCTGAATAGCCGTTAACAAGCTATGTACTCTGACTCCATCATGGATAATGCTATGCATGTTTGCTTCTTGCTACACCAAGAAACAACTCATCTTTCGAGTATAAAAGCATAGCTTGAAGTGGACTTTCGTCCATCTCTATCTGCAGCCTAATTTGCATCGTTGTATCCTCTCAGTCTCGAGTCTCCACCATGGTAGCATAAGGCGAGATCAACGGTCCCACGAAGGTACCAAAAAGTCCTCTTCACTGTCTTCCAGTGATCTGAACTAAGGTTACTCTGGTAACGACTGACTATATCAACTGTATGGCAGATGTTTGGACGTGTGCACAACATAGCATACATCAGACTCTTTATTGCAACTGCATAAGGCACTGTGAACATTCAGTTCTTTTCTTCATCATTCTTACGACACTAGTCTAGGCTTAAGGCACATCATCCCTTTTCCATCGGAGTGTCAATGGGTTTGGAGTGATGCATATGAAAGCGCTCAAGAATATTTTTTATGTAAGTCTCTTAGGACAAACTAAGAAGTCTCTTTGAACGGTTTCTAATGATCTTAACTCCCATCACATAATTTGCTTCACCTATGTCCTTCATCTAAAAAATAAAGGATAGTCACTCTTTAGTGGCAACAATAGAATCCATATCATTCCCAGCCAAGAGAATGTCGTCGACATACAACGAGAAGATAAGAACATTTTTCTTGGATCGTTTTAGATACACGCAATGATCTTCCTCAATCATCTCAAAACCAGTGGAGGTAATGGCATGATGAAATCGAAAATACCACTGCCTAGACGATTATTTAAGGTCATAAATGGAACGAGTGAGACAGAAAACTTTGCACTCTTGTCCCTTGACCTCAAAACCCACTGGTTGATCCATATAGATTTCTTCGTCTAGTTTTCCATTAAGAAATGCAGTCTTAACATCCATATGAAAAAGCTCTAAGTCCAAATGCACTACAATAGCAAAAATGAGGCGAATAGAGGCAAACCTCACCACTAGGGAGAATTTCTCTTCATAGTCTATACCCTTCTTTTGGGTATAACCCTTCGCCACAAGATGTGCCTTGTAATTGTCAATTGAACCATTTGTTTGGCGCTTAATTTTCAAGACCCATTTGTTTCCAATGGTCTTACACCTTGGCGGAAGGTCAACTAACTCCCAAACTTTGTTCTTCGTTATGGAGCTCATCTTATCTTGCATAGCAACCATGCACTCATTCTTAGCATGTGAGGAAAGTGCTTCTTCTAAAGAAGCAGGCTCTTTCTCATCTAATGTAGCACACAAGAAAGCATCCCCTTCAATCCCAAAATGATGACGAGGAATATTTCCTCATTTTGTTTCAGCACATTTGAGAATCTTGAGTATCTAGTGGTTGCTCACTCCCACTAGGCTGAAAACCACTCCCACTATCTTCGACAATTATTGGATAAGGAACTAATTCCCTACACTCGCTTGAAGTTGGTAAGATATCTTTAGTCTCCTCAAACTCACAGAGGTCAAGACTCTTCTTTGTATCGCCCATGCTAGGGAAATCATTCTTAATGAAATCTACATCCCGTGACTCTTTTTCAATTCTTCCTCCATCAGGATGTTCACTATACATAACGTAGCCTTTTGAGCTCTCAGAATATCTTATAAAGATATGCTTCCTAGCTCTAAGGCCCAGCTTCCCGTACTTATGGGATGCGTCATGAACATAACCTGCAGATTCCCATAGGTGCAAATGCTCCAAATTGGGCTTTTCGCCTTTCCAAGATTCATAAAGAGTGGAAGAAATCGACTGTGAAGGCACATGGTTTAGGATATCAGCTATAGTCAAAATAACATCCCCCTAAAACGAAATTGGGAGGTTAGCTTGCACCATCATACACCTAACCATATCTAGCAAAGTTCTATTCCTTCTTTCTGTAACACCATTTTGTTGCAGAGTGTGTGGAATAGTCAATTATCTGCGTATCCCCTTTTCCTCACACAGTTCCTTGAATTGATCAGATAAATACTCGTGTCCTTTGTCTATTCGAAATGCTTTTAAACTCTTTTCTTTCTGATTCTCAACCTCTGCTACAAAGCGTCTGAAACAATCCAAAGCTTCATAGCAATGAGCAATTAGATAGACATATCCATATCGCGTGTAATCATCTATAAAAGTGAGAAAATATGAGGCGCCATGACGTGTTTTTACATTCATAGGCCCACAGATGTCTGAGTGAATTAACTCAAGTGGTTGAGTAGCTCTGGCAGCCTTACCAAAAGGCTTTCTACTTGCTTTTCCAGCCAAACATAACTCACATATAGGTAGGTCAACCTAAGCGAGTGAGCCCAAAAGGCCTTCTCTAGCTAATCAGGTTATCCTATCACATCTTATATGCCCAAGTCTAACATGCCAAGTAACAGAATCTATATTCTTATTAGCATTAGCAACATATGATGAAGATAAAGATGAATCAATTAAATCTAAACAAAAGAAATTATTCATTAAATAACCATGTCCAAAAACAATACCATCTAATAAAATATCCATTCTACCACTACCAAAAGAAAAAACATAACCAAAATCCATAAGTGCAATAACTGAAAGTAAATTATACTATATTCCAGGTACGTATAGTACATCATGTAGAAGAAATGTGCACCGAGTGCACAATTGGAGTTGATACGATCCTACTCCTAATGCTTCTTCACAAGCACCATTTCCCATAAACACGCAATGGCAATTATTTGGAACTTTGCAATAATCTACGAACCCCAATCTATCTCAAGCCACATGTTTCATTATTCCGGTGTCTACAATCCAATGAGAGACAATATCAGCAACAAGTATATGTGAACATACACAAATGTAAAGATTGTTTGGTTTAGAAGATACCTTCTTCAGCTCAGTGCAATCACGAGTGAAGTGACCCATCTTTTGGCAGTTGTAGCACTTCACTCTGGTCATTTTTTTCTTCCCACCACACTTGCCTCTGTGGCGCTTGGTGTCATTTCCTGTTTTAGGTTCCTTTGCACCATTCTGCCTAGATTTGCCATTTACTTTGCGCTTTGACCCACTGGTCTGGCGCTGCCACCCTGGGCAACAAGCGTGCTAATCTTGGTCACCTCTTGGTGCTCTGTTTCTAGTTCACAATGGCGCGAGATATCACTAAAGTCTTTGATGTCACAATGGCACGAGCGAAGTGACCTGTCTTCTAACAGTTGTAGCGATTCACTCTGGTCATTTGTTTTCTTCGCACCATGCTTGCCTCTGTGGTGCTTGGTGTCATTTCCCGTTTTAGGTGCCTTTGCACCATTCCGCCTAGATTTTCCATTTGCTTTGCGCTTTGACCCACTGGTCTGGTGCCTGCAGCCTTGGGCAACAAGCGTGCTAGTCTTGGTCTCCTCTTGGCGCTACGCTTCTAGTTCACAATGGTGCAAGATATCACTGAAGTCTTTGATATTCTCATTGTGGGTCATGATCTGTTTCATGTGAGACCATGAATCTGGCAGTGACCTTATCATAGCTTGCACTTGTTGCTCATCTATAAGAATATTCCCAGTTGCTCTCAAATTACGAATCATACTAGACATCACCCTAAGATGTTCAGTCATCTTATGCTTGGGATCCTTATGGTACACCTCAAACTTCAAAACAAGACTCCTCAGTCTAGTAGTAGATGTACCACCAAAGTCAAACTTAAGCTGGTCTCATATCTCTTTGGTTGTTTGAAAAGTCTCATACTCTCTAATAAGGTCGTGGTGCATGCTACTTAGCATAGTAAAACGTGCACTATGATCCTTTTTGAACCAAGTCTAATAGGTCTCAAGGTCACGACAGTGTTGGGCCATAGTGCCCTCCTTGGGTCGGATCATGGAACTGATTAATGTTTTCAGGAGCTCTTACTCATTCAGAAGGTATTGAATTTTTCTGTGCCACATGTCATAGTTGTTCCCCACTAGCTTTTCACCTTTTGTCAAGTCAGCTACTACATTTTTGGTTGCCATTTTTCTACATTCAATTTTGCGAAAGGGTTGATATTAGTTATTATTTGTATATCTTTAATTTATTCTCAAAAATCAATTTTAAAAATATTATTCTTTACCATAACTTTGGAACCAAAAGTCTGCTATTGCTCGCAATCAATTCCCATCATTATAGTTCAGGAATATATGTTTCAATTGATTCTTAAACAAATTTTATATTGGGAGGACCATAATCCTCTTTCAATTTAATCGACATGATTATATTTATTACATAAATAAATGTTGCGCCATACAACAAAGTGCGCAGGGGCTCCCAAATGGATCCCAATTGACAATTTTAGAGTCTATCCTAAGATAATTCTTATGCATTATTGTGAAACAAGAAATTCATCCCTTACATGGTGGCTTCAAAAACCTCTCTCCTCACAATACATCATATGAAAAGAATCCTATACATTTGATCTACTATAAGCCAAAATGGATATATTTGTTTGCACATATACATAAGGATAGCCTTAACAATAAAACAAGTAAACATAAGCTCATTCAAAATTGTCGATTTAAAATTCATCCAATCATGCTCACATATAAGGGTAATTAAATAAGAGGATGAATGGACTCAACTTACTACCTTAGGTAGTTAGCCATAAGTCACAAAACCTAATAGTCAAGGTGTGATAATGAAACAAATTCACAGCATACAAACCCAATAAATGATCCATGCATTAAAATATTTATTCCTCATGTCCAGACCTTTTACATGAATTTTTTAGAATTAAAAATAATATTTTTATAATTTCTAATTCAATTTTGGCTTAAAAAACAAATTTTTAAAGCCCACAAATTATCAAAAATAGGTAAAAATTCACCCAAAATTATTTTAGGCCCATAACAGTGTACACAAAATTATTTTTTAATTTTGAACAATAATATAGCTCACTGAAATTTTTTTAAAAATTTTTAATCATATTTTTAACACTTTTTTGGAGAAAATATTAATTTTAAAATAATTCCAGAAGCTTAAAAATTACATAAAAAATATATTTAGGGCCTATACAGTGTGGAGAATCCTCACTCTCTAGAGGTGTCGAAACAATATGGCCAAAACATGCCTCACGCGCTAACACGCGCAACATTTTTTTGGATTGTAAATTAATTTTAAAATACCTCCAAAAGTCCAAAAATTATACAAAATACATGTTTAGGACCTACAATGGATGGGAGAGGCTCACTCTCTAGAGGTGTCAAAACAAATAAGGCCAGAAATTGTATCACGTGCTTACACCCGCCTCAATGCGTGAATGTGATTCAAAAACAAAAATTCTGATCACTATTCATCTCTTTCAATTATTCATGCGCAACTTAGTATCTCAATTTCAGCCAAACTTTGAACACCCATATATCTCGTTATACAAATCCAAATAACGCACATAATATATAGTTGGAAAGGTCCTGACACGAGGAATCCATACATACCAATTTCTTTCACAGAAAATAAAGTTTTTGATTTCGTTTTTAAGCTCAAAGTTTCAAGTTTTTATGAAAAACCATGGCTATGGTTTGTGATATCTCTCTATTTTGAGCACGGATCTTTATAAAAATTTAGGGAAACCTTAATGGGACTATGTAGAACATATCTACTAGTTTTGATTGATAAAAAAACTTTCAAAACCATCTCGTTTAAATTAGATCCCATTTGGAATATTTTTTTTATTATAAAAACCTCATGCATAATTGATTCGAATGCATTTTTAAAGGAAGTATACTAATGCATACATGAACACATTCATGTAATTATTTTACACAAAATACATCATTTAATAAAATTTAAATGGGTCTCCCTTAAGACAGATTGACCAATATTTATGGCATATCAATCATGCAATTAAAACGGCGAACTAACAAGTAAAACTAGCTCTGATACCAATGTAAACACTCAATGCACATAGCATGTATACGGGTTAAGTCATACCTGACTATGGAAGATACCCATAGATCGTATATTATTTGTTATTACGAGCCAAACGTTGAATTCTGGTTTTCGTGTATGTCCTCAAATTTTACGAAGTTACGCAGGGTTGGCTACTAGAGTTACCCCTTCAATCTTCACGTTCCAAACCTACTAGAGAGAAAAAAACTAGAGAGAGAAAGTATACTACATCTCACAACCACATTATGCAAACGATATATTTGAGTATTTATTTTAGATACATATAAGATTTGTTAGGATTCAAAATATTGATCTCTATCAACACATGATAGAGACGTATTTGAATAAGGATAGAAACTTATCTTATCAGTCACTTAAATGGGTCAAGACCTATTTCTTAGTGGGCGGATCTTATTCACATATGGGTTGATCCAAAACTGAAAAACTAACAGTCGAAGACCAGGTATTTACTAGTTGTGGGAAAGTTGTCATATCTAAGTTAATGGTTTCTCGAGTTACCGATATCGATCATATTCCACCTTTCATCTTGCTGAAAAGGCATGGTGTAGGTTTGAAAGAGAGCGACAAGTGCATGGACAAACATTTTGGGTACTTCCACCATGGGTGCAACTGATTCCGGGTTCATGTCATGGAGCAACAATCATAAATGAACGCAGGGAATCTTCAAAATGGGCTTCAGCTGCTGAACTTGAGGCCGTACTTGAAGCAGCTATTCAACGGGCAATATTACAAACACCCCAACCCCCCACCTGCACCCCAAACCCACCACCACCTACAACCATTAATGCACCACAACCTGTATTAGTTTATGCCCCGCCAACTGTAGCTGCAAGTGCCAGACCACTTGCAGTTGCAACTGCCCCAACACTGTAGCCGAAACTTCCCTATCAATTGCAGCCGCAACACCAGTATTGCTTGCAACACCACAGGTTGAAACTGCTATTGTGCCTTAATCACAAACTGATTCACCAATTGCAGTCTTCCTCCTTGGGATAGTATTTACAATCACCATCATACTATTCTTCAAGTGGTTATAAGTTGTTTGGCCGTGACTTTTTTTGGACAGTATTTAATTGTTGTTTGTACTTGTTATATTTTGTATACCTAAAGTAGTTGAAATATGCTTTGGATGACCACCCTGCCCAAAATTACTTTTTGCTTAATATTTAGGTAGCAAATGGATTGGCAGCCTCTGTAGGTATTACACTCTTAAGTGGCTATTTTAATTTTTAGTTGTATATAGAAGGTGGATGAATGGCTATGTGATATACCATAAAATGGCAAGACCAATCATCACATGGCACGTGTATCTACAATTCAGCCCGAGCTCGACCAGTTCAGCTCACACTCGGCCAGTTCAGCTCGCACTCGACCAGTACAGCTCGTGCTCGGCCATTCAGGTCTGTAATGACCTGAATTTTTTTTTTTTAAATAAATAAAATTTTTGTCATTATTATTATTATTATTATTATTATTATTATTATTATTATTAAAAATCTGTTGTGTATGTATATATATGGGTATAGGTAATATAAATGTATATATATGTGATATATATGTATGGTGTGCATGTATGCATGTGATGTGTATATATATATATATGTGTGTGTGTATTTAGATATTTATATATATATGGGCAGATATGTGGGTGCACGTGATTGTGTGTGTCAGTGAGTGTGTTCTGTGTGACTGTGTATATCAGATGTGTTGAGTGTAGGTGCAGGTTTGTTGTAGAGAGAGAAACCGTGGGCTGAGGGTGGTAAATGGGAAGATGGTTTTGAATAAAGTTGTATTTATGTATATGGGTAAGTACGGTTGAGTTGGTATGGTGAGGAAAATCAGAGGGGATGAGAAGAGAGAGAGAGTTATGACAACTGGGAGAAAACTCAGAGAGAGGAACAGAAGAGGGAAGAAGAAACAACAAAAAGAAAACAGGAATTTTAAGAACACTGAAAGGGAAGGAGAAGGTGAGTTGACCCTTTGGGCAGATACAGCAACGAGGATTGCGTTCTCACTGGTTGATTGAACTGTATAGTGGACACAGCTTCCTAGTGTTTGAGACACACCCTAGTCAGGTATGATATATTGTGCTAAGTAAGAAATAGAATTAAGTTTAGGAGTAATTGCTATGTTGACTTGATGATTCACATATTTGTTTGGTTGCTCATATGCTTATGTGCTCCTTATTATCTTGTTGAAAGTTTGGTGATGAATGTGGATCATGACTGTGTGTATATCGCATGTTTTAGCATGATGTGTGGATTATATTTTGAGAATTGTTGGGATTATGAAATATGTGACTAAAATCATGTCTTAAATGGACTATGTATGGCATGTAACCTTGATGAAAGGATCTTCTGATTTGAATGTTATTGTGTAACACATCATTTAAAGCATGCTTCATGTGTGGATATGATGCTTCATTGAGA
Source organism: Nyssa sinensis (assembly GCA_008638375.1). NCBI lineage: Eukaryota > Viridiplantae > Streptophyta > Magnoliopsida > Cornales > Nyssaceae > Nyssa > Nyssa sinensis. The sequence goes on from CM018032.1 coordinate 23,894,452, forward strand.
TTACATTATGGTATGGTGGAATCAAAGCATATTGGCATAGTGTGATTCCTTGGACATAACATGACATTGCATTTGGTACCCGAACCAACGGGAGCGATCCGTGAAGGGACATTACATTACATCACATTACATGAGTTGACATGGGTGAGACATAGAGTTGACATGGGATATAACTGACATGGGTGTGGCATAGAGTTGCATGGGCGTGTCACGCATATTTTCATTACATTGTATTAATGAATTCACGAATGTGTGATGAGTCTTATTGATGCATTGTATGAATGAATTGGATGGCATGTAGGTTATAATTGTGTATGTAAATATAACTGTACACTTGCACATGTCACGCCTTAGATTATGTTAACAAGTCGGATGGCATGTAGATTATTGCTAGTACATTGCATGGATGATATTGAATGACATGTAGAAATAACTGTATACTTGCACATGCCACGCCCTTAATTTTGTTTCTTGCATTAGCATTATATTGTACCAGCAGTTGAGCTGACCCATTCGTGGGACACCATTTTAGATGACACTCCGACTACGTGAGACTTAAAGATGCTTTAGAGAAGGAGGGAACTAAGAAGAATATTTGGCCTATGAAGGCATACCTTGTGATGTAGGGCTTAAGCTCGAATGACATGTTGAATGATTTTATTGATTGTGCTTTACATGGATGTACATTGAAGGAAATGAATGTAAGTTTGAGTTGAATCCGTTAGATTGTCCTTTATTTTATTTTCTTTTAGTTTCGTTACTCGCGCCTTGGGTTCACGGGAATTCGGGGCATGACAAGGTCAGACCTACAGGTCTGAAGGGGCCGAGCACATTCCTCCAGAGCAGATCCACATTCAAACATAGCTCACGGGATTGAACACAGAATTCCAAAACAACACTCTAGAGCTCATAACCACCTTAACATCTGCCGAGCAGAGAATAAGGAAATAGTCTTTTACAAGGAAACTGCCACACATGTTTATCTCTATCTTGATACAATGTCCAACAAGGAAACTGCTATCTCCGATGATCGAATCCCTACTTTCATGGCTCCAAATCCTAATCAACTTAGGAAAGCCACAACCTATAAATTAAACTCTAAAGGTACGCTTTATTTTCATGCTCATTATTTGGCTTTCACTACAGTCTTTCAATTCAGATTATTGACTTAAGCATCGGAGCGGCTACTGCCGGAGCCAACCCGGTGGTCCTCTAATCTTTTTTTTGAGTGTTCCACAAGGAGCCGAGCTTGGAAGCGTACGTGGGCCAAAAAGTGCAGCATCAGTTTGGCGCCGTCTGTGGGAAACGACAATCACCAAGTGCTCTACTGATTCAAAACTCATTCTTCTTCTTCTAAAGGATTATGGCTCCCAATATCCGGCCAAGGAACAATACTCAAAATCCTCAGAACCCTCAACCTCAACCACCTGCCGGACGAGGAAGAGGACAAGTGAATGATCCCATACAACAAGAGCTTGTTGAAGTCAAGCGACAGAACCAGTTACTGCAAGAACAACTTCTAGCTATGTCCAAAGCTCTGGCAATGTTCACCCAAAATCATGAAACTAATCCCCAGAATCTGCCTGTCACTCAAGAGGCGCAACCTCCTGCTATTGTTCACGATCATAGAGATCCCTAGCCATCAATAATCGCCGGCAGAGGGGTACCAGTTTTCATCCCAGAGGTCCATTATCGAAGCACCACTAGGGTTCCGGTTCCTAGGGCTTCAAGAGCAAACCCTGTACCACAGGAGTCTCAACCTCAAATGGATCCTGCACCACCAGCCCAGGAGAATCAGAATAACCCCCCAATAATCGGTTGAGGCCATCTTGCCCCTATAGGCCCTGAAGGTGCACGGCCTGACTCACAGTAGCCCATCCTGCCAAGGGGATCACTAAGAGCTGAGGAAGTTGCTGAATCAATGGACCGCACTGTTGTTATGAGGGGTGTCCAAAACCCCCCAGAACAAGACGAATTGGCCAGGCTGCTCGGCAGGTTTGCCACCCCATTTACTAATGCTATCATGGCTAAGGAAAGACCCAAGAAATTCGTTGTCCTAAAATTCACCCCTTATGATGGGACAGGGGATCCAAGGGACCATCTCTCCCACTATCAGCACACCATGGCCCTACACGGCATTTCTGACGCCTTTTTATGCCGAACATTCGTGACCAGCCTCAATGGCACTACTCTGAATTGGTTCCATCACCTCTTGCCGAACTTAGTTACTAGTTTCTATGAGCTTGGCAAAAGATTCTTAGACAGATTCATGACCAGTAGGACTTTGAGGAAGGGTCCTGAATTCTTTTTGAACATAAAGCAAACAAAGGAAGAGTCCCTCAAAGTGTATATTGTAGGTTTCAACGCCGAACTCACTGAGGTTACAGACTGCTAGCCCCAGTTTCCTTGTAGCTGCTTTGGATTCTAGCCTTGCGTAAGGAGGCTTTAGAGACTCCTTGACCAAAAATCCACCTGTGGACATGGCAGCACTCATGGACCGAGCAAGGAAATACATTAACTTAGAGAAAGCCAAATACACTTCTAAAAGGATTAAGGAACAAGCCCAGAAAAACGACTAGAGGAAAGACAGTCAGAGGAAGGACAACCAGAGGAAGGACCCTAGCTCGGCTAAAAAGAGAGACAGAAGCCAAGAAAAAAGGGCGGTACCCAGAGCTTCCTATAATTCTGGGTTAAGAGAGTTCAACAGTTTTACTCCTCTGAAGACCTCCCCATATAACATACTAAAGCAAGTAAGATCTCGAGAAAACCTGAGATGGCCAGAGCCTTTGAAAGGCGACCCTAGCTACCGAGATCAAACCAAGTATTGTGATTTTCACAAAGACCGTGGGCACACAACTAACACCTGTAAGGCTCTCAAACACGAGATTGAGCAGCTAATCAAGATAGGACAACTACAGAAGTTCATCAAGCAGGATGGAGAGCAGAACCTTCATGATGAGCTGCCCCAACAGAGGAAGCCCGACCAGAGACAGGAACAAAGGGAAGGACAGAATGAGCCTCCACGGCAGAACAACCAAGTAATCTTTGTTCTACACACAGATTCCAGTGCAACTGGGACTTCCAACAGATCAAGGAAACGTTATGGTCGGGAAGCCAGGGCAACTCCCCACATCTTATAGATTGCTAGCGTGGATAAAAGATTAAGACTAGTGCCAGAAATCAAGTTCTCGGATCAAGACCTTGCAGGGGTATACTGTCCTCATAGTGATGCCCTTGTCATCTCCCTCAAAATCGCCAACTTTGAGATTCGAAGAGTCTTGGTGGATACTGGGAGTTCAACAAACATTCTGTTCTATGAGCCTTTAAAGCAGATGAAGCACAACCCCAATGACATCAAGCCCACTGGCATAATTATGGCAGGTTTTGATGGAAATCTCAACACTCCGTTAGGAAGTATTAATCTTGCCACCACTGCAGGAGAGCGGGAAGGGCAAAAAACCACAGTAACTGAATCCTTGGTTCTGAATGCCAAATCCCCCTACAATGTCATAATAGGGAGACCTTGGCTACACGAGATGGGAGCAGTCACCTCAACCCTTCACCAATGCCTAAAGTACATCCATGATCAAACTGTCTACTCTATTAGAGGACGTCAGCCAACCTCTAGAGAGTGTCATGCTCTCGCACTCAAAGCCAAGGCCCCCAAATAGCAATTACTGCATGCCCGTGAACGTAGGGATCCAGTCCACTCTCACGAGGTAGAAGACTGTCCCTCTGGGATGGACAAGCCACTAATGTAACACCCCGAATTTATTTTGCTACTTAATTAATGTAATGAAGTCTATTTCGGAGTTTAATACATTGGTTGAGCTATTTTAAACCATATTTTATCACAGTTAGAACTCGAATTAGCTAATTATAAAAAGCATAGAAAAATAAAAACTGACACTAGACCTTGGACAATAAAGATAATCCGAATAGAAAGCGACTGGAAGAAATCGCGTCGAAAAATGAGCTACGGAACGAAAGTTAGAGAAGAAACAGTGAAACTGAATTACCGCGCCAACCAAACAAGGCCTTAGCCTAAAATGGTGGAAAATAGCCACACATGGGGCCAAGGGGAATTGAACCCTTGACCTATGGTGGGAAGGAAATTGTTTCAAAAAAATTACCAAGTGGGCTACAACCCATTTTGTGTATAAATGCACCAAGATATATATATATATATATATATATATATATATATATCTAAACCCTAAATTAGCTCAAGCCACCTCACAAAATGGCCAATGGCCATCCATGCAACAAGTCAGCCCACATCACCCTACAAATCAGCCTATTATCATAGCCCCCCATGATGATAACTAAAGCCTCATGATGTGCATGCATACACCTATGTGTGTATAAGTCAACCCATTAACTAAGACACCTCAAGTCTGTGTGTGAGTTCAGATACTATGTGTGCGTGAATGCTGATCTGGTGTAGAGAGTTTCGAGAGAGAAACTAGAGGGAGGGTAGAGAGAGAAAGAGAGAACTTGTGTGTGTGTTTGTACAAGTGTGCATGCATGTGTGTGGGTGTCCACTCAAGTGCACAAGGAGAAGGGATTGAGCAACCTAGAGAGGATTGAGAGGGTCAGAACTGGGCCATGGCTGAAGGGAAACCATCTGAAGCTGTCATGTTCCATTTCTTTCCTTTTTGAATTTTTGATTTCTGTTTTAGTTGGTATGGAGATTTAATTGCATGCATGTTTAAAAGTTGACATTAAGGGACTATTATGAATGAACAGAAAGGGTCGAAAGGCTTGAGAAGCCAAGAACCGAGAGGGACCTCCATTGTTGGACCTCCAACAATGCAAGTCTGAACCGACCTTCATGAAACATGATTTTTACCTTCAAAACCTAAAATAGACCTTATGGAAGCCTAGAAATCAGCTATCCGCGACCTAGAAACACCAAGAACACTATGGAAAACACGACTTGCAGGTCACGGGTTGTGAGACCAACTCCACAAAACTACCCCAAAACTCCATTTTAAAAATGGGGGCTTGAACCCCATGATGAGGGGACCATAACAGAGAAAACCCCATGGAATTTGAGTAAAAAACGAGCAGGCACAACCGTGTTGCAAGTCGTGACTATTAAACACCAAACCGTGACCTTGAGCTTAATTCGAGCCCCTAAATTGATGCTAAAACTTGCCTGAAGGTTTTAGGAGCCCTTTGGAACCAAAAACAGAGATCAAATCATCCCAAAAAGCCACGAAATTGGAAGAGTGTGAAATCGGGAATTAGGGTTACAGTCACTGTGAGATGAAGAAGATGACGAGTCGACTCGCCCAACTCGTTTAAACCCTCCGTGCCAACTCGGCCATGTGTCGACATGTGGGACGTGCCACCACATTAATTAAACTACGCCATTTTGCTTTGGGAATTTTTAAATTTTAAATTTTGGGCTGACGTTAGCATGACATCCTGAACCGGACAGACCGGTTGGTTCAGTAGAGTCCCAGTCCGGTTCACTTAAGGGTTAACTGAACCCTTCGGTTTAGTTTAGTATTCTTAGAAAATTACAGTTTGACCCCTAGAAAACTCTGGAATTCTGTTTTGACCCCAACCAGTTCTGATTATTTGAATTCTGGCCCAGACTTTGAAAAATAAATTCACATAGGCCCTTGGGAAAATAAATAAATAATAAAATAATTAATTTTATTATTTTATTAATTGGGTAAAATAATAATTTTACCCTCGGACATTAAATAAGTCAAACGAAGTCCAAATTTAATAAATAAATAGTGTATTTTTACTATTTCAGGCATTTCGGACTTAACGGTGGAGTCCGATTTGTGAAACCAAGTCCCGAAAAATACAGACACGTAAATAGTACAGACTGTATTGCCCCAAGTGGTACCCAAGGCCAAATAAACATGAAAGATAGTCCAATTTAATTATATCGGACGTTCCAGACTCAATGGTGAGGTCCGTTTTGTCAATCGGAGTTCCGAAAAATTAAGTCACCTAAAACATGAAATTACCATTTCGCCCTTGGGGGTACCCGAAGTCAAATAAAAAGCCACGAAGGCCTAGATTTATTTTCTTGGACGTTTCGAACTCAACGATGGAGTCCGTTTATCCAAATAAAATACACTGAAGGTCGATGTGATAAAATTAGCAACCTTAAGGACATACTTAAATAATACCGAGAGGGTAAAATTAAACCATGAGCAATTACATCGACCTTAAATAATCGAAATGGGTTAATAACACTTAAATTTCTGATTTATAAGAACCTCTAATGGGAAGGAGAAGGAGATTTAAATTAGTAGAACTGTCGAAAGCTATTTTTGAGGTAAGTAACTCTTATGCTTTAATGCGGGTTATTTCCCAGCCAGTCACATTTATCTTTTTATGCTGCCAAAATTTGTACTCTATCACTACCTATTGAACTTGATTCTCCGTTTGAAGCCAATTGATTGTGATCAATTATTCATGTCTGTACTTTGAATTCGACTTGCTTGCCTATAACTTTTGTGATCTTGATCTGCTGATATTTGAGCATATTTATACCATCATGATCTGGTGATACATCTTGAATTATGTTGATCCATACTCTTATGTCTCATTGATTGAGATTGTGGTTATTTCACATGATTGTACATTCTGTGTGGAAATTTATGGATTATAATATTTGGTATGTACCTGGGGTTGTGCTCAGTCACAATGCCCATTTGTTCCAGATGCAGGGTGGACCCTTTGGGGTCTGTTGTGTCCTTCGAGACCTGTAGTAAAAGAGCTTTGGCGCTTTTCAGTAAGCCCGAGGAACTGAGGCGGAGCTGAATATGCGTGTTTTGGGGGTATGCCGGGCCCTGTTCTGTTTACGCATCTGTTTTGTTAGATTTAGATATTAACATTTTTGCATTGTTGGATGGTCATATTTTATACCCTATAAATGATCATATTATTGCAAGCATGACATATTTTGATTGGCTAACGCTTTGTCTGTGGCAGCAATTCGTCATGATAGGCTAGATCCCAAATCTGAATAACTTTGTTATTGCCTCTTGTTTTTTTTATATTGTGGGATATGCCTCTTTTGGACCCTCGGGTCGTTATTGTTGCACACCTTGGTGACTGGCTCTGTATCTACTGATTGTTCTTTTGACTATTGGCTATCTGATATCTCTTTATCCTATCATTCCCTTGAATTAACCCTAACCCATGTTAAAGCTAGGAGATTACTTATTGGGCTTTGTTAGCTCACCCCCCCTTATATTTTTCAGGACAACAGGAAGTAGGAGAACCCTCAAGCGGCCCAGAGGTCTAGACGTTGCTAGTTACTAGTAGCTCTTTTGGCGAGTTTTGTATTAAATTAAATACTGGAAGGTCTTAATGTCTCTCATGTCACCACGGTCCTGTCTGTTGTGTTTTTGAGGATCTGTAATTTTTAAACACTTATGTCCTTTTGGCATGTATCTAAATGATGACCTGACTATGCTACCAGATATTTTAATGATTATAAAATGTTTTTGTTAAAACTCTACTTAGTGTTTCAGATCCTTTTGACGGGGAACGGCCCACGGGCTGTAGACTCGGTCACGGACCCCTAATCCGCATAGGGTGGGTTTTGGGTCGTGACAACTAAGCCCCCGAGGAAGGGACAGTAGGGCCAAGCCTATAGGGGAAGCCATTAAGATCCTGGTCAACTCGGAAGACCAGGGGCACTACCTGTAGATAGGCCCGGACCTGACACTTGCCGAGTAGGATGAGTTGATCAAATTCTGAAGAAAAACCTCTCCGTGTTTGCTTGGGAAACAAGGGATATAGAAGGAATAGATCCAGACCTCATCACTCACAAACTGATGGTGGATCCAGACCATCCACCCATAAGGCAAAAGAGAAGGCCACTCGCTCTAGAGCGGCACCAGATCATCAACGATGAGGTCCAAAGGCTACTCAATGCCAACATGATACGGGAGGTATTCTATCCTGATTGGCTAGCTAACACTGTTTTGGTCAAAAATAAAAATGGCAAGTAGAGAGTCTGCGTCGACTATACAAACCTCAACAAGGCATGCCCCAAAGATAGCTTTCCTCTTCCGAGGATAGATCAGTTAGTCGATGCTACTGTAGGGCACGAACTTATGAGCTTCATGGATACCTATTCAGGATATAATCAAATACAGATGCACCCTCCTGATCAGGAGAAAACATCATTCATAACCGAACGAGGTCTCTATTGCTATAGAGTGATGCCGTTTGGACTAAAAAATGTTGGGGCCACATACTAGCGTCTGGTTAATAAGATGTTCAGCCTCTTAATCGGCAGCACCATGGAAGTCTATATTGATGATATGCTGGTCAGAAGCCTACGGAAGAGCAGTCACCTCCAGCACTTAGCTCAAACGTTTGACATCTTGAGGTAGTACAAGATGAAGCTCAATCCCTCGAAATGCACCTTTGATGTAACGAAGGGAAAATTCTTGGGATACATAGTCTCTCAGAGAGGTATAAAGGTGGATCCCACCCAAATTCGGGCCCTTATCGGACTAGAGTCACCAAGGACCAAAAAAGACATTCAGGCTCTGAATGGCAGAATAGCAGCTCTGAGCAGATTTATCTCCAAATCTACCGATCGTTGCCTACCATTCTTCAAAGTTCTGAAAGGTAACAAAGCTTTACAATGGACTGACGAATGTGAAAAATCCTTTCAAGAACTAAAGGAGTACCTAGCTTCACCTGAGCTCTTGGCAAAGCCGATCTAGGGGGAAAAGCTACTTCTCTACCTTGCAGTCTCCGAGAATGCTGTCAGTTCTGTACTAGTCAGGAAAGACAAGGGCGTGCAGAGGCCCATATTTTATGTCAGCAGAGCACTGTTAGATATAGAGAAGAGGTACCCCGAGATTGAGAAACTGGCCCTTGCACTTATAGTATCTGCACGGAAGTTCAGACCCTACTTTTAAGCGCATCCCATAGAAATTCCAACTACTTATCCCTTGAAGTCAGTACTGAAGAAACCAGAGGTATCAGGACGATTAGTCAAATGGTTAGTGGAACTGGGGGAGTTCGACATATCCTATGTTCCACGGATCTCAATAAAAGGGCAAGCCTTGGCAAACTTCGTTGCCTAGTTCACCCCAGCACTACTGGACAGAGCACAACTTTGTGAAAATTTGGGGACATGGCAGCTATACACTGACGGGTCATCTATCGACCGAGGTGCCGGTGTTGGACTAGTATTGTAATCCCCTGATGGGCTCATAACAAAAAGGGCAGTTAGCCTAGGGTTCAGAGCCTCTAACAATGAAGCAGAATATGAGGCCCTTATCTTAGGGATGAAGCTAGCACGAGAATGCGAGGCTCAGAACCTCAAAGTCTTTTCTGACTCCCAATTAGTAGTCAGCCAAGTTCAGGGAGAGTTTGCTATCAAAGATGAAAGAATGCTTTGGTATTCTGAACTGGTCAACTTGTTGAAATACTCCTTCGAGCATTCTCAGTCCAAAAATAGAAAGGGGACAGAATTGCAGAGCTGATGCCTTGGCAAACATGTTATCCCATATGAAGCCAGAAGGGGACTCAACACTAAGAATCTCCCATCAGCCAAGGCTTAGCATTGAAGAAGTCCAGGTCGCCCAATTTATAGAACAGCCTCAGAATTGGATGACTCCAATCCTCCAATACCTAGAAGAAGGGCTCCTCCCAGAAGATAAGAATAAGGCAAAAAGAGTCCGAATCAGCTCGGTACCTTGTCATGAATGAGAGGCTTTACCGAAGGTCTTATTCTCAGCCATTGTCAAAATGTCTGGCTCCAGAAGAATCTCAGTATGTCCTGGCAGAAATTTATGAAGGAATATGTGGAAATCATAATGGGGGCAGAACCATAGCACACCGAGCTCTAACGCAAGGCTACTACTGGCTTGGAATGCTAAGGGAAGCAAAATAATACGCTCGGAAGTGCGACAAATGCCAAAGATTCGCCCCCTACCAACACCAGCCCCATCATGAACTCATCCCTATCACAAGCCCGTGACCCTTTGCACAATGAGGAATGGACATCATAGGCCCATTGGCTAAAGCCACGCCGAACAGGAAATATCTATTGGTAGCTATTGACTACTTCTCAAAATGGGCGGAAGTAGAGCCACTAACACGTATTACAGAGAAGGAAGTCAAAAGTTTCACTTGGAAGAATATAGTCTGCAGGTTCGGCATACCTCGCGTAATCGTCTCAGACAACGGCACGCAGTTTGCAGGTAAGACATTTAAAAAGTTCTGCCAAGACCTAAACATCAATCAACACTTCTCCTCACTTGGTCATCCCCAAGCCAATGGGCAAGCAGAGGTCACTAACCGAACAATTCTTGATGCTCTTAAGAAGAGACTAGAGGGAGCTAAGGGAAAGTGGGTTGAAGAACTTCTTGGAGTACTTTGGGCCTACAGAACAACAAGGAGAACTCTGACATCAGAAACTCCCTTTTCACTCACCTACGGCACCAAAGTAGTAATCCTTGTTGAGATCGGCATGCCTACCCTAAGGACTAAAGCTTTCGACAAAGAGACCAATAACCAGCAACTTGTAGAAAACTTGGACTTGCTTGAAGAAAGAAGGGAGCAAGCTGGGGTCAGGATGGAAGCATACCAGCACAGGATGGTTAGCCGCTCAAAACTAGGGCTTAAACCTGCCAGCTTCCAAGTTGGAGACCTTGTCTTAAGAAAAGTGTTTCAGAACACCAAGGATCCCACTATGGGAAAATTATCACCCAACTCAGAAGGCCCCTATAAGGTCATCAGAACTATGAGACCGACCACTAATTGGTTAGAGGGCATAGATGGGAAGCCTGTTCCCAGACCTTGGAATATAGAACACTTACGGAAGTATTATCAATAAAGAAATTTTTTCATTTTAAATATTTCATTAAGTGTTCTCACCTAAATGTACAGACCTTGAGTCTGGTCCATCTTAATGTACAGACCTTGAGTCTGGTCCATCTTAATGTACAGACCTTGAGTCTGGTCCATCTTAATGTATAGACCTCATGTCTGGTCCATCTTAATGTACCAACCTTCATGTCTGTCCCATCTCACCGAAGTTACATGACAAAGGGGTAGGGATCAAACCCAGCTGCTCAGCTACATGATTAAGAATATTCATTCAAACGAACAGTTATGATTCTAATTGCTTAACTTCTTACCCATGAGTTTTGGAAAAGGGTACTGACTGTCAAGGATCTTTCTCTATTTTATTACAAGTCTTGTTATTCGGCAGTTAAGCTCAGGTCAAGCTTTGAGTAGTTAAAGTGATAGATTACTACAAGTCTTTCTGTTTGGCAATTAAGCTCTGGATGGATAGATCCTATATTGACTACCGCCTTTATTGAGCAAGTTCATGATTCGAAACCCCATAATTTCAAGGGTCTGGATTAGTTGCTTATTTTCCCACTTTTAATCATTACAATTTATTTCAAGATTATTACAAGTCATGAAGCTCGGAAGACAGCCCACCATTCGTGACCAATCAAAAGGAATTGCAGTCAGCTCCTAAATAGGCTCACTTACCTCTAGGGTTGAAGCCCATATATACTACAGAACATCAATAGCCTTGGAACAGAGCAGAATCTATTTGGCAATACAAAATTCACAAGTACTAAAAAGCAAGGACACCGAAAAGATCTGAAGAAAAGACAGTTTTATTGATAAATATGACTTAGTACATTAAAGTTTGCCAAACAAAGGAGGGGGTGAAATTGATAAAGCCTTAAGCCTTATCAGAAGGGCCAGGATCCTCTACCGGAGGAAGGTCGGTGGCCATGGCCTCTTTGCTCGGGGCAGCAGCAGGAGAAGCAGCTCTAGGAGCAACAATTGATGATACATCAAAATCAGGAAACCTGAGGAGAAATCTAGATCGGAAGTTCTCAAAGCCAAACTGGATCAACTCGTCACCCATCTTATCGACTTCCTCCCTCATTTCCGTCTCAGTCTCAGTCTTGGCATGGTCGCCTGCCTCCTGGAGCTTCTGATCGAAGGAGCTTCGAAGGTCAAGTATCTCCCTCCGAAGCCCTTTAGCCTCCCGAGCATAAAGATCCCTCTCGGATTCCAGAATGGCCAGGTTGTTGTTAGCCTCTTTCAGACTCTCCTTGGTAGCATGAGCCTTGGACTGAGCTGTTCCAAGCTCTAGCCTGACTTCATCCAGCTCGGCCTTCAGCTTTTTAGCCTCCCCAAAACTCAGAGGAGTCACTATCAGAGTGGCCAAACTAGGTATACTCTACAAAACACAAAGCGAACAGGTTAAGCCAAATGCACGAACAAACAAAAGAATGACAAGAGGAGACTTCAGAAGTTACCTTCATTTGGACATTCATCATCTCATTCATCAGTTTCGCAAGGTTCTCCCCCCTATACCGATGAGGGCCATTAGACCAGATTTGGTCAAAGGCCTTCTTGACGATCTGGTAGTCCGACTCATCGGATGGTCGGGAGGGAGTAGCAGACGCCTTCCCCTTCCCAGCTCGCTTGCTTGGAACGGAAGGGGCAGGAGGAACTACCGAGATTGGAATAGCGGTTTGGGCCTCCTTCTCACCCTCTAGTGGAGTTGGTTTAGGAGAGCTAGAGATCAATCTCTTCCTTTTTACCTGTAGGGGAGGCTCGGGCTCAAGTTGGGAAGAAGCCTCCCCCACCAATTATGACTCTGGCTCTGACCACCTCGAGGTTAGCCTTTTTTTGAGCTCGGCAGTACGAGTATTGGTGGCTATCAGATTCTCCAGAGTGACAATGACTGTATGAGCTCGGTCAGGAGTTGTAAGAAGCCGACGATACTGATCTTGGAGTTTGTTGGTAAACTCAGACCTCCTCCAAGCACTCCTGTCTGCATATAAACAGGAAATAGCATTTCAGTTCATCAGCTCAGAAGACAGAGCAAAGCTGAAACAGCCTAAAGAAAATAAGCCTCACCCTTATAACCCGTGATACGAGGGAATGTCGAGATATGATCTTGGAATTCTTCACGCTCCCATCCTTCTCCAATAAAAAAGTACCACTTCTTTTATGTTTTATTGGAAGAGGGTACAGAGGACAAAGGTCTGAACCCCTTCTCGAACGACATATAAAAAAGGCCCTTCGACTTCATATACTTCAGATCCATGTTACTACGGATCAGATCTACAGATACATCTACACTATTCTGGTGCCCTAACACTATAAACCCTAAGAGGTGCCAGCCAACTATTAAGGTTAAGGTCGGCAGGACAAAGTTTGAACCAACAGAAGAACTGTCTAACTAAATCAGGCAATGGAAGCCTTAAGCCCATCTCAAACCAAGCGAGATAAACACAGATCTCCCCAGCTTCGACATCGTAAGGGGAATCCAGTGGGCCCGGTACCCTACATGTAACATTTGGGGGAAAATTGTACCTCACCCTCCATTCATCTAATAAGCTCTAGGTAACAGCACTCTTGCCCTCTTCCCTAGCCCTATCTCGCGGTTCTATAAAGGCATCAACTATCCTAGTCTCAGGATTGTAGGGGGACCCAACAGATCTATCCCCAATGTCCTCGGCGGTAAGACCACCTAAATTTTCTACATGAGACGGCATAGCCATCTCCAAGGGGTTCCCTACGCCCTCACTAACACCGGAAGATGCAGAAGAAGTAGACATTGCTCAAAAAGAAAATAGGGAGGACAGAATTCTCAAATTAAAAAAGAAAGAATGGAAAGAAAGGAAATATTGGTCGAACTTGTTCTAAACCAGAGCCTCAGACAACCAGTACTCTTCAAACTCCAAGGTCGCACAAACCCAACAATGGCAGAAAACTCTTCTAGTACAGTGAAAATGGCGAGGAAAGAGTCATTTCAAACCTCTCCCCTTATTTATATGTGTACAAAAGTGTGGGCCCACCAAGCCGAACCGCCATGGCGGTTAAGTACAATGATGGCTTCGAAAAATCCAACCATCGACTGCGCAATAAATGATGCACCAACAGTCGCCTTGGAAAACGAACAAATAGGGCGCATGACTTTCCAAAATCACCTAGCCCTAGTTGCTCATTGACATCGAACTAGGACTTGGGGGGGAGTAACTGATATACCACAAAATGGCAAGACCAATCATCATATGGCACGTGTATCTACAATTCAGCCCGAGCTCGACCAGTTCAGCTTGCACTCGGCCAGTTCAGCTCGCACTCGACCAGTACAGCTCGCGCTCGGCCATTCAGGTCAGACTTACGGGTCTGAAGGGGCTGAGCACATTCCTCTAGAGCAGATCCACATTCAAACAGAGCTCACGGGATTGAACACAGAATTCCAGAACAACACTCCAAAGCTCATAACCACCTTAACATCTGCCGAGCAGAGAATAAGGAAATAGTCTTTTACAAGGAAACTGCCACACATGTTTATCTCTATTTTGATACAATGTCCAACAAGGAAACTGCTATCTCCGATGATCAAATCCCTACTTTCATGGCTCCAAATCCTAATCAACTTAGGAAAGCCACAGCCTATAAATTAAACCCTAAAGGTACGCTTTATTTTCATGCTCATTATTTGGCTTTCACTACAGTCTTTCAATTCAAATTATTGACTTAAGCATCGGAGCGGCTACCGCCGGAGCCAACCCGATGGTCCTCTGATCTTTTTTTTTGAGTGTTCCTCAAGGAGCCGAGCTTGGAGCGTACGTGGGCCAAAAAGTGTAGCATCACTATGTATTGACATGGGATGCCTTTTTTCATGTTTATAAATTAGTCTTTAGATTGGCATTTATATATTGTTCCATTATATATATATATATATATAGATGTCCATGTGTGATGTTTTGAAAATTATCAAGTTATCACTGATGGGTTTATATCAATTTTAAAACAGTCCAAAGGGGCACACATCAGTTGGGTTACTGCGTGGGATGTTAGACGAATGAGTGGGTGGAAAACCCAGCACGAGAATACACAAGTTTGAAGAAATATTAGTGCAGGGGTGTGATGGTAATTTTAAAATCAATCCAAGTTTAATCCTACCTTTCCAAAGACAATATAATAGTGCAGGGTATGATGGTAATTTTAAAATCAATCCAAGTTTAATCCTACCTTTCCAAAGACAAGATAGTATTATAGGCATCACTAATTTATCCAATCTACTTATTTCAAATACTTTCTTGAATTTTTTCTTGATCAATACCAATATATTTTTTTTAATTATGATTTCATGGGTATATTAAAGAAAAGAGAAAGAAAGAAATTGTTTCATGATTTTAAGCTTCTACTACTTGATAGATCCAATTCCCTTCGAATTATGAAAATGAGCCATCACCATCACCATCACCATCACCATCACCATCACCATCACCATCACCATCACCATCACCTTTGTTGTTTTTGCTCTAAATTTGGGGAAAAACCTAAACTTAATTTGAGATTGAAATTTGAAAGTTGAAACAGGTACGTGAAGGACCAAGGATTGTGGCCTATTCATTATTGAAGAAGTGGTCCACTAATCCGACGGTTCATATCAATCCAAAATAAATGCAAACCAACGAAAAAGAGCGCCAAAAATTACGGAATCTTTGAGATAATTTCACTTACCTCCCTTGAGGTTTCTGACAATTACAGAAACCTCCCTTATAGTTTCTGAAATAACACTGCCACCTCTGTTAGTCTTGTCTCCTTAACTCCGTTAACTGAATTAATAAAATTACTAATTTACCCTTAGATTTTACCTCCTCTTTCTCTCTTTTCTCCCCGATTAATCTCTCTCTCTCTAAAACCACCAACTCTCCTCACCATTTCCAGATCTATTCTCAAAAACATATCTCAATGTATCACAAGATAGATCCATCGTCAACATCCATTACGCCGTCGGGTCATCCTCATCACTCCCGCAACCATCGTTGCAATCAATCATTGAACATGATCAACCTCTATAGCTAGAATCTGCCCATCACTGTGTCGTAGATCCCATCGTCAACAAGATCTGTTGCTCTAAACCTCTGTAAATAATGCCTCATCTATAGCAAGATCTGACAGTGATAGAACCTTTCTTTTGGGAGTAAAATAAGAGTTGTAGATATGGCATGAGTTTTGTGAGGGAAAGTGGTTATTTTTCTGGAGAAAGAGAGAGGTCCTTCTAGAGTTAGAATATGTGTAGGTCACTTTCTATAGTTTCAAAGAGGGTTGTGTATTGTGAGCTTTGAGATGAGCAATTTTAGAGAGAGAAATCTCTGAATTGTAGAGAGAATGTGTGTTGGATAAGTGGATTTTTGTGAAACATTAAGGAGTGAGAATGGCGGTGTGTTCAACATAGGGATGAGAGAAATTGAGTTTTCATCTGCGTTTGTCCTCGTTACAGAGTTGGATTTCATTTTAGAATTTTGGGTAATTTGTTTATAAGAATTTGACAGAGAGATGAGAGAAGAAGGGAAAAAAGATACAGTTAATATGGTAGGTCAATGATTTCATTCTTTATGCTTTGTTAAACCTGTGCAATTGATTTAACATATATATATAAATCATTGCAGATATTATTTCTATGTAAGGTCTCAATTTCAAGTGATGTGAGTAACTTTTAGAGTATTTTTTTTAAAAAATAAAGTTCCTATCTTAATGTGTTAAGAGCAAATGAAGAAAATTAATAATTAATGACATTTTTTTAAGCTTTAAATTAATTTTTAAAACAAATTTAGTTTAAAATTACTTTAATTTGATTTCAAAGTAATTTAAACCTCTTTTTTTTAATTGCATTATATGGGATTTTTAGGATATATAATTAAATATATATATATATATATATATATTAAATAAAATAATGTTGCAGAGAAATTAAATGAGATTTTTTAGAAAGAGAAATAACTCTTGAGAGAGAGAGATTGCAAAGAATGAAGTTGGTGATGATAGGGGTAAATCTGACACTTCAAAAAATATATGAAATGACATCAGCTAAAATCATTTGGTTAACTAACGGTTCTTGTTACTGACCATAAACCACAAGAAAGATTAGTATAATTTTTCAAATTACAAAAATATCATGTATAATATCATTAAACTTCAAGAGAGGTTAGTATAATTTACCCGGAATCCTCCTACTCACTCCATCATCAACGACCAATAAAAAAGAGTTGATTCCACATACCAAGCACACGATTAATCACTCTTTATAAAAAACAAAAGGGTTATAACATAGTGGTCCCCACACCAGCTCCACCCCTCAATTACCCGCCACCTACAACAGCACCACCAAATGGCGGGAAACTTCAAAACCCCCCAAGCACCATAGAGGGAAACCCTAATTACAAATTTCAAACTCTCTGTCTCTCTGTCTCTCAAAGTCTTTCTACACTTCCTTGTGCTATTTAACTCCTTGTTCTATCCACCCTCTGTGTGATTCAGACCTGTTCGACCAAAGTCCTCGGTGAGAGTTCGCTCTAATTAAGCGTTAAGATGTATGTGGTGAAGAGAGATGGGCGCCAAGAATCGGTGCATTTCGACAAGATCACGGCTCGTCTAAAGAAGCTGAGTTATGGGCTTAGCATCGAGCACTGCGACCCAGTTCTTGTGTCCCAGAAGGTATGCGCTGGTGTATACAAGGGCGTCACCACGAGCCAGCTTGATGAATTGGCCGCTGAAACTGCCGCTGCTTTGACTGCAAATCACCCCGATTATGCCTCTGTGAGTTTATGTCCTCTATTTTTCATTTTTATTTTGTGATAAATATATTTAATTTTATTTTGTTGATTTTTGGCCGTGTTTGTCTCATGCTTTGCATTACAAATTTTTGGTTGTGGGTTTGGTTTGGTTTGTTATTTTTATTATTTTATTTTTGGGTTCTGGGTTTAATTGTTCTTTTAATTTTGTTGATTGTCAGTTCTGATTTTTCCATGACAGTATGTATGTCAATGTACTTTTTGAATTGCCGCAACTAGGGCTTGTAAATGTTTAATTTTGTTTGTGATACCTATACTGTATTGCTTTCATGAAAGGGATAAAATCATTTTGTTTTAATTTAAATACTTGTTTTAAACAGTTGGCTGCTAGGATTGTTGTTTCAAATCTGCACAAGAACACGAAGAAATCATTTTCTGAGACGTAAGTGCCTTCGAATTGGTATTTATTAATTAGCCGGATTATCAATTGTAAGTTTAAATATGTATGAACCACAAATTGTTCTTGATCTGTGTGGACACAACAGGATCAAAGACATGTACCACCATGTCAGCGAGAGATCTGGACTAAAGGCTCGTCTGATTGCTGATGATGTTTATGACCTAATCATGAAGGTATTTCAGCTGTTATTTTATGTTTTAGGGTTTTATATATGGATCTTTCTGATGTTTATACTTTGATCTGAGTTCCTTATTTGAAATTTGAGATCAATGAAACTCTTCCTTTTGTTTTTCTATAATTGGTCAAAATCTTGGTCACCTGGAGGTTTGAATAGGAGAACATGATTTTTTTGGAACAATGGTTGCTGTTCAAATATTGTTTATTAACATGTTTTGTATTACTATGTGTAGTTGTATCTTGGGCCCTAACTGTTATTTGTGAATGAGAAATTTTGTTGCTTCATGCTTTAAAAAGTTGCAATATTGCCCTGTCCTGCCCTGCCTCACCCCATCCCACTTGCACATACAAAAAGACAAATGTAAAAATCTTGAGTGATGTTTTAATCTTACAAAAAGTCAGCACATTAATAACAATGGGCCTAGAATTTAACATGTTTATCAACAATTTGTTTGTTTCAGAATGCTGCTCGTTTGGACAGCGAGATAATCTATGACAGGGACTTTGATTATGATTACTTTGGTTTTAAAACTCTTGAGAGGTCTTACCTCTTGAAGGTTCAAGGGAAGGTTGTGGAAAGGCCTCAGCATATGTTGATGAGGGTTGCTGTTGGGATCCACAAGGATGATATTGATTCTGTTATTCAGATGTACCATTTAATGTCTCAGCGATGGTTCACTCATGCATCTCCCACCCTTTTCAATGCAGGAACACCAAGGCCCCAAGTATGTCACGTGTTTGCATCATTATGAAACAAACTTTTTATAAAATAATTTATATTATTATTGGGATTCATGAACTCGTCTCTCTTTTATAGGGAACTTTGGCCAAATTTGATTTTGGTCATCAGGATTTCTGGTTTCCCTGGGAGTCATGATGCATATTTTTCTTTGTTACTCACAGTTAGGTTGATGTGATTTGGCAGTTGAGTAGCTGCTTCCTGGTTTGCATGAAGGATGATAGTATTGAAGGAATATATGACACTTTAAAGGAGTGTGCTGTTATTAGCAAATCAGCAGGAGGAATTGGTGTCTCTGTTCATAACATCCGTTCTACAGGCAGTTATATCCGTGGAACAAATGGGACATCCAATGGCATTGTTCCAATGCTACGAGTGTTCAATGACACTGCCCGTTATGTTGATCAAGGGGGTGGCAAGAGGAAGGGTACATTCATCTTCATCATGTTCTGTTTTGAGAGTTCTATGTTATAGTGATACCTTGTTTGAAATTTTATTTATGCTGCATGTAGGTGCTTTTGCTGTGTACTTGGAGCCATGGCATGCTGATGTATTTGAATTTCTGGATTTAAGGAAAAACCACGGAAAGGTAAAGTTGGAATTAGATGAATTTGCGAACTTGACGGTCATTGATGCATGTTGTTATGATACGAATATTCCCTGATGATCATACTAGATAGATAGCATGTGTGTTGGCTTGTGTATTATTTGCTTTAGGCAATATTAACCATTCTTTTTACCATATTCAGATTTTGTTTACCACTAAATACTCAATCATCTAAGAATTTTATTCATGCAGGAAGAGCACAGGGCCAGGGATCTGTTTTATGCTCTTTGGGTACCTGATCTTTTTATGGAAAGAGTGCAAAGTAATGGGCAATGGTCCTTATTTTGCCCAAATGAGGCTCCTGGTTTGGCTGATTGTTGGGGTGAAGAATTTGAGAACCTTTACACCAAATATGAAAGAGAGGTAAATTCAATTCTGCCCATGTGATTTAGTGTTTGCTTTTTTTTTTTTAATTTGTGGTTTTCAGTTGTTTTTATTAGAGTTTCCATTATTTATAATTCCCTTTTTTATGTACTTAGGGAAAGGCAAAGAAGGTTGTACAGGCACAGAACCTCTGGTTTGAAATTTTGAAGTCCCAGATAGAAACTGGGACCCCCTATATGCTGTTTAAGGTGATTTATGAAACCAAATATGATGTTTCTTTTCCCCATTTATTTATCCCTTTGTTTGGATGATGGGTTTGATCTTATTTATTTCTGTGTCTTTATCTTTCCAGGACGCTTGTAACAGAAAAAGCAACCAGCAAAATCTAGGTACTATTAAGTCTTCCAACTTGTGTACTGAGATTATTGAATACACAAGTCCAACAGAAACTGCTGTATGCAATTTGGCATCAATTGCCCTACCACGATATGTCAGAGAGAAGGTGGGTCATGCATGACATACATTTGAAATTGGTCTTTGTTGGTTTTATTTGATCCTCATTTACCATTACATTGTTTTGTTTGTTGCAGGCGGTCCCTATAGAATCACATCCATGTAAGCTTGTTGGCAGCAGAGGTTCTAAAAATCGATATTTTGATTTTGACAAATTAGCAGAGGTTTGATTTATTTTATCTACCTAATTCCCTTGATGCATTTTGACATTGAATTTTTTAGTTTTATGATTGACTAAATCATGTGTTTCAGTTATGTAAAGATTAAGTTATTACCTTGAGGTTGGGCCTCTAATTTTGTTTTCTTTTGTTGGGACAGGTTACTGCAATAATTACTTCAAATCTCAACAAAATAATTGATGTTAATTATTATCCAGTTGAATCTGCAAAAAGGTCAAATTTACTACACAGACCCATTGGTATTGGAGTTCAGGGTCTTGCAGATACATTCATTTTGCTTGGCATGGCATTTGATTCACCAGAGGTAAAAGCTAATTTCCCACTGCTACTTTATTATTGGTTCAAATTGGAACACTCAAAGCCTGATAGTTGATATGGCTCTGAAATGCAGGCTCAACAGCTGAACAAAGACATATTTGAGACCATATACTACCATGCTCTGAAAGCTTCTTCTGAGTTAGCTGCAAGAGAAGGCCCCTATGAGACATATGCTGGAAGTCCCGTGAGCAAGGTTTGCCTCTTAAAAGGAGCTACTGTTCCAATGCATTTGAGTAACTTGAATAGTTTTATATGAACCACTTATTATTTGACTCTGTTTTATTTCGGTCATCTGTTGTGGATTTACAAGTGGTAGTTTTAAATAGCCTGACGGCTGCATTTCATTGTTTCTGCTGTCCTTGTAATGCACATTTTAGTATTCTTATGGCCTATTGTTGGATACTTTCCAGGTTTAGAGCCTTAGCTGCTTTGGATACATTCATAGTTCAAAGTCTTGTAAATACTCAAATTATTTGTCATTCCAGCATTACAATCTCAATAATACATACCCAAAAAAAAAAATACATACCTCCAAGATCATTTGATGCAATCCATTTTCAAATTTATCATCTGTAGAACAATGTATACATGGAGGGATCTCTTGGGCCACATATTGTCACCTGCATGCATAATGCATAACTAGATACACTTAACTGGATATTGTTCTGTGCAGGGAATTCTTCAACCAGACATGTGGGGTGTAACGCCTTCAAATCGGTGGGACTGGGATGGTCTTCGGGAAATGATAGCAAGGAATGGAGTAAGAAATTCACTTCTTGTAGCACCTATGCCCACTGCTTCAACAAGCCAAATTCTTGGAAATAATGAGTGTTTCGAGCCATATACCTCCAATATCTACAGTCGCAGAGTTTTAAGGTTTGCATTGCCATCATATGCTACTAAGTATTTTCTAAGATGGCTGCCCCTTGTTGCCATTTAATAGTATTTTCCCCTTCTTTCCAGTGGTGAATTTGTTGTGGTGAATAAACATCTTCTTCATGACTTAACTGAGATGGGTCTTTGGTCACCTGCTCTTAAGAACAATATAATTTATGAGGATGGTTCTGTTCAGAAAATCCCAGAAATTCCTGATGAACTGAAAGCTATTTACAAGTAAGTATTTACCATTTCCTGGGAGTCCTTTTTGCTATTTCCCCCTCCCTGTGCCAATACATTTTGCTGCATACAGGACTGTTTGGGAGATCAAGCAAAGGACTTTGGTTGATATGGCTGTTGATCGTGGTTGCTACATAGACCAGAGTCAAAGCCTAAATATACACATGGACCAACCCAATTTTGGAAAACTTACTTCCTTGCACTTTCATGCGTGGTCCAAGGTAAACTTTTTTTCTCTATATTGTCTCTTGGTTTTGGATTTGGATGAGTTTGGCTCACTTCCCTTGTGGAATTTAGACATTTATACTCTTCCTACATTGAAGAAGGGCCTTGCCATGTAGCATAATAATATTGGATGGTTATGGGCTATGCTTGTTCTTAACAATTGGGGGTTTTCAAAATTATGCCTCTTTTGATGATGCAAAATAACCTTGGACAAGGTAAAAGGGCAAATGTATTCCATTACTAACCAATGATCTGCCGTAATGTCATGGATAAGGTTTTTTCTTTTACCAGGGTAGAAAAATATAATTTTTATTGTTGTGTGTAAGAAGTGTTTGTTGCATAATTTGTTCCTAAAGTAATATCAATCCTGAAGCTGATTGTGTGGTAAGTTAGTTTGTATGTGAGGTTTTTGACTTACAATTGTGGTCTTGTTAGAATGATTTAGTAATATATCTGATTCATTTGTTCTCTTCTTCTTGGATCCCAAAGGGTTTGAAAACAGGGATGTATTACCTACGATCACGTGCTGCAGCTGATGCCATCAAGTTCACCGTTGACACTTCTGTTCTTAAAGTACGGCGGCTTTTAGTTAATAATAATCTTCATCATTTCAATTATTTCCTTTATTGATATAAAATCTGCAACATGATTGCAATGCAGGAAAAACCCAAGATGGTGGATGATGTTGTGAGTACTAAAATGTCACAGATGGTATGTTCTTTAACAAACCGCGAAGAGTGCATGGCTTGTGGAAGTTAAGAGTTCTATGCATGTTGAGGGGGAACAAGATTTGGCTTAGACATGAGGCCTTTTCTAATGATGGGGGTGATAATTTTAACGGTTTTATGGACAGGGGTTTCAAAAATGTGATCAAATATTCTAATACGAAAGTCTAAATGGGTTCAAACTTGTACATATATGACTTTGCATTCCTTGTTTCAAATGTGTATTTGTTTCACTGTTTGTATTTTTACTGGTTTCATGGGAGCTGTATCTTGATTTTCAATGGCAATTTCAACTGGCAATTGGCTTGATTCCAGTGATTTGTCAGTGTTATAATGCTTTCATATATTTGTTTAATTTGTTGTGGAACCTGGAATGGTAGTGCCAAAAATGTTGTGCGGGAAACTTAAGAACTCTGTTTCTGCACCGTTTGTTGCCCTGGTGTGGAGTCAGCAGAATTTTTTCTTGACGTCCTGGGCCTTATTAGATGCAAGTTTAAATTTAGACTGGTAGCCCATTTGATGAGTTTTATCATTTATAGGCACATGTGAAGATAATATCCACATTCAATGACCGTTTCATTTTTCATATTAGAAAAGTAATATAAGGTTAAGCTTTTTAATTATCATCTTGGCATCGAGCTAGTTGAGTTTGAATTAACTTGGTTTTTTTTCTCCTGTCAATTGTGTTGAAATCATGAGTTCTATGCTGTTGCAGTCAATGAGTTGCTTTTAGTTCATGTTATATGGAACTTGTGATGCACAAGTTGTTTATTTAAAAAATGCTAGCAAAGAAATTGGGTTTTGGGAATATTAGGAGAAGAAACTTTCATTTAAATAAAACTAGTAGATATGCACGTGCGTTGCACGTGAGTGGGTTTTGAAATAATTTAATTATTTAAATATAATATTCTAAGAAGAAAACTAAAATAAAAAGGAGATTTTGATAATTAAGAAAAATTTTAAAGGAGTTAATCTAATTTATCATTTTAGAAATTATTTTTGTTCAAATAAATAATAATTTTTTTATTTATTAATATACAAAGAATGGGTGGGTTTTTGAATTTGTATTAAATCAAAGAGTTTTTAGGGATTTGTTAGTTGTTTCAAAGTTCATTCTCTTGGATAAAAATCACAAGTTACTATAGGTATTAATACAATCACAATGTCTACAACCTTGATCATTTTATTAGTTATATCTACTAATCATATAGTTAATTAGTATTATGTTAGTTAGACATAAAAATAACTCAAGATATAGTAATAAAGAAATATTTGGACTCCATGACAAATTAAAACTGGCAATCCATATATTCCACCATTATCTTCTTATCACTCAAAATATAACAAAAAGCAAAAAAAAGAGTTGTTCCAATTTCCACATCTTATATATCTCAAGGCTGACTTTTCAAGCAATAAAGTCATATAGTTTTAGTCATTCTCTACTTTTATTTTCTTTTTAAGATATTTTTGTTATTTCTTCTTCTACTTTACTTCTTTCTCTTGTAATAATTTTTAATCTTTTTGTCATCTTCAATTAATTAGCTATTACTTTTCGTTTGATATCAACTTATTGATCTTATTTGGTTTCCTCTTTTTCTTTTTTCTCTCTTTGTTTCAATCTCTTCTTCTTTGTCAATTTTTACTAAATCCTTTTCTCGAGCAACTTCAAATGCTGGTGCAATTATTGTAAATTTTTTATCCGCAACAAAATGATTTATTCTATTTGACTGAACAAAATCTTACACTCCAATTTGCAGAAAACAACAATAAGTATCCATAGACTACTTTGTATTTTGAAAACGACATTATAAAAATTAAAACCATATCACTCCCTTATACATGTCTTGATGTTTGACTTTCTTGCCTCCGATTCTCTTTGAAAATGCTAGTTGCCAACCATTTCTTCCATTATTGGATGAAGAATAGGAGCAATATCTCTTGTCTACCTAACAACATAAAGTCTAAATGCTTTCTTCAAGACCTGAAGTACAATTATAGACTACAATTACTTATCAATAATTACAAGAATATGTCCAAAAGTATTTGTGAATATAATTTCATGCACAAGTTTATAGACAATTTGTACTATAAACTAAAATAAAAGAAATTTTAAAACAAAACCACACCACAAATAATAGATGCACCATTAAATGGAACCCTTTTTTCCCAAATGTCCTGTTATTTAGACAAAATCAATTGATGGTTGAATGCTAGAATGGGAGCATACCCCCTAAGATCATCAAAATGAATCTAGTTA
Source organism: Nyssa sinensis (assembly GCA_008638375.1). Taxonomy (NCBI): domain Eukaryota; kingdom Viridiplantae; phylum Streptophyta; class Magnoliopsida; order Cornales; family Nyssaceae; genus Nyssa; species Nyssa sinensis. The sequence goes on from CM018032.1 coordinate 23,919,674, forward strand.
ATATCAGCAAAGGCTGTCTAAACTTAGGCAACTAAAGACACATCTATTTTTTCCTCCAGAAAGTTAACTTCTAGTTAATTGTTTATAGCTTTTGTGCAGAACATATTATAAGGTGTTTACCTTGAATTGGTATGAAACAACTCTCCATTGCTCCTCTTAGGGCATCTACTCCAATAGGATTATGTCTGTGAGCATGAAGTAGAAAGAATGACCCATTTGGGGCATTATATTCAAGAAAATATACATAAAAAGTGGGAAAGACTAAAAAATACAAAAAAAGGTAAAAAACAAAAACCATAACTTTGAAAAGGCAAATAAGGTGACAAGATTTATTTTAACAACTCCATTTGGATTGGCAAGATCTATCTTAAGTACGTATATGTCATCCATCATTGAAGCAAAAACTAAACCTTTTGATTCTAGATGATAATAATGAAATGTCCTTTGAGGGACTTGGGCACAGGAATGAAAATGGGGCGATTCGGGGCGGAGACCCTGTAATATCCCAACTCGGGATACCGGGTCACATGACACGTATTACGAGAAAAAGAAATTATATATATATAATTAAGTAATTATAAGAAATGGATATATGTATAAGTATTAATTAAATATATATATATATGTGTGTATATATATTAATTAAATGATATATGTAAAGTGTAAAAAGGGTAAATGTGAAAAAATTGAACAGTGTGTGAATGTGTGTGTGTGTGTGTCGGCTGGTGTGTGTATGTGTGTCTTGTATGTATATGTGTATATATATATATGTATATATTATATGTAAAAATATCTTGAAAATTTAATGTAAAGTAGGAAAGAAGGAAAGCAAAATTTATGAGATGGGAAGGCTATGTAGGGCTAGAAATCAGAATGAAGAGAGAGAGAGAGCTGTAGGGAGAGATTTGGAGGAGAGAGAGAGGTCGGCTACTCTTTCTTTAAAAACCAAAACATGCAAGACATGTTGATCTCTCACGAAAGAAACCAAAAGAAGAAGAACTGAGGAGATAGAAGGAAGGTTTTAGAGCAAGAAAGAAGGAGAAAAATAGTGGTGAAAGGTGAAACCATGAAAAACTCTTAAATTCTCTCTCTAGAATTTCTCTATATATAAACTGATTTAAAGCTTCCATTTTATATATATGATATATAGAACATATTTAAACTTTTTTACCCATGAAATTTAAGCTTAAAAACACCTAAGATCACAAGACCCATAAGCTACGGCCATGGATGGACCTTGCTCAAGCAGGTCTGAATCCATGGTGATTAAATCATGTTTGGTGTATAGGGGCCTCTAGTAGACCATAAAAACATGTTAAAAACATATGACCACGACCTAAAAGCTCAAAAAATGACCCTCAAATGTCTAGTTGCAGGTTACGGGTTACACCCCAACCCTTTTAAAACTTAGTTTAAATCGATGTTTAGGAACAAGATATGAATCCCCATGAAGAGGGGATCATAACAAATGAAATCCCATGAAATTTGGTTAAGAAATAAGCATGAACGACCGAATTACAGTTCGGATTATCATGTCCAAAACCGAACACACGAACGAGTTTTGAACTCCAAAATGAATGCCAATCGATTTCTATATACCTTAGGAATAAATTGGGACCAAAACAGTGGAGATTGGTTGAGTAGAAATGCACGAAATAGGAAGAAATGAATTCGGGAACTAGGGTTTTTCAGTCAGTCGAAGTGGGGAAGATGATGACGGGTTGACTCATTTTAAAATGTAGCCGAGTTGACTCAGACAGGTGGCAGCCTCTAGGCTTGCCACCGATTAATTGGAACGGCGTCGTTTTGAATGTCGGTTAAGTAAATGAGACCTAGGGCTGACGTCATGATGACGTCAGCCACATGTAGATAAACCGGCTAAACCGGTTGGTTTATGACTGGACCGGACCGGTTCACTTGATCCCTAACCAAACCCTTTGGTTTTCAAGTTTATTTAAAAATAAATAAACCATGACTTTCTATAATTACGAATTGGCCCCAACTGTTTTAAGAAATTCTACTGTGGCCCAGATTTTGAGAATTTTGTTCAGTTACACCCCTGGAAAAATATTTAAATACTTAAATAATTATTTAATTATTTTATAATTAAGGTAAAATTACCATTTTACCCTTGGGTCATAAATAGAGCAAACAAAGTCCAAATTAAACATACAAATAGTGTATTTTTACTATTTTGGACATTCTGAGATCAATGGTAAGGTCCGTTTTACGAGACGAGGTCCAAAAAATAAAAACATGTAAGGGGTAAATGACCAAAATACCCTTTGACCAAAATTAACAAGTTATTAGTGTATTCTTACTATCTTGGACCTTCTGAGTCCAATGGTGAGGTCCACGACACGAAACGGGGTTCTGAAAAATAAAGACACGTAAAGGGGTAAAAAGACCAAAATACCCCTGGTACCCCTAAAGCCAAAATGAAATTAGAGAAGGTCTAAATTGACTTTCTTTGACATCCCGGACTAAAAAATGGAGTCCAAATTACGAAACGAAGAACAGAAAAATATGACACGTAAAACGGTAAATGACCATTTTGCCCTTTCACATATAAAAGTCCGAATTAAATATTAGGAAAGCCTAAACCGACTTTCTTGGACACTTCGGACTCATTGGTAGAGTCTATTCGACCAAAAGAAATGTTTAAAATAAAAAGACATAAAATTTGATGAATAGCATCTGTTAGATGACTATGAACTGAAATGTTGCCAAAGAACTAAACTGAGGCAAATACGAGAAATGAAATACGAAAAGACACGACACGTAAACATGTCAAGTAAATAACTTAAAATTTAAGTTAATGGAACTCCCAGAAGAGTATGATTATAGAAATCTGTTTTCTTGACACGGTAAATTGTGTTTTTAAACAGAGAATTAAATAAACACAAAAATGAGCCAAGAACGAGAAGTTACTCCTATGATGACGAGGGCACAACTAGCAAATGATCCCAAACAGAAAGTTTTTCGGGAGAAGCTAGAAAAACAGCTCCAGCTGATTCAAAATCGCATTCGGATTTCCAAAACGAACGAAGTGTGCTGTGTTAGCCCCTTTATTTAAAAGACTATAACTAAGGAGCAACTAGCAGCGAAAAAGATTAAGAAACAGGAGGACACCGAGACGCTTCAAGAATGGCTCCATAGGTTGAAGGAAGCCAGGGTAAGGCGACTAAATAGATCGAAAACCCGAAGTACGAGGTGAGTAACCCTGTGTTTGAATTGGAGATTTAACTCCATAGATTTAAAAAGGTTTTAAGTTCAAAGATATGAAGTATTTGAAGTTTCAAATTCAGTATTTACATGATTCAGTTTTTAATTGTTTTATTTTGTAACCCCATTGTGACATGCTTAGTGATTGGTTTCTGCAACCGTTTTTCCTTCAAATACTTTTCAGCATGTCTAGTTAAAATGCAATTATTGTTAAATATTCTGAATTTGCTTATTTCAAGTATACGAATGTTTATTACGAATTTATGAAAAGTATCTATGAGATAAGTCACATGATAAATGTTTTATAAGATAATGGTGCATAAGCACACAGGCAGTATTTTGGGTTCCTTCGGATCCCATTGACCTGTCAAAAAACACATAGTCAGTATTTTGGGTTCTTATTGTAACTCATTGACCTGTCGTGTGAAATGCCCGGTAGCAGGATCTAATCCCCCAGGCAAATGAGATATCTCCATTTATAAGTAATATGGGAGCCCGGTTCGAAACGGATTCCACTAATGGAAGTGATAAGATGACAAATGATTTGAAAATGGAAGAAAGTTTTTACTCTCATTTTCAATATGCATATGTTTGAGTTTTATATACTCTATTTAAGAAATACATGATATGTTGTATGTTTTAAAGTTCATATGTATAAGTTTAGCTTGAATGCTTTAAATGTTTCAAAGCTACATGTTTTAAGGAATGCATATATTCTGTATTCAAAGTATACGAACAATTGGCGGTGACTATTTTACAAACTCTTATGTACTAAACCACTGCTAATTGAAAACCCCATGACGAATACTGGAATTGCTCACAAGCTTAGATTAGCTTACCCGGACTTTGTTCGGACCCCCCTTTCAGGTGATGCAGCAGACAGGGTCTTAAGGACGACGACGATGTGTCTAGCTGTCTTTTTGGAAGGATATGTTAAGTAGTTTCTTTTGAAGAACTTATGAACACTAATAGTACGTTTTGTATTAATAGACAATGCAAGAATATGTAATAAGCCCTCAGGGCCATCGAATATGTATGGTATGAATGTATGAAGTCTTTAAGTTTTCATTATACTCTGAATGTGTAACCATGTATGCTATGTATGGAGCGGTAGTACCGAACGGATGTGCATAATTTAAAAATGAGAAAAGAAAAGAAAAAGTTTTTCACGCTTCCGCAAAACGTATGTTGCACATCTATTCGATACCGTTGCATATGCGAGCCTTGTCTCGGGGCCCTCAGGTCTCGGGGCGGCGATCGCGATCCGGTAATCCGCTTAGGGTGGGTTTCGGGTCGTGACAGACCCCAACCTCGTCCCCATCCCACCATAATGGTACCTCCCCCCACCCCACTACTCACCTTCCCCGTCCCCGCCCCCACCAAACATTGTACACTTTTAAAAAAAAATAAAGTTAAACTTAGATTGAAACCCTGAAAAAATAGTAATGATATCATGAATTTAAATTTTTTATTACAAGCAAAGTTACAAAACTTAATTATATTGATAACTAATTTTTTTTTAACATTTTAAATCTGATTCACATTTATAGCTCTCTAGTCCTTCATCGAATGGGAATACAACACATCAGCGGAATTTATCAAAAAAACTAAAAATAATTGTAAAACACTGACCAAATGTACATTATCCCAGCCATGAAAATGAACTATGAAGATAAAAAAACAAGTGTGATAAAGATCAATCCCTTTACTGCTTATCAAAAAAATATTAGTTCACTTACTACAATTTATTTAAGTAGATATACTATTCTAGTCAATGACCTCACCACAAGTTCCTCATTGTTTCTCTCAATTTCTGAAGGAATAGACCCAAAAGTAGGACAATGCATGGAAGAAGAACTTCAAGTCAAACACATTAATCGGTTTTTGCTTCTTCTTTTTTCACTATTGTGTGCGCATGCGAGCGTGCTTTTGGGGGGGGGGGGGGAGTATCAACTATTATCATTTTTTTTCAATATTATAAAAAATGACATTACAATCTGCTGAATTAGAATTCAGCAATCAGAGCTAGTGCTCGCCATGTTATCGTTATTCCCATCAAGAATGCAACTCATGAGCCACTAACAATCATGGGTCACAAAATAGAAAGTCGAGAAATATCAATGGCGATGCATATCTTAATAAAATTGTGTACAACTTGAGCATTATGATTTTCCTACCTAATTTATTGTCGTGAGCCCTCCCTGGAGATTCTTTCGTGTTATTTCAACTATCAATACCGGGATTAATTTATCTACGTTGCTCATTTGTTAAAATTTTCAACCTAATGTAAATGGCTCAATTCAATTATGTTGTAAATGATTCAATTGTTAAGTATTTACCACATAAGAGAAAATTCCAATGCCTTGTTCTTTGAAGAATCTCCTTGTATGAAGTGACCAAGCTCCCCATATTAAAAAGCATACCAAGAAAATAAAATACAATAGCATTTTTGGTATGATGGTGCTGTTTTTCTATTCATCCTACAAATTTTTAAGAGTCCACAATGTGAATATTGTAAAAAATAGTAGATTCTCATAGCCTGGCCTCAAACCATTTGTTGGCAGTTGAATTTGATACTGTGAAGAACCCAAAATTTGGACATGTAAGTGACAACCATGTGGGAATTGAAGTAGGAGGTCTAGACTCTACTGCATCAGCTCTTATGACATATTTTTCCAATAAGGAAGGGACAGAAAAGAGCTTAAGACTCATAAGTGGGAACCCAATACAGGTTTGGATAGATTATGATTATGAAGTGAAAAAGCTATTAAACGTAACAATAGCTCCTATCAGAACCCCAAAACCAAATCGGCCTCTCTTGTCAACACCCATCAATCTTTCTCAAATTCTCTTGGACTCTATGTATGTTGGTTTCTCATCATCCACTGGATCAATTGCAGCCAATCACTATATTCTTGGGTAGAGCTTCAACAAAAGTGGGCAAGCTCAAAACCTAGATCTCTCCGAGCTTCCAAAACTTCCCTGGAAAAGAAAATCAAGGGAGAAAATGGGTTTATGTATTACAGTCTCATTAATGACACTATCGATTTTACTGATCATTACCGGGACTGCTTATGTTGTGCGGAGGAAAAAATATGAAGAAGTACGCGAAGATTGGGAATAGGAATATGGACCTTAAAGATTTTCCTACAAGGATCTCTATAAAGCAACAACTAATTACATGCCTCATTGAACTTAAGCAACACTTGCGGAGGAAAAAAACTTAGTGTTCCACAAATTCCCTTGCCTAGCTTTATTTGGGGGCTAGGGGAAAGGGGAAGGGGAAGGGGAAAAACATTGAATATAGAAAATCAAACCAAAAATAAAAAATAACTATATCATTCTTTCATTAAAATTTACATTTGTATGTACTTTATCATTCAACACCAAACAAAAATAAATAATCATAAATTCTGAAGATCAACAGAGAGTGTGGATAGATTAATTCAAATAAAGAAAACTCATTTGAAAAGCCAAAAAATTGCCTCAAAATGAGACAAACCCATAAACCCATTTTCAAATTTCGAATCCAAACCAAATTGACCTTGCATTCAGCACAAAAAAAAAAAAAAAAAGCAATTTGGAAGATCAATAGATAATATTGATAGATTAATTCAAACAAAGAAAACCCATTTGAAAAACCAAAAATTACCTCAAAATGAATTATACCCACAAACCCATTTTCAGATTTCGAATCCAAACTGAATCGACTTTGATGTGTTTTGTCTCGCAGCATTCACAGAGAAAGAGATTAGAGTCGGTATTTTACAGCATTCGCAAAGATCGAAGAGAAGAAACCAGGATTACAAAAAGGAATGTCAGAAGAGAGTGGGGATAGGAAAGGGCAAGGAATAAAGATCACAAAGATGAAAGATCATAAAAAAGAGAGTAGGGATAGGGAAGGGGAAGGAATAAAGGGCATTTTCGTCCTAACAATTAAATACAATGAGTATTTTCGTCGAGTAAAAGTGTAAAAGTCTTTTAAAGAAAACATGTAAGTGGATCCATACATTTATAGGTAAAGGCTAAGGGACTGTCGAGTGTATTATTATTATAATTTGTTTTTATAACGGAATGTATGTTATACAATTATTATTTTATAAGTCCATGGAAGTCACTCAATTATAGACATTAGTTAATCCAACTACCAAATAAACTGCAACAAATATATATAGGGATAAAGTTTAACTCATAATTAGGAGGAATAAATAAACTACACATCATTCTTAGTGAAAAAAGTGATTAGAATTCATGATCTACTTTTGAAAGACGTCGTGAGTTACCAAATAAGACGGATCTAGTGTATTAATATGTTAATTGATTTGATAATGTGGTTTTATTATGTTTTGGGTCTTGTTGCAATTTGATAATCATTTGGAAACTCAAATTCAAAGATGAACCTTGTATTAGATTGGTCGAATAATTGACTTTGATAGAAGAAAATAAGAAGAATATAAAAAGAAAGAATTTCTTTTGGGCAACACAGTCAAGAATCTACTCCATATAATCTCTTGAGGTGCCTCTTGGATCAAACCAATCTAAGCTCATCACTTTAACAGATGGAGTGGGATAAAAAAAGGCTAAGGGATTATCCAGTGTATTATTATTATAATTCGTTTTTATAACGGAACGTGTATTATACAATTATTATTTTACAAGTTCATGGAAGCCACTCAATCCTAGACATTAGTTAATCTAACAATTCAAGAAATTGCAACAAAGATATACGGGGATAGAGTTTAACTCATAATTGGGAGGAATAAATAAACTACACATCATTCTTAGTAAAAAAAAGTGAGTAGAATTCATGATCTACTTTTGAAAGAAGTCGTGAGTTACTAAATAAGACAGATCTAGTGTATTAATATGTTAATTGATTTGATTCATTAAGTGATGCAAATATGTAAGAACATATTTGGAGTGGGGCAAGTGTGTTTTAGAATTGATTTGAATTTTTTTTTTTTTTTTGTCAATAGAAAGTATATTGTGCAATTATTACTTTTTAAGTATACAAGAGTTTTTTAATTTAAAATTTTGAGTAACTCAGACATTAAGTTCAATTTAGAATTGAGAGAAAAAATTAAGTTACACACCTTCTTAATAGAAAAATGAGAGTGAAATCCATGAGTTATTGGTTAATTGACTTGAGATTCACGTGGTTTATATTTTGTGAACAATTCATTGTTGTTTATTGTTTTAAAAACAAAATAAATAAATTATACTTTTTCACTCTTGTAATATATTTTGATTTTATAATGTACTTTCAATCCAAAAAATGAACTATTCATTTCGTTATTAGAGAATAGGTCATAATGTAATAATAAGATTGGTTTATTATAATCTGTATCTCACGAGTTAAAGCAGATTCTAAAATAATGAAAGTCTTGTGCACTAAATTTTTTTTTTTTTGTTATTAATTCTACATTATAGTTTAAATTTGTTTTTAACTAAGAAATACATTAGGGATTAAAAATAAATTTGAATCAAGTGAAAAAATAAAGGTTGATTTTGTTAATAAATTATTATTTAAATTATTTGTTTCTTACTTGAATAATATCATTTTGCTTTTCCTAGTCACTGACTTTTTACTTTTCTATTGGGTTATTTTTCTTGATTTGTAAGTCAATTGAATATCATGAATCATTGTGTTGTTTATTTCACAAGTAATGTTATGTTTACTTAAATTTTGTATCAAAAATATTTACACAATCAATGTAGCAGTATTGTATTAATTTTATATTACATTAGTATTGTATTGATTTTATAAATAATATAAAATTAATATAATATTGTCACATTACCTATGTAAATATTTTTGATAAAATTATTAAGTCAGTATAACATTATTATTATTTCACATTTTGATCATCTTAAGACATCAGTACCTATTTTTTAGTTTTAAATAAGACGTCTCAAGTCTTTAAAATATCATTCAAACTATCTAATGGTTTCGTCTCATCCCAATAGAAAATCATGGGAAGTAGACAGAGGAAAGAATCAAACATAAGCACACTTAATAAAAGTAAATAAACAAATCTCACACATACTGAACAGTATTCTAGTATTCTTCAATAACTTCGAATTATTGATTAGATTTGTTAAAATACGTCTTTGGAATTCTCTAGAGATTTTTCTGCTACCAGCTTGGGTATTACTACAAACACTGTTATACCCATCAACTTTAATTGAGATAAATTAGACAGGCTCTAGGGGGAGGGGAGAGGTGTTTTCATATTTTCTCACTTTATATATTAGTAGGAAATATTAGCTAGTTTTGAAAAAGAAGATAAACTATCAACTTAATAATCCCAAGGGTAGACCAAGTGAGTGAGACTTCCTAGTTGGAAAGTCACAGGTTGAACCTTGAGGCCACCCACCTGAAAAAGAAAGAAAAAACTCTCACGAAACAGTACCAAAAAAACTACCAACTCAAAAAAAAAACACTACCAACTCAACTATTGCATATGCAGAAAAAATAACCTTCAAATTGACTTTTGAGGTAATTTACTATCTCCACGTGGTTAAGCTCACTACATCCAGGTGGCCCCATAATGATTAATTCCAGAACAGTTAAGAACAATTCAAAAATTTTGAGGATGTCGTGAGAATTATCCCAAAATAAGATACATTTTAAAATAAAAATAAAAAAGGCAACAATAACTCGGATTTTCTGGTTTAAAAAATAATTTGAGGAGTAAATCAAGAAATTTGTTACTATATTTATAATTCAATAGAATTTGGTACAAATTTAAAAAAAAAAATCAAATCCCATTATTCACAATAATTTAAACAGGCAATTCTGCAAGACATGGTGACCAGGAAAACATACAAAACAAATAATAATATCACAATTTAGATTTTCATAATTACAACACAATAAAATAAGAACCAAACAAAATAATTTGAAATTCTACAATCACAGCGCATACAAAAAACTACAAGGTTATTGCGGTTACAAAGGCAAGACATGAAAGTATAATTTCCATGAGAAAACCTAAGGAGAAAAAAAAAAACAATAAATTCAATCAACGCACTATTCGGCAGATCGTAGCATTAAATTCTAGTATTTATCTATGGAAATGAAGAAATAAAAAATTGACATAATTGCAGTATATCATTTTCTTTGAAGCTACAACAACAGATAAGATGAAATCCTAAATTCCTATTCTTCACCTGAATTTTCTCAACACGGATTGCACCTCCGATCTCGTCAGCGGTCCTTCAAACAACTATTCGAGTTAGGAACGTATTGGGAGCTCTAAAAGTGAAGATGCAAATGATCTAAGGATACACTTTTTGAAGAAAAACACAGATGATAAATAAACTCAATTAAATAAAAATACCAATTTTTTGTTGTAAGCTAGTTCATTCTTGTTATGTTTTGTCTTCCTCTTCTCTGCCTTAGCTACATAGGGAGCTTTGAAAATACATACATAATATCAAATAAACATACTATTTTTGAATAAATAACAATGGTTGATCAAGCGAGGTGCCCCATAACCAAAAACCTAACCCAACTGTTCCACAACCTCTCAAGCTCCTACGCCGACAGCCACATTGGATAACAGCGATATTCGTGAAGTGAAGTGATACGCTCACAAAATGCTTTGATAAATTCGTCTTTATCTCCGAAGTAACAGAGGAGGTCCTAGAACTGTTCAATCTAGAGCAACAATACGAGGAAATCAGTTCAATTCACCACTACTACCACAAAAAAAAAAAAAAAGACTCGCGGCATGGGGGTCGATTCACCATTGTCCCGTTCATCGTCTGCCTTACGGCCTCGCCGGACACGACTGGTAGTCCTCAATGCAATGATCTTAGTTTGTATATTCAGGGTTTGGAGAGCATACCTACACAATGAACAGAGGAAATCAACCGATAAAGAAACAGATACCGGTTAATCATCTAAATGCTCTGATGGAGTGCTAACGATGACCCCTTCAAAATTGTTGTTGTGATTATCGAATGGTGATGAGATGAAGATTATTGTTGGGATGATCGATTCGATTTCTGGTATGTTGCGTGTGCTGCGAAAGATTTTACTGAGATTGCTGCTTTCGCGATGGGATGATCGACTGAAGATTGCGCCCCTTAAAAATTGCTGTTCTGGTGATCGAATGGTGGTGAAGATGAAGATTTAGGTTGGGATGACCAGTTCGATTTTGGTTAGGATCCTTGGCAGTTTTCCCCTCTTAACTGACTTGGGTTTCTCAGTTGCGGCATATCTCTTCTTCACAGAGAGCCTAACAACAATTTCTGAATAATACGAAGAAAATCAATCTCCATCATCGATTCAAAAAATCTAACCATTACGTATATATAGAGGAGATCGCAGATCTGAAACATTATAACCTAAAAAAAAAACAGAACTTACTTGTCATCAACGTTTTTTCAGTTTCAGTCTTCGATTTACCTCCTTTCATGGCGAATCCTTCAAAACAAAAACGACGAAAATCGGTTAGAATCAAAACATAAAACCCATTTGAAAAGCCAAAAATTTGAATTAGACCCACAAGCTCAATTTCTTGATGTGTTTCGCCTCGTCTGTATTTCACAATATTCGTAGAGATCGAAGAGAATAAATCAGGATGAAACCAAGGTACGTAAGAAGAAAGTGTGAATAGAAAAGGGCAAGAAATAAATATAGCAGACATGAAAGATCACGTAAAAGAGAGTGGGGATAGGAAAGGACAAAAAATAAAGGTCATTTTTGTCTTAATGATTAAATAAAATGGGTATTTTTATCAAGAAAGTGTAAAATATTTTTGAAGAAAACATGTAAATGGATTCATACATTTATAGGTAGTATAGATTATATTTGGAGACTGACAAAGAGCTGGGCATTTTCATGAAATAGTTTCTTTTGACAAAGAGCTGGGCATTTTCATGAAGATGATTTCTTTTGGTGGTGGCCTTCTTTTTTTTTTTTTTTAATGGATAGTTTTAACTTGCAATCGTAGTTTGAGTCAAAGATAGACAAGTTGCTTTAAATCTTGCTTTGGTTGCACAAATGGACTTTTTCTCAGTTTTGCCAAACAGTAAAACAAGTTTTACATATTTTAATTGTTGTTAGAGCACCCAACACGGTTCACTTGTTGGAAATTCATGGCAATGGTAGATTTATATCAATTAGGTTAATTTGTGGTTGATATTAACAGCTTTCACTGTGGCATGTATTATGTTTTTGCCTTCCTTATCCATTTGTTTTTCGTCTGTAGCTATGGCCTATGAATTTGTTAATAATAACATACTTTGAAGGTGAATTTTAGCTGAGAAATGAATTCTGGAGCTGGGTTATAACGTTTATTTATGTTCTTCATGATCCTACTTTCTCTATAGTGTTTTTTAGTCCATCACTAAGTAATGGACTTTTTTGTAGATTGTATTCATAAAACTTTATATTTGTGTGTGTGTAAATGGAAATAGGGTCATAAAAATAACTCATGAAACTAATACACTGCTCATTATCACCTAACATGAACTTCAACTAATGTAAAGCCCTATTTGCAGTTGATATTATCCACTTTGAACTTTATCAAATCATAAAGTATACACATCGTGTAAATCATTTTCAAAGTTATGCAACTTTCTCAAGTGAATGCTAGATATATATATATATATATATATATATATATGATGTTACTTTTTTTGATCAGAAGGGCTTTCCGTCCTTTGCTATCTGTCAAGAACTCAAGATCAGAGGGTCACTCGGTAGGCTCCGATGGTAGCTACTCCGATAATAAAGTTTGTAAATAGAGAAAGACCGTAATTGAAAAGAATAATTGAACATGAATAGAAAGCGTACATTATGGTCTTATTTATAGATTGTAAATTTCCTAAATTGAGTAGGATTAAGAGCCATAAAAGTAGGGATTCGTAAATATCCGAAGACAGTAGTTACCATATTGAACCCTGTTTCCTTATTCTGAGGTCGGTAGGATATACAATGAGGTGCCATGTTCTGAACAACATACTTTTAAACCCCCCGAGCCTATGTAATCTGGATAAAACAATCTTCCTTGATCTGTACCCTGAAGAGCTTTGTACATACACGTGTCATGCTTTAAATATATTTGTTACTTTATGGTATATCAGCTACTCCCCCCAAGACTCAGTTTTGTGGGACTCGTACAGAGCTGACGTTAGAGTTTCTACAGAGTCATGCGTATTTTCATTAATGCGATGTTTCGTATTCCGATAAAACAGTCGTTGATGGGACAGTTACAGCCTCATCATTGCACTAGCCGTTGATTGAGTAATCGAGGCCATTCTTAGCCAACTGTCGATTGGGATTTCGGAGCCATAAATGTTGATCCTCCTTGGGTTGTCTTATAAATAGACAAAACCACCTCAAGAAAAGGCTTTTACGAACTATTCATCGCTTCAAGTTGAATTCTAAGCAAAAGAAGGCCCCTTAGGTGATTTTCGATGTACTAGAAGACTTCTCTAACATCCATTCTTTAGTTTTTAGTCAGTCTGTGACAACTTTCTCATTGCTTATTTTTGTTATTATTCTTCTTCCTTACTTCTTTCTTGAGGATGTCGTCCTCTGATGCCTATTTAAGTACTGGGGAGGAAGAGAGGCAAATGGTAGAAATAGGGGATCAAAGGGCACTAGGCCCTATTTCGGATGATGAAGTGGAGAGTGCTTCTAGTAACAGCTCAGGAATGTTCTTAATTGAGGCACACCTTGAATCTAGGGATAGAGAGGTCGGCTCGTCGGGCTGACCTTATAGGAGAGAGGACGATGAGAGTGCCATGACTGAGGACATGCTAGATGCCCTTAGAGTTAATTTTTATTTCCCTCAAAATGTGTTTTGTAGGATTTCGAGGGCTGTGGATCACTCGTCAGATATTAAGAGAGGAGAGATCTGCGCCTACCTCGAATGGTTCGAGGTCGATGTACGTTTCCCTCTCCATCCTCTAGTAAACGAGCTCTTTAGCTGGTTCAAGATTTGCCCTGCCGAACTGAACATCAACAATTGGAAGCAGCTAATGGCTTTCTTAGTCTTAGGTCACCAAAACAACGTTGAAGTAGATTTGGACCTTATTAGAAGTAACATGGATATGAAGTTCCTGAAGTCAAAGGAGATGTATTATATGTCCTTTGACAAAAGGTTCAAACCATTGACCTCGGTACCTACTTCCAACAAGACTTTGGGAACCGGACCAACTTCTTCCCTCGGCACACCCGTTTTAAGGGTGAGCCTACAGAACTTTGGCTTCTAACCTGAATATTGTAATCTCATTCCAATCTTGACTGACGTTTTTATGAATTTCTATTATCACAGATAAGAAGGCTTGGAGGAGGTCAATTTTCACTCCCGACCTTTAAGAGAAGTACAGAAGACTCATTCACCCATAAGACCGTCTTCACGACCGAATCCTCACACTTCAAAACCTCATGGATGCCAGGCTAGTGAAGGACAAAGCGGCGGTTCTGAAGAAGACAGTTCTCAAGAGCTGGACGCCTAGAACTAAGAAGGTTGGGAGAATGTCCAGCTTTGCGGCACAAGCTCTTCCTCAGAAAAAGAGGAGGATCGAGGTAGGGCAATCTAGTTCTCCTGAATGCATAATTTTTGAGGAACTGGCCCTGCCAATTGTTTGGTGAGAGCTACCACCACCTCCAGCCCCCACAGCGCGCCTTGGATCCCACGACAAGGGGAAAATGGGCATGGTTCCTCTCGGTGTTGCCTCGGTTGAAATCGAGGAAGTGGCTATCAAGAGGGCCTACAAGGAGACCCAGAGCTCGGCTGTGGGTCACTTTAAGGGTTTGAAGCACCAGAAGATAGCCAGGGACCTCCTAGTTTCTCACATAAGGGTAAAATTTTTATCTATAGTTGATTTTATATATGCTATTAACTTTTGTTCTCACTGACTTATCTAATTTTTATTTTTTATAAACAGTTCATGTCATGGATGCTATTATGGACTACCTCGAGGAATCAGAATGAGAGGAAAAGTTGCAGGTTGAGCTGGACGAAACTCGGCTACAGCTCGGGACAGCCCGCTCTGCATCTCTTTCCTTTGAGGAGAAGTTGAAGGAATCCCTCCACAGTGTGGCCATTCTGGAGTCATAGAAGAACGCCTTAGCTGTAGAGTTGGAGAACTTAAAGAAGGAAAAAGAGGAGGCCGAGGCTGCTACAGCTCTAAATCTTGCCACCAGCGTTCAGGTGGCAAGAGAAGAGATAGAAAAAGCCCTTAGAGAAGAGGTGCAGAGGCTAGGCAGAGAGTTTGCGGACCACGGATATGAAACTTTTCAAAAAAAGATCCAAAAGTTGTATCCTGATCTCGATATCTTTGGCGTGAATGAGGTTTCAATAGATGAGCTTGCCCTGAGCCCCTCCGAAGTCGTCCCAACGGAGTCTATAGATCCCGAGGGAGAAGCCCCCCCACCGAGGACCGTTAGTTAGGATCTTTGTAACATTTTTTTTAGTTCTTCTGAGCTTGTAATTCTCCCACTTTTGGGTTAATTTGTAAAAATTCTTATTTATCTCATTCACTTGTGTTTTACTTGCTATTTCTGATTTTAAAATAATCTTTTTATCATCTAGACTAGTAGAAAACATAAGCCCTTTACAGACTCCAAAGCATTCATAAGCTGATTTCAGAGGCCGAAATAATAGGATATTTAGAGCATCCGTACTTATGAATAAAAATAAGTCATAATATACCGACCTTCAATACTTGTAAAAACAACCTTTTCTAGAGATCTTCAATACTTGTAATTGAAATGGACCAAACCTGTAGCACTTGTAGTGGATACAAGGCTTTTGAGGGTCTATGCATTGATTGAAATTGACTAGACCTGTAGCACTTGTAGTGAATACAATGCCTTTAAGGGTTTGTGCATTGATTGAAATGGACCAGACCTGTAGCACTTGTAGTGAATACAAGGCTTTTAAGGGCCTTGCATTGATTGAAATGGACCAGACCTGTAGCACTTGTAGTGAAAACAAGGCTTTTAAGGGCCTATGTATTGAGTGAAATGGACCAGATCTGTAGCACTTGTAGTGGATACAAGACTTTTGAGGGTTTGTGCATTGAGTGAAAAACTCTGAGGTGAATCAAAAACAACTCTTTTATTGATAATACTTGCGTAAATGTTCAATGTTCCAAGGTCTGGGTATAGACTTCCCAGTCAGATCTTCTAACCAATAAGTCATAGGTTTGACGATCTTGGTTATTTTGTAAGGTCCTTCCCAATTGGGGGAAAGTTTCCCATAGTGGGATTTTTAGTGTTTGGGAACACCTTTCTTAGGATGAGATCTCCGAGTTGGAAGTTGACAGGTTTTAACCGTTGGTTAAAAAATTTAGCCATTCTCTGTTGGTAGGCTTCGGTCCTAATTCGAGCTTGCTTACGTCTTTCTTCAAGTAAGTCCAGATTCTTTGTGAGTTGCTAGTTATTGGTCCCTTAGTCAAAGTAGTCTGTTTTAAGGGTTGGCATGCCAATTTTGACAAGAATGACTGCCTCGGTTTCATAAGCGAGTGAGAATGGTGTTTCTGCAGTTGGAGTCCTTCTGGTAGTTCGGTAGGCCCAAAGTACTCAGGGGAGTTCTTTGACCTATTTTCCCTTGGCAGCCTCCAACCTTTTCTTAATTGCTTCGAGAATAGTGCGGTTGGTAACTTCGGTTTGTTCATTAGCTTGAGGGTGCCCTAGAGAGGAGAAGCAGTGACTGATGTGCAGATCTATACAAAACTTCCTAAATATTATTCTAGAGAATTGCATCCCATTGTCTAAAATAATGACGCGGGGTATACCGAACCAGCATGCTATATTTTTTCAAGTGAAACTTTTTTCTTTCACCTCTGTTATGTGGGTCAGTGGTTCAACCTCCGCCCATTTAGAAAAATAGTTAATGGCGACTAGTAAGAATCTCCTATTCTGAGGGGCTTTTGGCAATGGCCCTATAACGTCACCATTGGAGAAGAGGTCACCATTGGAAGGTATACAAACCTTAAATTCTAATTTTTCCTCTTAAAGTAAAATAACACAGTTTTGGGTTGCTTAATGATCTTGAGTAGCATGCATGATGTTTTTAAGTTGCTTAGATGATAAAAAGGGGTCCGAGGGACCCCAGAACCATGCATGCAAAGCCTAGCCATCATTATTGAAGTTTTAAGGAACTGGGTTTTCTTAAACGATAACCAAACTAAAAACTAAGAATAGGGCCTTAATCTAGGTTGGAAATAGATCAAAATGCAAGTTGGACCAACCGATTTGGTTGAAAAATAAGGGAGAAATAGTAGGTTATAGTCGAAGGGGATAAAATTGAAACCATAGGTTTCGCTCGGTTTTGTGTAGTTTTAAGAACGCAAATATATTCCCCATGGCCTTAGAAAACTATAGGAAGAAACCATGGGTCGAAACAGTGGCCAAAACTCATTGAAATAGGAAACAAATAGCTTCACCGAAAAGTCGTGGCTCGTGGGAGCTCGACTTGTAAGACCCTATTTTGAGTAAAAAGGCTTATCAAATTTTAAAAGTGAAAACCATGGGTGGAATCCTTATAAGGAGTAGCTTCGAACTACATTGAAAATAGGTCGGAACTCTATCAGAGACAACCGCTGGCCCCGGAAAAGACACCAGAAGCCTTGCTAGAAAAAAA
The DNA here is from genome assembly GCA_008638375.1 of Nyssa sinensis. Lineage (NCBI taxonomy): Eukaryota > Viridiplantae > Streptophyta > Magnoliopsida > Cornales > Nyssaceae > Nyssa > Nyssa sinensis. The sequence goes on from CM018032.1 coordinate 23,937,511, forward strand.
GAACAATGTTTGGGTCAGGTTTCGGGTCGGATCCAGGTTCGGGTCGGAACCTACCCGACTGCACAAAAGGTTTAGTGGAACGGTGATGTTTGAAGGATAGATTTTTAAATATAAAACAATTTGGGTCTGTTTGGCTACGAGTGTAATAAATTCAGTTTAATTAACCCTATTCTGAACAGGAATGTGCTATCCACGTTTGAGGCCTATTCGCTGTTTGGCTTTGAAATAATTTAAAAAAAATATAAGGAACCACAATTAGTGGGTTTTGAACCTTTGACTGTGTGCGTGTGTAGCACCTAACCTAAGTGTGTGAACTACTATGCCACCGAGGCACTTGGTTAAAATAGGACCTGAATATATATATATATATATATATATAATATAAATAATATAATTAAATAAATTTAATTAATTTAAATTAGTGAAATATTCTCGATGTTTGAATAAAATAAAAAGGTAGTGTAACCCAATATTTTTGGGCATTCCGGACTCAATGGTAGAGTCCAAATTGTAAAATAAAATCTCAAAAAACATGAACGGATAAATGGGGTTAATCCCAACAATGTCCTAAAGGCCAAATAATGATACTGAACGACTTTCGAAAATTATGAGAATATGTACTTTAGAGTTTTTCAACGTTCCAGACTTAACGGCTGAGTCCATTTTGACAAATAAAATATTTAAAATACTGTTATACGAAATGAGCTATTTTTAGAACACCGTATGTCATGCCCTGAATTTCTACAACCCGGGGAGTGAGTGAACTAAAATTAAAAAGAATTAATAAATGATCATTAAATAGATTTAGTTGAATCTCCCTCGTTATTTTCTCAAGTTTTTCCCAAAATTAAAATTTTAAACACTCACTCTTTAACAGGATTAAAATGGCTCCTCAATAGCCTTAAATCAACCCCCAAAATTTCCCTGAAATTATAACTCAGATGGGTCCCAAAAATACCCTAAGGCGTGGTAAAAAAGATAAGTCAAACACCCCACCCAAGATGACCCTAGTAAATGGCAAACATGGCCTTGAACCGTGACTAAGAAGTGTCCCAAAAACTGCACCAACATGACTCTATGTAATGGTCAAGAGTGGCCCAAAGTGGCCCCAAAAAAATAAGGTCAAGCATGTAATTTAATGGTGTTTTGCACACTTATCTAATGCTTTAATTTTTTGAAAATTTGGACATAACCTCATTTGTTTCTCTAAGCATTTTTCCCACCTAATTTTTACAATATCCATATGCATAAATATGTAGACAACCCACTCTCACTCGGTGGCCACAATTTTCATAATTCAAACATACGTCATTCTAATTATGTATTTCTCCACACACACGCATATGCTTTGGAACTTAAAATATCACATCAACATATAAATTACAACCATAGGGCCTTGCCTACTTTGTTCACAATACACAAGGCTATTACAAATTCATTAGATGAGTTTTGGGGCTTATGCCCTCATACAAATCAAAATATGCCCCAAGAGAAAAATCTTCTACATAATCCATTTCCTTCCTTTCTTTCAAGACTCAAAGAAGTCTCAAGTATCCGGAACCTCATCTGAAATATGATATCCCATGAATGGGTCAGCTCAATTGCTGGTATGACATAATGCTAATGCAAGGAACAAAATTAAGGCGTGACATGTGCAAGTGTACATTTATATCTACATGCCTTCCAATTCATCAACACCATGCAATAGCAATATGCGTGACACACCCATGTAAACTTTATGTCATACCATGTCAACTCTATGCCACCATGTCAACTCTATGTCACACCCATGTCAACTCTATGCCACCATGTCTTGATTTACGGATCGCTCCCGTTGGATATCCGAGTACCAACACCTGTTCACAGATCGCTCCCGTTAGGTAAGTAGGCACCAATGCAATGGGCAATTTTGGGTTTTTTACCACAGGATCTACACCCTCATAATGCATAGCACCAAGTGCTCAACTCACGCCATGCCTTCATGGATTTACACTATGCCAACATGCTTTGATTTCATTCTTATGCAATTCAATGAAAAATTTCATCAACACATGGAGCATGACTTAAAAATATGCCTCTTTCACAAAATAAAGCATAACTTCAAATTCGCAACACTTTGTCTACATGAATGTAAGTCACAATTCAATGAGTTAAACATATGATCAAGTTTCATGTTCATTACTTTAACAATTTCTCAAAGAAAATACAAATCCACAAACCACCAACTCATGGCATAAATCATAACTCTCAAACCATAAAAGTTTTTCTACATGAACCATAGCTAAAATGCAATGAATCAAACATATAAACAAGTTACATGTTCATCACTTTGGCAAATTCTCAAAGATTACAGAACACATAAAGCACCAATACTTTAAATAAATCATAACTTTCAAACTACAAGATTTTGTCTACATGAACCTAAGCTAGAGTACAATGAATTTCACTTATAGTCATGGTTCATGTTTATCATTTTTTCAAATTCCCAAAGAATAACAAAGAACACACAAGTACATAAGCTTTCACTCTAGGTTTTTTAAAGCAACTATATCCTAAGTGATTCTCTAACATTAAATAAACATATGAATCATTCAATCAACATGTAAATCACTCATAAACTTAATCGTATTCCTTACTTAGCAAAATATCATACCTAGAATGATTTTTCTCAAACCGGGGAAGTTGTGTTCGCTGCATAGCTGAACCAATCAGTGAGAATATAGATATTGATGAGAGGAACAATTTCCTAGAAGGAAGCCTCGCAAGAATCCCGGCCTAGGAGTGTGTTTTGGTGGCTTGAAGCTTGGAGAACCTAGGGCTTTTTCTCCATTTTTCTCCATGCACGACTTCTGCTCTGATTTTCAGACCAAAATAATCAAAAAAATACACTAAGGGGCTGTATTTATAGTGGAGGGGCAAAGGTGCAAAATGACCCTTTTGCCCTTAATGAATCCAGGCCCCGTTACACTACAACCCATCCCGAAACGACTCAATTCAATATTTTGTTTTAGCCAAAGTTCCTAAAATCATTTTAAATAAAAATTTTCAAAAAAACAAATTTTCGCCTGTGGCCGGGTTTGGCCGTTTCCACCCGGGACGCCCTTTTGGTCCTATTTTTGAAACCGTCTCCGAATAGGCTCAAATTTTTATAGTAGGTGTATTTTAATATTCTAAGCATGTTTCTCTTATATGGTATATTTAAAATATGCTTCTAAACATGACTTATAGCTAAATGATGCTTGTAAATGCCTTACCGGCAAAACTGCGCATGAATGGTGTCCTACCGGTAAAAATAAAAAATTTACCCTCATTTTTTCAGATCTCTACACCGTAATAGTGCAACGATGCAACTAAGAAGGGGAGTAAATGGGCTATTTTGAGGTAATTAAACTCGAATTCTAACATGTGGTATTCCTAGTCATGTCACAGTTTATTTCCTTAATACTGCCAATTTGTAATCAATACATACCTGACATTGTTGATCTCCACAATTTGATGCTTGTTCTACATTGTGGATTCATTGAAAATTTTATTGCCAGTATCCTTATGTGGTTATCTATCCATTTCTATACTTGTTTGGATATTAGAAATTTTTTATGCCTCTCACTGCTGGGAATTTGTTATTCCATAAATATGTACATCACCTGTAGAATTTTGACGATCATGATATTATTATGAGTGCTTGGAATTTTGATCAGTCACAATGTCCATCTGATTCACAAATTTCTTGTGGACTTACGGGTTGGTGATTGGGAATGAAACCCAACACCCAGTCCATGGAGGACATGATATGTGATAAAGATCTCTAGTGCTATTCATAAGCCCGATAATGGGGTGGACCTGGATGTGCGCTTTCGGGGGTATGTTGGGCCTTATTTGTGACATCATCTGTTCTGTTAGTATCTTATATCGTTTATTGATATTCAGATGATACACTCTTGGATTATTGATATGCTTTGCAAGCTTATCCTTAGATATGTTGATGATGTACTCTTTGATTACAGATACGCCTTGTGAGCCTATCCTTAGATTATCTGTTGATATACTATTTGATTGATGATATGCTTGCTTGCCTATCTTTGGACTTGAATTGTTATCTTGTAATTTGTGGTAGCTAACTATTGTATAGGCCAATCCTTATTGTTGATTTGTTATCTTACCTTGGGATGTGCCTTTGGGACCCACGGGTCATTTTATTGATTCACATTCTTGGTGACTGGCTAGTGTGATGTTCTATCCTTCGCATGCTATAATGATATTTTCCTTTGTTTACTATTGTTCATTATCCTTATTTTGGACTAACCTTGACCCATGGCAGAGTGAGGAGTTTACTTACTGAGCTAAATTATCTCACTCTAGATCTGTTATTTTTTTTAGGACAGCAAACCGTAGAAGGACCATCAGGCGCACACATCGAGTAGATGCCCTATTTTTCTACATCATCCTTTTTCATGTATGGTGGACGTTTTTGCTATTAATGTAATAGATTAAGGGTAGTGTAGTCTTAGGTCTCCCATGTGTCCATGTCCTGGGTATGTTTTGTTATTTTGAGGATTTGTAATTAAACACTTATTTTATTTTGGCATGTATAATTATACTCTGATGATGGTATTAGATTAGATAATGACATGGCATTCAATTAATGATTACTTAAGAATGATTAAAAATCCTTTGGTGGGGGATGGATTACGAGCTGCTGCTTCCGGTCGCGGACCCTTAATCAGCACAGGATGGGTTACGGGTCATGACAAGTAGGAATCCTCGTTCTGCTCTAATAGTGGACAACTGGATGAAACGTGGGCATTCCTTTCCCTACGTCTGTTGACGTTTGGGGATCAACCTCTATATGAGTAGTACTATGGGGGTGTACCAATTGCGTGTTAGGGAACTCCTTATTGGGGGATCCTCCCCCTGCGATGGTGGAAGGAGGATGGGTTCCTTCGTGAACAGCGTTAGTGGGAGGAGGAGGATGATGAGGATTGCTTTGTTGGCTCTGGGTTAACGAAGCCAGAGCTTGTGACATGACGGTGAGTTGTTCTTACATCTGATTAGATTGTGGTTGAATCCGATCAAGGTGTTGTTGAAATCGATTGGGTGTTTGTCCTCTTCCTTTTCCAATAGGAGGCTAATTTTAATGGTTTTGAGAATTCTTTCTAGGACGAAGGTTGGGAGCCATTGCCTTTTGGAAGAAGAAGACAAAAGGTTTGTTGTTTTGAAGAAAAAATAGCAAGAATGATTGTTGTTCTCATAGACGGCGCCAAACTGGTGTTGCTTTTTTTTATCAGAAGGGCATCCCGTTTTTCGCTACTTGTCAAGAACTCAAGATCATAGGGTCACCGGGTAGGCTTCGGTAGTAGTCTCTCCGATGATAAAGTTAGTAAATAGAAAAATATTATAATTAAAAAGAATAATTGAACATGAATAGGAAGGGTACCTTATGTTTTTCGCTACCTGTCAAGAACTCAAGATCATAGGGTCACCGGGTAGGTTCCGGTGGTAGCCGCTCCGATGATAAAGTTAGTAAATAGAAAAATAGTATAATTGAAAAGAATAATTGAACATGAATAGGAAGGGTACCTTATGGTCTTATTTATAGATTGTAGATCTCCTAAGTTGAGTAGGATTAGGAGCCATAAAAGTAGGGATTCGTAAATATCCGAAGATAGTAGTTGCCATATTGAACTCCGTTTCCTTATTCTGAGGTTGGTAAGATATGGAAGACATTGCTATGTTCTGAACAACGTACTTCTGAACCTCCCGAGCCCATGTAATCTAGATAGAACAATCTTCCTTGATCTGTACCCTTAAGAGCTTTGTATATGCACGTGTAATGCTTTCAATATATTTGTCACTTTATGATATATCAATATATATATATATATATATTTTCTTTTTTCATATCAAGGGCATTTGTTTTTCTCATATTAATTGCCTAAATAAGCTGATATTATGATGAATAATTCTGTAAGAACCGATCTCATTGCCTTGTTTGTATAGCTTTTTTCTTTCATAATTTCTCCATTTAATATACTCAATATATGGCTGGTCATTTCTTTATTGTGCATGTGGTGTGTTAAGGATTAGAATTAGAGATGACTTGAAAAACAGATGATCGAAATCTGAATCTACTTAATTATGGGATATCTGATTTGATAATCCAATCCAATAAATACTAAAACCGTTGGATTGTTTCTATTTTCTACAACAAATAATTTTAGTATTTTAAAAGGTATTTGTTTTTAATCAATTTAAGTTTGTCACATTGGATCATCGAATCGGATACAGACCTAAATCATATTCAATTCGTTTAAGTAATAAATATATTAAATTATGGTTGAATCGGATCGATCCCGTGACAACCCTATATATGATTATTTTTTTGAAATATATTCTCTTCTTATTCGATAATTTTATATTTGTTAAAATTTTGTATTTAAAATGATCTGACACAATACATTCAATTGACTGTCACACCATTTAAAATATAAAAAATTGATACAGAAATTTACAATTACTCTTTCTTGTTATGTTTGTCAACTCCAAAATTATTGTTTAAGGAAATTCAAGGTCTAAGATCGAAGTTGAGTGAGAAGCATAAAGAAGATTACAAACGACTTTAACGAAGACTTTGAAGTCCAATTATCAAGTTATTTAAAGTAGGTAGTTGTTTGTCACTGTCAGGCTATAAGATTTTGATCTTCCCTGTCACAAGCATACAATGTTCTCCATCACTTCTTAACATTGGATAGTGGCTACTATTCATATCATATATTTTCTCACTCAATTTTTTCTTACCTTAAAAGCATTAGGCGAGAGACTTAGCATAATAAAAATTTATGTGAATTTCATTATTTTGTATTTAAAAACAAGAAAAATTTCAATTCTTATTCAAGTATTATATATGTCCATTCATCGTACAGTATGCGTGAGTTCGATTCTTATTCCTTACTTTTGTATCAAAAAATAAAAATAAAAATTGTTATATTAAAATTTTTTTAGGAATAATTATATTGATCTCCTTTAAGTTATATGATTGTACAAAATATGTCATCGACAATGTTAGGATTTCAATCAAATTTTTTATATAACTAAAATACTATGATATATCCCACTGATTTTTCTTATCTTTTTTGTAATCACATAGCGGATTTCTGTAATTATAAGATATCACATAGGAGGTAAGTGTAATTATCTTTAATAATAAAATAGTAAATTCATGTATTCCATTAATAGTCGTTTTTTGACAATTCTAACTAGAGTAGTTAGTTTAATTTGAAAGAATACCGTAAACATTTTTTAAATTATTAAATATCAAAATGAAGGTCAATATAATTATTTTAATATTTTTATGATAATGAGTATCATTACTTTTATGTGTACCACTAAAAAAAACAAGGATGAAAAAACTATTATTAGTAAGTAGAGTTTTAACATCATCGATTAGTTACAATTTAGAAATATATATATATATATATATATATGTGTGTGTGTGTGTATTTTGACTCTTCAAAATAAATTTAATGATCATACTATATAGTTAATGGTTGTTTGGTTGGGATTGGGACAGGACAGAGGAAAGAAGGCTTTATTGGAGTGGAGAGTGGATCAAACTGACCGGCCTATGATGTTGTGTGTCTTTTTTCTTTATGGCTCAGTGGAGCAACGAATAAGAGGACTGAGGTTTAGTTTGATTTAAGGCAAACAATTACTGTATGCGTAGGTCAAAGGCCACGTGAATCATGGCTGCTTTTTCTTATGACTTGGTGGGATGGTAATATGAGAATCTTTGTATTTATATAATAAAAAAAAACTTATTTTCATAAATAAAATTTCAAAAATGGGTCTTTATTTGCAATCTTAAAATATAAAGATTGAGAAAAATATTTGAAGATCTCCGTTAATTTACTATTCATGCTAAAATGAAAATAAATTTGAAGATGATAAGTTAAAGATGCTAATATATATATATATATATATATATAATATTTTATTAATATATTTTTTAAAATAAAAGAATAGAAATTTAGAGAATGAATAGTGATATGAAGATTGGATAGTTCGAGTTATTTTGGCTTAACTATTTTAGCTAAAAATCTATCATTTCTATTTTAACTAGTCACTTTTTGAGGATCAACTCCAACAATACTCTCTATTTTAGGTAGTCACGTATTTGAATTTAATTTTTTAATTCAAAATATTCTAACAACCAAATTTTAATGTTCAACGGTCATATTTTAGTAGTCAAATTTTAAAGATCAATTTCTAACTGTCCTAACACAATAAAATACGTTAAAAATAATCATAAATATGATTAATACAACCTTAAAATCTATTGAAAATATAATAATTTTAAAAAATTTTCTGAAGCATTAATATATATATATATATATATTAACTATTAATGTAATAAAAAAAATAGCTAATCATTTTGGCTATTCATTTCTAATTAGCAAGATAACTAGCCTGCTGAAAGGCTTATTTTGACGAGAGACAAGTCATTATGACTAAAGGGAAGAGATAACTATTCTCTTTTAGATGTTCTTAAAATGTGAAAAGGTGAGACCCATCTTCAAATTTGGAATTTCTTTTACCTAAACAAACAGGAATTTAAAAATGATAGGCTAGAGATGCTTTAATTATGTTGGTTTTTCGTCATATATTAACTTAAAACTCGGGAATACATACCACCAATATGTCATGTTGATACATCTCAGAAACAAGTTGTTGAACCTAATAAAATGGTAAGGTTAGAAAATGTGGCCCTAGAATGATGAAAACAATGTGTTTGAACTTTGTTTAATTGAGTTTGATTTCAACATTAAGCTAAGTATTAATCCATATTACGGAAAAACTTATGATGACATAAGTTGAATACGCGGTCTTGGACGGTTTAATTGGAGAGAGACGTGGATATAGTAAGTGTTTGAGGAACTTCTCTAAATACACCTTTTGAAAAAAAAAATTATTTAAAATTATTTTTTCACAAATACACTTTTGCGTATTTCAAAAGTAAAGAATTTTTAAAATTTAGTTTTAACTTTTAAATTTTATTTTTATACAACGATACGTGAAGAAGAAGAAATTGAATTTACACTAATTATATAAAAAATGAAGATTTGTACCACTTTAACAAGATATCAGTAATATTTTAACTTCTAAATTGACAAAGTGGGTATAGGATAAAAGATCATATTATTTTTCTTCTCATTTGACCATTTTGATTTAATCAATAATTTACCTTCTAGAATCAACGGCTTTAGGTTTACAAATTCTAGGAAACAATAAATTCTTAGGAGCTGTAAATTCTTGAAAACTCATGCACAAATAGCAGGGTCATTTAATAACTACAATGACTTCCACAATGGTTAGTAAATGTTTCATAGTTCTAGTAATTAACATTTATTGTCTGAGTCAAGCTTGGGACAAAGTTGTATTGCTTTCACTGTTTTGGCATGCATGGTGATGGGTCGGTGATGGAAGGTTGAATATTGATTATTGATGTGTAAAGGCCACTAACTATGTATCTGTAAACCAAAGAGAATGAAGATGTTGATTGAGACATTGGGTCTTGTTTGGTTGCCGTCTTCAATTTTATTGAATGTCAATGCTCCCTCTAATTTTCACATCCACGGGTTGTCTAGCTCACTACAAATCAGATATTACCTCTATCCCAATTTAAGAGTTTGTTATTTTATTTTTTCACGTCTTTAAATAAAATTCCAGTTTCAAAAATTAATGCATAAATTATTGTGAAATATCAAAAGCATTAAATACATGTTCTCTTAAAAAATTAATTTTTACAAAAAACACACTTAATATTGGATAAAAGGAGTAGAATATTGTAGGGTAGGATAGTTTATGTTGGCCAGTAGCCTATCCAATATTATCTACATGAGTATCTATGTCTATATATCTATATATAAGTACGTAGAATATGTTAGAAAAATGAGTTTTTGAATATAATAATTAGTTATTTTTGAGTTAAAATTAAAGTGGGTCCCATACATTATGTCACGACCCGAAACCCATCCTGCGCGGATCTCAAATCGTGAGCCCCACCCTTTGGCCCAGGGGCCGTTGGGCCAGGCTCACATAAGAGACGGTATCGGACGGCGGTGCGGCCTGTGTTTGCGGAAGCGTGAAAAACTTTTTCTTTTCTTTTCTTCTTTTAAATTTTCCGCACATCCGCCCAGTACTGCCGCTCTTCAGAACGGTACACATGATTATATATTTAGAGTATAATAAAAACTTTAAGACTTTATAAACAATACATGTTCAGTTGTCCCTCAGGACTTAATTACATATCATTTAAATATTTTCTATAACAAAAAGTGACTAACTATAAGTCCTTAGTGCTTCCCCAAAACTACTAGTCCTGTAAGGAGCTTCCTACGCCCTCCCTCAAAATGGGCAAATCTCTAATCATCTTCATCATCAAAAGTCAGGATTTCTTTCAGTTACCTATAATGTGGGTTAGATAAATCCGGGTAAGCTAAACTAAGCTTGTGAGTAATTCCAGCATTTGTCATGGGTTTTCAATTGATAGTAGTTAGTATAAGAGAGTTTATAAGACATTCACTACCAATTGTTCGCATGCTTCAAATAAGAATATAGGAATTCTTTTAAACAGATAGCTTTGAAACATTCAAGGTATTCAAGCTAAACATATACTTCTTCAAATAAAGTATAGGAAGCTTCAAAACACGTAACACAAAGCAATTTAATGCATTCAAGTAAAACATATATTTTACATATACAAAGTGTAAGAATCTTCAAAACATATAACATATAGCATTTAAAGCACTCGAGTGAGATATGCAATATGCAATGTACACTTGTAAACATGTATTTGGTGGCCAATGTGACCAAAAGAGTTTAAATTTTTTGCTTCTCAATTAGATGAATAAAAATCTTTCTTCTTGTAAACCTAAGGGTATGACCCTTTATTTTAAAACCGGATCATTTCCTTTAAAACAAATACTTCTTCATGTGAAAGGGGTTTGAAAAACCTTCTACCATTTCTTATGAAAACATGAAAACTTTAGTTCATGAAATCAACATCTATAGTACATATAGGACTGGAGGGATAAACCAGCTACCATTTCTAAACGTCTCATCTTTTCACTTTGATTAGGTGGAAATCTGTTTCGAACCAGATTCCAGTCTTACTTCCTGTGGAGAAATCTCATGCCTGGGGGATTAGATCCTGTTACCTAGCATTTTACATGTCAATTGAGTCCCGAAGAACCCAAAATCAATCTTAGTGCTTATGCATGCTTTATCTTGCATTACCAGTGGCAACAAGAGGTATAAAACATTTACAAGTAAATACAATTTAAAAGCATTAAAACATGGCCTCCCTGTAGTTGCATTCTAAAGTATTTATCACATGACTTCTTTAAATGGATGCTTTTCATGAGCATTTAAAATATGACTTCTTCAAATATATGCATTTAAGAGCATTTGAAATATGACTTCTTCAAATAGATGCTTTTTATGAGCATTTAAAACATGATGTTCATGACTTCATAATAAAATCTTCAAATACTTGAAATATGTAAATTCAGAATATCTTACAAGATTTGACATTTTAAACTTAGACGTGTTAAAACATATTTTAAAGAAAAACTGTAGTAGAAATCATTCACTAAGCATGTCACAATAGAGTTTTATGAGGAACATAAATACTTAAAAACAAGGATCAAGTAAATACTGAATTGATATTCAAATGCTTCAGATATTTTGAACTTAGAACTTCTTCAAATTCATGGAGTTAAATCTCCACTTCAAATACAAGATTACTCACCTTTGTCCTTAGGGTCAATGCTTTCCCTCTTCCTCTGTAGTTCCTAAGAACAATTTATAAAGAGTCTATTAACTTCATATTCACTTCAAATATTACCTATTGATACTCTTAACTTATTCTTAGATCGTATTAAGTCTTAATTTTCATCTTAGGGCTTTATACCTTTTAAGTATACTCTTCTGGTAGCTTCATTAATTCTTAAGGTTGCTTTCATAACTTCACACATTTACTTGTCATATTTTTTCATACTCTATTTCATAATATGGACCTCACCATTGAGTCCAGAACATTGGAGAAAGTCAACTTAGACCCTCTCGGACTTCTATTTAGCTTTAGGGGCATTAGGGGCAAAATGTTCATTTTACACTTCTACGTGTCTTTATTTTTTGGAGTTCCGTCTCACAAAACAGACCCCACCATTGGGTCCAAAATGCTCGAGATAGTCAAAATACACTATTTACTTATTTTATTTGGACTTTGCATTATTTTACTATTATTAAATTAATTTAATATTATTTTTATAATATATATATATATATATATATATTCAGTCACAATATTTCACACGGGCATGCCTTTCACAGTGGTCACGTGTGTGGCCTTAAGTTTATATGTGTGTGAATGGTTGAGTGTTTGAATCTCTAGAGGCACAACCCCTTTATTTTTTTTTTTTTTTCTGTTTTTTCCTAATCCAAACAGCAGATAAGGGCAAATTAAGAATATATTATCCCTGTTTTGGTTGCGGCTTTCAAATCAATTTCTTATCCATGAAGCCAAATAACCCATATTCAATCTTTTAAAATTTAAAACATAACACCCCAAAACGGCATCGTCCCACTTAAGTCTTTATACAATGGGTCGGTCTAACAATCTTCGTTACTCTGTAGGGGCCCTCCCAGTTGGGTGATAACTTTCTCATAGTGGGATCCTTGGTATTTTGAAACACCCTTTTCAGCCTCTGGACCTCCTCATTGATGACCCGGTGCCGCTTTGGAGTGAGTGGCCTTCTTTTTTGTCTCACTGGTGGATGGTCGGGATCTACCATCAATTTGTAAGTGATGAGGTCTGAATTTATGCCCTCTATATCCTTTGTTTCCCAAGCAAACACAGAGAGGTTGTTCTTCAAGAATTTTATCATCTCATTCTACTCGACAGGTGTTAGGTCTGGACCTATCTGCAGATATCGCCCTTGCAATTCTGAGCTGACCAGTACTTTAACGAGGTCCCCTATGGGCTTAACCCTGCTGTCCCTTCCTCTAGGGCTTAGTAGCTCATCAATTCTGGAAGGGCAGTCTTCCGCCTCATGGTAGTGGGAGAGAACTACATCCACGCACTCACGAGTGTGCAGTAATTGCTATTTGGAAGCCTTCTCTTTGAGAGCGAGAGCATGACACTCTCTAGAGGTCGGCTGGCACCCTCTAGAGGTCGGCTGGCACCCTCTAATAGAGTAGACAGCCTGATTGTGGACATACTTCAGGCACTGGTGGAGGGTCGAGGTGACTGCTCCTATCTGGTGTAGCCAAGGTCTCCCAATTATGACGTTGTAGGGGGACTTGGCATTTAAAAACATGTATTCAGTTATAGTGGTCTTTTGTCCATCTCCCTCTCCTATTGTAGTAGGGAGGTCGATCCTTCCTAATGGGGTACTGAGATTCCCATCAAATCCTGCCATGATTATGGCTGCGGGCTTGATGTCATTAGGGTCGATCTTCATCAATTTGAGGGGCTCGTAGAATAGAACATTTGCAGAACTCCCTATGTCCACCAAGACTCTTCGGATTTCAAAGTTGGAGATTTTAAGAGAAATAATGAGGGCATCACTGTGAGGACAGTGTACTCCTACAAGGTCTTGATCCGAAAACTGGATCTCAGGTACTGGTCTCAATCTTTTCTCAACATTGGAGATCGATAGGATGCTGAGAGTAGTTCTGGCCTTCCGAGCATACCGTTTTCTTGCTCTGTTGGACATCCTTATTGCCAGGGTGTCTGCATGGAGGATAAAGATAACCTGATTATTTTGCCGTTGAGGCTCATTCCGTCCTACCCTTTGTTCTTGTCTTTGGTCCTACCTCTAGTCCGATCTCTTTTGCTGGGGCCTATCATCACGAGGGTTCTGCCCCTTGTCCTGCCTAACAAATTCCTGTAGTCGTCCTCTCCTTATAAGCTGCTCGATTTCATGTTGAAGGGCCTTACATGTATTTGTTGTGTGCTAATTACGCTCAAAGAATAACGCGGTAGTTGTAGTGTAGCTTTGGGGTGTCAATTCCACAGGGAGACTAAATTAAAAGAATAATAAACAGAATCTCTGAAGCTAAAGAAAGTATCAGACGGTTAACGAGAAAATAAAAATATAGAAAAGTGATTTTTGAACAGCAAATTAATAATTAAACAAATTAATTAATGGAAGAAAATATTCAAATTTGACAAACAGTGGAGTGTCGGGAATCCCTTGCACATATATGGTATTTTAATTATTTTTAATTCACTGATAACTCAATTGAGAAATTAAATTCCAAAAATCTCAATCGGAAGATTTAAAATTATGAACCAAAATTAGACTGAAAATAACCCTTCGAAAAATCATTCATCAATTTTAAATCACGCAAATTAATATTTACATTGAGAAAATCCAACGACGATAATATACCCAATGAGCAATACTGCAGCAAAGAATTAAATCAATATGAATAATTAATTGTTCCAAAAATAATCAAAACATTAATCCATTCAATAGAAAAAGTATGACTGAATCTATAAACGGACTAAACTCTTTAATTGTTCGAAAAATAAAACCCAACAATAAATTGCGAATGATCATCAAAGAATTTAATAAATAAAAACCACGTACAGGAATCAAAATAAATTAAAATAGCCATCTATGGTGCAAGTTCATCCCTAACCCCACTTGAAAATTTAGTTACCCATGTACAGGATGGATAACATAAATTTCACAGAGAAATAATCTACCATGACGTGACTGCGACTTGCACTGCGTCCTGCTTCTGTTCTCTAATTTTTCCTACCGCCGCAGCTCTACGGAACCCCGTGTTTAGGTTTTTTTTCTTTTTTATATCAGCTTGCTCCTACGCCCTAATGCCTTGCGCGAGGCCCCACAACAGCCTACTGCGCGCAAGCTTCTTCAAATCAATCCTCACGCCCTTGGCAGCCATGCGGCCCCAACTGCTTCTCTAGGGCCCACCTGCTACCCAAGCCGTTTAGCCTTCCAAGCCTCACCAAGCCGTCATTCATTCTTTCTTTTTTTTTTTTTCTTCTTTTATTTTCATTGACTTTTCAATTGTTGCTTTTTGAAGCCCATTTTTCTATTTATTTTGTTTTCCTTTTAGTGCTTTTCCTTTCCCAGCCGCACATGCCTACAGCCGCCACTTTTACACTCCGTTTTCTTTTAGATAACGACTGAATCTCTACTTGGGATCTTCACGAAAGTTGTATCCCTGGATGAGTAGATAATTTTAGGCTAAAAAATCACCTGATTTGGACTTTGGAAGCTCAAGTTATGGCCTTTTCAAGTTGGCGGGACGGACAGAATTTGGAGAAGCTTTCTAGACCTGATTTCGAAACAATGTTTGGAGGCCCAAATGAACTGCATTTTTGCAAACCAAACCTTTCTGAAAAGCCCAAGACGTCCTCTAAAAACTTCATGAAGACCGTTTTCTCATTCTAAAACTCTAACGCCATCCAAATCTTAATTGAAACTCAATGATCGAATCTGCCAAAAAGCCAAAAATTATTCCAAAAAATTAAGTGTAAAGCGCAATTGCAAACTATCTCTTGCCAAAAAATAATGCAATATTTGAGATATAAAATCTTATAAATTAATGCTCAAATATATCTCATTGTAAATAGAAATTAAATAAAATAATATCAATTATATCCCAACATTTTTATTCACTTTCTAGCATTTTAATCAAATAATCGGGTATTTAGAGTGCACTTTTGCGCACTCATCACACCCCCCAACTTGCTCATTGCTAGTCCCTAGCAATTTTCATGGAAATATGGCAAAAGAGACCAAAGATTATCACACACCGAAGGCATCTAATCACACTTTTTAAATTCTCAAATCAAGGCAATTTAAGAAATTCAAAAACCCTGTAACGATCAATCCACTTATAGCAATTCACAAAGAGTGTGTGTGTGTGCTCCAAACCAATCCATCTAACCACAAACCATGGCACATGCAACATCAAGAACATCTCAAGCAAAAGGTTCAACTCCATATCTCACGGGTATAAAAGTGTTTCATGTAGGGGTTCTCTCTATGGAGTTGACAAGGGGTGTACACGCTCAATGAAAAATTAGGCAACTATGAACAAGAAACAAGCAAACATTGATCTTATGATAGGCGTACTAACAAATAAGATTTTCACCACTCTTTCCACAGGCTTACTTAAGATCAGAACGATCAATATAAAAGGGTTGTAACGTGGCTCGGGTTGAGGCTATATGAAGAAAAGGATAAAAAGGATTCAAAAACTTCCAAGTACATACTAAGAGAATTTCATTGCGAACCATAGCAAACCAAACTTTCCACTTGATGTACTCTTCAACTTTTCAAATCTTTGAATAACAAAACGTCTCCTTTTTCTTCTTCTTTCTCTCTCTTTTTCTTCACCTTTTTCAATTTAACTTTTTTTCACTTTTTTTTTTTTTTTAAATCTATAAAACTTTGATGCTCATCCAACTGAACACTTTGCACTGTACTCTTTCTTTTTCTTTTTCTTTTTCTGCTTTTTCCAATTCAACACAAAAGACAAGAAATGTAAATTCCACACCTAGTACACACTTGGAAGTAAAAAGGGTAGGTAAATCACTGTATAGGCTATACTCCAATGTGGAGAGGTATGGATGATGCGGGAACATAAAAAAATCATCTGTGTTTGTTGGCTCAAAGTGGCTACTAAGGGTCTATGATGAGAAGGGTTAGCTTGAAAGGCTCAACCGTTAATCTTAAATTAACCTTCGTCATATCCCAAGTATATCCGCCGTCATACCACCAACCATGTATTGATATTCTCAAAAGAAGTGCCCAATTCAACAGATCAATGAATGCTCGTCACAATTTGAATTTGAAGGCTCTCAATTCTTTCCAAAACACACATGAATACTTAAGCAAAAGAATTCTCTAGCTACATGTGTCAAACCACCATCTTACCACAAAGTTTGGATAAGTGCATTAAAAGTTCTGTGAATGCCTCAGTAGAATGATTATGGTGGATTCGGTGAATTCACGAAAATGGCTATGAATGAAAAAGAGTACTCATGTGAAAAAGATGCACGTGTGATGCAAATTTTAAAAAAATTTTGACACATGAAAATATGAATTTGCAATCACCACCCCCCAACTTAAATGAAACATTGTCCTCAATGTTTAGCAATCAAAATTGAATAGAGGGTACTAAAAAGGTGAGAATACACCTGATGGGTGACGTGGGCAGCTCGCTAAGCACCAAGATGGCAATCTAAACTGACAAAATGAAATTAACCTGCAAATAAAAACAAAGAAAACAGCAGCAAACAAAAAGAAAAAGAACGAAAATAAAATAGAACAAAAACTAAATAAAATAAAGAAAATAAAGAAATAAGAAATAATAAAAATATAATAAAAAATAATAATAATAAAACATACCTGCATGGCACGATCAAGGTGGATAGACCGGGTCCATAAGTGGAATGTCTGCCACTTTCGGAACTTGCCTATCAATCAAAACTTTAAGGCGCTGGCCATTTACTTTACAAACCCGACTATCCTTGGGATCCTCTATTTCAATTACCCCATGTTCACAAATATTCTTCACTATAAAAGGGCCTGTCCCAGCAACGGAACCTCCTAGGTCCCAATAGAAATTATATACCTCAATCAGGAACTTCCTCTTATCCTGAGTGCTCCAATCCACCGGTATCTCACCTGCAACCAAATAATTCACAATATGAGCAAACCATGGTAGAGAAGTAATAGAAAGTAAATGCTTATCAAAAAAATAATCCCTGATTGGTAGGTGGGCAAAGGTGTTCTCAAATGTGAGCCTTGAGAGATGGTCAACCACTACATTCTCCACTCCTTTCTTGTCTTTGATGGCGATGTCAAATTCCTTAACAGGGCTCTCTGTCACTTCTAGTTCCTTGGGCTGCTCGGCATTACTACCATCTTGTTCATTTTCCACATCCTCTGATTTATCCATTATTGGGATGTGTAAGGACTTACCACTTCGAATCACAATGGCGTTCACCTCCTTCAAATTCCCTTACGCCATGTGTTGACCATGGGGTGTGGATTGAGCTTGAGAAGGGAGTTTACCTCGCTCCGTTACACTCAAAGAGCTCATCAATTTGGACACTTGGCTCTTTATCTCCTTGCTCTCTTCCATAACCTGCGTAATCAACGATTCAAACTTTTGGTTAGTCTTGCCCTGTGCTTCAATAAATGCATGCAAAGTGTCTTCTAAAGAATTCCTAGAAGATGAAGATGCATGATATGGTGCATGATACGGTGCAGGGTATGATCTAGGAGGCTGTGCAGGTGGTGGTGCATGTGGCTGGTTTTCAGACTTCCAACTAAAATTGGGGTGATTGCGCCACCCTGGATTGTAAGTCTTAGAGTAGGGTGTGAAAGGCTTCTTGTACATACCTAAGGTATACATTGGTCCTCATACATCCCTCTCATCTCAGCTGATGTGGGACACTCTTGGGTAAGGTGATCTACCCTGCCACACATAGAATATGGTCTAAAAGAATCTGCATGATTAGCCAAGTGTGTTGGCTTTAGGTTTCTAGCTTTTAGCACCTCTAACTCCCTAGTGAGTGTCTCAACCTTAGCTTTCAAGTTATCCTCTTCCTAAGATGGTAAATTCCCCCACTAGGTTAGTTCCCTATAGGACGTGACCTATTTGTGCTCTCAGTAGCACTAGGTCCTGTCCATGTGTGAGCTTTTTCAGCAAGCTCATTAAGATACTCTATGAACTCATCAAGATCTTTCTGTAAGAACTCACCATAACACATCATCTCTACAAATTGGCGTTCTCTAGGTGTAAGTCCCTCATAGAAATAGCTCACTACATGCCAACTCTTATACCCATGGTGAGGGCACATACTCAATAACTCCTTAAATCTCTTCCAAGACTGATAAAAAGTCTCATTGTCCTTTTGGGCAAAGGTGGAAATCTGTCTTTTTAAAGCATTGGTCTTGTGTTGGGGAAAGTATTTAGTAAAGAAAATCTGGGTCATCTCATTCCACGATCCAATTGACCGTGGTCTCAGTGAGTATAGCCAACTCTTAGCCTGATCCTTCAAAGAGAAATGAAAGAACTTAAGTTTCACAATGTCTTGTGTTGCATTCTGACTATGAAAAATCACAACTACCTCTTCAAACTCCCTAATATGCACATATGGATTCTCATTTTCCAAACCACGAAATGTAGAGAATAATTGTATCGCCCTCGTTTTAACATCAATTGGATGAGCATTGGGTGGAAACATAATGCATGATGGTGTGGCTGTGCATGTAGGGTGAAGGTAATCCTGAAGGGTCCTAGTGGGTTGATTCTCGTATTCGCTCATATTTTCAGAATTGGAAGAATTATCAAACAAAAAAAATTAGAAAAACAAGAAAAATTAGACTCTAAATCTGACTCTAACAAAGGCCTACAAGCAAATCAACCTAATGTATCCCTATACCTATTATGCATGTAAGATGACAATAATAAAATAAATAAATAAAATAAAAAGAAATAAAATAAAAAAAGAAAATGAATAAATAAATAAATAACTAGAAATAAAATAAAATAAAAAAATAATAATAATGCAACAAGTAAAAAGAAGGGAATGAAGTTACCGCCTTAACAAACTGCTGAAAAGAAAAATTATCTACTGATTCTTCTACCGTCTCCCCGGTAATGGCGCCAAAATTTGATTACGCCCAAAGAATAACGTGGTAGTTGTAGTGTAGCTTTGGGGTGTCGATTTCACAGGGAGACTAAATTAAAAGAATAATAAACAGAATCTCTGAAGCTAAAGAAAGTATCAGATGGTTAACGAGAAAATAAAAATATAGAAAAGTGATTTTTGAATGCAAATTAATAATTAAACAAATTAATTAATGGAAGAAAATATTCAAATTTGACAAACAGTGGAGTGTCGGGAATCCCTTGCACATATATGGTATTTTAATTATTTTTAATTCATTGATAACTCAATTGAGAAATTAAATTCCAAAAATCTCAATCGGAAGATTTAAAATTATGAACCAAAATTAGACTGAAAATAACTCTTCGAAAAATCATTCATCAATTTTAAATCACGCAAATTTATATTCACATTGAGAAAATTCAACGACGACAATATACCCAACGAGCAATACTGCAGCAAAGAATTAAATCAATATGAATAATTAATTGTTCCAAAAATAATCAAAACATTAATCCATTCAATAGAAAAAGTATGACTGAATCTATAAACGGACTAAACCCTTTAATTGTTCGAAAAATAAAACCCAACAATAAATTGCGAATGATCATCAAAGAATTTAATAAATAAAAACTATGTACAGGAATCAAAATAAATTAAAATAGCCATCTATGGTGCAAGTTCATCCCTAACTCCACTTGAAAATTTAGTTACCCATATACAGGATGGATAACATAAACTTTACAGAGAAATAATCTACCATGACGTGACTGCGACTTGCATTGCGTCCTGCTTCTGTTCTCCAATTTTTCCTACCGCCGCAGCTCTACGGATCCCCGTGTTTAGTTTTTTTTTTCTTTTTTATATCAGCTTGCTCCTACGCCCTAATGCCTTGTGCGAGGCCCCACATCAGCCCACTGCGCGCAAGCTTCTTCCAATCAGTCCTCACGCCCTGGCTGCCATGCGGCCCCAACCGCTTCTCCAGGGCCCACCTGCTACCCAAGCCGTTCAGCCCTCCAAGCCTCACCAAGCCGTCATTCATTCTTTCTTCTTTTATTTTCCTTGACTTTTCAACTGCTGCTTTCTGAAGCCCATTTTTCTATTTATTTTTTTTCTTTTTAGTACTTTTCCTTTTCCAGCCGCACATGCCTACAGCCGCCACTTTTACGCTCCATTTTTTCTCAGATAACGACTGAATCTCTACTCGGGCTCTTCACGAAAGTTGTAACCCTAGATGAGTAGATAATTGTAGGATAAAAAATCACCTAATTTGGACTTCGGAAGCTCAAGTTATGGCCTCTTCAAGTTGGCTGGACGGACATAATTTGGAGCAGCTTTCCAGACCTGATTTCGAAACAATGTTTGGAGGCCCAAATGAACTGCGATTTTTGCAAACCAAACCTTTCTGAAAAGCCCAAGACGTCCTATAAAAACTTCATGAAGACCGTTTTCTCATTCTAAAACTCTAACACCATCCAAATCTCAATTGAAACTCAATGGTCGAATTTGCCAAAAAGCCAAAAATTATTCCAAAAAATTGAGTGTAAAGCGCAATTGCAAACTATCTCTCGCCAACAAATAATGCAATATTTGAGATATAAAATCCTATAAATTAATGCTCAAATATATCTTATTGTAAATAGAAATTAAATAAAATAATATCAATTATATCCCAACATTTCTATTCACTTTCTAGCATTTTAATCAAATAATCGGGTATTTAGAGTGCACTTTTGTGCACTTATCATGTGCCCACGGTCTTTGTGAAAATCCACAATACTTACTCTGGTCCCGGTAGTTGGGATCGCCTTTTAGTGGCTCTGGCCACCTTTTATTTTCGCAAGATCGGACTTGCCGAAGTCTGTGAGTTAAGGAAGCATTCAGAGGAGTGAAGGTGGTGAATCCCTTTGGGGCGGCGTTAAACAGAGTTCTGGACACTATTCTTTTTTCTAGGCTTCTTTCCCTTTTCCTGGCTGTAGTAGGGTCCTTCTTCTGATCATCTTTCTTCTGGCCATTCCTCTTCGGGTCATCCTTCTGGGCTTGCTCTTTAATCTTTTGGGAGGTATTCTTTGCTTCTTTCAAGCAGGAGGGTTCTTTGTCAATGAATCCCTGAAACCTCTTTGGGCAAGATCAGAGGTTAAAGCAGCCACTAGGAAGCTTGAGCCATAATTTATAATTTCAGTGAGTTCGGCATTAAAACGCGCAATGTACTCTCTGAGAGGCTCCTCTTTGATTTTTTTTTACATTTAACAAGAACTTAGGACCCTTCCTCAGTAGTGCCTTTGAGGTTGGTTATAAAGGTGTGACACATAAAGACGTCAGAGGCCCCGTTTAGGGCCCATGGTATGCTGGTAATGGGATAGGTGGTCCTCGGGGTCTCCAGTTCCATCATAAGGGGTGAACTTTGGGACTACGAATTTCTTCGGCCTCTCCTCTACCATTATAGCAAGGGTGAACGGCGTGGCAAACCTTCCGAGCAGCCTTGCTGACTCATCCTGCTCTAGAGGGACTTGAATACCCCTAATTGCAACAATGCGATTCATAGAGTTTACAACTTCTTCAGTTCATTGTGGGTTCCTAGGTAGGACTTCTTACGAATCTTGCCTTGCCGCTTCGGTTCCCATATGAATGGGATGGACTTGTCTCATAGATGGAGGGGGATTTTGGTGCTCCCGAGCTGGAGGAACTGGAGCCGCTTGGGGTTGAGACTTTTGAGGTGCTGGATTTGCTCCTAAAGCCCCCAGGGTTGGAGCTCTAGTGGTGCTTCGATATTGGATATCTGGAGCAAATGCTGGAATTCCCCTACCTGTGGTTGCTGATGGCTGAGGATCTCTGCCAATGTGAGTAGCACCCTGGGGGTATATCGAATGATTGCTGGGAATCTCTTCCTGGGGTCCTCCATCCGTGTTGACAGTAGGGGGTTGTGTCCACTGAGCAGCAATATCGACGCGTGGATTTGAAGGATTTGTTTCAGTGATTTTGAGTAAGCATTGCCAGAGTTCTGGACATGGCTAGAAGCTGTTCTTGCATCAACTGGTTTTTCCGTTTGACTAGGTCAAGCTCTTGCCGCACGGGATTAGTGGTTTGTCCCTTTCCTCGTCCGGTAGGCAGTCGAGGTTGAGGGTTTTAAGGATTTTGAACATTCTTCCTCGGTCGGAGATTAGGGAGCCATGATCCTCCGGTGAAAGGGAGGATGAGTTTGTTCATAAGTAGAGCACTTGGTGAAAAGAACGATTGTCGTTCCCACAGACGGCGCTAAACTGATGTTGCACTTTCTGGCTAGTGTGAACTCCGAACTCTGCTCCCTGAAGAACACTCAAAAAAAAGATCAGAGGGCCACCGGATTGGCTCCGGCAGTAGCTGCTCCGATTCTTAAGTTAATAAAACTGAATTGAAAGACTGTAATGTAAGCTAAAGAATGAGCATGAAAATAAGAGGCGCACCTTAGGGTTTTATTTATAGGCTAGAGATTTCCTTAGTTGATAAGGATTTAGAGTCATGAATATAGGGATTTGATCATCGGAGAATGGCAGTTACTATGTTGGATACTGCGCTTGAGAGATATTTGTAAGTGATAGTTTCCTTATTGAAGACTGTTTCCTTATCCTTTGCTCGGTAGAGTGTTAAGGCGGTGATGAGCTTTGAACCCTGGGGAGTGCTCTGAAGGCTTTGTGCTCAAGCCTGTGAGTTCTGGAGGACAAAGGGGGGTAAGTCTGCTCTGAACGCCGAACGTTTGAGTATGCTCTGGATGACCGAGCTTCGTAGTCACACGTGTCACATAGGGACTGATTTGTCATTTTGTGGTATATCAAGTTTTAAATTGACCAAGTGGGCATCAGCTTAAAGAAAAAAAAACCTTTTTTTTTTCTTCTCATTTGACCATTTAGATTAATCAATGATTTACCTTCTAGTATCAATGGCTTTTAGGTTCACAAATTCTAGGAAATAGTTAATTTTCTGGAGCTGTAAATTCTTGAAATTTAATGCACAAATAGGAAGGCCATATTAATAACTAAATTGACTTGGATTTGTATTCTCTCCAATTCTCCGGGGCATTTATCTGGCACATAAGAAGGGGTGAATTTCATTTCATATCATATGAAAAGGAAAATACGCTAAAAGAACTCGAGAATTAGAAAGGAGCCTGACTCCATTGACTTCCACAATGGTTAGTGATGCTGCACTTTTCGGCTCGCAATAAGTATGGACTCCGTGACCTGTAGAACACTCAGAAAGATGATCAGAGGACCACCGGATTGGCTCCGGCGGTAGCCGCTCCGATGCTTAAGTAAGTAAAGGAATTGAAAGATTGTATTGAAAGCCAAACAATGAGCATATCAAATAAGGCGTACCTTTAGGGTTTTAATTTATAAGTCGTAGCTTTCCTAAGTTGATTAGGATTCGAAGCCATGAATATAGGGATTTGATCATCGGAGATTGCAGTTACCTTGCATAGAGATAACCATAGATGCCATGAATATAGGGATTTGATTACCGGAGATTGCAGCTAACTTGCATAGAGATAACCATAGATGGCAGTTTCCTTGTTGAAGACCGCTTCCTTATTCCCTGCTCGGCATCCGCTAAGGCGGTGACGAGTTCTGGAGTGTTGGTCTGGACCTTATTGATCTGTTCTGGATATATATATGTTCGGTCACTTCCGACCTTATACGATGATCTGGGTGCTTGAGCTTTTAGTCATTGGCTGAGTGAGAATCATGTTGGCTGAGCATAGGTCGGACTGTGGTTACACGTGTCAAGTGTTGATTGGCCTGTTCTTTTATGGTATATCAGTTACTCTCCCCCAAGTCCTAGTTTGATGCTAGCAAGCAACTAGGGCTAAGCCTTTTTCGGAGAGTCATGTGTCTTGTCCGTTCGCCTTCCAAGGCTTTTATTGCGCAGCCGGAGATTAGGTCTTTTCAAGGTCATCATTGTACTGGGCTGATAGTCGGGTTTCTCGAAATCATCATTGTTCTGAACCGTCATGGCGTTTGGGCTTGGTGGGTCCCTTCTGATACTGTGCTTATAAATACGGGATGAGATTTTGGAATGACCTTTCCCCCGCCATTTTCACTGTGCTAGGAGATTTCATTCGCCATTGTTGGTTCGTGTGACCTTGAAGAATACTGATTCCCTGCGTTAGAACAGGTTCGACTGATTTTTCCTCTTCTCTTACTTCTTTCTTCTTAAGTCCGGGAATAATGTCTGCTCCTCTTGAATCCCCAATTGTAAATGAGGGAGTGGGAAATCCTCCTGAGATGGCTGTACCGTCTTCTGTGGAAGATGTGGGTAATCCTGCTCCCGAAGTTATTGGGGAGATGCCTGTTGATCCTCCTACTAGTCCTGGAGTTAGGATAGTTGATGCTTTTGAGGAGCCCCGAGACAGGGCTGGGGAGACCTCTGGTAGGTTTTCCCGTAGAGAAGAGGGTGAGAGTGCTGTCACTCAGAGCCTTCTGGATGAATGGAGGGTGAAATTTAAATTTCCCACGAATGTGACCTGCAGAGTGCCAGGCCCCATGGATCGTCCCCATAATGTTGAAGCCGGGGAGATTTGTGTTTACCTTGCCTGGTTTGAAATGGGCTTGAGACTCCCATTGCCGGATTTAGTCAGGCAGTTCTTTTGTTGGTTCAAGCTCTGTCCTGCCGACCTGAATCTCAATAGCTGGCGGCAGCTTCTAGGGTTTGTGGTGTTGGGACACCTGAACAAGGTGGATGTGTCTCTGGACTTGATCCGTAGCAATATGGATCTGAAGTTCAAGCAGGCAGAGGGCCTTTTCTATATGTCCTTTGAGAAAGGGTTCCGACCCCTGACCTCTGTTCCCACTTCCAACAAGACGTGGAAGAAGTGGTACTTTTTCGTCGGAGGAGGATGGGAGCATGAAGGCTTTCAGGAAGGAGAGGCCTCGTCGTTCCCTCGTGTTACGGGTCATAGGTGTGAGGCTTATTCTTTTAGACTTTCTTTTAGCCTTGTTATGCCTTCCGAACTAATAAGCTGATATATCTTTCCTTACTTGTGTGCAGTTAAGAGTGTTTGGAAGAGGCCCGACTTTACTGAAGCACTGCGGGATCAGTACCGAGCCCTGCTTTCGACTCCTGACCGGGCTCATTCTGTCATTATAACTCCAGCAAACTTGATGGCCGCCCGTAACGTAGAGCTTAAGAAGAGGTTAATGTCGAGATGGGCTGTGCTGGATGCCCCAGTGGCGGGGGAGTCTTCCTCCCGAGCTGAGCCTGATGCCCCTCTTGAAGTAAAGAGGAGGAGGTTGATTTCTGGCTCTCCTAAGCCGGCCCCTGCCGAGGCTGAGAAGGAGGCTGAACCTGCTGTCCCTGTTTCGGCTGCTCCTTCTGCCTCTTTTGGTCCGAGCAGGAGGAGTAGGAAGGGGAAGGCACCTGCTACACTGTCCGAGCCGTTTAATGAGCCGGACTATCAGATTGCCAAGAGGGCGTTTGATCAAATATGGGCTCATGGCCCACACCGATACAGAGGGGATGACCCCTCCAAGCTGATGACTGAGATGATGAATCTCCAGATGAAGGTATCTTCTGAAGCTTTTTTCTTGACTTTTCTATTTGTCCGTTCATTCAATCTAAACCGTCTGTCTTGCTTTGCGCAGAGTATGCATAGCTTGGCTACTCTGATGGTGACCCCCATAGGCCTTGAGGAGGCCGAGAAGTTGCAGGCTGAAGTGGAACAGATGAGGGTGGAGCTTGGGACAGCCCGATCCAAAATTCAAAGCATTGAGGTGGATCTGAAAGAAGCTACCACCCACCTTACCGTGGCAGAGTCTGAGAGGGACATAAATGCTCAGAAGGTTGAGGGGCTTGAGGCGGAGTTGGTTAATCTCCGGAGTTCCTTCTATCAGAAGGTTCAGGAGGCGACTGATCATGCCCGGGCTGAGACTGAGATGATATTGAAAGATAAAGTTGACCAGATGGGTGATGAGCTGATCCTGTTTGGTTTTGAAAGCTTCCGAACTAGATTCCAGATTCAGTTCCCGGGTTTTGACGTTTCATCAATTGTTCCCCCTGAACCTGCCTCATCTCGTCCTGATCCGGATAAGACGACTGGGGCTCGTGCCCTTAACTTGGAGGAGGACGCAGGCCCTTTTGGGAAGTCTTGAGGCTCTATGGGTTTTTATTTCTTTTTTGTTTTTGCTATTTAATGTAATGGGCGTATACTTCCGATCAATAAAATTAATTTTCCTTCAAATTCTTCTTGTGTTCTTCCCTTCTGTGTAAGTGTGGCTGCTTTGGGCCTTTTGTATGCTAGATCAACTGTTCAGCAGTCAATAGTCACTTTTCCGAGCTTCGATACTTGTTACTGAATGAGGGATGTAGATTAATTTCAACTGTCTCATTATAATAAGACAAGAAAGTAAATATAATCAGATAGACAGAGCCTGATACAGTGGGAGTAGACTCCTGTAGATCTCTTAAGGTAGACTGCTCTGAATCAAGAGTTTGTGAAGATAACCAGGCAGCTTTGTGCTTGTCGTTATAATGCTTGGTATGCCGAGTACTCAAGATTGGGATATCCCCGAGCTGTTTGGGTTTTGTCATATGATTTGGCCTGTCATAGAATAGTTAAGACTGGAAGATCTGAATCTTGAATAGGGGGTCTGTACAATTAGACTTTGTTCCCCTTTCTGCCAATTCGGGAGCTTCAGTGTCGGACTGTGGTCTCTGTTTTAGAGAGTTCTGTACCCTGCCTCTTGGTATATCGAAGAGGCATATTTAATGCACTGTTCATTTATTCAATTGCCGTTTGGGATTTCGAGGCCACTCTCTTTTTCACCGTTGTGACGGTTCAGTTGGGTGGCTTTTGGACTTCAAGGGTCTATATAAATGGAAACGAGGGCACACAGTTGTGCTCAACCTTTTGATTTCAAATTGTCCCCTTGTGAGAGAGACTTCATATGCTGCCGGAGTTTTATCACTCGTCCGGAGATGATGGGCGATTTCTTGCCTGAGTTAGGAACGATTAAACTGTGGCCGAGAGTTAACCTTCCCCTCTTTTCAGTCTCCAAGGAAGGATTGAAGGAGGTACAAGTCTTCTTGTTTCATCTGGAATCCGGTCGAGATTCCTCCGATTGGTGGTGGCCCTTCCTTGATTCAACCGAGGCTTGGAGCGTCGGTGATGTAGACGCAAGTGGGGTGCCTCCTCTTCTTCATGCCTTGTCTTAATTTGGCTGGGGTGAAATAGACGGTGTGAAGAAGAAGATTGAAGGTCCCCTGAGACCCAGAGCCCTCATCATCCGTTGGTCGTGAGACCAGTGATAGTGATGATGAAATGGCCTGGTCATTTCTTGATGCAGACTGGGGTTCAGGGCCCCTTCATTTCAAATGGAACCGGTGGCGGCGGTAATGGAAGTTGTGGTTCCTGTGCCCTTTTATCATCCCGTGAAGGGAAGCCCCTATATTGAGAATTGTATCTTCTTGTAATCGCTTCTGTAATAGATTCTGTAATGGCTTCTGTAATAGATTCTGTAATGGCTTCTGTAATAGATTCTGTAATGGCTTCTGTAGTAGCTTCTGTAGTGATGTAAATCTTATAAATAAAATTGAGTCTTTTTTTCTCAGATCTGATGTCTTCTGTATTCAAATGTGCTTTTCTGTAGTTAAAACACTTCCTTGTACATTTCTGAATGTTCTTGAGAATAAAGGAACTTAGAAAAATGCTTGAATCTAAGTACTTTGCTCCGGATCGGTACCATAATACTTGTTGCTTGTTTGACAGATAAGCCAAATAATATAAATATCAAATCTGATATGTCCCGATCTAGGAAACTTTAGTTTGTAGATGTTCGGAACTTCTGTCTTTGGATGGACTGGATCATAGAGTTTGCTAGTCGAAGACGGACCAGGCTCGGAAGGCCTGGGCATTAGGGTGGTCCAGGCTCTGGAGGCCTGTATATTTTTAAAAAATAGACCAAGTATATAAGATCTGTATACCGTGGACCGGGCTCCGAAGGCCTGTGCATTATAGATAGACCAAGTGTTGAAACTTGTATATTTATGGACCAGGCTCTGGAGGCCTGTGCATTGATAGATGGACCAAGTACGAAGACTTGTACATTTATGGACCAGGCTCTGGAAGCCTGTGCATTAATAGATGGACCAGGCTCTGAAGGCCTGTGCATTAATAGATGGACCAAGTCCTAAGACTTGTGCATTAATAGATGGACCGAGTAAAAGCTCGTACATTATGGACCAGGCTCTGGAGGCCTGTGCATTAATAGATGGACCGAGTAAAAAACTCGTACATTATGGACTAGGCTCTGGAGGCCTGTGCATTAATAGATGGACCGAGTAAAAAACTCGTACATTATGGACCAGGCTCTGGAGGCCTGTGCATTAATAGATGGACCAAGTCCTAAGACTTGTGCATTAATAGATGGACTGAGTAAAAGGTCGTACATTATGGACCAGGCTCTGGAGGCCTGTGCATTAATAAATGGACCGAGTAAAAAACTCCTACATTATGGACTAGGCTCTGGAGGCCTGTGCATTAGTAGATGAACATTCTATGGAAGTAAAAGAAATAACTCTACTGATAATACTTTCGTAAGTGTTCAACGTTCCATGGCCTAGGAACAGGCTTCCCAGTCATGTCTTCAAGCCAGTAGGTGGTAGGTCGAACGACCTTTGTTACTTTATAGGGGCCTTCCTAGTTTGGTGACAACTTTCCCATGGTGGGATCCTTGGTGTTTTGAAAGACTCTTCTTAAGACGAAGTCTCCAACTTGAAAGTTGACTGTCTTGAGTCCTACCTTGGATTTGTTGACCATTCTTTGTTGATAAGCTTCCATCCTGATGCTGGCCTGATCCCTTCTTTCTTCGAGCAAATCCAAGTTTTCCATCAGCTGCTGATCATTGGATTCTTGCTCAAAGGCCTCAGTCCTCAGGGTTGGCATACCGATCTCAACCGAAATTACTGCTTCTGTTCCATATGCTAGTGAGAAGGGAGTTTCAGAGGTGGGAGTTCTTCTGGTTGTTCTGTAGGCCCAAAGAACTCTAGGGAGTTCTTCTGCCCACTTCCCTTTGGCTTGTTCCAACCTTTTCTTTAACCCATCAAGGATCGTTCGGTTGGTGACCTCTGCTTGCCCATTTGCTTGCGGATGGCCTGGGGAGGCAAAGTGCTGCCTGATGTTGAGATTTTCGCAAAATGCCTTGAAGCCTTTACCAGTGAATTGAGTCCCATTATCTGAGATAATTACACGTGGTATGCCAAACCTGCACACAATGTTCTTCCAGGTGAAGCTTTCGACTTCCTTTTCTGTGATATGTGTTAAAGGCTCGGCTTCGGCCCATTTAGAGAAATAGTCGATGGCCACCAAGAGATACTTCCTGTTTGGAGGTGCCCGTGGTAATGGGCCCACAATGTCCATTCCCCATTGAGCAAAGGGCCAAGGACTAGGAATCGGGATAAGCTCGTCCCGAGGTTGATGTTGGTACGGGGCAAATCTCTGGCATTTGTCGCACTTCCGAACATATTCCTTAGCCTGTTTCAACATACCGGGCCAGTAGTAGCCCTGCGATAGAGCTCGGTGGGCTATAGTTCTGCCCCCATTATGGTTCCTGCAAATTCCCTTATGTATTTCAGCCAAGACATACTGTGAATCGTCTGGAGCTAAGCATTTTAACAGAGGTTGAGAATACGACCTTCTGTAAAGCTTGTTGTTCAGGATCAGGTACTGAGCCGCTCTGATTCGGATTCTCCTGGCTTTGTTTTTGTCCTCTGGGAGGAGCCTGGATTTTAGATACTAGAGGATTGGGGTCATTCAGTTCTGGGGCTGTTCATCAATTGGAGCAACTCGTGCTTCCTCAATGCTGGATCCTGGATGAAAGGAGATTTTAATTGTGGAGTCTGCTTCAGTCTTGAGGCAGGAGGCCATGTTAGCCAGAGCATTTGCTCTGGAATTCTGGCTTCTCTCAATTTTCTGGATAGTAAATGTCTGGAAGGAGTGCTTTAAGTGGTTTACCAGTTCGGAGTATCGGAGCATCCTATCATCTTTAATGGCAAATTCTCCCAAGACTTGGCTCACTACCAGTTGGGAGTCAGAGAAGACATCGAGGTTCTGAGCCTCACATTCCAAGGCGAGCTTCATACCCAAGATTAGGGCTTCATATTCGGCTTCATTATTAGAAGCTTTGAATCCCAGACTGACTGCTTTTTCTGATGTGAGCCCGTTAGGGGACTGTAGTACCAGGCCTTCCCCTGATCCTTGATCGGTTGACGATCCATCAATGTACAGCAGCCAGGTTCCCGAAGTTTCGGTGACTTGTGCTTTGTTCTGAAGTGCCGGGGTGAACTCGGCTACGAAGTCAGCTAAGGCCTACCTTTGATGGAGTTTCGGAGTACATAGGCTATGTCGAACTCCCCTAACTCCACAGACCACTTTACCAATCTTCCCGATACTTCAGGTTTCCTCAGAATTGACTTCAGAGGGTAGGCAGTTGGGATCTCGATCGGATGGGCCTGGAAATAAGGTTGAAGCTTTTGAGTTGATATGACCAAGGCATAGGCCAGTTTCTCTACCTCTGGGTATCTTTTCTCTGTGTCAAGTAGTGCCCTACTGACGTAGAATATAGGCCTCTGTACTCCTCTGTCCTGTCTGATCAATGCGGAACTGACCGCGTTTTCGGAGACTGCAAGGTACAGGAGTAACTTTTCTCCTTGTACTGGTTTTGACAGGAGCTCTGGAGAGGCTAGATACTCCTTTAGTTCTTGAAAGGACTGCTCGCATTCTTCTGTCCACTGCAAAGTCTTGCTGCCCTTCAGAGCTTTGAAGAAAGGTAGGCAGCGATCGGTGGATTTGGATATAAACCTGCTTAGTGCGGCAATTCTGCCATTCAGTGCCTGAATTTCCTTTCTGGTTTTTGGTAACTTCAGTCCAATCAGGGCTTGGATCTGAGTGGGATCTGCTTCGATACCTCTTTGAGAGACGATGTACCCCAAGAATTTTCCCTTCGTAACTCTGAAGGTACATTTCGAGGGGTTGAGCTTCATCCTGTGTTGTCTGAGGATATCGAAGGTCTGGGCCAAGTGCTGGAGGTGGCTGCCTTTCTGAAGGCTCTTTACCAGCATGTCGTCGATGTATACCTCCATGGTGCTGCCGAGCAGTGGGCTGAACATCTTGTTCACCAACCGCTGATAAGTGGCTCCAGCATTCTTCAAACCGAAAGGCATCACTCTGTAGCAATAGAGTCCTCTTTCGGTTATGAAGGTAGTCTTCTCTTGATCTGGAGGGTACATCTGGATCTGGTTGTACACAGAGTATGCATCCATGAAACTCATAAGCTCGTGCCCTGCAGTGGCATCAGCCAGTTGATCTATTCTTGGCAGTGGAAAGCTGTCCTTGGGACATGCCTTGTTGAGATTTGGATAGTCAACGCAGACTCTCCACTTGCCGTTTTTCTTCTTGACGAGCACGGTGTTGGCTAGCCACTCGGGATAGAACACTTCCCGTATCATCCTGGAGTCCAGCAGCCTTTGGACTTCGTCGTTTATAATCCGATGCCGTTCAGGAGCAATCGGCCTTCTTTTCTGCCTGACTGGCGGGTGATCTGGATCCACCATCAGTCTGTGAGTTATAAGATCAGGATCTATTCCTTCCATGTCCCCGGTCTCCCAAGCGAAGATAGAGAGGTTGTCTTTCAAGAACCTGACTATCTTTTTTTGCTCGGTGTGTGTTAGGTCTGGGCCAATGTACAAGTAACGCCCCTCTGCTTCTGAACTGACCAGTACTTTAATAGGCTCGCCAACAGGTTTGGCTCGGCTGTCGCGTCCCCTTGGGCTTAGGGGTTCTTCAATGCCGGATGGGCAATCCTCCACCTCGGGAGAGTGAGTGAATACTGGATCTGCACAATCCCGAGTGTGCTGTAATTGCTATTTGGGAGCCTTCTCTTTAAGGGCAATAGCGTGGCACTCCCGGGAGGTTGGCTGGCATCCTCTGACAGAGTGCACGCTCTGGTTGTGGACGTACTTCAGACACTGATGGAGGGTCGAGGTGACCGCCCCTATCTGATGTAACCAAGGTCTCCCGATTATGACGTTATGAGGAGACTTCATGTTCAACACCATATACTCCGAGATGGTGGTCTTCTGCCCTTCACCTTCTCCTACAGTGGTAGGAAGGTCGACTCTCCCCAAAGGGGTGCTGAGGTTGCCATCAAAAGCTGTCATCACGGCAGTGGTGGGCTTGACGTTGTCCTGGTCTATCCCCATCTGCTTAAGCGGTTCATAGAACAGTATGTTGACAGAGCTCCCAGTATCAACCAGGACTCTTCTGGTCTCGAAGTTGGCGATTCTGAGGGTGATAACAAGGGCATCACTGTGAGGGCAGTGTACCCCTGCTAGATCTTGCTCGGTGAATTGGATCTCCGGTGCTGGCTTCAACGTTGGAGATCTGTAGTACGTTTGGGGCGGCTCTGGCCTCCCGAGCGTATCTCTTTCTTGCCCTGTTGGACATCCCTGTGACAGGGGAGTCAGCATGGAGGACGTAGATGACGTGATTGTTCTGCCTCTGGGGCTCATTACGTCCCTCCCTCTGCTTCTGCCTCTGTTCGGGCCTCTGGTCGGGCCGTTGCTGAGGCTTGTCTTCTTGGGGGTTTTGCCTTCCGTTCTGCTTGACGAACTCCCGAAGACACCCCTTCTTTATGAGCTGCTTTATCTCATATCGGAGGGTCCTGCAAGTTTTAGTTGTATGTCCATGATCTTTATGAAAATTACAATACTTACTTTGGTCCAGCAGGCTGGGATCTCCCTTGATTGGTTCCGACCACCTCAGGTTCTCCCGATCTCGGATCTGCCGGAGTACCTAGTTCGGTGTGGTGTTTAGAGGAGTGAAGTTGGTAAACTCCCTCGGTCCGGAGTTGTATACAGCTCTGGGTGCTGTTCTCTTCTCTGGGCTCCTGGCCCTCTTTTTGTTGGAGTCTCTTCTGTGATCCTCTTTCTTGTGGTCCTCCCGCTTTGGATTGTCCCTCTGGGTCTGATCTCTGCCCTTCTGGGACGTGTGGTTGGCTTCTTCCAGGTTGATGTATTTTCTGGCCCGATCCATTAATGCTGCCATATCGGCAGGAGGGCTTTTTGTCAAGGAATCTCTGAACCCACCTTGGGCAAGCCCGGCAGTCAGGGCTGCTACAAGGAATTTCGGGCTGCAGTCAGTGATCTCTGTGAGCTCGATGTTGAAGCGCGCAATGTAGGCTCTGAGGGATTCCTCCCTGGTTTGCTTGACCTTTAGCAGGAATTCTGGCCCCCTTCTGAGCCTTCTGCTAGGTCATAAACCTGTCCAAGAACTGTCTACCGAGCTCGTAGAAGCTGGTAACAGAGTTCGGGGGGAGGTTGTGGAACCACTTCAGAGCAGTTCCCTTCAAGCTGGTGATGAACGTTCGGCACATGAAAGCATCAGAGGCTCCGTGAAGGGCCATCGTATGCTGGTAATGAGAGAGGTGATCTCCTGGATCTCCAGATCCATCGTACAAGGTGAATTTGGGCACCATGAATTTTCTGGGCCTCTCTTCTGACATGATGGTGTGAGTAAATGGGGTGGCTAGCCTTCCAAGCAGCCTGGCCAGTTCGTCTTGTTCTGGAGGGTTCTGAGTTTCTCTCAAGGTAACTGTCCGGTCCATTGACTCGGCAATTTCCTCTACCCTCCGCGGGTCTTTGAGTCTAACATCTTGTGAACCCTGCCTGACAGCCTCGGCTTTAGGGTAGTAGGGTTGATTACGCCCTTCGGACGGAGGAGGATTCCGAACCAGAGGGTTTGGTGCTGCATGAGGAGGCTCCTGCGGTGCCGGGTGTGCTCTCAAGGCCCTTGGAGTTGGGGCTCGAGTAGTACTCCGGTAATGGATGTCGGGGACGAAGGTGGATGTTCCCCAGCCAGGGACTGTTGATGGCTGGGGATCTTGGCCAGCGCGAGGAACGCCTGAGGGGTGCCCAGGCTGGTTAGTTGGAGCCTGCGCATGAAGTTCTTCGTTCTCTGTAGCAATAGGAGGTTGCGTTCCTGCAACGAAGTTGACCGGCGGGCTAGGAGAACCCGCCGCTTGGTTCTGCGTAAGTGTCGCCAGTGTTCTGGTGATGGTAAGCAACTGCTCCTGCACCAGTTCATTGTGTCATTTTATTGCTTCGATCTCTTGTCGCATAGGATTGGCCGCTAGCCCCCTTGTGCGGGGAGCAGGCGGCTGACGTTGAGCGTTTTGCGAATTCTGAGTATTCTGTCGTGGTCGGAGATTTGGTGCCATGGTTTACCGGTAGGGAAATAGATGAGTTTTATGAGTAGAGCACTTTAGAGATTAGTCGGTTCCCACAGACGGCGCCAAACTGATGCTGCACTTTTCGGCTCGCAATAAGTATGGACTCCGTGACCTGTAGAACACTCAGAAAGATGATCAGAGGACCACCGGATTGGCTCCGACGGTAGCCGCTCTGATGCTTAAGTAAGTAAAGAAATTGAAAGACTGTATTGAAAGCCAAAGAATGAGCATATCAAATAAGGCGTACCTTTAGGGTTTTAATTTATAAGCCGTGACTTTCCTAAGTTGATTAGGATTCGAAGCCATGAATATAGGGATTTGATCACCGGAGATTGCAGTTACCTTGCATAGAGATAACCATAGATGCCATGAATATAGGGATTTGATTACCGGAGATTGCAGCTACCTTGCATAGAGATAACCATAGATGGCAGTTTCCTTGTTGAAGACCGCTTCCTTATTCCCTGCTCGGCATCTGCTAAGGCGGTGACGAGTTCTGGAGTGTTGGTCTGGACCTTGTTGATCTGTTCTGGATATATATATATATATATATATATATATGTTCGGTCACTTCCGACCTTATACGATGATCTGGGTGCTTGAGCTTTTAGTCATTGGCTGAGTGAGAATCATGTCAGCTGAGCATAGGTCGGATTGTGGTTACACGTGTCAAGTGTTGATTGGCCTGTTCTTTTATGGTATACCAGTTAGTAATTGTTTCGCAGCACTAGTAATTAACAGCATGAATGAGTTATTGTCTGAGTCAAGCTAGGAACAAAGTTGCTTTCGCTGTTTTGGCATGTGTGGTGATGGACGGTTGATCGTTGAATCTGAGAAATTAATGAATGACCCGAAATCATTGTTAAATATATAAAAGTTAATATTTTTTTGTTTTTTAAAAATACAACATATTATAAATTTTAATTAAACAGAATCAATGTCATTTCTCATTGAATATTGATTTTTTTGGTAGGTTGTCAAGGCCATTACTATGCCATAGAGAATGATGATGGCGATTCAAAAAGGGGGTCGTTTGGTTGCCTCCTTGAATTTCAATGCTCCCTCTGTATCTGTACGTAGCAGCTGAATTGTGGTACCTAATTACTCTTGTATTCTATTTGATTCTAAAAAAATTGAAAGGCATCAAAGAAGTCAAAATTTCAAAAGTTGGTTTTGGTTACATTCCACTCAATTCTGGCGTGTGGGTTTCAACTAGTCTTTATCATCAAACACTTCTCCCTGTTTGCTTTTTATGGGTTGTTTCACAGTTTTGAACTCTGATTTTTTGACTTTGACCTTCCCTCAATCAACTTTGTGTATGTGTGTCATTAAATCAACCGTTGGATAATTCTGTTTCTTGTCAATTTTTATATTGATGCTTCATTTACTCGATTAAAGAACTTTTCTCCATTGACGGTGAACGGCCACATTGACATCTAATGAATTTGAATTTTGTACCAAATTAATGCTATTTTAATTCATGATCACATCACATGGGAGGTTTGGCTTTTGTTGACCACTAAACAAAATAATTTTTTGACAATATATTATATTAATAATATACAAAATTTATCATTGACAATATTAAAATTTTAACAACAAAAATGTTATATAATTAAAATGCTCTTATATATTACATTGACATTTTCTCTTTTTTCAAAAATAACTTGAGAGGTTATTATAATCATAAGATATCAGAGGATGTTAACGTTTTTATTCATAAGAATAAAATAGTAAATTAATTTTTTTTGTCATTGTGTCCACGTTTTTATGCATGTCATTTCTTTTTAACAATTCTAATAAAAATAATTAATGTAATATCAAAAATTACGTTTTGTAATTATCAGATGTTGAATGAATTTCAATATTTTCTCCTTGACCATAAAGTCAAAGATTATGTTCATATTGCCGGAGAGGGGGATGAGCCAGCACGCCAATATATCTATTTACATATACACATGCTTTTGACTCTAAACCTGGAGGTATATTTGGAGAACGGTGATATACTTATGTCTCAGAATATTATTAAATGAATCGAATTCAAATATATTTTCTAAATCTGATACTTTGTTAAAGTCAACATTGACAAATTAAACAGAGCACCACTTTGTCAAATCAATTGCGTCCATGTCTGCAGGAGTACGACAATACTGAGAGTATAATGTGATTAGGGAGGAAAGAACATTTTACATAAATATGTGTATACAAATATTTAATCTCAAACTCGAGTCGTGTTTGGAAAATAAAAACTTTTTCATCTCAGATGACATCAATTTTAAGAGTACACAATATTACTTATAAAGATTTCAAATGGGCGGTCCGGTCCATTCGTGTCAATGGATTGTGCCGAATTGTGTAGTAATTGGATCATGCAGTTTTAGAAATCATTAATCTTAGTCCGGCCTGTTAGCCCGGCCTGTGACGTTTCGTGGCATGTTAGACTGCCTTGCGGGCTTTTCAATTTTTTTTCACTCATATATTTTTTTGTTTATAATGACTAATAATGACCTGTGATTTTTTAAATTTTTTGTTATTTTAATTACATAATATTACTATTTTTTACTTTATTATTTGTTAATTTAATATTATTATTGATATACCATAAAAGAGCAGGCCAATCAGCACTTGACACGTATGACTATGAATCCAACTCACGCTCGGCTAACTCAGCTCACACTCAGCCAATGGCTAAGCGCTCGAACATTCAGAGCAGGATAAAAGGTCGAAAGTGGCCAAGCATATGCCTCCAGAGCACATATATATCCGGATAAGGATCTCAGAGTTAATCACAAGATCCAGACCAACACTCCAGACCTCGTCACCGCCTTAGCAGTTGCCGAGCAGGGAATAAGGAACCAATCTTCAACACGGAGACAGTCCTCAACATGGAAACAGTCTTCAACAACGAAACTACCATCTATGATTATCTCTATGCAATACTCCACAAGGTAACTGCAATCTCCGATGATCAAATCCCTACATTCATGGCTCCGAATCCTAATCAACTTACGAAGGCCACGGTTTATAAATTAAACCCTAAAGGTACGCTTTATTTTCATGCTCATTCTTTGGCTTTCAATACAGTTTTTCAATTCCATTTACTTACTTAAGCATCGGAGCGGCTACCGCCGGAGCCAATCCGGTGGTCCTCTGATCATCTTTCTGAGTGTTCTACAAGTCACGGAGCCCATACTTATTACGAGTCAAAAAGTGCAGCATCAGTTTGGCGCCGTCTGTGGGAATGACTAATCTCCAAGTGCTCTATTCACAAACTCATCTCTTTCCTCACTGGAAAACTATAGCCCCAAATCTCCGACCGCGACAGAATACTCAGATTTCGCAAAGCTCTCAACGTCGGCCGCCTGCTCCACGAGCAAGGGGGCCAACGGTTGATCCCATGCGATAAGAGATCGAATCGATCAAACGACATAATGAACTGGTGCAGGAACAGTTGCTTGCCATTACTAAAACGCTGGCAACGCTCACACAGAACCAAGGGACGAACCTTCCTAACCCACCGGTCAACATTGCTGCGGGAACTCAATCCCCTGTTACCATGGAGAATGAAGAGCCTCATGAGTAGGCTCCAAATAACCAGCCCGGGCATCCCCAGGGTGTCGCCCGCGTTGGCAGAGATCCACAGCTGTCGGTAGCTCCAGGTTGGGAAACATCAGCCTTCGTCCCTGACGTCCATTAACAGAGCACTACTCGAGCCTTAACTCCAAGGGCTTCGGGAGCACATCTGGCACCACAGGAGCCTCATCCCCATGCAGCACCAATCCCTCCGGTTCGTAACCCTCCTCCGTCCGAGGGACGTACTCAACCCTACTACCCTGAAGCCGAAGCTGTCAGGCAGGGTTCACAAGATGTCAGACTCAGAGACCCGCGGAGGGTAGAGGAAATTGCCGAGTCTATGGACCGAACAATTGCTTTGAGAGGACCTCAGAACCCTCCAGAGCAAGACGAGTTGGCCAGGCTGCTCGGAAGACTGGCCACCCCATTCACTCACGCCATCATGTCAGAAGAAAGGCCCAGAAAGTTCATGGTGCCAAAGTTCACCCTGTACGATGGGTCTGGAGACCCAGGAGATCATCTCTCGCATTACCAGCATACAATGGCCCTCCACGGGGCCTCTAATGCTTTTATGTGCCGAACTTTCATCACCAACTTGAAGGGAACTGCTCTGAAATGGTTCCACAACCTCCCTCCGAACTCAATTACCAGCTTCTATGAGCTCGGTAGACAATTCTTGGACAGGTTTATGACCAGCAGAAGGCTCAGAAGGGGACTAGAGTTCCTGTTAAATGTCAAGCAGACTAAAGAGGAGTCCCTCAGAGCCTACATTGCGCACTTCAATGCCGAACTCACTGAGATCACTGACTGCAGCCCAAAATTCCTTGTAGCTGCCTTAATTGCTGGGCTTGCCCACGGTGGCTTCAGAGACTCCTTGACAAAGAGCCCTCCTAGCCGACATGGCGGCACTAATGGATCGGGCTAGGAAATACATCAACCTAGAAGAAGCCAACTGCACATCCCAGAAGGGCAAAGACCAGACCCAGAGGGATAATCCAAAGAGGGAGGATCACAAGAAGGAGGACCACAGAAGAGACTCTAGCAAGAAGAGGGCCAGGAGCCCAGAGAAAAGAATAGCACCCAGAGTTGTGTACAATTCCGGACCAAGGGAGTTCACTAACTTCACTCCTTTGAACACTACACCAAACCAGGTACTCCGGCAGATTCGAGATCAGGAGAACCTGAGGTGGCCGGAACCAATCAAAAGAGATCCCAGTCTTCGGGACCAAAGTAAGTATTGTAATTTCTATAAAGATCATGGACATACGACTAACTCCTGCAGGACCCTCCGGTACGCGATAGAGCAGCTTATAAAGAAGGGGCGTCTTCGGGAGTTCGTCAAGCAAGACGGAAGGCAGAACCCCCAAGAAGAAAAGCCTCAACAGCGGCCAGACCAGAGGCCCGAGTAGAGGCAGGAGTAGAGGGAAGGACGAAACGAGCCTCAGAGGCAGAACAACCATGTCATCTACGTCCTCCATGCTGACTCCCCTATCATAGGAATGTCCAACAAGGCAAGAAAGAGGTATGCTCGGGAGGCCAGAGCTGCCTCGAACGTATTACAGATCTCTAACGTGGAAAAGAGGCTCAAGCCAGCACCGGAGATCCAATTCACTGAACAAGATCTGTAATACCCCGATCCAAAAATATTGGGTCATAGGGCACGCAATTCGAGGGGATGAAGAATTAGTGTAAATGATATACACTTAAGGGAAATAATTGATTGATTTAATTTAATTAATTAATTAGTTTATGAAGTTGATTTTTAATTAAATAAATAGAAAATAGGTACCAAGTGATCAAACATGTATAGCCATTTGTGCATGATTATATAGATATATACATGTATATATATATATATATATATACTTGAAATACATTAATAAATAAATAAATA
Organism: Nyssa sinensis; assembly: GCA_008638375.1. Lineage (NCBI taxonomy): Eukaryota > Viridiplantae > Streptophyta > Magnoliopsida > Cornales > Nyssaceae > Nyssa > Nyssa sinensis. The sequence goes on from CM018032.1 coordinate 23,977,958, forward strand.
AATAAATAAATAAATGAATAAATATATATATATATATATATATGTATATATATATATGCATATATATATATATATATGGTAAAAGAATGAATAGTGCAGTGTGTGTGTATATGTGAACCGTGTGTGTGTATTATGTTATATATATATATGTATATTTTTTTTTAAATAAGTAGGTGGGGGACAAGGAAGTATGGTAGGAAGTGAGGTGAGGTAAGGCCAAAATCAGAAAAGGTATGGGAGGTATGGTTGTGATTGTGATGAGGTAAGGGAGAGAGAAATGAGGGGCCAAGTGTTGGTATATATATGAATATATATATATATATATATATATATCATGCACTAAGCATACGGTTGAGGAAGAAACAGAGACTGGAAGAAGTCCTGATGCTCAAAGTTGAAGTTCTGAAGATAGGAAAGGGAGGAAAATAAGGAGAAAAAGGAAGGTGGATCATCTCTTGAAGGTAAACCCACAAATCTCATATGTTTCTCTCTCTAAGAATTTAGGCATGTATAAACTGTTTTAAGCTTATTTAGACATGCATGAGGTCATTTTGATATCCTAACACTATCAGAATTTAACTAAAGGGGCCAAAAATGGCTTGACAAGCCTAAGCCACGAAAGACCACCATGGATGAACCATGGATGGAACAGGTCTGAAATGATCGACACCAAATCTGGTTTTGATCATCAAGACCTCAACTAGACTCCACAAATATCCCAAAAACCTATAACTGCAATCAAAACTCAAAAGAATCGAAGCCCAAATATCGAGTTATAGGTTCGGGTCCCAAAAACGAATCTCAAAAATATGAGATTAAATCTACTTCTATGAATGAAAAATGAAGCCCCATGAAGAGGGGATCACAACAGACAAAACCTTGTTGAAATTGGCTCATAAATGAGCATTTACGAGCAGATTTTTGGTTTGAATTATCAAACCCAAAAACGAACGTATGAACAAGTTTTGAACATCCAAATGAATGTCGAACTAGTTGGTTATGTTCTAGGAACAATCTAAGACGAAAACAGCAGAGATTTGATGAACTAGAACCCACGAAATTGAAGAAATAATGACTGAAAATAATTAGGGTTTTGAGTGAACAGTGTCGGCTTCGATAGGGAAGACGACACTGTTCGGGTCGGGTCGGTCTACGGGTCGGTTACGGGTCCGGGTCAAATCCGGTTATGGTCTATTTAAACGGTGACGTTTAGAGGTTTAAAAATTTTTAAATTTTAACCATTAGGGCTGACGTCATCATGACGTCAGCATTACATGGCAAACCGGTTAAACCAGTTGGTTTGTAGGTGAACCGGACCGGTTCACTTGGATTTGGACCGAACCCACTGGTTCTTTAATTTAATTAAAAACCAAATAAACCAAACCTTTTCTTAATTACGGTTTGACCCCAGAATTCCTGAAAATTTACTGTGACCCAAGTTTTAGAAAATTTATGCAATTATGCCCCTGGAAAAAATTAAATAATTAATTTAATTATTTAATAAATGAAAGAAAATTACTATTATGCCCTTAGGTCATTAATAGGGCAAATAAAGTCCAAATCAGACATATGAATAGTGAATTCTTACTATTTTGGGCATTCTGAAGTTAATGGCGGAGTCCGTTTTGTGAGACGGAGTCCCGAAAAATAAAGACACGCAAAGGGATAAATGACCAAAATACCTCTTGACCAAAAATTAACAAGTTATTAGTGTATTCTTACTATCTCGGACCTTCTGAGTCCAATGGTGAGGTCCACGACATGAGACAGGGTCTCGAAAAATAAAAATACGTAAAGGGGTAAAATGACCAAAATACCCCTAGTACCCTTAAAGCCAAAATGAAACCGGAGAAGGTCTAAATTAACTTTCTTTGACATCCCGGACTCAATAATGGAGTCCAAATTACGAAACAAAGTACGAAAAATGTGAAACGTAAAACTGATAAATGACCATTTTACCCTTTTACATATAAAAGTCCAAATTAAAATCTTGGAAAGCCTAAACTGACTTTCTTCGACACTCCAGACTCAATGGTAGAGTCTATTCGACCAAAAGAAATGTTTAAAATAAAAAGACATAAAATTTGATGAATAGCATCTGTCCAATGGCTATGAATTGAAATATTGCCAAAGAACTAAACTGAGGCAAGTACGAGAAATGAAATACGAAAAGACACGACACGTAAACATGTCAAATAAATAACTTTAATTTAAAGTTAATGAAGCTACCAGAAGAGTATAAATTGAAATGAATTAAATTTCTAACACGTTAAATTGTGTCATAGGTTAAGAATACGAGTTAAGTTAAGTACATATGAATTATGAGATCATTTTAGGATCTAATACGATTTAAGCATAAGTTAGGGAATATCGAGATGATATTACAATGAATGTGAAGTTGATGAGACTGTTTATGAATTGTTCTTTGGAATTACGAAGGAAGTGGGAAGCACATTAGTAGCACTAAACCTAAGGACCAAGGTGAGTAATCTTACATTTGAAGTGGAGGCTTTAACTCCACGGATTTCAACGGATGTTTTTAAGTTCAAGATATTTACAGCATTGATATATCAAATTTAGTATTCATGATTTCTGTTTTCTTAAATATTCTGCCATGACATGCTTCACGATTAATTACATATTTATATCCGTAAATGTTTCCTTTTCAAAATAGTTAGCATGTCTGATTTCCTCAAATGTTCTGAATTTGATTACTGCAAGTATTGAAGCATCACTACAAAACTTATACGTCACATGTTTTAAATACTCATAAAAGGCTTTTATATAAAAGTCATATGACAAACGTTTTGCAAGATAAATAATAAGCACATAGGTAGTGTTGTGAGTTGTACGGAACTCAACGGACCTATCATGTGCATCATCACATAGGTAGTGAGTAGGGTCGTACTGAACCCCGCGGATCTATCATGTGAAATGCCCGGTAGCAGGATCTAATCCCCCAGGCAAATGAGATATCTCCACGTATACGTAAAATGGGAGTCTGGTACGAAACAGATTCCACCTAATTAGAGAGAAAATATGACAAACGATTTAGGAAATGGAAGCAGGCTTTTCCCCCATTTTCACTATGCATGTTAACCTGATTTTAAGTTACATGTTCTGAAACACATATGCCTTTTTATGGAAATATATGTTCTAGCTTGAATACCTTGAATGTTTCAAAGCTACATATTTTAAGAATGCATGTTCTCTATGTTCAAGTATACGACCAATTGGTAGTTGAGTATTTTATAAACTCTCATGTACGAAACCTCTACCAATTGAAAACCCATGACAGATGTAGGAATTACTCATTGGGCTTTTCGAAGCTCACCCCATTCCCCAACATTTTTCAGGTGATGATCAAGGTTGGACACTTGCTCAATATGGGGAGCAATGATTGGTAGCTCTAGTAGGATCTGGAGTTATTTTGGAACTTTAGGACCCTTCATTAGTTAAACTTTTGTAGTTGAAACTTTTGGACAATTATGTACTTAAGCCCGAGGGGCACTTGGATATGTACTATGTAAAAATCTTTAGTTAATATTATTATGCTCTGATTATTATATTTATGTGTACCGCTATGAAGAGTGGCAATATTAGGCGGATATGCGACAGATGTTTATTTTTAAAAGAAAAGAAAAGAAAAAAGTTTTTCACGCTTCCGCAACCACAGGTCGCATCGCTGTCTGATATTGTTGCTTATGTATGAGCCTTGTCCCGAGGCCTTCGGGTCGCGGGGCGGCGATCGCGATCCTGGTAATCCGAGTCGTGACAAGATCTAGCAGGGGTACACTGCCCTCACAGTGATGCCTTCGTCATCACTCTCAAAATTGCCAACTTCGAGATCAAGAGAGTCTTGGTCGATACTGGCAGCTCCGTCAACATACTGTTCCATGAGCCACTTAAACAGATGGGAATCGACCACGACAACATCAAGCCCACTACTGCCGTGATGGTAGCTTTTGATGGCAATCTCAGCACCCCATTGGGGAGAATCGACCTTCCTACTACTGTAGGAGAGGGTGAAGGGCAGAAGACCACCATCTCGGAGTACATGGTGTTGAATATGAAATCTCCCTACAACGTTATAATCGGGAGACCTTGGTTGCACCAGATAGGGGCGGTCACCTCGACCCTCCATTAGTGTCTAAAGTATGTCCACAACCAGAACGTACACTCCGTTAGAGGATGTCAGCCAACCTCCCGGGAGTGCCATGCTATTGCCCTCAAGGAGAAGGCCCCCAAATAGCAATTACAGTACATTCGGGATTGTGCAGATCCAGTTCTCACCCACATTCCCGAGGTGGAAGGTTGCCCCTCCAGCATTAAAGAACCCCTGAGCCCAAGGGGACGAGACAGCTGAGCCAAACCTGTTGGTGAGCCCATCAAAGTATTGGTCAGTTCAGAATCAGAGGGGCGTTACTTGTGCACACTGAGCAGGAGAACATAGTCAAGTTTCTGAAAGACAACCTCTCTATATTTGCTTGGGAGACCAGAGACATGGAGGGTATAGACCCTAGCCTCATAACTCACAAGCTGATGGTAGATCCAGATCATCCACCAGTCAGACAGAAGAGAAGACTAATTGCTCCTGAACGGCATTGGATATAAATGAAGAAGTCCAGAGGCTGCTTGAAGCCAGGATGATACGAGAGGTGTTCTATCCCGAGTGGCTAGCCAATACCATCCTGGTCAAGAAGAAAAATGGCAAGTGGAGGGTCTGTGTTGATTATACAGACCTCAATAAGGCGTGTCCCAAAGACAGCTTTCCACTGCCAAGAATAGATCAACTGGTTGACGCCACTGCGGGGCACGAGCTCATGAGCTTCATGGATGCTTACTCTGGGTACAACCAAATTCAGATGTACCCTCCAGATCAAGAGAAGACAGCCTTCATAACTGAACGAGGTCTCTACTATTACAGAGTAATGCCTTTCGGTTTAAAGAACGCTGGAGCCACTTATCAGCTATTGGTGAACAAGATGTTCAGCCCACTGCTCGGCAGTACCATAGAGGTATACATCGACGACATGCTGGTTAAAAGTCTGTAGAAAGGTAGTCACCTCCAGCACTTAGCTCAAACCTTCGATATTCTCAGACAACACAAGATGAAGCTCAACCCCTCGAAATGTACCTTCAGGGGTTACGAAAGAAAAATTCTTGGGATACATTGTCTTTCAGAGGGGTATCGAAGCGGACCCCACTCAGATCCAAGCTTTGATTGGACTGAAGTCACCAAAAACCAGAAAGGATATTCAGGCACTGAATGGCAGAATCGCTGCACTAAGCAGATTTATATCCAAATCCACTGACCTGCTGCCTACCTTTCTTCAAAGCTTTGAAGGGCAACAAGGCTTTGCAGTGGACGGAAGAATGCGAGAAAGCTTTTCAAGAACTAAAGGAGTATCTAGCCTCCCTAGAGCTTCTGTCGAAACCAGTACAGGGAGAAAAGCTACTCTTGTACCTTGCAGTCTCTAAAAACACGGTCAGCTTTGCGTTAGTCAGACAGGACAGAGGAGTACAAAGGCCCATATTCTACGTTAGTAGAGCACTACTTGACACGGAAAAAAGATATCCAGAGGTGAAGAAGCTAGCCTATGTCTTGGTCATATCAGCTCGAAAGCTCCGACCTTATTTCCAAGCCCATCCAATTGAAATCCCAACTGCCTATCCTCTGAGGTCAATACTGAGGAAACCTGAGGTATCAGGAAGATTAGTAAAGCGGTTTGTGGAGCTAAGGGAATTCGACATATCGTATGTACCCCGAAACTCCATCAAAGGGCAGGCCTTGGCTGATTTTGTTACCAAATTCACCCCGGCACTTCAAGACAAGGCACAACTCATCGAAACCTCGGGAACCTGGCTGCTATACATCGATGGATCGTCAACCGATCAAGGCTCGAGAGTAAGCCTGGTATTACAGTCCCTTGATGGGTTCACGTCAGAAAAAACAGTCAGCTTGGGTTTCAAAGCTTCCAACAATGAAGCAGAATATGAAGCTCTAATCTTAGGCATGAAGCTTGCCTTAGAATGTGAGGCTCAGAACCTCAAAATCTTCTTAGACTCCCAACTGGTGGTAAGCCAAGTCCTGGGAGAATTCGCCATTAAAGATGATAGGATGCTTCGGTACTCCGAACTGGTGAACCACTTGAAGCATTCCTTCCAGACATTCACTATCTAGAAAATTAAAAGAAGCTAGAACTGTAGAGCAGATGCTTTGGCTAACATAGCGTCCCGCTTAAAGTCTGAAGCAAACTCCACAGTAAAAATCTCCTATCAGCCAGGACCTAGCATAGAGGAAACCCAAGTTGCTCGAATTGCTGAACAACCCTAGAACTGGATGACTCCAATCCTCCAGTACCTGCAATCCGGGCTCCTCTTCGAAGACAAAAATAAATCTAGGAGAATCCGAATCAGAGCGGCTCGGTACCTGATCCTGAACAATAAGCTGTACAGAAGGTCGTATTCTCAACCTCTGTTAAAATGCTTAACTCCAGAAGAATCACGATATGTCTTGGCTGAAATACACAAGGGAATTTGCGAGAATCATAATGGGGGCAGAACTATAGCTCACCGAGCTCTGTCTCAGGGCTATTACTGGCCTAGCATGCTAAGGCAGGCTAAGAAGTATGTCCAGAAGTGCGACAAATGCCAAAGGTTTGCCCCATATCAACACCAACCTCATCACGAGCTCATCCCGATTCCAAGTCCTTGGCCCTTTGCTCAGTGGGGGATGGACATCGTGGGTCCATTACTAAAGGCACCATCGAACAGGAAGTACCTCCTGGTAGCCATTGACTACTTCTCTAAGTGGGCCGAAGCTGAACCTCTAACACATATCACAAAAAAGGAAGTTGAGAGCTTCACCAGGAAAAACATTATTTGTAGGTTCGGCATACCACGTGTGATTATATTTGACAATGGGACACAGTTCACGGGTAAAGGCTTCAAGAAATTCTGTGAAAACCTCAACATTAGGCAACACTTTGCCTCCTCAGGCCATCCATAAGCGAATGGGTAAGCAGAGGTCACCAACCGAACGATCCTTGACGGGTTAAAGAAAAGGTTGGAAAAAGCCAAAGGAAAATGGGCTGAAGAACTCCTTGAAGTTCTTTGGTCCTACAGAACAACCAGAAGAACGCCCACCTCTGAAACTCCCTTCTCACTGGCCTATGGTACAGAAGCAGTAATTCCAGTTGAGATCGGTATGCCAACCCTGAGGACTGAAGCCTTTGAGCAAGAATCCAATGATCAGCAGCTGATGGAAAACTTGGATTTGCTTGAAGAAAGAAGGGATCAAGCCAGCATCAGGATGGAAGCCTATCAACAGAGACTTGTCGACAAATCCAAGGTAGGACTCAAGACGGTCAGCTTTCAAGTCGGAGACCTTATCTTAAGAAGAGTCTTTCAAAACACCAAGGATCCCACTATGGGAAAATTTTCACCAAACTGGGAAGGCCCCTACAAAGTAACGAAGGTTGTTAGGCCTACCATCTACTGGCTAGAAGACATGACTGGGAAGCCTATTCCGAAGCCATGGAATGTGGAACATTTACGAAAGTACTATCAATAGAGATGTTTCTTTCTTTTTAAATCACTCCATAGACTGTTCGTATCTATAATGCACAGGCCTTCAGAGCCTGGTCCATAATGTACAAGTCTCAGTACTTGGTCCGTCTATAATGCACAGGCCTCCAGAGCCTGGTCCATAATGTACAAGTCTCAGTACTTGGTCCGTCTATAATGTGCAGGCCTCTAGAGCCTGGTCCATAATGTACAAGTCTCAGTATTTGGTCCATCTATAATGCACAGGCCTCTAGAGCCTGGTCCATAATGTACAAGTCTCAGTACTTGGTCCATATATAATGCACAGGCCTCTAGAGCCTGGTCCATAATGTACAAGTCTCAGTACTTGGTCCATCTATAATGCACAGGGCTCCAGAGCGTGGTCTATAATGTACAAGTCTCAGTACTTGGTCCATATATAATGCACAGGCCTCCAGAGCCTGGTCCATAATGTACAAGTCTCAGTACTTGGTCCATTTATAATGCACAGGCCTCCAGAGCCTGGTCCATAATGTACAAGTCTCAGTACTTGGTCCATCTATAATGCACAGGCTTCCAGAGCCTGGTCCATAATGTACAAGTCTCAGTACTTGGTCCATCTATAATGCACAGGCTTCCTAGAGCCTGGTCCATAATGTACAAGTCTCAGTACTTGGTCCATCTATAATGCACAGGCCTCTAGAGCCTGGTCCATAATGTACAAGTCTCAGTACTTGGTCCATCTATAATGCACAGGGCTCCAGAGCCTGGTCCATAATGTACAAGTCTCAGTACTTGGTCCATATATAATGCACAGGCCTCCAGAGCCTGGTCCATAATGTACAAGTCTCAGTACTTGGTCCATTTATAATGCACAGGCCTCCAGAGCCTGATCCATAATGTACAAGTCTCAGTACTTGGTCCATCTATAATGCACAGGCCTCTAGAGCCTGGTCCACAATGTACAAGTCTCAGTACTTGGTCCATCTATAATGCACAGGCCTCCAGAGCCTGGTCCATAATGTACAAGTCTCAGTACTTGGTCCATCTATAATGCACAGGCCTCTAGAGCCTGGTCCATAATGTACAAGTCTCAGTACTTGGTCCATCTATAATGCACAGGGCCTCCAGAGCCTGGTCCATAATGTACAAGTCTCAGTACTTGGTCCATTTATAATGCACAGGCCTCCAGAGCCTAGTCCATAATGTACAAATCTCAGTACTTGGTCTATCTTCTAATGCACAGGCCTCCAGAGCCTGGTCCACCCTAATGCACAGGCCTTCCGAGCCTGGTCCATCTTCAATAAGCAGACTCTACGATCCAGTCCATCCAAAGGTAAAAGATTCTAAGTGTCTTCAACCAAAATTCACACAAGTCTCCCAGATCTGAACACCTCAAAGCTGACACTTAGCTTATCTGGCTTATCTACCAACAAGCAACAAACAATACAAGTGCCGAATAGATTTAAAGAATATTGTTTCAAGACTTCAAGTTTTGTACAAAGTTTCTTTGATCTATTCTTGAGACATACAGAAGAGTTATTTATCAGAAGTGCACAAAAGGGTGTTCTAACTTAGAAAAGCACATTCAACGGAAAAGAACATCAAAATTGAGGAAAAAGAGATCAATTTTATTGATGATTCATAAAAGTTTACATCAGTACAAAAAAGACTGGAAATAAAACAGAGGCTACAACAAAGACATCATTACATAGGCTACTACAAAAGCTACTACATCACTACGATCTGCAACATCATGGCTTGTTGCCTCGGATGATAAAGGGGCACAGGATCCAAATTTCCATTACCACTGCCGTTGGCTCTATTTGAAGGGAAGGAACCCTGAACCCCAATCTGCATCAAGAAGCACCCAGGCCATTTCATCATCACTATCATTGATCTCAAGACCAACGGATGATGAGGGCTCTGGGTCTCAGGGGGCCTCTATTCATCTTCCTCAAAACAGTTGTCACACCCCAGCCAATTTAAGCAAGGGTCTCTGCCAAGACACGAAGAAGAGGAGGCGTCCCACCTTCGTCTTCACCACCAACGCTCCAAGCATCGGTTGAATCAAGGTGGGTCTACCACCAATCAGAAGAATTTCGACCGGATGACAAGATGGACAAGAGGACTTGTGCCTCCTTTAATCCTTCCTTGGAGACTGAATCAAGGGGAAGGTTAACTCTCGGCCACAGTTTAATCATTCCTAACTCAGACGAAGAATCGTCTATCATCTTTGGGCGAATGACAAATTTTCGACAACATCTAGAGTCTCTCTTACAAGGGAACAATTTGGGAACAAGAGGGTTGGGCGCAACCATATGCCTTCGTTTCCATATATATAGACCCTTGAAGTCCAAAAGCCACCCAACTGTACCGTCGCAACGGTTAAAAAGAGATTGGCCTCAAAATCCCAAACGACAATCGAATAAATAAACGGTGCATTAAATCTGCCTCTTTGATATACCAAGAGACAGGGTACAGAGCTCTTTGAACAAAAAACCACAGTCCAGCACTGAAGCTTCTAAATTAGTAAAGAAGAGGGGGCAAAGTCTAAATGTACAAGCCTCCTATCCGGTATACAAACCCTCTAGTCTTATCTATTTTATGACAGGCCATTCATACGACAAAGGCCAGCAGCTCTGATATATCCTGATCTTAAGGGCTCGGAAACAACAATGTCGGTCATCGTGATGATGGGCACAAGCTGCCTAGTTATTTTCACAAGTCTTTGGCTCAGAGCAGTCTACTTCAGAAACTTTGCAGAATTTACTCCTTCTCTGTGTGATACAAAATCAGTATTGGGTTCTATTTATCTGCTTATGTTTGCTTTCTTATCTTATTACGATGAGACAGTCGAAGTTGGTCTGCATTCACTATTCAATTACAAGTGTTAAAGCTCAGAAGGCAACTATCAACTAACGGACAGTTGATCTGACATGCAATGGGCTCAGAACAGCTATACTCATAGCAAATTTCACAGAAGGCAATAACACAAGAAGAATCTGAAGAAAAGTCAATTTTACTGATCAAGAAAGTACTTCATTACATCAAAAAGGACTGGCAAAAACAAAGAAAAACAAAAAGCTATAAAGCCTCAAGCCTTATCCGAAGGGCTAGGATCCTCTACCGAAAGAAGGTCGGTAGCCGCAGCCTTCTTGCTCGGATCAGCACTAGACGAGGCAGGTTCAGGAGCAACGATTGACGACACGTCAAAATCTGGGAACTTAGCTAGGAATCTAGTTCGGAAGCTCTCAAAACCAAACCGGATCAGATCATCACCCATCTGGTCAACTTCCTCTCTCAATTCCATCTCAATCTCAGTCTTGGCATGGTCGACTGCTTCCTGAACCTTCTAATCAAAGGTACTTCGGAGATCGACCAACTCCGCCTAAAGTCCTGCAACCTGCCGAGCATAGATGTCCCTTTCAGACTTTGCCACGGCAAGATTGGTGCTAGCTTCCTTCAGACTCTCCTCGGCAGCCTGAACCTTGGATTGAGCTGTCCCAAGCTCCAACCTCGCGTCGTCCAGGTCGGCCTTCAGCTTATCAGCCTCCTCGAGGCTCATGGGAGTCACCATCAGAGCAGCTAAACTGTGCATGCTCTGCACAATGCAAGACAGACAAGTTAGATTGAACAAACAAGCAAACAGACAGGACAAGAAAAGCTTCAGAGGTTACCTTCATCTGGAGATTCATCATCTCATTCATCAACTTTGCAGGGTTATCCCCCTTGTGAGGGCCCTGGGCCCATGTAATATCCCGATCCGGGATACGTCACGTATACCGAGGTAGGTCGGTTAAAACATATAACTTGAATGGTAAGATATGTATATCTTAATATTCTCATGGAAATGAATGACTGGAATGATAAGAATAAATGATCAAGGCTGGGTGACACCCGAGCATCACAGGGCATTGCATCGAAATGCGTGCATGCACGTATTTCCATGCATGCATACGTGAACATAGATACATAGCTCGATTAAAATTAGTGTATGTATACGTGATTAGAAATACCGTTATACGTATTTATATGATTATAAATACATGTATAAAAGTATGTAATTGATATGTATATATATATAACATGGTTATACATGTATTTATGTATATGTGTAATAAATAAAAAGGAAAAGAAAACAAAAAAAGGGAAAATATCAGTGTGTGCATCACTGTGTGTGTGTGTGCGCATCACTGTGTGTTTGTGTGTGTTTGGGAAACCCACCAACCGACCTTAATAAAGGTGGTGGGTGTGTATAAGTAATACATGTATATATATATATATATATGTATGGATATGAGGTACGTGGATGGAGGAGATTTAAGGGGCAATTCTCTGCAGTCAAGGATGACTTCAAGAGAGAGAGAGAGAGAGAGATAAGGTAGAGAGAGAAGAGGCGGTGAGTGTTTTGTATATACATATATGTATACGGGTTTGAGAGATGAGAGGTTAGAAAAGAAGGGAAAGGTCAGGAACTGAAGGGAAGAAGAAGAGAGAAAGATTGAAGCAGAAACAGAGAGGTTTGGGAAGGTCACAGTGGGCTAAAAACTGAAACCCAGGTAAGTGAGTTAGGTTCTGTTTTTAGTGTTTTTGAGCATGAAGCTTATATATAATTATATGGTCTAAACAAGCATGAAATATAGGTTATAATGCAAAAAGAATCATGAAAAACGGTTGAGAAACCATAGAGAAATTGGGAGTTGCAGGTTCGGGAGGATAATCGGGTCTCACTAATTTTATGTTTAAAACCTTGCTTTTAGTTCGTAGGAATGATGCTATAAAGTGTAGAAACACTTTAGGATTGAAATGGGTTTGAAACCGAGAAGGAACAGTCACGAAAATGAGAAAAATCACTTGGCCGGAAATTCGGCCGGAGATGTTTAAGCTCTATTTTCGTGAAGAATTGAAAGGCTAAATGGAAAACTAAAGCTAGAAATATAATCTACATAAATAGGGGAATAAAATGGCATTGAAAATATATGAGAAAAATGAATGGGAACAGTCACCGACATCGGAAGGGACGCCGGAACCCTAATACTGCTCACCGGAGCTTTGAGGGAGATGACCGGAAAATCGGGGAGGCTACCGGGTTAAGTCTAGACGGGTCTGGGTTTGAATCGGGTCGGGACCCGACCGGTTATGAATGGGTAAGTTAAGTTGTGTCGTTTTGGGTTTTAAATTAAATGGGATTGGGCTTGTTTGGTTACACGGATAGTAAATTGGAATTGGGTTTGGGGTTATCCAAACCATGGATAGGGATAGGGAATTGGGTTATTGAAATCTGGTTTTTCAAATGAAGTGAACCGTTTGGTTCAGGGCAAGGGTGGACCGGTTTAGGGTTTTTAGGTCTGAACCAACTGGTTCAGACCGCAGCTTTTAGAAATTGTGAACCGGCCCCAAATGTTTTGAAAAATTTCACTGTTGCCCAAATATAAAAATTAATTAAATATTAATTTTTACAATAATGCCCCTATTCCAAAAAGAGGTCAAACGAAGTCCAAACGATACAAATAAATAGTCAAAACCTATTATCTCGGACGTTCTGAGTCCAATGGTGGGGTCCGTTTTACGAGATGAGACCCCGAAGGATAAAATACCGCAAAAGTGCAAAATGACTATTTTGCCCTTTTTAGTGGAAAAGTCCAAATGGAATTCCGCGAAAGCCTAAACCGACTTTCTTCGGCGTTCCGAACTCAATGGTAAAGTCTAAAATAGTATTTGAAATACTTATGATAGAAAGGCATAAAATTTGATGAATAACATTTATTCTGAAACGTATTCACTGATATATAGGGAACTCGAAAGGCAAAGGTATACTCACGGATTTCTGAGATAGAATCACGATAGAGGTAAGTAAATTCCCTTTCTCTTCCATATGGTGTTTCCAAGCCAAGTTTATTCTCTTTACTGCCAAACTTGTACTCTTGAAAGTACTTCACGTTATTGTTATCCACAATGCGATATTGTTCTATCTTGTGGACATTAATTGACTGCTATGTCGTTGTTATCATGTGAACCATGCCTTGAAAGGCTTACTGCTATGTCTTTATTGTCTGCTATGTCTTTATTGTGAACCATGCCTGGAAAGGCTTACTGCTATGTCTTTACTGAATATATGATATTCCATTTTATACTTCTATGGAATTATGAATAATCATGATATGTTATGAATACGGGATTTGTGCTCAGTCAAAATATCCATCCGATGCTTTCTGTATTAACTGGAGACCTAAGGGTCAAGTACATAAATGGACAGGTGGTAGGAATGAATTCCTCGAAGGCTTTCCACCGGCAATTGACTGGCATAAACATGGGCATTTTCATTGCATTCCCATTGGCATTTCATTTACATTTACATTGGCATTTTACCTGAGAACAGAGTAAATGCATCTCCTAAGAATTGGTATGATTACGTTATTGAATAACACTATTCCTTATGACTTATCTTAAACTGAGAAGACACTCTTCATTGAATTGATTGTGATCGGTTTATTGTGGCAGTACTTCTTGTTGTTGTATTGTTGTTGAGAGATTCATATTAATGGTGTACTCATTACTCCTAATTGAACATTGTGACTTATTATTCATTGGCCTTTATGGCAACTGTTCTCATTGGCTATTACAGCATCTCCTTTCTTATGATTGGCTATCATAATCTTATTCATGGATTTGTATCTTATCGATACCAGTGTCGGAGATCTGTTTTTACTGCTGAGCTCTCGTAGCTCATTCCCCCCATTTACCCCCATTTCAGGTGATGACGCTGCAAGACCCCAGTAGGAGTCTGAGAGCGTAGGAGGACATTTTTGAGGAACTGTATCAGTCTATGTCTTAGTTCTCCCATGTATTCACCACCCTCGGGTGCTGGTTACGTTTGGTTCTTATTTTGTTTATGTAGAACCATATTATGTATTGTAAAGACTTCCGCTAACGTTGTGTATTGAAAGACTTCCGCTGATGTACTATTACTGATAAGACTTCCGCTGTTATTGTTTAAGAATTTTTTTTGTACTTTGCATATTAGTACTATGATACAGGAATGGAAAAAGTAGGGACGGCCTTCGGGTCGGCCCCGCGACACGAGATCCGCATAAGGTAGGATTCGGGTCGTGACAGCCCAAATCTGGTCAAAAGCCTTCTTAGCAATTTGGTAGTCCGGCTCATCAGACGGCTCGGACTGGTACAACAGGCACCTTCCCCTTCCTAGTCCTTTTGCTCAGAATGGAAGGGGTAGGAGGAACGGCCGAGACAAGAACGGCAGGTTCGGCCTCCTTCTCGGCCTCGGCAGGAGCAGGCTCGGGAGAGCCAGAAATCAACCTCCTGCCTTTTTACTTACAGAGGAGGCTCAGGCTCAACTTGGGAGGAAGTCTCCCTCACCGCTCGGGCTTCCGCCTCTGCCCATTTTGACGTCAGCCTTTTCTTGAGCTCAGCATTATGAGCAGCCATCAAATTCTCCGGAGTGATAATAACAATGTGAGCCCAGGTTGGGAGTTGAAAGTAGCACACATAAACAAGAAATGGCGTATCAGATTATTAGTTCGGAAGGCACAACGAAGCTAAAACAAACCTAAGGAAATAAGCCTCACCCTTATGACCCGTGGTACGAGAGAATAACGAGACATCACCATCCTGGAAGTCTTCATGCTCCCATCCTCCACCAACAAAGAAGTACCACTTCTTCCACGTTTTATTAGAAATGGGAACGGAGGACAAGGGTCGGAACCCCTTCTCAAAGGACATGTAAAAAAGGCCTTCTGCCTTCTTGAGCTTCAGATCCATATTACTACGGATCAGATCCATGGACACATCTACCTCATTTTTATGTCCTAACACTACAAACCCTAGAAGTTGCCGCCAACTATTGAATTAAGGTCGGCAGGGTAGAGCTTATACCAACAGAAGAATTGCCTAACTAAATCCAGCAACAGAAGTCTCAAACCCATTTCAAACCAGGCAAGATAAACACATATCTCCCCGGCTTCAACATCATGAGGACGATCCATTGGGCCTGGTACTCTGCAGGTCACATTTGGGGGAAAATTATACTTCACCCTCCACTCATTCAGTAGGCTTTGAGTAACAGCACTCTTACCTTCTTCTCTATGGGAAGACCTACCAAAGGTCTCCCCAGCCCTATCTCGGGGCTCTAGGAAGGCATCAACTATCCTAATCTCAGGACTAGGGGGAGGTTCAACAGGCCTCTCCCCAGCATCTTCGGGGGCAAGGTCACCTACATTCTCTACAGGAGGCGGCACAGCCATCTCAGAGGGATTTTCTACCCCCTCACTCACATTTGAGGATTCAAGAGGAGTAGACATTACTCCCGGACTTAAAGAGAAAGAAGCAAAAGAAGAGGAAAGATTGGTCGAACCTGTTCTAGACCAGAGTCTCAGAAAACCAGTGCTCTTCGAAGTCGCACAAACCAACAATGGCGGACAAGATCTTCTAGCACAGTGAAAATGACGGGGAAAAAGTCATTTCAAATCTCACCTTGTATTTATAAGCACAGTATCAGAAGGGACCCACCAAGCCCAAACGCCATGACGGTTCGGAACAATGATGACTTCGAGAAACCCAACCATCAGCCCAGTACAATGATGGCCTTGAAAAGACCCAATCTCTGGCTGCGCAATAAATGACGCCCCAACAGTAGCCTCAAAAGGCGAACATGCATGATACATGACTCTCCGAAAAAGGCTTAGCCCTAGTTGCTTGTTAGCATCAAACTAGGACTTGGGGGGGAGTAACTGATATACCATAAAAGAGCAGGTCAATCAGCACTTAACACGTATGACTATGAATCCAACTCACGCTCGGCTAACTCAGCTTACGCTCAGCCAATGGCTAAGCGCTCGAACATTCAGAGCAGGATAAAAGGTCGGAAGTGGCCAAGCATATGCCTCCTAGAGCACATATATATCCGGATAAGGATCTCAAAGTTAATCACAGGATCCAGACCAACACTCTAGACCTCGTCACCGCCTTAGCGGTTGCCGAGCAGGGAATAAGGAAGCAATCTTCAACACGGAGACAGTCCTCAACACGGAAACAGTCTTCAACAAGGAAACTACCATCTATGATTATCTCTATGCAATACTCCACAAGGTAACTACAATCTCCGATGATCAAATCCCTACATTCATGGCTCCGAATCCTAATCAACTTAGGAAGGTCACGGTCTATAAATTAAACCCTAAAGGTACACTTTATTTTCATGCTCATTCTTTGGCTTTCAATACAGTCTTTCAATTCCATTTACTTACTTAAGCATCGGAGCGGCTACCGCCGGAATCAATCCGGTGGTCCTCTGATCATCTTTCTGAGTGTTCTACAGGTCACGGAGCCCATACTTATTGCGAGTCGAAAAGTGCAGCATCAATTATTATTATTCATTTTATCATTTGTTATTATAATATTTAATTTAAATTTGTATTTTTTTTAAATTATTATAATATTTTACTTAAATATATTCACATAATAATAAATGATAATAAAATAAAAAATAAATCAAACCTAATATGTTGTGCTAACGGACTGCTGTATTAGACCGTGCTCATGCTTAGATCATGTTCGTCTAGGCCTCCAAACGTGCTATATCATGCCTAGGCTGCGAGTATGAAAGACTGGCATGACTCATTATACCTTGCCTCAGTCGACCCGCTAACTGCCTTACCATACCATACCATAAATTGTTCACCTCTAACTTGCTAAAAAAAAAAGTTCGACACAATGTACTATTGATAGAATTAAAAAGAAGGTATCACAGCCGATCAAAAGCACTATAATGGTCCAGCCCCATAGTCGGGCAAGAATAGATGATGTGCTGAAAAAAAACGTTTGTAGTCGCATCGTATTTTTTTTTTTTATAAAAAGATGTGATTATTTGTGAAATAGAGTTTCAATTCAAAAATAGAAGTCCCCAATTGAGTTCCAAGTGACAGTGTGTGAGTGTCATGTCAAAAACTCTTCCTCTTTGTGTCTATCGACTCGCAACACTCGATGGTCAATAACTCCTTCCTTGGGTGTCAAAGAATATATTCATAAAAAGTTGCCCTTTATTTCAATTTCCAACCCAAAATTAACTTTCATAACCCTGGTTAAACCTTAATTTAAAAAATACTTCTCCACATTTTAGTTTCGTTTTCTTTCTCTGGACACTAGTTCTAAACTAAAACAATAAACATTAAAAAAAAATGAAAATAATTAGTATATTGGTTTGGTACACCAATTTGATATACTAATTTAATTTATCGAATAATGTGTCAATAGTTTTTTTGATAATTAATAGATATTTTTTTATCTTTTTATTTGATTTTTAAAGAAAAATTATGATGAATAATGTTATCGGATAAATCAATCCGATAAACTAATTCAATGTACCTAACATTAATCTAAAAAAAAATTATTATGCTAAAACTGAGGCGACACAACCATGACATTTAATGAAGTAGGTTCGGGGAAAATATTGTCTGGTTCCAATTTTATATTATAATATACCAAAATAAATAAGTTGTATAGGCATTGGTATAACTGCAAGTTGATGGATCTACTAGAATTAATCTAATCCAAGTAGCAATGCTATATTTAGTGGTCGATTAGAAATTATAGTTACGAGGATCAAAGTATATATATTAAATTCTTAGGAGGCATTTTTACTAAATTAATAAATTTTATAAGGTCTAATTCCTAATTTTTTTTATAAAAAATTAGTACAATAATAAAAATCTCGTGTAATCAAATAACATTTTATTTCTTTATAAAGGAGAAGTCAAAATTTAACTATTCAAATAACTGTCTATCACATCACATCAAATGAGTAATTGTCAATCACAAAATTTTTGATTGGACTCATGCTATTTTTTAACAAATTTTTCACTCCCGTATACTATCTTACTTATTTGTCAAATTCATATTGTTTGGTGAAAGACACTTTTTTATTGACTAAATTTTAAGTGCTTAAACATTTATTACTATTTAAGACTCTACGTTAAAAAAATGTCTCTTCAAAAGACACATTTAAAAATATTTTTTATCAAAAAATGCCTTCTGAAAATTCAAAAGTTCAGAAAAATAAGTTAAAAAATCTTGTGAATCAAGGAAATAATAAAAAAATATACATGAATAATGTCAAAAATTCTATAATGAATATTGAATGAAAATTTTCCATATGTTTTAAATACTAAATATGAAAATTTTCCATATGTTTTAAAATTTTTCACGGTCTAAATAATGTACCAAAGTGTTGATCTAAAAAACTTCACTCCTTGGTAACTCAAAGTCATCACTATTCAGAACTTGAGTTCACTATCCTCTCAGGATTAAAAACTTACTGCGAATAGTGAATAAGAAACTTATTAAAGGTGACAGTTTCAAATGACGCATTTCTTATAGTGAACCAGTTCAGAGTATTCTCAATATACCAATACAATACCCTAGAGTCCATTACTTTGATGGTTGAGATAAACCACCTTATCACATAAAGGTTAATTGTATTACAGCTTTACAGATAAGATATCCAGTCTTATCAATAGTCGCGAACAATTCTAGAATTGCCTATATGAGCAGTTCATATCTCCTGTGTATAAATCTCATTTATACACATGAACCACTCCTAATGACAATTCAATGACTAATTATCTCATTATATAAAGCAACATCCAAACATATGGTAATATGAAACTCAATAATAAATCAAATCTATTAAATATTAATAAAATATCTTGGATATGAAGGCACATATCCTAACAAACTCTCACTTGCACTCACATCCATTCCCCATAACATCTGACACCCATCCTATCCGCATGAAGCTCGGAACTTTTAGAAGGTAGAGCTTTAGTGAAAAAATCTGCATGATTGTCTGCAGATGCAACCTTGGTGACGATAATGTCTCCATGCTGAATGATCTCTCTGATGAGGTGATACTTTCACTCTAAGTGTTTTCCACCCTTGTGGTTTCTTGGCTTTTTGGATTGAGCTACAGCTCCACTACTATCACAATAAAGGACCATAGGCAACTGAGACTATGGTACCACTCCTAGTTCCAAAAGGAACTTCTTGAGCCAAACTGTTTCCTTAGTTGCTTCAGAGGCAGCTACATATTCCACTTTAGTGGTTGAGTCAACAATACACTGTTGCTTGACATTCCTCCAACTGATAGCTCCACCACCAAGAGTAAACACATATCTTGAGGTTGACTTTCTAGAGTCCTGATTTGACATAAAGTCATAGTCTGTGTAACCAACTGGAACTAGATCACCACCCCCATATCTCAACATATATTCTCTAGTCCTTTTCAAGTACTTGAGTATATGTTTCACGGCAATCCAATGATTTGGTCTTGGATTAGATTGATATCTACCGACCATGCCCACTGCAAAATAAATATCTGGTATAGTGCAAAGCATAGCATACATAAGGCTTCCTACAGCTGAAGTATTAAGAACCGCCTTCAGGCGTTCCTCTTCCTCAAGTGTCTTAAGACACTAATTCTTAGACAAAGGTACTCCATGCCTAAAAGGCAATAAGCCTTTATTGGAGTTATGCATTACAAACTTGACAAGAATTTCATCTATATATGCAGCTTGAGATAAGCTTAAAATCATGTTCTTCCGATCTCGCAAAAGCTTAATCTCGAAGATAACTAGCTTCTCCCAAGTCCTTTATGTCAAACTGATTCGCTAGACAAACCTTTATCGTAAACAACACCCTTACATCATTCCTAATGAGTAGTATATCATCCATATAAAGAACTAGGAACACCACCACGCTTCCTTCACTCTTTTTATACACACAAGGTTCATTCGGGTTTTGATCAAAACCAAATGACTTGATTGCCTGATCAAATCGGATGTTCCAACTTCGGGAAGCTTGCTTAAGTCCATAAATGGACTTATGCAGCTTGCATACCATATGTTATTGGCCCTTAGCTATGAAACCATCTGGTTTCATCATGTCGATGTCTTCCTCAAGAAAGTCATTCAAGATTGTTGTCTTAACATTCATTTGCCAAATCTTATAATCAAAATGAGTTGCAATGGATAAGAGAATCCAAATAGACTTAAGCATAGCAACTGGTGAAAATGTTTCCTCATAATCGATACCCTCTTTCTGAGTAAACCCTTTCGCCACTAGTCTAGCTTTAAAAGTCTCAACTGATCCATCGGGTCCTTTGTTTTTCTTGTAAATCCTTTTACAGCCAATTGGTTTAATATTGGCAAGTTATTCCACAAGTTCTCAAACCTGATTAGAATACATAGATTCCATCTTAGCTTTCATAGTATTTTGTTAAAGTCCCGAATCTTTATCAGAGATTGCCTCATCGTAGCTACTGGAATCTAAAACATGTTCATTTGAGACAAACTCTCCTAAGAACATATACCTAATAGGTGGCTTGATAATCCTCCCACTACAACGTGGCTCCGGTGTAATAGAAGATGTTAGAATAGAGGCATCTAGCCCATGATTATCATTTGCGTGAGGAATGGAAGAAGCATCTAATGTTTCTTCTAAGGTGATCTTACTCTTAGGCTTCTGACCCATAATATAATCATCCTTCAGAAAGACAACATTCATGCTAACGAATACCTTCTGCTTATTGGGATTATAAAAGAGCTAGTATTTTGTCCCCTTAGGATAGCCAATGAAATAACTCAATTCTGATCTTGGTTCCAACTTGCTAGTCTTTCTTTTCAACACATAGGCTGGACATCCTCAAATCCAGTAGTGGTTTAGATTTGGCTTGCGCCCAGTCCAAAGCTTTACTAAAGTCTTGGGAGCAGACTTAGTTGGAACTAAGTTCAGAATATATACCGTTGTCTCCAACGCATACCTCCAAAGGAATATAGAAAAATTAGAATAACTCATCATTGACCTTATCATGTCTAAAAATGTCATATTTCTCCTCTCTACTACACCGTTCTACTGAGGTGTGCCAGGTGCAGACAACTAGGATAAAATCCCATTATCCAACAAATGCTGACTGAAGTCACTAGAGAGATATTCCCCACCTCGACCAGATCGAAGTGATTTTATGCTCCTATTTAATTACTTTTCCACTTCTGCCTGAAACTCTTTGAACTTTTCAAAGGCTTCTGACTTGTGGTGCAATAGATAGACATAATCATATCTAGAGTAATCATCTGTAAAAGTGATGAAATACTCATAGCTTCCTCTAGCCCTAATATTTAAGGGTCTACACACATCATTATGGATTAACTCCAATATTAATTTGGCCCCTTTTCCCTTTGAAGTAAAGGGTCTTCTGGTCATCCTTCCCTCCAAATAGGATATATAGACTAGCAATGGTTCAACAACCAAGGAAGACAAAGTACCCTCCTTTACCAGTCTATTAATCCTATCCAAATTAATATGACCTACCCTCAAGTGCCAAAGATAAGTTGAATTAGTAGGAGAAACTTTTCTTTTAAGTGGTAAAGCTTGTGATGGTTCATTCTTTTGGTGTCATGTATATCATACATCTTAAAAGTAATCAAATAAAGACCATTAACTATTGTGCCAGAGCATATATAAAAGAACCACTATGTTTAATAACAATATTTGAATTAAAATAAATTGAATAACCTTGTTTTATTAAACTTGAAACTGATAATAAGTTCTTTATAATGCTAGACACATATAAGCAATAACAAAGTACTAGTGTTTTATTTGAAGAAAAACATAAACTAACTACTCGTACTAACACCGTAGTAACTTTTGCTTTTGTTCCTAAGTGCAAGATAACCTCTCCATCACTTAGCCGTCTGGTCTCCCGAAACCCCTGCAACGAATTACAGATGTGATTAATTGCATTAGAGTCTACACACCAAGAATCTGAAGTACCCGCTATATAGCTTACTTCAATAACAAGTTATTCAATTATACATGTGTTCTTTTTCTTGGCTAGATAATCTAGACGGTTTCTCTTCTAATGCCCCATGACCCCACAATGGAAACCCTTTCCTTTGGGCTTAGTGGTTGCCCCTGTAGTTGCCCCTTTCTTCCCTTTTCCAACACCCCTCTTTAGGACCGATATTTTTCTTGGAGTTTTTAGGGTTTTGTTTCTTCTTCCACTTGCCCTTGCCTTTAGGCTTGGGTTTAAAAGAAGAACTCTCAGCCATATGAGCACTAAGATGGCTTTTGATAATACCCTCCATTGCCTGTAAAGAGCTCAGTAGCTCAACCAAAGTCAAATTCATTTTGTTCGTGTTATAGTTGAGCTTAAATTGATTAAAATAGTCAGACAGTGACTCAAGGATAATATTATCCTAGGACTCACCATCAATGTCAGCCCTTAGAGCTTCCAGCATATTTAAAAAGTCAATCATTTTTAAAACATGGTCTCTTACTAAAGTTCCTTCTACCATTTTAGTGTTCGTAAGTGCTCTCGTGGCAGTCTGCCTAGTAGGACACCTTTGATCTTCAAACATCTCCTTTAAGTTAAGGATCATATCCCTAGTTGTTGGGAAACTCTAATGCTGATGCTATAAAACACTTGACATCGAAGCTAAGATATAGCAACGTGCCATCTCATCAGCCTTGCCCAACTATAATAGCGGTCAATGTGCTCTTGGGAAGCACAGCCCCTGGAAGGTCTGGGCTATCAATAGTAATCACATATTTGTACCCCTATACAGTAAGGATAATGCCCAAATTCTGTTTCCAATCCACATAGTTAGGTCCAATTAACTTATTTTCTTTTAGGATGATAGCAAATGGCTTAAATGAAGACATCTGATAATCATATATATAAGCACATACATTAGCATGAATGTAAATAAATAGTAAAATAACTTTTGCTCTCATGAATGCATAGTGATATCCTCAAGCCACTATCAATAAATGCATTGGAACCTAACCTTATAAACAACACGCTCTGTCGGGATGACAATGTCACTCATATGATTAGGAGGACTATCATATCTTATATGATTTCACTATCTAGACATCTCCTGTCAAATGAAACATATTTTTCAATATCCTTTGGTCTTCAAAAGATAATAATAGACTCCGTGGGGAGAATATCATTCCCTTTTGATCAAGTGCATATTATCATTTCAAGTAAAAAGACAACTGTTGCAAGTAGTGTCCCCGTGGGGAGATCACCCTCACCCCGTCTCTTTCTATTCTATCCTAAGATGTCCATACTTGTAACCAACTAGATAGTCACCCTCCATGGGGAGGCCATTCGAAGATGGCTCAGGGCACCTATTTTTGTCTTTCTATAGGCCGATGATGAAAGATCGTGAGAGCTTTCTTAAAGCATCTCTCTCCCACTTGTTTTTATAAATTGAGGATCTTTATTATACAACACATACATAATTATATTAACCTATTCATGGATCAAAATTAATCATGTGATTTTATGAAAATAAACATACAAGCATAAAATTAAAATTATCTCTCATGGCCAACTAAAATTCTAGGCTCTGTACTTCCATTGGTCTTCTTGATGGCTCCCATCCTCTAACTCTTTCTTCAAAAATAAAATAAATACATGAAGAACCTATACCTGTTAGGATGTGTGCCCTCATATTCAAGACATTTTATTATTATTTAATAGATTTGATTTATTATTGAGTTTTATATTACCATATGTTTGGATGTTGCTTCATATCATGAGATGATTAGTCCTTGAATTATCATTAGGAGTGATTCGTGTTTATAAATGAGATTTATATGCAAAAAAATATGAATTGCTTATAAAGGCAATTCTAAAATTGTTCGCGGCTATTGATAAAACTGGACATCTTATATGTAAAGCTGTAATACAGTTAACCTTTATGTGATAAGGTGGTTTATCTCAACCATCAGAGTAGTGGAGTCTAGGTATTGTATTGGTGTATTAGAAATACACTAAAATAGATCATTATAAGAAACGCATCATTTGGAACTTCACCTTTAATAAGTTTCTTATTCACTATTCATAGTAGGCTCTTAATCTTGAGAGGATAGTGAATTCAAGTTCTGAATAGTGGTGACTTTGAGTTACCAATGAGTGAGGTCTTGGGAAGTCATTATTTAGACTGTGGGAACAAATATTCTCAAAATGGAATCTATATTCTATATATTAGAGAGATGGATATCACCTTTGTGCTAATTCAATAGGTTAATCACTAAATTTTGGATTCGGTCTTTTCAATAAATTGTTTATTAAAATGATGACCAATTGCAAGTGATTAATCATTATTGAATTAGGTTCTTAAAATAATTAGAGAATTAATTTGACAGTATAATATGGAACCCTAATTATTAGTATCCATGTAAAGGGGCCAACTACAGAAGTATAGTGTATATGGGTCTACTCTATTCTACTAAGTTGGAGTGCAATTTAATTATATAGTGGAGTTAATTAAAATTAATTAGTCAATTAAAATTAATTATAAGATAATTAAGATTTAATTGACTAATTGGAAGATAACTTAGTAGGACCCATTAAATCTCTTCTCTTTCCCTAATTAGGTTAAGCCCTATATATATGATATGTAGGGAGTCATTCATCATAAGCTTTTTGTGCTAGACAAAAACAAGAGGTGGCCTACTTTCTTGCGATACGGTTTGCCTAAGAGAAAAGAGAAGAAGACCTAGAGGAGAAAGAGAAATAAGATTGCATCAATCTCTTTAAGAAGACTTCTTCAACAATCAAGATTATCAAGAACAATGTAATTCTAACCCTTTTTTCAAGATTGTATGATTCATGTAAAGAAAAAGATCCAAATAGATTTTTGAAATCTTTTCCGCTATAGTTATGAACCCAACAATTGGTATTAGAGCAATTTTACATGAATCCATAAATTTTGAAAGTTATATTTACTTGTTCTAAACCTATTCATAGATCCCAATTAAAATAAATGGTTATTTTAGAATGAAATTTTGTGGTACAATCTATTGATATAAAGATTTGATCTTTGTTTGAGAACCTAGATAATTGAATCTAATTCTTGATCTTGCATATCTGACGGGTATGAGATACCCATAGTGATAGAGTGATCAAGAAGCTCCCAAGAAAATAGGTTGGAATTTTGGAACAAAAAAAAAATATTCCTCATGGTACGGCTATACATAAAAATAAAAAAAAATATTATTTTTTATTTTGGAACCTCACATTCCTTGGATAACAATTTTGATTCCAAGATTGTTTTGGAAAACCAAGATTGTTCTAATAACTTGCGGCTAACCTAAATAAAAAAAAAAGGTAATTGTTACTCTAGGTTGTGGTACAACGCAAGGCAATTTTTTTCTCACTATAAAAAATCGGCGGTGGGGCTAGTGTTCACGTTTCGCGAGAACCATCCGGTTCAATTAACAAAAAAAGCTACCTTTCTTCTTCATCTAATAATCGACAAATAGTATTCTTTGTGATCAACAACTTGCGAGATTGCAACTGTTGATGGATTTGGATTTGGAGTTTCAACTGGATAAATTCGTCTCTTGATACCAACACTCAGTGTAATACCCCGACCCGGATTATAACCGAGCGACTATGTAAACCCAAGCTATTAGGGCTCTATGCTATGATATCGAATGAAATGGACAGTTTTGGAATGTAAACAGTCTCCAATGTACAGGCAATACCTGAGCAACCCATGATTGAACATCGAAGTATGTGTACGTACATGTATACGTATATATACATATATGGGTATGTATATATATATACATAAAATATAGAATATATGTATATATATACAGAATTATATATATATATATATAGAGAGAGAGAGAGAGAGAAGGGGCAGTAGGTGAGATAGAGTGTGTGAGAGAGTGTGGTTACATATAATATATATATATATATATATATATATATATATAGAGAGAGAGAGAAGGGGCAGCAAGTGCGATAGAGTGTGTGAGAGAGTGTGGTTACATATATATATAACATACAAAAATTCAAGGCAAAAATAAATGGGGGAAGTTAGGAATTCAGAAGATCAAGTAGAAAAGAAGGGTTAACGAAAGTAAGAAGAAAGAGGAAGGAAGAGAGAAGGGGGGTGGTGAGTTTCTCTCTATATATATGGGTTAGTGTCATTGAGAGAATTCAGAAAAAAAATAAAAATAAAAGAGAAACTAAGCAGATGAGGTGAATTCTAAAGTTTAGAAGAGAAACAAAAGGAAGAAAGGAGAAGAAGTAGGAAGGCAGAAGGAGATACTGCGACTGATTCAGAAAAAAGGTATGGAGCTTATATTTTTGTTTTGAATTTTAAAAACATAAATGCATGTCTAAAGCATGAAACCTTAAAGAGCATGAAATGTAGAGTTTGTTGCACGTTGAATGGTGTGAATCGATTAAGGAATGAGTGAGAAAACTGCAGTTGCAAGTTTAAGTGGGTGAGCTACTTTGGGGGGTTTTGAAAGGATTTAACTATGAGGAACTGATCTTATTTGGTGCAAAAAATGAATAGAGAAAAATAGGGGCATGAACAATGAGTGATTGTGCACGAAATTGAAAAAGATTTCTTCACCGAAAATTTGGGTTTCACCAGAGATCCACTAGTTTTTGTTGATTTGTGAAGGAGGAATGGATGAAATACTGATTTGAACATATGAATGTGATCTTGGTTGGGAAAGGAAGAAAATCCCATTAGAATTAGGTCAAAAAATGGTTAGAGGAAGGTCACCGATGCCGGAGAGGACATTGAAGACTCACCAGAGAAGATCATCTTAAAGGTCGAGTTTGGGCTGAACTCGGGTCAGGCTCCGACCCAGAATGAAATGAATAGACCCATTTTTAACAATACTGTGTCGTTTTGATTTTTTTTTTTTTTTTAAGTTGGATTGGGGGTGTTTGGACATAGGGTTAAGAATTGATTTGAAATCTGATTTGAGAATAGGGATAGGATAGCCTATTTCAATTTAGTAGCTTATTTGTTGTTTGACTATTCCAAATGGGAATAGTAAATTCTAAAGTTACAGATTTAACCCAAATGTTTTGTAAATTATAAATAGACCCTGAACTTATGGTTAATTATGTAAAGACCCAAAAATAAATTAATTAAATATTTATTTAGTTAAATTAAAAATAGAGAAGTTACTAAAATGCCCCTAAGTCAAATGTGACTCAAACGGACTCCAATTAAAGTGAATTTTTATTATTTTGGGCATTCCAGACTCAACGATGAAGTTCGAATTTATGAAAATAGATCTCAAAAAATAAAGACACGTAAAAAAATAAAATGACAATTATGCCCTTTTTAGTACAGATGTCCAATAAGGTAAGTAAAACCCAATCTCTTACATGTGGTATTCCAAGCCATGTTTATTCCATTACTACCAAACTTGTACTCTTGTATGTACCAAATGTTTAGTGTTTCCACAATGTGATATTGTTCTATTTTGTGGATATTTATTGACTACTATATCATTGATCACTATATTGTACTATGCCTTGAAAGGTCTATCGTTATTTTTTACTGAATAAATGATATTCCATCTTTATACACTCTTATGGAATCACGAATGATCATGATATATTATGAATACTGGATTTGTGCTCAGTCACAATATCTATCTAATGCATTCTGAGTTGACAGGACCTACGAGTCGAGTCCGTGAACAAACATATGGCAAAGATGGCGTATTTACGCACTGAGTTATATGAAATTTTATATGCACTTATTGAGGGGGGTATACCGGGCCCCAAAAGATCGAAGGTCTGCCAAGCCCTGAATAGAGAAAATGCAACACTTATATTTGACTAATATAATTACGTTTATTGGATTTATAGGACTATGTCATTCACTATGAATAATCTTATGGTGAGAGTTCACTCATTGATTGTGATTGATTATTATCAATTTATTGTGGCAGTATATTTATGTTGACAGATTTCTATTTTTCTATGTTCATGTTATATCCATTACTCATGATTGATTATTGTGACCTCTATTGTTCATTGGCCATTCTCCTTATCCTATGATTGGCTATCATGCTCACACTCGTGTTATCTTAAATTCATATTCTTTCTATGTTAACCCTAACCAGTGTCAGAGATGGGAATTTACTTACTGAGCTTCGTTAGCTCACTCCGACTTACTTATTTTTCAAGTCAGGACGCTACAAGACCGCAGTAGGAGTCTAAGAGTATAGGAGGACATTTTGAGGAATGTATTAGTTATGATGTAGTTCTCCTATGTATTCACCACCTAAGAGTGATGTTATGTTGGTTCCTATTTTGACATTGTAAAACCATATTATGTATTTAAGACATCCACTGATTTGCTGTTTAAGTTTTATATTATACATTGTTGTAATTGATACAAGGAAAGAAAAAGTAGGGACGGCCAGAAGGTCGGCCCTATGATACAAGATCCGCATAGGGTGGGTTTTGGGTCGTGGCAGCTTGGTATTAGAGCCGAGCCTTAGGTCCTAGTGAGTTATGGGAGAGGGGATTAGAATAGTAAAACTGTTAAGTCTAAGAGTCAGTCGATAGATAAAACTGACACTGCTATGACTAGGATTTTATGTAAACACTGACTATTATTTTATGTATACATTGATGAGTTATTTTTTTTCAAAAATGGTTAACACGAGGAACACATCGATACCTCTAGATTGCTTAAACCGATTAGAGCAATTGATGGAAAGGTCATTGAGACTCTTCCCCAAAGTCAAGCCAGTACTAGTTAGCCAATACGACAGGAGCAGCTTGTCAACGTAGGTGGCCGACAGGAGAATGAGCAAGATCCGATGTTTCCATATGAGCGATTTCAAAAGATGAAGCGTCCATCTTTTGACGATACCCAGGGAGCCACAGTAGCAAACGAGTGGCTATTAGAGATGAACATATTTTTTTGCATCTTGACATGCACTGAGGTCCAGAAGGTGGCATATGCCACATACATGTTCAAGGGAGTTGCACACAAGTGGTGGCTTCTTGGGGAGGCCAGGGAACCAGACATGGACTAGCAACGCTTTACCACGATCTTCAATAAGAAGTACTTCCCTTAAGAAGTAAAGAACTGAAAGATCACTGAGTTCATAGTATTATAGCAAGGAGGAATGACAGTGGAGCAGTACGACACCACGTTTATTGAGTTGGCTAGATTCGCTTCAAATGTCGTCAATAGCGAGGAACTAAAGGCTCGAAAGTTTGAGGAAGGGATACGATGAGCCATCAAGGATAGATTCAAGCCCTAGTAGTTAACCACCTATAATGGGGTGGTGACCACTGCTAAGATCATTGAGAGGAGCGGCAAAGAGTTCGCCAAGAGACGAGGGAACTAGAGATCAAGGGGCAGCCAGAATCGGAGGTAAAGGCCTTCATTCTCTAGGCCAAGGTCCACATTTATTAGACCCGAAACCGGATCCTGAGCCACAAGGCCCAGTCAGAAGAGGCCGAGCTATACTGAGGGGGGCGTAACGAAATGCCCCAACTGTCGGAAGGTCCACAGGGGCCAATGTCTTAAGGACAGCAATGTTTGCTTCTATTATGGCCAAGTTGGGCATTTTGCAAAGGACTGTCCTCAGATCAACCAAGCCATGACCAGGGCTGCTTCAGCTAGAACACCAGCACTTACAACTGCAGTAAATAGGTCCAAGAATCGCAGAAATGGACCAGGGAATATCCAGCAGCAGGCCGAACGGGTTTTCTTTATAGTACCAGGGGACGTGCAGGCTATAACTTCTGTAGTCACAAGTACTCTTCTAATTTGTTCATAGCCTACCCATGTATTATTTGATACTAGTTTTACACATTCTTTTATATCTCCTGTATATTCGGCTATGTTGAACATAGCAACAAAACCCTTAGGATATTTACTAAATGTGTCTATACCATTAGGGAAATCATTATTGGGGGATTCCATGTATAGGGATTGTGAGATAAGAATTATGGAAATACATTTACTTCCTGATCTTATACCATTAGAAATCTATGGGTTCGATGTGATCTTTCGGCATGGATTGGCTGAGTACGAATCATGCTACCATCGATTGTGTAACCAAAAGAGTCTATATCCAGAATCCAGGGCAGCCAAGCATCGTGTTTGAGGGGACAGAAATAGTCTCTCCGCCCTATTTTGTTTCTTTTATCCAGGCTAGGCGTCTGCATCGCAAGGGATGCCATGGTTTCTTATGTAGTGTCCAGGACACTGATTCACAGTAGCCTGTGTTAGAGCAGATTCCCATTGCTAGGGAATTCCTTGAGGTATTTTTGGACGATCTTCCAGGGATGCCTGTGGACAGAGAGATTAAGTTTAGCATTGATATACTGCCAGACACTTCACCTATATCCAAGACACCCTACAGAATGGCACTAACAAAGCTGAAAGAGTTAAAGATTCAGCTATAGGAACTACTAAACAAGGGTTTCATACGACTTAGTTTATCGCCATGGGGTGCACCTATATTATTTGTCAAAAAGAAGGATGGGACCATGAGGCTATGTATTGATTATTATGAACTGAACAAGGTCACCATTAAGAACAGGTATCCAATGCCCAGGGTAGATGATATGTTCGACCAACTAAAGGGGGCTCAAGTATTCTCAAAGATCGACTTGAGGTCCGGTTATCACCAGCTGAAAGTCAGACCCACTGACATTCAGAAGACGACATTCAAGATCCGATATGGATATTATGAGTTCCTTGTCATGCCTTTTGGAGTGACTAAAGCCTTAGCCGCATTTATGGGCTTAATGAACAGGGTGTTCAAGCTGTACTTAGATGATTTCATGATCGTATTCATCAACGACATCTTGGTTTATTCTAAGAACTAGAAAGAGCACGGGATACATCTAAGGAAAATCCTATAGAAGCTATGGGAGCAGAAGCTATATGCTAAGCCGAAGAAGTGTGAATTCTGGCTCGCAAGCATTTCATTCTTAGGGCATGTGATTAGTAAAGACGGGATCTCCGTGGACTCCCAAAAGATAGAAGCTATTACTTGTTGGCCCCGGCCAACTAATGTCACGGAGGTTCGTAGTTTCATGGGTTTAGCTGGCTACTATAAGAGATTTGTCATGGACTTCTCCAAGATAGCTACACCAATCACCCAGCTGACCCAAAAGAATGTTCCATTCATCTAGACTGAGGAAAGGGAGTAAATTTTTCAAGAGCTAAAGAACCGACTGGTTACAACTTCAATCCTGACAGTACCAGATGGGACAAAGGGTTTTGTGATCTACAGTGATGCTTTGCACCAAGGCTTGGGTGTGTTCTAATGTAGTAGGGAAGGGTAGTGGCTTATGCTTCACAACAACTAAGGCCACATGAGAAGAACTACTCGACTCACAACCTCAAGCTTGCAGCTATTGTCTTTGCACTTAAAATCTAGAGGCATTATTAGATGGAGCTACATGTGAGATTTTCACCGATCACAAGAGTCTCAAGTACTTGTTTACATAGAAGGAGCTTAATATGCGCCAACGACGTTGGTCAGAGTTGATCAAGGACTATGAGCTTAGTATACAGTACCATTTAGGGAAGACGAATGTAGTAGCTGATGCTCTTAGTAGGAAGTCATCAAGGAGTCTTGCTTGCCTGTTGACTACACAGAAAGAGCTACTATAGGAGTTAGAGGTAATAAATATTGAGGTGATCCTGCCAGGTTCTAGGGTAATGTGTGCTAACGTCACAATCAGTCTTATGATTGTTGACAAGATTAGGGAATTGCAGACTCACGACAAGAAGTTAGCCAAACTCCACCAAAAGGCTGAGAATGGGGGGAATACGAATTTCACTGTTCGAGATGTGGTGTTGTATTATCATGACAGGATCTACGTGTCAGATGTACCTGAGATCAGGAAGGAAATTCTTGACGGAGCACATAGTTCTAGATTTGCTATACACCCAGGGAATGCGAAGATGTACCATAATATAAGGAACACTTACTAGTGGTCAGGGATGAAGAAAGATATAGCTAAGCACATTGCACAATGTATGGAGTGCCAGCAGATCAAGGTTGAGTACCAGAAGCTGGGAGGACTTCTACAGTCATTTCTAATACCAAAATGGAAATGAGAGCATATCACTATGGACTTTGTATCAGGTTTGTCTAAGACATCACATGTGAATGATTCTATATGGGTGATCGTAGACAGACTAACAAAGACATCCCATTTTCTTGTGACCAAGACGACTCAAACTCTAGAACGATTGGCCATACTTTATATCAGAGAGATCGTTCGATCACATGGAGTTCTAGTATCCATCATATCCGACCGAAATCCATGATTTGTGTCTAAGTTCTAGAAGAGTCTACCGAAGGCTATGGGCATAGAGTTGAGTCTTAGCACTATATACCATCTAGAGACAAACGGACAGTCTGAGAGGATGATACAGACTCTGAAGGACCTGCTACGATTCTGTGTCATTAATTTTATGGGAAGTTGGGAGGATTAACTACCATTAGTGGAGTTCACTTACAACAACAACTACCAATCCAATATCGGTATGGCACCATATGAGGCACTATATAGTAGGCAGTGTCGATCCCCACTACGCTGGACGGAGGTAGGTGATAGAAAGCTATTTGGGCCAGAGATAGTGGAACAGACCATTGACAAGATCCATCTGATCAGATAGTTTTTTTTTGACAACTCAAAGTCGACAAAAGAGTTACGTTGATACTAAGAGACGGGAGTTAGAGTTTACGACAAGTGACTATGTGTTTCTGAAGGTCTCACCGATGAGGGGAGTGGTCAAGTTTGGAAAGAGAAGGAAACTAAGGCCACGATACATTGGACCATTCAATATTATCGGACAAGTCAGACCAGTGGCATATCAGCTTGCCTTGCCATCTGAGCTAGCACATTTACATGATATTTTCCATATTTCTATGTTGAAGAAGTGTGTGCACAGCCCAGATCAGATAGTAGAGCACAAGCCTCTAGATGTTCAGGAAGATTTGAGTTATATTGAGCAGCTGGTACATATCTTACACACACGAGAGCAAGTTCTACGGACCAAGACCATCCCACTAGTAAAGGTATTATGGAGGAATCATCGACTTGAGAAAGCTACTTGAGAACGAGAAGATGAAATGCATGCCAAGTATCCTCATTTATTTACGCCATGATATAGATAAGTTTGGGGGACCAAACTTATTTAAGGGGGGGAGAATATAATACCCCGACCCAGATTGTAATCGAGCGACTATGTAAACCTGAGCTGTTAGGGCTTTATGCTATGATATCGAATGAAATAGATAGTTTTGAAATGTGAACAGTCTTCAATGTACAGGAAATACTCAAGCAACCCATGATTAGACATCGAAATACGTGTACGTACATGTATATATATGTTATATGAATCTATATATATATCACCAAGTGTATATATATATATTTATAATAATTAAGTATATATATATGTGTGTGTGTATATATATATATATATATGTATACATAAAATATAGAATATATGTATATATACAGAATTATATATATATATATAGAGAGAGGGAAAGGGCAGCAGGTGCGGTAGAGTGTGTAAGAGAGTGTGGTTACATGTAATATATATATATATATATATATATATATTTGTATATATAACATACAAAAATTCAAGGCAAAAGTAAATGGGGGAGGTTAGGAATTCAGAAGATCAAGCAAAAAAGAAGGGTTAGCGAAAGTAGGAAGAAAGAGGGGCGTTGAGTTTTTCTCTATATATATGGGTTAGTGTCATTGAAAGAATTCAAAAAATAAAAAATAAAAAATAAAAAAGAAAGTAAGAAGCTGAGGTGAATTCTGAAGTTCAGAAGAGAAACAAAAGGAAGAAATGAGAAAAAGAAGGAAGGGAGAAGGAGATACTGCGACTGAATTAAGAAAAAAAAAGGCAAGAAGTTTATATTTCTGTTTTGAATTTTAAAGCATGAATGCATGTCTAAAGCATGAAACCTTAAAGAGCATGAAATATAGAGTTTGTTGCACGTAGAATGGTATGAATCAGTTAAGGAATGAATGAGAAAACTATAGTTGCAAGTTTAAGTAGGTGACCTATTTTGGGGGTTTTGAGAGGATTTAACCATGAGGAACTTATCCTATTTGGTGTAGAAAATGAATAGAGAAAAATAAGGGCGAAAATAGTGAGTGATTGTGAAAGAAATTGAAAAAAATCCTCCTCGCCAAAAATTCAGGTTTCACCGGAGACCCACTAGTTTCCGTTGATTAGTGAAGAAGGAATGGATGAAATGATGATTTCAACCTATAGATGTGATCTTGGTTGGGAAAGGAAGAGAATCCTATTGGAATTAGGTCAGAAAATGATCGGAGGAAGGTCTCTGGCACCGGAGACTCACCGGAGAAGATGACTTGGAAGGGTCGGGTTTAGGCTGAACTCGGGTTGAGCTTCGACCCGAACCGAAATGAATAGACCCATTTTTAACAATATTGTGTCATTTTGATCTTGTTTTTAAGTTGGATTGGGGGTGTTTGGACTTCGATTAAAGTGAATGAATAGTAAATTTTAATTATTTTGGGAATTTTGGACTCAATAGTGAAATCCGATTTATGAAAATAGGTCCCAAAAAATAAAGACATGTAAAAGTACAAAATGACCATTATGCCTTTTTTAGTACAGATGTTCGAATTAAAGTTCTTAAAAACCTAAGTCGACTTTCTTCGATGTCCTGGATTCAATAGTAGAGTCTAAATTAGCAAAAGAGATACTTATAGTAACGAGATATAAAATTTGATGAATAGAATTAAACCAAGATGTGTTTACTGATATATAGGGAACTTAAAGGGAAAATAAAGTCACAGAATACTGAACTAGAACGCACTGATATGGTAAGTAAAACCAAATCTCTTACATGTGGTATTCCAAGCCATGTTTATTCCATTACTGCCAAACTTGTACTCTTGTACGTACCAAATATTTGTTGTTTCCACAATGTGATATTATTCTATCTTGTGAAAATTTATTGACTGCTATATCATTGATCATTATATTGTACTATGCCTTGAAAGGCTTACTGTTATGTTTTTATTGAATAAATGATATTCTATCTTTATACACTCTTATGGAATCGCAAATGATCGTGATATATTATGAATGCCGGATTTGTGCTCAGTTACAATATTCGTCTGATACTTTCTGAGTTGATAGGACCTACGGGTCGAGTCTGTGAGCGGACATATGGCAAAGATGGCGTATTTACGCACTAAGTTATTATGGAATTTTATATGCACTTATTAAAGGAGGGTCTGTTGAGCCCTGAACAGA
Organism: Nyssa sinensis; assembly: GCA_008638375.1. Classification (NCBI taxonomy): domain Eukaryota; kingdom Viridiplantae; phylum Streptophyta; class Magnoliopsida; order Cornales; family Nyssaceae; genus Nyssa; species Nyssa sinensis. The sequence goes on from CM018032.1 coordinate 24,013,669, forward strand.
GTAAATGCATCACTTATGTTTGACTGATATAATTACGTTTATTGGATTCACTGGACTATGTCATTCCCTATTAATAATCTTATGTTGAGAGTTCACTCATTGATTGCGATTGATTTTTATTGAATGATTGTGGCAGTACATGTATGTTGACAGATTTCTATTGAGATTTTCATGTTCATGTTATATCCATTACTCATGATTGATTATCATGACCTCTACTGTTCATTAGCCATTGTGACATTTCATCCTTATTGGCTATCACAGCTCTTTATCCTATGATTGGCTATCATGTTCACACTCATGTTATTTTGGATTCATATTCTTTCTATGTTAACCTTAACCAGTGTCAGAGATAAGAATTTACTTACTGAGCTTCGTTAGCTCACTCCAACTTACTTATTTTTCAGGTCGGGACGCTGCAAGACCACAGTAGGAGTCCAAGAGCATAGAAGGACATTTTGAGGAATGTATTAGTTATGATGTAGTTCTCCCATGTATTCACCACCTAAGGGTGATGTTATGTTGGTTCTTATTTTGACATTGTAGAACCATATTATGTATTTAATGCATCCACTGATTTATTGTTGGCGTTTTATATTATACATTGTTGTCATTGATACAAGGAAAGAAAAAATAGGGACGGCCACAAGGTCGGCCTCGCGATACGAGATCTGCATAGGGTAGGTTTTGGGTCGTGATACTCAGTGTTCAAAATTAATGATTTTAGCCGTAAATCAATTATTTTATTAGTTTATATTGAGTGTGCGATACTCATGAGTAGTGCAATTTATAAAAAAAAAAAAAAAAAAAAGTTTATTATAATAATGATCTTTTTATTATTATTGTCACAGTGTATAATGGGTATTTGATATCCATGGTTGGCACATGACAAATATTACATATATATATATATATAATATTTCATATTATATATTTTTCTAAAAATTATTATTTTTTAACTATTTGGGTATATGATAGCCAATGGCTCAATTTTATTTTATATATCTATTGTTTATATTATAGGTATATGATTCACATGGGTATTTGATACCCAAATATGTTGGATTTAAAATTATAGGTTAAGTGAGACTTGACCTATACGGATTCTTGGATACATAGATTAAATCTTAGTACACTCTAAAATATACATGGGTGATGTATATAATTATTCACATGTGTAATATGCTTATTAAATTTTATTTATCGTATTTGAATAATTCATGCATGTGTTGGATGACATTGTATCTCTCATGGCTGGCCATTAGGTGATGTATTTAATTTAATTAGTTTTGAGGCAATTGTAAAAGGCAATGGATTTAAAAAATTTTCCCGCGAATGGGCAAGCTCCATTGGTTTCCCTAGCCTATTAATTTTTAATTTTAGATTAAATGTAAACTTACATATATGGGTATAGGTTATTCATGTATTTATTTTATTTCTGAAGAAAGAGCTAGAGGATGGGAGCCATCAAGAAGACCAAAGGAAGTACAGAGCCTACTGTCAAGAATTTTAGTTGGCCATGAGAGATAATTTTAATTTTATGCTTGCCTGTTTATTTTTATAAAATCACATGATTAATTTTGATCCATGAATATGTTAATATAATTATGCATGTGTTCTATAATAAAGATCCTCAATTTATAAAAACAAGTGGGAGAGGGATGCTTTAAGAAAGCTCCCACGTTCTTCTATCATCGGCACATAGTAAGATAAAAATAGGTGCCTTGAGCCATCTTTGAGTGGCCTCCCTACGGAGGGTGACTATCTAGTTGGTTACAAGTATGGACCTCTTAGGATAGAATAGAAAGAGACAGGGTGAGGGTGATTTCCCCATGAGGACACTACTTGTAACGGTTGTTTTTTTATTTGAGATGATGGTATACACTTGATCAAAAAGGAATGATATTCTCCCCACAGAGTCTATCATTGTCTTTTGAAGACCAAAGGTTATTGGAAAATATGTTTTATTTGACATGAGATGTCTAGATAGTGAATAATATAGGATATGATGGTCCTTCCTAATCATATGAATGACATTGTTATCCCCATGGAGTGTGTTGTTTATAAGGTTAGGTTCGAATGCATTCAGTGATAGTGGCTTGAGGGTACTATTATGCATTCATGAGAGCAAAATTTATTTTACTGTTTATTTACATTCATGCTAATGTATGTGCTTATATATATGATTCTCAGATGTCTTCATTTAACCTACTTGTTATCATCTTGAAAGAAAATAAGTTGACTGGACCTAGCTAAGTGGACTGGAAACGGAATTTCTACATTGTCCTTACTACAAAGGGGTACAAATATATGATTACTATGGATAGCCCAGACCTTCCAAGGGCTGATGCTCCCCAAGAGGACATTAACCGCTATTCTAGGTGGGTCAAGGCTGATAAGATGGCACGCTGCTATATCTTAGCTTCGCTGTTAAGTGTTTTATAACATCAGCATCAGAGTTTCCCAACAACTAGGGATAAGATCCTCAACTTAAAGGAGATGTTTGGGGATCATGGGTGTCCTGCTAGGCAGACTGCTATGAGAGCACTTATGAACACTAAGATGGCAGAAGGAACTCTAGTAAGAGACTATGTTTTAAAAATGATTGACTTTTTAAATGTGCTAGAAGTTTTAGGGGCTGACATTGATGGTATGTCCTAGGTTGATATTATCCTTGAGTCACTGGTTGACTCTTTTAATCAATTTAAGCTCAACTATAATATGAACAAAATGAATTTGACTTTGGTTGAGCTTCTGAGCTCTTTACAAGCAGTGAAAGGTATTATCAAATGTCATTCTAATGCTCATGTGGTGAGGGTTCTTCTTTTAAGCCCAAGCCCAAAGGCAAGGGCAAGTGGAAGAAGAAACAGAACCCCAAAAACTCCAAGGGAAATATTGGTTCTAAAGGTGGTGTTGGAAAAGCGAAGAAAGGGGCAACCACAAGGGCAACTAATAAACCCAAAGGAAAATGTTTCCAGTGCGAGGTCATGGGGCATTGGAAGAGAAACTGTCCAGATTATCTAGCCAAGAAAAGGAACAGAAGTATAATCGAATCACTTGTTATTGAAGTAAGTTATATAGTGGGTACTTCAGATTCCTGGTGTGTAGACTCCGGTGCAACTAATCACATCTGTAATTCGTTGCAGAGGTTTCGGGAGACCAGGCGATAATGTGATGGAAGATTATTTTGCACTTGGGAATAGAAGCAAAAATTGTTGCGGTGTCAATAGGAATAGTTAGTTTATGTTTTTCTTCAAATAAGACACTAGTACTTTATGATTGCTTATATGTGCCTGACATTAGAAGGAACTTATTATCAGTTTCAAGTTTAATATAACATGTCATGACCCGAAATCCACCCTATGCGGATCTCGTGTCGCGGGGCCGACCCGAAGGCCGTCCTTACTTTTTCCATTCCTGTATCATAGTACTAATATGCAAAGTACTAAAACCTCAAAACAATAACAGCGGAAGTCTTATCAGTAATAGTACATCAGCGGAAATATTTCAATACACAATGTTAGCGAAAGTCTTTACAATACATAATATGGTTCTACATAAACAAAATAAGAACCAAACATGACCAGCACCCGAGGGTGGTGAATACATGGGAGAACTTAAAACATAAACTGATGCATTTCCTCAAACATCCTTCTACGTCTTTAGACTCCTACCGGGGTTTCGCGGCATTAGTACCTGAAATGGGGGATAAGGAGTGTGGAATGAGCTACAAGAGCCCAACAAGTAAATACAGATCTCCGACACTGGTATCGAGGATCATAAAAGAATATGAATCCAAGAACAAGAATATGATAGCCAATCATAAGAAATAATATGCTATGATAGCCAATGGGAACAGTTGCCATGAGGCCAATAAACAATGGAACACAATGTACAATTAGGAGTAAGGGACATAACATCAACATGAAACTCTTAACAACAATATATCAATATGAACGTGCTGCCACAATAAACCGATCACAATTAGATCAATAAAGGAATATCTCGCAATACAAGATAATCACAAGAATAAGGTAATTCAACAGTTACAGTCGAACAATCGTATAAGAGATGCTTTTGTTCTGTGTCAGGGCTTGATATGCCCTCGGTCCTTGGGGGCCCGGTTTACCCCCTTCAGTGCATTCCTAGTGTATGGCCATATGTCCGTTCACGGACTCGACCCGAAGGTCTTCAGTGTATTTAAAAGCATCGGATGGATATTGTGACTGAGCACAAATCCAGTATACATAAACATTTCATGATCATAATTGATTCCATAAGAGTATATAAAAATGGAATATCATAAATTCAATGGAAACATAACGATAGGCATTTCAAAACACGGTTCAACATGATGACAATGGTACACAATAAATCAATGTCCACCAGATAGAACAATATCACATTGTGGAGACAATAACATCAGATACGCTCAGAAGTACAAGTTTGGCAGTAAAAGAATGAACTTGGCTTGATAACACCACATGGAAGAGAAAGGGTATCTACTTACCTCTAATGCGTTGCTAAATCAGTCTCCTGTAGGTTTGCCTTTTCCCGTTGAGTTCCCTATATATCAGTAATTACGTTTCAGAATAATTTTTATTCACCAAATTCTATGCCTTGCTATGATCAGTATTTCTAATACTTATTTAGACTTTACCATTGAGCCCGGAATGCCGAGGAAAGTCAATTTAGGCTTTCGCGAAATTCCATTTGGGCTTCTAAATTAAAAAGGGCGAAACTGTCATTTGTACTTTTATGTATCTTTTATTTCCGGGATCTCTTTTCACAAATCAGACTCCATAGTTGAGTCCGGAGTGCCCAAAAAAATAAGAATTCACTATTCAAATAATTTATTCGGAGTCTGTTGAACCACGTTTCGATTTAAGGGCATTTTGGTAATTTCTCCTTTAAATAATTACTTAATTTAAATATTATTTTATTACTTCGGTCAATTCACAATTAACCATAATTCCTGAGCATAATTATAACTTCACAAAGTTCTATTTTGAATTAAATCAGCTAATCAATAATTAAATCTAACCTTTGTTTGGCTGCAGTCGATATTTCCACTGGCACTGCAATCATTCTTTAATAATTGCTCCTGGTTGGATAATATGTATTGGAGGTCTAACTCTTCCAATTTATCGTGGAGATTTCCCCCCCCCCCCATCTGTTCTTGTACGCCCATACCATCTTATGATCGAAACCCAATACCACAATCTTCCTTTGTTCCAGTTCAATCCGTCAAAAGCTACATAAAACTGAAACAGTAAGAGTCTTAGAACAAGAAATTACCGGTCAACACACCTCCAGTTTGCCGTCATGTATTTTCCTATGTACAGCCGCTACATTTGCTGTACTCTAATGGAACAATACTCCATCAACTTCTTTGCTGAATTCCTTCTTATCAGTCAAAACCGACACTAACGGCAGCACTAAAACTTCATAATATTTCCGCAGTCAGCGCGTTGCTCCTTCAGCTCAAGCGTTGCCGTCTCGGAGACCAACATCAACGGTCCCCCCCTGTCTGGTGGCCCGTTCGAGCAGCTACCGCCTGACTCTCTCAATCTTTCCCACACCCTGCTGCAGCGCTGCTGCTATTCTCTGCCGCAGCAAATTTTGTAACAACAGTTCCTGTTGCTCTACTTTCTTCCTTCCTCACTCGGTCAGCTGCTACACAAGCATGCATATATCTAACATTTCCCTTCTGTTTTAATTTATTTCTCACTGCTGTACGCTTCAGTTGGCCACTGCCACTACACCAACTCCTCACGGCTGCCTCACGCTTTTCCTTTTCTCACACTACCTGCTGTACCGCCAACTGTACATATATATACACTATACAATTTCCCCTGTTCCGATCCATCTCAGTTCTTCCAATAAAATAAAACTAATTGTAGACATATTTGCACTGCATCAAGGTCTACTCCTCCCTATTATTAATTTCGGCTGCTTCTAATTTCATATCTTTGACCGAGTATATGAGCGGTGGCTTTGCCACCTGGTTACATGGGAGCTCACGCACACACACCTGTTCACACACGGCTGCTGTATGCAGCTCACTCAACACCCCCACATGACACACCTGCACCGCATGTTTTGCCACCAATACTACACAAACACACGTAAACCCACCAATTCTTGCTACCACGCTACACCTCACAATATATATATATATATAGATATATATTTTGCCTGCACCGCAACACTTCTATCTCTTGACAACAGCTCCTGCTGCACGGATTTTTTCTTTCTCGGCTGCCACGTTACACAATATACACATTTGTAATATATATTGCTCTCTCATGCACTACATGAAATCTTGAGATTGCCACCTGCCCATTTCTTTTCTTTTTCTTTCTTTTCTTTTACTTCCATTGGATTATAATATATACATATATTATAAGCTGACCGTATACACATATATATATATATATTCATAATCATTTAGATTTACTTTAAAATTTATGCGTCGACATTCACTTGCACGTTTTCTAGTAAAATCGGCTTCCGGTGCAACGGCACCCGGACACCCGTGACTGCCTGCCTCTCGTACCTATGCATCGTAATTAAACAATACAGTCTATTACGCATCCACTTTTATTTATGTCATTTAACGGCTTATAATTCGGGATTACATTTTATAGCCCGGTCCAGCCCGGTGTACATGCTATATCCCGAGTTGGGATATTACATAACAAGGTTATTTAGTTTATTTTAATTCAAATGTTGTTATTAAACATAGTGGTTCTTTTATATACTATGGCACAATAGTTAATGGTCTTTATTTAATTACTCCTAAGATGTGTGAGATACATGACACCGAAAAGAATAAACCATCACAAACTTTACCACTTAAAAGAAAAGTTTCTTCTACTAATTCAGTTTATCTTTGGCACTTGAGGCTAGGTCATATTAATCTGGATAAGATTAATAAATTGGTAAAGGAGGGTACTTTGTCTTCCTTGGTTATTGAACAACTGCCAATTTGTATATCCTGTTTGGAGGGAAAGATGACTAGAGGACCCTTTGCTTCAAAAAGAAACAGGGCTAAAGAAGTATTGGAGTTAATCCAAACTGATGTGTGTGGACCCTTAAATATTAGGGCTAGACGGGGCTATGGGCATTTCATCACTTTTACTGATGATTACTCTAGATATGGTTATGTCTATCTATTGCACCACAAGTCAGAAGCTTTTAAAAAGTTCAAAGAGTTTTGGGAAGATGTGGAAAAGTAATTAGATATGAGCATAAAATCACTTCGATTTGATCAAGGTGGGGAATATCTCTCTACTAACTTCAGTCAGCATTTGTTGGATAATGGGATTTTATCCCAGTTGTCTGCACCTGGCAGACCTCAGCAGAACGGTGTAGTAGAAAGGAGAAACATGACACTTTTAGATATGGTAAGGTTAATGATGAGTTATTTTGAGGTGCCTATATTCCTTTGAGGGTATGGGTTAGAGACATTGCTAAATATTCTGAACTCGGTTCCAACTAAGTCTGCTCTCAAGACTCTAGTAGAGCTTTGGACTAGATGCAAGCCAAGTCTAAATCACTACCGGATCTAGGAGTGTCTAGCCTATGTGCTGAAAGGAAAGACCAGTAAGTTGGAACCAAGATCAGAATTGAGCTGTTTCATTGGCTATCCTAAGAGGACAAAAGGTTGGCTTTTTTATAATCCCAATGACCTGAAGGTATTCGTTAGCACGAATGTTGTCTTTCTGGAGGATGATTATATTATGTGTTAGAAACCCAAGAGTAAGATCACCTTAGAAGAAACATCAGATGCTTCTTCTATTTCTCAGGCAAATTATAATCATGGACTAGGTGTCTCTACTTCCAACATTTTCTATTACATCGGAGCCACGTCGTAATGGGAGGACCATCAGGCCACCTGATAAGCACATGTTCTTAGGAGAGTCTATCTCAGATGAACATGTTTTAGATCCCAGTAGCTACGATGAGGCAATCTCTGATAAAGATTCGAGACTCTAGCAAAATGCTATGAAAGCTGAGATGGAATCTATGTATTTTAATCAGGTCTGGGAACTTGTGGAACCACCTGCTAATATTAAACCAATTGGCTGTAAGTGGATTTACAAGAGAAAGAGAGGACACGATGGATCAGTTGAGACTTTTAAAGCTAGACTAGTGGCGAAAGGGTTTACTCAAAAAGAAGGTATCGATTATGAGGAAACTTTTTCACCAGTTGCTATGCTTAAGTCTATTCGGATTCTCTTATCCATTACAGCTCATTTTGATTATGAGATTTGTCAAATGGATGTCAAGACAACATTCTTGAATGGCTATCTTGAGGAAGACATCTATATGATGTAACTAGATGGTTTCGTAACTAAGGGCCAAGAGCATATGGTATGCAAGTTGCATAAGTCCATTTATGGACTTAAGCAAGCTTCCTGAAGTTGGAACATCCGATTCAATCAGGCAATCAAGTCATTTGGTTTTTATCAAAACCCGAATAAACCTTGTGTGTATAAGAAAAGTGAAGGAAGTGTGGTGGTGTTCCTAGTTCTGTATGTGAATGATATAATACTCATTGGGAATGATGTAGGGGTGTTGTCTACGATAAAGGTTTGGTTAGCGAATCAGTTTTATATGAAAGACTTGGGAGAAACCAATTACATCCTCGGGATTAAGCTTTTGCGAGATCGGAAAAACAGGATGTTAAGCTTATCTCAAGCTGCATATATAAACAAAATTCTTATCAAGTTTGCAATGCATAACTCCAAGAAAGGCTGATTGTTTTTTAGGCATGAAGTACCTCTATCCAAGAATCAGTGTCCTAAGACACTTGAGAAAGAGGAACGCATGAAGGCGGTTTCCCTATGCTTCAACTGTAAGAAGCCTTATGTATGCTATGCTTTGCACTAGACCATATATTTATTTTTCAGTGGGCATGTTCCACAGATATCAATCTAATCCAAGACTAAATCATTGGACTGTCGTGAAACATATACTCAGGTACTTAAGAAGGACTAGAGATTATATGTTGAGATACGGGAGTGGTGATCTAGTTCTAGTTGGCTACAAAGACTCTGACTTTGTCTTAGATCAAGACTTTAGAAAGTCAACCTCAGGATATGTGTTTACTCTTGGTGGTGGAGCTATCAGTTGGAGGAGTGTTAAGCAACAATGTATTACTGACTCAACCACTGAAGCGGAATATGTAGATGCCTCTGAAGCAACTAAGGAAGCAGCGGTATAAATTAAATACATCACCTAATGGCCAACCATGAGAGATACAATGTCATCCATCACATGCATAAATCATTAGAATATGATGAATAAAATTTAATAAGCATTTAAATATGTGATTAATCATATACATCACTCATGTATATTTTAGAGTGTACTAAGATTTAATCCATGTATCCAAGAACACGCATAGGTCAAGTCTCACTTAACCGATAATTTTAAATCCAACATATTTGGGTATCAAATACCCATGTGAATCATATACTTATAATATAAAAAGATGAATATATTAAATAATTGAGTCCTTACCCAGACAATTTAATAAATTTGGGTATTTAATACCCAATTAAAACACGTGATTAGAAAAATTAATATAATTTGTTTTTAAAAAACTGTATATATAATATATAATATATTATATCTAATATCTAATGTTATATATAATACAAACATAAATATATATATATATATATATATATTTACTTTTACCCACTGTGCCGTTTGATATTGGATATCAAATACCCAACCATGTGCGCATCGTGAGGAACTTAAATAAATAAATAAAAACTCCTTTTTTTCTCAAAATCCCAACCATAATTTAAGTGGAGAATTCGTTCATTACAGTCATGATGCGGCTGTAAGCATATCTCATATGCAAGTCATTACCCATGTACGGAAAATGCCCAATTTGTTTCAAATTTTTTTTTGTCTAGCCATATGAATAATTAAAGGCAGCCGCAACTCATCCTTATGGAGCTACCACAATTTTGTTTTCCATTGATGCACACAGCTGGTATCTTATACCAACAATTCTTCAACCAAAATCCCATTACTTGGTGAGATCATAATAAAAATTAAATTATTTAATTAATCTATCTCTATGGGTATCAAACAAGGATTAAATCTTTGTATCAACAGATTGTATCACAAAATCACATTCTAACATATCCAAAATAACCCTTTGTTTAATCGGGATCTATGAATAACAAAATAAATATAACCTTCAAAATTAATAGATTTATGTAAAGTTACTCTAATACAAATTGTTGGTAGAAAAAAATATAGCAGAAACGATTTTAAAAATTTTACTTTGATCAAATTATTACATAAATCACATAATTTTGATAAAGGAGGGTTAGAGATACCTTGTTCTTGAAATAGGACACACTCGTTCTCTTTCTCTAGGTCTTCTCATATTTTTCCTTAGGCAAACTATATCGCAGAAGAGTGGGTTACCTCTTATTTTTGTCTAGCACAAAAACTTACGATAAACGGCTTCCTACATATTATATATATAGGACTTAACCTAATTAGGGAAAGAGAAGGGATCTAGTGGGTCCCATTAAGTTAGCTTCTAATTAGTCAATTAAATCTTAATTATCTCATAATTAATTTTAATTAACTCCATTATATAATTGAAATTGCACTCCAACTTAGTATAATAGAGTAAACCCATATACACTATACTTTTGCATTTGGCCCTTCTATATGATACCAATAATCATGGTTTAATATTATACTATCAAATTAATTCTCTAATTATTTTAAGAACCTAATTTAATAATTATTAATCACTTGCAATTGGTCATTATTTCAATAAAAAATTTACTGAAAAGACCGGATCTAGATTTCAGTGATTAATCCAATGACTTACCACAAAGGTGATATCCATCTCTCTAATATATAGAGTGTAGATTTCATCTTGAGAATATGTGTTCCCACAATCTAAATAATGACTTCCTAAGATACCAAGGTGTTGATCTAAAAGACTTCACTCATTGGTAACTCAAAGTTATCACTATTCATAACTTGAGTTCACTATCCTCTTTGGATTAAGAGTTTACTACGAATAGTGAATAAGAAACTTACTAAAGGTGACAGTTCTAGATGATGTGTTTCTTATAGTGATCCAATTCAGTATATTCTCAATACACCAATACAATAACCTAGAATACACTACTCTGATGGTTGAGATAAACCACCTTATCACATAATGGTTAACTGTATTACAGCTTCACAGATAAGATGTCCAGTCTTATTAATAGCGGCGAACTATTCTAGAATTGCCTATATAAGTAGTTCATATCTCTTGTGTATAAATCTCATTTATAGACATGAACCACTCCTAATGATAATTCAAGGACTAATCATCTCATGATATAAAGAAATATCCAAACATATGGTAATATGAAACTTAATAATAAATCAAATCTATTAAATATTAATAAAATGCCTTGGATATAAGGGCACACATCCTAACAGTCTCAACTTATAGTCTCCTCTCTAACAAGAATATGACCCACTATTCATGGGGTTCATCAGTGTGTCTCATCTTTTGTGAGAAAATGAGCTATAAGGTGGGACATTCATCTTTATTTTATAGCTAATAACATTACTATATTAATCGTGATGCATTTCACTTACCATAATGAAGGGCCAATCAAGCCATCTCTATATAATTTGAGACCTAAAATAATAAAGTGACAACTCTAATAAGACACGTTTAAAATGTTAATGTATAATTATTATTTAATATTAATATTAGAAAACTCTACTAAATATATAAAACATAGATAAATTTTTAGTAATATTTTGCTTCTTGTATATATATTATTATTATTTTTAATGTAAAATTGTAATAGTTTTTCAATAAGATTGAGAGATATATTTAATAAAATTCTAATAATAGAGTTCTTATATAAATTTTTTTTATCTAAATAAATAGTAATAAAAAAAATTAAAACAATACGAGTAGTCACTATTATTAGAATTAAGTGTTTTTTCATAGAATTTTTATAGGATCTTTTTTGTAAAGTTAAATTTTTATTAACCTCACACTTCTAATTTGATTACGAAAACACGGGCTTTCCAAGTTTTATATCTCAAATGATATGACACTTTAATATTAATAGTCCATTAAATTATATAATTAATATATTATAATGATAAGCTGACATATAATTTTAGGTAAAAATTTAAAAACTGTAACATTAATAATTTGATTATATTATATGATAATGTCATTTTTTGTTCTTGATAGTTAATACTCAAAGTCTCTTATCTCAAGTATCTGTAAAGAATGAATTAGAAGATCATCGGTAAAGATTCGATAAAAAAGTTTTTGACAATCAAAAAAGTAACTTGAACAAAGACAACTATAAATAAGAGTATAAAATTTTAAAAAAGTATACCTCTTTAAGTTATGGCCTTTCTCTTTTTATAACTCTTGTATATCTTGTTTGTTAAGATTTTACAAAGAAAATAAGGATTTAAGATTTGATATGAATCTCTTGATATTATTCATTTTTGTATTTTTCGTATAAATATCTCAAAATTGAGGTATGAGGTCCGGAGGGAATCCATTAGTATTTGATTGCCACATGTCTCTTATACCTTATGAGCTGAATTCGGGTATACCATATACATACATAAAATTTGTACCTTTTTAACTGTTGCTTTGTCCTTGATGGTAGAGCTGCCCTGGTCCAATCCCAACTCAACCGAATTCTCAATGGGCTTCATGTGGGCCCACTCTCTCTCTCTCTCTCTCCATCCACCGCCGCTTATTGGCGGAAAGCCTGCAGGTTTCTTCCCCCACACGCCGACCACTGTTTTTGACTCAAACAAATACATGAGCACAAATTTTTTGGGTTGACATCGACCTCACGCTTGTCTGTGAATCTGTGATTACCAAAAAGAAGAATCGAATTTGTCAAACCCCCAAAATCTAAAACTAAAAAATAAAATACCTTTAATTAGTTTCTTCAAAATGAGAAGGTTTACTGAGACCGACTCTTCTATGGCGGCGGCGATGATTACTTTATACTATCCAACAACTTGCTTATATAACGGTCTGCTCAAGAAACCCAATGGGTTATTGTCAACTTGCTTGAAAAAACTTGGTATTTCAGTGCATTTTGGTAACCTTGTTACAGAGTTGTGTTACATATGTTTGTTCAAGGTGGCGAATTCAAGGAACTCCGGCAAGTGTGCGAGGCTTCCGACGAGGGGTGAGGAGAGAGAGACAGATGGAATTGAAGGTGGGATTCATGTGCTGTTGGAGTCGGTGGTGGCACCGATGATCTCGGGGTACAATAGGGAGAGAGAGATGTCGGCAATGGTGTCAGCTCTAACCCATGTAGTGGCTGGTGAGGTGACTCAGGATGACATAGTTGGAGGCACTGTTACATCTTATACAGCTTCTGATTCTGGGGCTTGCTCTGTTTCTTCTTTGTGGGGTGTTGGAGAGAAGAGAGGACGTGAAGAGGAGGGTGGTGGGCAGTTTTCTGAATCAGTTTCAAGAATTAGTAGAGCATATGGTGACATTTCTTCTAGTGTGAGAGGCAAGTTTCAAACCAAGACCAGTTATATTTTTCTATATTAGGTTATTGAAAGATTAACACTACATACACCTAAAAAAAATGATAAAATAATTTGCTGCGATTATATAATCGAACGCCAAGCCGAGAGAGATGCCACAAAAATTCAAGAAACAAAAACAATTAATGTTAATTTTATGCACTAAAGTACTTTGAAATTTTACTAGTTTCTTATTATTACTTTCCTTTTTTTTTTCCCTATCTTCATTGGGATCTATATATTACCCACAATACAATCAGAATATTCCGTGCACTATAGGTGGAGAGTGGGCTCAAATGTTATATGTATAACTTGCATATATATAGCTAATATATTTATCATAGATGGATGAATGTTTATTTTATGCAGTCACAGAAGGTTCAAGCATCAGGACAAGAGGCACACCAACAGAAAGTAGTGCATCTACATTCACTCCCACATATGATAATAATGAGTCCTGTGGGGGAGAACCAAGGAGGAGATACAGAGGAGTGAGGCAGAGGCCATGGGGCAAATGGGCAGCTGAAATAAGAGACCCACACAAAGCTGCTAGGGTTTGGTTAGGCACATTTGACACAGCTGAAGCAGCTGCATTTGCCTATGATGAAGCAGCTCTCAAGTTCAGAGGCAACAAAGCCAAACTCAACTTCCCTGAAAAGGTCACACTCCGGCCATCATCCTCCGGTTCTCTGACAACCCAGTTGACCATTTCTGATTCTCCAAATGCCCTTTTCACTGTTTCGTCATCAACTGAGCCGATTGTTCATCCTCAACCATCCTACCTGCAGAACTATGGCAGTTATAGAGATTACATGAATACTCACTGTCGGTTGCTTGTGAATTCGGGTGAAGTTCAAAGACAGCCAACAAATTTGTTGGACCAAATGCTATTATCATCTTCCATAGCTTCTCATTTCCAATCTTCATCATCTTCTTCTTCGCTAGGCTACACCGTTTCTTCATCATCATCTTCGCCCCCAACTTCTTTTCCCTTTTTTCCGGCTCAGCCACCTGCCACTGGTCAGAGTAGTGCAGCAAATTTTCCGGTGACGTCGTGGTCAGATTCTGGTCATCAGCCTTCTTCTTCAAGATGATTTTAGTTCTCGCTATTACATTTTTTTGGTACTTTTTTTTTGGGGTATCTTTTTGTTATTTTTTTTCCCATTGTGCTATTCTGTTTAGTTTGATAATTTGTACGTCATTTTGAATGTACTGGTGAATGAAAACCCGCCAGCACTGTGATAGTATTGGGATGAAAAATGAAAATATATATATATATATATATATATATATATATTTGTTTGTAGGGTCACATTTCTGGTGCCAAATCTCTAGTATCCTCTAAACAATCTAAACACATCAAAAGGGAAAGAGAAAAAAAGGGTGTCAATTCTAAGCTTTATTCTCTGTTTAATGAGAGATATAAAAGCTTCTTTAAACAGCTTATTCATTTGAATTGAAACTGTGTCTCTTTCTTGTTTGACAAAAATACTTTTTATTGGTATGCATATAGATATAAACAAAGCCAGATACAATTATGGAATGGTGATCATCAGTTGAGAACGATTTGAGATAATAAGTCATGCTCTGATCTGAATTGCATGGGTATCGAAAAGATGTTTAAAAATAAAATAGAAAATGAAAACAGGAATGATATCAAATGTTTAAGTGCCTTAATCCAGAGATTGTTCATTGCGGAGCGAAGAAATGTTGTCTTGAGGAGGTTTCAGGTTCACCTTTTTAAAGTTATTCACAATATGGAAGCACACTTGATTTTTGCATTAAAGGTAATGCTGTAAAATGTGTGTTTCTTGTCACTATTACCAACAAAAAAAATTTAATTTTAAATTATTCCTTTTTTCTTAATTTATTGATAACGTCTAGCTAATATGAAATGAATATATCTTTATTACTCAAGTGTGAAAGTGTTAAATGCCTTAAATTTATGAAACAGATAAATTATTTTGATTTTCCTTTGAAGTTTAGCATAATTACAAGAACTTTTCTTGCATTTTTAAAAGGGTAAATTACAATAACTTCTTTTGAAATTTTTGATAATTATACTGATCTATCATACTTTACCTGATTATATACAGATACTCACTTCCAGTCAATTTTTTCTTCAAAATGACAAAACTGTCTATTTTATTTTATTTTATTTTTTTACATTTTTTAAATTTTGACCAATTTTTCTAACTTTTTTTAAAGTTTTTATTATTATTTTATTTAAAAATAAATTTAAAGTAAATAACTTATTTTTATTTTATATAAAAATAAATTTAAGGTTTTTATCAATATTTATTTAGAAAATGAAAAAAAAAAAATAAGAAATAGATAGTTTTATCATTTTGAAGGAAAAAAAAAAGACTAGATAGAGTATTTGTTTATTGTCGAGTAAAGCATGAGAGGTCAGTATAATTTTAGAAACCTCAAAAAAATTAATGTAATTTACCAATTTTAAAAATATTACCAACTTTCCTTTTCAAAATTGTTGGCTACACAGCTTGAAATTGAAAGATTGGGGATGAGGAAATGAATTTTGGGGAGATTGAAATCATTTGGTGCCTCCATTGTGTCCAACAAAGCTGGTGGCGAATTTTGGCGAGATAATGGAGACACTAAGTACTTTGTATGGCTATATCTTTCTCACTCTTAAGTGTGAAATGATTACATGCTTTAAATTTATCAAATAGATAAATTACTTTGATTTTCCTTTCAACTCACCAATTTTTCTTGTCAAAATTGTTGGCTACACGGCTTGACATTGAGAGATTGGGGGTGGGAAAATGAATTTTGGGGAGATTGAAATCATTTGATGCCTCCGTTGCACCTGATAAGACTTGTGGCGAATTTTGGCGAGATAACGGAGACGCCGAGTGATTAGAATGGCCAAGCGTCCCAAACACTATTTCGAGTGTTCGGAAAGTTTCCGCAAACGGGGCATAAGGCAATTCTCAGCCAACAATGACAACCACCCACAACTACCAAACCCGTGTCAAAATTTCCCATCTCCATCATCCAATTTCTTTGGTTTGGGCAATTAGCCTCTTTAAGGGGAAACCAAATTTGCAACCCATTCATCATTCATACAGATGATGGCATCGATAACTTGGTGGCATTGATGACACAATTGGAAAAAATAATAGTCTATAAGAGTTCTTGGCAAGCAACAATGTACCAAATAATTCTTTTTCTCTATTTTCGTTGATGTGGGTAAAATTGGTATTCTAAAAAATATGTGAGATAGCATGAGCCTAATTCATTTGGTAAACTAGGGAAAAATTTATGGAGAAAATTGATACGCTATAAAATGACTAAACCAATCTCCACATAAAACGTGTACACACAAAACAAACAAAGGTCGTCCATTCAGAGCAAGGTTACATATGAACTTCAGAGCTCATTAGCTAGGAACCCCGCGCAACCGCCGGACTCACCTTTACTCAGAAGGCGCCAAGCTCATACGCAAGAAGACCCCAAACTGAGTGCCGCCTCAGGAACCCTACCGAGCTAAAGATAAGGAAGCTGTACGCAACAAGAAAACTGCCATTCTTGGATATCTTTCACTTCCTATTCTCATGAAGCGCAGTGTTCAACATGATAACTACCATTCTTTGATAGCAAACAAATCTTGACTTTCTCGAGGTCGAATTCTAATCAACTTAGGAGAATCAACAGCCTATAAATTGAACCCAAAGGTATGCAGTTTCAAGGTACAGTCATTCAATTTCTTTCAATTACAGTCTTTAATTATAATTTTATTGACTTCATCATCGGAGTGGCTACCGCCGGAGCCAACCCGGTGGCCTTCTGATCTTCTTTTTGAGTGTTTGATAGGCGACGAAGAGTGGAGCCCCCACTGATCAGAAAATGCAGCATCAGTTTGGCGCCGTCTATGAGAAGCGAAAAATCGTTTCTTGCTAAGTTCTTTCTTTTGCAAATGTACTCTCTGTCGTTCTCACTAAAGGACCATGGCTCCTAATCTTCGTCCAAGGAAAGACCCTCAGAATCCTCAAAAAGGCCACCCACCGGGAGTGGAAGGGGACAAGCACCTAACCCCTTGTAGCAGCAACTCGATCAAATCCAGCGATAAACTGATCAAATACAAGAACAGCTTCTTGCCATCTCTAAAACTCTGGCGTTGCTTACCCAAAGCCCTGAGAGCAACCCCATCGATCCTCCCACTAGCACGGATGATGCGGGGGCACAGCCTCCTGCTACCACTATGGGCGGAGGACCCCACGTGGAGACTCCCGTTGAACAAATAGTGCACCCCCAAGGCACCACTCATATCGGAGGAGACCCCCAACCATCAACCGCCGTAGGCAGGGGGTACCGGCCTTCAACCCAACCGTTCATTACCATAGTAGGACAAGGATTCCCGACTCCGGCCGCTTCAAGGGTCAACCTAGCGCCACATGAGTTTCGGCCTCAAACAGCACCAATTCCCCCAATCCAAGAAAGCCGACATCTTCTCCCTACTACAGGATAGAATCGTCCTATTTATGTAGGGGCTGAGGCCGCACGGCAGGATCAACAACAACTGGTACAGCCCAGGGGCCCACATAGGGTCGAAGAGGTATCAAACTCTATGGACCACACCGTTGTCACTAAAGGTACTTACCTCCCTCCAGAGCAAGATGAGCTAGCAAAGCTGCTCGGAAGGTTCACCACGCCATTCACCCCTACGATAATGGCCGAAGAACGGCCAAAGAAATTCATTGTCCCAAAGTTTACTCTATACGACGAGACTAGGGACCCAAGGGAACATTTTTCTCATTATCAACATACCATGGCACTACATGGAGCCACGAATGCCTTCATGTGCAGCGCTTTTGTGACCAGCCTCAAGGGCACTGTTCTGAAGTGGTTTCACAGCCCTCCTCAGAATTCTGTTGTCAGTTTCTATGAGCTCAACAAGCGGTTCCTTGACTGGTTTATGACTAGCAAAAAGTTGAGGAAAGGACTAGAGTTCCTGCTAAATATAAAGCAATCCAAAGGAGAGTCACTCAGAGAGTACATCACATGCTTCAATGCCGAATTCACAGAGATCACGGATTGCAGTCCAACCTTTCTAGTAGCTGCCCTGACCTCTGGCTTAGTGTTGGGGGGTTTTCATAATTCTTTAACGAAGAGCCCTCTTGCTAACATGATAGCACTCATGGAACGAGTCAGAAATTATATAAACCTAGAGGAAGCAAAGATAACCTCCCTAAAAATTTAAAGAGTAGGCCTAGAAGGACTATCATAAGAAAGACTCCAGCGCAACCAAAAAGAGGGTTAGGAGTCCCGATAAAAGATTGACTTCCAGGACACTGGGAAACACTAGTAATGGAAGGTACAACACCTACACTCCTCTGAACGGCTCCTTAACTCATATATTGCAGCAAGTCCAAGCCCGTGAAAATCTAAAGTGGCCCGAGCCACTAAAGTGCAATCTCGATGCCAGGGATCAGAATAAGTACTACGACTTCCACAAAGACCACAGGCATACTACTGATGAATGTAGAGCCCTTAAATAGGAAATCGAATAACTCATCAAGAGAGGACGGTTGCAAGAGTTCGTTAGACAGGATAGGAGGCAAAACCCCCGTAATGACAGGTCGCAGCAAAGGAGGCAAGAACAGAGGCCCGAATAGAGGGATGGATGGAATGAGCCACAACAACAGAACAATCAGGTCATTTTCGTCCTCCATGCCATAGCCCGGTCATAGGGATATCCAATCGAGCGAGAAAGCATTACACTCGACAGGCCAGGACAATTCCCAGCATCCTCTAGATCTCAGTTGTCGAGAAAAAGCTGAAGCCAATTCTTGAGATCCAATTCTCGGAACAAGATCTTGTAAGGGTACATTGTCCTCACAATGACGCCCTTGTTATCTCACTCAAAATTTCTAATTTTGAGATCTAAAGAGTCTTAGTAGATACAGGGAGCTCTGCCAATGTACTATTCTATGAGCCTCTCAAACACATGAACCTCCACTCCAATGACGTCAAACCCACCACCGCGGTAATGGTAAAATTTGGCGGGAACCTCAGCATCCTGCTGGGGAGGATTGACCTCCCCACAACAACATGAGAGGGAGACGGTCAGAAGACCATAATCTCATAATGCATGGTTCTAGATTCCAAGTCCCCCTACAATGTTATCATCAGATTGCCTTGGCTTCACCAAATGGGAGCGGTTACCTCGACCCTCTACCAATGCCTGAAGTATGTGCACAACAATGTGGTATATTCTATCAAGGGGTGCCAGCCAACAGCCGAGAGTGCCATGCTCTCGCGCTAAGAGAAAAGGCTCCCAAATAGCAATCATAGCATTCTCATGAAGGCAGAAGCCCAAATCTTTCTAGCCTTCATGAGAGCGAGGAATGTCCCTCCAAAATTGATGAACCACTAAGCCCTAGGAGAACGGATAATAAAGCTAAGCCAATGGAAGACCCCATCCAAGTGCCCGTCAATCCCGAAGGAGAAGGACGATACTTGCAGATTGGCTCAGACTTATCACCTTCCGAACAAAAAAATATGGTGGAGTTTCTAAAGAACAACCTCTCATTGTTTCTTGGGAAACTAAAGATATAGAGGGAATATGTAACACCCTGACCTGAAATATCGAGTAATAGGACACGCTTTATGAGATTTTAAAATGGTAGTTAAAAATTTACTACAAAAGACCGAGAGTTGGGAAATATAAAATTATGTATGTTTCAATCACTACAAAAAAACCACTTTTTAGTGACGCATATTATTAGCGATGCACAAACAGGCGTCGCTAGTAATAAGAAAAAAAATAAAAAAAAAATTCGCTTCCCGCATAAAAAAAGGCGCGAAACTATTAGCGACGCACAAGTTTACATTAGCGACGCACGTGTGCGTTGCTAATAGTTGGTTAGTTTAGCGACGCCTGCCTGAGCGTTGCAAATACTAGGGTAGACAATTAGCGACGCTCGGTTGGATTATTAGTGACGCACTTTGTGCGTCTCTAATAATTCCTTATATTTGTTTTAATTTTTTTTATAATTTAATGATATTTTTAAAAAACAAATAAATTTGACAAAAACAAATAAAAATAAATTTTGTTGCATTATTATTATCTCTAACAACATTAGGCCAACATTAGGCCTATAAGCAATGTTATGAAACCCAGACCGGACTGGACGGTTCAACCTGGTTGAACCGTTGACCGGTTCACAAAACGGTCCAGTTGAACCCATAAACCCATTCCAAACTCAAAACCGTTCTAAAAATGGCAAACCGGTAAAACCGGGCGGTCCAACTGGTGAACTGTTCGACCCGGCACTGGGTCGTCACCGATTCTGAACGTGGAAGTACTCTATGCATAAAAAACCTCATTTTAGTCAAGTTGTTCCAGCCTTCCAGAACTCTCAACTCTCAAGTCTCAAGTCGATCGCAACTCGCAAGTCCCACGGCGCAGCCCCGTCCTTCCTCAGTCAGTTCCTCCTTCCTCGATCGACTGAAGTCTGAAACTAGTAGGCTCGCAGCCCAGTCCTCGTCATCGATCGATCGTAGTAGCAGCCCCAATCCTCGTCATCGATCGATCGATCGCACTCGCAGCCCCAGTCGTCTTTGATCGACGCAGGTATCTCTCCCTCTTCTTCTTCTCTCAGTTCTTTGTTATCTTGATAAACCGATTGGTTTTCTGATCTGAACAACCATACCCATTTAATTTCTACAATTGATTTGTTTTCCTCTGATTACATTCTCTGCTTGAAAATCTACACATGTCTAAGGAAAATCTACACAAGCTACAAGTGATAATTCATTGATTTGAGTTTCTGATCTTACATACATTCATATTTTGTAAAAAAAATTTATATAATTTTTATTTTTTAGTAATTTTTGTATAATTTTCTAAATTTAAAATATTAATAATAAGTATTATTAAATTTATTAATTACATAATTATGACATTACGGTTTGATTCCAGTTGACCCGACGGTTGAACCGCTAACCCGTAACCCAGACATTTTTCCGGTTCGATGTCCGGTCCAGATCTGAAAAAATTGCCTATAAATTTAACGAGAGAGCGACACAATTAATTAAACAAGAAAAATGCTATTTTGATAGATGTCAATTTTTTTTTTTTTAAATCAGTCTAATTTAAGTAAAATAAATCTAAAATAGAGACAAAAATGGTCTATAACCCAACTGACTTTTATCATTTATGACATTTCCTTTAGAACCAAAAAAAAGCTAACAACAGGACATTTTGGTACTTGAAAAAAAAATCTTATTTTTAAATTTAATTATATTAATTAAAAAAACATTAAAAATAAAATAACATTACATTAAGAAAACATTATATTAATTAAAAGAAACATTAAAAATAAAGTAATATTACATTAAAAAAACATTACATTAATAAAAGTAATATTAAAAATAAAATAACATTACATTAAAAAAAATATTACATTAATTAAAAGTAATATTGAAAATAAAATAACATTGCATTGAAAAAAAAAATATCACATTAATTTAATTATATTAATTAAAAGAAACATTAAAAAACATTATATTAATTAAAAGAAACATTAAAAATAAAATAATATTGCATTAAAAAAACATTGCATTAATTAAAAGTAATATTAAAAATAAAATAACATTACATTAAAAAAAATATTACATTAATTAAAAGTAATATTAAAAATAAAATAACATTACATTAAGAAAATATTACATTAATTAAAAGTAACATTGAAAAAAAAATAACATTGCATTGAAAAAAAAAAAACATCACATTAATTAAAAGAAATTTGAAAATAAAATAATATTACATTGAAAAAAAAACATTACATTAATTAAAAAAAATATTGAAAATAAAAATAACATTGCATTAAAAAAAAAAAAAAAACATTACATCAAATTAATCTTGACCGTAGATCTCTTCCAATTGGGTGGACTATCTCTATACAACACTAATGAGAAATCCTCTTCGGCATTGCTCAATGCTCATTCTTCAAACCCTAGGCAGCTGCGTTGCTCCTTCCCTCTCCTTCTGCGCGCGTGTTCCATTCTATCTCTATTGAGCTCCGATCACAGGAGAGCTTGAGCTTCGTCTGTTGTTTTCTTCGATCATCGGAGACGAGACCGCAAGCGACAATAGGTGAGTATTGGTTTTTTTTTTTTTTTTTGATTTTCTGAAATTTTAAATGAAATACTTTTTTTTTTTGAATTTCTGTATTTTCTTTTTCAAGCAAATCTGTTTGTTTTCTTCCCTCTGATCGAAACTGTCTTTTTCAATCGTCTCTGCGCTTCCCTACCCACCACGGTGCCACCTCCTTCGAGTCGATCTACGGTTTCTTCGTCTTCTTCGTCAATCTTCATTGGTTTTGAAGCTGGTTCTCCAGATCTACGATTTCCAGGTTAGATTTTTTTGTTTTTTTTTTTTTTTATGGGTCATGGATGATGGATCCTCAGAACTGTTACTGGTTTTTTTTTGCCGCACGATCTGGGTTCACTTTACATGTTAATGTGAATAAACAAATTATAAAGGTCTGCTCCATATCATTTGGGTTCACTTTGCCGCACGATCTGGGTTCACTTTACTGGTTTTTTTTTTTTTTTGCCGCACGATTGGGTAAGATGAATATTTGTTCTTCTTGGGTTTCTGGATTGAAAATAAGTCATTTTATTATCTAGGCAGTTGGCGATTTGGAAACATAGTACATGCTTTCACTGTTTTGTTAATGAATAATTATTTAACTCGAGATTGAGATTAAAAATCCTTAAGGGAAGAAGATATAATATAATGGAAAATTAATCATTGCATGTTGATTGTTGTTGAGATGTGGAGGCCAAATTAATCTTTTATGGGGATCCTCATATCAACATATGTATATCAAACACATGAATGATCATGGATTGGTCCATGGCTTTTAAAAAGCCCGAAGTTCATAGTCCATACTGTGGTCCTACAGCAATTCTGGATTCAGCTTTAATGTTCTTTACATATATATATATATATATGTAGTTTTTCTTTATCTTCATGTTATAGCCTGCCTACTGGCTTTCTATTGCAAGCTAATGTAATAATTAGCTAAACTAATTTATAATTTGAGCTAATGAGACTCCATTTTAAATTGGGTCATCATGTTCTTCTTGACTCTGATTAATTTTTTATTTCTTAACCTTCATAACTTAGAAAAAGACCCTTTTCAGTTTTCACTACAAATAATTAAACTGAAGAATTAAGGACCGTGTGATTGCTTCTAGTCTTGTTAAGAAAGCTAGTTTTATTAGATCATTCTTTTTTTTTTTGTTTTGCCTAGAATATATTGGAGGTTTTAGGGTTTCCCTTTCATATGCATTTACAATGTTAATGGAACCTGGTTGCAAGTTGGGACATCAGTTTCTTTTCTACCAGAATAGATTATGAAATATTTGTAATTTCTATTGATTGTAGTTACGTAAAGAAGAAAAATGGTTTTCTTTTGTTTCAAATAAATCTCGTTTCAGTTTTCTGTGTATTCACTGCAAAGCAGGATAATTAGCTGTGGTTCTTTTGATTTTTCAATCCTTCCTCTCTCGTTTGGTTTATAGATTTAGCTAGGGGGAAAAAAGTAAAGGAACAATGGGAGAAAAACTGATGTCTTTTATATTTTCTCTCCATCTTATATAAAATTCATTTTTTTTTTTTATAAAATAGTCAAACTTAGGAGAAATGAATGTGAAATGACATAAAAGATTATAAAGTTCTCTCTTACTTCCCCTCTTATATTACTTTTCTTCCCTATTTTCTTTAATTACCAAGGAAAAAAATTTGTACATTTTCTTTTCCTTTCCCTCACTTTTTATGTTTGAAACTGACTGGACATGACTAGGCTCTCGAGGAATTAAATGAGTTGTTAGGTTAGAAGATCATTCACAAGAAATTATTATTCTTACTTTGTCTCATTTCATGGATATATATATATATATATATATTGACAAGGATAATATTATTCATTTGAAATAGCTTATTCATTGTTTGGATAAGAGAGTCGGATAAGATATATATTTTTTTTATATTTTATATTTTCTGTCTTCAATTGGTTTGGATTATATTTTTTTTGAATCATTTATATTCTATTCGTATATGATATACTTTACATTTTATTGTAAAGTAATAAGAGTTCTTGAGTCCTATAGATTGAGAGATCAACTAGATACACCTAACCTATTAAGTCAGTTAGTAGTTTTAGGTAGCCATTGATTTGCTTTTGTTAGTTAAGTTGTTGTTGTCAGGTGCCAAGTAAATAATTCTTGATGAATGACCTTAATTAATAGATAAAAATTGAAAGCTAGGTGCTTTTACTTGTTATCAACCAAGATCAATATGTTTTCTATTGGCATTTTCAATGCTATTGTTAATGGTTTTTTAAAGCAAAACTCTGTCTGACAATCAAAGTTCGCACTTACACTAATGAATTTTTTAATTGCATTCATGTAAGCCTAGCCCCGTTTGGGAGTCATTTTCATCACATGTGAATCTTGTCGCGAAATTTATTCGCGATTGGGCTCGTGTGTATGAAAATTGATTCTTGAATTGTCCAGAGAGGAACAGTTCGGGAATGCATAAATCTGCATTGCAATCAATAGCGCATATGCTTGAATATTTCACTATGATAAAATTTTAGCACGGTCTCCTATTGTTCTCTGGGTATATATTTAGGCGTGTTAACGTCTATCTCATATACTTGGAGAACCCTGGGGAGATGCTGCCGAAATTTTATCCGAGTGGAATCAAGCATTTGATTGCTGCTGATTGCAATGTAGATTGTGCATTCACGAATGGGATAGGACCACCTTACCCTTTAGAGAGAACTTGGAGGTGATAGGATTCATGTTTCATATTTATAACGAGTATCAATGCGAATCCTGGTATGTCTTTTATTATTGTGTTGAACTAAATTTTAACATTTCTAATGCCGTAATGTTTTGACAATGACATGCTTTACAGGAAAAGTTTGACATCGATCTCCACCTACCTCACGTAGCGAAGGTTGTGGACCGTTACGTGGGAGTCCGTTTCAGGGACTATCGGCACCGTCTTCACATGCACTACGAGGCGGAGGTGGCAGCCGGTAGAGAGCCCCGCGACAGACCCTACAGGGGGGTGACGGTGGAAGATTGGATGTTACTGTGTGACCGGTTCGCAAGTGATGCATTCCAGGTAAAAATTGTCCAAATTACTTTTGTTGTCTGGTTTAAATCAGTATCATTTATACTAACCTTCTTTGTTTTGGCCAAGTGTAGGAACTAAGCAAGAAGAATAGCGAGAGTAGAAGCAAGCAGAAGGTGACCCACTGTGGTGGATCACGTTCTTTTGTACAGTATAGGCATGATATGGTAAGTTAATAAATGTATCAAATTCTTATTGTATAATTTATTCATGAAATCACTCTTCAGAAGCTACTATTTATTTGCTTCAGCGAGACCAGGACACCGGTGCACCACCCAACCCCATTGATTTGTGGCACAGGACGCACTACAACCCCAATAAGGGTTGGGCTGGGCCTGAAGCACAAGCGGCTTTATGTAAGTTTTTATGTAACTTACTACAGTATTACTAATTTAATATTAATCTAAAGTTATAAAAGTAGTAACATATATTTATGTTTTTATAGGAGGAGATGGTCCAGCTGCGTGATCAGCTGACACCTGAGGGTCAGGATCCGTCGACCGATGACCAGATACGGGAGACTGTTCTGGGCAAGAGGAGTGGCTATGTGCGTTGCTTAGGGACTGGGATGGTGCCGACGACATCGTCCTTTGAGAGTGATGCTAGGGCACACGTAGCTACTGAGGCAGTTCAACAAGAGAATGTAGCACTGCGCCAGAGACTAGATAGCCTCGAGGAGCGATATTCCGAGCTACAGACTCTTGTGCAGACAATGCTCAGCCAACAGTGTGACTCTTCACAACCTTGGTAAGTTTTTAAAATTATATACTTTGGTGGATTTATTATTTATAGAAAATGCACCAAAACCACATCACACACCTCAAAAATGATAAAATAGACTTGCACGAACTTACGGAACTCGGTTCGGATGGCCGGTTTGAAACTTATGCAAGTTTCAGCTCCAAAAAGGCCCATTTTGGGGTTTTGACAGACCAAAATGCCGGATATCAGCCTAACTGCACCAAAACCACCTCACACACCTCACAAATGATAAAATAGACTTGTACAAACTTACGACACTCGGTTCCGATGCCTGGTTTGGAACTTATGCAAGTTTCAGCTCCAAAAAGGCCCATTTTGGGGTTTTGACAGACCAAAATGCCGGATATTGGCCTAACTGCACCAAAACCACCTCACACACCTTAAAAATGATAAAATAAACTTGCACAAACTTACGACACTCGGTTCTGATGCCCGGTTTGAAACTTATGCAAGTTTCAGCTCCAAAAAGGCTCATTTTGGGGTTTTGACAGACCAAAATGTCGGATATCGGCCTAACTACACCGAAACCACCTCACACACCTCAAAAATGATAAAATAGACTTACACGAACTTACGACACTCGGTTCCGATGCCCGGTTTGAAACTTATGCAAGTTTCAGCTCCAAAAAGGCCTATTTTGGGGTTTTGACAGACCAAAATGCCGGATATCAGCCTAACTGCACCAAAACCACCTCACACACCTCACAAATGATAAAATAAACGTGCACGAACTTATGACACTCGGTTCCGATGCCCGGTTTGAAACTTATGCAAGTTTCAGCTCCAAAAAGGCTCATTTTGGGGTTTTGACAGACCAAAATGCCGGATATCGGCCTAACTGCACCAAAACCTACCTCACAAATGATAAAATAGACTTATGCTACTTTATGTCATTCTTACTATTTATGCATGCAAAAAAAAAAAAAAAAAATATTCACATTCTATGTTCATATATATTTAATAATTGTTCTAATATATGTCGTTTGATCTTTATTTTAGATTGATCGGCGATTATTGCTGCGGCGTCTTTATGTTTTACATCGGAACTTGTTATTTTATTTTTTATTTTCATGGACATCTATAGCAACATTTTGGAGACAATTTTTAATTTTTCTATTTATTGATGAATTGTACTTTTACAATTGTACATAATTAGTTTAATATATATATATATATGAATGTATTTTTCTTTTTTAATATATTCATTTCAGAATGCTTGGATTATATTGTATATCAGGATGGATGATTGATACAGGTTTAAACAGGAACAAAACAACAAATAAAACTAAGCAGATATGGTCCAAAAAAAAAAAAAAAACACTTTTAGCGATGCACACCATAGTGTTGCTAAAAGTTAGAATTTAATTTAAAAAATGAGTATTAGCAACGCGCAATTTGATGCCTTGCTAATACTCACTTTTAGCGACTGCCCACTGTGTGTCGCCAATACTCACTTTTAGCGACGCACACTGAGCGTCGCTATAACTCAGTATTAGTGTGCATCACTAGTACTCATTTTTAGCGACGCTCGCTCAATGTGCGTCGCTAAAAGTGAGTATTGGCGACGCATAAAGTTGCGCGTCGCTAAAAGTGAGTACTAGTGACGCACACCGTGCGTCGCTAATACTGAGTTTTAGCGACGCTCAAAGCGCCCTTGGGTTTTATTGGCGACGCACGTACTCAATTATTAGCGATGCTTTATGCGCGTCACTAATAGACACTTTTAGCGACACTAACGGATTTGTGCGTCGCTAATAGTATTAGCGACGACGCTTTTTGTGACGCCTTAGCGACGCACGTTTGTACGTCGCTAAATGTCTTTTGCGACGCACAATGGCACTATTAACGACGCACACGCGCGTCGCTAATAGTGCATTTTGTTGTAGTGAATATATGTTTATGTTATGTGTGTACAAGTATATAGTAATATATATATATATAATTATATATGTATATTAACACATGTAAAATACACACACTAAGTGTGTATTTTGTGTGTATAGCTAAATGTATATATACATATGAACAAATACATATACATATATAAATACTAAAATATGTGTGTGTGTGTGTGTGTGTGCAAAACTGAAGAAGTAGAAGGCAATGAGAGTGTCGGCCATGTGTGTGTGATTAAGTGTGTGCTAGTGTGTGTGTTAATATAATATGAATATATACATAAAATATCACCAAAACATTTAATATGAAGCTGAAATAGAAAAGAGAAAAATTAAAAATCAGAAGAAAGAAGTCAAGGAAGGGAGGAAGGGAGAAAGAAATGAGGGAAGGAAGAGAGAGAGAGAGAAGGGCGACAATGTGATGGTGTATATATATACATGTACTGAATGTGCGTTTAGGAGAGAAAATTGAAGCTAAGTTCTGGGATATTTAGAAGGAAGAAAAATCACAAGGAGAAGGAGAGGAGAGTCATTGTTAAGAGGTAAAAACACAAAACTTATATTTTTCTCTCTAAAATTTCTGCATATATACAAACTGTTTAGGTTTTTTTCATGCATGTATGATATTTAGGAAATATATTCTTAAACAAGGCATGAAAAATAGACCCTAAATACATCAAGAATCCCAAGCCGTACACCAAACCACCATTATTGAACCTTGTAACAACAGGTCTAAACCAACTTCTATGGACTTCATCTTTGTTACTTAAGCCCTAAACTAGACCTTATGAAGGTTTCAAAACCCCTACCTTGTGACTGAAAACCCCAAGGGAAGACGTCCAAAACTTAAGTTGCAAGTTCGGGTCCAAAAATGATATACCTTTATTTTGTCACCAAACCGTGTTTTTAGAATGTAGTTTGAAGCCCCATAACCTAAGGATCATAATAGGCCAAACCCTATGAACTTTCATGGAGGAATGACCATTTACTAACCTTAAAATCGTGGGCTGTATGAAGTACCAATCAGCCTATTTAACCTAAATTCGACCTTCTAAATGAATACAAAAGAGAAGAAAGGGCTTAGGAAAGTTGATTTGGGAAAAAAATAGAGAGAGATAATCTCTGAGAATACATGAAATTAAAAAAAAATGGAAGACTACAATTAGGGCAACAGTAGCCTAAGCGTGGAGAAGAAGAATACCTCGTTAAGCCAACTCGTGAGTTGACTCAGCCGATCCTGACTGAACTAGGTTAGCCACTATGTCGACTCAGACACGTGTCGAGACGTAGGGTGAGCCACCGCATAAATGGGATGGTGTCGTTTTAATCTTAAATTTAAACTTTTGAACCCTGTTTGGTTATGTGACGATCGACCCCTTGATGCTCCTGTTTGGAAGAGGATAGCTTATCCACGGATAAGCCCCCTATCCACCGTTTGGCCTTAAATAAATCAGAAAAAATAAAGGGGAGCTGTAGCTCCCCAGAATCGAACCCATGACCTTTGCCACTGTAGAACCCTAAACCCCACCCCCAAACCACTGTGACAGGCACGCCCGTATGAAATATGGTGATTTAATATATATATATATATATATATATTATAAAAGTAATATTTAATTAATTTAATATTAGTAAAATAATGCGAAGGCCAAATAAAATAAGTAAATAGTGTATTTTGACTATCTCAGGCATTCTGGACCAATGGTGGGGTCTGTTTTGTAAGACGGGACTCCAAAAAATAAAGACACGTAGAAGTGTAAAATAACCATTTTGCTCCTAGTGCCCTAAAGCCAAATAGAAATCCGAGAGGGTCTAAATTGATTTTCTTCAACGTTCTAGACTCAATGGTGAGGTTTATATTAAGAAATAAAGTACGAAAAAATATGACACATAAACATGTGACGTTATGAAAACAACCCTAAGAAGTAATGCAGTTACCAGAAAAGTATACTTAAAAAGTTTAAGTCGAAGATGGAAATTAGGATTTAACATGATCTAAGAATAAGTTAAAAGCATAAATAGGTGATACTTGAAGTGAATGTAAAGTTAATAGACTCTTTATGAATTGTTCTTAGGAACTACAGAGAAAGAAGGAAAGCGCACTAGTAGCATTGACCCTAAGGACAGAGGTGAGTAATTCGATATTTGAAATGGAGATTTAACTCTATAGATTTAAAGAAGTTTTAAGTTCAAAATATCTGAAACATTTGAATCTCAAATTTAGTATTTACTTAATCCCTGTTTTAAAATATTTTTGTTCTTATAAACCCTATTATGACATGCTCAGTGAATGGTTTTACTACAGTTTTCCTTAAAAATATGTTTCTGCATGTCTAAGTTTAAAATGACAAATCTCTTTAAATATTCTAAAATTGCATATTCCAAGTATTTGAAGATTCTATCATGAAGTCATGAACATTTTGTTTTGAATGCTCATAAAAACATCTATTTGAAGAAGTCATGTGTTAAATGTATTTAAACGCAACTACAAGGAGGCAAAGTTTAAAGCTTTTAAATAGCATCTACTTGTAACTGTTTTATATACCTCCCGTTGCCACTAGTAATGCAAGATAAACTATGCATAAGCATTATTTGTGACGTTGGGTTCCTTTGGAACTCAGTCATGATATGAAGAAATGCCAGATAGCAGGATCTAATCCCCCAGGCATGAGATTTCTCCACGCGAAGTAAAATTGGAGTCCGGTTCGAAACGAATTCTACTAATAAAAGTGATAAGATGTTATGTTGAAAAATGGTAGCAGGTTTTATCCCCATTTTGTTTGACATAACTATATGTTTTGAAGTTTCTTTTATGATATATTTTTAGAAGTACATGTTTAGCTTAAATTCTTTAAATTGTTTCAAAGCTATCTGTTTTAAAGAATGCATATATTTTGTATTTGAAATATACGAGCAATTAGTAGTGAATGTTTTATAAAATATCTTATACTAACCACTGCCAATTAAAAACCCATGAAAAATGCTGAAATTACTCACAAGCTTAGTTTAGCTTACCCGGATTTATCCGACCCACATTACAGGTAACTGAAAGCAATCCTAACTTTTGATGATAAAGATGGTTGAGCTTTGCCCATTTTGAGGAAGGGCATAGGAAGCTTCTTACAGGACTAGAAGTTTTTGGGAAGCACTAAGGACTTATAGTTAGTCACTTTTTGTTATAGAAAATATTTAAATGTTATGTAACTAAGTCCTGAGGGACAACTGAACATGTATTATTTATAAAGTCTTAAAATTTTTTATTATGCTTTGAATGTATAATCATGTGTACCGTTTTGAAGAGTGGAAATACCGGGCGGATGTACGAAAAATTTAAAAGAATAAAAGAAAAGAAAAAGTTTTTCACGCTTTCGCAAACACAAGCCGCACCGCCGTCCGATACCGTCGCTTATGTGAGCCTTGCCCGACGGCCCGGGCCGAAGGGTGGAAGTGGCGATTCGAGATCCACATAGAGTGCGTTTCGGGTCGTGACAAGATAGACCCTAGCTTTATCTCCCACAAACTAATGACCAATCCAGACTACCCTCCTGTAAGACAAAAAAAGAGGACATTTGCTCTAGAGCGCCACAAAATCATTAATGAAGAAGTGCAGAAATTGTTGGATGCCAAAATGATTAAGAAGGTGTTCCATCCCAAATGGCTTGCCAATACCATTTTGTCAAAAGAAAAATGGTAAATGGAGGGTCTGCGTCAACTACACAAACCTCAACAAAGCCTATCCCAAAGACAGGTTCCCCTTCTCGAGGATAAACCAACTAGTTGATGCACGGCAAGGCACAAACTCATGAGCTTCATGGATGCCTATTCTGGATACAACCAGATCCAAATGTATCCTCCAAACCAAGAAAAGACAGCTTTCATATCCGAACAACGTCTCTACTACTATAGAGTGATGCCGTTCGGTCTGAAAAATTTCGGGGCTATATATCAACGTCTGGTAAACAAGCTGTTTGGTCCTTTGATCGACGATACAATGGAAGTCTACATAGACGATATGCTGGTCCAAAGCCTACAGAAGAGCAGCCACATCCAGCATCTAAGCCAGACATTCGATATCCTAAAACAACACAAGATGAAATTGAATCCCTTAAAATGCACCTTTGGGGTAGCCAAGGGAAAGTTCTTAGGCTTCCTAGTTTCTCAGAGGGGAATCGAAGCAGACCCTACCTAGATCAAAACCTTAATTGAGCTGGAGTCATCGAAGACTAAGAAATACATTCAGGCCTTAAAGAGGAGGGTTGCAGCTCTGAATCGATTTATCTTCAAATCTACCGATCGTTGCCTTTCATTCTTCAAAGCCTTGAGGGGGAATAAGGCTTTACAATGGTCCAACGAATGTGAGAAAGCCTTTCGAGAATTGAAGCAGTATCTAGCCTCCCCCGAACTACTATTGAAACACATCTAAGGGGAGAAACCGCTCCTCTATCTTGCGGTCTCCGAAAATACTATCAGTTCTGTACTGGTCAGGCAAGACGAAAAAGTCCAGAAGCCCTTATTCTACGTAAGCAAGGCACTCCTAGACACAGGAAAAAGGTATCCAGAGATTGAAAAGCTAGCCTTCACTTTAATAATCTCTCCCAGAAGCTTCGACCTTACTTCCAAGCGTATCCTATTGAAATCTCGACCACCTATCCATTGAGGTCGATACTACGAAAGCCTGAGGTCTCTGGGCACCTAGTTAAGTGGTCCGTGGAACAAGGAGAATTTGATATATCTTACATACCTCAGACTTCCATCAAAGGGCAAGCATTGGCAGATTTCGTTGTAGAATTCACTCCATCACTACACGATAAAATACAGCTTGATGAAAGCCCCACTGTATGGCAGCTCTACACCGATGGATAATCCACTAACAAAGGTTCCTGTGTTGGCTAGGTGCTACGGTCCCCTTAGGGACTCGTAGCAGAAAATGAGGTTAGCTTGGAATTCAGAGCTTCCAACAATGAAGCCAAGTATGAGGCTCTCATCCTCGGAATTAAGCTAGCTCTGGAATACGATGCCCACAATCTTTAAGTTTTTTCTGACTCCCAAATTGTGGTAAGCCAAGTTCTGGGAGAATTTTTCATCAAAGACAAGAGAATGCTCCGATACTCAGAGTTGGTAGACTTGTTAAAACACTCCTTTCGTGAATTTGCTATCCAGAAAATTGATAGAGGTCAGAACTCCAAGGCTGATGCCTTGGTGAACATGGCCTCCCGTCTTAAGCGAGAAGGAGATTCAACTCTAAAGATCTCTCACCAGTCGAGGCCAAGCATTGAGGAGGTACAGTTTTCGCAAGTTTCTGAACAAACTCAAAACTGGATGACTCCTATCCTCCGGTATATAAGAGAAGGGCTGCTCCTAGAAGACAAGAACCAAGCCCGGAGAATTCAAATCAGGGCAACCCGGTACCTAGTTTTGAATGGGAAACTCTACCGAAGATCTTATACACAGCCTTTGCTGCAGTGCCTATCCCTAGAGGAATCTTAATATGTTCTGGCAAAAATACACGAAGGGATTTGAGGCAACCATAATAGTGGCAGAACCATAGCTCACCGAGCTCTAATTTAAGGCTACTATTCGCCCAGTATGCTGAAGCAAGCCAAGGAGTACATCCAAAAATGCGACAAATGCCAACGATTTGCTCTACACCAGGACCAACCCCACCATGAGCTCATTCTTATTGTTAGCCCATGGCCCTTTGCTCAGTAGGGAATGAACATTATAGGGCCGCTGCCAAAGGCCACTCCAAATAGAAGGTACCTCCTAGTAGCCATCGATTACTTCTCCAAGTGGGCAGAGGCTGAGCCCTTAACTTATATCACAGAAGTAGAAGTAAAGAGCTTCACATGGAGAAACATAGTCTACAGGTTCGGCATACCTCGCGTCATCATTTCAGACAATGGTACGCAGTTTGCTGGAAAGATTTCTAAGAAATTTTGTGAAGGCCTACGCATTAGTCATCATTTCACTTCGCCGGGGCATCCCCAAGCCAACAGGCAAGCCGAAGTCACCAACCGCATGATTCTTGATGCCCTTAAGAAGAGGTTGGAAGATGCTAAGGGAAGATGGGTTGAAGAGCTTCCTGGTGTGCTCTGGGCTTATAGAACTACAAGAAGAACACCAACTTATGAAACTCCGTTTTCACTTGCCTATGGCTCGAAAGCAATGATTCCTGTCGAAATTGGTATGCCAACCTTGAGAACGAAAGCTTTCGACCAAGGGGCCAATGACCATCAGCTTATAGAGAACTTGGACCTACTTTAAGAAAAGCAAGATCATGCCAAAATCAAGATGGAAGTGTACCAGCACAGGATGGCCAATAGCTCCAAACAAGGAATAAGGCCCCTCAGTTTCCTACTTAGGGATCTCGTCTTGAAAAAAGTATTCCCAAACACTAAGGATCGCACCATGGAGAAGCTCTCACCCAACTGGGAAGGCCTGTACAGGGTAACAAAGGTTGTCAGACCTACCACATACTGGTTAAAAGACATAGTCGGGAAACCTATACCCAGGCCATGGAATGTAGAACACTTATGGAAATGATAGCAGCTATGTCCAAACCTTATTTTTGGAGAAGATGAATTGTAGAGAATGCAACCCCCACTCTCAACGGGGCAATTGGAAGGTCGTATATCATCTTTCGGGGCCTATTTTTTGACATTTCTAGAGAGTGAGCCTTTCCCATCCACTATAGGTCCTAAAAATGTATTTTGTGTGGTATTTTAAAATTAATTTATAGTCCAAACAAATGTTGCACGGGTTGGCGTGTGAGGCATGTTTTGGCTATATTTTTTCGACACCTCTGGAGTGTGAGGCTTCTCCACACTGTGTAGGCCCTAAATATATTTTTATGTAATTTTTAAGCTCCTGGAATTATTTTAAAATTAATATTTTATCCAACCAAGTGTTAAAAATATGATTAAATAATTTTTAAAAAATTCTAGTGAGTTATATTATTGTTCAAAATTATAAAATAATGTTGTGTACACTGTTGTGGGCCTAAAATAATTATAGGTAAATTTCCTACCTATTTTTGATAAATTTTGGGCTCTAAAAAATTTTTTTTTTAAGCCAATTTGAATAAAAAATTATTTTAATTTTAAAAAATTAATGTGAAAGGTCCAGGACATGAGGAATAAAAATTTTAATGCATGGATCATTTATTGGGTTTGTGTGCTGTAAATTTATTTCATTATCACACCTTGATTATTAGGTTTTTTGACATATGGCTAACTTTCTAAGGTGATAAGTTGAGCCCATTCATCATCTTATTTAATTACCCTTATATGTGAGCATGATTGGATGAATTTTAAATTGACAATTTTGAATCAGCGTATGTTTACTTGTTTTTTTGTTAAGGTTGTCCTTATGTATATGTGCAAACAAGCATCCTTATTTTGGCTTATAGTAGATCAAATGTATAGGATTCTTTTCATATGATGTATTGTGAGGAGAGTGTTTTTTGAAGCCACCGTGTGAGGAGATGAATTTCTTGTTTGCACAATAATACATAAGAATTACCTTAGCATAGGCTCTAAAATTATCAATTGGGATCCATTTGGGAGCTCCTGCGCACTTTGTTGTATAGCGCAATATTTATTTATGTAATAAATATAATCATGTGGATTAAATTGAAAGAGGATTATGGTCCTCGTAATATAAAATTTGTTTAAAAATCAATTGAAAAATATATTCCTGAACTATAATGATGGGATTTGATTGCGAGCAATAACGGACTTTTGGTTCCAAAGTTATGGTAAAGAATAATATTTTTAAAATTGATTTTTGAGAACAAATTAAAGATGTACAAATAATAAGTAATGTCAACCCTTGCGCAAAATTGAATGTAGAAAAATGGCGACCAAAAGTGCAGTTGTTGACTTGACAAAAGATGAAAAGCTAGTGGGGACCAACTATGACATGTGGCACAGAAAAATTCAATACCTTTTGAATGAGAAAGAGCTCTTAGAAACATTGACCAGTTGCACGATCCATCCTGAGGAGGGCACTACAGCCCAACACTATCGTGACCTTGAGACCTATCAAACTTGGTTCAAAAAGGATGGTGGTGTGCGTTTTACTATGCTAAGCAGCATGCACGATGACCTTATTAGAGAGTATGAGACTTTCTAAAGCAACCAAGGAGATGTGGAACCAGCTTAATTTTGACTTCGATGGTACATCTACTACGAGACTGAGAGTCTTGTTTTGAAGTTCAAGGTGTACCGTAAGAATCCCATGCATACAATGACTGAACATCTTAGGGTGATGTTTAGTATGATTTGTAATTTTAGAGCTGCTAAGAATATCCTTATAGATGAGCAACAAGTGCAAGTTGTGATAAGGTCACTACCAGATTCATAGTCTCACATGAAACAGATCATGACCCATAATGAGAATATCAAAGATTTCAGTGATATCTCATGCCATTGTGAGCTAGAAGCAGAGTGCTAGGAGGCGACCAAGACTAGCACACTTGTTGCCCAAGGTGGCAAGCGCCAGACCAGTGGGTCAAAGAGTAAAGCAAATGAAAAACTTGGGCAGAATGGTACAAAGGCACCTAAGACAGGAAATGACACCAAGCACCGCAGAGGCTAGCGTGGTAGGAAGAAAAAAATGACCAGAGTGAAGTGCTACAACTGCCAGAAGATGGGTCACTTTGCTCATGATTGCACTAAGCCGAAGAAGGTATCTTTTGAGCCAAACAATCTCTATATTTGTGTATGTTCACATGTACTTGTTGTTGATAATCTTTCTTATTGGATTTCAGACATCGAAGTAATGAAATGTAACACCCCGACCCCGATTTATTTATAATTTGTTCGCTAATTATTAATTAGAAAAGACATAAAGAATAATTAAATAAAATTATCAAAAATTCTCGATAGTCATGATAGACCAATAAAATAATTAAATACGTCAAGAGGGGAAGGATGTAATACCCCGAACCTAGTTTACCGATTAATTAATGTAATGCTATCTTTTTGGAATTTAATGTGTTAATTTAGTCATCTTAGCCTAATTTTAACACTACAAAAATTCAAATTAGCAAACCACGAAGATTGCAAGGAAAGGATAAACGATGCAAGGCTTTGAACCTCGAAGCCAACCCAAATAGAAAACGACCAGAAGAAACCGTTTCTTAAAAGGAGAAATAGAAAAGAAAATGTAAGAAAAAAAGCCAAAATGATAAACTGTGCATGCTAAA
The DNA here is from genome assembly GCA_008638375.1 of Nyssa sinensis. Classification (NCBI taxonomy): domain Eukaryota; kingdom Viridiplantae; phylum Streptophyta; class Magnoliopsida; order Cornales; family Nyssaceae; genus Nyssa; species Nyssa sinensis. Next base: position 24,051,296 of record CM018032.1, read on the forward strand.
CGAGTATAACCACAAACTGTGGAAAACTAACCAAAAATAAGGCCAAGGGGTTTTGAACCCTTGACCAAATGAGACAAAGTTTTAATACCCAAAAAATTACCAAGTGGGCTGCCAGTACTTTTGTGCTTAGATATACAACCAATATGCATATAACCCTTAGTTAGCTAAGCCCACCTCCCAAATTGGCCAATGGCCATTCATGCAGCACCTCATCTTCCACTAACACTCTCCACCTCAGCCCACCTCAGCACACCATCAGCCACCACATCAGCACTACCTCAGCCCTATTATATATATATATATATATATATATATATGGCCTATGTGTTTAAAATATGCTTTGTGTGAGAAATACCTCAAGGCCTTCATGTGCGTGTATGTGTTGCTTATCTAGAGTACGAGTGATACTGTGTGAATATGTGTATCAGAATTGTGTAAGTGTCAGCTAGAGTAGAGAGAGAAAATGAGAAAGAAAATGAAAGATTGAATGAGAAGAAGAAGAAAGAGGAAGAAGGAGAAGAAGAAGGAAGAATCACAAGGTTAGGATCTGATCTTGTGTTTTATTTTTGTTTCTGTATAAATTACAAACTCATTAGATGGTAGATATGAGCATGCATGTGTTCCAAATTACTGGTTCAAGTTTGAATCCACCATTGACATGCTTGAAACACTTGCCCAGAAACAAACTTGTACAAAACATGTTTTTGAGTTCTAATATGTAAAATACACAAAAAATGATGAAAGTAAACCATAAAATCAGACCCAATAGCTTATGATTGAGCACTGTTCAACCAAGTTATAGATTTGCCAACAATGGCAAATCCATGCAAACAAAGTTAAGCTTGCATGCATGAATGGATCTAGATACCCCATGATTCAAGAAGTCCAACGCAACAAACTAAACACAAAATCGCCTTAAAATAGCTATGAACTACACCTAGAACTGAGGACACCCATGGAAGTCCTACTGAGCTTTTGAGCTCGAAACAAACGATCAAAGCAATGCCAAACCACTCCTAGCACATACAAAAACCTTTTGATACCAGCCAAACCTCATGAAATGCACTAAAAATCCAAGAAAATCACTTGTAACTTACGGCCCAAACTTAGTGAAATTCAAGTTAAACTAAACTTGATTTTGTGAATGGAGCAAGGTAGGAGGAGTCCAAAACAGTTTGAATCAAGACCAATGGTCACGAAATAACCATGTTACGGCCAAAAAATCAGAACTGGTACATGCTCGAAAAACGAATGTGGGTGTCAGAAACTATAGTTTTTTTAATATCCCGACCCAGGATATGGCACGTATACTGAGGTAGACCCGATTGAATAATGTAACACCAGTTATAAACTGAGTTGTTAAAGCTCTATATCAAGATATCATAGTAACTGAATGGTATTGGAATGTGAACGGTTCATTTTTATAGACATTGCTAGGCGATACCAGAGTAACACTGGGCCCAGCTTCATAATACGTGTACGCACGTATTTCTACGCATGTGAACGTTTGCATGCATGCATAGCTTAAGTAAAATGAGTGTATGTATATGCTATTAGAAATGGATATACATGTATATATGGATATATATATATATATGGACGTACAAATAATGTAAAAATATACGTATATGTGTATATATATGTATAAATGTTGTATAGTGTATATGTATGTATATTAAATAAAAAGAAAATAAGAAAGAAAAGGGGAGGAAAGTGGAAACAGTGTGTGTGTATCACTGTGTATGGCTGTGTGTGACTCTGTGTGTGTGTGTGTGTGTGTGTCATGTGAAGGTGGTGAAGGCAGCAAGGCTGCCGACACCAAGGTGCAAGTGGGTGGTGTGATGTGTGTAAGATATATTATATAATATAATATGTATACATAGTATCAAGTGAATCAAGAAGTAGGAAAGAGAAAAGAAAAGGGTCAAAGAAGGTTGCCGAAATAGGGGGGTAGAGAGAGAAAGAAGAGAGAGAGAGAGAGATTGAAGGCGGTGAGTTTGTTGTATATATGTGCGTGTGATGATTAAGTAGAAAACATAAAAGAAGGAGAATAAAGGGAGAACAGAAGTAGAGAAAAGGGAATACTGTCACACAGGAAATCAGAAACAGGTAGGTAAAATTTAGTTTCTGTTTTTAAGATATTAAACCATGAAGTTTAGATTGGATTATTGGGTCTTGTAGAGCATGTAGAGGGGATTATATTGCAAGAAAAATCAGTAAAAATGATGTAGAGATGAGGGAGAAGTTTTGAGTTACAGGTCATGGTGTTAGATTCGGTTTTTGTGAAATTAGGCTTTAAACTTGAATTTTATGATGGGGAATTAATCCCTTTCAGTGCAGGAAGAAATTTGAAAAAGGAAGAAAGCAAAACAGTTAGAGAATCATAGCAAAAAGCGGGTCACTTGAAAATTGCAACTCTGCTGTAACTCACTACTTCAACACCCAACAGTAGATGAAAACCAATTTTGATAGGATATATGAAATCACCATACGATTAGGTATCAAACCATGTTAAATTTATGCAAAAATCTGATCAAAAATAGTCGCCGTCGCTGGAAGGGATGCCGGAACCCTACTGGACACCCACCGGAGAAGAAGGAGTTGTTCAGGGCCTTGGGTGTCATGACCCCAAACCCACCCTATGCGGATTAGGGATCCGTGACCCGGGTCTGCGGCCCCTGGACCGTTCCCTGTCAAAAGGATCTGAAATACTGGGTAAAGTTTTAGCAAAATATTTTATCATTATGTAATACACCTGGTAGCATAGTCAGGTCATCATTTAGATACATGTCAGAAAGGACATAAGTGTTTCAAAATACAGATCCTCAAAAACAACACCAACAAACAGAACCGTGGTGACATGGGAGTATTAAGACCTGTCAACATTTAACTTAATACAAAACTCGCCAAAACAGTTACCAGTAACTAGCAGCGTCTAAACTTCTTGAGCGCCTGAGGGTCCTGCTAGATCCTGCTGTCCTGAAAAAAATTTAAGGGAGGGGGGTGAGCTAATAGCCCAATAAGTAATTTCCTAGCTTTAACATGGGTTCGGGTTTATCCAATGAAATGATAGAACAAGGAATAACAGATGGCCAAATGGGCAATAATGAAAACATAGCCAGTCACCAAAATGTGTAAAGTATCGACCCGATGGTCCAAAAGGCATATCCCACAATATAGATTAAGAGTCAATAACAAAACCAATTGAAATTGGGATCTAGCCTATCATGATGGATTGCTGCCATAACAATACGTTAGCCAATCAAAGATATACCATGCTTGCAATAATATGATCATTTCACAGGGTATAAAAATATGATCATACAATGAAATCAAGAATAATCCAACATCGAGTTCAAATAACCCAGATATGCGTGAATTACCCGGGGCCCGGCATACCCCACTAAAACGCATGCTCAAATCTGCCACAGTTCCTCGGGCTCTCTGAAAAGCGTTAGAGCTCTTTTCAATACAAGTCCCGTAGGACACAAACAGACCCCAAAGGGTCTTTTCCCCAGGCAATCTATGAATGGATGGGCCGTTGTGACTGAGCACAACCCCGGGTACAAACCAAATATCATGACCAACAAAATTCCACATGGAATGTATAACAGTACCAAACAATTGATATTAAAATTCAACAAGTCATGAAGAGTGTGGAATAACAAGTTTTATATCAACGGAATATATCTCAAGACCAGGTCATGATATAATAGCGCAATGATGCTTAAATATCATAAATCGAATCCACGACGATGCAAGCAAATAAGTCAAATCCAAGAATAAGCATATCCGATAACTATGAGTCGATTGGCTTCAAATCAAGTGCATTAGGTAATGATCGAGTACAAATTTGGCAGCATATTAAAAGAAACGTGACTGGCTGGGAATAACCCATATTAAAGCGTCAGAATTACTTACCTAAAAAATGACTCTCAGTAGTTCAACTAATTTAAGTCTCCTTCCTTTTATCTTTTGACGTGTCTATCATTTGAAAATAAACTCAGTCTATAACTATAATCGAGCCATATGCTGTATTCAAATATACTAATCTTGGCTATCGGTATCTCGATTACTAATTTAGATGTCGTCATCGCATCCGGAACGTCGAATAAAATAAGTTTAGGCTTTTACGGATCTTAAATTGGATGTCCGGATTGAAAAGGGCAAAACTGTCATTTTGCACTTTACGTGTCTTTTATTCCCGGAACCTCTTTTCATAATTTTGACATTACCATTGGGTTCAGGAGGCTCGGGATAATAAAACTTGACTATTTATTTGCCTCATTTGGACTTCATTTGACTCATTTTTGGATTAGGGGCATTTTTGAAAAAAATTAATATTTTATTAGTTTTCTGTTTTGGGAAACAGTGGCATTTACTCAAAATTCTAGGGCCGGTTCGTAATTTCCATTAAATCCGGTCTGAACCAGTGGGTTCAAGACCTAAAATCCTGAACCGGTTCACATTTCTACTGAACCGACCGGTTCAGTTTAAATCTTTAAAATTTAAACAGAACGTGACACGTGTCACACCCGTTTAGATCCGGTCGGGTCCCTGACCCGATCCAAACCAGGATCCGGTCCCGTTTTGACCCAACATGGCCCCCGAATTTTCGGTGGTTTCTCCGGTTGGTTTTCCGGCCATGTCGCTGGAAAAGTGCCATTTCCACCGTTTTTCTTCACGGTTTTCACTTATTTAAAGCCCAACCTCCACTGTTTTTGTACCAAAGCATTTCTAGAATCTCAAGCATCATTTTTAGACTGTTTTTAGTTTGATTGGCCACGGTTTTCCGACACCCATAACCGGTTTTCCGGCGTTGCACCAGCGAGAGAATAATCGACCATCAAATGGTCATTTCTCAACCGTTTTGAGTGATTCAAAGTCTGTTGGACTCCTGGAGGTGTCCTATACTAAATCCCAATCTTAAAATCAAGATTATATCAACCTACAAACATCTACCATGGTTGACCGTAGCTAAAGTTCTTGGTTTTCATGTTTTTCTTTCATATTTTGATTCCCATAAATTCAAAATTAGATCTATAACAGCATAGAGTAAAAATTAAAGCAACATGCATAATTGGTTACCTGTTTGTATGTTTTCTCCAATTTGCTCCAAAATCGGTTTCCTTTCTCTCTCTCTAAATTTTCTTTCTCCCTTTTACGCGACTGGATCTCTCTCTCATTTCCTAATTTCTTCCTTCTAATTCTTCTTCAACCGAGTCTATAATTGGTGGCATTGCCACCTGTTACACAGCAATCTCACACACGCACACCTGTAGCTACACGGCTGCCACGCAGCTTGAGATGCTTCAGCCCTCAACACCTCATCTTCCACTCATTCTCTCTCTCTCTCTCTCTCTCTCTCTCTCTCTCTTTCTAATTCCAGTGTGCCCACGCCCATTGATTTAATTCTGCTTTGCCCACGGTTTCTTTGATTCCCGATTATCCATGTATATTCACATAGATATTATACATAACTCATATATACATATGTCATATGTACCGTATACAATACATGTATATATATAATGTACATGTATATTATGCATACATAATATACATATATAACATATAATATTATACTTATATAATATCCCATATTTACATATGGTATCATATATAGATAAACCGTATACAATACATGTATATACATAAAGAAATACACGTCATCCCATAATATTGGTATTCCGATATGTCGGCACCTAGTACCCGTAACTAATTAATTAATTTAATTTTTTTTTTGCATGTGTACTAAATACGGCGTGTAACCGAGCGTCAATTTTATTTACCGAGTAATTTAAGGTACAGTTCGGAATCACAAGTCCTGGCTCGGTTCAACCCGGGTTTACACATCATAACCCGATCTAACCCGAGTCAAGTACTGACCGACTCGGGTCGGGATATTACATTGGGTCTGGACCAGTTCGGGTCGGTTAGGTCTGACCCACCTGTGCATGTTGGATACCCTGAAACTGTGTCATTTCGATTATGTTTTAAAGAATAGATTGGGTCTGTTTGGTTACAGGGGTAGGGGAATTAAATTGAACTCACTGTAGGAATGGGATACACTATTCGTATTTTATGTCACTGTCCACCGTTTGGCAATCAAATGTTGAGAAAAATAAAAGGGGGCTTGCTGCCCCCAAGAATTGAAACCCCAACCACGCGCACAAGGAGGCCCCTATAATCACTGTGCAGACCACTATGCCGCGAGGGCACTTGTGTCCTGAATCCCTCCGAATTTAATAAAATATTAATGTAAATTAAATCAGGAAAATTAAACAAAAGGATGCAGCCCTGGGAATTGAACCGTGTACCTAAGGAGAGAACAAAGTGCGTGTGACCAGTTGGACAGGACAATCCCGTGCCAACTTATTCCCACAAATATATATATATATATATATATATTATACATAAATTATATTAAATTAAATAATAGCGAAATATCCCGTTGTCCAAATTAAACAAGTTAATAGTGTATTTTTACTATCTTGGACCTTTTGAATTCAATGGTGAGGTCCGTGTCATGAGACGAGGTCCCGAAAAATAAAGACCCGTAGAAATACTAAATGACCAAAATACCCCTACTGTACCCGAACCCAAATGGAACTCTGCGAAAGCCTAAACTAACTTTCTTCGGCATTTCGGACTCAATGGTAGAGCCTAAATTAGTATTAGAGATACTTATGATAGCAAGGCATAAAATTTGATGAATAGCATTAATTTTGAGACAGATCTATTGACATATAGGAAACTCGAAAGGGAAAGGAAAACTCACGGAATACTGACCTAGGACTACATTTAGAGGTAAGTAAATTCACTTTCTCTTCCATGTGGTGTTTCCAAAGCCAAGTTTATTGTCTTTACTGCCAAACTTGTACTCTTGAACGTACCTGATATTATTGTTTTCTACAATGTGATATTGTTCTATCTTGTGGATATTGATTGACTGCTATATCATTGTTATCATGCTACACCATGCCTTGAAAGGCCTACTGTTATGTTTCCACTGTATATATGATATTCCATTTTTATACTCTTATGGAATCACTTACGATCATGATATGTTTATGTGTACCGGATTCGTGCTTAGTCACGATATCCATCTGATGCTTCCTGATCTATTGGAGACCTACAGGTCTAGTCCGTGAATGGACACTTGGCAATACATTGGAGTTTGGTTTGACTGGAGTTTCCACTAGGGGGTATGCCAGGCCCCAAAAGACCGAAAGCGTGCCAAACCCTGAACAGTGTAAATGCATCTCTTATATGATTGATATGACTACGATTGTTGAATGACACTATCCCTTATGACTTATCTTATACTGAGAGACATTCTTTATTGATTTGATTGTGATCGATTTATTCTGACGGTACATTTTATGTTGATATATTTTTGTTGAGAGTTCCATATTGATGTTATATCCATTACCCTTGATTGTACATTGTGACCCAACTGTCCATTGGCCATTATGGCAACTGTTCTCATTGGCTATCACAACATCTTACTTCTTATGATTGGCTATCATATTCTTATTCATGGATTCATATTCTTTTATGATCACAAATACCAGTGTCGGAGATCTGTATTTACTTGCTGAGCTTTTGTAGCTCATTCCACCTTACTTACCACCTTTCAGGTAGCGACGTCGTAAGACCCTAGTAGGAGTCTGAGAGTGTAGGAGGACGTTTTAAGAAACTGTACAAGTTTATATTTTAGTTCTCCCATGTATTCAGCACCCACGGGTGCTGGTTATGTCTGGTTCTCATTTTGATTATTGTAAAACCATATTATTGTATTGAATAGACTTCCGTTGATTATTGTGTTGAAAGACTTCTGCTAGTTGTTGTATTGAAAGACTTCCGCTGATTACTGTACTGAAAGACTTCCGCTGATTATTGTTTTAAATTTTTAGTACATTGCATATTAGTACTATGATACAAGAATGGAAAAGGTAGGGACGGCCTTAGAGTCGGCCCCGCGACATAAGATCTGCATAGGGTGGGTTTCGGGTCGTGACAGCTTGGTATCAGAGCTATAGGTTCGATTGTGAGTCATGAGAGATAGGACTAGAATTAGACTTGATAGATAAGACTGACGCTTTATTTTATACGATCATTGACTATTATCTTATATACTGATTGGTCATTTCATTGGTTATCTTCACTGGTTATCTGTTACAAACATGGTTAACATGAGGAACAATCTGTTACCTATAGATCGTTTAGAATTAGAGTCGATAGATATAACTAACGTTCTTTAAATAGATTTCATATGACCATTGACTATTACCTTATACATTTATTGGACATCTTATTGATTATTTTTACAGACATGGTTATCACAAGGAATACATCGATAGTTATGAATCGCATAGATTGCTTAGAGTTAGAATCAATAGATAGAGCTAACATCTCTATGATATAGATTTCATGTGAACATTGACTGTTATTTTATGCATTGATGGGTTATCTTTATAGACAAGATTAATGAAAGGAATACCTTGATAGATTTCATTGACTTGGTTAGACCATGAACGAGTAGACTTTTATGGAAATACTTATCTAAAACTTATTGTTTTCATCAATGGCACATACTAGGAATACCGAGATAGGAAATGATCAATTAGACCGAATTGAACGCCTTATGGAAGAGATTCTCAAATCTCTGCCTCAAGCCCAACCCCAACCATCAACTACGTGCATCGAAGTAGTAGCACCTATCACGACCCAAGACCCACCTTATGTGGATCTCGTGTCGCGCACCCGATCCGACGCTGCTTGTCGAACCAAGGGTCTCAACTTGCTACAGGATCAGTGCTACTAATATGCAACAACTAAATAGCAGAACACTTAAACAATTAAATAAATAAAAGCTGCATGTGATATATACAAGGTTCTGAAAATGCCAAATACAAAATTTCTTAAACAACTGTTCATCCCCAAGACGTGGATAACATAGGAGAGTTATAAGACTGTCTGTACTAAATATTACACTGTAACTTTAAAAGAAATGTCCAGTGCTATCTAGCTGACTGCTACTGCTACTGCTACTACTCTTCTACAGCTTCCTTTCCTAAAAGGGTTGGAAAGTTTGGGGTGAGCTAACTTAAGCTCAGTAAGTAATTCTCTTTTGCTCTGCCATGTGTACAAGAATATAAAAAACATTATCCATAAAAGAACTAGGATAAATGCAGATGTGCTAGCCAGTTAATGAATATAGAACTCAATATCAGATGATAGAAACTCAAATGATAAAACAATAAAAGTTTTCTGATAATATAATCATACTACTACAGTCATGAGCTGTCTCAAGTATAATCATATGCATTCAAATAAAAGTTGTGAAATCTCATTATCACTCATAATGGTATAACACGATCAAGCTATGATAACCTAATAATAGATACTGATAAAAACAATGTGGATGCACTTTAACTTGGGGCCCGGCATACCCCTTAATTCATTTTATTCCCTTTTTCCTCGATCTCTCAGCCAAACACTAACCCGTCGGTTCAGTACTCGCTTCGCAGATCCCACTTTAGCTGCCATTTTAATTGCCACTTTTGATTCCATTTTCTCGACCCGTAGGTCTAGTAAGCATCAGATGGAGTTTGTGACTAAGCACAAATTTGGCTACAATATAATATATTGAGATCATGATAGATCCCATAAACAGTAAATGCAATAACACTATCTCAGTAGCGAAATGAAACTGTTGCCTTAATAGGTTAATGTAAGCTGGGCTACTGAAATCATAAGTCTTGCCCCTTGAGGCCTATGTACAGAGCATATAGAAATCATGATCAAGATATATAATTATTAATAAATATTTTTCACAAGATAGAGCAATATCAATGTGGACTCAATAAACGTTCTGACATGTATGGAGTACAATAGATAATATAAGAAAAACTGTTTACATGGCTGAGAATGTAACACATGCAGAGATCAAAGATTACTTACCTCTTTCTGTATCTGTTCTAGAAGGTCAAAACCACCTTCTTCTTGTCTCTCGGTATTCCAATGATTCAAGAAACTCATCTTAGTCTATGTATATATTTATAACTCATGCTATTCATCAAATTTTATGCCTCTTTAATATTGATTTCTATTTTACTAAAATAGACTCTACTATTGAATCCAGAATGTTAAACAAAGTTGTTTTGGGCTTTCGCGGAATTCAATTCAGAATTCGGTACTAAAAAGGGCAAAACGGTCATTTTGTACTTTTACAGGTTCTTACTTTTCGAGACCTCTTTTCAAAAATTAGACTCCACTGTTGAGTCCAAAATGCTCGAAATAATAAAAATTCACTATTCTTTTATTTTAATCGGAGTTTGTTTAACTACTTTTTGACTTAAGGGCATTTTGGTAATTTTATTTATTTTTAATTAATTAAATTAATATTTAATTAATTAATTATTTGTTTTATTCTGTGGGTCCATTCATAATAACTAAAATTTTAGGGCCCAAGTACAATTTTCATAACTTCTGAGTCCAAATTCAATTTCAGAAAATCCTATCCTAACTAAGGGTAGCCAAACAGTGATATCTACGGAACAGGGATAGGATATCCCTATTCCTATTTTTTCCCCAATTTCAATTTCTTACTCATGTCACCAAACACTTCTAATTCAATTTAAAATCTTTTAACTTATTCAATACTGCGTCGTTTTGACATATTCATTTCTGTTTCGAACGGGTCCCGACCCGGATCCGACCCATGACCCGAACCCAAGCCCAAACAGTCTTCTTCATCTCCGGCAATATGCTGGTAGCATTCACTAGGGTTACGTCGCCTTCTCCGGTAACGGCCAACTATTTCTGGTTGTTTTCTCCCCCTTTTTCAATGGGGTTCTCTTCCCTTTTTCTTAAGGATCACAACCCCATGCCCATCTTTCTGATTTAACCTACACACCATCACGAAAATGGAGAAACAGTAGCTCCAGCCAGAAGTTGCAATTTTTCGGTGAGCTCCATTTCTCTATGATTTCCTTACGATTTTGACTCTAATTTTGTTTTAACATTTCTCTGCATCGAAGAGGAACAATTCATCATCATAATAGCAAAGCTTTATGCATCAAAATTCATAAAACTGAAATTATCATTAAACCTGCAACTAGGGTTTTCTATTTCAATCTTTTACCATTTTTACTGATTCAAATTGCAAATCAAACCTTTTTTCATGCTTTTTAAGACCCTACTATTAAAAATAAACATCATGCTTTCTATATTTAAAAACAGAACCTTATGAACTCACCTCAAATTTCTATTTTTCTTTTTGTTTCTTCTTCTTCCTTTCTATTTTAGTTTTGATCATCCCAACTTCACAGCCTCTCACTTAGCTTTCTTTCTTTCTGTTTTCTCTCTAAACATAAAACCCATCGTGAGTATATATGTACACATACTACAACCGACCTCTTTCTCTCTCTCTCTCTCTCTCTCTCTCTCTCTCTCTATCCCCTCACTTGCAGCCTTCCTTGACTTTCTTCTTCTACTCTTTTTAATTCCCTTTTTCATTTTTTAATTTATAGCCTCTGCATTCAATTCATGGAGATATTTATATATATATATATATATATATACACACATTATATCAACACACATACTTACATACACAACAGTACACACACATACACTAATATACCAACTGACACACACACACAATATCCTACTTGCATGCATGCCCTTGGCATGCTGCTTCTTTCATTTTTCTTTTTCTTTCTTTTCTTTTCTTTTATTCTTTATACTAATATATGTACATCTATATATACTATACCACGTATATATACACATATTTTATACCTATATATGTACTCTCAAACGTACGCGTATATACTTAGTTTTAAAGTGTGTATACATACACTCATTTTTTGTGGTCTATACATATACACATACGTATACATGCATTATGAGGCATAGTTTTAGGTTGCTCGGCACTGACTGTATAACTGGCACTATTCACATTCCAAAATCGTATAGTACATGTGATATCAAAATATAGAGCTTAACAGCTCGGTTACAACTAATAGTACACTACCTGACCTAGGTTAGCACGTACACCGAGGTAGACCGGGTCAGGTAGTGTACTACTAGTTGTAACCGAGCTGTTAAGCTCTATGTTTTGATATCACATGTACTATACGATTTTGGAATGTGAATAGTGTCAATTTTACAGTCAATGCCGAGCAACCTAAAACTATGCCTCGTAATGCATGCATGCACGTATTTCCATGCATGCATACATACATATATATGTATAGACCATAGAAAATGAGTGTATGTATAAACACTTTAAAACTAAGTATATACGCATACGTTTGAGAGTATATATATAGGTATAAAATATGTGTATATATACGTGGTATAGTGTATATATATATATGTACATGTATTAGTATAAAGAATAAAAGAAAAGAAAGAAAAAGAAAAATGAAAGAAGCAGCATGCTAAGGGCATGCATGCAAGTAGGATATTGTGCGTGTGTCGGTTGGTATATTAGTGTGTGTGTGTGTGTGTGTAAGTATGTGTGTTGATATGATGTGTATATATATATATATATATATATATATATATATATCAACAAATATCTCCATGAATTGAATGCAAAGCTACAAACTGAAAAATGAAAAAAGGGAATTAAAAGAGCAGAAGAAGAAAGTCAATGAAGGCTACAAGTGAGGGGATAGAGAGTAGAGAGAGAAAGAGGTCGGTTGTAGTATGTGTACATATATACTCATGATGGGTTTTGTGTTTAGAGAGAAAACAAAAAGAAAGAAAGCTAAGTGAAAGGCTGTGAAGTTGGGAGGATCAGAACTAAAACAAAAAGGAAGAAGAAGAAACAGAAAGAAAAACAGAAATTTGAGGTGAGTTCATCACGTTCTATTTTTAAATATAGAAAGCATGATGTTTAGTTTTAATAGTAGGGTCTTAAAAAGCATGAAAAAGGGTTTGATTTGCAATTTGAATCAGTAAAATTGGTAAAATATTGAAATAGAAAAACCTAGTTGCAGGTTTAATGATAATTTCGGTTTTATGAATTTTGATGCATCAAGCTTTGTTATTATGATAAGGAATTGTTCCTCTTAGATGCAGAAAAATGTTATAACAAAATTATAGTCAAAACCGTAAGGAAATCATAAAGAAATGGAGCTCACCGAAAAATCGTAACTTCTGGCCGAAGCTACTGTTTCTCCATTTTCGTGATGTTGTGTAGGTTAAATCAGAAAGATGGGCATGAGGTTGTGATCCTTAAGAGAAAGGGAAGAGAACCCCATTGAAAAAGGGGGAGAAAATGACCGAAAACAGTTAGTCGTCGCCAGAGAAAGCGACGAAACCCTAGTGAACCCTATCGGCATATTGCTAGAGAAGAAGAAGAAGAAGACTATTTGGGCTTGGGTTCGAGTCAAGGGTCGGATCCAGGTCGAGACCCGACCGAAACAAAAATGAATATGTCAAAACGGTGCAGTATTGATTAAGTTAATAGATTTTAAATTGAATTGGGAGTGTTTGGTAACAAGAGTAAGAAATTGAAATTGGAGAAAAAATAGGAATAGGGATATCCTATCCCTGTTCCATAGATATCCACTGTTTGGCTACCTTTAGTTAGGATAGGATTTTCTAAAATTGAATTTGGACCTAGAAGTTATGAAAATTGTACTTGGGTCCTAAACTTTTAGTTATTATGAATGGACCCACAGAATAAAATAAATAATTAATTAAATATTAATTTAATTAATTAAAAATAAATGAAATTACCAAAATGCCTCTGAGTCAAAAAATAGTCAAATGAACTCCGATTAAAATAAAAGAATAGTGAATTTTTATTATTTCAAGCATTCTGGACTCAATAGTGGAGTCTAATTTTTGAAAAGAGATCTCGAGAAGTAAGACCCCATAAAAGTGCAAAATGATCGTTTTGCCCTTTTTAGTATCGAAGTCTGAATTGAATTCCGCGGAAGCCCAAACCAACTTTGTTCGACATTCCAGATTCAATAGTAGAGTCTATTTTAGTAAAATAAAAATCAATATTAAAGAGGCATAAAATTTGATGAACAGTATGAGTTATAAATATATACATAGACTGAGATGAGTTTCCTAAATCATAGGAATACTGAGAGACAAGAAAAAGGCAGTTTTGACCTTCTAGAATAGATACAGAAAGAGGTAAGTAATCTCTGATCTCTGCATGTGTTACATTCTCAGCCACGTCACCAGTTATATTAGCTATTGTACTCCATACATGCCAGAACATTTATTGAGTCCACATTGATATTGCTCTATCTTGTGAAAAATATTTATTAACTGTTATATATCTTGATCATGATTTTTGTACGCTCTGTACATAGGCCTCAAGAGGCAAGACTTATGATTTCAGCAGCCTAACTTAAATTGGCCTATTAAGGCAACAGTTTCATTTCGCTGCTGAAATAGTGTTATTGCATTTACTGTTTATGGGATCTAGCATTATCTCGATATATTATATTGTAGCCAAATTTGTGCTCAGTCACAAACTCCATCTGATGCTTACTAGACCTATGGGTCGAGAAAATGGAATCAAAAGTGTCAATTAAAATGCAGCTAAAATGGGATCTGCGAGGCGAGTATTGAGCCGACGGGTTAGTCCTTGGCTGAGAGATCGAGGAAAAAGTAAATAAAATGAATTAAGGGGTATGTTGGGCCCCAAGTTAAAGTGCATCCACATTGTTGTTATCAGTATCTATTATTAATCATAGCTTGATCACGTTATACCATTATGAATGATCATGAGATTTCACAACTTTTATTTGAATGCATATGATTATACTTGAGACAGCTCATGACTGTAGCAGTATGATTATATTATCAGACAGCTTTCATTGCTTTATCATTTGAATTTCTATCATCTGATATTAAGTTCTATATTCATTGACTGGCTAGCACATCTGCATTTATCCTAGTTCTTTTATGGATAACGCTTTCTATATTCTTGTACACATGACAGAGCAAAAGAGAATTACTTACTGAGTTTAAGTTAGCTCACCCCAAACATACCAACCTTTTCAGGAAAGGAAGCTGTAGAAGAGCAGTAGCAGTTAGCTAGAAAGCAGTGGACATTTCTTTCGAAGTTACAGTGTAATATTTAGTACAGACAGTCTTATAGCTCTCCCATGTTATCCACGTCTTGGGGATGAACAGTTGTTTAAGAAATTTTGTATTCCACATTTTCAAAACCTTGTAAATATCACATGTAGCTTTTATTTGTTTAATTATTTAAGTCTTCCACTATTTAGTTGTTGCATGTTAGTAGCACTGATCGTGTAGTAAGTTGAGACCCTTAGTTCGACAAGCAGCGTCGGATCGGGTGTACGACACGAGATCCGCTTAGGGTGGGGCAGCCATCCCACATCGCTTGGGGAAGGAAGGGTGAAGGTGTTCATAAGTAGGATTGCACCTCTCCCTAGAACAAGGCCTTTTCCTAGGGCAAGCCCAAGAAGAACAAAGCCGTGCGAGCTAGTCCGTCGACAGCCCAAAGCGGACAATATTGTGCTGGGTGGAAGTGGGTCATTACAGATAGTATTAGAGCTTGACCCAGCCAAAAAGTGTGGCATGGCCGTGCTAAAGAGCCCTGCCGCGGACGTCAGTTCCAAAAGGGGGAGAGGAGGCAACCATCCCACATCGCTTGGGGAAGGAAGGGTGACGGTATTCATAAGTAGGATTGCACCTTTCCCTAGCACAAGGCCTTTTCTTGGGGCAAGCCCAGGAAAAACAAAGCCATGCAGGCCAGGCCGTAGGCAGCCCAAAGTGGACAATATTGTGCTCGGTGGAAGAGGGTCATTACAGATGTGAAGGTGATCATAAGTAGGACTGCACCTCTCCTTAGCATAAGGCCTTTTCCTGGGGCAAGCCCAGGAAGAACAAAGCCGTATGGGGCTAGGCTGTAGGCAGCCCAAAGTGGACAATATTGTGCTGGGTGGAAGTGGGTCGTTACAGATGGTATTAGAACCTGACCCAACCGAAAAGTATGGCATGGCAAGGCCAAGGAGCCCTGCCGCGGATGTCAGTTCCAAAGGAAGAGAGGAGGCAGCCATCCCACATCGCCTAGGGAAGGAAGGGTGAAGGTGTTCATAAGTAAGATTACACCTCTCTCTAGCACAAGGCCTTTTTTTGGGGGCAAGCCCAGGAAGAACAAAGCCGTGTGGGCCAGGCCGTAGGCAGCCCAAAACGGACAATATTGTGCTGGGTGGAAGTGGGTCGTTACAGATGGTATCAGATCCTGACCCAGCCGAAAAGTGTGGCATGGCTAGGCCAAGGAGCCCTATTGCGGACATCAGTTCCAAAAGGGGGAGAAGAGGCAGCCATCCCACATCGCTTGGGGAAGGAAGGGTGAAGGTGTTCATAAGTAAGATTGCACCTCTCCCTAGAACAAGGCCTTTTCTTGGGGCAAGCCCAAGAAGAACAAAGCCGGCGGGCTAGGCCGTAGGCAGCCCAAAGTGGACAATATTGTGTTGGGTGGAAGTGGGTCGTTACAGATAGTACGAGGTAGCCATCCCACATCGCTTGGGGAAGGAAGGGTGAAGGTGTTCATAAGTAGGATTGCACCTCTCCCTAGCATAAGGCCTTTTCCAAGGGCTAGGCCAGGAAGAACAAAGTCGTGTTGGCCAGGCCGTAGGCAGCCCAGAGCGGACAATATTATGCTGGGTGGAAGTGGGTCGTTACAGATGGTATCAAATCCTGACCCAGCCGGAAAGTGTGGCATGGCTAGGCCAAGGAGCCCTATTGCGGACATCAGTTCCAAAAGGGGGAGAAGAGGCAGCCATTCCACATCGCCTGGGGAAGGAAGGGTGAAGGTGTTCATAAGTAGGATTACACCTCTCCCTAGAACAAGGCCTTTTCCTAGGGAAGCCCAAGAAGAGCAAAGCCATGCAGGCCAGGCCGTAGGCAGCCCAAAGCGGACAATATTGTATTGGGTCAAAGTGGGTTGTTACAGATGGTACAAGGCAACCATCTCACATCGCCTGGGGAAGGAAGGGTGAAGGTGTTCACAAGTAGGATTGCACCTCTCCCTAGTATAAGGCCTTTTCCAAGGACAAGCCCAGGAAGAACAAAGTCTTGTGGGCCGGCCGTAGGCAGCCCAAAGTGGATAATATTGTACTCGGTGGAAGTGGTTCGTTACAGATGGTATCAGAGCCTGACCCTAGCCGAAAAGTGTGGCATGGCCAGGCCAAGGAGCCCTGCCGTGGATGTCAGTTCCAAAGGAAGAAAGGAGGCAGCCATCCCACATCGCCTAGGGAAGGAAGGGTGAAGGTGTTCATAAGTAAGATTACACCTCTCTCTAGCACAAGGCCATTTTTTGAGGGCAAGCCCAAGAAGAACAAAGCCGTGTGGGCCAGGCCGTAGGCAGCCCAAAGCGGACAATATTGTGCTGGGTGGAAGTGGATCGTTACAAATGGTATCAGATCCTGACCCAGCCGAAAAGTGTGGCATGGCTAGGCCAAGGAGCCCTGTTGCGGACATTAGTTCCAAAAGGGGGAGAAGAGGCAGCCATCCCACATCGCTTGGGGAAGGAAGGGTGAAGGTGTTCATAAGTAAGATTGCACCTCTCCCTAGAACAAGGCCTTTTCTTGGGGCAAGCCCAAGAAGAACAAAGCCGGCGGGCTAGGCCGTAGGCAGCCCAAAGTGGACAATATTGTGTTGGGTGGAAGTGGGTCATTACAGATACTACGAGGTAGCCATCCCACATTCGCTTGGGGAAGGAAAGGTGAAGGTGTTCATAAGTTGGATTGCACCTCTCCTTAGCATAAGGCCTTTTCCAAGGGCTAGGCCAGGAAGAACAAAGTCGTGTTAGCCAGGCCGTAGGCAGCCCTAGAGCGGACAATATTGTGCTGGGTGGAAGTGGGTCGTTACAGATGGTATAAGATCCTGACCCAGCCGAAAAGTATGGCATGGCTAGGCCAAGGAGCCCTGTTGCGGACATCAGTTCCAAAAGGGGGAGAACAGGCAGCCATCCCACATCGCTTGGGGAAGGATGGGTGAAGGTGTTCATAAGTAAGATTGCACCTCTCCCTAGAACAAGGCCTTTTCTTGGGGCAAGCCCAAGAAGAACAAAGTCGGCGGGCTAGGCCGTAGGCAGCCCAAAGTGGACAATATTGTGTTGGGTGGAAGTGGGTCATTACAGATAGTACGAGGTAGCCATCCCACATCGCTTGGGGAAGGAAGGGTGAAGGTGTTCATAAGTAGGATTGCACCTCTCCCTAGTATAAGGCCTTTTCCAAGGGCTAGGCCAGGAAAAACAAAGTCGTGTTGGCCAGGCCGTAGGCATCCCAGAGCGGACAGTGTTGTGCTGGGTGGAAGTGGGTCGTTACAGATGGTATCAAATCCTGACCCAGCCGGAAAGTGTGGCATGGCTAGGCCAAGGAGCCCTATTGCAGACGTCAGTTCCAAAAGGGGGAGAAGAGGCAGCCATTCCACATCGCCTGGGGAAGGAATGGTGAAGGTGTTCATAAGTAGGATTACACCTCTCCCTAGAACAAGGCCTTTTCCTAGGGAAGCCCAAGAAGAGCAAAGCCATGCGGGCCAGGCCGTAGGCAGCCCAAAGCGGACAATATTGTATTGGGTCGAAGTGGGTTGTTACAGATGGTACGAGGCAACCATCCCACATCGCCTGGGGAAGGAAGGGTGAAGGTGTTCACACGTAGGATTGCACCTTTCCCTAGTATAAGGCCTTTTCCAAGGACAAGCCCTGGAAGAACAAAGTCTTGCGGGCCGGCCGTAGGCAGCCCAAAGCGGATAATATTGTACTGGGTGGAAGTGGGTCGTTACAGATGGTATCAGAGCCTGACCCAGCCGAAAAGTGTGGCATGGCCAGGCCAAGGAGCCCTGCCGCGGACGTCCGTTCCAAAGGGGGAAAGGAGGTAGCCATCCCATATCGCCTAGGGAAAGTGTCACGACCCGAAACCCATCCTTTGCAGATCTCGAGGACGTGATGCCAGTTGGCCACCTTGCCAGTTTTTTTCACCGTCAATGCGACCAACCAAAGGCAACTTCTGAACTTTACAATGAATTACATTCTAAATATAGGGTCAAAACAGTGAAAATTAAAACCTTTTTAAATTGAAAATGCAATTCATCCAAACACATCAAAGCATGTCTATAATCAGTCACCAAATATCTCAAAAGTATCAATATACATGCTCCAATGCATCTATTTTATATCAATGAATTACTTAAGGCGGAAGTTACACCAATACATTACAGCTGATCAGAACTCATCTCCAATGATCAACAATCAAAATGTCTCCAAGTACAATTTAATCATAGTGATCCAACATACTAGGCTAACCTCATCACTAATAATGTAATATTATAATACAAATTGTGAACTTAACCTTACAGAGTACGTAGTCAACTTGACTTGGAGTTCATCTCGTAAGTGTAAATCATTTGTGCTTCATTAGTTCTGCTAGTTATCTTATTGCATATCATCCGTCTTAAGCTACCTGAAAAATGGATATAAATAAGGGGTGAGCTAACAAGCTCAGTAAGTAAATTCCTAGCTTTGCCATGGGTCAGGGTTAGTTCACAAGAATAATAGAAGAAAGGGACAATAGATAGCCAATAGCCAATAGCCAATAGCCAATGAGCAACAGTAAATACATAGCTAGTCACCGAAATGCGCAACAATAATGACCCGAGGGTCTAACAGAGGCATATCCCACAATATAAGACAAGAGGCAATAACAAGGTCAATTAAGTTGGGATCTAGCCTATCATGATGGATTGCTGCCACAACAAAACGTTAGCCAATCAAATATCTCATGCTTGCCAAAAATATGATCATTCATAAGGCATAAAAACATGATCATTCAACGAATACAAGAATAAATCGTCATCGAGTTGTAATAACCCAAAAATGCGTGAATCACGCAGGGCCCAGCATACCCCACTGGAACGCACATTCAGATTTGCCTCTTTATCCTAAGCTTACTGAATAACGCTAGAGCTCTTATTATCTCAGGTCCCGAAGGACATACAAGACCCCCAAAGGGTCTTTCCCCCATGTAATCTGTGAATAGATGGGCCATTGTGACTGAGCACAACCCCGGGTACATACCAAATATCATGATCAATAAAATTCCACACCCAATGTACAACCGTACAAAACAATTGATATCACAATCAACGAGTCATGAAGTGTGTGGAATAACAAGATTTCTATTAACCGGATATATCACAGGATGAGGATATGGTATTCATAATAGTGCAATGATGCTCAAGTATCAATGATCAATTTCACAATGATGTAAGCAAGCAAGCAAGCAAGTCAAATCCAAAGAATAGGCATAACCGATAACCACAAGTCGATTGGCTTCAAATCAAGTACATCGGGCAGTGATAGAGTACAAATTTGGTAGCATATGAAAATAAGTGTGATTGGCTAGTGAAGGACCACATAACAAAGTTCGGAATTTACTTACCTAGGTTTCTTAGTATCGCATTCTCCATTTACAAATACTCTGATAATCTCTAGAGACTTCAGGCATATCCTTGCATAGCCTGAATAATCATCATTAATTTACAGACAGATCAGAATTCATTCATTCATGTATTATTCATCATCTTAAGAGTCTATCAGATGGCCTAATTAATTTCATTGGTCTATTACCCACTCATTGGGTTTTAACTTATGCTCTTAAGCTCCTTAAGTAGGCTTGATAGCGGTCAAGACTGTAATCTAAGTCATTTGGACTCCATTCGTTATCAATTAATCATATATTTAACCTTAGGGGCACAATGGTAATTTTGTCACTTTTGCCCCTGACCCTATCGGGGTCCTCAGAATAATCGTCATGTCTTATGTGTAAATTTATAAGCCTTTTAGACTTAATTTGGTATCTGTTTTCGATTACCAAAACACATCGGTCACTTCTCGTTTTATAGTCTGATTGTTCTGGAGTCTTATTTAGCCCCTCAATTTCCATAATTATGCTTATGACAATTTATTAGATCAGATTGGCCTTTATTTGGCCTCTACTTTGCACTTACCATGCTCAGGGGCAGTTTGGTCATTTTATGTTTTGTGGAATTCTGACCCCAATTCATCATTTAATTATATGTACAGTTTCACGAGTATCTGGCCTTCTATCAGTATCAATTTCGTCCCAATCAGACTTCATTTAGACTTCGTATAGCATTAGGGGCATTTTGATAATTTCACACTTTCACGCGTCACGTTTTTCGGTACTTCGTTTGCTAGTATGGACTCCACTGTTGAGTCCAGAGTGCCTAACATAATTAAAATGGACTATCTTTTATTTTTATTTGGCCCTGGGTATCACTAGGGGCAGTACATTCATTTACCATTTGCGTGTCTTTATTTTTCGAGACTTATTTTCCAAAATCGGGCTCCACCGATGAGTCTGGAATGCCCGAAATAGTAAAAATACACTATTTATTTATTTAATTTGGACTTCGTTTGACTTATTTATGACCTAGGGGTAAAACTGTTATTTTACCTAATTAATAAAATAATAAATAAATTATTTTATTATTTTATTAATTTTCAGGGATGTGTTTGCATAAAACTTCCAAGAATTGGGCCATAATATAATTCTGTAAAACTGTTGGGGGTCCATCCGTAAATAGTTAAAGTCTTGGTTTAATTCTTTAAATTTTAAATAGTGAACCCATGGATTTTTGATTCAAAACCCTAGACCGGTCCGTGAATAAGGTGAACCAGCCAGTTTTGGTTCTATAGAAAATCGGAATACGATATCTCCTTTAATCCCCTTATCCACGATCGGGGCTAATCTCAAACCAATTTCAATTTATTGTCCCTGTGTCCAAACAGCCAGAATTCGTATTTTAAAAAAAAAACACAAAAGGCTCCAAACGGTGCCGTTTCACTAATACAGTGGCACACCCGTGAGTGGACACGTGTCCGAGTCGACACGGCTGTCTCGCACGAGTTGGGCGAGTCGACTCAGTTGACTCGTTGTCTTCTTCATCACCTAAGTCATTGTTGCCCTCTTTTTAGTTTTCAAACCCCTTCGATTTCATGGCTTTCTAATTGACCTCTTCCTTTGTTTTTCGTTCGAAACCATTTCTGGGAGACTAAGGACTGTTTTGGCATCGGTTTGGAGCGTTGTATCGAGCTCAAGCGTATGGCCTGAGATCAAATAATCGAACCTGCAACTCGGTTATTCATGCATATTTTTTGGTCTAAAGTTGATGGGATTTCGTTTGTGGTGACCTACTGATCATGGGGTTTCAGTTTCCATTCTCAAAACTGGGTTTTGGTTCAGGTTTGTGGAAGTGGCTTCAAGACCCAAGACCTGCACCTCAACTTTCAATGGTCTTCCCTTGTGATTTTGGGTCGTGTCTTAAGGTT
The DNA here is from genome assembly GCA_008638375.1 of Nyssa sinensis. Lineage (NCBI taxonomy): Eukaryota > Viridiplantae > Streptophyta > Magnoliopsida > Cornales > Nyssaceae > Nyssa > Nyssa sinensis. Next base: position 24,073,671 of record CM018032.1, read on the forward strand.
TTTGGTAATGCCAGAAGGGTATATTTTAGGTCTGAGTTGTCAAAATTTGGTTTAGTGGAAGTGTTTTTAGACCTGTCCCAATCAAGGTGCATCAATGATGGCTAGGGTGTACGGCTTAGGGTTCTAGGGTTGTTTTGAGGTCCACTACTCACGCCTTAACCTAGATTTCCCAGTCTAAACATCATGCATGCAGTTAAATTCCAAAATACACTGAAATAGGGGAGGAAATTTAAAAAAGAAAATTTCTTAAGTTTGGTGTTTATACCTCGCACAGTCAGTTTCTCTCTCTGCTCGTAACTCAAGGTAAGGCCTCAATAGTGGTCTTGTCCTGCTCGTGCACTCCCAGTCCTTTCCTCCTTTTGCACCTCCAATGGTCACACACTCTCACACACAAGCATGCACACAATGTGTCTCTCTCTCACTCTTTCTCTAACTCACTCTCTCTCTAAAGTTCAGAACTGTACTCTTCACTTTCAGATTTCAAATGTCCATACACCACACTAATATACACTCATATATTTTATTTATTTTGATTTAAAAATTATTATTTTGGTTGCATGCAAAATGGTTGGTGGAGATGTGATCATGTGTGCTAAGGTAGAGGTGATGATGGGCCAGGGTGCATAGGCTGAGGTAGTGGTGAGGTGTTGCATGCATGGTCATTGGCCAGTTTGGGAGATGGCCTTAGCTGAATTGGGTTTATATACAATCTGGTTGGGTTAGGCATAAAGTTGTTGGCAGCCCACTTGTTAAATTTTTCAATACCATAAGTTTCCCTCACTTGGTCAAGGGTTCAAATCCCCTTGGCCTCACTTTTGGGTATTTTTTTCCTCATTTGGGCTTACTCCTTGTTTGGTTGGCGCAGAATTCTATTTTAGCTATTTTCTTTTATATTTTCTTTTCTATTGCTCTTTTTACAAAGCGGTTTCTTCTGGTCACTTTCCATTTCGGTTAGCTTTGATGTCGATTGCCTCGTCTCGGTTATTATTTCCTTATGTAACCCGTAACTTGTCAATTCAAATTCTTGTAGTGTTAAAATTAGGCTATGCTGACTAAATTAAGCCTTCTCCTCTTGATGTATTAAATTATTTTATTGGTCTATTGTGACTTATCGGGAAATTCCTGATTAGTTTTCTCAATTATTCTTTATGTTGTGTCTAATTAATAATTAGCAGGACTAATTATTAATTAATTAGGTCGGGGTGTTACAGAAGGAAGGGTGAAGGTGTTCATAAGTAGGATTGCACCTTTCTCTAGCACAAGGCCTTTTCCTAGGGCAAGCCTAGGAGGAACAAAGCTGTGCGGGCCAGGCCGTAGGCAGCCCAAAGCAGACAATATTGTGCTGGGTGGAAGCGGGTCGTTACAACTATGATACAGGAATTGAAAAAGTAAGGACGGCCTTAGGGTCGGCCCCGCGACACGAGATCCGCATAGGGTGGGTTTCAGGTCGTGACAGTTTTGAGGTTTAAAAATAGTCCCAAATGATTAGTTGAAGTCCCTAGAATTGATTTGATATAAAATCCCTCAAAAATAGAAGTCAAAATCATAAGAAAAAGTAGAAAAAAATCTCACAGTTCTGGCACTAGCGCTAGAGAAAACGTCAGAATAGTAGTCGGAATGTCATGGAGAAGATGGGTCAGTTTACGGCTGATGGACCGGATCTTGGGTCTGGTCGAGACCCGACCAAATGCAAGGATGGTTATTTAAAACTGTGTCATTTTGAATCTATTTTAAATGAATTGACCCTATTTGGGTACATGAATAATAAATTAAGAATTTAAAACAGAATATCCCAAAACGTGGATAGAGCGCATATCAGGAATATGCTATTCCGGTTCATATGCGTAGCCTAAACTGGCTAGTTCACAGTCTCTTTGGGCCAGTCTAGGGTTTTAACCCATGAACCCATTGGTTCAGTGTTTAAATTAAAAATAAATAAAAACCTAAATTGTCTAAATTATAATTTGACCCCAAAACTATGGATAATTCTATTCTGGCCCAAGATTTGAAAAGTTAATTGAAATAAACCCCTAGAAAAATAATTTAATAATTAAATTATTTTATAAATAGGGTAAATAACTATTTTACCCTTGAGCCATAAATAAAGCAAATAAAGTCTAAATTGAGATTCGGAAAAGGCTATCCTAACATTTTTGGACATTCCAGACACGTTAGAAATGTTAGAGTGGACATCCGAAGACTTCGGGATGGTCCCACCATAAGATGTAAAATTACTAAAATACCCCTAATATAATACGAAGCCCAAATAAAGTCCAAATTGGACGAAATTGATACCAGTGGAGGCCCAAATAATTGTGAACTTGTATGAATGACTAAATAATGATTCGAGGTCAGAATTGTATAAAATATGAAACGACCAAAATACCCTTAAGCATAGAAAATAAAAAGTAAAGGCCGAATAAATTCTAAAAGAGGGCTAATCTGATATAATTGATTGTCATAAGCATAATTATGAAAATTGAGGGTCGAAATAAGATTTCGGAGCAGTCAAAGTATAAAATGAAAAATGATCGATGTGTCCTGGTAATCGAAAATAGATACCAAATGAGATTCAAAAGACTCGAAAAGTTATATAAGAATCGGTAACCAATTTAAAAATGACGAATACGTCCTTAGGACATAATGAATTTACTAGGAGAGTAATAATGAGATAAATAAGTCTACAAAAATGTTGCAAGGACCAATAGACTCAAAACAGAGTCAGAATACGTAAACTGTGAATGGGAAAGAATGGGACATTAAAAAGTATAAATTACTGAATAGCCCTTGAAGGGCCAAATACGCTATAAGGCTACAGGAAACCTTGAAATAGGAAATTAAAAACCCGTAATTGAATAGACTAAGTTCAAAGAAACTTAAAACATTGCATAAAAATGTTTAGGATTAAAATGGGTACTAATTCATTATGCAACATTTTTGGATCCATGATTATAGGATCACCTTAACGATGGAAATGAAAAGAAGCTGTGGTATAACAATAGTGGTACCCGCATGAGAATGTGATGCTAAGAAACTGAGGTAAGTAACTTTTATGCTTTAATATGGGTTATTCCTAGCCAAGTCACATTTATTTTCAAATGCTGCCAAAATTTGTACTTTATTCCTACCTGATGAACTTGATTTCTCCGATTTGACGCTATTCGATTTGTGATTAATTGTTATGCCTGTACTTCGGATTCAATTTAGTTGCCTATGTGATTTTAAGAACTTGATTTCCAATACTTGAGAATAATTATGCCTTCATACCATGCCATGATCATGTGACATATCTTATTGATGAAGATCTTGTTTATTCCACACACTTTATGTCTTGTTGATTGAGATTTAAGCTGTTTCATACAATTGTACATCTCGTGTGGAGTTTTGATAATAATGATATTTTATAAGTGCCTGGAGTTATACTCAGTCACAATGATCCATCTATTCACAGATTACGTTATGGACCCTTTAGAGTCATTTGTGCCCTTCGGGGACTTGAGGTGAAAGAGCTCTCACGTTATTCAGTAAGCCCAAGAGAGAAAGGCGAACTTGAATCTGCGTTGTGGGGGTATGTCGGGCCCCATTTTTTTTACATATCTGTTGTGTTAGAACTCAATAATTACATTTTTGTATTCGTTGGATGATCATATTTTATGCCCATGAATGATCATATTATTGCAAGCATGATACACTTTTGATTAGCTAACATATTATATGAGGCAGCAAATCATCATATTCGGCTAGATCTCATTTTGGATGATTTTGTCGCCACTTTCTCGTATCATATTGTGGGATAAGCATTTTTAGACCTTTGGGTCTTTTTCTTCTATATTCTTATGAACTAACCCTGACCCATGGCAAAGCTAGAAATTTACTTACTGAGCCAAGTTAGCTCACTCTTTACTTATGACCATTTTTCAAGTGGCCCTATAAGGGATGGAATGCAATGAGATAACTAGTGGAGCTAGTGAAGCACAAATGATTAACACTGATGATATGAACTCCAAGTCAAAGTTGACCACGTACTCTGTAAGGTTAAGTCCAAAATTGTGTATTTAATATTGCATCATTAGTGATGAGGTTAGCATAGTATGTTGGATCACCATGAGTAAATTGTACTTGGAGATATTTTCATTCTTGGTTATTAGAGATGAGTTTTTGATCAGGTGAATTGCATTTGGTGTAGCTTCTGCATTAAATAATTTACTAGTTTATATTTACTGATATGATTTATCAATCTATGCGATTCATTTGATTTTGTACGGCCTGTCCATGTGGCAGTGTCGGTCATTGCCCTTAATCCGCATAGGGTGGGTTTCGGGTCGCGACACAAAACATGTGACTCGAGATAGATCGGGGTTCGTAAAGAAATAACTCTGACTTGCCTAAAAAGGAAAAGACAATCAGTCCTTAATTGGCTGATCACACGCCTATAATATAGAAGGAAAGAGTCTTAAAAGTAAAAAAAAATAAAGAAAAGGAAAGTAAATGGCATGCAAGCCTTACAATCAGAAGCACAAAGGAGTTTTCTTAAACATGCCAATTGAAGCTTAGCCTTGGCCAGATTCTTTGTAATACCCCGACCCAAAATATCGAGTCATATGGCACGCATTACGAGATTTTGAACAATAGTGTAAGACTTTCTAATTTACGTGAATATGAAGTGCGTGTGTCACGAAGATATGTTAATAAACATAAATATTTATGTGTATATGGACACATACAATACACATACTAACAGTGTATTGGGAGTGTATATAGTCAAGTATATATATATATATATGCAAATGTATATATATACATACACATGAATAATTATATATATATATATATACATAAACATACAAAATATCATAGTGTGTGTGTGTGTGTGCAGAATGGTGACTAAGTGTGAGTGAGAGTGTCTGTCACGACCCGAAACCCACCCTATGCGGATTTCGTGTCGCGGGGCCGACCCTAAGGCCATCCCTACTTTTTCCATTCCTGTATCATAGTACTAATATGCAAAGTACTAAACTCTTAAAACAATAACAACGGAAGTTTATCACTACAGTAGTCAGCGGAAGTCTTAACATACATCATATGGTTTTACAGTACCGAGTCAAAACTAAACATAACCAGCACCCGTGGGTGGTGAATACATGGGAGAATTAAAACATAGTCTAATACAATTCTTCAAAATATCCTCCTATGCTTCCAGACTCCTATTGGGGTCTTGCGGTGTCATTACCTGAAAAGGGTAAGTAGGGTGGAATGAGCTACAAGAGCCCAGTAAGTAAATACAGATCTCCGACACTGGTATCGAGGATCATAAAAGAATATGAATCCAAGAATAAGAATATGATAGCCAATCATAAAAATAAGATGCTATAATAGCCAATGGGAACAATTGTCATGATGGCAAATGAACAGTGGGATCACAATGTGTAATCAGTAGGAATGGCATAACAATGTCCTGGAATTCTCAACGATAATACAATAACAAGAAAGTACTGCCATTATAATTGATCACAATAAATCAATAAAGGAATATCTCGCAATACAAGATAATCACAAGAATAATGTAATTCAACAATTATAGTCGAGCAATCGTGTAAGAGATGCTTTTATTCTATGTCAGGGCTTAGCACGCCCTCGGTCCTTGGGGGCCCGGTTTACCCCCTTCAGTGCATTCCAGTGTATGGCCATATGTCTGTTCACGGACTCGACCCGAAGGTCTTCAGTGTATTTAAAAGCATCGGATGGATATTGTGACTGAGCACAAATCCAGTATACATAAACATTTCATGATCATAAATGATTCCATAGGAGTATATAAAAATGGAATATCATAAATTCAATGGAAACATAACAATAGGCATTTCAAAGCACGGTTCAACATGATAACAATGGTACAACAATAAATCAATGTCCACCAGATAGAACAATATCACATTGTGGAGACAATAACATCAGATACGTTCAGGAGTACAAGTTTGGCAGTAAAAGAATGAACTTGGCTTGATAACACCACATGGAAGAGAAAAGGTATCTACTTACCTCTAATGAAATCTTAGCTTAGAAATTCGTGAGTGGGCCTTTCCCCTTCAAGTTCCCTATATATCAATAAACGTGTTTCAGAATAAATGTTTATTCATCAATCTTACGTCTCGTCATCTTAAGTATCTCTAATGCCAATTTAGACTTCACCATTGAGTCTATAGGGTTCGGAATAATAAAAATTCACTAGTTCTTTAATTTAATCGGAGTCCATTTGACTCACCTATGAAGCAGGGGTATTTTGGTCATTTTTACAAGTCGTAACTTTTTGGGACTCCGTCTCATGAAACGGACCTCACCATTGGACTCAGAGCATCCGAGATAATAAAAATTGACTAATCATTTACCTTATTTGGACCTCGTTTGACTCGTAATTAAGGTAGGGTTATTCTTGTAAAATTAACATTTTCTTGTTGGGCCTTAGTGGAATTACCTATAAATTTCAGGGTCAAAGTGTAATTATGCAGAGTTGCGGTCTGAACCAGTTGGTTCACGACCAGAAACCCTAAACCGGTCTGCCTATTTCCTGAACCAACCGGTTCAGTTCAAATCAGAGAACCGGATTGAGATATTCTCTTATCTACCTTATCCACGTTTTAGATAACCCCAAAAACCCAATTTGATTTACTATGTCCGTGTCCAAACAAGCCCAATCCCTTTTAATTTTAAAACAAAACGACACAGTGTTGGTACCTGTATTGCAGTCGGTCGGATCTCAACCCGACCCAGTCTCATCCTGACCCGAAGAAGCCCCGATAATCCGGTCGTCTTCTCCGGTGGGTTTTTCGGCCACGGTCGCCGGAGCAGTGTAGTTCCTCACGGATCTTCGTGGTTTTATGTCCAAAATTTACTGTTTTTCTTCCCAATGAATTCTAAGATTGTAAGGAACATTTTAGGACTGGTTTTAACCTCCAACATCACCGGTTTCACGCACCCATTCCCAGTTTTCCGGCGTTACACCGGTGACTGGATAATCGGCCATAAGATGGCCATTTTCCAACCGTTTAAAGTGATTCAAAATGTTTTGAGATCCTGGAGCAATTTCCTATTCATATTAGGGTTCAAATTTCTATTTAGGTTCACCTATTTTAAATCACCATTTCTAACCGAAACCCAGTTCTATTTTCTCTTGTTTTTCCTCCTTTGTTTCAGGTCCTACTATTCCAGTAATCAGTTCTATAATCATACAAAGTAAATCTAAAGAATAAAGGTGCAGTGGTTTACCTGTTCTCAGGCAACTGCTGTACCTCAAGTTTTAGTTTTCTCTCTCTATCTCTACGTCTGGTTCTTTTCTCTCCTTCCAATTCTTGCGATTCTATTTTCTCTCTCTTCAAATTCCTTCTTTATTCCCTTAACCGACCCCCAGTCGGTGGCCCTTGCCACCTGTAGCTACGGTGGCAGCATACCCATGCACACAAGACACCTCACACCTATTTCTCTCTCTCCTCTCCTCCTCACACGTTGCACCCTAGCCCTCTCTTGCTGATTTTCTAATCGGTGGCTTTGCCACCTTCCTTACAATACAATGTTCACATGACACACACACACCTTACATTTATGTTCACAATTCTTTTTTATATATATATTTACAAATATTACTCAATCTACCATATAAATGTTTATATGGCCGTATACATATTTATATATATATATATATATATAAGATCACTTTAATACATTATTATGCATATATATTCATATATATACATATCCATTTAATTATGCAACATAAACTTAAAACAGTTCGGGTTTTATTATTGTATCGACTTACCTCGATATTTGTGCGGTATCCCGAGTCAGGGTATTACATTCCCCGTCGTCATTTTACGATTGAAGGGGATGCTTTCTTGTGTGCTACATTTGTAAAGATTTGGATTTTTGAAAGGAAAAAAAAATTAAAGTATTAATTATTTCATTGAGTTATTATTATTATTATTATTATTATTATTATTATTATTATCATTTTTTTATGGTGTATGTATGTATGTGTGATGAAACATGTGTGTAAATGTATATGTATGTGTTTAAATACATTTAAATATGTATATATATATGCAACTGTAGTGCATACAGCTGTGTGTAGGTACAGCTGTGTGCAGACTGTGTGTGTGTGTGTGTTGTGTCTATAATATATGTGTGTGTATATATATATATATATATATATATATGAAAAAGCAATGTCAACCTTGCACTAAATGCAAGGCTGACCTAGACATGAAAAGAGGCAGGAAAAAGGCATGGGAAGAGAGGGAGATAGGGGAGGCCATAGCTGGCCTGGACAGTGGGGTTTGGCGTGTGAATATGTGTATATATGAGTGTGTTCGTGGGATAGGAAAGAAACAGAGGAGAATTTGAAAGAGAGAGAGAGAGAGAGAGAGAGAGAGAGAGAGAGAGAGAGAAGTTGAGAGGGAGATTGTAGAGTTTGGGACTTGGGCCAAGGCTTGGAACAGAAGAGGAAGGGAGAAGTCTGTACTGGAAAGAAAAAAATCCAGAAAATAAGGTATGCTTAGTTCAGTTCGGTTTTAAGATTTTTAAAGCATGTTAGTTTATTTGAGTTATAGGATCTCCCAAGGTATGGAAAATGCGAACTAATGCAAGAAAAATCAAATGAAATGGTTAAGGAGGGAGAGAGAAAAAGTCAGTTACAGGCTTTAGGAGAAAAACTAGGTTTCCTATAATTTATGTGTGAAAAATTGTTTAAATAGTGGGAACATGTACATGTTGAGTTCAGGAAGAAAAATGAAATTAAAAAGGGTTAAAAACAACGATAAAAACTTGAAGAGATGAGGTCACCGGAAATCTGAGATTTCTCACTGGAGACGGCTGCCAACCCATGTTCGTAGGTGTTAGTTAAATGAAATGAGAAATGAATGGTGGGGTTGAGATCTGGGAAAAGAGGGGAAGAAAACTGGGAGGGTTTTGCGTTGAAAAACCGTCGGAAGGGGGGTTGCCGTCGTCGGAGGGGGCGACGGAACCCTACTGTCCCTCATCAGAAGATCGGGGATGAAGGGGGGTCATGATGGGCCTATTTTAGGTTTAGGTCTTTGGGCTTGTTTGGGGTCAATAAGGGTTCGGGCCTGCTTGTTTTTAAAACAAGGATTGGGCCTCAAGCCTCAGCCCAACAAATCAAAAAGAAATGAAAAGAAAGAAAAAGAAAAGGGGTTTGTGGGGGATCGAACTCGGATGGTGCGCGTGGAAAGAAAGGAGCGTGAGAACTAGTAAGGGACAAGCTTCGCTCGTGCCCTTTTACGCATTTAATATAAATATATATTACACGTTACCTGATTTGAGTAATTAAATTAATTTAATTAAATAAAATGCACCTAAATGGCTCGGAGTCCAAATGGGACAAGCCATATGTGTTTTCTTACTATCTTGGACCTCCTAAGACCAACGGTGAGATCCGTGACTCGAGACGAGGTCCCGAAAGATAAGAGATCCGTGAAACCCTTAAAAATTACCGAAATGCCCTAAGTCAAAACACAGTCAAACGAACTCCGAATTAAGTAAACGAATAGTGAAATCTTATTATCTCGAACACTCCGAACTCAATCGTGGAGTCCGATTTATGAGAAAAGGTCTCAGGAAATGGGAACCCATGAAAGTGCAAAATGACTGTTTTACCCTTTTTTGGCCCGAACGTCCAAATTAAAATCCGCGAAGGCCTAAACCTATTTTCCTTGACGTTCCGGACTCAATGATAGAATTTATTGTAGCAAAATAGAAACTAATAAAATAAAGACATAAGATTTGATTAATAGCATCACTCAAGCGGCAAACCGACTGAATGACATTTTGTGGTTTTAGGGACACTAAAAGGCAAGGAGAAGGTCATTTGACTTTTGCATTTCCATTGCTAGCCACCACCTTGCGAGCACGGTTTACTAGGGTTGAGACCAACCTGACAGGTACGGTGTTTTGCTAGTGTAAGAAATGGGGTTAAGTTTAGGAACATTTCGTGAATAAATTGCATGACTTATATGTTTAATTGTTGTTATGGAGTTATTCGGATTATGTTCATTTGATGACTTAGGATTGGTTGTTTACGTGTTTTGTGTTTTCTTATATTCTTGAGAATTGGTGAAGTGATGAATGTGATTATGGCCATGTGATTAGATTGATAGCATGAGATATGTATTCATGTGGAATGAATTGGTGGTCTAAATATTATTGTTGCCTCGAATGTGGTATATCATTGAAAGCATGCTTCATCGAGATTATGTTGTTATGTGATGGATGCATAGCATATTGGCATTGGGTGAATTCCTTGGGCATATGGCGTGAGTTGAGCACGTGGTGCTTTGCATTATGAGGGTGCAGATCCTGTGGTGAAAAACTCAAAATTGGCCATTGCATTGATACTCCGAGCCATCGGACGAGACCCGTAAATGAGACATTGGTACTTTGAGCCATCGGGCGAGACCCGTAAATGAGACATGGGTGTGGCATTGAGTGCATGGGTGTGTCATGCATACTTTCATCACATTGTATTAATGGAACTGGAATGCATTTAGAGATAAATGTACACTTTGCACATGTCATGCCTTAGCTTTATTTCTTGCATTAGCATTGCATTGTACTAGCAGTTGAGCTGACCCATTCGTGGGACATACATTACAGATGAGGATGCCCCAGCTACTTGAGATTTGATGACAACTTGATAGGATGCAGCATTGGGTGTATTTTGACCTATGGGACTTATGTTTTGTAATGTAAGGGCTTAAGCCCGAATGATCTATAAACAATGCAGTTGTGAAATGTATTTTATGTTTCTGTATGTATTTATGGGAATCGAAGCATGTTTAGTTAAATTTGTTTAAGTTGTCCTTTATTTTATTTTAATTACTGTCTCGATAGTCGCGCCTCAGGTTCGTGAAAATTCAGGGCGTGACAACATTAGATGAGCAAGAGCTTGCTTCTTTGGAAGAAGCGCTTTCCTCACATTCTAAGAATGAGTGGATGGTTTCTATGCAGGATGAAATGAGCTCTATGACGAAGAACAAGGTTTGAGAGTTAGTTGACCTGCTGCCAGGGCGTAAGACCATTGGAAACAAATGGGTCTTGAAAATTAAGTGCTAGGCAGATGGTTCAATTGAAAAATACAAGGCATGTCTTATGGCAAAGGGTTATGCCCAAAATGAGGGTATAGACTATGAAGAGACATTCTTCCCAATGGTGAGGTTTGCATCTATTCGCCTCATTTTTGCTATTGTAGTGCATTTGGGCTTCGAGATTTTTCAGATGGATGTTAAGACTAAATTTGTCAATGGAGAACTAGACAAAGAGATTTATATGGATCAACCAGTGGGTTTTGAAGTCAAGGGACAAGAGTGCAATGTTTGTCGTCTCACTCGGTCCATTTATGGCCTTAAATAATATGTAGGCAGTGGTATTTTTTATTTCATCATGCCATTACCTCCAATGGTTTTGAGATGATTGAAGAAGATCATTGCGTGTATCTAAAAAGATCCAAGAAAAATGTTCTTATCCTCTCGTTGTATGTCGACAACATTCTTTTGGCTAGGAACGATATGGATTCCATTGTTGCCACTAAAGGGTAGTTGTCCTCTACTTTTGAGATAAAGGACATTGGTGAAGCAAATTATGTGCTACGAGTTAAGATCACGAGAGACCATTGAAAGAGACTTCTTAGTTTGTCCCTAGAGACTTACATAAGGAAGATTCTTGAGCACTTTCATATGCATCACTCCAAACCCATTGACACTCCGATGGAAAAGGGATGCGCCTTAAGCCTAAACCAATGTCCTAAAAATGATGAAAAAAAGAACCGGATGTTCACTGTGCCTTATGCAGCTATAATAGGGAGTCTAATGTATGCTATGTTGTGCACACATCCAGACATCTACTATGCAGTTGGTATAGTCAGTCGTTACCAGAATAACCCTCGTCTAAATCACGGGAAGGTAGTGAAGAGGGTCTTTTGGTACCTTTATGGGACCGTTGATCTCGCCTTATGCTACCGTGATGAATGTCACAACCCGAAACCCACCCTATGCGAATCTCGAATCACGATCGCTACCCTTCGGCCCGAGGGTCGTTAGGTGGACTATGTAAGCAGCAGCGTCGGACGGCGGTGCGGTGCAGCCAGGATTGGCAATTGCAGAAGCATGAAAATTTTTCTTTTTACTATTTGCACGTTTGCGCGGTACCATCGCTTCTTCTTCTCCGAAGCGGTAAACAAATATCATACATTCAGAACATACTAAAATCTTTTAAAGTTATACATATTATATATTTGTTTGCCCCTCGGGGCTTAAGTACATATTTGTCCAAACATTAATACATCAAAATTTGACCAACTATAGGTCCTAATACTTCCAAAAATTCTCCGATCACAATGGAGCTGCCAATCACCAATCCTCAAATTGGGCAAGGCTCCCATTCATCATTATCACCTGACAAATGTTGGGATAATAGGGTGAGCTTCAACAAGCCCAGTGAGTAATTCTAGTACCTTGTCATGGGTTTCCAACTGGTAGTGGGTTAGTTATAAGAGAGTTCATAAAAAAAATCACTACCAATTACTTGTATACTTCAGAAACAGAATATATGATTCTTAAAAATGGATAGCATGAAGCATTCAAGGCATTCAGGCTGGCACATACTTCTTCAAATACAGGATATAGGAAACTTCAAAACGCGTAACACGAAGCATTTTAAAGCATTCGAGTAAAACAGATATGTCACATATGCAAGTACAAGGAACTTCAAATAGAACACGTAACATGAAGTATTTTAAAAGAATTCGAGTGAAACAGATATTTCACGTATGCAAGTACAAGGAACTTCAAAAGGAACACGTAATACGAAGCATTTTAAAAGCATTCGAGTGAGGCATTAAATATGCAATTGAAACTTGTAACATGTACGAAATGACCATTTGGTGGCCATAAATGTTGAAAACATTTACTTGTAAACAGGATGTATAAAATCCTTTTTCTTGTATATGACCCTTTGTTATTTTAAAAAAAAAAATTGGGCCATTTCCTTTAAAACAAATATTTCTTCATGTAAATGGGAATTTGAAAACCTTATGCCATTTCATGTAAAAACATGAAAACTTTGTTCATGAATTCATTACATGTCATTACGTTTAGAAATGGGGGATCAGATCTTGCTACCATTTTTGCTTGCATTCATCATCTTATCACTTTGATTAGGTAGAAATCTGTTTCGAACCAGACTCTAGTTTTACTTCACGTGGAGATATCTCATGCCTAGGGGATCAGATCTTGCTACCTGGCATTCTTCATATCAATTGAGTTCCAAAGGAACCCAATATCACTCATAGTGCTTATACACGATTTATCTTGCATTACCAGTTCACGTATGGGAGGTTTGAAAATATTTCTTTTCACATAGATGTTATTTTAAAAAAAATCAAAACATGACCTCCCGGTAGTTGATTTTTAAAAGCATTTAAAACTTTAACTTCTTCAATAAATGCTTTTTAAAGAGCATCAAAATACGTTTTTTCAAATAAATGCTTTTCATGTGCATTTGAAATATGACTTCTTCAAAAACGTGTTTTTCATGAGCATTCAAAACATTGCTTCTTCAATAGATGTTTTTCAAAGAGCATCAAAATACGGCTTTTTCAAATAAATGCTTTTCATGGGCATTAAAAATATGATTTCTTCAATATAAGCTTTTCATGAGCGTTTGAAATATGACTTTTCAAATAGATGTTTTTCATAAGCGTTAAAATATGGCTTCTTCAAAAGATGTTTTTCATGAGTATTTAAACAAGAATATTTAAATAGAGACTTCAATACTTGGAATACAATGATTAGACCATCTAAAATATGAGCTTCAGAGTATTAAATCACGATGTACAAGAGTATTTAAAAAATAGCAAAATGAAGGAATTTATTTTTAGAGAGGCATTTAATAAAATTTTTCATTTAACGTAGACATGCTAGAACATGAACTTATAGAAGGTCAGCAATATAAACAAGCTAACTTTCATGTCACAATAGAGTTTTCAAAAGGAAGCAGTAATACTTAAATCAGAAGTCATATAAATACGGAATTTGAATTTAAAATACTTCAAGAATTTGAACTCGTAATACTTTAGAAATTCTTGAACTTAAACTTCTTCGAAATCCATGTAGATTAAAACCTCCACTCCAAAGTACAGGATTACTCACCTTGATCTCCTGGGTCAACACTATTGATGGGCTTTCCCTTTTCCTTTTGATGCTGCACTTTTCGGCTCGCAATAAGTGGGGGCTCCGCGACCTGTAGAACACTCAGAAAGACAATCAGAGGTCCACCGGATTGGCTCCGGCAGTAGCCGCTCCGATGCTTAAGTAAGTAAAAGGAATTGAAAGACTGTATTGAAAGCCAAAGAATGAGCATGAAAAAATAAAGCGTACCTTTAGGGTTTAATTTATAGACCGTGGCCTTCCTAATTTGATTAGGATTCGATGCCATGAGTATAGGGATTTGATCATCGGAGATTGCAGTTACCTTGTAGAGTATTGCTTAGAGATAACCATAGATGGTAGTTCCCTTGTTGAAGACTGTTTCCTTGTTGAAGACTGCTTCCTTATTCCCTGCTCAGGCATCCGCTAAGGCGGTGACGAGGTCTGGAGTGTTGGTCTAGACCTTGTGACAAGTTCTGAGACCCTTGCCCGGATATATGTGCTCTGAAGGCATATGTTTGGTCACTTCTGACCTTTTGTGCTGATCTGGATGCTTGAGCTTTTAGTCATTAGCTGAATGAGAACCATGTTGGCCGAGTATGAGTTGGATTATGGTCATACGTGTCACGTGCTGATTGGCCTGCTATTTATGGTATATCAGTTACTCCCCCCCCCCCCAAGTCCTAATTTGATGCTAGCAAGCAACTAGGGCTAAGCCTTTTTCGGAGAGTCATGTGTCCTGCTTGTTCGCCTTTCAAGGCAACTGTTGGGGCGCCATTTATTGCGCAGCCGGAGATTAGGTCTTTTCAAGGTCATTATTTGTATTGGCCAATAGTTGGGTTTCCCGAAATCATCATTGTTCCGAACCGTCATGGCGTTTGGACTTGGTAGGTCCCTTCCGATACTGTGCTTATAAACACGGGGTGAGATTTTGAAATAACCTTTCCTTATCATTTTCACTGTGCTAGAAGATTTCATCCGCCATTGTTGGTTTGTGCAACCTTGAAGAACACCGATTTCCTGAGTTTAAAACAAGTTCGACTGATTTTTTCTCTTCTCTTGCTTCTTTCTTCTTAAGTCCGGGAATAATGTCTGTTCCTTTTGAACCCTCAAATGCAAGTGAGGGAGTAGGAAATTCTTCTGAGATGGCTGTACTGTCTCCTATGGATGATGTAGGTGACCTTGCTCCCGAAGACATTGGGGAGAGGCCTGTTGAACCTCCCCGTAGTCCTGGGGTTAGGATAGTTGATGCCTTTGACGATCCCCGAGACAGGGCTGGGGAGACCTCTGGTAGGTTTTCCCATAGAGAAGAGGGTGAGAGTGCGGTTACTCAGAGCCTTCTGGACGAGTGGAGGGTAAAATACCATTTTCCCCCAAATGTGACCTGCAGAGTTCCAGGCCCCATGGATCGCCCCCAAAATGTTGAAGTCGGGGAGATTTGTGTTTACCTTGCCTGGTTCGAAATGGGCTTGAGACTCCCGTTGCCGGATTTAGTCAGGCAATTCTTTTGTTGGTACAAGCTCTGCCCTGCCGACCTGAATCTCAATAGCTGGCAGGCAGCTTCTAGGGTTCATAGTATTGGGACACCAAAACAAGGTGGATGTGTCCCTAGACTTGATCTGTAGCAATATGGATCTGAAGTTCAAACAGGCAGAAGGCCTTTTCTATATGTCCTTTGAGAAGGGGTTCCGACCCCTATCCTCCGTTCTTACTTCTAAAAAAACTGAGGAAGAAGTGGTACTTCTTCGTCGGAGGAAGATGGGAGCATGAAGACTTCCAGGAAGGAGAGGCCTCGCCATTCCCTCGTGCTACGGGTCATAAGGGTGAGGCTTATTCCCTTAGGTTTGCTTTAGCTTTGTTTATGCCTTCAGAACTGATAAACTGATATATCATTCCTTACTTCTGTGCAGTCAAGAGTGCTTGGAAGAGGCCCGATTTTACTAAAGCACTGTGAGATCAGTACCGAGTGCTGCTTTCGACTTCTAACCGGGCCCATTCTGTCCTTGTAACTCCGGAGAACTTGATGGCTGCCCGTGCTGCAGAGCTTAAAAAGAGGCTGACATCGAAGTGGGCGGTTCCGGAGGCCCAAGTGGTGGGGGAGGCTTCCTCCCGAGCTGAGCCTGATGCCCCCCTTGAAGTAAAAAGGAGGAGGTTGATTTCTGGCTCTCCCGAGCCAGCCTCTGCCGAGGCTGAGAAGGAGGTCGAACCTGCCGTTCCTATTTCGACTGCTCCTCCTGCTCCTTCCGGTCCGAGCAGAAGGACTAGGAAGGGGAAAGCACTTGCCGTACCGTTCGAGCCGTTTGATGAGCCGGACTATCAAATTGCCAAGAAGGCATTTGACCAAATATGGGACTCGGGGCCCTCACCGATACAGAGGGGACGACCCCTCAAAGCTGATGACTGAGATGATGAATCTCCAGATGAGGGTAACTTCTGAAGCTTTTCTTGACTTTTCTGTTTGTTCATTTGTTCAATCTAAATTGCCTGTCTTGCCTTGTGCAGAGCATGCATAGTTTGGCTGCTCTGATGGTAACCCCCATGGGCCTTGAGGAGGCTGAGAAGCTGAAGGCCGAAGTGGAAGGGATGAGGCTGGAGCTTGGGACATCCCGATCCAAGGTTCAGGCTGCTGAGGAGGGTCTGAAGGAAGCTACCACCAACCTTACCGTGGCAGAGTCTGAGAGGGACATATATGCTCGGCAGGTTCAGGGGCTTCAGGCGGAGTTGGTTGAGCTCCTGGGGTTCCTTTAATCAGAAGGTTCAGGAGGCAGCTGATCAAGCCAAGGGTGAGGCTGAGATGGAATTGAAAGGTGAAGTTAAACAGATGGGTGATGACCTGATCCGGTTTGGCTTTGAAAGCTTCCGAACTAGATTTCAGGTTCTGTTCCCAGGTTTCGACGTGTCGTCAATCGTTCCTCCTGAGCCTACCTCGTCTGGTCCTGACCCGTACAAGACGGCTGGGGCTACTGCTCTTAACTTGTAAGAGGATCCAGGCCCTTCTGACAAGGCTTGAAGCTTTATGGGCTTTTTGATTTTTTTTTTTTCGCTATTTCCTTTTGATGTAATGAATGTATACTTCTGATCAATAAAGTTGACTTTCCTTTAGATTCTTCTTGTGTTCTCTCCTCCTGTGCAATTTTGTCATTAAGTGTAGCTGTTCTGAGCCTCTTTCATGTTAGGTCAACCGTCCAGTAGTCGATAGTTACCTTTCGAGCTTCGATACTTGTAATTGAATAATGAATGTAGATTAACTTCAACTGTCTCATCATAATGAGATAAGAAAGCAAGCATAATCAGATAGATAGAGCCCAATAGAGTGGGCGTAAATTTTCGTAGATCTCTGAGATAGACGGCTCTGAATCAAGAGCTCGTGAAGATAATCAGGCAGCTTGTGCTTGTCATTATGATGCTCGGGCATGCTGTTTTCGAGTACTCAGGATCAGGATATGTTCGAGCTGTTTTGGCCTTTATTATGTGACTGGCTTGTCATAAAATAGTTAGGACTGTAAGTTCTGAATCTTGGATAGGAGGCCTATACATTTAGACGTTGTCCCCCTCTCTTTATCAATTCAGAAGCTCCAGTGCTGGACTGTGATTTTCGTTCATAGAGCTCTGTACCCTGTCTCTTGGCATATCGAAGAGGTATATTTAATGCATTGTTTATTTATTCGATTGCCGTTTGGGATTTCGAGGCCAATCTCTTTTTCACCGTTGCGACGGTTCAGTTGAGTGGTTTTTGGACTTCAAGGGTCTATATATATGGAAACGAGGGCATTCGGTTGCATTCAACCCTTTTATTCCCAAACTGTTTCCTCGTAGGAGAGACTTTAGATGCTGCCGGAATTTTGTCACTCGCCCGGAGATGATGGACGATTTTCTGTCTGAGTTAGGAATGATTAAACTGTGGCCGAGATTTAACCTTCCCCCTTTTTTCAGTCTCCAATGAAGGATTAAAGGAGGCACAAGTCTTCTTGTCTCCTCTGGCATTCAGTCGAGATTCCTCCGATTGGTGGTGTTCCCTCCCTGATTCAACCGAGGCTTGGAGCGCCGATGATAAAGACGCAAGTGGGGTGCCTCCTCTTCTTTATGTTTCGTTAGAGACCCCTGCTCCAATCGGTTGGGGTGTAACAACTGACGTGAGGAAGACGAATGGCGGTCCCTTGAGACCCAGAGCCCTCATCCTCCGTTGGTCGTGAGATCAATGATAGTGATGATGAAATGGCCCGGGTGCTCCTTGATGCAGGATTGGGGTTCAGGATTCTTTCCTTTCAAATGGAGCCGGTGACGGCGATAATGGAAGTCTTGGATCCTGTGCCCCTTTATCATCCGAGGAAGAAAGCCATGATGTTGCAAGTTGTAGCCTCTGTAGTAGCTTATGTAATGACCTCTGTATTGTAGCCTCTGTTTTATTTCCAGTCTCTGTACTGATGTAAATCTTCCGAATTATCAATAAAATTGAGTTTCTTTTTCTCAGATCTAATGTTATTCGAATGTACTCTTCTGTAGTTAAAACACTTTCTCGTGCACTTTTGATATATGAATGTTCTAAGAATAGATCAAAGAAACTTAGAAGAATGCTTGAATCAAAGTACTTTACTCCTGATCGGTATCATAGTACTTTTTGCTTGTTTGACAGATAAGCCAAATAATATACATATTAGATCTGAGGTATTCCGATCTAGGAAACTTTAGTTTTGTAGATGTTCGGAACTTCTGTCTTTGCATGGACTGGATCATAGAATCTGTGTTTTAAAGATAGACCAGGCTGAAGAGACCTGTGTATTATGAATGGACCAAGTCCAAAGACTTGTGCATTATAAATGGACCAAGTACGAAGACTTGTACATTATGGACCAGGTTCTGGAGGCACTGTACGGCAGGAGGTGTCGATCTCCACTCTGCTGGGCTGAAGCTAGTGAACAGAAGCTACTTGGGCCGGATCTAGTACAAAAAACCACTAAACAATTAAGAAGATTCGGAGTAGATTTGCTCTAAAAATCTGGCGCCACTATCTATATGGGGAGGTATGTGAGATTTTCACTGATCATAAGAGTCTGAAGTACTTCTTTACACAAAAGGAGCTGAATATGAGGCAACGACGTTGGCTCGAATTAATCAAAGACTATGATGTAACGATCCAGTATCATCCTGGCAAGGCTAATGTAGTAGCCGATGCTTTGAGCAGAAAGTCCGGCAATCTTGCCTATATGATTACTACTCAAGAGGAGCTGATTCGAGACCTGGACGAGATGGGCATTGAGGTGATCCCACCAGGTAGTATGGCATATCTGGCCAATCTGACAGTTGGGTCTACATTAGTAGAACGGATCAAAGCAGGACAAGCTCAAGATGAGGAGTTAGTCAAAATCTGCAAGGAAGTAGAGACAATTGGAAAGACTGATTTTGATATTAAAGAGGGAGTTCTGCGGTATCAAGGCAGGCTATGTGTGCCTAAGACAGACAAGTTGAGGAAGGAAATTTTGGAGGAAGCCCACACTTCGAGGTTCACGATACACCCCGGAAACACAAAGATGTACCATGACCTTAGGGAACTGTACTGGTGGCCCGGATTGAAAAGGGACGTGGCTGATTTTATCGCTCACTGTACGAGTTGCCAACAAGTGAAAGTCGAGCATCAACGCCCCAGTGGGCTATTGCAACCACTCCCTATTCCCGAATGGAAGTGGGACCACATCACCATGGATTTCGTATCCGGCTTTCCCAAGTATTCAAAGGACTTTGACGCCATCTGGGTCATCGTTGATAGATTGACCAAATCTGCCCACTTTCTGCCCATAAAAATGACTTTCAGCATGGAATGGTTAGCCACGTTGTACATTCAAGAAATTGTACGCTTACATGGCACACCCTTGTCCATCGTTTCTGATCGAGACTCTAGATTTGTGTCCCGTTTCTGGAAAAGCCTGCAGAAGGCACTCGGCACCGAGCTTAAGTTTAGTACGGCATATCATCCACAGACGGATGGACAATCCGAGAGAGTAATACAGATGTTGGAGGATATGCTACGACTGTGTGCACTAGATTTCAAGGGAAATTGGGCAGAACATTTGCCATTGGTCGAGTTCGCCTATAACAACAGTCATTAGGCCAACATTAAAATGGCACCATATGAGGCACTGTACGGCAGGAGGTGTCGATCTCCACTCTACTGGGTTGAAGCAAGTGAACAGAAGCTACTTGGGCTGGATCTAGTACAAAAAACCACTGAACAAATTAAGAAGATTCAGAGTAGATTACAGACGGCCCAGAGCCGATACAAAAGCTATGCAGACAACAGAAGAAAGGACCCGGAATTTGAAGTAGGTGACCTAGTGTTCCTCAAAGTGTCACCATTGAAAGGAGTACCCCAGTTCGGGAAGAAGGGCAAGTTAAGTCCTCGCTATATGGTCCATTCAAGATCCTAAAAAAAGTTGGACCAGTCGCGTATAGTTTGGCACTACCACCCGAGCTAGATAAAGTACACCATATTTTCCATGTATCGATGCTGAGGAAGTGTGTACTAGAACCCGGACAAGTTATTGAACATGAACCACTCCAGCTGAGGGAGGATTTGTCATATGAAGAACAACCGGTACATATTCTGGACCATAAAAAAAAGACTTTGCGCAACAAGGCAATCCCACTGGTGAAGGTTTTGTGGAAGAACCACACGATTGAGGAAGCAACGTGGGAGCGCGAAGTAGAAATGCATGAATTGTACCCAGAGTTGTTCACTTGAGTGTAGTTAGGCTGAGTTTTGGGGAAAAAACTCTTTTGAAGGAGGGGAGGATGTAACACCCCAGACTTATGATCTGATTAAATTATGTAATGAAAAACTCTTTCTGAAATCTGATCTGGCATTTAACTGTTTAAACTCAACTGTTTAACACTGGCAAAACCCATGTTAGCTGATTTCAAAATTCTGAGAAACTGATTACTGTCACTGAACCCTTAAACACTGAAGTTAACCTAACTAGGAGTTGACCGAAAGAAACCGCGTCGAAAAATTAGCTACAGAATGAAAGTTAGGTAGGAAACAGTGAAACTGCATTAATGCGCAGCCAAACAGGGCCTAAGCCAGAAGTATAGAAAATAACCAAGAATGTGGCCAAGAGGATTTGATCCCTTGACCAATCTAGGCAGAATTTGGTTTACCAAAAATTTACCAACTAAGCTAAGAGCACCTTTGTGCATATATATGCAAAGATATATATTTAAATAGCATTCAGGTTTGGCCTTTCCCCAAAGTGACCAATGGACAAGCATGCAACACCTTAGCCTTACATCATGCTATGCCATAGCCATCATGCCTATAGTTCATGATTAAGCCTCTCTTCCAACCAGATTTCATGCAAGATAATCATGCATTTGGGGAGATGAAGGGTCAAGACAAATCTGATTTTTAGATAATCTCCATATATGCATGGAGGGAGATCAGAACTGTAGAGGCCTTGTATACTGACTCTTAGAGAGAGAGAGTGAGAGAGAGAGAGAGAGAGAATCCTAGAGAGAGAGAGAGAGTGGGAGAATACAAGTGTGTACGCATTTGGTATCCATTGGAGAAGCTTAGAAGGAAGCTAAGGATTGAGAACTGAAGGGCTGGACTGGACCTGCTCCATTGGGAGGCTTCTGCTTGAATACGAACACTAGGAGAGACCACTGTTCGAAGGTAAGCAAGCCAAAATTTTAAATTTTCTCTTTGGATTTCTTGGCTACTGTGTTATTTCCTTTGGGACTGTAAATGCATGTATAATAACTTAACAATGAGACCTGGATTGTTTATGATTGATTTGGACCAACAAAATTGCCTTAAAACACAGAAATGGAAACAGACCGCCATTGATGGACCTTGAGGTTGCAGGTCTGATCTGACCTCAACCAACCGAACTTTGGATGATCAAAACATAAAATAGGACTTTGTAGAACCCCGAAAAACCCCAACCGCGACCTAGAAACCCAGGTTTAAACCCTCAAAAATAACATTATTCTTTTCGGCCCAAAAATGAATTCTTCGAATTTGGCCCCTAAACTGAGATTGGTGAATTGGGATAGGAAGTACACGTTGTAAGGGTTGCAGAGGACCAAACCTCATGCAAAATGGTGGAGAAATAAGGTTGTATGACCCGACTGTAACTCTCCACGATAATCCGTTAGAACAGGCCCCTATTGTTGAGTTTGAAGCTTGAAATTTATGCCAAATGAACGACATTACTCCCAGAAATCTTTTGGAACAAAAACCAGTGAGAATCGTTGCTTAAAACCCCACGAATTTGAGAAAGAAATTCTAAAATTTCTAGGGCAACAGTGGCCCTAGACGGGTGGGGACGATGAACAGTAACGGGTCTTGGATCGGGTCTTCGGATCGGGACCCGACCCAAATAAAACGGATATGAACCATAACCTAAACTGTGTCTTTTTGTACTGTTAAATTAAAAATTTAAATGTGTAGGGGTGACGTCAGCCTGACATCAGCACATTACCTTGAACCGGCCAGAACCAGACTGGACCGGTCTGGTTCAATTGAATGTGGACTGAACCCCTTGGTTCAGTTTAAACTTTTTGAAAATTATGAAATACCCCAACAGTTTTAGGAAATTTAACTCTGGCCCAGTTTCTGATATTTTACTTCATTTATACCCCTGATAATTTAATAAATAATAAATTAAATTATTTAATTAATTTATTAATTAAGTAAAAATGACCAAATTACCCCTAGGTCATTAATAGGTCAAATGAAGTCCAAATAAGTCAAATGAATAGTGTATTTCCACTATTTCAAACATTCCGGACTCAATGGCGGAGTCCGATTTGGGAAATTAAGTCCCAAAAAATACAAACACGTAGGAGTAAATGACCATACTGCCCCTAATGATACCCGAACCCAAATACAACTAAAAGATAGTCTATTTTGACTATGTCGGACATTCTGGACTCAACGGTGAGGTCCGTATTAGTAGATAAAGTTCTGAAAAATACAACACATGAAATTACCAAATTGCCCCTAACACTAGTTTAGAACCCAAACGAAGTCCGATTGAGACGAAACTGAAAACAGTAGAAACCCTAACACGTATGGGACTATACACAGTGATCGGATGACGAATCGGAGTCGAAACTTCACAACTGTGAAATGACCAAAATACCCCTAGCCCTGTATCAAGTTAGATAACATCTGAATGAACTAAGAACTAACCCAATGAAAGCTTAAATAATTTCATGACCGGACTGCTAAGAGGTAGTACACATCCTGACATCTTGGGATTATGCTATAGGATAAAAACTCAAGCCAGTCATGGAAGGGAAAAATAAGAAATTTACCATTATGTCTAAAGCCGAAAGACTAGCTGACAAGAAGCAACAGGAGTTCATGCGAGAACTATTATGGCAACAAAAGATTATCGAATGGCACATAAGGATAGCCAAGACAACCGAGGTAGTCTCCGTTCGACCGTTTATATAAAAAATGCCTACCAAGGCAATGATCGCAGAGGCTAAATTAAAGAAACAAGAAGACACTGAAACCCTGAAAGAGTGGATACAAAGGTGATTTTCAATTATCATAAAAACACATAGACAACGAGATGGTCCATTTCATGTATTAATAAGCAGAGGATAATGACTTTCAGCAAGGAAAGGTTAGCCACGTTGTACATTCAAGAAATTGTACGCTTACATGGCACACCCTTGTTCATCGTTTCTGATCCAGACTCTAGATTTGTGTCACGTTTCTGGAAAAG
Organism: Nyssa sinensis; assembly: GCA_008638375.1. Classification (NCBI taxonomy): domain Eukaryota; kingdom Viridiplantae; phylum Streptophyta; class Magnoliopsida; order Cornales; family Nyssaceae; genus Nyssa; species Nyssa sinensis. The sequence goes on from CM018032.1 coordinate 24,097,612, forward strand.
CCTGCAGAAGGCACTCAGCTCCGAGCTTAAGTTTAGTACGGCATATCACCCACAGACGGATGGACAATCCGAGAGAGTAATACAGATGTTGGAGGATATGCTACGACTGTGTGCACTAGATTTCAAGGGAAATTGGGCAGAACATTTGCCATTGGTCGAGTTCACCTATAACAACAGTCATCAGGCTAGCATTAAAATGGCACCATATGAGGCACTGTATGGCAGGAGGTGTCGATCTCCACTCTACTGGGCTGAAGCTAGTGAACAGAAGCTACTTGGGCCGGATCTAGTACAAAAAACCACTGAACAAATTAAGAAGATTCGGAGTAGATTACAGACGGCCTAGAGCCGATACAAGAGCTATGCAGACAACAGAAGAAAGGACCTGAAATTTGAAGTAGGTGACCTCGTGTTCCTCAAAGTGTCACCATTGAAAGGAGTACTCCGGTTCGGGAAGAAGGGCAAGTTAAGTCCTCGCTATATTGGTCCATTCAAGATCTTGAAAAGAGTTGGACCAGTCGCGTATAGTTTGGCACTACCACCCGAGCTAGATAAAGTACACCATGTTTTCCATGTATCGATGCTGAGGAAGTGTGTACTAGAACCCGGACAAGTTATTGAACATGAGCCACTCCAGCTGAGGGATGATTTGTCATATGAGGAACAACCGGTGCAAATTCTGGATCGTAAGGAAAAGAATTTGCGCAACAAGGCAATCCCACTGGTGAAGGTTTTGTGGAAGAACCACACGACTCAGGCAGCAACGTGGGAGCGCGAAGCAAAAATGCGTGAATTGTACCCAGAGTTGTTCACTTGAGTGTAGTTAGGCTGAGTTTTGGGGCAAAACTCTTTTGAAGGATGGGAGGATGTAACACCCCAGACTTATGTTCTGATTAAATTATGTAATGAAAAACTCTTTCTGAAATCTGATTTGGCATTTAACTGTTTAAATTCAACTGTTTAACACTGACAAAACCCATGTTAGCTGATTTTAAAATTCTGAGAAACTGATTACTGTCACTGAACCCTTAGACACTGAAGCTAACCTAACTAGGAGTTGACCGGAGGAAACCGCGTTGAAAAATAAGCTACAGAATGAAAGTTAGGTAGGAAACAGTGAAACTACATTAATGCGCAGCCAAACAGGGCCTAAGCCCGAAGTATGGAAAATAACCAAAATGTGGCCAAGAGGATTTGATCCCTTGACCAATCTAGGCAGAATTTGGTTTACCAAAAATTTACCAACTAAGCTAAGAGCACCTTTGTGCATATATACGCAATGATATATATTTAAATAGCATTCAGGTTTGGCCTTTCCCCAAAGTGACCAATGGACAAGCATGCAACACCTCAGTCTTACATCATGCTATGCCATAACCATCATGCCTATAGTTCATGATTAAGCCTCTCTTCCAACCAGATTTCATGCAAGATAATCATGCATTTGGGGAGATGAAGGGTCAAGACAAATCTGATTTTTAGATAATCTCCATATATGCATGGAGGGAGATCAGAACTGTAGAGGCCTTGTATACTGACTCTTAGAAAGAGAGAGAGAATCCTAGAGAGAGAGAGTGGGAGAATACAAGTGTGTATGCATTTGGAATCCATTGGAGAAGCTTAGAAGGAAGCTAAGGACTGAGAACTGAAGGGCTGGACTGGACCTGCTCCATTGGGAGGCTTCTGCTTGAATACGAACCCTGGGAGAGACCACTGTTCGAAGGTAAGCAAGCCAAAATTTTAAATTTTCTCTTTGGATTTCTTGGCTACTGTTTTATTTCCTTTGGGACTGTAAATGCATGTATAATAACTTAAGAATGAGACTTGGAGTGTTTGTGCATACTTGGACCTATAGAACTGCCCCAAAAACCCAAACCCGTAGCAAACCGCCATTGATGGACCTCGGGTTACAGGTCTGAATCGACCTTAACCAAATGACCCTCTGCTTATCAATACATGAAATGGACCATCCTAGGACCCCGAAAAACCACAATCGCGACCTAGAAACCTAATCCTGAGTGCTGGGTCCCTCACCTGAAAAATGTTAGGGAAGGGGTGAGCTTTGAAAAGCTCAGTGAGTAACACGGGTCCCCTTGTCATGGGTTTCAAACCATTGTTGTTTATAAAACAGGTGGTTGAATCAAGCATTTCAGAAGATATAGTTAAATCCGTATATTTGAACAGTATTTAAAAACAGGGATACAGTCAAAACATCAGAGCGACAGAACAGTTCAACAACGAGCAGAGCAAAACAGTATAACAGGATAACAGTACAGTATACACAATTCAAACAGTGCAATATGCTCATGTAGTGCTCAAGACTGAATTTGTGAATCAGTTGTTCTTTCAGTAAAAACAGGGATAGTTTCATTTCAATACGGAACAGTGAAATCTGACAGAGTAAAATATAGTCATGCATTGAGTAGAAGCATGAAAGACAGTGTATCAGTAGGAATGGTACAGTACAGTATTTAAAAGTACAATAACTAGACGGTGTACTTATACACCAATTCAGGAGTCTAGGTTACTCACCTTGTGCGGTAACGGGACTTAACTGAGAAGCCTTTCTCTTCTTCTTATCCTTCTTTATCCTAGAAAATTTATGAACATTTCGTAAATCTCACATGAAACTTAACTTGGTTTATTTTAATTCAAAATTCAACCTGAGTTAGACTATCTCGCTGTCTATGTGTTTTTATGATAATTGAAAATCACCTTTGTATACACTCTTTCAGGGTTTCAGTGTCTTCTTGTTTCTTTAATTTAGCCTCTGCGATCATTGCCTTGGTAGGCATTTTGTATATAAACTGTCGAACGGAGACTACCTCGGTTGTCTTGGCTATCCTTATGTGCCGTTCGATAATCTTTTGTTGCCATAATTGTTCTCGCATGAACTCCTGTTGCTTCTTTTCAGCTAGTCTTTTGGCTTTAGACATAATGGTAAATTTCTTGTTTTTCCCTTCCATGACTGGCTTGAGTTTTTATCCTATAGCATAATCCCAAGATGTCAGGATGTGTACTACCTCTAGGCAGTCCGGTCATGAAATTATTTAACCTTTCATTGGGTTAGTTCTTAGTTCATTCGGATGTTATCTAACTTGATACAGGGCTAGGGGTATTTCGATCATTTCACAGTTGTGAAGTTTTGACTCTAATTCGTCATCCAATCACGTGTATAGTCCCATACGTGTCAGGGTTTCTATTATTTTTAGTTTCGTCTCAATCGGACTTCGTTTTGGTTCTAAACAGTGTCAGGGGCAATTTGGTAATTTCATGTGTTGTATTTTTCGGTACTTTATCTACTAATACGGACCTCACCGTTGAGTCTGGAATGTCTGGCATAGTCAAAATAGACTATCTTTTAGTTGTATTTGGGTTCGAGTATCATCAGAGGCAGTATGGTCATTTACTCCTACGTGTTTGTATTTTTCGGGACTTAATTTCCCAAATCGGACTCCGCCATTGAGACCGGAATGTTTGAAATAGTGGAAATACACTATTCATTTGACTTATTTGGACTTCGTTTGACCTATTTATGACCTAGGGGTAATTTGGTCATTTTTATTTAATTAATAAATTAATTAAATAATTTAATTTATTATTTATTAAATTGTCTGGGGTGTAAATGAAATAAAATTCCAAAAACTGGGCCAGAGTTAAATTTTCAAAACTGTTGGGGCCATTTCGTAATTTCCAAAAAGTTTAAACTGAACCAAGGGGTTCAGTCCACATTCAACTGAACCAGACCGGTCCAGTCCGGTTCTGGCCGGTTCAAGGTAATGTGCTGACGTCAGGCTGACGTCAGCCCTACACATTTAAATTTTTAATTTAACAGTACCAAAATGACACAGTTTAGGTTATGGTTTATATCCGTTTTATCCGGGTCGGGGCCCGATCCGAAGACCCGATCCAAGACCCGTTACTGTTCATCGTCCCCACCCGTCTAGGGCCACTGTTGCCCTAGAAATTTCAGAATTTCTTTCTCAAATTCGTGGGGTTTTAAGCAACGATTCTCACTGGTTTTTGTTCCAAAAGATTTCTGGGAGTAATGTCGTTCATTTGGCATAAATTTCAAGCTTCAAACTCAACAATGGGGGCCTGTTCTAACGGATTATCATGGAGAGTTACAGTCGGGTCATACAACCTTATTTCTCCACCATTTTGCATGAGGTTTGGTCCTCTGCAACCCTTACAACGTGTACTTCCTTTCCCAATTCACCAATCTCAGTTTAAGGGCCAAATTCGAAGAATTCATTTTTGGGCCGAAAAGAATAATGTTATTTTTTAGGGTTTAAACCTAGGTTTCTAGGTCGCGGTTGGGGTTTTTCGGGGTTCTACAAAGTCCTATTTTATGTTTTAATCATCCAAAGTTCGGTTGGTTGAGGTCGGATCAGACCTGCAACCTCAAGGTCCATCAATGGCGGTCTGTTTCCATTTCTGTGTTTTAAGGCAGTTTTGTTGGTCCAAATCAATCATAAACAATCCAGGTTTCATTGTTAAGTTATTATACATGCATTTACAGTCCCAAAGGAAATAAAACAGCAGCCAAGAAATCCAAAGAGAAAATTTAAAATTTTGGCTTGCTTACCTTCGAACAGTGGTCTCTCCCAGGGTTCGTATTCAAGCAAAAGCCTCCCAATGGAGCAAGTCCAGTCCAGCCCTTCAGTTCTCAGTCCTTAGCTTCCTTCTAAGCTTCTCCAATGGATTCCAAATGCATACACACTTGTATTCTCCCACTCTCTCTCTCTAGGATTCTTTCTTTCTCTCTCTAAGAGTCAGTATACAAGGCCTCTACAGTTCTGATTTCCCTCCATGCATATATGGAGATTATCTAAAAATCAGATTTGTCTTGACCCTTCATCTCCCCAAATGCATGATTATCTTGCATGAAATCTGGTTGGAAGAGAGGCTTAATCATGAACTATAGGCATGATGGCTATGGCATAGCATGATGTAAAGTTGAGGTGTTGCATGCTTGTCCATTGGTCACTTTGGGGAAAGGCCAAACCTGAATGCTATTTAAATATATATCTTTGCATATATATGCACAAAGGTGCTCTTAGCTTAGTTGGTAAATTTTTGGTAAACCAAATTCTGCCTAGATTGGTCAAGGGATCAAATCCTCTTGGCCACATTTTGGTTATTTTCCATACTTCGGGCTTAGGCCCTGTTTGGCTGCGCATTAATGCAGTTTCATTGTTTCCTACCTAACTTTCATTCTGTAGCTTATTTTTCGACGCGGTTTCCTCCGGTCAACTCCTAGTTAGGTTAGCTTCAGTGTCTAAGGGTTCAGTGACAGTAATCAGTTTCTCAGAATTTTGAAATCAGCTAACATGGGTTTTGTCAGTGTTAAACAGTTGAATTTAAACAGTTAAATGCCAGATCAGATTTCAGAAAGAGTTTTTCATTACATAATTTAATCAGAACATAAGTCTGGGGTGTTAAATCCTCCCCTCCTTCAAAAGAGTTTTGTCCCCAAAACTCAACCTAACTACACTCAAGTGAACAACTCTGGGTACAATTCACGCATTTCTGCTTCGCGCTCCCACGTTGCTTCCTCAATCATGTGGTTCTTCCACAAAACCTTCACCAGTGGGATTGCCTTGTTGCGCAAAGTCTTTTTCTTACGATCCAGAATTTGCACTGGTTGTTCCTCATATGACAAATCCTCCCTCAGCTGGAGTGGCTCATGTTCAATAACTTGTCTGGGTTCTAGTACACACTTCCTCAGCATCGATACATGGAAAACATGGTGTACTTTATCTAGCTCGGGTGGTAGTGCCAAACTATACGTGACTGGTCCAACTCTTTTCAGGATCTTGAATGGACCAATATAGCGAGGACTTAACTTGCCCTTCATCCTGAACCGGAGTACTCCTTTCAATGGTGACTCTTTGAGGAACACTAGGTCACCTACTTCAAATTCCAGGTCCTTTCTTCTGTTGTCTGCATAGCTCTTGTATCGGCTCTGGGCCGTCTGTAATCTACTCCGAATCTTCTTAATTTGTTCAGTGATTTTTTGTACTAGATCCGGCCCAAGTAGCTTCTGTTCACTAGCTTCAGCCCAGCAGAGTGGAGATCGACACCTCTTGCCGTACAGTGCCTCATATGGTGCCATTTTAATGCTGGCCTGATGACTGTTGTTATAGGCGAACTCGACCAATGGCAAATGTTCTGCCCAATTTCCCTTGAAATCCAGTGCACACAGTCGTAGCATATCCTCCAACATCTGTATTACTCTCTCGGATTGTCCATCCGTCTGTGGGTGATATGCCGTACTAAACTTAAGCTCGATGCCGAGTGCCTTCTGCAGGCTTTTCCAGAAACATGACACAAATCTAGAGTCTCGATCAGAAACGATGGACAAGCGTGTGCCATGTAAGCGTACAATTTCTTGAATGTACAACGTGGCTAACCTTTCCATGCTGAAAGTCGTTTTTACGGGCAGAAAGTGGGCAGATTTGGTCAATCTATCAACGATGACCCAGATAGCGTCAAAGCCCTTTGAAGACTTGGGAAAGCCGGATACGAAATCTATGGTGATGTGGTCCCACTTCCATTCGGGAATAGGGAGTGGTTGCAATAGCCCACTGGGGCGTTGATGCTCGACTTTCACTTGTTGGCAACTCGTACAGTGAGCTATAAAATCAGCCACGTCCATTTTCAATCCGGGCCACCAATACAGTTCCCTGAGGTCATGGTACATCTTTGTGTTTTCGGGATGTATCGTGAACCTCGAAGTGTGGGCTTCCTCCAAAATTTCCTTCCTCAACTTGTCTGTCTTAGGCACACATAGCCTGCCTTGATACCGCAGAACTCCCTCTTTAATATCAAAATCAGTCTTTCCAATTGTCTCTACTTCCTTGCAGATTTCGACTAACTCCTCATCTTGAGCTTGTCCTGCTTTGATCCGTTCTACTAATGTAGACCCAACTGTCAGATTGGCCAGATATGCCGTACCACCTAGTGGAATCACCTCAATGCTCATCTCGTCCAAGTCTCGAATCAGTTCCTCCTGAGTAGTAATCATATAGGCAAGATTGCCGGACTTTCTGCTCAAAGCATCGGCTACTACATTAGCCTTGCCAGGATGATACTGGATCGTTACATCATAGTCTTTAATTAATTCGAGCCAACGCCGTTGCCTCATATTCAGCTCCTTCTGTGTAAAGAAGTACTTCAGGCTCTTATGATCAGTGAAAATCTCACATACCTCCCCATATAGATAGTGGCGCCAGATTTTTAGAGCAAATACCACCGCCGCTAATTCCAAATCATGGGTCGGGTAATTCTGTTCATGTGGTCGAAGCTGTCTAGAGGCGTAGGCAATGACTCTGCCGTCTTGCATCAAGACACATCCCAAACCCTTATGGGAAGCATCACAATAAATGACTAACTTTCCCTCCTTGGTGGGAATAGTCATAACAGGTGCTGTAGTCAACTTCTCCTTGAGTAGTTGGAAACTCCGTTCCTACTCATCCGTCCAAATGAATGGCACCTTGTTCTTAGTCAAGTGGGTGAGCGGCTTCGCCAACTTAGCAAAATCCTTAACGAAGCGTCGATAATAACCTGCCAACCCAAGAAAACTTCGGATCTCGGTCACGGTGGTTGGTTGAGGCTAGTTCAGAAGAGCCTCTATCTTATGCGGATCTACAGCAACACCTTCCTCAAAAATCACATGGCCCAAAAAGGAGATGCTGGGTAGCCAAAATTCACACTTTTTGAATTTTGCATATAACTTGTGCTCCCTCAGGGTCTGTAACGCTATTCTCAAGTGCCTTTCGTGCTCCTCTTCGCTCCGAGAGTACACCAATATGTCATCAATGAAAACAATGATGAAGTCATCCAAATATGTCTTGAAGACCCGATTCATTAAATCCATAAATGCAGCAGGAGCATTGGTCACACCAAAAGGCATGACCAAGAACTCGTAATGACCATATCGGGTTCGAAAGGCTGTTTTCGATATGTCAGTATTCTTGACCTTAAGTTGATGGTATCCAGTCCTTAAATCGATCTTGGAAAACACACTTGCTCCTTGGAATTGATCAAACAGCTCATCGATGCGTGGGAGCGGATACTTGTTCTTCACTGTCACTTTATTGAGCTCTCTGTAATCGATACAAAGTCTTAGAGAGCCATCCTTCTTCTTCACAAATAACACGGGTGCTCCCCATGGTGACACACTGGGTCGGATGAATCCCTTCTCCAACAGTTCCTGCAATTGAGCCTTCAGCTCTTTCAACTCTGATGGAGCCATCCGGTATGGAGCTTGAGATACCGGTTGAGTTCCGGGGATGAGTTCGATAGAAAATTCAATCTCTCGATCAATCGTCCCACTTGGTAAGTCCTCAGGGAATACATCGGGAAATTCACACACTACTGGTACTTCTGGTAATGGGGGACCTTGGGTTTGGGTATCCAGAACACTACACAGATAACCATGCATCCCTTTCTTAGTAATCTCCCTACCTGGATGGCAGAGATGAGATAGGGCAGAGGGGTAACGCCTTTTCCCTTAAATACAAATTCGGGTTACCCCGGGAGTTGAAACAATACTTCCTTTTCAAAACAGTCAATGGTGACGTGGTTACGAGATAACCAATCCATGCCTAAGATCACATCAAATCCTTTGATATCCAAGGGTATTTGGTCTACTAACAGTTCTTGGTCCCCAATTTCTACACTACAGTCCTTCAGGATTTTGGACCCAATCATTCGTATCCCAGAGGGGGTTTGTGCAGACAATAGTTCATTCATAGGTTCAGGTATTCTATGCAGTTTATCAGTAAACAGTGGAGATAAAAAAGAGTGTGTGGATCCAGAATCAATAAGCACATGTGCAAAAGTTTCACAGATCGGAAGTGTACCTGCTACCATAGTATTGGCAGTAGATGTCTCCCCTGGCACTAGGGCAAACACCTTCCCTGGTCGTCCTTGAGGTGCTTTGCCCTTATCTCTGGTGGGGGCTGCTGGAAGGAGCCTCTGTGTCGTAGCAGTGGTAATCGGAGCTGGGGCTCTTATATCGGGTGGTGGCTGCGGGCAGTCTTTGACCAAGTGTCTCTTTTCCCCGCACCGGTAACATGCACCGGTCAGTTTGCGGCATTCTCCCTGATGAGACTGTTGACAATGTGGGCACTTAGTCACCTCCCTTGTTTTCTTCTGACTTTTCTCCCCTCTACCTCGACCTTCAGTTTTCTGCTTCTTTGAAGGTTGGGATTCCTTGAAACTTTTCCCCTTGTTCTTCCGTCCTTGGTCTTTGAGTTGATTATACTCCTCCATGTCCTTTTCGATGACAAGGGCCTTGTTCAATACATCCGAGTACGTGTATAGCTCAAAAGCAGATACCCTTGTTTGAAGGCCTCCTTGGAACTTCCTTGCTTTGTCCCTTTCTCCCTGTATTAGGGAGGGGGCAAATCTGGACAGGGCTGAGAATTTGGCAGCATACTGGATCAGAGCATTAGGTTATGATTGAGAACCACAGAGTATCACAGAGCAATATCAGAGCATTAGGTTATGATTGAGAACCACAGAGTACCTGAGCCATAGATACTAAGTTCCACTTTTGGAGATCTGATGTGGAATTGGGAAAGTCTTGATAATAGACGATATGCCTGTAATTTTGAGGTATCTGAGGACTGGAATTTAAGAATCTGATCTGAACTGGAATGATTTAAGGTTGTAGACTCATGATACTTGGAGATATGTCCATACGAATAATTATGGACACAACAACCGAAAGGAAAATGACTGTAAGTGTGCTGATTCTAGCAATGATGCATGTGATATGGGTCTGATGATTGAACCTTGATGAGATCATACAATTATGATTGAAAAATCTGACCGAATGGGAATATCTGTATCTGACATGAAATCTGTATAGAACTAATACAAAATATCTTCTTGATAGAAGAATAGTATCCCGAAAGATACGGCGGTCCGAGAGACAAATGAAAAGGGGAGATTATGATGACAGAATCTCCTAGATATGACCAACCAAGTTTTGAGGACAAAACTTTTCTGAAGAGGGGTAGGATGTAACACCCCGATCCTGTATAATTAATAATTAAATATTAATTATTAATTAATACCGGCTCAGAGAATAATCAAGGGAATTAACCCTAATCTCCCGACGGTCAAGATAGACCGATAAAACAATTAAAACATGTTAGAGAATAGGGTACAATACCCGAACCTAATTACCAATTAATTAGGTGAAATAATGTCAATTTAACACTGACGGAATTCGAATTAATTAACCACGGGAATCCCGAATGACTAATAAATGACACGGAACCTCTGACACTGTAGATAACTGAAATATGAAACTCTTGGAACAAACCGCATCAAAAAAGGAGTTACGGAATGAAAGTTATGAGGCAAACATCAAAAACTGAATTAATGTGCAGCCAAACAGGGCCTTAGCCCAAAATGGTGAAAAAAAAGGGCAAATGGGAGGCCAAGGGAATTGAACCCTTAACCTTTGAGAGGGAATGAATTTTTCTCAAAAACTTACCAACTTGGCTGCCATTACCTTGTGCATTTATATACAACTAAATTGTATATATACTCAAGTTGTCCCAAGCTTGCAACACAAATTGACCAATGGCAACCCATGCAAACCCCACATGATTGCTCCCCTTAGCCCCATCATCCTACATCACTCTCTGATCCTCAGTCATCTCATTGATATACACATAAATAGAGATATATGCATGGGGGGAAGAAAATCAGATCTGTATAGAGAGCTTTGTGCACTGACCTATAGAGAGAGAGAATCCTAGAGAGAGAGTGAGATGATGGTGTCCATGGCTTGTGTATACAACTTTGTATGCATGTATATGTGGAGCAATGGGTGTAACCATGGAGACGCCCTATGGAGGAAGAGAAGGACTGAGCATTCTGACTGAACTGAGGCAACCAGTAAGGTCTTGCTTGAACCAAGCCACCGAACCAAGGTAAACAAACCAAACTGCCATAATTTTTCTGTTTAAATCTGGAATTGTTTCTGATATTTTTAAGCTATATGAACCGTATATATATATGTTCCTGTGAGACCTTGGAATTGTTCTGAATCAATTGGGACAGTCGGATAAGCCTAGAAACCCAAAACTGTAACAAAACTGCCATTAACGGCCTTCTTGTAACAGGTCTGATCCGACCTCCATAAAACTGAGCTTTGATGGTCTAGAACTGATCTAGACACTAAGAGGATTCAAAAACCACTGACCCGCGACCCCATTGCTTGAGTTTAGACCCTCAAAAACCGAACCTATGGGTCTCGGCCATGGAACCCAAAATCTGAAATGAACACTTAAACTAAAATTTGTAAATGGGATGTTGATCCCCATGGAAGTACGGTCACAACAAGCCAAACCTCGTGCGATTTGGTGGAGAAACGGGGTCATACGACCGAACTGAAACTTTGCACGATAATCGGCCAAACAGCACCCCATGCATGGATTCGATCCATAAAATCGATGCCAAACCGTTGGCATGACATCCAGAAGATGTTTGAAACCAAAACAGGCCGAAAGCCATGCTTGAAATGGCACGAAATAGAGGAAAATCGGGACTGGTATTAGGGCAACAGCGCCCTGCGCATTGGGGAAGATGGAGTCGACTCGGCCGAGTTGGCCGAGTCATACTGAGTTGGCCCAGACACGTGTCGGCCAACGACCGTGCCACCGTTTTAATGGAACGGCACCGTTCTGGGGCAAACTGTTTTATTTTAAAATCTGATTCTGCCTGTTTGGTTACGGGTTTTAAAAATTAAAATCAAGTTTTGGGAATAAGCCATCCGTGGATAAGGGGGGCAATTGAGGTTAAATGGAATATGTAATTCCGGTTTTCTGAAGGGTCAGAACCGGTTGGTTCACTGGAGTTCTGGACCGGTTCAGTTTCTGAACCCTAAAGCCAAACGGTCTGAACCTTTAGTTTATTGAATTATGTTTTAACCCCTGAAGGTTCTGAAAATTACGGATTTGCCTCAACAGTTCTGAATATTGCACAGTGGCCCAGATTTTGGAAAAATTATACATTTAAGCCCCTGGTAATTAATTAAATAATAAAATAATGATTTTAATTATTTTATTAAATAAGTAAAATTACAATTTTACCCCCAGACATTAAATATGTCAAACGGAGTCCAAATAAATTAAATAAATAGTGTATTTTCACTATTTCAAACATTCCGGACTCAATGGTACAGTCCGATTTTGGAAATACAGTACCGAAAAATACAGACCTGTAAGTGATAAATTACTGTACTACCCCTAATGGCACCAGACCCAAATAAAAATAAAAGACAGTCTATTTTGACTATGTCGGGCGTTCTGAACTCAACGGTGAGGTCCGTTTAACGAACTGAAGTCCCGAAAAATACAGACACATAAAGTATAAATGATCGTACTGCCCTTAATGATTCCCAGGGTCAATTAAACATAACAGATAGTCCAACTTAATTATGTCGTACACTCTGGACCCAATGGTGAGGTCTATTTTATGAACTGACGTGCCGAAAAATATGACACGTGAAATTACCAATTACCCCTAATATTGTACGAAGCCCAAATGAAGTCCGATTGGGACGAAACTGATACCGATAGAAACCCGAACACTGGTGAAACTGTATACCCAAATAAATGACGAACCGGGGTCAGAATCTTAAGAAACGTAAAATAACCAAAATACCCCTGAGCACTGTAAGTGAGAGATAAAGGTCAATCTAATCTGATAAATTATCGTAAGTATAATTATGAACACTGAAGGGCTAAGTAAGACTCCGGAACTGTCAATGCGTAAAATGAGAAATGACCGATGTGTCCTGATGGTCTAAAGCAGATACCGAACGAAGTCCATAAATTATACATGTGTCCCGATGGTGAAATTACCATTTTGCCCCTAAGGTCAAATAAGTGCTTAACTGATAACGATTGAAGTCTAAATGACTTAAATCATAATCCTGGTAACTGCTAAGCCTAATTAAAGAATGAAATAGCCTCAAGTGAGACCCAGTGAAAGGGCGAAAGGCTACTAAGCTATCTTAGGTAATCTGATAGATACCTAAGATGACGAATAAAACCTGAATGGATGAGTTCTGATCTGTATATGATTGATGATTATTGTTCAGGATATACATGGAGATGCCTGACGTACTTGGAGGTTATCGGATTGTTTGTGCAAGGAGATAACCGTAACAGTTTGTGAGTAACCCTGACTCCTGAACTGGTGTATAAGTTCTGTCTAGATACTGTATTTTGAAGCACTGTACTGTTTTGAATGTTATACTGTTTAAAAAGCATATATTTAATGTACGATATGCCTTGTCTTGATTGATATATTGTTCCGCTTTGTTCTGACATGTTCAATTCCGATATGTCTTGTTCTGATTGATGTATTGTTCTACTTTGTTCCGACATGTTCAGTTCCGATATGTCTTGTTCTGATTGATGTATTGTTCTGCTTTGTTCTGACATGGTCAGCTCCGATATGTCTTGTTCTGATTGATGTATTGTTCTGCTTTGTTCCGACATGTTCAGCTCCGATATGTCTTGTTCTGATTGATGTATTGTTTCATTTTGTTCCATCATGTTCAGTTCCGATATGAATTGTCCTGATTGATATTGTACCATTTTGTTCCGTCATGTTCAGTTCCGATATGACTTGTTCTGATTGATATTGTACTGTTTTGTTCCGTCATGTTCAATTCTGATATGACTTGTCCTGATTGATATTGTACCGTTTTGTTCCGTCATGTTCAGTTCTGATATGACTTGTCCTGATTGATATTGTACCGTTTTGTTCCGTCATGTTCAGTTCCGATATGACTTGTCCTGATTGATATTGTACCATTTTGTTCCGTCATGTTCAGTTCCGATATGACTTGTCCTGATTGATATTGTACCGTTCAGTTCCGTCATGTTCAGTTCCGATATGACTTGATCTAATTGATATTGTACCGTTTTGATCCGCCATGTTCAGTTTCGATATGTCTTGTTCTGATTGATATATTGCTCCGTTTGTTCTGTTATGTTTCGTCCTGTTATGCCTCTGTCCTTGATTATGTCTGTGTCTTGAACTAGTGTTTTGTTCCATCTGATTCCGTTATGTTCCGTCCGTTAATGATCTGTCTGTCTTGATTGATACATGGTCCAGTTCCGTCATGATCTGTCCGGACCAGCCAATAATCCAGATGAAGCCCCAGCTATGCCACCCCCGCCTGCTCCGGTGCCACCTGTTGGAGCTAGCATCCGCAATGAACTGCTGAACAGGTTTCACAAGTTGAGACCTCCATCCTTCGAGACAGTCACAGAGCCTGAGCAGGCCGAAGAATGGGTGACGGCAATAGAGAAAGCTTTTGGACTTCTAATATGTACTGAGGAGGAGAAGGTGAGGCTAGCCACTTATATGCTTCATGGGGAGGCGTATAACTGGTGGTTGGAGGTGCAACGGGAGAACCCAGTTATAACATGGGCGGATTTTGTGGAAAGGTTTTACGGCATGTTCTTTCCGTCGACAGTCTGTGAGAGAAGAATTTAGGAGTTCACAAATCTATAACAATGAGAGATGTCAGTGATCCAGTATGCTGCCAAATTCTCAGCCCTGTCCAGATTCGCCCCCTCCCTATTACAGGGAGAAAGGGACAAAGCAAGGAAGTTCCAAGGAGGCCTTCGCCTAGGACTTCGAACAAGGGTATCTGCTTTTGAGCTATACACGTACTCGGATGTATTGAACAAGGCCCTTGTCATCGAAAAGGACATGGAGGAGTATAATCAACACAAAGACCAAGGACGGAAGAACAAGGGGAAAAGTTTCAAGAAATCCCAACCTTCAAAGAAGCAGAAAACTGAAGGTCAAGGTAGAGGGGAGAAAAGTCAGAAGAAAACAAGGGAGGTGACTAAGTGCCCACATTGTCAACAGTCTCATTAGGGAGAATGCCGCAAGCTGACCGATGCATGTTACCAGTGCGGGGAAAAGGGACACCTGGTCAAAGACTGCCCGCAGCCACCACCCGATATAAGAGCCCCAGCTCCGATTACCACTGCTACGACACAGAGGCTCCTTCCAGTAGCCCCCACCAAGATAAGGGCAAAGCACCTCAAGGACGACCAGGGAGGGTGTTTGCCCTAGTGCCAAGGGAGATATCTACTGCCAATACTGTGGTAGCAAGTACACTCCCGATCTGTGAAACTTCTGCACATGTGCTTATTGATTCTGGATCCACACACTCTTTTATATCTCCACTGTTTACTGATAAACTGCATAGAATACCTGAACCTATGAATGAACTGTTGTCTGTACAAACCCCCTCTGGGATACGAATGATTGGGTCCAAAATCCTAAAGGACTGTAGTGTAGAAATTGGGGACCAAGAGCTGTCAGTAGACCTAATACCCTTGGACATCAAGGGATTCGATGTGATCTTAGGCATGGATTGGCTGTCTCGCAACCACGCCACCATTGACTATTTTGAGAAGAAGGTGTTGTTTCAACGCCCGGGGCAACCCGAATTTGTATTTAGGGGAAAAGGCGTTATCTCTCCACCCTACCTCATCTCCGCCATCCAGGCAGGAAGATTATTAAGGAAAGGTTGTCGTGGATACCTGTGTAGCATTCTGGATACCCAAGCCCAAACTTCCCCGTTATCAGAAGTGCCAGTTGTCTGTGAATTTCCTGATGTGTTCCCTGAGGACTTACCGAGTGGGACGATTGATCGAGAGATTGAATTTTCTATCGACCTCGTTCCCGGAACCCAACCGGTATCCAAAGCTCCGTACCGAATGGCCCCATCGGTGTTGAAAGAGCTGAAGGCTCAATTACAAGAGCTGTTGGAGAAGGGATTCATCCGACCTAGTGTGTCACCATGGGGAGCACCGGTGTTATTTGTGAAGAAGAAGGATGGCTCTCTAAGACTTTGTATCGATTACAGAGAGCTCAATAAAGTGACAGTGAAGAACAAGTATCCGCTCCCACGCATCGATGAGCTGTTTGATCAATTCCAAGGAGCAAGTGTGTTTTCCAAGATCGATTTAAGGACTGGATACCATCAACTTAAGGTCAAGAATACTGACATATCGAAAACAGCCTTTCGAACCCGATATGGTCATTACGAGTTCTTGGTCATGCCTTTTGGTGTGACCAATGCTCCTGCTGCATTTTTGGATTTAATGAATCGGGTCTTCAAGACATATTTGGATGACTTCATCATTGTTTTCATTGATGACATATTAGTGTACTCTCGGAGCGAAGAAGAGCACGAAAGGCACTTGAGAATAGCGTTACAGACCCTGAGGGGAGCACAAGTTATATGCAAAATTCAAAAAGTGTGAATTTTGGCTACCCAGCATCTCCTTTTTGGGCCATGTGATTTCTGAGGAAGGTGTTGCTGTAGATCCGCATAAGATAGAGGCTATTCTGAATTGGCCTCAACCAACCACCGTGACCGAGATCGGAAGTTTTCTTGGGTTGGCAGGTTATTATCGACGCTTCGCTAAGGATTTTGCTAAGTTGGCGAAGCCTCTCACCCACCTGACTAAGAACAAGGTGCCATTCATTTGGACGGATGAGCAGGAACGGAGTTTCCAACTACTCAAGGAGAAGTTGACTACAGCACCTGTTCTGACTATTCCCACCAAGGAGGGAAAGTTCGTCATTTATTGTGATGCTTCCCACAAGGGTTTGGGATGTGTCTTGATGCAAGACGGCAGAGTCATTGCCTACGCCTCTAGACAACTTCGACCACATGAACAGAATTATCCGACCCATGATTTGGAATTAGCGGCGGAGGTATTTGCTCTAAAAATCTGGCGCCACTATCTATATGGGGAGGTATGTGAGATTTTCACTGATCATAAGAGTCTGAAGTACTTCTTTACACAAAAGGAGCTGAATACGAGGCAACGGCGTTGGCTCGAATTAATCAAAGACTATGATGTAACGATCCTAGTATCATCCTGGCAAGGCTAATGTAGTAGCCGATGCTTTGAGCAAAAAGTCTGGTAATCTTGCCTATATGTTTACTACTCAGGAAGAACTGATTCGAGACTTGGACGAGATGAGCATTGAGGTGATTCCACTAGGTGGTACAGCATATCTGGCCAATCTGACAGTTGGGTCTACATTAGTAGAACGGATCAAAGCAGGACAAGCTCAAGATGAGGAGTTAGTCAAAATCTGCAAGGAAGTAGAGACAATTGGAAAGACTGATTTTGATATTAAAGAGGGAGTTCGGTGGTATCAAGGCAGGCTATGTGTGCCTAAGACAGACAAGTTGAGGAAGGAAACTTTGGAGGAAGCCCACACTTCAAGGTTCACGGTACACCCTGGAAACACAAAGATGTACCACGACCTTAGGGAACTGTACTGGTGGCCTGGTTTGAAAAGGGACATGGCTGATTTTATCGCTCACTGTACAAGTTGCCAACAAGTAAAGGTTGAGCATCAACGCCCCAGCGGGCTTTTGCAACCACTCCCTATTCCAGAATGGAAGTGGGACCACATCACCATGGATTTCGTGTCTGGCTTTCCCAAGTCTTCAAAGGGCTTTGACGCCATCTGGGTCATCATTGATAGATTGACCAAATCTGCACACTTTCATGCCCGTAAAAATGACTTTCAGCATGGAAAGGTTAGCCACGTTGTACATTCAAGAAATTGTACCCTTACATGGCACACCCTTATCCATCGTTTCTGATCGAGACTCTAGATTTGTGTCACGTTTCTGGAAAAGCCTGCAGAAGGCACTCGGCACCGAGCTTAAGTTTAGTACGGCATATCACCCACGGACAGATGGATAATCCGAGAGAGTAATACAGATGTTGGAGGATATGCTACGACTGTGTGCACTGGATTTCAAGGGAAATTGGGCAGAACATTTGCCATTGGTCGAGTTTGCCTATAACAACAGTCATCAGGCCAGCATTAAAATGGCACCATATGAGGCACTGTACGGCAGGAGGTGTCGATCTCCACTCTGCTGGGCTGAAGCTAGTGAACAGAAGCTACTTGGGCCGGATCTAGTACAAAAAACCACTAAACAAATTAAGAAGATTCGGAGTAGATTACAGACGGCCCAGAGCCGATACAAGAGCTATGCAGACAACAGAAGAAAGGACTTGGAATTTGAAGTAGGTGACCTAGTGTTCCTCAAAGTGTTACCATTGAAAGGAGTACTCTGGTTCGGGAAGAAGGGCAAGTTAAGTCCTCGCTATATTGGTCAATTCAAGATCCTGAAAAGAGTTGGACCAATCGCGTATAGTTTGGCACTACCACCCGAGCTAGATAAAGTACACCATGTTTTCCATGTATCGATGCTGAGGAAGTGTGTACTAGAACCCGGACAAGTTATTGAACATGAACCACTCCAGCTGAGGGAGGATTTGTCATATGAGGAACAACCGGTACAGATTCTGGACCGTAAAGAAAAGACTTTGCGCAACAAGGCAATCCCATTGGTGAAGGTTTTGTGGAAGAGCCACACGACTGAGGAAGCAACGTAGGAGCGCGAAGTAGAAATGCATGAATTGTACCCAGAGTTGTTCACTTGAGTGTAGTTAGGCTGAGTTTTGGGGACAAAACTCTTTTGAAGGGGGGGAGGATGTAACACCCCAGACTTATGTTCTGATTAAATTATGTAATGAAAAACTCTGTTTGAAATCTGATCTGGCATTTAACTGTTTAAATTCAACTGTTTAACACTGACAAAACCCATGTTAGCTGATTTCAAAATTCTGAGAAACTGATTACTGTCACTGAACCCTTAGACACTGAAGCTAACCTGACTAGGAGTTGACCGGAGGAAACTGCGTCGAAAAATAAGCTACAGAATGAAAGTTAGGTAGGAAACAGTGAAACTGCATTAATGCGCAGCCAAACAGGGCCTAAGCCCGAAGTATGGAAAATAACCAAAATGTGGCCAAGAGGATTTGATCCCTTGACCAATCTAGGCAGAATTTGGTTTACCAAAAATTTACCAACTAAGCTAAGAGCACCTTTGTGCATATATATGCAAAGATATATATTTAAATAGCATTCAGGTTTGGCCTTTCCCCAAAGTGACCAATGGACAAGCATGCAACACCTCAGCTTTACATCATGCTATGCCATAGCCATCATGCCTATAGTTCATGATTAAGCCTATCTTCCAACCAGATTTCATGCAAGATAATCATGCATTTGGGGAGATGAAGGGTCAAGACAAATCTGATTTTTAGATAATCTCCATATATGCATGGAGGGAGATCAGAACTGTAGAGGCCTTGTATACTGACTCTTAGAGAGAGAGAGAGAGAATCCTAGAGAGAGAGAGTGGGAGAATACAAGTGTGTATGCATTTGGAATCCATTGGAGAAGCTTAGAAGGAAGCTAAGGACTGAGAACTGAAGGGCTGGACTGGACCTGCTCCATTGGGAGGCTTCTGCTTGAATACGAACCCTGGGAGAAACCACTGTTCGAAGGTAAGCAAGCCAAAATTTTAAATTTTCTCTTTGGATTTCTTGGCTACTGTTTTATTTCTTTTGGGACTGTAAATGCATGTATAATGGTTAGACATTGAAACCTGGAGTGTTTGTGCATACTTGGACCTATAGAACTGCCCCAAAAACCCAAACCCATAGTAAACCGCCATTGATGGACCTCGGGTTACAGGTCTGAATCGACCTTAACCAAATGACCCTCTACTTATCAATACATGAAATGGACCATCCTAGGACCCCGAAAAACCCCAACCGCGACCTAGAAACCTAGGTTTAAACCCTCAAAAAT
Organism: Nyssa sinensis; assembly: GCA_008638375.1. NCBI lineage: Eukaryota > Viridiplantae > Streptophyta > Magnoliopsida > Cornales > Nyssaceae > Nyssa > Nyssa sinensis. The sequence goes on from CM018032.1 coordinate 24,117,376, forward strand.
AACATTATTCTTTTCGGCCCAAAAATGAATTCTTCGAATTTGGCCCCTAAACTGAGATTGGTGAATTGGGAAAGGAAGTACACGTTGTAAGGGTTGCAGAGGACCAAACCTCATGCAAAATGGTGGAGAAATAAGGCTGTATGACCTGACTGTAACTCTCCATGATAATCCGTTAGAACAGGCCCCCATTGTTGAGTTTGAAGCTTGAAATTTATGCCAAATGAACGACATTACTCCCAGAAATCTTTTGGAACAAAAACCAGTGAGAATCGTTGCTTAAAACCCCACGAATTTGAGAAAGAAATTCTGAAATTTCTAGGGCAACAGTGGCCCTAGACGGGTGGGGACGATGAACAGTAACGGGTCTTGGATCGGGTCTTCGGATCGGGCCCCGACCCGGATAAAAACGGATATGAACCATAACCTAAACTGTGTCGTTTTGGTACTGTTAAATTAAAAATTTAAATGTGTAGGGCTGACGTTAGCCTGACGTCAGCACATTACCTTGAACCGGCTAGAACCGGACTGGACCGGTCTGGTTCAGTTGAATGTGAACTGAACCCCTTGGTTCAGTTTAAACTTTTTAGAAATTACGAAATAGCCCCAACAGTTTTAGGAAATTTAACTCTGGCCCAGTTTCTGATATTTTACTTCATTTATACCCCTGATAATTTAATAAATAATAAATTAAATTATTTAATTAATTTATTAATGAAGTAAAAATGACCAAATTACCCCTAGGTCATTAATAGGTGAAATGAAGTCCAAATAAGTCAAATGAATAGTGTATTTCCACTATTTCAAACATTCCGGACTCAATGGCTGAGTCCGATTTGAGAAATTAAGTCCCAAAAAATACAAACACGTAGGAGTAAATGACCATACTACCCCTGATGATACTCGAACCCAAATACAACTAAAAGATAGTCTATTTTGACTATGTCGGACATTCCGGACTCAACGGTGAGGTCCGTATTAGTAGATAAAGTACCGAAAAATACAACACATGAAATTACCAAATTGCCCCTGACACTGTTTAGAACCCAAACGAAGTCCGATTGAGACGAAACTGAAAACAATAGAAACCCTGACACGTATGGGACTATACACGTGATCGGATGACGAATCGGAGTCGAAACTTCACAACTGTGAAATGACCAAAATACCCCTAGCCCTGTATCAAGTTAGATAACATCTGAATGAACTAAGAACTAACCCAATGAAAGCTTAAATAATTTCATGACTGGACTGCCTAGAGGTAGTACACATCCTGACATCTTGGGATTATGCTATAGGATAAAAACTCAAGCCAGTCATGGAAGGGAAAAACAAGAAATTTACCATTATGTCTAAAGCCGAAAGACTAGCTGACAAGAAGCAACAGGAGTTCATGCGAGAACTATTATGGCAACAAAAGATTATCGAATGGCACATAAGGATAGCCAAGACAACCGAGGTAGTCTCCGTTCGACCGTTTATATACAAAATGCCTACCAAGGCAATGATCGCAGAGGCTAAATTAAAGAAGCAAGAAGACACTGAAACCCTGAAAGAGTGGATACAAAGGTGATTTTCAATTATCATAAAAACACATAGACAGCGAGATAGTCTAACTCAGGTTGAATTTTGAATTAAAATAAACCAAGTTAAGTTTTATGTGAGATTTACGAAATGTTCATAAATTTTCTAGGATAAAGAAGGATAAGAAGAAGAGAAAGGCTTCTCAGTTAAGTCCCGTTACCGCACAAGGTGAGTAACCTAGACTCCTGAATTGGTGTATAAGTACACCGTCTAGTTATTGTACTTTTAAATACTGTACTGTACCGTTCCTACTGAAACACTGTCTTTCATGCTTCTACTCAATGCATGACTATATTTTACTCTGTCTGATTTCACTGTTCCGTATTGAAATGAAACTATCCCTGTTTTTACTGAAAGAACAACTGATTCACAAATTCAGTCTTGAGCACTACATGAGCATATTGCACTGTTTGAATTGTGTATACTGTACTGTTATCCTGTTATACTGTTTTGCTCTGCTCGTTGTTTAACAGTTCTGTCGCTCTGATGTTTTGACTGTATCCCTATTTTTAAATACTATTCAAATATACGGATTTAACTATATCTTCTGAAATGCCTGATTCAACCACCTGTTTTATAAACAACAATGGTTTGAAACCGATGACAGGGGACCCGTGTTACTCACTGAGCTTTTCAAAGCTCACCCCTTCCCTAACATTTTTCAGGTGAGGGACCCAACACTCAGGATTAGCGGGTTGGAGACCCGGAGAAGTATTTTGAAGAACTTATGAGTTAACCATTTTTGTACCTAACTCCATTTCTGAATATGATGTACTGAAACCTAAGACTCGTATCTTTTGTAGGACAATGATGTAATAGTTAATCATGGATGTATTAATGGCTCTGCCAAGGTGTTATGTGTAACACCCCGATCCTGTGTAATTAATAATTAATTAAAAATTATTAATTAATACTGACTTACAGAATGATTTAGGGAATTAATCATAATCCCGGCGGTCGCCATAGACCGATTAAATAATTAAATGTCTGGAGGGAAGGGTACCTTACCCGAATCCAAATTACTGATTAATTCGGTGAAATAACGCCGTTTTAATACTAACGGAACCCGAATTAGCTAACCCGGGAAATCCCGAATGAATAATAAATGACACGAAACCTCTGACACTATAGATAACTGAAATATGAAACTCTCGGAAGAAACCGCGTCGAAAAATAAGCTACGGAATGAAAGTTATGTAGCAAACACTGAAAACCGAATTAATGCGCAGCCAAACAGGGCCTTAACCAAAAATGGTGAAAAATGGCCAAAATGGTGGCTAAGGGAATTGAACCCTTGACCTTTGAGAGGGAATGAATTTTTCTCAAAAAGTTTACCAACTGGGCTGCCATTACTTTGTGCATATATATACAACTCAATTGTATATATCTCTAAGTTAACCAAGCCCCACCTCAAATTGGACCAATGAGGTTACATGCAAACCCCATATGATGGATTACATCAACTCCCATCAGCCCTAAATCCCACTGATCTCTGATATATTCATTTATATATAAAGATGTATATGTATAAGAATGAATATATATATATATATGTGTACACATCTTGGGGGGGGGGCTGTTGTAACACAAAAATCAGAACTGTTATAGAGGGGTAGGTCTGTTAGAAGCTTAGAGAGTCTGCATGTAGTCTTGGGTGAGAGACCAAGAGAGAAAATCCATGTGAGATCAAGCATGGTGTGTGCATGTGTGTGTGTCTTCATGAGATGCACAAGAAGGAAAGGAACTGAAGATGCACGACTGAATGAGGCACACCTGGAGTGCCAAAAATCAGGAACTGAGCCATGGATGGCAAGGAAAGCTACTGTTTGAAAGAGGTATAACCCCAAACTGTCTGATTTTCTGTTTAGATTCTTGTCACTGTTTTTGATAGTTTTAAGCTCTATTAACTGCATGCTTGGGATTATTTGGACCCTAGTAGACATCAGGAACCGATTAGGAAGGCCAATAAGGCTTGAAACCCAAAACCGTGAGCAGACCACCATGGATGACCTTCCATGCAACAGGTCTGATTCGACCCTCAGAAAGCTGATTCCTGATGATCTAAACCTGATCTAGACTTTTCTAGGACCTCAAAATGCCTAAGCCGCGACCCCAAAACCCTAGGAAAGGCCCTCAAATCTGAACTTGCAGGTCACGGGTCCATGACCCATTTTTATCAATAAGGCTTTAAAACTTGTTTGAAGCACATGAACTGAACCTCCATGACCTAGGGATCACAAGGAACCAAATCTCACGAGATTTGGTTAAGAAATGAAGCTATATGGCCGACTTGCAGGTCTGCGGGATAATGGAGTGAACCGAGCCCTTGAGCTAGATTCGAAGCTCAAAAAGAATGCTAAATTGTTGGATTCATTTCTGGTAATCTATTGGGATCAAATCAGTTGAAAAACTGTACCTGAAACTTCACGAATTGAAGAAATCGTGAAACTGGGAATTAGGGCAACAGTACACTGGTTGGTGAAGAAGACGACGAGTCGACCGAGTCGACTCGTCCAACACGTCCAAACCCACCGAACTGACTCACACACGTGTCGACGTATGAACTGGCCACCGCATTAATGAAACGGCACAGTTTTGGTTTTAATGTTTTAAAATTCTGGAATCCGACTGTTTGGTAACACAGAAATAAAATTAGAAATTGAATTGGGGCATGACATAAACACGGATAGGGACTGAAATTGGAATATGAGGGATATGTTATCCCGATTTTCTGAAGAAAGGTGAACCGGCTGGTTCACCAAGGGTTTGGACCGGTCTAGGGTTTGGCTTGGTAAACCTAACGGTCCAGGGGCTTAATTGAAAGAAAATTAAAACCAGAACTTCTATAAATTTCACTGTGACCCCAAAACCTTCTGAATATCCGGTTCTGGCCCAGTTTCTGAAAATCTTGTACATTTAAGCCCCTGCTAAATTAATTAAATAATAAAATAATTATTTAATTATTTTATTAAATTGATAAAATTACAATTTTACCCCTGGACATTAAATATGTCAAACGGAGTCGAAATTAAGTAAATAAATAGTGTATTTTCACTATTTCAAGCATTCTGGACTCGATGGTACAGTCCAAATTGGGAAATATAGTACCGAAAAATACAGACCTGTAAGTGATAAATTACTGTACTGCCCCTGATGGCACCAGACCCAAATAAAAATAAAAGACAGTCTATTTTGACTATGTCGGGCATTCTGAACTCAACGGTGAGGTCCGTTTAACGAACTGGAGTCCCGAAAAATACAGACACATAAAGTGTAAATGACCGTACTGCCCCTGATGCTTTCCAGGGTCAATTAAACATAACAGATAGTCCAACTTAATTATGTCGGACACTCTGGACCCAATGGTGAGGTCCATTTTATGAACTGACGTGCCGAAAAATATGACACATGAAATTACCAAATTACCCCTGATACTGTACGAAGCCCAAATGAAGTCCGATTGGGACGAAACTGATACCGATAGAAACCCGAACACTGGTGAAACTGTATACCCGAATAAATGACGAACCGGGGTCAGAATCTTACGAAACGTAAAATGACCAAAATACCCCTGAGCACTGTAAGTGCAAGATAAAGGTCAATCTGATCTGATAAATTATCGTAAGTATAATTATGAACACTGAAGGGCTAAGTAAGACTCCGGAACTATCAACGCGTAAAACGAGAAATGACTGACGTGTCCCGATGATCTAAAGCAGATACCAAATGAAGTCCAAAGGACTTAGAAAATTATATACATAATATATGGGACATTCTGAGGACCTCGATAGGGTCCGGGACAGCAATGGTGAAATTACCATTTTGCCCCTACGGTTAAAATAAGCACCTAACTGATACCGATTTAAGTCTAAAAGACTTAGAACTTCATACATAAGATATGTAGACTATTCTGAGGACCATGACAGAGTCCGGGGCAAGAATGGCAAAATTACCATTTTGCCCCTAAGGCCAAATAAGTGCTTAACTGATAACGATTGAAGTCTAAATGACTTAAATCATAATCCTGATGACTGCTAAGCCTAATTAAAGAATGAAATAGCCTCGAGTGAGACCCAGTGAAAGGGCGATAGGCTACTAGGCTGTCTTAGGTGATCCGATAGATACCTAAGATGATAAATGAGAACTGAATGGATGAGTTCTGATCTGTATATGATTGATGATTATTGTTCAGGATATACATGGAGATGCCTGACGTATCTGGAGGTTATCAGATTTGTTGTGCAAGGAGATAACCGTAACAGTTTGTGAGTAACCCTGACTCCTGAACTGGTGTATAAGTTCTGTCTAGATACTGTATTTTGAAGCTCTGTACTGTTTTGAATGTTATACTGTTTAAAAAGCATATATTTAATGTACGATATGCCTTGTCCTGATTGATATATTGTTCCGCTTTGTTCCGACATGTTCAGTTCCGATATGCCTCGTCCTGATTGATATATTGTTCTGCTTTGTTCCGACATGTTCAGTTCCGATATGCCTCGTCCTGATTGATATATTGTTCCGCTTTGTTCCGACATGTTCAGTTCCGATATGTCTTGATCTGATTGATATTGTACCATTTTGTCCCGACTTGTTCAGTCCTGATATGTCTTGACCTGATTGATATTGTACCGTTTTGTTCCGACTCGTTCAGTTCCGATATGTCTTGATCTGATTGATATTGTACCGTTTTGTTCCGACTTGTTCAGTTCCGATATGTTTGATCTGATTGATATTGTACCATTTTGTTCCGACTCGTTCAGTTCTGATATGTTTGATCTGATTGATATTGTACCATTTTGTTCCGACTCGTTCAGTTCCGATATGTCTTGATCTGATTGATATTGTACCGTTTTGTTCCGACTTGTTCAGTTCCGATATGTCTCGATCTGATTGATATTGTACCGTTTTGTTCTGACTTGTTCAATTCCGATATGTCTTGATCTGATTGATATTGTATCGTTTTGTTCCGTCATGTTCAGTTCCGATATGACTTGTCCTGATTAATATTGTTCTGTTTTGTTCCGTCCGTTATGATCTATCCGTTTCATGGTCTGTCCGTTATTGATATGTCCTTGTTTTGACTGACGTATTGATCCGTTTGGTTCTGTTATATCTCGACCGTTAATGAGCTGTCTGTCTTGATTGTTTACCTTTGACTTGAACTGGTGTTTTGTTTCCGTCTGATTCCGTTGTGTTCCGTCCGTTAATGATCTGTCTGTCTTGATTGATATATGGTCCAGTTCCGTTATGATCTGTCCGGATCCTTGACTTGGTATTAAGTTACTGCATAGATACTGTATTTTGATGCACTGTACGGTTTTAAAAGTTATACTGTCTGAATGCTTTAAATGCAAACTTTTATACTGTATTGTACGCGGCATGATTTTGTCCCGTCCTACTATTGTTATGTTCGGTCTGTCTTGTCCCGTTTTATGGTCTGTCTGATTTTGTTCTGCTATGATGTGTCTGATTCTGGGTACCATTCTGATTATGAGCGGTCTGGCATAAGTAGGCTTGATTTTGTGCCTAACTGATATATTGTTTGTTATGCCCTGTTATATTCCGCCCAGTACTGACCTGTTCTAATATTAAATTAATTGCCTATACTCTCGATTGATATATTGGCATCATGCACTGTTCCGTCTGTTTTGATTTGTTGTTCTGTTTAGTTCAGTCCCGTTTTATTCTACTTAAACTGTATTCGAGTAGATCTATAAAACTGTTACTCCTAAGTGATTGAACTATCCTTGTGATTTATAAACAAGACCGGGTTTGAAACCCATGACAGGGAACCTGTGTTACTCACTGGGCTTTTCGAAGCTCACCCCATTCCCTAACATTTTTCAGGGATTATCTCTGATGGATTGGAAGACACTGTGATATGACATGATAGGCCGAGTGGCATTTCAAGTAAAGGATCTGACGGCACTGATCTGTAGAGACTGGATTCTTGTGGACTGATTCTGTTATTCAGGTGAGTGATATGATACGGCTAACCTGATTTACATGTACTGAATAGATAATTATGGCTCATGGATATAAACGGTACTCTAAAGATATTAGATCTGCTCTGTACTATATGCCTGATTTTAGATATGCTCTGAACTTAGAACCGTTAACTGTTTTGGATTTAGACTTGCTCTGTGGTACATACCTTTATGGTGGATAAGTGAGTTGCATTCCCGTGACACAAAGAAAAAGTTTTAAATTCTGCTGCATCTGACCCTACAGTTGGAGTGCAATTCGTCGGAAAGTTCAGAATTTACCTTTGGTTGGTCGCGTCGCGACCGACTGGCAGTCACGTCCTCGACATCCGCGTAGGGTGGGGTTCGGGATGTGACATTATGCATTCCCTTAGTTCCGCTGCAACTTATATTAATTGAATGCATTGTACTTGGATGTTACTGATGAATGGCCTGTGGTTAGGATTACTGTCGGCATTTTGATTTCAAAAAAAAAAAAAACCGATGGGTGCCTAATTGGCAGGTCGCATGCCCCTAATCCGCACAGGGTGGGTAAGGGGGATGTGACAGAGTTGGTATCAAGAAATCCCCCTTACCACTGTGCGGATTAGGGGCATGCGACCGGCCAGTTAGGCACCCATCGGTTTTTTTTTTTGAAATCAAAATGCCGACGGTAATCCTGACCACAGGCCATTCATCAGTAACATCCAAGTACAATGCATTCAATTAATATAAGTTGCAGCGAAACTAAGGGAATGCATAACACCTTGGCAGAGCCATTAATACATCCATGATTAACTAATACATCATTGTCCTACAAAAGATACGAGTCTTAGGTTTCAGTACATCATATTCAGAAATGGAGTTAGGTACAAAAATGGTTAATTCATAAGTTCTTCAAAATAGTTTCTCCGGGTCTCCAACCCGCTAATCCTGAGTGCTCAAGACTAAATTTGTGAATCAGTTGTTCTTTCAATAAAAACAGGGATAGTTTCATTTCAATACGGAACAGTGAAATCAGACAGAGTAAAATATAGTCATGCATTGAGTAGAAGCATGAAAGACAGTGTATCAGTAGGAACGGTACAGTACAGTATTTAAAAGTACAATAACTAGACGGTGTACTTATACACCAATTCAGGAGTCTAGGTTACTCACCTTGTGCGGTAACGGGACTTAACTGAGAAGCCTTTCTCTTCTTCTTATCCTTCTTTATCCTAGAAAATTTATGAACATTTCGTAAATCTCACATGAAACTTAACTTGGTTTATTTTAATTCAAAATTCAACCTGAGTTAGACTATCTCGCTGTCTATGTGTTTTTATGATAATTGAAAATCACCTTGTATCCACTCTTTCAGGGTTTCAGTGTCTTCTTGTTTCTTTAATTTAGCCTCTGCGATCATTGCCTTGGTAGGCATTTTGTATATAAAAAAAAAAAAAAAAAAACCGATGGGTGCCTAACTGGCCGGTCGCATGTCCTCCTTTGGAGAATTTACAGTCAAGTGTCTTGCTCCGACCTTTAATTAGGTAGCCACCTCTCGTGTTTCTGTGAGAACATTCGATACAGTCAACATGTTCTGTTACGAGATTCAACCTTGCTTTGTCTCCTATGGCATAATAAAAGCCTCATTGTGGGTTTACTAGATCTGACCTGACATCTGAAAAATTTGGGAATTAACAACTGATGCCAATTGGAGACATGTCAGTAAAAGTGATTACGGTTAAACCTCGTAACATGTTATAAAGGTGCCAGATGTTGGATTTCTTTATGGATACACCTGACTGACAGATGACTTTTTTTTTCCCGATATGAGCAACTAAGTTTTGAGGACAAAACTTCTCTGAAGGGGGGTAGGATGTAACACCCCGACCTTGCGTAATTAATAATTAGTTGTTAATTATTAATTAGCACTGACTTAATGAATGATTAACGGAATTAATCATAATCCCGACGGTCATGATAGACCGATTAAAATAATTAAATATGTCTAGGAGAGAATGGTATAATACCCGAACCCGATTACTGATTAATTCGGTGAAATAATGCCGTTTTAACACTGACGGAACCTGAATTAGTTAACCCCGAAAATCCCAAATGATTAAAAAATGACACAAAACCCCTGACACTGAAGATAACTGAAATAGGAACTAACCGGAAGAAATTGCGTCAAAAAAGGAGCTACAGAATGAAAGTTATGTAGCAAACATTGAAACTGAATTAATGCGCAGCCAAACAGGGCCTTAGCCCCAAAAATGTGAAAAATGGCCAAAAGAGGGGTCAAGGGGAATTGAACCCTTGACCTATGGTGGAAAGAGATTCTTTCCAAAAATTTACCAACTGGGCTACTACTATCTTTGTGTACAAATATACAATGAAAGGTATATAACCTAGAATTCTGGTTGGGCCACCTCCCAAACTGACCAATGACCTTACATGCAAAACCTCCATCATGAACTGAACCCCTACACCTCAGCCTCATCATCACATCTCAGTGCCTACAATTGACCTAGGCCCTACATGTATGATTATGTATGTGTATAAGTGTGCACTAATACACACATGAGCTTGGGATCTCTATAACACCAAGTGTGTGAGCTGAATATTCAGAAATCAGAAAACTGTGTGAGAACTGATCTGTTAAAAGAGAGAAACCATGTGAGATCAAGTGAGCTTATGTGTGAGAAACCATTGTGAGAAAGGTGTGTATGTCCATGGTCTATACATGATGGTGTTCTATAAAGATGTACCAAGAGGAAGGAACTGAGGACCGAGGTGCTAAGGATCAAAGAGTGAACCATTGAAGTAAGGACGTGCACTGTTGAAAGGTAAAATACCCCAAAGTGTTGAATTTTTCTGTTTAAATCTAGAATTGTTTCTGATACTTTTAAGCCATATAGACTGAATATGTAGACTCCTGTGAGGCCTAAGAACCGTAGCACATTAATTGGGACAGTCGGATAAGCCTAGAAACCCAAAACTGTAACAAAACTGCCATGGACGACCTCCAGTTGCAGGTCTGAATCGACCTCAACTAAATCACATTTTGCATGTTCGGATCTATTCTAGACCCCTCGAGGATCTCAAATATCTAGGTGTGCGACCTAAAATCATATAGGAAGGCCCTCAAAATCGAAGCTATTGCTTTCGGCCATGAAACCCAATCTCGAAATTAAACCCCTAAACTGAAATTTAAGAATGGGGAATTGAAGCCCCTGTTGCAAGGATCACATAGCTTCAAACCACGTTGAAAATGGTTGAGAAATAAGGCTGTGCGACTGACCTGTAATCCCTCACGATAATCGGTTACACAGAGCTCGATCCTTAGATTCGAGGCTCTAAATTCATGCCAAAAGGTTGGAATGACACCCATGAATGTTTTGGAATCAAAACATGTTGAAAACCGTGCTTGAAAAGCCACGAAATTGAGAAATTGTAAATCTGTAAACTAGGGCTACAGTATGCTAAAGGGGCGAGGAAGATGGAGTTGACTCGCCAACTCGTTCGAGTTGGGCCGAGTCGACTCGGACACGTGTCGAGGCACGAGCGTGCCACCCCTTTAATGGAACGACACCATTTTCGGCTTAACCGTTTTGTTTTTAAATTGAAATCAGTCTGTTTGGCAACACGGGTGATAAATTAAAATCAGGTTTTGGGGATAACCTGAATACGAATAAGGGCCAATTGAGTTTAAATGGGATATGTTATCCCAGTTTTCTGAAGGGTCAGTGAACCGGTTGGTTCACAAGAGTTCTGGACTGGTTCAATTCTTGAACCCTAAAACCAATGGGTCTGAACCCTTAGTTTATTAAATTCTGTTTTGACCCCTGAAGTTTTCTGAAATTACGGATCAACCCCAGCTATTTTGGGGAATTGTACAGTGGCCCAGATCTTTGAGAAATTGTACATTTAAGCCCTGGTAAATTAATTAAATAATAAAATAATTATTTTATTAAGTGAGTAAAATTACAATTTTACCCCTGGACATTAAATATGTTAAACGGAGCCCAAATAAATTAAATAAATAGTGTATTTTCACTATTTCAAATATTCTGGACTCAATGGTACAGTCCAAATTAGGAAATTATGTACCAAAAAATACAGACCTGTAAGTGACAAATGACTGTACTACCCCTGAGGGTACCTAGGCCCAAATAAAAATAAAAGACAGTCTATTCTGATTATATCGGGCATTCTGGACTCAACTGGTGAAGTCCGTTTAATGAACTGAAGTCCCAAAAAATACAGACACATAAATTGTAAAATGACTGAACTGCCCCTAGTGATACCCAGGGCCAATTAAACATAAAAGATAGTCCAAGTTAACTATGTCAGACACTCTGGACCCAATGGTAAGGTCCATTTTATGAACTGAGGTGCCGAAAAATATGACGCACGAAATTACCAAAATACCCCTGATGCCATACGAAACCCAAATGAAGTCTGATTCAAATGAAACTGATACCAGTAGGAGCCCAGATGCTGGTGGGACTGTATACCTGATTAAATGATGATTCGGAGTCAGAATCTTACAAAACATAAAATGACCAAAATACCCCTGAGCACAGTAAGTGCAAAGTAGAGGTCAAATAAAGGTCAAACTGATCTGATAAATTATCATAAGGATAATTATGAACACTGAAGGGCTAAATAAGACCCTAGAACAGTCAACCGTAAAACGAGAAATGATCGATGTGTCCCGATGATCAAAAGCAGATACCAAACGAAATCCAAAGGACTTAGAAAATTATATACAAGATATATGGGACATTCTGAGGACCACGATAGGGTCCGGTACAGGAATGGTGAAATTACCATTTTGCCCCTATAGTTAAAATAAGAACCTAACCGATACCGATTGGAGTCTAAAAGACGTAGAACTTTATATTAAGATATAAAAACTATTCTGAGGACCTTGACAGGGTCTGGGGCAAGAGTGATAAAATGACTGTTTTGCCCCTAAGGCTGGATAAGTAACGGACTGATAACGATTGAAGTCTAAATGACTTGGGTTATAATCCCGATGACTGCTAAGCCTAAATTAAGAATAACATAGCCCCAGATGAAACCCGATGAGAGGGCGATAGGCTACTAGGTTATCTTAGGTAATCCGATAGACACCTAAGATGACGAATAAGACCTGAATGGATAAATTCTGATCTGTCTGTGATTGATGATGATTGTTCAGGATATACATGGTGACGCCTGACGTACTTGGAGGTTATCGGATTGTTTGTGCAAGGAGATAACCGTAACAGTTTGTGAGTAACTTGTCCTGTTCCGTTGTATGGTCTGTCCTGGTTTTGTTCTGTACTGTTGCGTCTGGTGAGTAACCCTGACTCCTGAATTGGTGTATAAGGACACTGTCTAGTTACTATATTTTAAAATACTGTACTGTACTGTTTTATCTGATACACTGATTTCATGCTCTTACTCAAATGCATGATTTTTACTCTGTCTGGCTTCTCTGTTCTGTACTGAAATAAACCGATCACTGTTCTTAACTGTTTCTGAAAGAACAACTGATTCTTGGTACCATTTCAGTCTTGAGCGCTATATGAGCATACCGCACTGTTTAATCCGTGCATACTATACTGTTTATCCTGTTATACTGTTCTGCTCTGCTCATTACTGATCTGTTCTGTTACTCTGATGTTTTAACTGATCTGTTCTGTTACTCTGATGTTTTAACTGATCTGTTCTGTTACCCTGATGTTTTAACTATACTCATGTTTTAGTACTGTTTCAAATGAACATATTTAACTATCTGTTATGTTTGATCCGTTCAGCCCTGATCCGTCCTGATTTGTTATGTTTGATCTGTTCCATTCTGACCTGTTTGCTCTGTCTTGATCTGTTCCATTCTGTTCTATCCCGTCCTGTTCTGCTCAATACTGATCTATCATGTTCTTTGATGATGTACCTGTATCTCTGACTGACATACTGTTTCCGCTCAGTTTTGTCTCGTTCCGTTTCGTTGATGATATACCTGTATCTCTGGTTGACATATTATTTTCGCTCTGTTCTGTTATGTTCTGTTCGGCTCTGATTGCTATGTCCTGCTCTGCTCGGTTCTGCTCCGTCCTAACCTGTTGTGTTCTGTTCTGTACGGTTATACTTGATATGGTCTGTTATGTTCTATCTGTCCTGATCTGTTATTTTATTTTGTTCAGTCCTGCTTTATTCTACTGAAACTGCATTTAAAGTAGATTTATAAGACTGCTATTTCAGAAACAACTGAACTACCCTTGTGCTTTGTAAACAAGAAATGGATTTGAAACCCTTGACAGGGAACCTGTGTTACTCATTGGGCTTTTCGAAGCTCACCCCATTCCCTAACATTTTTCAGGAATGATATCTATTGGATCTGATGGCACTGATCTGTGGAGACTGGATTACTGAGGATTGAATCTGTTTAATCAGGTGAGTGATGTAATACGACTGACTTGACTGATATGTACTAGATATAGACATGGCTCATGGATTTAAACGGTACTCTAGAGATTATAGTTCTGCTCTGTTGTTATATGTCGAATTATAGATATGCTCTGAGGTTAGAATTGTTAGTTGATGGATTTTAGACTGGCTCTGTGGTACATAACCTTACGGTGAATACATGAGTTGCATTCCCTTGACAAAAAAAAAGGTTTTAAATTCCGCTGCATCTGACCCTACAGTCGGAGTGCAATTCACTGGAAAGTTCAGAAATTGCCTTCGGTTGGTCGCGTGGCGGCTAACTGGCATCACGTCCTCGACATCCGCGTAGGGTGGGGTTCGGGATGTGACAAGAGTGGTATCAGAGCTCCCAAGCTCATGTGTATATTAGTGCACACTTATACACATACATAATCATACATGTAGGGCCTAGGTCTAATTGTAGGCACTGAGATGTGATGATGAGGCTGAGGTGTAGGGGTTCAGTTCATGATAGAGGTTTTGCATGTAAGGTCATTGGTCAGTTTGGGAGGTGGCCCAACCAGAATTCTAGGTTATATACCTTTCATTGTATATTTGTACACAAAGATAGTAGTAGCCCAGTTGGTAAATTTTTGGGAAGAATCTCTTTCCACCATAGGTCAAGGGTTCAATTCCCCTTGACCCCTCTTTTGGCCATTTTTCACATTTTTGGGGCTAAGGCCCTGTTTGGCTGCGCATTAATTCAGTTTTAATGTTTGCTACATAACTTTCATTCTGTAGCTCCTTTTTTGACGCGGTTTCTTCCGGTCAGTTCCTATTTCAGTTATCTTCAGTGTCAGGGGTTTCGTGTCATTTTTTAATCATTTGGGATTTCTGGGGTTAACTAATTCGGGTTCCGTCAGTGTTAAAACGGCATTATTTCACCGAATTAATCAGTAATCGGGTTCGGGTATTATACCATTATCTCCAGACATATTTAATTATTTTAATCGGTCTATCATGACCGTCGGGATTATGATTAATTCCCTTAATCATTCATTAAGTCAGTGCTAATTAATAATTAACAACTAATTATTAATTACGCAAGGTCGGAGTGTTACATCCTACCCCCCTTCAGAGAAGTTTTGTCCTCAAAACTTAGTTGCTCATATCGGAAAAAAAAAAAAGTCATCTGTCAGTCAGGTGTATCCATAAAGAAATCCAACATCTGGCACCTTTATAACATGTTACGAGGTTTAACCGTAATCACTTTTACTGACATGTCTCCAATTGGCATCAGTTGTTAATTCCCAAATTTTTCAGATGTCAGGTCAGATCCAGTAAACCCACAATGAGGCTTTTATTATGCCATAGGAGACAAAGCAAGGTTGAATCTCGTAACAGAACATGTTGACTGTATCGAATGTTCTCACAGAAACACGAGAGGTGGCTACCTAATTAAAGGTCAGAGCAAGACACTTGACTGCAAATTCTCCAAAGGAGGACAGTTGGAGTGAAAGTGTATAGTCTCAATGAGATCAACAGAAACAGGCTGGTCATATCTAGGAGGTTCTATCATCATAGTTTCACTTTCTAATTCGTCTCTCAGACTGTCATATCAGTCTAGATACCATCAAGAAGATAGTTTATATCAGTTTTATACAGATTTCATATCAGATACGGATATTCTTATTCGGTCAAATTTTACAACCACAATAGCATAATCTCATCAATATTCGATCATCAGGCCCATTTACTAGGTGATCATCCTCAAATAAGTGAAATTCATCCACTAAGATCATTCAATCATATGTGATCCCACAAGTGATTCACTCGATATCCATAATTTCAAGTATCAATGCCAGGGTTAGCAGACCTACAGTCATTTTCCTTTCGGTTGATATGTCCATAATTATTTGTATGGACATGTCTCCAAGTATCATGAGTCTATAACCTCAAATCATGCCAGTTCAGATCAGATTCAGAAAATTCCCAGTCCTCAGATACCACAGAATCACAGGCCTATCTCCTATTATGAAGACTTTCACAGTTCCACGTCAGATCTCCAACAGTGGAACTTAATACCTATGGCTCAGGTACTCTATGGTTCTTAATCCATAACCTAATGCTCTGATTTTGCTCTGTGACACTAGTCGATTTCAAGACTTTACCAACTTCAGGTCTGATATTCTTAACGATCTCCAAACATTTGCTCTAATACCACTCTTGTGGTATCAGGAATCTTAACACCTTGGCAGAGCCATTAATACATCCATGATTAACTATTACATCATTGTCCTACAAAAGATATGAGTCTTAGGTTTCAATACATCATATTCAGAAATGGAGTTAGGTACAAAAATGGTTAATTCATAAGTTCTTCAAAATAGTTCTCCGGGTCTCCAACCCGCTAATCCTGAGTGCTGGGTCCCTCACCTGAAAAATGTTAAGGAAGGGGTGAGCTTTGAAAAGCTCAGTGAGTAACCTAGACTCCTGAATTGGTGTATAAGTACACCATCTAGTTATTGTACTTTTAAATACTGTACTGTACCATTCCTACTGATACACTATCTTTCATGCTTCTACTCAATGCATGACTATATTTTACTCTGTCTGATTCCACTGTTCCGTATTGAAATGAAACTATCCCTGTTTTTACTGAAAGAACAACTGATTCAAAAATTCAGTCTTGAGCACTACATGAGCATATTGCACTGTTTGAATTGTGTATATTGTACTGTTATCCTGTTATAACGTTTTGCTCTGCTCGTTGTTGAGTTTAGACCCTTGTCATCGAAAAGGATATGGAGGAGTATAATCAACTCAAAGACCAAGGACGGAAGAACAAGGGGAAAAGTTTCAAGAAATCCCAACCTTCAAAGAAGCAGAAAACTGAAGATCGAGGCAGAGGGGAGAAAAGTCAGAAGAAAACAAGGGAGGTGATTAAGTGCCCACATTGTCAACAGTCTCATCAGGGAGAATGCCGCAAGCTGACCGGTGCATGTTACCGGTGCGGGGAAAAGGGACACCTGGTCAAAGACTGCCCGCAACCACCACCCGATATAAGAGCCCCAGCTCCGATTACCACTGCTACGACACAGAGGCTCCTTCCAGCAGCCCCCACCAGAGATAAGGGCAAAGCACCTCAAGGACGACCAGGGAAGGTGTTTGCCCTAGTGCCAGGGGAGACATCTACTGCCAATACTGTGGTAGCAAGTACACTCCCGATCTGTGAAACTTCTGCACATGTGCTTATTGATTCTGGATCCACACACTCTTTTATATCTCCACTGTTTACTGATAAACTGCATAGAATAACTGAACCTATGAATGAACTGTTGTCTGTACAAACCCCCTCTGGGATACGAATGATTGGGTCCAAAATCCTAAAGGACTGTAGTGTAGAAATTGGGGACCAAGAACTGTCAGTAGACCTAATACCCTTGGATATCAAAGGATTTGATGTGATCTTAGGCATGGATTGGTTATCTCGCAACCATGCCACCATTGACTGTTTTGAAAAGGAAGTATTGTTTCAACTCCCCAGGCAACCCGAATTTGTATTTAAGGGAAAAGGCGTTACCCCTCCGACCTATCTCATCTCTGCCATCCAGGCAGGGAGATTACTAAGAAAGGGATGCCATGGTTATCTGTGTAGTGTTCTGGATACCCAAACCCAAGGTCCCCCATTACCAGAAGTACCAGTGGTGTGTGAATTTCCCGATGTATTCCCTAAGGACTTACCAAGTGGGACGATTGATCGAGAGATTGAATTTTCTATTGACCTCATCCCCGGAACTCAACCGGTATCTAAAGCTCCATACCGGATTGCTCCATCAGAGTGGAAAGAGCTGAAGGCTCAATTGTAGGAACTGTTGGAGAAGGGATTCATCCGACCCAGTGTGTCACCATGGGGAGCACCGGTGTTATTTGTGAAGAAGAAGGATGGCTCTCTAAGACTTTGTATCGATTACAGAGAGCTCAATAAAGTGACAGTGAAGAACAAGTATCCACTCCCACGCATCGATGAGCTGTTTGATTAATTGCAAGGAGCAAGTGTGTTTTCCAAGATCGATTTAAGGACTGGATACCATCAACTTAAGGTCAAGAATACTGACATATCGAAAACAGCCTTCCGAACCCGATATGGTCATTACGAGTTCTTGGTCATGCCTTTTGGTGTGACCAATGCTCCTGTTGCATTTTTGGATTTAATGAATCGGGTCTTCAAGACATATTTGGATGACTTCATCATTGTTTTCATTGATGACATATTGGTGTACTCTCGGAGCGAAGAGGAGCACGAAAGGCACTTGAGAATAGCGTTACAGACCCTGAGGGAGCACAAGTTATATGCAAAATTCAAAAAGTGTGAATTTTGGCTACCCAGCATCTCCTTTTTGGGCCATGTGATTTCTAAGGAAGGTGTTGCTGTAGATCCGCATAAGATAGAGGCTATTCTGAATTGGCCTCAACCAACCACCGTGACCGAGATCGGAAGTTTTCTTGGGTTGGCAGGTTATTATCGACGCTTCGTTAAGGATTTTGCTAAGTTGGCGAAGCCGCTCACCCACCTAACTAAGAACAAGGTGCCATTCATTTGGACGGATGAGCAGGAACGGAGTTTCCAACTACTCAAGGAGAAGTTGACTACAGCACCTGTTCTGATTATTCCCACCAATGAGGGAAAGTTCGTCATTTATTATGATGCTTCCCACAAGGGTTTGGGATGTGTCTTGATGCAAGACAGCAGAGTCATTGCCTACGCCTCTAGACAACTTCGACCACATGAACAGAATTATCCGACCCATGATTTGGAATTAGCGGCGGTGGTATTTGCTCTAAAAATCTAGCGCCACTATCTATATGGGGAGGTATGTGAGATTTTCACTGATCATAAAAGTCTGAACTACTTCTTTACACAAAAGGAGCTGAATATGAGGCAACGGCGTTGGCTCGAATTAATCAAAGACTATGATGTAACGATCCAGTATCATCTTAGCAAGGCTAATGTAGTAGCCGATGCTTTGAGCAGAAAGTCCGGCAATCTTGCCTATATGATTACTACTCAAGAGGAGCTGATTCGAGACCTGGACGAGATGGGCATTGAGGTGATCCCACCAGGTGGTACGGCATATCTGGCCAATCTGACAGTTGGGTCTACATTAGTAGAACGGATCAAAACAGGACAAGCTCAAGATGAGGAGTTAGTCAAAATCTGCAAGGAAGTAGAGACAATTGGAAAGATTGATTTTGATATTAAAGAGGGAGTTCTGCGGTATCAAGGCAGGCTATGTGTGCGTAAGACAGACAAGTTGAGGAAGGAAATTTTAGAGGAAGCCCACACTTCGAGGTTCACGGTACACCCCGGAAACACAAAGATGTACCACGACCTTAGGGAACTGTACTGGTGGCCCGATTTGAAAAGGGACGTGGCTGATTTTATCGCTCACTGTACAAGTTGCCAACAAGTAAAGGTTGAGCATCAACGCCCCAGCGGGCTTTTGCAACCACTCCCTATTCCAGAATGGAAGTGGGACCACATCACCATGGATTTCGTATCCGGCTTTCCCAAGTCTTCAAAGGGCTTTGACGCCATCTGGGTCATCATTGATAGATTGACCAAATCTGCACACTTTCTGCCCATAAAAATAACTTTCAGCATGGAAAGGTTAGCCACGTTGTACATTCAAGAAATTGTACGCTTACATGGCACACCCTTGTCCATCGTTTCTGATCGAGACTCTAGATTTGTGTCACGTTTTTGGAAAAGCCTGCAGAAGGCACTCGCCACCGAGCTTAAGTTTAGTACGGCATATCACCCACAGACAGATGGACAATCCGAGAGAGTAATACAGATGTTGGAGGATATGCTACGACTGTGTGCACTGGATTTCAAGGGAAATTGGGCAGAACATTTGCCATTGGTCGAGTTCGCCTATAACAACAGTCATCAGGCCAGCATTAAAATGGCACCATATGAGGCATTGTACGGCAGGAGGTGTCGATCTCCACTCTGCTGGGCTGAAGCTAGTGAACAGAAGCTACTTGGGCCGGATCTAGTACAAAAAACCACTAAACAAATTAAAAAGATTCGGAGTAGATTACAGACGGCCCAGAGCCGATACAAGAGCTATGCAGACAACAGAAGAAAGGATCTGGAATTTGAAGTAGGTGACCACGTGTTCCTCAAAGTGTCACCATTGAAAGGAGTACTCCGGCTCGGGAAGAAGGGCAAGTTAAGTCCTCGCTATATTGGTCCATTCAAGATCCTGAAAAGAGTTGGACCAGTCGCGTATAGTTTGGCACTACTACCCGAGCCTAGATAAAGTACACCATGTTTTCCATGTATCGATGCTGAGGAAGTGTGTACCAGAACCCGAACAAGTTATTGAACATGAGCCACTCCAGCTGAGGGAGGATTTGTCATATGAGGAACAACCGATGCAAATTCTGGATCGTAAGGAAAAGACTTTGCGCAACAAGGCAATCCCATTGGTGAAGGTTTTGTGGAAGAACCACACGACTGAAGAGCAACGTGGGAGCGCGAAGCAGAAATGCGTGAATTGTACCCAGAGTTGTTCACTTGAGTGTAGTTAGGCTGAGTTTTGGGGACAAAACTCTTTTAAAGGAAGGGAGGATGTAACACCCCAGACTTATGTTCTGATTAAATTATGTAATGAAAAACTCTTTCTGAAATCTGATCTGCCATTTAACTGTTTAACACTGACAAAACCCATGTTAGCTGATTTCAAAATTCTGAGAAACTGATTACTGTCACTGAACCCTTAGACACTGAAGCTAACCTAACTAGGAGTTGACCGGAGGAAACTGCGTCGAAAAATAAGCTAAAGAATGAAAGTTAGGTAGGAAACCGTGAAACATGCATTAATGCGCAACCAAACAGGGCCTAAGCCCGAAGTATGGAAAATAACCAAAATGTGGCCAAGAGGATTTGATCCCTTGACCAATCTAGGCAGAATTTGGTTTACCAAAAATTTACCAACTAAGCTAAGAGCACATTTGTGCACATATATGCAAAGATATATATTTAAATAGCATTCAGGTTTGGCCTTTCCCCAAAGTGACCAATGGACAAGCATGCAACACCTCAGCCTTACATCATGCTATGCCATAGCCATCATGCCTATAGTTCATGATTAAGCCTCTCTTCCAACCAGATTTCATGCAAGATAATCATGCATTTGGGGAGATGAAGGGTCAAGACAAATCTGATTTTTAGATAATCTCCATATATGCATGGAGGGAGATCAGAACTGTAGAGGCCTTGTATACTGACTCTTAGAGAGAGAGAATCCTAGAGAGAGAGAGTGGGAGAATACAAGTGTGTATGCATTTGGAATCCATTGGAGAAGCTTAGAAGGAAGCTAAGGACTGAAAACTAAAGGGCTGGACTGGACCTGCTCCATTGGGAGGCTTCTGCTTGAATACGAACCCTGGGAGAGACCACTGTTTGAAGGTAAGCAAGCCAAAATTTTAAATTTTCTCTTTGGATTTCTTGGCTACTGTTTTGTTTCCTTTGGGACTGTAAATGCATGTATAATAACTTAACAATGAAACCTGGATTGTTTATGATTGATTTGGACCAACAAAACTACCTTAAAACACAGAAATGGAAACAGACCGCCATTGATGGACCTTGAGGTTGCTGGTCTGATCCGACCTCAACCAACCGAACTTTGGATGATCAAAACATAAAATAGGGGTTTGTAGAACCCTGAAAAACCCCAACCGCGACCTAGAAACCTAGGTTTAAACCCTCAAAAATAACATTATTCTTTTCGGCCCAAAAATGAATTCTTCGAATTTGGCCCCTAAACTGAGATTGGTGAATTGGGAAAGGAAGTACACGTTGTAAGGGTTGCAGAGGACCAAACCTCATGCAAAATGGTGGAGAAATAAGGCTGTATGACCCGACTGTAACTCTCCACGATAATCCGTTAGAACAGGCCCCCATTGTTGAGTTTGAAGCTTGAAATTTATGCCAAATGAACGACATTACTCCCAGAAATCTTTTGGAACAAAAACCAGTGAGAATCGTTGCTTAAAACCCCACGAATTTGAGAAAGAAATTTTGAAATTTCTAGGGCAACAGTGGCCCTAGACGGGTGGGGACGATGAACAGTAACGGGTCTTGGAACGGGTCTTCGGATCGGGCCCCGACCCGGATAAAACAGATATGAACCATAACCTAAACTGTGTCGTTTTGGTACTGTTAAAGTAAAAATTTAAATGTGTAGGGCTGACGTCAGCCTGACGTCAGCACATTACCTTAAACTGGCCAGAACCGGACTGGACCGGTCTGGTTCAGTTGAATGTGGACTGAACCCCTTGGTTCAGTTTAAACTTTTTGGAAATTACGAAATGGCCCCAACAGTTTTGAAAATTTAACTCTGGCCCAGTTTTTGGAATTTTATTTCATTTACACCCCTGACAATTTAATAAATAATAAATTAAATTATTTAATTAATTTATTAATTAAATAAAAATGACCAAATTACCCCTAGGTCATAAATAGGTCAAATGAAGTCCAAATAAGTCAAATGAATAGTGTATTTCCACTATTTCAAACATTCCGGACTCAATGGCGGAGTCCGATTTGGGAAATCAAGTCCCAAAAAATACAAACACGTAGGAGTAAATGACCATACTGCCCCTGATGATACCCGAACCCAAATACAACTAAAAGATAGTCTATTTTGACTATGTCGGACATTCCGGACTCAACGGTGAGGTCCGTATTAGTAGATAAAGTACCGAAAAATACAACACATGAAATTACCAAATTACCCCTGACACTGTTTAGAACCCAAACGAAGTCCGATTGAGACAAAATTGAAAACAATAGAAACCCTGACACGTATGGGACTATACACGTGATCGGATGATGAATCGGAGTCGAAACTTTACAACTGTGAAATGACCGAAATACCCCTAGCCCTGTATCAAGTTAGATAACATCCGAATGAACTAAGAACTAACCCAATGAAAGCTTAAATAATTTCATGACCGGACTGCCTAGAGGTAGTACACATCCTGACATCTTGGGATTATGCTATAGGATAAAAACTCAAGCCAGTCATGGAAGGGAAAAACAAGAAATTTACCATTACGTCTAAAGCCGAAAGACTAGCTGATAAGAAGCAACAGGAGTTCGTGCGAGAACTATTATGGCAACAAAAGATTATCGAACGGCACATAAGGATAGCCAAGACAACCAAGGTAGTCTCCGTTCGACCATTTATATACAAAATGCCTACCAAGGCAATGATCGTAGAGGCTAAATTAAAGAAACAAGAAGACACTGAAACCCTGAAAGAGTGGATACAAAGGTGATTTTCAATTATCATAAAAACACATAGACAGCGAGATAGTCTAACTCAGGTTGAATTTTGAATTAAAATAAACCAAGTTAAGTTTCATGTGAGATTTACGAAATGTTCATAAATTTTCTAGGATAAAGAAGGATAAGAAGAAGAGAAAGGCTTCTCAGTTAAGTCCCGTTACCGCACAAGGTGAGTAACCTAGACTCCTGAATTAGTGTATAAGTACACCGTCTAGTTATTGTACTTTTAAATACTGTACTGTACCGTTCCCACTGATACACTGTCTTTCATGCTTCTACTCAATGCATGACTATATTTTACTCTGCCTGATTTCACTGTTCCGTATTGAAATGAAACTATCCCTGTTTTTACTGAAAGAACAACTGATTCACAAATTCAGTCTTGAGCACTACATGAGCATATTGCACTGTTTGAATTGTGTATACTGTACTGTTATCCTGTTATACTGTTTTGCTCTGCTCGTTGTTGAATGTTCTGTCGCTCTGATGCTTTGACTGTGTCCCTGTTTTTAAATACTGTTCAAATATACGGATTTAACTATATCGTCTGAAATGCCTGATTCAACCACCTGTTTTATAAACAACAATGGTTTGAAACCGATGACAGGGGACCCGTGTTACTCACTGAGCTTTTCAAAGCTCACCCCTTCCCTAACATTTTTCAGGTGAGGGACCCAGCACTCAGGATTAGCGGGTTGGAGACCCGGAGAACTATTTTGAAGAACTTATGAATTAACCATTTTTGTACCTAACTCCATTTCTGAATATGATGTACTGAAACCTAAGACTCGTATCTTTTGTAGGACAATGATGTAATAGTTAATAATGGATGTATTAATGGCTCTGCCAAGGTGTTATGCATTCCCTTAGTTCCACTGCAACTTATACTAATTGAATGCATTGTACTTGGATGTTACTGATGAATGGCCGGTGGTTAGGATTACCGTCGACATTTTGATTTCAAAAAAAAAAAAACTGATGGGTGCCAAACTGGCCGGTCACATCCCCCTTACCCATTCTGTGCGGATTAGAGGCATGCGACCGGCCAGTTAGGCACCCATCGGTTTTTTTTTTTTTTTGAAATCAAAATGCCGACGGTAATCCTAACCACAGGCCATTCATCAGTAACATCCAAGTGCAATGCATTCAATTAATATAAGTTGCAGCGGAACTAAGGGAATGCATAACACCTTGGCAGAGCCATTAATACATCCATGATTAACTATTACATCATTGTCCCACAAAAGATACGAGTCTTAGGTTTCAGTACATCATATTCAGAAATGGAGTTAGGTACAAAAATGGTTAATTCATAAGTTCTTCAAAATAGTTCTCCGGGTCTCCAACCCGCTAATCCTGAGTGTTGGGTCCCTCACCTGAAAAATGTTGGGGAAGGGGTGAGCTTTGAAAAGCTCAGTGAGTAACACGGGTCCCCTGTCATGGGTTTCAAACCATTGTGGTTTATAAAATAGGTGGTTGAATCAGGCATTTCAGAAGATATAGTTAAATCTGTATATTTGAATAGTATTTAAAAACAAGGATACAGTCAAAACATCAGAGCGACAGAACAGATTCAACAACGAGCAGAGCAAAACAGTATAACAGGATAACAGTACAGTATACACAATTCAAACAGTGCAATATGCTCATGTAGTGCTCAAGACTGAATTTGTGAATCAGTTGTTCTTTCAGTGAAAATAGGGATAGTTTCATTTCAATACGGAACAGTGAAATCAGGCAGAGTAAAATATAGTCATGCATTGAGTAGAAGCATGAAAGACAATGTATCAGTTGGAACGGTACTGTACAGTATTTAAAAGTACAATAACTAGACGGTGTACTTATACACCAATTCAGGAGTCTAGGTTACTCACCTTGTGCGGTAACAGGACTTAACTGAGAAGCCTTTCTCTTCTTCTTATCCTTCTTTATCCTAGAAAATTTATGAACATTTCGTAAATCTCACATGAAACTTAACTTGGTTTATTTTAATTCAAAATTCAACCTGAGTTAGACTATCTTGTTGTCTATGTGTTTCTATGATAATTGAAAATCACCTTTGTATCCACTCTTTCAGGGTTTCAGTGTCTTCTTGTTTCTTTAATTTAGCCTCTACGATCATTGCCTTGGTAGGCATTTTGTATATAAACGGTCGAACGGAGACTACCTCAGTTGTCTTGGCTATCCTTATGTGCCGTTCGATAATCTTTTGTTTCCATAATAGTTCTCGCATGAACTCCTGTTGCTTCTTGTCAGCTAGTCTTTCGGCTTTAGACATAATGGTAAATTTCTTATTTTTCCCTTCCATGACTGGCTTGAGTTTTTATCCTATAGCATAATCCCAAGATGTCAGGATGTGTACTACCTCTAGGTAGTCCGGTCATGAAATTATTTAAGCTTTCATTGGGTTAGTTCTTAGTTTATTCGGATGTTATCTAACTTGATACAGGGCTAGGGGTATTTCGGTCATTTCACAATTGTGAAGTTTTGACTCCGATTCATCATTCGATCACATGTATAGTCCCATACGTGTCAGGGTTTCTATTGTTTTCAGTTTCGTCTCAATCGGACTTCGTTTGGGTTCTAAACAGTGTCAGGGGCAATTTGGTAATTTCATGTGTTGTATTTTTTGGTACTTTATCTACTAATACGGACTTCACCGTTGAGTCCGGAATGTCCGACATAGTCAAAATAGACTATCTTTTAGTTGTATTTGGGTTCGGGTATCATCAGGGGCAGTATGGTCATTTACTCCTACGTGTTTGTATTTTTTGGGACTTAATGTCCCAAATCGGACTCCGCCATTGAGTCCGGAATGTTTGAAATAGTGGAAATACACTATTCATTTGACTTATTTGGACTTCATTTGACCTATTAATGACCTAGGGGTAATTTGGTCATTTTTACTTAATTAATAAATTAATTAAATAATTTAATTTATTATTTATTAAATTATCAGGGGTATAAATGAAGTAAAATATCAGAAACTGGGCCAGAGTTAAATTTCCTAAAACTGTTGGGGCTATTTCGTAATTTCTAAAAAGTTTAAACTGAACCAAGGGGTTCAGTCCACATTCAACTGAACCAGACCGGCCCAGTCCGGTTTTAGCCGGTTCAAGGTAATGTGCTGACGTCAGGCTGACGTCAGCCCTACACATTTAAATTTTTAATTTAATAGTACCAAAACGACACAGTTTAGGTTATGGTTCATATCCGTTTTTATCCGGGTTGGGGCCCGATCCGAAGACCCGATCCAAGACCCGTTACTGTTCATCGTCCCCACCCGTCTAGGGCCACTGTTGCCCTAGAAATTTCAGAATTTCTTTCTCAAATTCGTGGGGTTTTAAGCAACGATTCTCACTGGTTTTTGTTCCAAAAGATTTCTGGGAGTAATGTCGTTCATTTGCCATAAATTTCAAGCTTCAAACTCAACAATGGGGGCCTGTTCTAATGGATTATCGTGGAGAGTTACAGTCAGGTCATACAGCCTTATTTCTCCACCATTTCGCATGAGGTTTGGTCCTCTGCAACCCTTACAACGTGTACTTCCTTTCCCAATTCACTAATCTCAGTTTAGGGGCCAAATTCGAAGAATTCATTTTTGGGCTGAAAAGAATAATGTTATTTTTGAGGGTTTAAACCTAGGTTTCTAGGTCGCAGTTGGGGTTTTTCGGGGTCCTAGGATGGTCCATTTCATGTATTGATAAGCAGAGGGTCATTTGGTTAAGGTCGATTCAGACCTGTAACCTGAGGTCCATCAATGGCGGTTTACTACGGGTTTGGGTTTTTGGGGCAGTTCTATAGGTCCAAATATGCCCAAACACTCCAGGTTTCATTGTCTAACCATTATACATGCATTTACAGTCCCAAAGGAAATAAAACAGTAGCCAAGAAATCCAAAGAGAAAATTTAAAATTTTGGCTTGCTTACCTTCGAACAGTGGTCTCTCCCAGGGTTCGTATTCAAGCAGAAGCCTCCCAATGGAGCAGGTCCAGTCCAGCCCTTCAGTTCTCAGTCCTTAGCTTCCTTTTAAGCTTCTCCAATGGATTCCAAATGCATACACACTTGTATTCTCCCACTCTCTCTCTCTAGGATTCTCTCTCTCTCTCTCTAAGAGTCAGTATACAAGGCCTCTACAGTTCTGATCTCCCTCCATGCATATATGGAGATTATCTAAAAATCAGATTTGTCTTGACCCTTCATCTCCCCAAATGCATGATTATCTTGCATGAAATCTGGTTGGAAAAGAGGCTTAATCATGAATTATAGGCATGATGGCTATGGCATAGCATGATGTAAGGCTGGGGTGTTGCATGCTTGTCCATTGGTCACTTTGGGGAAAGGCCAAACCTGAATGCTATTTAAATATATATCTTTGCATATATATGCACAAAGGTGCTCTTAGCTTAGTTGGTAAATTTTTGGTAAACCAAATTCTGCCTAGATTGGTCAAGGGATCAAATCCTCTTGGCCACATTCTTGGTTATTTTCCATACTTCGGGCTTAGGCCCTGTTTGGCTGCGCATTAATGCAGTTTCACTATTTCCTACCTAACTTTCATTCTGTAGCTTATTTTTCGACGCGGTTTCTTCCGGTCAACTCCTAGTTAGGTTAGCTTCAGTGTCTAAGGGTTCAGTGACAGTAATCAGTTTCTCAGAATTTTGAAATCAGCTAACATGGGTTTTGCCAGTGTTAAACAGTTGAGTTTAAATAGTTAAATGCCAGATCAGATTTCAAAAAGAGTTTTTCATTACATAATTTAATCAGAACATAAGTCTGGGGTGTTACATCCTCCCCTCCTTCAAAAGAGTTTTGTCCCCAAAACTTAGCCTAACTACACTCAAGTGAACAACTCTGGGTACAATTCACGCATTTCTGCTTCGCGCTCCCACGTTGCTTCCTTAGTCGTGTGGTTCTTCCACAAAACCTTCACCAGTGGGATTGCCTTGTTGCGTAAAGTCTTTTCTTTACGGTCTAGAATCTGTACCGGTTGTTCCTCATATGACAAATCCTCCCTCAACTGGAGTGGCTCATGTTCAATAACTTGTCCGAGTTCTAGTACACACTTCCTCAGCATCGATACATGGAAAACATGGTGTACTCTATCTAACTTGGGTGGTAGTGCCAAACTATACGCGACTGGTCCAACTCTTTTCAGGATCTTAAATGGACCAATATAGCGAGGACTTAACTTGCCCTTCTTCCCGAACCGGAATACTCCTTTCAATGGTGACACTTTGAGGAACACGAGGTCACCTACTTCAAATTCCAGATCCTTTCTTCTGTTGTCTACATAGCTCTTGTATCGGCTCTGGGCCGTCTGTAATCTACTCCGAATCTTCTTAATTTGTTCAGTGGTTTTTTGTACTAGATCCGGCCCAAGTAGCTTCTGTTCACTAGCTTCAGCCCAGCAAAGTGGAGATCAACACCTCCTGCCCTACAGTGCCTCATATGGTGCCATTTTAATGCTGGCCTGATGACTGTTGTTATAGGCGAACTCGACCAATGGCAAATGTTCTACCCAATTTCCCTTGAAATCTAGTGCACACAGTCGTAGCATATCCTCCAACATCTGTATTACTCTCTCGGATTGTCCATCCGTCTGTGGGTGATATGCCGTACTAAACTTAAGCTCGATGGCGAGTGCCTTCTGCAGGCTTTTCCAGAAACGTGACACAAATCTAGAGTCTCGATCAGAAACGATGGACAAGGATGTGCCATGTAACGTACAATTTCTTGAATGTACAACGTGGCTAACCTTTCCATGCTGAAAGTCATTTTTACAGGCAGAAATTGTGCAGATTTGGTCAATCTATCAATGATGACCCAGATGGCGTCAAAGCCCTTTGAAGACTTGGGAAAGCCGGATACGAAATCCATGGTGATGTGGTCCCACTTCCATTCTGGAATAGGAAGTGGTTGCAAAAGCCCGCTGGGGCGTTGATGCTCAACCTTTACTTGTTGGCAACTTGTACAGTGAGCGATAAAATCAGCCACGTCCCTTTTCAAACCGGGCCACCAGTACAGTTCCCTATGGTCGTGGTACATCTTTGTGTTTCCGAGGTGTACCGTGAACCTTGAAGTGTGGGCTTCCTCCAAAATTTCCTTCCTCAACTTGTCTGTCTTAGGCACACATAGCCTGCCTTGATACCGCAGAACTCCCTCTTTAATATCAAAATCAGTCTTTCCAATTGTCTCTATTTCCTTGCAGATTTTGACTAACTCCTCATCCTGAGCTTGTCCTGCTTTGATCCGTTCTACTAATGTAGACCCAACTGTCAGATTGGCCAGATATGCCGTACCACCTGGTGGGATCACCTCAATGCCCATCTCGTCCAGGTCTCGAATCAGCTCCTCTTGAGTAGTAATCATATAGGCAAGATTACCAGACTTTCTGCTCAAAGCATCGGCTACTACATTAGCCTTGCCAGGATGATACTGGATCGTTACATCATAGTCTTTGATTAATTCGAGCCAACGTCGTTGCCTCATATTCAGCTCCTTTTGTGTAAAGAAGTACTTCAGACTCTTATGATCAGTGAAAATCTCACATACCTCCCCATATAGATAGTGGCGCCAGATTTTTAGAGCAAATACCACCGCCGCTAATTCCAAATCATGGGTCGGATAATTCTGTTCATGTGGTCGAAGTTTTCTAGAGGCGTAGGCAATGACTCTGCCGTCTTGCATCAAGACACATCCCAAACCCTTGTGGGAAGCATCACAATAAATGACGAACTTTCCCTCCTTGGTAGGAATAGTCAAAACAGGTGCTGTAGTCAACTTCTCCTTGAATAGTTGGAAACTCCGTTCCTGCTCATCCGTTCAAATGAATGGCACCTTGTTCTTAGTCAGGTGGGTGAGCGGCTTCGCCAACTTAGCAAAATCCTTAACGAAGCGTCGATAATAACCTGCCAACCCAAGAAAACTTTGGATCTTGGTCACAGTGGTTGGTTGAGGCCAGTTCAGAATAGCCTCTATCTTATGTGGATCTATAGCAACACCTTCCTCAGAAATCACATGGCCCAAAAAGGAGATGTTGGGTAGCCAAAATTCACACTTTTTGAATTTTGCATATAACTTGTGCTCCCTCAGGGTCTGTAACGCTATTCTCAAGTGCCTTCCGTGCTCCTCTTCGCTCCGAGAGTACACCAATATGTCATCAATGAAAACAATGATGAAGTCATCCAAATATGTCTTAAAGACCCGATTCATTAAATCCATAAATGCAGCAGGAGCATTGGTCACACCAAAAGGCATGACCAAGAACTCGTAATGACCATATCGGGTTCGGAAGGCTATTTTCGATATGTCAGTATTCTTAGACCTTAAGTTGATGGTATCCAGTCCTTAAATCGATCTTGGAAAACACACTTGCTCCTTGCAATTGATCAAACAGCTCATCGATGCATGGGAGCGGATACTTGTTCTTCACTGTCACTTTATTGAGCTCTCTGTAATCGATACAAAGTCTTAGAGAGCCATCCTTCTTCTTCACAAATAACACCGGTGCTCCCTATGGTGACACACTGGGTCGGATGAATCCCTTCTCCAACAGCTCTTGTAATTCAGCCTTCAGCTCTTTCAACTCCGATGGGGCCATTCAGTACGGAGCTTTGGATACCTAGGGGTAATTTGGTCATTTTTACTTAATTAATAAATTAATTAAATAATTTAATTTATTATTTATTAAATTATCAGGGGTATAAATGAAGTAAAATATCAGAAACTGGGCCAGTGTTAAATTTTCTAAAACTGTTGGGGCTATTTCGTAATTTCTAAAAAGTTTAAACTGAACCAAGGGGTTCAGTCCACATTCAACTGAACCAGACCGGTCCAGTCCGGTTCTAGCCGGTTCAAGGTAATGTGCTGACGTCAGGCTGACGTCAGCCCTACACATATAAATTTTTAATTTAACAGTACCAAAACGACACAGTTTAGGTTATGGTTCATATCCATTTTATCCGGGTCGGGGCCTGATCCGAAGACCCGATCCAAGACCAGTTACTGTTCATCGTCCCCACCCGTCTAGGGCCACTGTTGCCCTAGAAATTTCAGAATTTCTTTCTCAAATTCGTGCGGTTTTAAGCAACGATTCTCACTAGTTTTTGTTCCAAAAGATTTCTGGGAGTAATGTCGTTCATTTGGCATAAATTTCAAGCTTCAAACTCAACAATGGGGGCCTGTTCTAACGGATTATCGTGGAGAGTTACAGTCAGGTCATACAGCCTTATTTCTCCACCATTTTGCATGAGGTTTGGTCCTCTGCAACCCTTAGAAGTGTACTTCCTTTCCCAATTCACCAATCTCAGTTTAGGGGCCAAATTCGAAGAATTCATTTTTGGGCCGAAAAGAATAATGTTATTTTTGAGGGTTTAAACCTAGGTTTCTAGGTCGCGGTTGGGGTTTTTCGGGGTTCTACAAAGTCCTATTTTATGTTTTGATCATCCAAAGTTCGGTTGGTTGAGGTCGGATCAGACCTGCAATGGCGATCTGTTTCCATTTCTGTGTTTTAAGGCAGTTTTGTTGGTCCAAATCAATCATAAACAATCCAGGTCTCATTGTTAAGTTATTATACATGCATTTACAGTCCCAAAGGAAATAAAACAGTAGCCAAGAAATCCAAAGAGAAAATTTAAAATTTTGGCTTGCTTACCTTCGAACAGTGGTCTCTCACAGGGTTCGTATTCAAGCAGAAGCCTCCCAATGGAGCAGGTCCAGTCCAGCCCTTCAGTTCTCAGTCCTTAGTTTCCTTCTAAGCTTCTCCAATGGATTCCAAATGCATACACACTTGTATTCTCCCACTCTCTCTCTAGGATTCTCTCTCTCTCTCTCTCTAAGAGTCAGTATACAAGGCCTCTACAGTTCTGATCTCCCTCCATGCATATATGGAGATTATCTAAAAATCAGATTTGTCTTGACCCTTCATCTCCCCAAATGCATGATTATCTTGCATGAAATCTGGCTGGAAGAGAGGCTTAATCATGAACTATAGGCATGATGGCTATGGCATAGCATGATGTAAGGCTGAGGTGTTGCATGCTTGTCCATTGGTCACTTTAGGGAAAGGCTAAACCTGAATGCTATTTAAATATATATCTTTGCATATATATGCACAAAGGTGCTCTTAGCTTAGTTGGTAAATTTTTGGTAAACCAAATTCTGCCTAGATTGGTCAAGGGATCAAATCCTCTTGGCCACATTCTTGGTTATTTTCCATACTTCGGGCTTAGGCCCTGTTTGGCTGCGCATTAATGCAGTTTCACTGTTTCCTACCTAACTTTCATTCTGTAGCTTATTTTTCGACGCGGTTTCTTCCGGTCAACTCCTAGTTAGGTTAGCTTCAGTGTTTAAGGGTTCAGTGACAGTAATCAGTTTCTCAGAATTTTGAAATCAGCTAACATGGGTTTTGCCAGTGTTAAAAAGTTGAGTTTAAACAGTTAAATGCCAGATCAGATTTCAGAAAGAGTTTTTCATTACATAATTTAATCAGATCATAAGTCTGGGGTGTTACATCCTCCCCTCCTTTAAAAGAGTTTTGTCCCCAAAACTCAGCCTAACTACACTCAAGTGAACAACTCTGGGTACAATTCACGCATTTCTGCTTCGCGCTCCCACGTTGCTTCCTCAGTCGTGTGGTTCTTCCACAAAACCTTCACCAGTGGGATTGCCTTGTTGCGCAAAGTCTTTTCTTTACGGTCCAGAATCTGTACCGGTTGTTCCTCATACGACAAATCCTACCTCATCTCTGCCATCCAGGCAGAAAGATTATTAAGGAAAGGTTGTCGTGGATACTTGTGTAGCATTCTGGATACCCAAGCCCAAACTTCCCCGTTATCAAAAGTCCCAGTTGTCTATGAATTTCCTGATGTGTTCCCTGAGGACTTACCAAGTGGGACGATTGATCGAGAGATTGAATTTTCTATCGACCTCATCCCCGGAACTCAACCGGTATCTAAAGCTCCATACCGGATGGCTCCATCAGAGTTGAAAGAGCTGAAGGCTCAATTGCAGGAACTGTTGGAGAAGGGATTATGGACCAGGCTCAATTATGGAACCTAGTGTATCACCCTGCGGAGCACCGGTGTTATTCGTGAAAAAGAAGGATGGTTCTCTGAGGCTTTGTATCGACTACCGAGAGCTCAATAAAGTGACAGTGAAGAACAAGTATCCGCTCCCACGCATCGATGAGCTGTTTGATCAATTGCAAGGAGCAAGTGTGTTTTCCAAGATCGATTTAAGGTCTGGATACCATCAACTTAAGATCAAGAATACTGACATATCGAAAACAGCCTTCCGAACCCGATGGTCATTACGAGTTCTTGGTCATGCCTTTTGGTGTGACCAATGCTCCTGCTGCATTTATGGATTTAATGAATCGGGTCTTCAAGACATATTTGGATGACTTCATCATTGTTTTCATTGATAACATATTGGTGTACTCACGGAGCGAGGAGGAGCACGAAAGGCACTTGAGAATAGCCTTACAAACCTTAAGGGAGCACAAGTTATATGCAAAATTCAAAAAGTGTGAATTCTGGCTACCCAGCATCTCCTTTTTGGGTCATGTGATTTCTGAGGAAGGTGTTGCTGTGGATCCGCATAAGATAGAGGCTATTCTGAACTGGCCTCAACCAACCACCGTGACCGAGATCCGAAGTTTTCTTGGGTTGGCAGGTTATTATCGACGCTTCGTTAAGGATTTTGCTAAGTTGGCGAAGCCACTCACCCACCTGACTAAGAACAAGGTGCCATTTATAGATGGACCGTGTATAAAAGCTCGTACATTATGGACCAGGCTCTGGAGGCCTGTGCATTTATAGATGGACCGAGTATAAAAGCTCGTACATTATGGACCAGGCTCTGGAGGCTTGTGCATTTATAGATGGACCGAGTATAAAAGCTCGTACATTATGGACCAAGCTCTAGAGGCCTGTGCATTTATAGATGGACCGAGTGTAAAAACTTGTACATTATGGACCAGGCTCTGGAGGCCCGTGCATTTATAGATGGACCGAAGTGTAAAAAGTCGTACATTATGGACCAGGCTCTGGAGGCCCGTGCATTTATAGATGGACCGAGAGTAAAAACTCGTACATTATGGACCAGGCTCTAGAGGCCCGTGCATTTATAGATGAATATTCTATGGAAGTAAAAGAAGCATCTCTACTGATAATACTTCCGTAAGTGTTCCACGTTCCATGGCCTAGGAACAGGCTTCCCAGTCATGTCTTCTAGCCAGTAGGTAGTAGGCCGAACAACCTTTGTTACTTTGTAGGGGCCTTCCCAGTTTGGTGACAACTTTCCCATAGTGGGATCCTTGGTGTTTTGAAAGACTCTTAAGACATAGTCTCCGACTTGAAAGCTGACTGTCTTGAGTCCTACCTTGGATTTGTCGACCATTCTCTGTTGATAGGCTTCCATCCTGATGCTGGCTTGATCCCTTCTCTCTTCGAGCAAATCCAAGTTTTCCATCAGCTGTTGATCGTTGGATTCTTGCTCAAAGGCTTCTGTTCTCAGGGTTGGCATACCGATCTCAACCGAAATTACTGCTTCTGTCCCATAGGCTAGTGAGAAGGGAGTCTCAGAGGTGGGAGTTCTTCTGGTCGTTCTGTAGGCCCAAAGGACTCTAGGGAGTTCTTCTGCCCACTTTCCTTTGGCCTGCTCCAACCTTTTCTTTAACCTGTCAAGGATTGTTCGGTTGGTGACCTCCGCTTGCCCATTTGCTTGTGGATGGCCTGGAGAGGCGAAGTGCTACCTAATGTTGAGATTTTTGCAGAATGTCTTGAAGCCTTTACCAGTGAATTGTGTCCCATTGTCGGAGCTAATTACATGTGGTATGCCGAACCTGCACACAATGTTCTTCCAAGTAAAGCTCTCAACTTCCTTTTTTGTGATATGTGTCAGAGGTTCGGCTTCCGTCCATTTAGAGAAGTAGTCGATGGCCACCAAGAGATATTTCCTGTTTGGAGGTGCCCTTGGTAATGGTCATACAATGTCCATCCCCCACTGAGCAAAGGGCCAAGGACTAGGAATCGAGATAAGCTCATGATGAGGCTAATGTTGGTACGGGGCAAATCTCTGACATTTGTCGCACTTCCGAACATATTCCTTAGCCTGTTTCAACATGCCAGGCCAGTAATAGCCCTGTGATAGAGCTCGGTGGGCTATAGTTCTGCCCCCATTATGATTCCCGTAAATTCCTTCATGTAGTTCAGCCAAGACATATTGTGACTCGTTTGGAGCTAAGCATTTTAACAGAGGTTGAGAATACGACCTTCTGTAAAGCTTGTTGTTTAGGATCAGGTACCGAGCTGCTCTGATTCGAATTCTCCTGGCTTTGTTTTTGTCCTCTGGGAGGAGCCCGGATCTCAGATACTAGAGGATTGGGGTCATCTAGTTCTGGGGCTGTTCATTAATTTGAGCGATTTGGGCTTCCTCAATGCTGGATCCTGGCTGAAAGGAGATTTTAATTGTGGAGTTGCTTCAGACTTGAGACGGGAGGCCATGTTAGCCAGAGCATCTGCTCTGCAATTCTGGCTTCTCTCAATTTTCTGGATAGTAAATGTCTGAAAGGAATGCTTCAAGTGGTTCACCAGTTCGGAGTACCGGAGCATCCTATCATCTTTAATGGAAACTTCTCCCAAGACTTGGCTCACCACCAGTTGGGAGTCAGAGAAGACATCGAGGTTCTGAGCCTCGCATTCCAAGGCAAGCTTCATGCCCAAGATTAGGGCTTCATATTCGACTTCATTATTGGAAGCTTTGAATCCCAGGCTGACTGCTTTTTCTGACGTGAGCCCATCAGGAGACTGTAGTACCAGGCCTACCCCTGAACCTTGATCGGTTGACGATCCATCAATGTATAGCAGCCAGGTTCCTAAAGTTTCAGTGAGTTGCGCTTTGTTCTGAAGTGCTGGGGTGAACTTGGCAACGAAATCAGCTAAGGCCTGCCTTTTGATGGAGTTTCGGGGTACATATGATCTGTCTGTCACATCCTGCACCCCACCCTACGCGGATGCCCAAGATGTGATGCCAGTTAGCCGCCTTGCCGATCTCCCAACCGACAATGCGACCAACCAAAGGCAAACTTCTGAATCATACGAAGAATTACATTCCTAAAGTAGGGTCAGAACAGCGGAATTTAAAACCATTTTATCTCGGGAATGCAACTCAACTATATACCTCATAAATATGTACCACAGAGCAAGTCTATAACCAAACAACTAATAATTCTAACCACAGAGCACATCCATAACAGATATACAACACAAAGCATATCAAATTCCTCTAGAGTACCATTACCATGAGCCACGTCCCTACACATCTATTACATATGAATAATGTCAACTATATCATCACGCTCACCTGAATAGCCAAGATCAATCCATTAGAACCCAAGTCTCCACATATTATTGCCATCAGATTCTCACTTGGGAATGCCTCTCAGCCTACTAGTATCATCTCCTTGTGCCTTCTAATCCAATGGAGATACAACCTGAAAAATGTTAAATAATGGAATGAGCTTAAACAAGCTCAGTAAGTAACATAAGTTCCTGCCATGGGTTTCAAAACCAGTTCATATATATATATGCATGCTCAAATGCAGCTCAAGTAGAACAACGTAATGCAAAAGAACAAATCAGATCAACATAAAACCAAATAGAATGGATCAATACTGAATACCAATCAAACAACGGTATATCAACGAATGTGCCTGAACCTTCCCCAGGCGATGTGGGATGGCATTACTTCCCATCCACCCCCTCACAGGGAGGGCCTCATATCGCACACCTCCGGCTGAGGTCGGTATCAGAGCGGAATAGATACAGCTCAAATAGGACGTATACAACTCAAATAGAATGGATACAGCTCAAAGTGCCTGAACCGTCCCCAGGCGATGTGGGATGGCATTACTTCCCATCCACCCCCTCACATGGAGGGCCTCATATCGCACACCTCCGGCTGAGGTCAGTATCAAAGCGGAACAGATCAGATAGGATTGAGCGGATGCTGAGTTCTGGGCGTCCCACAGAGTCAGCTATCCATCTACTGATATACTCAATCCCGTAGTGGGCCCTAGATAAGACTCAACATGACAAACAGAAACAAAGCAGACTCCAAGGGATAGGTAACAGAACAACAAACTTCAACAGAATCAACAGGATAGATCAGAAGGTAGGATAGAACAAACTCATGCCACAAGTAATGCAGATCAATAGGTATGCATGAAAGCATATGCATTTAAAACAGTTCAGTGTATAAACAGTTCAGCATATAAAGCAGTTCAGTATACAAGTTTAGATAGTACAGAAAATATACACCAAGTCAAGAGTCCGAGTTACTCACAAACTTATGCTCATCTCACAGATATCCCCCAGATGTGTTAGGTATCTCCATGCATATCCTCAATAATCATCATCCTGAATAATCATCAGTAATTACAAACAGGTCAGAATTTAACCATTCATATATTATTCATCACCTTAGACGTCTATCGGATCGCCTAAGATAGTCTAAGGACCTGCTATCCTCTCACTAGGTTTCAACTAAGACTATTATATGCCTTAATTAAGCTTAGTAGCTATCGGGGTTATGATATAAGTCATTTGGACTCTACCGTTATCTATCAAGCATCTATTTAATTTTTATGCAAGGCATTACCATTTTGCCATAGCTTGAGCACAAAACTAAATTATTTATTATTAACTATCAACCCCAAAACCATAAAAGATGTCACAAGTATTAAGGATCATGGCAAGTTACAATTTAGCATCTTATTAACAAATATTAAATTAGCATAGGAGTAGAGATGTAGAAGAAACAATCACCTGATGTTGGTACCATCAGATTCACTTGGCAATCCGGGAATCATAATTCTAGTTATCGATTTCCCTCTTTCTGTAACATTTTTCATTGTGCCATCATAACAGATAACAACATCCCGAAAAATGGCCATTAAGTTTTTGAATAAAGTTCCAGGCTCAGTCAACTCTCTAGATGAATGGACAATCACTCCTCTGCTGCAACGGCCACCTCATCGCAACTCCAGTAGCAGCCGATCATTCGCCAATACAAGAGGACCCAACGTACCCAACCATATACAGCAGAACCTTAAACCTTCACAAATTGTTCACAAGTATTCCCCAGCACAGCAAACGTCTCAGTGCTTCGGCCTTCAATTAGGCAATATTCTTAATCCCCGCATCAGGCTCAGCTGTACCAAGCTCTTTCATTTACCTAGATTCCTATTTTTCCTTCCCTTGGCGCCTGTGTCAAACTTTTTCTAATTTAAACAGGATTGAATGCAGATAAATTAGAAAAACCCTTCAGATAATTGTATGCTCCTATTTTATATTTGGAAACCGATCAAAACCGAAGTTCACATCAGCCATTACACCATGTTTCCTCACGATCATCAATCACAGTGAAACCTTCTAGTGTATTAGACTTGTAAAGAAGCCAAGCACTACTAATCAAAACTATTGCTAACACGCTACTGCCCTCCCATTGCTCAGTTGCACAATTTATCTCTCACCCTTTCTGCATCTCTGTTCTTCACAAGAGGCAACAACGCTAAGGCAGCCGCCAAAAAAAATCCCTCCATTCAAACCACAACCCAACATGACTCAGCCCCTTGCACCACTACATTGCTGTACCAACACACACACACGTACATACATACACATACCCCTGCTGTAGCATCAGTCCCACTTTTATCCAATCATCTAGCATTAGTTCGGCATCACAATCACCAAACACTTCACCCATACACCTCATAGAACCCATCCACTACAGCCGCAACATCATCATCGCCCCAATAGAGCAGCTCATTCCTCCATATCCCCGTTGTAACCGCTGCCTGCAACAGCCTCCATTTCCCCTATTTTCTTACCAACGAAAACAAACAATAACAGCAGCACTAAAACCACATAAAAGTCCCAAATTCAGGTATAAAAATTTGCTGCTTCTAATCTGAAATCAACATGAACTAGCCCTTCAAATTGGAAGACAGGTGCTGCCGCACCGCTACTGTCTCTCCCTGTTTTAGTTCCCTTTTTGCCCAATCTATTTTAACTCCACAGTATCACCAACTAAGCCCCGACAGAGACCATCAAAACAGGGCAGTCGACCATCTGCTGCAATTCACTGCACCGCTATACCAACACTAGTCGCAACCCGCTGAATTGAATTCCCTTCCTCAGCCGAGTGGGTTCGATTCTCATAACCATAACCCCAGACTTCCACTCACCACAATTTCCTCCTCCAATTTCATCACAGCGATGGCATTAGGTCTTCCAACATCCATCCCCCTACCGCAACTTTTCCAATTTTTGCACTTTTTCTCTTCCAATCTCTCTTTCCTGATTCGTTTAACACCCACACACAGATATATATCAGCCGCACCAATAGAGAATTCTCTCTTCCTCTCCAATTTTCCTACCAACTGACTTCCTCTCTCATTCTAGCGGCTTCTATTACTTTTCTCTGTTTTACTGAATAGAGCAATCGGTGCTCTAGAAGCTTCAAGCTTCTTCTTTCCTTTTTTTTTTTTTTTTTTATATATACCGATATATATAATATATGCCTCTCACGTGCCCAACATGGCTACCTCATTTGCTTTCTTTTCTTTTCTTATTTCGGTTTCCAGTAGCTTCCATTGGAAGCTTTTAGATTATAATATTCTATAGTATATATATAATCTTATATATACAATCTGTTATGTATATTTATTTTTACCGTATTAATATTTTATTTCATAAAATATTATATTACAAAATGCCAGAAAATTTGCCATAAAGCCGAGGCTCAATTATCTTAATTATTTATTTTTATATTTTTTAATAATTAATTCACTCATGACTTGCTGTATTTTGAGTTATTTTAAATCATTAGCGTCACGTAATTTATATTTATTAGGTCCGTGTTCACTGTAAGCCGTGTCAGATTTTGGGGTATTACAATGTCGAATTCCCCTAGCTCCACAGACCACTTCACTAATCTTTCCGATACCTCAGGTTTCCTTAGTATTGACTTCAGAGGATAGGCAATTGGGATCTCGATTGGATGGGCTTGGAAATAAGGTCGAAGCTTCCGAGCTGATATGACCAAGGCATAGGCCAGTTTCTCTACTTCTGGGTATCTTTTTTCCGTGTCAAGTAGTGCCCTACTGACGTAGAATATAGGCCTCTGTACTCCTCTGTCCTGTTTGATCAATGCGGAACTGACCGTGTTTTCAGAAACTGCAAGGTACAGGAGCAGCTTTTCTCCTTGTACTAGTTTTGACAAGAGCTCTGGAGAGGCTAGATACTCCTTTAGTTCTTGAAAGGATTTCTCGCATTCTTCCGTCCACTGCAGAGCTTTGCTGCCCTTTAGAGCCTTGAAGAAAGGCAGGCAACGATCGGTGGATTTGGATATAAATCTGCTCAGTGCTGCAATTCTGCCATTCAGTGCCTGAATTTCCTTTTTGGTCCTTGGTGAGGTCAGTCCAATTAGAGCTTGGATCTGAGTGGGGTCTGCTTCGATACCCCTCTAAGAGACAATGTATCCCAAGAATTTTCCCTTCGTAACTCCGAAGATACATTTCGAAGGATTGAGCTTCATCTTGTGCTGTCTGAGGATATCGAAGGTCTGGGTTAAGTGTTGGAGGTGACTGCCTTTCTGAAGACTCTTTACCAGCATGTCGTCGATGTATACCTCCATGGTGCTGCCGAGCAGTGGGCTGAACATCTTGTTCACCAACCGCTGATAAGTAGCTCCAGCATTCTTCAACCCGAAAGGCATTACTCTGTAGCAGTAAAGCCCTCATTCGATTATGAAGGCTGTCTTCTCTTGGTCTGGAGGGTACATCTGGATCTGGTTGTACCCAGAATAGGCGTCCATGAAACTCATAAGCTCATGCCCTGCAGTGGCGTCAACCAGTTGGTCTATTCTTGGCAGTGGAAAGCTGTCCTTGGGGCATGCCTTGTTGAGGTCTGTATAATCAATGCAGACTCTCCACTTGCCGTTTTTCTTCTTAACGAGCATGGTGTTGGCTAGCCACTTAGGATAGAATACTTCCCGTATCATCCTGGCGTCCAGTAGCCTTTAGACTTCTTTATTTATAATCCGATGTCGTTCAGGAGCAATCGGTCTTCCCTTCTGTCTGACTGGCAGATGATCCGGATCCACCATCAGCTTGTGAGTTATAAGAGTGGGATCTATTCCCTCCATGTCTTTGGTTTCCCAAGCAAAGATAGAGAGGTTGTTTTTCAAGAACCTGACTATCTTTTCCTGCTCAGTGTACGTTAGGTCTGGGCTGATGTACAAATAACGCCCCTCTGCTTCTAAACTGACTAATACTTTAATGGGCTCGCCAACAGGTTTGGCTCGACTGTCGTGTCCCCTTGGGCTCAGGGTTTCTTCAATGTTGGACGGGCAATCCTCTACCTCGGGAGAGTGAGTGAGAACCGGATCTGCACAGTCCCGAGTGTACTGTAATTGCTATTTAGGAGCTCTCTCCTTGAGGGCAATAGCGTGGCACTCTCGGGAGGTTGGCTGACACCCTCTGACCGAGTGGACACTCTGGTTGTGGACGTACTTCAGATATTGATGGAGGGTCAAAGTGACTGCTCCTATCTGATGCAACCAGGGTCTCCCGATTATGACGTTGTACGGAGATTTCATGTTTAACACCATGTACTCCGAGATGGTGGTCTTCTGCCCTTCGCCCTCTCTACGGTGGTAGGAAGGTCGACTCTCCCCAAAGGGGTACTGAGGTTGCCATCAAAAGCTGCCATCACGGCAGTGGTGGGCTTGACGTTGTCATGGTCTATCCCCATCTGTTTAAGTGGCTCATAGAACAGTATGTTGACGGAGCTGCCAGTATCGACCAGGACTCTCTGGGTCTCGAAGTTGGCGATTCTGAGGGTGATAACAAGGGCATCACTGTGAGGGCAATGTACCCCTGCTAGATCTTGCTCAGTGAATTGAATCTCCGGTGCTGGCTTGAGCCTCTTTTCTACGTTGGAGATCTGTAATACGTTCGGGGCAACTCTGGCCTCCCGAGCATATCTCTTTCTTGCCCTG
The DNA here is from genome assembly GCA_008638375.1 of Nyssa sinensis. Classification (NCBI taxonomy): domain Eukaryota; kingdom Viridiplantae; phylum Streptophyta; class Magnoliopsida; order Cornales; family Nyssaceae; genus Nyssa; species Nyssa sinensis. Next base: position 24,159,754 of record CM018032.1, read on the forward strand.
TTGGACATTCCTGTGATAGGGGAGTCAGCATGGAGGACGTAGATAACATGGTTGTTCTGCCTCTGAGGCTCATTTCGCCCTTCCCTCTGCTCCTGCCTCTGTTCAAGCCTTTGATCTGGCCGTTGTTGAGGCTTGTCATCTTGGGGGTTCTACCTTCCATCCAGCTTGACGAACTCCCGAAGACGCCCCTTCTTTATAAGCTGCTCTATCTCACACCGGAGGGTCCTGCATATGTTAGTTGTATGTCCATGATCTTTATGGAAATTACAATACTTACTTTGGTACTTTGGTCCCGCAGGCTGGGATCTCCTTTGATTGGTTCCGGCCATTTCAGGTTCTCCCGATCTCGGATCTGCCGGAGTACCTGGTTCGGTGTGGTGTTTAAAAGAGTGAAGTTGGTGAACTCCTTTGGCCCGGAGTTGTACACAGCTCGGGGTGCTGTTCTTTTCTCTGGGCTCCTGGCCCTCTTTTTGTTGGAGTCTCTTCTGTGGTCCTCCTTCTTGTGGTCCTCCCTCTTCGGATTGTCCCTCTGGATCTGTCTTTGCCCTTTTGGGATGAGCGGTTGGCTTCTTCTAGGTTGATGTACTTTCGGGCCCGATCCATTAATGCCGCCATATCGGTTGGAGGGCTCTTCGTTAAGGAATCTCTGAATCCACCTTGGGCAAGCCCAGCAGTTAGGGCTGCTACAAGGAATTTCGGGCCGCAGTCAGTGATCTCCGTGAGTTCGGTATTGAACCGCGCGATGTAGGCTCTGAGGGATTCCTCCCTAGTCTGTTTGATGTTTAGCAGGAACTCTGGACCCCTTCTGAGCCTCCTACTGGTCATAAACCTGTCCAAGAACTATCTACCAAGCTCGTAGAAGCTGGTAATTGAGTTTGGAGGGAGGTTGTGGAACCACTTCAGAGCAGTTCCCTTTAAGCTGATGATTAAGGTTCGGCACATGAAAGCATCAGAGGCTCCGTGAAGGGCCATCGTATGCTGATAGTGCGAGAGATGATCCCCTGGATCTCCAGATCCATCATATAAGGTGAACTTGGGCACCATGAACTTTCTGGGCCTCTCTTCTGACATGATGGTGTGAGTGAACGGAGTGGCTAGTCTTCCGAGTAGCCTAGCCAACTTGTCTTGTTCTAGAGGGTTCTGAGGTCCTCTTAGGGCGATTGTGCGGTCCATAGATTCGACAATTTCCTCTACCCTCCGTGGGTCCCTGATTCTGACATCTTGTGAACCCTGCCCGACAGCCTCGGCTTTAGGGTAGTAGGGTTGAGCACGCCCTTCGGACGGAGGAGGATTCTGAACTGGAGGGATTGGTGCTGCATGGGGATGAGGCTCCTGTGGTGCCGGATGTGCTCCCGAGGCCCTTGGAGTTGGGGCCCGAGTAGTACTCTAGTAATAGACGTCAAGAACGAAGGCTGATGTTCCCCAGCCTAGGACTGACGGTTGTGGATCTCTGCCGACGCGGGCAACGCCCGGGAGGTGCCCAGGCTGGGTAGCTGGAGCCTGCTCATGGAGTTCTTCATTCTCCGTGGCAACAGGAGGTTGCGTTCCTGTGGCGAAGTTGACCGGCGAGTTAGGAGAACCCGCTGCTTGGTTTTGTGTGAGTGTTGCCAGCGTTCTAGTAATGGCAAACAACTGTTCTTGCACCAGTTCATTGTGTCGTTTGATCGATTCGATCTCTTTTTGTATGGGGTTAACTGCTGGTCCCTTTGTACTAGGAGCAGGCGGCTGACGCTGAGAGTTTTGCGAATTCTGAGTATTCTGTCGCGGTCGGAGATTTGGTGCCATGGTTTCCCGGTGAGGAAAGAGATGGGTTTATGAATAGAGCACTTGGAGATTAGTCGTTCCCACAGACGGCGCCAAACTGATGCTGCACTTTTTGGCTCGTAATAAGCGGGGGCTCCGCGACCTGTAGAACACTCAAAAAGACGATCAGAGGTCCACCGGATTGGCTCCGGTGGTAGCCGCTCCGATGCTTAAGTAAGTAAAAGGAATTGAAAGACTGTATTGAAAGCCAAAGAATGAGCATGAAAAAATAAAGCGTACCTTTAGGGTTTAATTTATAGACCGTGGCCTTCCTAATTTGATTAGGATTCGATGCCATGAGTATAGGGATTTGATCATCGGAGATTGCAGTTTCCTTGTGGATTATTGCTTAGAGATAACCATAGATGGTAGTTCCCTTGTTGAAGACTGTTTCCTTGTTGAAGACTGCTTCCTTATTCCCTACTCGGCATCCGCTAAGGCGGTGACGAGGTCTAGAGTGTTGGTCTGGACCTTGTGACAAGTTCTGAGACCCTTGCCCGGATATATGTGCTCTGAAGGCATATGTTTGGTCACTTCCGACCTTTTGTGCTGATCTGGATGCTTGAGCTTTTAGTCATTAGCTGAATGAGAACCGTGTTGGCCGAGTATGAGTTGGATTATGGTCATACGTGTCACGTGCTGATTGGCCTGCTCTTTATGGTATATCACCTTTGAAATTCCTAAAAATCAAATTCATCAAGACTTCAATTAATTCCTCATTCACTTCAAAACATCCCTAAATTAGGGCTCTTTATTTAATTTTAGACCCGGCGTATCCTAATTTCCTAAGATTGGTCTTAGCCCTTTTTAACCGGCCTACTCATGGTAATTTAATAAATTTTATTTTTCTCAAGACTTATTTTTCAGTATCTATTTTGGTATTATGGACCTCATCGTTGGGTCTAGAACGTCGAAGAAAGTCAATTTAGACCCTCTCGACTTTTTATTTGACTTCGGGCATATTAGGGGTAATTTACACTTTTACATGTCTTAATTTTTTTGGACTTAATTTCACCAATCGAACTCCACCATTGAGTCCAGAATGCTCGAATTAGTCAAAATACACTATTTATTTATTTATTTTGGACATCGGGCTATTTTACTATTATTAGATTAATTAATTAAATTTAATTTAATTAATTATACTATTATATATTATTTTAGTTGTCATTTGACAACATGGGCAGTGGTGGCTCAGTGGTAGCGTGTGGGAGTTTAGAACTTGGCTTCACTTGTGTTAAAGGTTCGAATCCCCCTGATCGCAACTTCTCCCCTCCCCTTATTTTTGTTTTCTAAGTGAGGTGTAACCAAACGGTGGATAACAGGCTAAATCGGGATAAGATATCCAAGGTCTGGACAGGGCCTCAATTTAATTTCTTATTGTTATAACCAAACAACCCTTAATTAATGTAAAAAAAAAATCCAATTACCCACAAAATGGTACCGTTACCTGTGCCCAATGTGCGTGCGGTTGGACGGGTCTGCCCGACTCGAACCATCCGACCCGACCACCATCAACAGTCATCTTCTTCATTAGTCTTTCCGGCGCCGGCGATGATTTTTTGGTGGACTTTCCAACTCCCAAAAACATGGAAATGTTCCAAATTTTTCAAAGATCCCATTTTCCTAACCAAACCCGACCTTGGGTAACCCGACGGTCGTCAAACAGACACTTCTAGTGGCTGCTCCGGTGAGAAGCCATTTGTCGGCGACATTTTAATTTTAATTTTTTTCACTATTTTGACGCCCATTTTTGATGTATTTTATATCAAAACAATGTCTAGGGACCTCAATAATTCATTTGGGTTTGTTTTCAGCTTCAAACAAAGCACTTTTCTACCACCTATTATTTTTGGCCACCTTTCTCTCTCTACATTTTCTCTCTCATCTCTCCACCAAAAAACCTCCCGTTTCTTCCTAAATTCACTATTTTTCCTACTCTTTTAAACCTTATGGTTCTTTGGGCATTTAGTATCAGTTTTCTAAAAAACTAGTAAACAGTATGAAAAAATTATTGAGAAGAAAATGGGAAAAAGGTTTACCTCTTTCCTCCCTTCTTGCCTCTGATCCCTTGTTCCTATTCTTCTCCTCCTCATCCTCACTCATAGTAACTTTCTCCCTTTCTCTCTCTCTCTGTATATTCTGAAACAGCCGAATGGTTGTGGTTGTGTGTGTGTGTGTGTGTATGTATATATATATATATATATATATATACATTCAATCAACTTTTCACCTCTGTTGTACTACACTCCAGATTTTTCTCTACTATATCCATTTTTATATTCTTAGCCATGCTGCTTACAGCAACAGCCCTATATATATATATATATACACATATATACACACATCTTATGATTATTATTTTCTTTTTTTTTGTTCTAAATTGCTCACTTTATACTTACATATATATCACAAAATCGTTGGTAGCCCAAATGATATTTTTTTAGGGCTTAAATGCTTCACTAGCTTTGGTCTAGGGTTCAAAATCCATCGGCTTCAATTTTGGCTTACTTTTCCTATTTTTTTCCCCTTATACCTTGTTTGGCAATTTAAATTATTTACTTCAACTTTTTCCTGTTATTCTCTTCTTCTTTTTTGTATTTTTCCTTATGTACTTGAATTTATTATTTGCTTCTTCATGTATTTATTTTTATAAATCATAGCCTTATTTATTTGGATTTATTTTCTCAGGGTCGGCCTCGTTAATTTAAGGTCTTGGAACAATTTTTGAAATTATCTTTTGTTTCCCGATTAAATTTCTTATTTATTCTTTTTAGGGTCACTAATTAATAATTACCAACCTAATTACTATTTAATTGGGTCAAGGTGTCACAATGGAGACCCGAGACTAAGAAGATACAGCGACATAGATTGGGCTGCAGATAAAGATGGATGAAAGTCCACTTCAAGTTTTGCTTTATACTCAGAGGAGGAGTTGTTTCTTGGTGTAGCAAGAAACAGACATGCATAACATTATCGACGATGGAGTCAGATTACATAGCTTGTTCAACGGATGTTCAGGAGGCAGTTTGGTTGAGAAGAGTTTTGCACAAGATGGGTTTTTTGACCCATGGAAATGAGGTTGTGCTTGTTTATTGTGACAACACATCAGCCCTAGCCTATGCAAAGTATCCCAAGTATTATGGGAAATCCAAACACATAGACATTCATTTCCATTACATTCGAGACATGGTTGTGCAAGGAGAAGTAGTCCTGAGACATATCTCCATAGGTAGTATGGTAGTTGATCCGTTGACCAAGCCCATTGCCAGAGATTTCTTTTTATCTCATGTAAGAAGTTTGGAACTCCATAGGATTTGATATGTATGGGTACTTCATCTTGTTATTTGACATTATTATAATATACATTCCTTTTACATATGTTGTTTGATGGAGTGATTGTTATTATTGTGTACATCCTTGTTATATGTCACCAGGCTAAGAGTCGACCAACTCACACGGGTGATTCACCTTAGCATTGAGATAGCAAGCAAGATGAGACATTGATGTCTATGGCGCTTACGTAGCGAGCTAAGACATTTATATATGTAGCACCCAGAATGCGATTAAAATATATTCACAAGCATTTAATGCTATATGTCGCCTTAGTTAGAGCTAAGATGAGACCTTCACGTATAGGTCAATCATGGAGTATTTCCATAAACTCCATGAAGCCTGTTATAGCCTAATGTGAGATTTCAAGCAGGCGCTTAGATAGTGATTGGGCTGAAACTTAGGATAGGCGCTTGCTAGCAACTAGATCAAGATTCTTATGGCGTCGTTTGCTTATTTGTTCAGTGACATGCCCATTTGTGGGATGATGTTATAGCATCCATTTCATATTGTATGTGTTGTATCGACCGATAGAATGAGTGATGAATGAATCCTTGCTTCATTGTTATGTGAGCCATTTGGATCATTAGGTCCTACTTATGCCATTATTTAACCTAAGACCATGTTATGAAGAGGATATTCGATGTTGCTACTTTGGAATGTTTCCCAAGGACAATGGAAGATACCATCTCGCGGGGCATCTCTGAGAAAGTGGTTGAGTCTAATCTGATTGATATAAGGGCTTAGGAAAGACGATTTGATATTAAACCATGTTAGTGTGACTCATAGCCCAAGAGACTGTGTCATGTTTATCTACGATACGAGTCATGAGTGCATTACATATTAGGGGTATAGCACTGCTTCTTTGAGAGGTTGAAGAATGCTGGATCTGGTGTAATTAAATTATCTTAGGCATATTTGATATGCTTCTGAGTAATGCGCTTTTATTGGTCAAGTGATGATTTGATAATTGCACTTCTAAGGCTGTATATTCTTCTCGTGAGGTTGCACATTCCATTTCCTGTACGAGGAGATGAGGAAATAAGAGATTGAGAGAAATCACAAAGATAACTTGTCCTATGTGGGCGAGTAGGAGACGTTAGTTTTTGGGTTTTGGATCAACCCATATGTGAATAAGATCCGCCCACTAGGGAATAAGCCTTGACCTATTTAAGTGGCTAATAGGATAAGTTCTTATTCTAATTCAAATACGTCTCTATCATATGTTGATAGAGATTAGTATTTGAATCCTAACAAAATTCTATATGTATCTAAAAAATAAATACGCAGATATGTGGTCTGCGTAATGTGGTTGTGAGATATAATACATTTTTTCTCTCTAGTTTTTCCTCTCTAGTGGGTTTGGAGCGTGAAGATTGAAGGGGTAACTCTAGTAGCCAACCCTGCGTAATTTCATAAAATTTGGGAACATACACGGAAGCCATAGTTCAACATTTGGCTCGTAACAACAAGCAATATACGATCTACAGGTATCTTCCGCAGTTAGGTGTGACTTAACCCGTATACATGCTATGTGCATTGAGTGTTTATAAAAACAAAAGAGATGTTGGTGATATTTTTAAAAAAATGAGGGTCTTTGCAATTGTACCAAACCTCATAAGAGCCAAAGTAATTTCCCCTCAATATTAACATATATTAATATGTTCATGAGGGCTCCATCAAAAGTGCTCATTTTTATATTGCATTTAATTTAATGTAAGACGTGTATTTTCTTTTATATCATATAATCAAATTTTTAGTTTCACCATTCCAATTTAGATGTTACCTCGTAAACTTTTCTCACTAATTTAAAAAATAGTAGAAAAACATGTAAATCAAGAGAACTAGAAGATAACCCTCCTTGAGAGGACAAAAGTTCTCTCTCACTCCAATTTGACATCATGATTATAGGGGTGCACATGAGTTAATTCAAAATCGAAATTGACCCAATCATTATCGGTTCTAGAAAACTAGATCTAGAACCAACCCACCAATTTTGTTGGAATCGACTTGGCCGACCCAAAAAATTTCAAGTTGTAAGTTGGGTTGTGATTTTTTTAAACAACAAAAACCTTAAAACACTACCTTTAAAATTGCCTACTATGAAAACGTCTCCATTTAGTACATTACATACAACAGTTTCAGCACACCAAGATTCAACCTCGACAACCAAGCCATTCAAAAGTTAGACGCCCTCCATTGACTCATAGCATTTCCAAGTTACAATCAAGTTTGATATTCTCCATTCAGAAAATAAACTTGGAATAGTTCCTACCTTTAAATTTTTCAAAAGCTCAAGAAAGGATGTCTATCATTGATTATATACACACGCACACGACTAATATAGATACTGATATATATACGTGTGCAGGCTTATATACTATTGATATATATACTATTAATGTAAGGGCATATTTTGGCATAGAAAATGGGTACATGCTACATTAAAAAAGAGAGGCAAAATGTCAGAAGTTCGTGGGCTCAGATCCCAAAGTCGAACAACCTACTAAGAGACGAAGTTGTATCCATCTGGATAGGTGAGGTAACTAACCCAGAATGGGTTAGTTCTAGTTTTGCAAAAAAAAAAAAAAAAAGGCAATGAGATATAAAAGGCATGAGTCCCTAAACTTATGTAGATTTTAAGGTGGGAAACAATCCTAATTCCACCACGACTAGAAACACTACCTCAATAATGGCATCATCCGTGACCCAATAACCTTCCCGTGATCAGGGAGTCAATTGTAATCAAGGACACATTCTCCACAACATAAAACTTATTTAAACTTCATTATCCACATGGAAGGGGTAACACAACACATTACATAAAAATTTTTGGAAAATACTATGCTTCCTAAATATTTATCCCAAATCATACATCTCAAATGATGTGGCCAAATAATATTGGCAATGCATTAAGTCATGTAATTAATGTGCCACAGTGAGACTCTACTATGTCACTACCACATCATTTGGGATACAGTTTTGGAAAGTATAGCATTACTCAAAACATTTTATGCCTTCTTGCTTGTTTTTTTTTGCTTCTTCAAGCATCTTACAAACTTGATTGCCAAAGCATCCTTGTTAGACACCACCTCAATGTTTTTTAACTTCCTCCGTTAGAATTTTCTTATTTTGCAAGAAGGTATCCTTACTTTTTGGATTTTTTCCACCCCCACAAATTGGTGCTTTTGTTGAGAACTTGAGTCAGTCACTCGGAAAAGCATTAAAAAAAGGTGTTTGTGGTGGCTCCAACTTAGGCTCCCAAGCAGTAAACTCTTATAGGCTCAAACAAGTTGTCAAACAAGGCAACTCAAGCCAGAACTAGCAAATTGAAGAAGATGCTTTTATAGCCCTTAGTGCACAAATGTGCGAAATACAAAACATGGTGCGGTAGTACACAGTGCTCATACAAGCAATACAAAGGCAAATCAATAAGATGCGAACACATCAAGTTACAAATGTCAAGCATGGAGTTTAGCTTATGAAGAAGTTGAGGGTGATCAAAACCAACACAATGAAAAAACAATCAACCCCATGAAGGTAATCGCAATCCCATCCAGAATTGAGGCGAAGGCCAGTGTCTACGGATAAACTCACCCCCGAGAAGATCATACATGAATAAAGCCTCTACCTCACGATCCCTATTGCATCAGAGCCAAACAAAGAAAGAGATAGAAGAGATCTTCATGCTTAAAATTGAGGAAACTAAGAAGAACATACTATGATCCAATGGGTAGCTCTAGAAAGATATTCTAAATTTTGTGCAGAATCCCCTCTTCGCCGAAATTCTGATAAAGTAGCCCCTCAAGAGTTTGCGGTCCCAAAGTTCAAATACTATAATAGGACCACAGATTATGTGAACCATATTCATCATTACAGGCAGGTGATGGCCTTATATGATGGCGAGGATGTTCTATTTTGTAGGATATTCCATTCTAGCCTAGAAGGAGCAGCATTCAACTAGGTATGACACCCTAATATCGGGGTTGATACACAGCATCACAAAATTTTGTTCAACCTTCCTAACCTAATATTCTACATGTTGGGATCTTAAGAAGGATGTGCAGTACCTTTTCACTATCGGAATAAAGCATAACAAGAGACTATGTGAAAAAGTTCAAACAGATGATGAAAATGATTGACTAGTAAGATGACAAACTCGCCACTCTCACCTTTAGAAGGGCTCCTTGAACACCCCCTTTTTAACTCTTTAGTCAAGAAAAATCCAGACAACGTGGTTGAGGTCATCATCAGAGCACAAAGGAACATCACCATTGAGGAGGAGAAAATGAGCTTTGTGTGATGGTCTCTTGACAAACGCATCGTGCGAAATGGAAAAAATCAAGCTAAAGGTAGTAAGTACGCCGAGTAAAAGGCTTGGATCCCAAAAATAAAATGGGAAGACCAACTTGTGAAAAGGGGTTACATGCTATTGACTTTATCGACTAACCATATCTTACATCAGGTGAAGGATCAACCTTAGGTCAGGAGGCCATCACCCATAGAAAGTGACCCAACGAAGAGGAACCAAGAAAAATATTATTCCTTCCACAAGGACAATGGTCATTACACTAGGGATTGCAAAGCCATGTGTGACCATATCGAAAAGTTGATTTCTCAAGGTTATCTCAAAAATTTTATCCAAAAGACCACCCGGGTAGCAAGGACTCAAGGTAATGAACATTATCCTTACAACAACCCTACTAGAAGGAAAATTAAACAGATAGAGGAAAATTTACTAAAAGAAAGCTAGGGAGATGGCCCTAACAGAAATGCCCACCTTTTCAAAATTCTTCGTTGCATTGACTTTTACTCTATAAGATCTACGACAAGTACATCTCCCCCATTTCAATGCACTCTTTATCTCCCTATAAATAGCTAATTGATTTGCCTGCAAAGCATTAGTAGACAATGATAGTGCAATTGACATCCTATTTTTGTTGACCCTAAAGGAGGTGGGGATACAAATGGATAGTCTAGTCCCCAGAGAATAACCACTAGTTTACTTTAATGGACAGGTGGTGTATTCAATGGGAAGTGTGTCGCTACCCGTAGTGGTTGGCCCTGTCAACTAAATGACAAAATTCCTAGTAGTGGATGCACTCCCCCTATAATGTTATTCTAAGGAGGAAATGGATCCATCAAATGGGAGTTGTCCTATTTATGTTGCATTACGTATTGAGATTATGTGCCCTTGGAAAGAAATAAATCATGGAAGGATATGAGATACGAGAAGACCAAGAAACTTTGGGGAGTTACATGGTCATTGCCTAGAAAGAGTCTAGAAAATGGCTCCTAACATAGGACTTGCCTAAAATAGGAAGGTAGTCCTAGAAGCCAACTAGTAATTACAGCACCAAAGTATGGTCGATGAGGAAGAATCCCCAGATTTGGACCCTTCAGACAACAACGAACACCAAAAAAGCCCAGTAGAAGAAAAAGTTAAACTAATCCAACTAGACCTAACCGTACATAAAAGACAACTCAAATCGGGTTGAAACTAGGCAAGGAATAAAAAGAAAAATACACTCAATTCCTTTGGGAAAATTGACATGTGTTTACTTGGTCCACTAAGGTTATGACAGGCATTGATCCCCAAATCATTTGCCACGGGCTTTTCATCAATACTAGCAAGAGGCCTGTTTGACATAAGAAAAGAACATTCACTCCCAAGCAAAAACAAAGCCATCAAAGTGGAAGTAGACAAACTCATTAATGCCAAGTTTGTTAGAGAGGTAAACTTCCTAACTAGCTTGCTAATGTGGTGGTAGTCCCAAACAAGAACGACAAGTGAAGGGTTTATATAGACTTTATAGGCCTCAACAAAACTTGCCCAAATGATAGTTTACCCACTTTTGAAGATAGATCAAATGGTAGACACCATATTTGCCCATAAGCTCATCTCTTTCATAGACGCCTACTCAAAATATCACCAAATTTCTATGTTTAGTTCTGACCTATAGAAGACATCCATTATCATATAACACAACCTATTTTGTTACCGAGTGATGCCCTTCGGGATAAAGAACACTTGAACCACCTATTAGAGTTGGTCAATATGGTCTTTCGAGACCTAATTGGTAAAACAATAGAAGTTTACGTGGATGACATACTAGTAAAAAGCATGGCCAAGGGAGATCACCTTGCCCTATCTAAGAAAGGCCTTCACCTTACTCTGAAAGTATAAAATGAAGTTCAACTCAAACAAATGTACCTTCAAGGTACCCTCAAGAAAATATTTGGGGCATTTGCTCACTCACCGTGCAATATAGGCCAGCCCTGACCAAGAATTTACTTCATGTCATCCCCGTTCGTATCAGCCAATGGTGGCATACATTGGTACATGTCGTAAGAACCTTGGCATGCATAAATTAAGTGAGAATGGCTATTATAGGGATCAATAATAAGACTTAGATGACAATGATAAGAATGAAGATGATTTCCTTATACAAGCAATGCCACTGAATCTCATCCGTTCACATAGAAAAGAGATTAACGGCTGCAAAAAGTCACTATTACATCTCCCCATAAGTCATTACACCCCCTTGAGACAAACGGTCCAACTTTCCGCCACTTCAAGTAATAAATTCTTGAAAACTTTTGGCATTCCCCACACCCATATAAATTGAGCACAGAGAATTGAGAAAGGTACAACTCTTGTCAATATCTCTATACAATGCAACATTTCGATCTCTTCAATCTTTTTGAATGACTTATGAAGATCGAGTCAAATGTAATATTCAAGCATGAAACCAAAAAAAAAAAAATATATATATATATATATATAAGATGAAAGAAGACCTCAAATTATTGCACCAGTGCTGGTAAAAGGAGGCTCTGTTCTCCCTTAAGAGGCCACCCTCTCGAACTTCGATTAAAAAGAGGGAATATAGCATCCTAGCCAATCAAGTGAGAGTCCGCTCTCAATATATAAATAAGACTCATTTTTGGGGTCACCATCTTAGACTCTGGTCCCACTAGTCAGATTATGATTTAACTAAGAATAAATTACACTTACCTCCCTTGAGGTTAATTGATATCACACATGGTATCCTTATAGTTTGAAAAATTACACTAACCTCCCTTGAGATTTATTATCAGTAACAGAAATATCCCTTTCGTCAGTCCACGTTAATTGCCCAGACGATTTTAGATGATGTCATCTTAAATACTTTTTAAAATACCATTTTTACCTATATCTACACCAACTTCATTCTCTACCATCTCTCTCTTTCTCTATCTACTCAACCCGTCATCACTTCTCCCAAACCACTGCATCATCCTCTAAAGCATCGCAGAGCCCAATCGAAATAAAAAAAAAAATCAAATTTGAAATCAAAGATGGCAGGTGATTATGTATCTCACCTCCAAATTAACATTGTGACAATGATATCGGATTCATGAAGAATTTATCAGGTCCTTCATCACAATCTGTTGTTGGAGGTTTCCACCTGCTCTGAAGTATGGATCAGAGAATAGTCTCTGTTCAGATCTATGGACTGAAAAAACTCAAACGTAAATTTAGCCAAAAGAAAATTGGGATTTTTCAGGCAGAGAAGAAACAAAGCCGTAACTTTGTTTCACCTCGCCTCCACTGTTGACGAAACAGAGGTTCCTGGTTAGCTAACTTCCATCACCATTTTCCAACGCAAGAACCTCACTGTCAACTGGGTGATCAGAAGTCTCCTTTTTTCTTTTTTGCGGCTCTGCTCATTTTTGAACTCCTCAAACTCAACGCCCCTGACAGAGGCCATTAAAAACAGGGCAGTCGACCTCAATGTCCATAACAGCCGCACTCCATCTTGACTTTCGCCCGGAAGATATCATCAGCCAACAACCGCTCCTTAAACCCTCCGAACTGGAGCAGCCAGCAGAACAGAGGCAACTTCTTGAGCTCAAGTACCTTAAAACAATGGATCCAGGAATTCTACCTAACTCAATCACCGCCAACAACTCATTCGGAACACTATTCAGTGATCGTCCAACTCATTCGGAACACTTCTTTGACCTCTGGATAAGGACTGTTAGGGTTTGAAGAGGAGGGGGGAGAGAGAGTGCTCTGCGATGATGTGAAGACAACGAACCACTCATCTTCGAGGTTGTCGCCAAAGAGGAGTTTGCCTCAGTGGTGGGCGTTGGCAGTGGTGGGCGTTGGCGGTGGAGATCGGCCAAGGGTTCTTACGGGTTAAGCCAAGGGTCCATCGCGGTGGTGGTGGTGGATACAACCGCGGTGGAGGCGATGGTCGTTACGGTGGTGGTGGATACGGCGGGCCGGCGGTGGACGTGACCGTGGGTATGAAGGTGGTTTGGGTAAAGGATTTGGTTATGTTTGTTTTCAGAGAAATGGAGAGAGAGATGAGAGAGGAAGAAAGAGGTTAGGGTTAAGAAATTTGTCTGAGGGTAATTTTGTCATTTAATCATGATTTGTAAGGGTAATTTGGTAAATGGACCAAATTCGTTAACGTCGTTTGGAGACAAATTCTGACAGGGGGACAGTGTTATTTTTGAAACCATAGGGGAGGTTTCTGTAATTGTCAGAAACCTCAGGAGAGGTAAGTGTAATTATCTCTTTAACTAAAGGTTGGACATGCACGCTAACCTATTAAGGGAACCCATTCCCATAATCACCAAAAGTCTACTCAAGTCCTTGCTAGTTCGCCCAAGAGAAAGGTATTCTTAAAGTCTACACTCGTACAACCAAGAGTCTGCCTTTGACCAGGATCCAAACTAAACAGAATCCGTTTTGGCCACTGTTGGAGCCCACTCCAATGATATGCTTTACAACAACAAAAATTGCTAAAGTATGTACTGGTTACCATTCTAGTAGCAAACAGTTCACTACCTCTCATTTGAAAGAGATAAGGATCTAGTGGTAGATTGAGGCCAGATTCCAGACTCCAAAGAAAGTCTCAAAGATAAAAAATAAAAAAAAATTTAAAAAATTAAAAAAGAAAAGGTCATGCAATCACAAGGAACTAGATTCAGTTCTAAACCTTTTATGATCACACTTAGTCCTTTAGGACTCGCCTGAAATTTAGTTATGATGTATATAGATTGGTAAAGATTACTCTTGCAAGTATAGTGATTATTATAAGATCCGTCCCTATGGTAAAGAAAAATATTGAACATACAAATTTTGAAAAGTTTTCTAGAGAGTATAACATCTACAAGTGTTCTAAAGAAAAAAGAAACAAGAAGGATTCTTCAACTTCGGTTCTAACACTTCTCGCACTGATCCTAAGTCCTAGCCGCTTGGGGGTGTGAAAAAGACATTGAGGAAGCCAAAAGGAGAAGAGGTGATGGTAGTTGAGCTTAGGCAACTCTTCCATAAAAGGAATCGACAAGGAAAAATTGCTTCTGAGATGAAACTGTGAAAGTCTTTGCCCAACCCACCAAGAGATTGTGAGAATGAAAATTGATCGAGGGTTGGAAACCAATTTTCAAAGACAAAATAAAGGTGACAACCCCTTTCGCATCGCCCATTTATCATCGATGCACATTCTTCATATCACTGAAAGAATTTAACGGCATCCCTTTTCACGCTAGCAATTGTGCAGTACCAAAGGACCGCAAAATGGCTAACATGAAAAACGTATGCCAAAAAATTCATTGCATGAGAATAGTAACATCAGAACCAAGACATTAAAGGAAAAAATGGATGAAAACCTAAGAAGACGATGACCCCTTATAAGATAACAAAATTAAATCTTTGTCATCCACTACAAAATCTTATTAATGGCTAGAAAAGCAAAAGCTTTTGACTATTATGCTCCTCATTGAGTTAAGAGCCAAGTTAAAAGGCAATAAATAACATCTTAATAAGGCAACAAATCTCCTTAAAAAAAGAAATATTCCATTAAAGCCAAAAATAATGGGCTAAAAAGAATATTGAGGGGCGTCATCCGTACAAGTCATAAAAAGACCATTGGCCCATAGGGCCCATCGAGAATCCGCTCTTGAAAAAAAAATCAACTCCATGCAGAATCTATGAATCTGCTCACAAGTGTCCTCACAATGCGATGGTTGGAATCTGTTGTAAATACTACAATACAACTATTAGAGTTCGCTTAGTTAAGGGCTCACTCTAAGGAATTGCGTTGCAGAGCTCCGGTCTAAATCACATGGGAACTCATGCGAGCAAAGAAAATAAAAAGAAAGATTCTTTAACTATAGAAAAAAGAGTATGATACATAGCTTTAAAAAAAAAAAGGGAACAACTAGAGTTTAGAACCCCCTGCACTAACAGTGTCAGTGTCATCACCACCACTAACGACAATGTCTTCATTGTCAATAACATCAATGATGTCTTCACCTACAATAACCCCCGTAATTTTAACCTCGTCTTCGCCAATACGAACAGCGATTGTGCTCATTCCTCTAACAAAAAGAGTTGTCTCTTCATGGTTCACGATGGCTGCTTTAGGCAAAACTAGATGAGTAAGAGATCTACCTTCAACCTCTTCATCTCATCTTTAAAAACCTCATAGGTGGGAAGAAATGTGCACTATTTGCCAGCATTTCCATCATTATACCCTAGATCATAAGATTTTTTTGTAGGCTCTCTACTTGACTGGTACAAGACCTGAACCACCTCAACATTTTTATCAGAGTCCTCCCTGTGCTCTTTATTGATGGCCTCTAGTATGGCCTCAAAGTCATCCTTTTCATTCCTAAGGCATACAGTCAGCTCTCTTATAGTACTAAACACATTAACCAATCTTTGCATGTCACTCCAGACCAACCTCAAGTCTTCTTGTCCCTTTTGCAATTCTTCATGAGCCTTCCTCAGTCCATCGTTGGCCTTTCGATTAGTAGTCTGCAACTCTATCATCATGCCTCTCAAGGACTAAATCTCCACGTTAGCCTTTGTGACCTTGCTCTTCAAATTCACAACATAATGAATGATGCTGCACTTTTCGGCCCACGTGAGATCCAAGCTCGACTCCCTGCAGAACACTCGAAACGGAAGATCAGAGGACCACCGGGTTGGCTCCGACGGTAGCTGCTCCGATGCTTAAGTCAATAAACTGAATTGAAAGACTTATAATAAAAGCCAAAATAATGAGCATGAACGTAAAGCGTACCTTTAGGGTTGAATTTATAGGCAATGTCTCTCCTAAGTTGATTAGGATTTGGAGCCATGAATATAGGGATCGGATCTTCGGAGATATCAGTTACCTTGTTGAATATGGCAACTCAGTGTGGCAGTTTCCTTGTTGGAAACAGCTTCCTTATTCCCTGCTTGGAGCCTATGGAGGCGGTGATAAGATCTGACTATTGATTTGCTGTATTGCAGGCTTGCGTATGCATATATTTAGATTTGTAGGAGAGCTGCCTTGCTTTGATACTATGAGCTCAGTTTATATGGGTAATGCCTTTGATTGACCGAGGATGAGGTATACGACCGATCATGAACTGAATGACCGAACATAAGTCATGTGACCGAGCATGAACCGGATGACCGAGCATATACTGAATGACCGAGCACAGATTATAAGGCCGAACACGAACTAAACGACTAAGCATAAGTTATATGGCCGAGCATGAGCTGTATTATTGGTCGCGAGCCGATCTTGCAGTCACACGTGTCATGCAGTGGTTGGTGTGTCACATAGTGGTATATCAGTTACTCCCCCCCCCCCCCAAGCCTTAGTTTGAGCTCGGGGCGTAACTAAGGTTTTGTGTGCGTCCGAAAAGCCATGCGTTCTGTCATCTCAGTTTTTCGAGACGTCCATTGGTACATCATTTATTGCGCAGCCGATTCTTCGGGTTTCTCAAGTCATTATTGTTGCAATACTGTCGTGACGATTCGCCTGGGTAGCAATTACTCTCCGGATGCGTATAAAAAGGGGGAAAGAGCCTTGTACGATTCTTTTACCGTCTTCTATTCTACGAAGTGAGATATTCATCCGCCATTGTCGAATCAGCAAATTAACTTGTGAAGAATCCCATCCATCCGAAGTCCCTTACTTTTATTCAGGTTCGATTTTAGTATTTTTGTTCATCTTTTCAATTTCCTCTCTTCTCCTTTTGGCTATTTTGGAATGTCGACTTCTTCGGCATCTTCTGGTGTTGGTAATGGGTCAGGGAGCCTCCCAGAGGCTTATTCCCTGTCGCGAACCTTAGTTAGGGGGAGTAGTTCCCTGAGGACCAGGTCAGAAGAGGCTCGTTCTAGCCCCTCAGTTAGGATTGTCGATGCCTTCTCGGAGTCTAGGGATAGAGAGGGTGAGGTTTCGGGTCGGTCTTCTCAGGGAGAGGAGACAGAGAGTATTGTAGCCCCCTCTTGGTTGGAGGTTATAAGGGAGAGGTATGAGATCCCTTCAAATGTTACCCTTAGGGCTCCCGATGACCTAGACTGTCCTTGGGATATTCGGGAAGGAGAAATTTGTGTTTATTCTGCCTGGTTCGAGATGGGGCTACGCCTTCCTTTCCCTAGATTGCTTAGGGACTTTTTCTGTTGGTTCAACCTCTGCCCGACCGACCTGCTTTTGAATAGTTGGAGGCACCTGTTAGGGTTTATGGCCTTAGGTCGTCTGAACGACGTTGATGTTTCCTTAGATTTGATCCGTAGCAAAATGGATCTTAAATATTTGAAGGCGGAGGGCCTCTATTACATGTCGTTTGACAAGGGTTTCCGTCCTTTGACTTACGTACCGTCCTCCAACAAATTTTGGAAGGATCGGTACTTCTTCGTTAGTGGAGAATGGGAAGTGACCGACCCTGAGGACCAGTTCTCCACGTTCTCCCGGAGCACGGGGTTTATGGGTGAGACCCCCTTTTCTTTTGTAATTTTGTTCTGTGCTTGTTTCTGTGTCTCTGACTAATCATTTGCTTCAAACTTTCTCTGTGTAGACAAGAGCATCAAGAAGAGGCCTCAGTTCACCCCTGTTCTGAAAGACCAATACAAGAGGCTTCTTCGGACTTCAAACAGGGACTACCGAGCTATTCTTTACTCGGGCTCTACAATGCCTCCAAAGGACAAGAACGTTGTTGACGAAGTCCTCAAATCAGTGGCTGGTAAATGGGGGTCCTCGAAGAAGAAAGGGTGGCGAGCCGAGCCTCCTCCTGCTGCGTCTTCTTCGAAGAAGACGAAGACAACTGACCCGTCCTCCTCTGCGCCTCCCAAGAAGGGGGCTGTTTCTTCTGCTTCTCCTTCTTCCCGACCTCCTCTGAGAGGTGTCACGATCAGGGAGCCCTCCTCTGCCCCTCAAAAGGGGGTGGTGATCAGGGAACCCTCTTCTGCCCCTCAAAGGGGTGTGGTGGTACCCAGGCCTGCTTCCTCTTTGGCTCAGAAATCTCAACAGAGGGGTAAGGCCAAAGTAGGTACTGAGATGCCTGATGGATACAAAGCTGTCCATCAGGCCATTGAGGACTTCTGGGCGGAGGCCCCTCGGACGGATTGCCCTTCCTGCAGTACCAAGAAGGGTACTGAGAAGACAGTGATTGGTGCCATGAGGGCCCATTTGAAGGTAACGACCGACCTTTCTTCTTTGGCGTTTTTCTTTCTTTTTCTCTTTACTGATGTGCCTTTTTGTTTTATTTTTGCAGACTTTGCATAATTTGGCTGCTTTGATGGAGGCCACAATTGATCTTCAGGCCGTGGAAAGGCTGGAAGAGGAGTTGGATGAAGCTCGGTTGCAGCTCGGTACGGCTCAATCTCAGGCCACCGCAGCCGAGGACGAGCTGAAGGATGCGAGGAATTGCTTCTCAATTATGGAATCCGAAAGGGATTCTGTTAAGCTTGAAAGGGATTCTTTGCGCTCTGAAAGGGACTCCCTTCTTCAGGACCTGACCAAACTGAAGGAGGAGAGCAGTGTCCTTCAGTCTTCAATTGCTCAGAAGGTTGAGGAGGCCAAGGTTGAGACCGAGGCCAGGTTGAAGACCGAGCTTGAGAAGATGGGTGATACTATTGTGCAGCTCGGTTATGACAACTTCAAGTCCAAGCTTCTTGCCAAGTACCCGGATATTGACCTGTCTGGGATTGACGACGATGACGAGGATGAGGATGGTGATCAGGACGACGGATCTGCAAGCCCCTTAGTTTAGGGAAAACTTTTGTAGTCCTGTTTCATCTTTTTGTAACCGAGCTCAAATATTAATGAAAATATCTTCTCTTCAGTTTTTGTCTCTATCTTTCTTTGATTGTTGGCAATCTTTGAGTTCTGTTCTAAAAATGTATCAATGTTTTGTTGTGTATGAACGGACTTCGGCCTTTGAGGCTTGTATTATGACATAAGTAAACCTGCTCGGAATCCAGAGTATTGTTTTTACCGACCATGGGTTGTCTCCAAAACTAACTTATGGCAATCCTGAAGTAATGTGTAGTAATAACCAACTTGTGCTGAACTCTTGGTATTGGAGGGGTTTTTGAATCATGGATTTTCTTTAAGAAAGATGACTTGAATAATAATCAATCAATCTGATCACTGATTAACAATCGTAGAAACTGGTACAAGACAGTTACTCTGATCTTTTAGAGCAGGAACCTGAGCTTGATTGCCGAATTGAGCGACTTGTATTTGTAAGGATTTTTTGATTGTCGGTGTGACTAAGCACTTAGAGTTATCCTCGTCTGTTTATAACTGCTGGCACATAGTTTCATGTTCTTGCAATAAAACATCATCCTTATATATCAAGATGGATCAGACTTAGGGATTTTGTTTATTAAGATGGAACAGACCTGAGATCTGTGCATTGAAACGAACCAGACCTGAAGTCTGTACATTAAGATGGACCAGACCTGAAGTCTGTGCATTTGAGATGGACCAGACCTGAAGTCTGTACATTGAGATGGACCAGACCTGAGCCCGTGCATTAAGATGGACCAGAACTGAGAGGTCTGTACATTGAGATGGACTAGACTTATAGTCTGTGCATTTGAGATGGACCAGACCTGAGCCTGTGCATTAAGATGGACCAGACCTGAGAGGTCTGTACATTGAGATGGACCAGTCTTATAGTCTGTGCATTTAAAATGGACCAGACCTGAGAGGTCTGTACATTGAGATGGACCAGACTTATAGTCTGTGCATTTAAGATGGACCAGACCTGAGAGGTCTGTACATTGAGATGGACCAGACTTATAGTCTGTGCATTTAAGATGGACCAGACCTGAAGTCTGTACATTGAGATGGACCAGACCTGAGAGGTCTGTACATTGAGATGGACCAGACTTATAGTCTGTGCATTCGAGATGGACCAGACCTGAAGTCTGTACATTGAGATATTTCACGGAATATATTGGAAAAAAGAAATCATTTTATTGATAATACTTTCGTAAATGCTCCATATTCCATGGTCTGGGGACAGGTTTCCCATCCATGTTCTCCAACCAGTAAGTGGTCGGTCTTACTGTTTTGGTGATTCTGTAGGGGCCTTCCCAGTTCGGTGATAACTTTCCCATGGTGGGATCCTTGGTGTTCTGGAACACCCTTCTTAGGACGAGGTCCCCAACTTGGAAGCTGGCAGGCCTAAGGCCAATTTTTGAGCGGCTAACCATCCTGTGCTGATATGCTTCCATTCTGATTACGGCCTGCTCTCTTCTTTCTTCAAGCAAATCCAAGTTTTCTGCTAGTTGTTGGTCATTGGTCTCCTCGTTGAAAGCTTCAGTCCTCAAGGTGGGCATGCCGATCTCAACAGGGATTACAGCCTCAGTTCCGTAGGCGAGTGAGAAGGGAGTTTCTGATGTTGGAGTTCTCCTGGTTGTTCGGTAGGCCCAGAGTGCCCCAGGGAGTTCCTCAACCCATTTCCCTTTAGCTGCCTCTAATCTCTTCTTGAGAGCGTCCAGGATCGTCCGGTTAGTGACCTCGGCCTGCCCGTTTGCCTGAGGATGACCAGGGGAGGAAAAGTGCTGGTTGATGTTTAGATCTTGGCAGAATTTCTTGAATATTTTCCCAGTATACTGTGTGCCATTATCTGAGACGATCACGTGAGGTATGCCAAACCTGCAAACTATATTTTTCCAAGTAAAGCTCATGACCTCTTTTTCAGTGATGTGAGTCAATGGTTCTGCTTCGGCCCATTTTGAGAAGTAGTCAATGGCCACCAATAGGTATCTCTTGTTCGGTTTGGCTTTAGGCAATGGTCCTATGATGTACATTCCCCACTGTGCAAAGGGCCATGGGCTAGTGATGGGGATGAGCTCATGTCGTGGCTGATGCTGATAAGGGGCGAACCTTTGGCATTTGTCACACTTTCGAGTATATTCCTTTGTTTCCTTTAGCATCCCAGGCCAGTAGTAGCCTTGGGTTAGAGCTCGGTGGGCTATGGTTCTCCCTCCGTTATGATTTTCACAAATTCCTTCATGGATTTCTGCCAAGACGTACTGAGACTCCTCGGGTGCTAGGCATTTTAACAATGGCTGAGTGTAAGATCTTCGGTAGAGCTTTCCGTTAAAGACAAGGTACCGAGCTACTCTGGTGCGGATTCTTTTTGCCTTATTTCTGTCTTCTGGGAGGAGTCCTTCTTCCAGGTACTGGAGTATAGGAGTCATCCAGTTCTGAGGCTGTTCTGTGACTTGGGCGACCTAGACCTCCTCGGTGCTAGGCCTCGGTTGGTGAGAGAACTTTATCATTGAGTCTACCCCTGTCTTCATGTGAGATACCATGTTTGCTAAGGCATCGGCTCTACTATTTTGACCTCTTTCTATTTTTTGGATTGAGAATGCTCGGAAGGAATGTTTCAACAAATTGACTAACTCCGAATATCGAAGCATTCTCTCATCCTTGACGGCGTATTCTCCTTGAACTTGGCTGACCACCAGTTGGGAGTCAGAAAATACCTCGAGGTTCTGCACCTCGCATTCTTGAGCTAGTTTCATCCCTAAGATAAGGGCCTCATATTCTACTTCGTTGTTGGAGGCTTTGAACCCCAAGCTAATTGCCTTTTCGGTCGTGAGTCCATCAGGAGAATGTAGTACTAGCCCGGCTCCAGCACCTCGGTCGGTGGATGATCCATCAGTATACAACTTTCAAGTTCCCATATCGTCAGAGAGTTGTGCTTTGCTTAGTAGTGCGGGAGTGAATTCTGCGACGAAGTCTGCCAAGGCTTGCCCTTTAATTGAGACTCGTGGAACATAGAACAAGTCGAACTCCCCTAGTTCCACAGACCATTTGACCAGTCGTCCTGATACTTCTGGTTTTCTCAGGACTGTTTTCAGTGGGTAAGCAGTTGGAATCTCTATGGGTGTGCTTGGAAGTAGGGTCTGAGCTTTCGCGCTGATATTACGAGTGCCAAGGCTAGTTTTTGGATCTCGGGGTACCTCTTCTCTATGTCCAATAATGCCTTACTGACATAGAAGATGGGCCTCTGCACGCTCCTGTCCTGTCTGACCAGTACCAAACTGACAGCGTTCTCAGAGACTGCAAGGTAGAGAAGCAGTCTTTCCCCTTGGATCGGTTTTGATAAGAGCTCGGGCGAGGCTAGGTACCTTTTGAGTTCCTGAAATGATTTTTCACATTCGTCAGTCCATTGTAAAGATTTGTTACCTTTCAGAGCCTTGAAGAATGGTAGGCAACGATCCGTGGACTTGGAGATGAATCTGCTAAGAGCTGCTATCCTGCCGTTCAGATCTTGAATGTCCTTCCGGGTCCTTGGGGATTTCAGTTCGATCAGAGCCCCGATCTGGGTCGGGTCTGCTTCTATACCTCTTTGAGAGACTATGTACCCAAGGAATTTCCCTTTTGTTACACCAAAGGTGCACTTTGAGGGATTGAGCTTCATCTTATACTGTCTGAGAATATCAAAGGTTTGTGCTAGGTGCTGGAGATGACTGCTCTTCCTTAGGCTTTTGACCAGCATATAGTCGATGTAGACCTCCATAGTGCTGCCGATTAGAGAGCTGAACATCTTATTAACAAGACGTTGGTAGGTAGCTCCAGCATTCTTCAGTCCGAACGGCATCACTCGATAACAATAGAGACCTCGTTCGGTGATGAATGAAGTCTTCTCCTGGTCGGGGGGATGCATCTGTATTTGGTTGTACCCAGAATAAGCATCCATGAAACTCATGAGCTCGTGCCCTGCAGTTGCATCAACTAACTGATCTATTCGTGGAAGAGGGAAGCTATCCTTCGGGCA
Source organism: Nyssa sinensis (assembly GCA_008638375.1). Taxonomy (NCBI): domain Eukaryota; kingdom Viridiplantae; phylum Streptophyta; class Magnoliopsida; order Cornales; family Nyssaceae; genus Nyssa; species Nyssa sinensis. The sequence goes on from CM018032.1 coordinate 24,182,968, forward strand.
TGCTTTGTTGAGATCCGTGTAGTCAACACAGACTCTCCATTTGCCGTTCTTCTTCTTGACCAGAACAGTGTTGGCCAACCAATCAGGATAAAATACCTCTCGTATCATGTTGGCGTCGAGCAACCTTTGAACTTCGTCGTTGATGACCTGATGTCGTTCTGGAGCGAGTGGCCTTCTCTTTTGTCTCACTGGTGGATGATCCGGATCCACCATTAGTCTGTGTGTGCTCAGGTCGGGATCTATCCCTTCCATGTCCCTTATTTCCCAGGCGAACACAGAGAGGTTTTTCTTTAAGAATTTGACCATCTCGTCCTGCTCGGTATGTGTTAGGTCGGGACCTATCTGTAGGTAACGCCCTTGATCTTCCGAGCTGACCAGGACTTTAATAGGTTCCCCTATAGGTTTGGCTCTGTTATCCCTTCCTCTCGGGCTTAATGGCTCGTCAATCTTGGAGGGACAGTCTTCTGCCTCGTGACAGCAAAGGTAGATTGCATCCTTGCACTCACGGGCGTGTAGTAATTGCTATTTAGGGGCCTTGGCCTTGAGTGCGAGGGCATGGCATTCTCGGGAGGTCGGTTGGCATCCTCTGATGGAGTAAACTGTCTGATTGTGAACGTATTTCAAGCATTGGTGGAGAGTCGATGTGACTGCCCCCATCTCATGTAGCCAGGGCCTCCCAATTATGACGTTGTAGGGAGATTTGGCTTTTAGGACCATGTACTCAGCTATCGTGGTCTTTTGCCCGTCCCCTTCACCTGCAGTTGTGGCCAGATCGACCCTCCCTAGTGGAGTGTTGGTGTTTCCGTCGAAGCCCGCCATGATTATACCCGTGGGTTTTATGTCGTTGGGGTTAAGTTTCATATGCTTGAAAGGGTCGTAGAACAGTACATTAGTTGAGCACCCAGTGTCAACGAGGACTCTTCGGATCTCGAAGTTGGCGATCTTGAGGGAGATGACCAGGGCGTCACTGTGAGGACAATGTACTCCCATAAGGTCATGATCCGTAAATTGGATTTCTGGTACGGGTTTTAACCTTTTCTCCAAGTTAGCGACCTGTACGATGTTAGGAGCAGACTTGGCCTCCCGAGCATAACGTTTCCTTAACCTGTTAGAGGTGCCTGTTGTAGGGGAATCTGCGTGTAGGACAAAGATCACCTGGTTGTTCTGTCGTGGGGGCTCGTTCCTGCCCTCTTTCTGTTCTTGCCTCTGGTCGGCCTTTCTCTGTTGGGGTCGTTCGTCACGGGGGTTTTGCCCTCCGTCCTGCTTGACGAACTCCTGTAACCGTCCTCTCCTTATTAGCTACTCAATCTCATGTTTGAGAGCTTTGCAGGTATTGGTTGTGTGTCCTCGGTCCTTGTAAAAATCGCAGTATTTGGTTTGATCTCTGTAGCTGGGGTCTCCTTTCAAAGGTTCTGGCCACCTTAGATTTTCCCGAGATTTTACTTGCTTTAGTATGTTATATGGAGAGGCGTTCAGAGGAGTAAAGTGGTTGAATTCTCTCAGCCCGGAATTGTAGGAGTTTCTGGGGGCCCCCCTTTTTCTGGGCTCCTGACTCTCTTCCTGGCCGAGCTGGTGTCCTTCCTTTGGTCGTCCTTCTTCTGACCATCTTTCTTCTGGTCGTCCTTCTGAGCTTGTTCCTTGACTTTTCTAGAAGTGTCTTTGGCCTCCCCCAAGTTGATGTACTTTCTTGCACGGTCCATGAGTGCCGCCATATCCGCGGGGGGATTTTTGGTCAGGGAGTCTCTAAAGCCTCCTTGTGCAAGACCAGTGGCCAGAGCAGTCACTAGGAAGCCGGAACTGCAGTCTGTCACCTCCGTGAGCTCGGCGTTAAAACGTGTTATGTACCCCCTGAGTGATTCTTCCCTTGTTTGCTTTATGTTTAGCAGGAATTCTGGACCTTTTCTCAGCCTCCTACTAGTCATGAATCTGTCCAGGAATCTTCTGCCAAGCTCATAGAAGCTAGACACTGAGTTCGGCGGGAGGTGGTGGAACCACTTCAGGGCGGTACCATTGAGGCTGGTCACGAACGTTCGGCATAGGAAAGCATCAGAAGTACCGTGTAAAGCCATGGTATGCTGGTAGTGAGAGAGGTGGTCCCCTGGGTCCCCAGTTCCATCATAAGGGGTGAACTTGGGGACGATAAATTTCTTGGGTCTCTCCTCAGCCATGATAGCATTAGTGAACGGGGTGGCTGACCTCCCGAGCAGTCTGGCCAGCTCGTCCTGTTCTGGATATTGGGCCTCTCTTATATTGGCAGTGCGGTCCATTGATTCGACAACTTCTTCAGCTCTTACTGACCCCCTTGGCAAGACGGGCTGGTGTGAGGCAGGTTTCGTGACCTTAGGGCCTACTTGAGTAGGCTGATCCTGGCCCATTACTGGGGGGTTGTTCTGATTCTCTTGTACTGGTGGTGCAAGAACCACTCGAGGAGGTGACCTTTGTGGAGCGCGGTTTACTCCCGCGGCCCCAGGGATGGGGATTTGGGTAGTGCTTCGATAATGGACCTCCGGGACAAAGGCGGGAACTCCTCGGCCAGTTGCTGTCGACGGCTGGGGATCTTCATGAATGCCGGCAGCCGCAGGAGGCTGCTCCTCCTGAGTGTTTGTGGCAACGAGTGGATTTTGGAGGTTGGCTTCATGATTCTGGGTAAACATTGCCAGGGTCCTGGACATAGTCAAAAGCTGTTCCCGTAGCAACTGGTTCTGCCGCCTAGTTTCGATCAGCTCTTGTTGTACGGGATTATTCACTCTCCCTCTTTCTCGTCTGGCAGTTGGTTGAGGATGAGGGTTTTGAGTATTCTTCCTGGGTCATAGGTTGGGAGCCATGATCCTTTTGACAAACGGAAGATGAGCTTAGATTGAGTAGAGCACTTGGTGATTGTCGTTCCCACAGACGGCGCCAAACTGATGCTGCACTTTTCGGCCCACGTGAGATCCAAGCTCGGCTCCCTGCAGAACACTCGAAACGGAAGATCAGAGGACTACCAGGTTGGCTCCGGCGGTAGCCGCTCCGATGCTTAAGTCAATAAACTGAATTGAAAGACTTATAATAAAAGCCAAAATAATGAGCATGAACGTAAAGCGTACCTTTAGGGTTGAATTTATAGGCAATGTCTCTCCTAAGTTGATTAGGATTTGGAGCCATGAATATAGGGATCGGATCTTCGGAGATATCAGTTACCTTGTTGAATATGGCAACTCAGTGTGGCAGTTTCCTTGTTGGAAACAGCTTCCTTATTCCCTGCTTGGAGCCTATGGAGGCGGTGATAAGATCTGACTATTGATTTGCTGTATTGCAGGCTTGCGTATGCATATATTTAGATTTGTAGGAGAGTTGTCTTGCTTTGATACTATGAGCTCGGTTTATATGGGTAATGCCTTTGATTGACCGAGGATGAGGTATACGACCGATCATGAACTGAATGACCGAACATAAGTCATGTGACCGAGCATGAACCGGATGACCGAGCATATACTGAATGACCGAGCACAGATTATAAGGCCGAACACGAACTAAGCGACTAAGCATAAGTTATATGGCCGAGCATGAGCTGTATTATTGGTCGCGAGCCGATCTTGCAGTCACACGTGTCATGCAGTGGTTGGTGTGTCACATAGTGGTATATCAATGAAAATGATCTTCTGTACAGGCCAACCACTTTAACATGCCAGTTATGACATAGAGTATGGAGAGAAATTAAGATGTAACTAAAATTAGAGCTATGAAAGAATGAAGAGAGGATTGTACCTTGGCCAAGTCATGACAAACTTAGTACTACAAGTTAGGGGTGTTCATTGTGGTCATCAAGGCATTATCTCGAGGAGTCTGAAACCTCCTTACCATGGCTATTGCATTATTTCAGTTCTTAAGGAAGGAATAAGTCAGCACCTGGTATTGGAAGTACTAGGAAAATTAGCCTTGACATCAATTGGAGAGGTTTGAGGAATAGTAGAAGGATACAGCATTTGAAGTCACTAGAGGAGGGGATGAAGAACTTGAGACCATCGGTACATTGGGGAGACAATTATAATTGGAGCAACAGACTTAAAAGGAGACTCCCAGATTATGGGACCAGATGACTGGCAAATGTCAACCTTCTATTAACAATCAACTTCGGTCATTTTCTTCTTGCCCTTCGGCTTAGAAGCCCTTGAAGAAGCTCTCTTTTTGGTCATACCTACCAAAAGATAGATAAACGGTCTTGTACGCTCAAAGCGTTCAATGATTCTGACCTTAGAATTAGGCAAGACTTCTCCAGGACAAACCCATCTAATGTACTCATGCTCGATTCCATCCATTTTATAAACCCGACTCAACAAAGGACGTGAGGATTATTGTATCTATCCAGACTATAACCCAGGTTGTATTCTCCCAAGCCGATAGAAACGCTGACCATAATTATTGAAGTACTCAGAAGGGCTACTTCTACACTTGAAACAACAACTATGAGATTCCTCCAAGGATCAAAAATCTTGCTTCAATCATGGTCCTTGAACGTAAACCCTTGTTCACCTTGGCAACATTATACTCATTCTTGCTAGGCTTTTTGTTAACTTGGGTACCTGCATATGAAGGAGAAATATGGATGGCTAAACTAAAAGGAAAAACTTGTATAACTGAAGTTTAAACACTTACGAGCGATACCCCACCAGCATAGAGCACAAAATAAGGAATCACCTGAAGAAAACTCCTAGTTTCCCCAATCTCTAAGGTGCAGTTGTCCCAACCCTCATCACCTTGAGGAAAATTCTAGATTAGAACACTATAATCTCGTGGGGAGAGATAGCGAGAGTTATCTTTATTCCTCCTATTAAGGAAGTAAATGGATCTAAACTCATCGAATCCAAAGCTTAGACTATAAATCCAAGCAATAGCTAAGAAACTAATCAGAATCCAATACCCACCAACAGATAATTGACTGGGGAAAAATGTTGTAAAACGAAAACAAAATCGACAAAAAAGAGAAGGGAAATTTGAACCCTAAAGCTATAACCAAGGGGTGGAATTTAATAAATCCTTATTTAGCGTATGGAATAACATTGAAATTTTCCACTATGGGGTTCACAACCACATCAGCACGGAAGGCATTCACATGCTTCTCTATAAACTCAGTTAACTCTCTATCATTGGTAATCTGAGCAAAAGGAGGATCAAAGCAATTGGGATTTTGAAATATCGAGACAAAAGTCTCTCAGCTTCCCGTAACCCTCCCGTCCAGAGTGTCACCACTTTCTTCATCAGAATTAACTACGTCATCACATTCCTCCTCATTTCCCTCAAGTGAAGGAATTCTCTCCTCATCGAGTAATATGACAAAAAAAAGGTAAAACAGAAGACAGAGAATTGAGGAAGAAGAGCTTACAACCAGAGGACTCAAAAACGTGCTGTAATGACAACAAAGCGTGGAAACTAGAAAGTGCATCGTGCATCCAAACCACCTATTTTTAGGCATGGATAAATGGGAAATTCAAAAAAATGTCCCTTAATATCAGAACATGAAAAGACAAGAGCTGACACAAGTGCACCCAAGATGTCGAAAGCATCCAATAGCAGTATTAAATAAAGACATGATTGGAAAGGATCTGAAAAGTTGTCCAACACTTGGCTTTAGTCCAAATATAGCCAACTTAGAAGTCTCCAAACTATATATGGTTCTTACCTCAACCATATAAATCCTCAGACTAAGGAAGTTTCCACCCTAGGGAAATTCCTCCTAAGAATTACTCCAGCAAAGGATGGATTAACCTGGGATAGGGTGTCATTCCCATGTTCGTCAAGCAAACGACAAGGACATGGGGCATATGTAAGGGTATATTTCTGCAAAACAAATGAGTACACATAATGTGTAAAAGGAAAGGAAAAATGCCAGAAGTTCGCGGGCTTAGACACCAAAGTCGGACAACCTACTAAGAAACAAAATCGGATTCGTCCGGACATGCAAGGTAGCCAACCCAAAATACGATAGTTCCAGGCCAATAACAAATTATGCAAAGAAATATAAACAACATGCGTCCCTAACCTTAAGAAGCTTTTAAGGCGGGAAACAATCCCAATTCCACCATGACCAGAAGCACGACCGCAATAACGGTGCCATCTGTGGCCTAATAGCCTCTCCACAATCAGGAAGTCAACTAAAATCATGGACATGTTCTCCACGACACAAAACTTATTTAAACTCCGCTATCCATATGGAAGGGGTAACGCAACACATTACATAAAAACCTTTTACGCCTTCATGCTTGTTCTTTTTACTTCTTCAAGCATCTTACTGACTTGGTCGTTGGGGAGTCCTTGGCAGACAACACATCGGTGTCTTCTGATCTCCCCTGTTAGACTTTTCTCATTTTGCAAGAGGACATCGTTATGTTTGGATTTTCACCCCCACAGCTAACCAATACATACTTATATACAACTAATTTTATATATAGTGAAACTTCTTGAAAAATTTTATTTAGCGTTCAATTCTCGGGTTGGTTCAATTTATTTGAACTTTAATTCAAAATCGAACTAACTAAGTTGGTTTTATAAGTTTTAGAACCGAACCAAGTCAAATGTTTTTTAGAACCGAACTAGTCCAATCCATTAAGGTTGGGTTCAGATTGGGTTTATGGTTCTTGGTTTTTTGGGTACCCCATGCATGAATTGGAGCGTAGGAATAATGAGGAGCCCTAGAAAAAAAAAAACATGATGGAATTTCCCTTAAAAAAACTTCCCTATGTTTCATGACATATGGAGTTACATGTTGCCTTTGTAAAAAAATTGTTACATGAAAATTCATCAACTTGAATGGTATTGTCCCGAACATTTTGACCCTCCTTGTAGTTGGCCTTTTTTTGGGTGCGTAAATTTAAGTCTGCCGAACTTTCTCTCAAATTTGAGAAAACTTTTAGCATGCTGGCATAATTAAAATGACACAAATCCTTTGAATCTAAAGGCTCAAATTTGATCAAAGTTGTTTCTTAAAGTAGAAATATCAAGAAAAAATAGCTTTTATTATTGGAACAGAAATGTTAAAAAATAACTTTTTCGTATTATATAACTGTTAAAATTTAATTTTAGTAAGACTAAAATAACTTTTAGTATTAGAGTTGTTGTTAAAAGGATGACAAGTGAAATGATTACTATATTTGTAGAAGCAACAATACAAATTAATAATCATTACAAATTCTAACCAGCAGATGCACCATATTTAATGTGGAAAAATACTCAGCATAAAGGAAAAAATCGCAAGTCAATTCCAAAAAATTCTATTCACTATGTAAAATAACGGAATTGTCTTTCTATATTAAATTAGAGGTTTACAATCACAAATATATCATCAAGAGAATTAATTGTCTTGATTCAGAAATACCCACTCAGCACAAGCACAAATGTTTTATACTTTTCTTTATTTCAAAAATACCTTTGTCAAAGTTTTTTTTATTTTTACTCACACTCTCTCTTAATTATTTATATAGATTAATAACAATTAATAATTACAAATCCTTGCCCAAACTTATTGTATAGAAAAAAAATTATTATTTAAAAACTCTCTTTAAATATTCTAATTTTATTGAAACTCTTTCATGTGGTTTAAATGAAAACTCCATTTTATATCTTTATTTATTATTTTTGTGTTGCCGATCTCGTTCAACAAATTTTGATGAAAGAAAAATAATGAAAGAGAATAGTAATTGTAGCTGTATAAAACATAAAATTATATAATAAAAAAACATAAATAGAAAAAATTGCTCAAGAGTTTATAATCTTAAAAGAAAAGAATTGTGTAAAAAAATTACGCAAATTGTTAAAAAAGTATCCAACTAAAAATTAATGTGGTTAACATTAAAGAAAAAGGAAAGAGAAAATAAGGAAATGAAATTATATAAAAAATTAGAAGATAATAAACAGGAAAAATAGAATTATTGATAATAAGACTCCTTAAAAAATAAATTTAAAATAAAAAAATAATTATAAAGGAGAAAAATAAATTTAATTATAATGTAGAGGATACATTAAAAATAGAATTAAATTTTGAAAAAATAAATTCAAGAAATTTAAATCATAAAGGATTCATAAGAAAATTTAAGATTTCTCAATAATTTAGAAAAAAAAAAAAAACAAAGAGTGGTAAAAATAAATAAATTCAAGAATTCTAAATCGCAGTAGATAAACTTCTATGTTAAATTAATTTTTTTATTTCAAGTCATAAAAACTTGATTTGAGTTAAAACTTCTTTTTAAAACCATCACCTCTAATCATAATACATCAAAAATCTACATGAACCAAAGTGTCAAAGTAATTATAAGATAATATTGTATATGTGACTAAAAAATATTAAACATGAAAAAAGAAAAAAAAAATGTCAAAACACTATGACCAACATAGATATCCTTCAAGATATTAAGACATAAAACCTTTAAAAATTTGTTATATATCTTTATTTTTTATTTGGGTTGCCTAAAACATTTAATTTTGATGAAAGAAAAACAATGGGTAAGGATAGTTATGGTAGTTGTGTAAAACATAAAATTAAAAAATATATATAAATAAATAAAAGTTAAAATGATGATGAAGAAAAAATTAGTAATATAGTTTCAGTATTCAAAGAAAAATATGCTAAAAATTTCCTAAATCAAAAACAAAGGTGGACATAAAAAATTATATGTCAAAATGAAAACAAAAAGAATTCTTGAAATTAAAGAAATTATGTAAAAATAATTATAAAATAACAAAGAGAAATTTAAAACAACGATGAAAAAAGTGCTCAAGAGTTTATAATCTTAGAAGAAAGGAAATGATGCAATTTTTTAAAATTTATCCAACAAAAAAGTAATGCGGTTAACATAAAAAAAAAAAAAAAAAAAGGAGGATGAAAGAAAAATAATAGAGATAAATTCTATGAAATATTTATTATAAGATTTCTTCTTAAATTTTCTTATTACAAGTTTAAATTGTTCAGAAACTACTCAAGTCTAACACACATGCATCTCAACTAGTATATAGCTATATATATTCATCACTAAAAACAGGTGGGTTCCAAGTTCCAACATAAAAATTACAATAATTTCACCCATATTGTCCATTGTCGCAGAGTACAAAAGAAATTGTGTTTATAAGTTTTTTAGTTTCAATTAAAATGGCAAGACATGATTCATGTATCCATTCTAAATAATTGAAATAAGACTTTATTAAGTTGAGTTGTAGTTATTATCATAAACAATTCCTTAACATTTGAGCTTGACTAGAGTTGAGTTGCCTTTCTATCATTGCCAAAATAGTATGCTACTCTCTCTCAAAAATTTATAATTTGTTTACCTCTTTGAATTGGGAGTCTTTTCATTTTATTTGAAATGGAGAGGCTCTGTACTCTTTATTAACAATTGGTGCAAACACCCACCCACCCACCCACACACACACACACACACACATATATCTATACACGAGTATTTTTAAGAAAGACAAAGCAATTAGTAGCTCAATAACATTACCTATTTGATATACCATAATTCAACCAAGGCTCTAAAATACGACATGTGTCCCTCTTGACTCGTAGGAAACAGAGCTCTCACAAGAAGGGTCCCGAACTAGCCACTGCCTTCTATGGACTATCGACCTCAAGGAAAATGAAACATAGTTCAATATGGTAACTACTATCTATGTATATCATCAAATTTTTACTTTTATGGCTCCTAATCCTACTCAACTACCCTATAAAGAAGGCCATAAGGTATACTTTCACTTCATGCTCAATTGTTCTCTTCGATTATTGTCATTATTATTCACTAATTTCATCATCAAAGCGGCTACCACCAGAGCCTTCTCGATGGCCCTTTGACCTCATGTTCTTAACAGGTAATTGAAGGAAAGCAACATTCCGATCAGAAACTGGTAACATCTGTTTGGTGCCATCTGTGGGAATAACTAGAAGTTCTTTTTCACATATCTTATAGAACTTAAATCATTCCTGCAAACTATTCGTCAACAATGGGCCCAAACCTTCGTCCTAGAAGAAATTCACGAAGTCCTTAAGATTAGTAAAACGTTAAGACCCCAGAGAACCTGGACATGGTTCTCTCACTCTCACTGAACAGTGTCTCTACACACACCCACATATATATACACAACCACACTCCCAAGCATACATTTATCATAGGAAAAATCCAAGGAAAAACAAATAAAAAACCATACCTCTATCCACTATTCTAGTGAGAGAAAGTTAGAAGAGATAGAAATTTTTGTGAGCTTCTGTGGCCGCCACGCATCAACTCTAGTCTAGCTCTCTGCTCCTTCTCTTCTTTTCCTTGTTTTCTTCATTTTCTGTTCTTCTTCTTCTTCTTTTGCTTTCTTTTTCTGGTTTCGGCTAGTTCACTGTGTCCACACACGTACATATACACACACAGTGTGTCATGCACACTTTGTCTCTCTCTCAAACACACGTACAACACACATACACACACTCCTTCCTTTTTTATAGCTATAATAGTACACACATACACACACACACCCTATTTCGACCATGGGAGAGATAGATAGAGAGAGAAAAGGTGAGTCGATGGCTTGTCCATCAATTGTCAATGTGTCATTCTTTTGTCCCCTTAAGGTGCACCCTCATACACACAATCCACTATCTCCCACCACCACATTGTTGACACTTGTCTCCCTTCTAAAAAGTTTCATTAGCTTTTTAGAAAAGCTTCTCACACTTCTCGAGGCACCACATGGTCAGTTGGCCAACTGCACGTGCTCATATGCCTAAATTTAAATTGTCTTAGAATGGTACCAAAATTAGCATCCTAGCTAATTTTGACACCCTGATTCCAAATATGTAGTCCATTTCTCCAAATTCAATCATTTGGACTTTCATATTTATTTGCGTCTTGTCAATGACTGTGCAGTCCTAAGACTTACACCAGTCCTAATTAAATCACCAAAACCCCAATTAAGTCTCGTTGTGTTATATTGATGACTTATCAACTCATTTTACAATTTATCTGACTAATCTTTGATTTATCTCCAGTCTAGCCTCAGTCTATATTGGTAATTTATCGAATTATCCTTTGATAGTTTTTTGGGTATTTATAGAGTAACTCCCTAGAATGGGCTTCGGAATGTGAAGAAGCTTTCCAGTTGTTGAAAAGATACTTAGTCTCTTCTGATCTCCTTTCAAAACTAGTATCAAGGAAAAAATTGCTTCTATACTTAGTTGTATCTGAAAGTGCAGTCAGTTCGGCAATAATTAGAGAAGAAAATGGGATCCAAAAGCTAGTCTTCTACATCAACAAGGCACTCCTTGATATAGAATCTAGGTATTCTGAAATTCAAAAGTTAGCTCTCGCCCTGGTGGTCGCAGCGCATAAACTTAGACTATATTTCCAAGCTCATCCTATTATAATCTCGACGTCCTATCCACTGAAATTTGTCCTTCATCAACTAGAAAGTTCTAGAGGATTGGTCAAGTGGTCTATAGACTTGGGTGAGTTTGACATATCCTACATTCCTCGAACTATAATTAAAGCACAGACACTAGCAGATTTTATAACAGAGTTTACTATAATTCAGAAGCCAAATTCTCAAGTTCATACCGATGCTCCATTATTGTTACTTAACACTGACGAATCGTCTACCGATAAAAGGCCTGGAGTGGGATTAACACTCTAGTACCCTGATGGAACCACCATGTAGAAAGCCATCAGCCTGGGCTACAGACAATAGCGGAATGGAGGGGGTAGCTAGGGTGGGCTGTAGCCCCCCCCCCCCCCCCCAAAAAAAAATGTGGAAAAAAATTAATTTAAAATTTTTAGCATTTTGTAAATTAGCCTACCCTAAGATTTTAGCCCAGTCCAATTTTTACCCTTCATTTCTCATTTTTTACCCCAAAATTTCAATCAAACCCAAAATTTTGATCTTGATTCTTTCATTTCTCTCACAAAATTTTGGCCCAACCCAAAAAAATTTCATTAAAAATTTCTCAAAAATTTTTTTAGCCCCCCCAAATTTTTTTTCCTGACTCTACCTTGGCTTCAGAGCTTTTAACAACGAGGTAGAATATGAGGCGCTAATCCATGGACTAAAGCTTGCCTTAAGATGTGGGGCCTCAAACCTTAAAGTATTCTCTGATTCTGTCACGCCCCTAACCCTTAGGGCCAGGCTCAAGTATCATTGGGACTCCAAAAAAAAGGTAATAGGACTAATCATCCTAGTCAAGTGTATAAAATACAGGTCATTTATTTATTTTTTATTTCCTTTAATTAGTTTCAGTTTAGTTCCATTATTTGATTTGTTCAAGTCCCGTAACAGAATTAAATAAGATTGACTACTGTCAAAGGTAGGTATACCAAACGTCCATCAACAGCATTAAACAAGGTATGTCCAGAGTTGACTCTAATAGTCCTTATATACATAACATATACAACAAGGTCTGAAGGGTACAGACACCTTTAATAAATACAATGAATGAATACAATAATGTGAACTAAATGTTATAATGTCTTCAATCCTTTGTAATGCTTTAGCATCTGTCGACCTTCAGTCCAATACCTGTCATTCCCATTAACAAAAGGGGTGAGTGATGAGTGCGCAAAAGTGCACTCTAAATACCCTATTATCGGAGTAAATTGCTAGAAAGTGAATAGGAATATTGAGATATATTTGATATTATTTATTTAATTTCTATTTACATTGAGATATATTTTAGCGGTATTTTATAAGATTTTAAGTCTCAAATAGTGCATTATTTGTTGGCGAGTGCTAGTTTGCAATTGCGCTTTACATTTAATAGTTTTGGAATAATTTTTGGCGTTTTGGCAGATTCGACCATTGAGTTTCAATCGAGATTTGGATGACGTTAAAGTTTCAGAATGAGAAAGTGATCTTCATGAAATATTTAGAGGACGTCTTGAGCTTTTCAAAAAGGTCTGGTTTGCAAAAATCGGAGTTCTTTTGGGCCTCCAAACATTATTTCAAAGACAGGCCTGGAAAGCTGCTATGAACCTCTCCGTCCAGCCAACTTGAAGAGGCCATAACTTGAGCTTCTGAAGCTCAAATCAGATGGTTCTTGAGCCTAAAATTATCTACTCATCCGGGGCTACAACTTTCGTGAAGGGTCCGAGTCGAGATTCAGTTGTTATCTGGTAGAAAATGGAGCGTAAAGTTGGCGATTGTTAGCTGCGCGCGAGAATAAGAAAAGCAGAGCAAAGAAAAGAAAGAAAACAAAAAAAAAAAAAGGAAAGTTTGAAAATTCAAAGCAAGGCTGCACAGCTGAAGGGAGTCTCAATTCTGATTATATTTTGTGTGGGCCCAGTGCTTGGAGATTTGACCAAAAGAAAAGCAAGAAATTGAAGTTGAGGAGAGAGGGCTGCACTGCTTTGCAACAGAAACAAGAAGTGGGCCCACGCAATTGACGTTGGCTTGTTGGATGGTGCGGCTGCTGATGCTGGGCGTTTGGCGCGCAAAGAGGCGGCTGTTTGGTGAATTGGATGTGGGGCCCGGCGTTGAATAAAACTAGCAAAGAAAGAAGAAGCAAGCCAAGCTTGCGTGGGCCGTGTGTGAGGCCTGGCGCTGCGCTGATCCGGCCTGTTATGCGGCTGATATGAGACGCGGTTAGGGCTGATATAAAAGGAAAAAATATACAACTGGATGGCGTTTTTGTGGAGAACAGGAAAGAAAAATACAGAGAGGGCTGCGGCGGCTGTGCACAAGGAAAAAAGAAGAGAAATACAAAGCAGTGTGCGGCGCAGGAGTTGAGCAGAGTAGAAGAAGCCGCAGCTACTCCATGGCTCGATTTTTCTCCGTAAAATTTACGTTATCCATCCTGTACATGGGTAACTAAATTTTCAAGTGGAGTTAGGGATTACTTTGCACCATAAATAGGTTATTTTAATTTATTTTGATTCTTGTACATGGTTTTAATTTGTTAAATCCTTTCGTTGATCATTCATAAATTATTGTTAGATTTTATTGTCCGAATAATTAAAGGTTTTAGTCCGTTTATAGATTCAGTCATGCTTTTTCTATTGAGTGGATTAATGTTTTGATTATTTTTGGAACAATTAAATATTTATATTGATTCAATTCTTTGCTGCAATATTGCTCGTTCGGTATATTGTCGTCATTGGGTTTTTTCAATGTGAATATTAATTTGAGAGATTTAAAAGTGTTGAATGATTTTTCAAAGGGTTATTTTCAGTCTAATTTTGATGCATAATTTTAAATCTTCCGATTGAGATTTTTAGAATTTAATTTCTCAATTGAGTTATCTGTGAATTAAAAATAATTGAAATACCATATATGTGCAAGGGATTCCCGACACTCCACTGTTCGTTAATTTTGAATATTTTCTTCTATTAGTCAATTTGTTTAATTCTTAATTTTCATTCACAGATCATTTTTATATATTTTTATTTTCTCGTTAACCGTTTAATATTTTCTGTAGTTTCAGAAATTCTATTTATTATTCTTTTAATTTAGTCTCCCTGTGGAATCGACACCCCAAAGCTACACTACAACTACCGCGTTATTCTTTGGGCGTAATTAAATTTTGGCGCCGTTGCCGGGGAGACGGTAGAAGAATCAGTAGATAGTTTTTCTTTTCAGCAATTTGTAAAGGCGGTAACTTCGTTCCCTTCTCTTTAGTTGCTTTATTCTTATTTTTATTATTATTATTATTTATTTTTATTTTTTATTTCTAGTTATTTATTTCTTCATTTTTTTTATTATTTTATCTTATTTTATTTTAGTTATTTTTTTTTTATTATTGTCATCTTGCATGCATAATAGATATAGGGACGCATTAGGCCGCTTTTCTTATAGGCCTGTGTTAGAGTCGGATTTAGAGTCTAATTTTTCTTGTTTTTCTAATTCTTTGTTTGATAATACTTCCAATTCTGCAAATATGAGTGAATTTGAGGATCAACCCACTAGGACTCTTCAGGATTACCTCCACCCTACACGCACAGCCACACCATCATGCATCATGTTTCCACCCAATGCTCGTCCAATTGATGTTAAAACGGGGGTAATACAGTTACTTCCTACATTTCATGGTTTGAAAAATGAGAATCCATATGTGCATATTAGGGAGTTTGAAGAGGTAGTTGCCACTTTTCATAGTCAGAATGCAACACAAGACATTGTGAGACTTAAGTTCTTTCCTTTCTCTTTGAAGGATCGAGCTAAGAGTTGGTTATACTCACTGAGACCACGGTCAATTGGATCGTGGAATGAGATGACCCAGATTTTCTTCACTAAATACTTTGCCCAACACAAGACCAATGCTTTAAAAAGACAGATTTCTACCTTTGCACAAAAGGATAGTGAGACTTTATATCAGTCTTGGGAGAGGTTTAAGGAGTTATTGGATATATGCTCTCACCATGGGTATGAGAGTTGGCGTGTAGTGAGTTATTTCTATGAGGGACTTACACCTAGAGAGCGCCAATTTGTAGAGATGATGTGCAATGGTGAGTTCTTACAGAAAGATCCTGATGAGGCCATAGAGTACCTAAATGAGCTTGCTGAAAAAGCTCACACATGGACAGGACCTAGTGCTACTGAGAGCACAAATAGGTCACGACCTATAGGGAACCAACAGAATGGGGGAATTTACCATCTTAGGGAGGAGGATAACTTGAAAGTTAAGGTTGAGACACTCACTAGGGAGTTAGAGATGCTAAAGGCTAGAAACGTACAGCCAACACACTTGGCTAATCATGTAGAGCCTTTTAGACCATGTTCAGTGTGTGGCGGGGTAGATCACCTTGCCCAAGAGTGTCCCACATCAGCTGAGATGAGAGGGATGTATGAGGACCAATGTAACACCTTAGGTATGTACAAGAAGCCTTTCATACCCTACTCTGAGACTTACAATCCAGGGTGGCGCAATCACCCCAATTTTAGTTGGAAGTCTGACAACCAGCCACATGCACCACCACCTACACAGCCTCCTAGATCATACCCTGCACCATATCATGCACCAGATCATGCATCTTCATCTTCTAGGAATTCTTTAGAAGACACTTTGCATGCATTTATTGAAGCACAGGGTAAGACTAACCAAAAATTTGAATCTTTGATCATGCAGGTTGTTGAAGAAAATAAGGAGATAAAGAGCCAAGTGTCAAAATTGATAAGCTCTTTGAGTGTAAATGAGCGAGGCAGATTCCCTTCCCAAGCTCAATCCACACCCCAAGGTCAACACATGGCGCATAAAAATCTGAAGGATGTGAACGCCATTGTGACTCGTAGTGGTAAGTCCTTACACATCCCAACCATTGACAAATCAGAGGATGTGGAAAAGGAACAAGATAGTAGCAATGCTGAGCTGCCCAAGGAACCAGAGGTGACGAAGAGCTATGTTAAGGTACCATTCCCTCAGGCTTTAAAATCAACCAAGCACACTTTGGATCCTAACAATGAAATTTTAGAGAATCTCAGGCAGGTAAAAATCAATCTTCCTCTTTTGCATGTGATTAAACAAATTCCTACTTATGAAAAAGTTCTTAAAGATTTATGTACAGTTAAGAGGATGCACCATGTGAAGAAGACAGCATTCCTGACAGAGCAAGTTAGTGCTCTAATTGAGCAGAGGATCCCCCCCAAGTACAAGGATCCTGGTTGTCCAACCATTGCATGCAGTATTGGAAATCATGAGTTTGGACAAGCTTTACTTGATTTAGGAGCAAGTGTGAATTTAATGCCTTATTCTATTTACTTGCAGTTGGGGTTAGGAGAGATCAAACCAACTTCTATGGTATTGCAATTGGCTGACCGTTCAGTCAGAGCACCAAGGGGTGTGGTAGAGGATGTTCTAATTCAAGTTGATAAATTTTATTATCCTGTTGATTTCATAATCCTTGACACCAGCTCTGTTGTTGATTCTACTTCAAAGATTCCTTTGATTTTAGGTAGGCCGTTCCTTGCCACTGCTAATGCTCTTATCAATTGCAGGAATGGGCTCATGAAGCTGTCTTTTGGGAACATGACCCTTGAGGTGAATATATTTCATGTTGCAAAACAGCCAGAAGATGAGGATGAAAGCTGTCAGACGTGCATGGTTGACTCACTTATGGATAAGGGAATTCCTGCAACTCATGATTCTGATCCCCCTAAGCATTTTCTTGTTAATTCTGAGTTTGAATATATTTCTGATCTATCTGATGTGATTGATGTTTGTGCTATTTTCGACAGAACTCAGGATTATGGAGCACGGGGATGGAAACCGAAGTTTGAGGAATTACCTAACACAAGTAAAGAACAGATTCCTTCAAGTGTGAAAAAGCCAAAAGTTGAATTGAAACCTTTGCCTAAGGGTTCCAAACATGCCTTCCTTGATCCAGGTGATACTTTTCCTATTATTATGTCATCTGAATTGTCTAAGTCTCAAGGTGAGAAATTACCTCAGACCCTAAGTAAGCCTAGGTCAGCCCTAGGTTGGAGCATTGCTGATCAAGTTAAAATGACAGCGTTGCATGATAATAATATTTTGAGGAAAACGTTTAAGCCTAATGATCGAGTTTTCTTATATGATTCTAGACTCCATAAGCACCCAAGAAAACTCAGGTCTAGGTGGACAGGCCCCTTTATAGTAAAGAATATTTTTGAAAATGGGGTAGTAGAAATAGAGGATCCCAAGGATGGTAGGGTTTTTAAAGTCAATGGCCAGCGCCTTAAAGTTTTAATTGATAGGCAGGTTCTGGAAGTGGAAGACATTCCACTTATGGACCCGGACTATCCACCTTGATCACGCCATGTAGGTATGCTTGTTTTTTTTTATTTTTTTATTTTCTTTATTTTATTTGTTTTATTTTGTTTTTGTTCTCTTTTATTTTCGTTCTTTTTCTTTTTGTTTGCTGCTGTTTTCTTTGTTTTTATTTTGTAGGTTAATTTCATTTCGTTAGTTCATATTGCCATCTTTGGTGCTTAGCAAGTTGCCCATGTCCCGTCACATCAGGTGTATTCTCTCCTTTTTAGTACCCTCCATTCCATTTTGATTGTTAAACATTGAGGACAATGTTTCATTTAAGTTGGGGCGTGAGTGATTGCAAATTCATATTTTCATGTGTCAAAATTTCAAAATTTTAAAAAAAAACTTGCATCACACGTGCATCTTTTCACACGAGTACTCATTTTCATTCATAGCTATTTTTGTGAATTCACCGAATCCACTATAATCATTCTACTGAAGCATTCACAGAATTTTTAGTGCACTTATCCAAACTTTGTGGTAAGATGGTGGTTGACACATGTAGCTAGAGAACTCTTTTGCTTAAGTATTCATGTGTGTTTTAGAGAGAATTGAGAGCTTTCAAATGTAGGAAATTGTGATAAGCATTTATTGATCTGTTGAATTGGGCACTTCTTTTGAGAATATCATTACATGGTTGGTGGTTTGACAGTGGATATACTTGGGATATGACGAACGTCAATCTAGGATTAACGTTTGAGCCTTTCAAGCTAACCCTTCTCATCATAGACCCTTAGTAGCCACTTTGAGCCAACAAACACATATAGTTTTTTTCATATGCCCACATCATCCATACCTCTCCATATTGGAGCATAGCCTATACACTATTTATCCTACCCTTGTTGCTTCCAAGTGTGTACTAGGTGTGGAATTTACATTTCTTATTTTTTGTGTTGGATTGAAAAAAAAGCAAAAAAAGAAAAAAAGGAAGAAATTGCAAAAGTGTTTAGTTGGGTGAGCATTAAAGTCAATGAGCATCAAAGTCTATTCTATTGAAAAAAAAAAAAAAGAAGGAAAAAAAGAAGTTGAAAAAAAATTGAAAAAGGTGAAGAAAAAGAAAGAGAAAGAAGGAAAATGAGACGTTTTGTTATTCAGAGATTTGAGAAGTTGAAGAGTACATCGAGAGAAGTTTGGTTTGCTGTGATCTTTAATAAAAATTTTTTAGTATGTACTTGGAAGTTTTTGAATCCTTTTTATCCTTTTCTTCATATAGCCCTAACCCGAGCCACGTTACAACCCTTTTATGTTGATCGTTCTGGTCCCAAGTAAGCCTGTGAAAAGAGTGGTGGAAATCTCATTTGTTAGTGCGCCTATCATAAGATCAATGTTTGCTTGTTGCTTGTTCATAGTTGCCTAATTCTTCATTGAGCGTGTACACCCCTTGTCAACTCTATAGAGAGAACCCCCACATGAAACACTTTTATACCCGTGAGATATGGAGTTGAACCTTTTGCTTGAGATGTTCTTGATGTTGCATGTGTCATGGTTTGTGGTTAGATGGATATGATTTGGAGCACACACACACACACTCTGTGAATTGCTATAAGCGGCTTGATTGTTACAGGGTTTTTGAATTCCTTAAATTGCCTTGATTTGCGAGTTTGAAAAATGTGATTAAATGTTTGCTGTGTGTGATTTTTCGTGGTCTCTTTTGCCAAATACATGGGAATTGCTAGGGACTAGCAATGAGTAAGTTAGGGGGGTGTGATGAGTGCGCAAAAGTGCACTCTAAATACCCTATTATCGAAGTAAATTGCTAGAAAGTGAATAGGAATATTGAGATATATTTGATATTATTTATTTAATTTCTATTTACATTGAAATATATTTTAGCGGTATTTTATAAGATTTTAAGTCTCAAATAGTGCATTATTTGTTGGCGAGTGCTAGTTTGCAATTGCGCTTTACATTTAATAGTTTTGGAATAATTTTTGGCGTTTTGGCAGATTCGACCATTGAGTTTCAATCGAGATTTGGATGACGTTAAAGTTTCAGAATGAGAAAGTGATCTTCATGAAATATTTAGAGGACGTCTTGAGCTTTTCAAAAAGGTCTGGTTTGCAAAAATCGGAGTTCTTTTGGGCCTCCAAACATTATTTCAAAGACAGGCCTGGAAAGCTGCTATGAACCTCTCCGTCCAGCCAACTTGAAGAGGCCATAACTTGAGCTTCTGAAGCTCAAATCAGATGGTTCTTGAGCCTAAAATTATCTACTCATCCGGGGCTACAACTTTCGTGAAGGGTCCGAGTCGAGATTCAGTTGTTATCTGGTAGAAAATGGAGAGTAAAGTTGGCGATTGTTAGCTGCGCGCGAGAATAAGAAAAGCAGAGCAAAGAAAAGAAAGAAAACAAAAAAAAAAGGAAAGTTTGAAAATTCAAAGCAAGGCTGCACGGCTGAAGGGAGTCTCAATTCTGATTATATTTTGTGTGGGCCCGGTGCTTGGAGATTTGACCAAAAGAAAAGCAAGAAATTGAAGTTGAGGAGAGAGGGCTGCACTGCTTTGCAACAGAAACAAGAAGTGGGCCCACGCAATTGACGTTGGCTTGTTGGATGGTGCGGCTACTGATGCTGGGCGTTTGGCGCGCAAAGAGGCGGCTGTTTGGTGAATTGGATGTGGGGCCCGGCGTTGAATAAAACTAGCAAAGAAAGAAGAAGCAAGCCAAGCTTGCGTGGGCCGTGTGTGAGGCCTGGCGCTGCGCTGTCCGGCCTGTTATGCGGCTGATATGAGACGCGGTTAGGGCTGATATAAAAGGAAAAAATATACAACTGGATGGCGTTTTTGTGGAGAACAGGAAAGAAAAATACAGAGAGGGCTGCGGCGGCTGTGCACAGGGAGAAAAGAAGAGAAATACAAAGCAGTGTGCGGCGCAGGAGTTGAGCAGAGTAGAAGAAGCCGCAGCTACTCCATGGCTCGATTTTTCTCCGTAAAATTTACGTTATCCATCCTGTACATGGGTAACTAAATTTTCAAGTGGAGTTAGGGATTACTTTGCACCATAAATGGTTATTTTAATTTATTTTGATTCTTGTACATGGTTTTAATTTGTTAAATCCTTCGTTGATCATTCATAAATTATTGTTAGATTTTATTGTCCGAATAATTAAAGGTTTTAGTCCGTTTATAGATTCAGTCATGCTTTTTCTATTGAGTGGATTAATGTTTTGATTATTTTTGGAACAATTAAATATTTATATTGATTCAATTCTTTGCTGCAATATTGCTCGTTCGGTATATTGTCGTCATTGGGTTTTTTCAATGTGAATATTAATTTGAGAGATTTAAAAGTGTTGAATGATTTTTCAAAGGGTTATTTTCAGTCTAATTTTGATGCATAATTTTAAATCTTCCGATTGAGATTTTTAGAATTTAATTTCTCAATTGAGTTATCTGTGAATTAAAAATAATTGAAATACCATATATGTGCAAGGGATTCCCGACACTCCACTGTTCGTTAATTTTGAATATTTTCTTCTATTAGTCAATTTGTTTAATTCTTAATTTTCATTCACAGATCATTTTTATATATTTTTATTTTCTCGTTAACCGTTTAATATTTTCTGTAGTTTCAGAAATTCTATTTATTATTCTTTTAATTTAGTCTCCCTGTGGAATCGACACCCCAAAGCTACACTACAACTACCGCGTTATTCTTTGGGCGTAATCAGTGAGCCATAACACTCAGTGGGGTTTTCCAAAACACACAAGCAAATAGCATGCAAAAGCTAAAGCAAGTCCAGAGAAGACACCTAATAATGTCCAGTATGCATCACAAGCACACAATAATCACATCCACTAATCACAAGCATGGACAATATAATCAATAAGGCATGGCACCACTTTGTGTGGTATAACAATAATATTAGGGTAGTCGGTACATGCACGATTGAATCACAAGATATAAGTGTAAATATATAAACCCCACGAAGCACATCCATTTTCTGTTTAAAGCCATAAGAACAATATATATATATCCTAATGACAATATATACTAAATAGATTGGCAGCACCACCAACACGGTTGTTCATCAACAAGATAATCAACAAAATGCGATCACCACACAGTTCTAGTACATATTGGGTACAACCATGATATAAAAGTCAACCATCATCCACTACATTTATCCAAATAACCAATGCATAATGCACAAAACTTTCATGAATGAAGTATGATATGCTTATGATTTCATGATGTCTTCGACATGTGCACAAGACCCCCGAAGCGCCCATTTCATGAGTTGCAAACTCATAATCTTGGCAAACGGGTACTCGATATGTAGGCTAATGTGAAATTATCTATAGAAAATGTGTGTTTGTGTGTGTGTGTGTGAGAACACACAGTGAACCCACTGAAGAAGAAAAAGAAGCACAGTACGTCCTAACAGAAATACATGAGGGGATCGATGGCAATCGCAATGGAGAAATAATCATTGCCACCGAGCTTTGTCTTAGGGATACTACTAGCCAAGCATGCTGAAACAAGCTAAAGATTACGTTTAGAGGTGTGACAAATGCCAATTATTTTCTTCCTATCAGCACCAACCTCAATAAGAACTCATACCCATAACCAGCTCTTTTGTAACATCCCAACCCAATTAAGGATAATGAGAATTATCATAAGATAATTTGCTTAATAATCATGAAAATTTCTAATTGAGTCTAATGGTCCGTAAATATGGAAGTGAATATGTAAATGAGAGCAACTAATTATAAATTGGAGACAACCAACTTTAAGAATGCAAACTAATGTCAAAGGTCATAACTTGATATCAAATTACAATTGGTGCTAATCAGGGATTTACACATGAATAATTTTAGAAAATAAGTGCACGAATTGAACTTAAGTAAGATTAGTGGTACATGAATAATGTATGCTTAGTCAAGACAATTCCAAGAATTATAAAAGGCATTTGGGAATAATTAAAGTACAATGTAATACATCAAAAAGAAAATAGAAGGAAAAAATGGGCCAAAAGACTCCTACCAAGTCTTGAAACCAAGACTTCATAAAGAGTGTCAAAATTCTACCAACTAAGTTGCCAGTACTTTTGTGCTATGATACCCATTTAAAATGTATATATATCTTAAAATACATATATGGTTCAAATTCAAAATTTGGGTGTTATCACCCTATTAGACCAAGGTTCTGCCCAATCAGAATTCATGTAGCACACAGCCCATATATATACACAATCTATATATGAGCTGCATATTTTTTCCTGTCACCCGAAATGTATAAAGAAAGAGAACTAGAGAGAGAAAGAGGAAACTAGAGAGAGAAAGAGAAAAGAAATGAAGAAGATGAGAAAGAAACTGAGATGCATGCCCCATGCAATGCCAAAGATGAGCAAAAGTGGGTCAAAGGTTTGTTTGAGACACGAGGCAGAGACCAAATGAAGATGATTAAGCTACCATTAATGTAAGTGGCACTTTCTCTTTACTCCAAAGTTTTCCCTCTAACTTAGCTTTAAGAGTTTTTTGTGGCATGCATGTGTTGTATATGATAAAGGGATGAAAATGAAAAAAAATGGCATCAACCGACCTTAAGAAACCTTACACCCAAAATCATGGAAACTAGGTTTCGAAGCCACACTTACTAAAACTTGAAATAGACACCAAGTCTAGAAAAAGCATTAAAAAATAGGACAAATAGCAAGTTGAAGCACCAAAAATGGTGCAGTAACAGCCAAGAAAAGGCTAGTTGCAAGTGAGGATGGATAACTGGGGTAACCAAATTATTGGTTGTTTCACTATGTTTTATGAATGGGAAAATGCCTCCTAAGGTTCCAGGAATACAATGGAGTGAAAAGGAGGTGAAAATACTAATTGTAACTTCACGAAATAGAAAATAAAATCATCGTCGAAAAATCATGGCTCGCCAAAAAGCCACTTGCAAGTCCAGTTTTGACAACCCTAAACTTATCCAAATCAAAAACCAATATTAGGATTGGAATCTGGGTTGAAAAATAGTCCAGAAAAGTGTAGGTCGGCGGCTAGAAAATGATCGCTGACAACTGCCATCGCCGAAAAAGGTGATCGGTGCCTACAGGTATTTTGTTGACTAGTCAAACGGGTCGAACAAGCCGGGTTTGGGTCGACCCGGTTTAGATGTGAGTAAGGGTTATCAAACGTTGTCGTTTTGGAACCTTAGATATGTTTTAATAAGTTGAATTTGAACTTTTGGAAACAAGGATAGGAAATTGGAATTGGGAATAGGGTTAACCCTATTCCCAATTTAATAAACTCCTCAATTGTAATCTTGGAATAGCAGCAAAATTAATTCCAAATTAGTACAATTCTAAAAGAAATTCTTAAACAGTGAGGAAGACAAATTCCAAAAAGGTAGAAAAATTTATAAAAATTATAAAAGGGCCAAGAAAATAATTATTAATTATTTTTAAACCCTTAATTGAATAGGAGAAATTACTAAAATGTCCTTGAGCCAAAAATAGGCCAAACAAAGGCCAATTAAAATGAAAAAAGAGTCTAACCCAATATTTTTGGGCGTTTCGGACTCAATGGCAGAGTCTAATTTTTGAAATCAGACCCCAAAAAATATGAACAAAACAAATAGAATAATTCTAATTGTGTCCTAATGTATTAATTGAGCTATCAATTGAACCCAATGACTGTGAAAATACCTACCTCAATATTTTTGGGTATTCGAACCCAATAGAGGGATCTATTTTATGAAACGAAGTCTCAAAAATATAGATATGTGAAATGTCATAATTACCAATATTCCCTTAATAAACCAAAAACTAGTTAAGTGTCAAAGATGGCATATTCTGACTTTCTTTGACGTCCCACACTTAACGGTGGAGTCCATTTCAGCAAACGAAGTACCGAAAAATAGGAATAGTGAAAGTGTAAAATTACAAAATACCCTCAGGCTTAATATAAGTCACGTATATGAAAATTAAGATCTGAAAAAGCCTAAACTGATTATCTCCGATATTCTAGACCTAACAATGATGTCTTTCTGAGAAAAATAAAACTTGGAAACAAATTAAAAAATGACGAATATGTCCATAAGACTTCATGAAATTACCAAAAGTGTATGGATGAAATTAAAAGGTATATGTAAATGTTTTAAGGACCAAATGGAATTAAAAATGAAGTTTGAATACGTAAATCATGAACAAGAAAATATGAGATACTAAAAGTGTAAATTACCATTATGCCCTTAAAGGGCCAAATAAGTTATGAAGCATTAGGAACCCTAAATTGAAAATTTGAGGATCTCTTAATCGATTAGACTAAGTTCAAAAGAACTTAAAACACTGAATAAAGATGCTTAGGATTAGAATGAATACTAATTCAATATACAATGTATTTTTAACCCATGATTATAAGATCACCCAAATGATGAAAAAATGGAACAAGGCTATGAGATAGCTACTATGGTACTAGTATGGGAATGCGATGCTAAGGACCCAATGTAAATAAACTCAAACTCTAATATATGAATTTATACTCTACCAATGTGGCCTACTTGTATAGTTGTTGATGAGTGAGCGAAAGTGCACTCTAAAGACTCTATTATTAGATTAAAATGCTAAAATGTGAATAGAAATGTTGGGATATAATTTATATTATTAAATTTAATTTCTATTTACAGTGAGATATGTTTGAGAATTATTTTCTAACATTTTAAATCTCAAATATTGCATTATTTATTGGTGAGAGATAGTTTGTAATTGTGCTTCACACTTAACATTTTTGGAACTTTACCATTCGGATTGTTTATTTGAATTTATTTTGATGGCAGTCGTATTGCACTTAATTGAGCCCGACTCATTCGGCATAATACGCCAAGCCACATATACAAGTCTTGGGCCAAACAACCTGATACGTTAATTAGGCCCGTGAGCTTCAATTTCTTGAAGTCGTCCAACCCAAAGCCCAGAAGGAAAGATGGGGCGCGGGACACTAGAAAAAGAGGCTGCATCGTGAAGGCTTAAGGAAGCATGTAGGGCTTAAGCTGTATTTAAAAAAGTCAATTGATGCAAGCGTGCGGCAAAAAGACAAGGCAAAAGAAAAAAAAGAAAAAAAAAAGGGAAAAAAGGAAGAAAGAGGCGTGAGGCGCTTGGGTAGAACGACTAAAGAAAAAAAAAATGAAAGTCAAAAGTTGCAACTATATTATAAAAAAGGCAGTTAGGGCGTTGAACAGGGGGCTGTGAAAAGTCAAAGAAAAATGAGGGGGGCGGCGCTGGAAAGAGAAAGAGGCTTGTGCGGACACTGGGTGGTCCTAGCGGTAGAAAGAAAGAGTGAAAAAATGGTGTGCCGCCAGCTGTTTCAGGTTTTCTTGTCCTTGAGATTTATGTTGTCCATCATATGTATGGGTAACTAAATTCTCAAGTAGGGCTAGGGATGAACTTGCACACCAGATGGTATTTTTAATTTATTTTTGATTCATGTATTTGATTTTCATTTATTAAAATTCTTTGTTTTATCATTCTCAATTTATTGTTGGTGTTTTCTTCTCCGAATAATCATAGAGTTTATTCCGTTTATAGATTCAGTCATGATTTTTCTATTGAATGGATTAGTTCTTTGATTATGTTTGGATCAATTGATTATCTATATTGATTTAATTCTTTGCTGCAATATTGCTCTCTGGGTATATTGTCGTCATTGGGTTCTCTCAATATGGATAACAATTTGCATGATTTAACAATGATGAATAATTTTTCAAAAGGTTACATTTGGTTTAATTTTGGTTTATAATTCTATATCTTCCGATTGGGATTTTTGGAATTAAATTCTCAATTGAGTTATCAGTGAATTAAGAATAATTAAAATACCGGATATGTGCAAGGGATTCCCGACGCTCTACTGTTCGTTAATTTGAGTACTTTTTTCGTTAATCACTCTGTTTAATTTTTATTTGCATTTAAAATCACTTTTTATTTTCTCGTTAATTATTTAATATTTTCTTTAGTTTTTTTATTCTTTTAATCTGTCTCCCTGTGGAATCGACACCCCAAAGCTGTACTACAACTACCGCGTTATTCTTTGGGTGTAATCAGCTGTCAATCCCTGTTTCTGAAATTATGCATCAATAATTGCTTTAAGTCTATAACCCATTGATTATTGTGTTTCCATTATGTAGAATTTATGATTTGTTGAGATCCTCTTTATTGTGAATATCTATAGCTTTTTGACTATGTCTTGTCTTTGTGATCATTGTGATCCCTTTTTTTGTGGATGTTTGTAACCTATGTATATGCACATACCTTGTGAAATTCTTTTGCCAATAACATTATTTGTGAGTACCCGAGGTTGTGTCTGTCACAACGCCCATCTTGACTCTTTGGATGTTGATGACCTACGGGTCGGTGTTTGGGAATGATATCCAACACGCTGTCCTAATGAGGACATTTTGATATGATGATAAAAGCTCTTGGTGCCATTTAGTGGAACCTAAAGATGAGTGGTGAACTTGGATAAGTGCTGTGTGGGGGTAGTCGGGCCCTATTTGATAGCATCTATTTGACTCAATTTGTATATATTTGATTCCACGCCATTTGTTGATTTGATGATGTTACCTTTGGATGTGAAATATGCCTTTAAAGCTTATCTTTGTATTCAATTTGAATGATTTTGATTTGGGCAGCTAAACATCATATGTTGATAAATTTGTGCTTGTTGACTTATTTAGTCATCCCTATTGCAATCGTAACATCTTTGTGAACTGTGTTATTTTGGCCTGATGGCCAATCCCTTTTAGCTTGAAATCCTATAATTATCCTTTTGTTATACACCTTTGTTTAACCCATGGCGGAGTGAAGGATTTACTTACTGAGCTAAGTTAGCTCACCTCAAAATTATAACATTTTTTTAGGTAACACAATATAGAAAGAAAGGCAATAATGGTGACTAATGGAGCTAGTGATGTGTTTGTGGGTAATGTTGATGATGTATAGCTCCAAGACTTAGTTCGATTTAATCTTGTAAGGATGATACTAATATTAGACATTGTGACTTAGTAATATTGAAAGATGTTATTAGATTTGAATTGTGATTAATGATGATGGAAATTATGCTTAGGAGATAATCTTATTGATGATTGCTAAAGTTAAGTTGGTTATCAGATGAGTTGCATATAAATGGCTTCCGCACTTGATAAATAAAAGAAAAAAATTTTATTACTCTTTGGTACAATTCATTTGATTTTGTTCGACCTGTCTGAGTGACAGTGTCAGTCACCGACCCCCTAATTCGCATAGGGTAGGTTCCGGGTCATGACATCTTGGCCCTTTTCCTAATGGGGAATGGAAATTATGCGACCACTACCAAAAGCCCCCTAGAACAGAAAATTTATGTTAGTCGTCATAGACTATTTTTCTAAATAGGCAAAAGTTGAACCTCTTACCAACATTACAGAAATGGAGTTCAGAAATTTCACTTGGAAAAATTTAGTGTGTAGATTCGAGATTCCACAGGTATTAGTTACAAACAACGAGACCTAGTTCATTAGGATTGTGTTCTCCTAGTTCTGCAAAGATCTGCACATCGATCACCACTTATCCTCTCTAGGACATCCACAAGCTAACAGACAAGCTGAAGTGTCTAACATGACCATTTTGGATGCCATAAAAAAGATACTAAAATAAGACAAAGGAAGATGGGTTCAAGAACTCCTTGGATTCCTCTGAGCCTACCGAACTACAAAGAGGGTCCCAACTACTGAAACACCATTCTCACTTGTTTATGGACTAAAGCAGTAATCCTAGTGGAAATCGGTATGCCGACTCTCAAGACAAGACTCTTTGACCCTCAAGGGAATGACTAGCACCTTGTTCAAAACCTCGATCTTTTAGAGAAGAAGTGTGAACATGCTCAAATTAGAACGGATGCCTACTAACAAAGAATGGTAAGGTGCTTCAACAGAGGAATAAGGCCTATCAACTTCCAGCTCAATGATCTCGTTCTAAGATGAGTATTCCTAAACACCAAGGATCCTACCATGGGGAAGCTCTCCCCCAATTGGGAAAGACCTTATAGAGTGACGAAAATTGTAAGGCCTACCACCTATTGGCTAAAAGATCTAGTTGGGAAACCTCTACCGAGACCATGGAATATTGAGCATTTGTGTAAGTATCATCAATAAAGTTTTAGATTTTCATATAATATAGTGTTTACTGATATACAAGCCCCTAAAAGCCTTATTATTCCAATAAATGTTATAGTTTTGAATCATTTACTTATGCGACGTTGCCATTCCTATAGACCCCTAAAAACCCTATTATTCTTATAACTGTTACAGGTCTAAATTATTTACTTATGCATTCCAATAAGTGTTACAAGTCTGAATTGTTTAATTATGTGGCATTGCCATCCCTACAAACCCCTAAAAACCTTATTATTCCAAATAAGTGTTATAGGGCTTAATTATTTACTTATGCGACGTTGTCACCCATTCAGACCCTAAAAACTGTATATGTCAATTATAAGAGCTACAGGTCTGAACCATTTATCTGTGTGACATTGTCAAAGACCTAGATCCCTAAAAACTTATACTTACTATAAGGATTTTAGGTTTGAACATTTTACTAATTCGAGTCCTTTTAAAGTTCAGAAGGAAATTGTTCAAGAAATTGATTAATATAGACGATTAGGCCCTTAATTGCTCAAAGTTAGCAAGCCAGTACACAATCAGGCACACTATATGAAACTTGGAGATTCTGAATCAAAAATACAAATTTATTAGAGTACTTGAGGGTTACAAAGAAGAAAATATTGAAACAAAAATACAAGAACAAGCCTAAAGACTACTGTTCTATAAGGGAATTCTCTTTTTCTTGATCAATGACCCCTGGCTGCCCAGTTTGTAAAGGGTTTGCAATAGGCTCCAACCCTCTAACCTTCTCTTCGTTATCTTCCACTGCTATCTTAAAATCAGAGATAGAAATCTCATCCAGGCCGACAAGATTGAGAGAGGGTGTAACACCCCGACCTTGATTAATTAATAATTAGTTGCTAATTATTAGTTAGAAATGACGTAAAGAATAATCAAGAAAGTTAATCGAGAATCTCTCGATGGTCACGATAGACCAATAAAATAATTAAACACGTCAAGAGAGGAGGATGTAATACCCGAACCTCATTACAGATTAAGTAGGTAAAATGATGTCATTTTAACACTATGGAAACTCAAATTAGCGAACTATGATGACCACAAAGAAATAACAACCGACACGGGGCCTTTGACATTGAAGCTAATCGAAATAAGAAGCGACCAGAAGAAATTGCTTCATAAAAAAAGCAATAGAAAAAAAATTATAAGGAAAATAGCTAAAACGATAAATTGTGCCAACCAAACGAGGCATAAGCCCAAAATAGAGGAAAAATACCAAAATGTGAGGCCAAGGGGATTTGAACCTTTGACCAAGTAAAGGAAGCATATGGCACCCAAAAATTTACCAAGTGGACTGCCAACATCTTTGTACCTAAATATACAACATAATTGTATATAAGCCCAATTTAACCAAGCCCACCTCCCAAATTGGTCAATGGCCATACATGCAAACCCCTCATCATCAACTGAACCTCTCCACATCAGCTCACATCATCCCACCTCAGCTCCTGCATCAGCCATATGAAGTCCAAATGGGACGAAATTGATACCGATAAAAGCCCAGATACTTGTGAAACTGTACACATGATTAAATGACAAATCGGGGTTAGAATTTCATAAAACAAAAAATGACCAAAATACCCCTGAGAATAGAAACTACAAATTAAAGGCCGAATAAGGGCCAATCTGATATGATTAACTGTCAGAAGTATAGTGATGTAAATTAAGGGGCTGAACAAGACTCTAGAACAGTCAAAGTATAAAACAAGAAATGATCACTGTGTCTTGATGATCAAAAGCAGATACCAAATGAAGTCTAAAAGACTTAGAAATTTATATATGAGATATATAAAATATTTTAAAGACCATGATAGGGTCCGAGGCAAGAATGAAAAATTACCATTTTGCCCCTAAGGTTAAATAAGTGCTTAATTAATAACGATTGGAGTCCAACTAACCTAGATTATAATCTTGACAGCTACTAAGCCTATTTGAGAAATTTAATAACATAAGTTGAAACCCAATGGGTGGGTAATAGGCCAATGAACTTAATTAGGCCATCTGATAGACTCCTAAGATGATGAATAAGACATGAATGAACGAATTATGATTTGTCTGTGATTAATGATGATTATTCAGGCTATGCAAGTATATTCCTGAAGTATCTGGAGATTATCAGAGTATTTGTAAATGGAGAATGCAATACTAAGAAACCGAGGTAAGTAAACCCAAACTTTGTTATGTGGTCCTTCCCAGCCAGTCACATTTATTTTCATATGCTGCCAAATTTGTACTCTATATTCTACCTGATGAACTTGATTTCTCTGATTTGAGGCCAATCGACTTGTGATGATTTGTTCATGCTTGTACTCTGAATTTGAGTTGCTTGCCTATATCATTTTGTGATCTTGACTCGTTGATGCTTGAGCATATTTGTACCATCATGTATACCATGTCATGATCTTGTAATATATCTTATCGTTGGAGATCTTATTATTCTACACACTTTATGACGCATTTGGGCCCAACCCAGAACAAAACCTTGAGGTCGCTTGGACGGAGTCGTTGGGGCTATGCGTTCGGGCTCGTAGGGACCCAAGGGGGATTTTGTTGATCATGATATTCGATTTGTGCCTAGGGTTGTGCTCAGTCACAACGGCCCATCTATTCCCAGATGCAAGGTGGACCCTTTAAGGTTTGTTATGTCCTTTGGGACCTGTAGTAAAAGAGCTCTTGCACTTTTTAGTAAGCCCCAGGAACTGAGGCAAATCTGAATATGCGTGTTTCGGGGGTATGTCGGGCCCCGTTTTGTTGACGCATCTGTTTTGTTAGAATTCGATAATCACGTTTTTACATTGTTGGATGATTATATTTTATACCCTGTGAATGATCATATTATTTGCAAGCATGAGATACTTTTGATTGGCTAACATATTATTGGTGGCAGTAATTTATTGTGTTGAGCTGGATCTCTTTTGACTGCTCCTCTCTTGTATTATTTCTTATGGGAATAAGCCTTTTTGGACCCTCGGGTCATTGTTGTGTAACTTGGTGACTGGCTATCTGTTATCCCTTTCTTCTATTATTCTTGTGAACTAACCCTGACCCATGGCAAAGCTAAAAATTTACTTACTGAGCTTTGTTAGCTCACCCCTTATTTATAACCATTTTTCAAGTAGCTTATGATGGGTGATATGTAGTGAGATAACTAGCAGAACTAGTGAAGTACAAATGACTTACACTGACAAGATGAACTCCAAGTCAAGTTGACTACGTACTCTGTAAGGTTAAGTTCATAATTTGCATTATAATATTACATCATTAGTGATGAGGTTAGCCTAATATGTTGGATCACTATGATTAAATTGTACTTGGAGACATTTTGATTGTTGATTATTGGAGATGAGTTTTGATCAGCTGAATTGTATTGGTGTGACTTTCGCTTTAAGTAATTCATTGATATAGAATGGACGCATTGGGGCATGTATATTAATACTCTAGAGATATTGGTGACTGATTCTAGATGTGCTCTGATGTGTTTGGATGAGTTGCATTCTCAATTTAAAAAGGTTTTAAATTCCACTACTTTGACCCTACATTTGGAATGCAATTCATTGTTAAGTTCAGAAATTGCCTTTGATTGGTGGCATTGTCGGAGGAGAAAACCAGCAAGGTAGCCAACTGGAATCACGTCCTCGCGATCTGCGTAGGGTGGGTTTCAGGGTCATGACAGAAGGGTGGAGCTTTAGAAGTTTTTTCTTGTACATTCGGTATCCATTGTCAGCAAACTCCCCTCCTAGCCTTTGGACCTTGGCCTTCAGAGCCTCTTCAGTCTTTTTTTTCGCTTCTTTAAAACTCTTAGAGAGATTCTAGGAGATAACTGCCTCAAATTCTACCAATTTCATCTTCAAACCTTCCAGATCAGAAGCCAAGGCGTTCCTCTCTAATTCCAATATTGTAAAAGCATTGGTAGCTTCCTTCAATTTGTCATCCGAGGTAGAAGCAGCGGATTAAGTGGACCCAAGTTAGAGTCTTGTCTCATCCAACTCAGCTTTCAATTTTTCAACCTACTCAGAATCATCAGGATTGTCCATAATGGCAGCCATTGCATGAACCGCCTACAGAGAACCAAAAGATAGTTAAAAATAAACAAATAAAAATAATTTTAAAAGGAAGCAAGTTGAATACCTACCCTCATACGGGACACCATCAGGTCTTGGGCAATTCTTTTGGGCTTATGCCCCTTGAACCAACCTGGATTAGTGGTCTAGGCCTCCTTGTATGTCCTCTTTATGGTGGCAAACCCAATCTCCACCACGACGATAAGAGGAGCAGCCCCAGCCTTTCGTTAACGTCGAGAGGGCGACTAAACAACTAATACTAGAGGGAAAGCCTCTTGTCATACCGAGGTGAGCACAAGCTCCTCGGAGACTGTGCACTTAGAGGACTCACCCCATCCGATCAGGGATCTCTTCCTCTTCTAAGAAGGAGCAAATTCTGTAATGGTGGAAGTTTCCCTAGTCTTCTTTTTCTGACCCGACCTCGACACAAAGAAAACGGTCTTCTTCAATCCCTCGCTCTTCTCCTTGGCGATACCGGCCTGCATCAGGATTTTAGGCTAAAGATCTCCTCATGTGACTGTTCTTTTGGCTGAAGAAGCTGACGGTACTGCTCTTAAAGGTCTTGTGGAAAAATGGATATCTTCCAAGTTTTCTTATCTATATCAAATATTTAAAGCAAAGTGAGTCAGAAATTAAAAGGTGAAAACATAGACAAAAAACAAAGTATCACAGTTCGATAGGCTCACCCTTGAAGCCGGTGTACCGAGGAAAGACGTTTGTTTTATTCTCAAAGTTCGCAAGCTCCCAACCTCCTTTGACAAAGAAGTATCATTTCTTCCATGTTTTGTTGGAAGAGGCTACAAAGGTGAGGGGTTTGAATCCCTTATCAATAGACATGTAAAACATGCCCTCTGACTTCTGGAACTTCAAATCCATGTTATTCCTAATCAAAGGGAAGATCTACCTTAACCATGTTTTTATGGCCTAACATTAAGCAGGCGATTAACTTCTACCATCTATTAATATTCAACTCGGCAAGGCAGATCCTAAACCATTGAAAGAATGAAATGAATGTATATATAAATTTAAATGTGTATGTATATTATTATAATTATATGTATATATAAATTTAAATATCTTATATATGTATTTATATACTTACATTATATTTATTTATTTTTATATATTTAGTTTTATGTGTATATATGTGTATTTAAGTATGTTCTTGCATATTAATCATATTTATATGTATATATAGATTTAAATATACTTATGTATGTACATATTTATATACTTACATTATTTTTATTTTCATTTTGTTTTATATACTTAATTATATATATGTATTTAAGTATTAACATACGTACATATAAATAAATATACAATTATTTATATATATATATGTAATTATTTATTTGTATATGTATATTTAAGTATATAGATATATGTGTGTGTGTGTAGG
This sequence comes from Nyssa sinensis, assembly GCA_008638375.1. NCBI lineage: Eukaryota > Viridiplantae > Streptophyta > Magnoliopsida > Cornales > Nyssaceae > Nyssa > Nyssa sinensis. The sequence continues at coordinate 24,217,294 of CM018032.1, forward strand.
TAGGTATACACCTACATATATTTATATAGATTGTATTTATTCTTATATAATTATTTATATACATATATATGTATTTAAGTATATATTTACGTATATCTATATATATAATTCATATATTAATTTATTTATCTGTATATTTATTTACATATATATTATATGTATGTTGGTATATACATATGTATATTTAAATAATATATTTATATATTAATTTATTTATATATACAATTATTTGTGTATATATTTATTTATATATTTTATGCATAAATATTTATAATTTATATATATGAACATATACATGTATATTGTGTGTGTTTGTATATATATGTATATATATATATAATTATTTATGTATATTTTATATTTAAATAATAGATATTTATTTTATATTTATGTTTGTTTAGTAATATATATATATATATATATATATAAATGTACAGATACATATATTTATTTTAATATAAATAAATATATTTGTGTATATATTTTCTTTATATTTAGATATTTGTGTGTATATGTAACATATATTATGTATGCGTATTTTAATTTATTTATTTATTTAGTCCCATTCCATTAGAATGGATCTTAATTTTTAGGTTTTGGGAAAGAATGATATTTCTACTTTTTGTGGGAAGAGCCATTCCTCCATTCCTGATATATTAGTTGTACCAAACATAGGAATGAAATAGACTTGAGAATGATCATTCCATTCCAGAGTCCATTCCAACCTATCAATCATGTCCTTAGTGTATTATGTATTTTTATGTATGAAAGAGTGTGATGAAATTATTAGTGTGTATATATGGATTGTTAACCATTGTAATTACTTTTAGTATTAGTTTGAGGTTAAATAAGAAAATTTTATACAAAGAAAAATAAAGTAATTAATTTTAAGACTACTTAGGTTAATTAAGGAAATAATATTTAATGGTTAATAATTTAAGAATATTCTAGGATTCTCATAGGAATTATATTGATTAGTGATCTTGTATTGTGATAGGTTTGGATTGATAATTGGAGACTCTTGGAGTACATTTGAGTATATTTGCTACTACTTTTGAGGAAAGGAAACAATACGTGTTGTACCCAAATTTTAAATAAATGCAAATAAATATTTTCTTACTTTCATTTTTATAAAAAAAGTTATTTTATGTTTACAATGATTCCAAATGAATATAGTTCAAAAATATTTACAATGAATTATTTATTTCTTCGAGTCTGTTCGAGTCGAGCAAAATTATTTCTATGTGCAATGAATTCAGTGTTCTTCGCTCATTGATAAATCTGTCCATGAAAATTATTTTATTAGCTAAAACGAATTATTTCATCTGTAGGGTCGTTATTAGATATTTGAATCGTCTTAGTATGGGTGTGATCTTTGGTTGGGGTTTGTTTTGTATCAGTAGTGATTTATTACTATTGGTAGTTTATTTGTGTCAGCAAAATATTGTCGAAGTCTGACCCACGTTAACAAGGGCCTAATACTGTTTACTTTCAATATTGGTAACGTGTGCAAGACCTACTTTGATGGGCACCATATGTGATTATTATGCTAACCAAAGTGATTGCTTATACAACTTTGAAATTGTTATATCTAAACACACTACTCTGTTAAATGATTTTTGTATCAAAGAAAAATTATTTACTTTTTTTTTTTCGTTGTCTACTAAATTGTTTCAGTGATGTGAACTTGTTTTATAAAACATTTGTTCTATCTGCTTGACCTGTTCCAGTGTATAATATGCTTTGTTACTTTACGGGATCTTTGAGCTTACCTCAATGTTGTTCTCACACAGATTACTAGAAATGGACTGAAATACTGTTGGGTACAAGAACAATGGAGAGTGTTTGATGACTATTTAATTATTTGCTTCCACTTATGTTAGGACTTAATTTATTTCATTTGCATTACTTAGAGACTTGTAGAAAATTTAATTTAAGGGATTATACGTTGATTTATTTTTGAAACAGATTATTTATATATCTTGAATGCTAGTGATTTTATTATTATTATTATTATTATTATTATTATTATTGTAATGAAATTTGATGAATAAATGAGATATTTTTAGTATACATAAATTTGGGAGATTGTATTCATTACAAGTTTAATGATTTGATTAATCTAGCATGTGTTAAGACTTGGAGTAGATTGATTTTGTGTTAGTTGCGCTCTGAATCCCATGTTCGGGTTTGTGTGGCATCGAATGCAAAAGGATTTGGGTGCTTTTGGACCAAACCTAACCACGGAGGTGAAATACTTATTGGAGAAGCCTCACTAGTACATTGGAAGTCTCCTAAAAATCGCCTCTTGCTCAAAAAAATGCTCGAGAATCTTGGAAGTGATAAACAAGGTCTCAACAAATTATATTCCCCCTTTTATAGACCTCAAAAGTTTTTATTAATCATCGCCTCTGAATAGACGCAACAGTTGAGGTAATCATGGCCTTGTTTTCCTAACCAGCGACTGACGTAATAATATCCCATCAACGGTTGTCTTCTTGAAAATCAAAACAGTGCATTTATGATGTCACACACGCAATGTTTCAAAAATCTTAACCTTGGCTCGGGATGAATCCCACAGAACTGAGGCTCAGGAGGAGTAGTTGATATACCATAATTTAACCAAGGCTCCAGAATACGACACATGTCCCTCCTAACTCGTGGGATACAAAGCTCCTACACAAAGGATACCCGAACTAACCACCGCCTTCTATGGACTACTGACCTCAAGGAAAATGAAACAGAGTTCAATATGATAATTACTATATATGGATATCATCAAATCTTTACTTTTATGATTTCTAATCCTACTTAACTTGGGAGATGTATAGCATATAAATAAGGTCAAAAGAAACGCTTTCAATTCATGCTCAATTGCTCTCTTTCGATTACTATCATTATTATTCACTAACTTCATCATCGAAACAACTACTACCGAAACTTTTTCTGGTGATCTTCTAGCCTCTTGTTCTTAACTGATAATTGGAGGAAAACAGCATTCCAATCTGAAATTGGGAGTTTTTTCAATTTTATTTGGAATGGAGAGACTCTAGACTCCTTATTAAGAATTGGTGCAAACACATATGAAAGGAAAAAGTAAAATTCAAGTCTATGCAGGGACAGCCGGAGGAGGGTTAGAAAGGATTTATACAATCGACATTAAAAATTTATTAGACTTTCGGCGGGGGTGGGGGGGACTTCACGAGGAAGCCAAGACCGAGTCGTAGTTGCTGAAACTATATAGATAGAAACCTACCGCACGTTTAAAAAGCCAAACAAGCCTATTAATATGATCCACATGGGCTGTCGTCACATGTGGCCTACCAAGAAAATCAATTTCGGCTCAACCCAACATTTAGGTATTATTTTTCTCTTGGAATATTTGCCAAATATTCCATACAGCCAAAAAATATTCCAAACGAATTTTCTCCCATTCGAATTAGCCAATTTGGACAAAAGCCAAATCACAAATTAGACGACTTTGTACACAAAACCATGCTACACTCGATTACTTTCTAATTCCTTCATTTAAAAAAAAATAATAAAAATAAAAATAAAACCCATTTCCCAAATTTGCTGGTATTTTCCATAAACTATCAATGATTTTAAGTTACAACTTAACACCATGGAATGGAAGTATCTCTAACACCACTCCTACGGAAAAATTAATTCCACCATTGCAATTGGAAACCATGTTCAAGTCAAAGTAATCCTGAGATAATTTAGACCTTGCCCACACAGACTCACTCCATTTAACGTCACTGAAATCTTTGAGTCGCAAAATGTTAATCCATCTACTTCCTGCTCGCGCTTTGCATCGTACATATGAATTGCAACCTTTCCTTTGCCAGGAAACCAATCTCCTTTTTATGTCATTCGGAACAAAGATGACAACACCACCAACAATATTTTCAATTTTCCATGGTCAAATGAATGTAACAAGAGCCAAGTTTTTTCATATCCAACAATGTCTCAAATTTTATACTTGGGTATCCACATCTAGCTGCATATCACAAAACAACACAACTTCCAAACCACTACATTGAGAAAGTGAAATGTTATCCATATCCTGATTCATAAAGAATTGCTGTGCCCTACAAAGTCATAGAGAAATACACAATCACCATAGATCCGGTGCATCCATATCACAACTATCAATCTACTTTATCATGATGAATTAATCATGAAAATAAGACAGAAACCAAGCCGAATGTAAGCAAAATCTTAAACAAAGACAACGGATGAAGGAAACAAGTAAAGCACAGAATCCATTCCCACTTCTACAAGACAAAGCTCATTTTGGTTCCTGACATTAGTCCTCAAGACTTGGCAAAACACAGGCCAACCTACACAAGAATAATCAGGGGAAGTATTGTCATCTCAACAAAATTTTATTTTGGTTCAATAATATCTATAATATTGAATTTGCACAAATAGCATGGAAACAATGAATGAATGTATTTGCACTAATAGCATGGGAATGATGAAAACAGACTCTACCTGCAGTTTTGATGATATCAGCATTTCAAACTTTTAAGGCAGCTTTGTGAACCATAGTTTCCTTGTGGATTTGGTGGCAACTCTTCTCCACAAGGTCAAGCAGCTTCTCCAAGTTCATAGCCCATGAATTTAATATGTCATTGCTATCCTTGGCTGTCTGGAAAGAGACTACGCCCATTGGCCTGTCAATCTTTGCCACCAGTGCTTTGGATACAACCATATCTGAAAGATGCTTTTCAGCGTCCTGAGATGAGAGAGGAAGAATATGTAACAGATCACAAAAGAAAATGATTGACATACATGCACCTTCAACATACATTCAGCCATTACATCACAATCGTAACTTTGTTATACAGGGCGTGAAAGCCTACAATGATATGAAACCATTGCAGGAAATGAACTTGAGAAGCAGAAGTTGAAAGACAACGAAAAAGAAAGTAAATACAACCAGCTGCCTCCCCCAATCTAAATTAAACATAGGCAACCCTCTTTACCTACGGATACAAGGAGTGGTTTTAAAATCACTCTCCCAAAACCCACCCACAAAAAATGGAGAAAGAAAAGAGGGACAGAATATAAGAAGCAACTTATTGTCAAATCATAATTGTTGAAAAAATTATAGTAGATGAAGAGTTAAAATACATAATACCAATCAAAAAAGAAAAAATGAATACATAATGTTTTATGGTAACATTAGAATACATAATGTTTTATGGTAACATTCATCATCTAGACATTCTAGTACAAGCAAAAAAATGCAAAACTTCGTTCTTCTTAAAGTCATAATTTCAGGTTTTGGACCAAAACAAATGCCAGAATAGGATCATCAAAGAGCTGAAACTGAAAATAAAAGATTGGCACTAGGTCTCAGGTAGGGGCTGGGTGTGTTTGGATTCCCAGATTTAGGAGGGAGTTTTTTGATTGGGAGCTGGAGGAGGTCAGATTATTCCTTACTCATATTCAGAAGGTGAGGATTAGAGAGGGGAGGGAGGATGGTTTGTTTTGGATCCCAGATAGGAAGGCCTTTCTCTGTGAGGTCCTTCTACAGGAGTCTAGTCGCTCTAAGGGTTCTTCAGTTTCCATGGGATCTTATTTGGCATTCGGGGGGCCCCCTTAGGGCATTCCTTCTTCATCTGGGAGGCTTCATGGAAGGCTATCTTAAACGCGGAAATTTTGAAAAGAAGAAGCTTTCATCTAGCCAGTAGGTGCTTATTGTGCAAGGAAAAGGAAGAGGGAGTTGCCCACTTGCTCATTCACTGTCGCATGGCCAAGGAATGCTGGGATTTGGTTTTAGCCATTTTCGGTTTCTCTTGGGCAATGCCAAATTTAGTAAAAGATCTTTTGTTGGCTTGGCAGGGTTGCAAGATGAGAAGAAAATATGGAGGATGGCTCCAATTTGCCTCATGTGGAGTGTTTGGAAAGAGAGAAACAGTCGAGTTTTTGAAGGGGTCGAGCAGCCCCTCATGATCTTCAAGGATAATTTTCTGCGTTTGTTATTATTTTGGGCTACAAAGAATTTCCCTGTAAATGCCTTAGCCATCGCTGATTTTTTGGGGTCTTTAAGACCTTTCTAAAGTTTAGTTTAGGTTGCTTTGTGGGTTTGCTCCCCTTGGGCACCATATATATATACATCCCTTACTTATCAAAAAAATAAAATTTAAATAATTAAAGTTTCTTTTAGAAAGGATTTTTTTCCATCTAAAAATAAAGTTCTGGAAATGGTTTCTGAAGGAGCATATGTCCAACAGACACATAATGTTTCCAAATTTTACCAGCTGTTAAAGTAGAGTTTCAATCTTTGATTTAAATCCAAGAATGAACCAAAAATTCTTTTTTTCCTTTTTGGTGCATCTAAACTAAACCTTCAGAAAGTTGACACACAAGAATTTTCTCTCATGCTTATCACGATAAAAATTCCTTTCCATGACTTATTTTTCGCTAGAAAAAGTTGGCAGTCAATCCCATCATATTAATCAATCAGTGCATCACAAGCATTGATAAGAACTATACTGTAGATTTAATATCAGCAAACCTGAATACTGAGACACAGCAGGTCTGCAAGTCGCTTCAAGGTAATCCGTGAGTAATACTTTGAGACAACAAGAATGTTCTGCCAAGAAAGAATGTGTTGCAAATGAATGATTACCAAAACATCAAAAAATGAAAAAGAAATACAGGTATATAATTGAGTGTGTAGCAGGAGATTACATGTTCTATGACTCTCTGTCTTAGATCTTCTGCCGCTTTGTCACCCAAAGGGCCACCAAGCATGTTCTTTTCATTCTCAAACTCATCCTTGAATGTACTCCACAGAGCTGTCCACTGAATGACCTCCATTGTAATTAATTGTTTCAACAGCAACCTACAACAAAAGGCAAGCACAATATCACTAATGGCATACACCAAATAATCAAAGTAGATTGAGCGGGAAGAGGAGGAAAAGTATTGTTTTTTTTTTTCTGGGGGAGGGGGGGAGTCCATAAAATGTACTAAGGGTAGGGAAAAGGTATACCTAAAATGAAGAATTTCTGAAAGATTCTTATCCTCCAAGGTAGAGTTTAGAAGGCTTGATTGCATAGGATCATGTGGTGACAAAACCAAATACCAGCATATTTTCCTGAGGACCTGCAAAAAATAAATTATCAGAGAAGTTCAACAAGATTGAGGGACCTTTGTAAATTTTTTTCCCCCTCTTTTCAAAGTTCAAATACCAAAAATTTAGGAAAGCATAAATCAAGGGGATTCTTTACCGGTATCCACTGAGCTGGATTTTCTTTAACAAAGGGGATCTCATAAATTGCCTTGTAACTTCGACATATTTCAAGGTAATCATTGCTATGTGTGTAGTACCTAACACAGATCAGAAATGAAACAAATGAATTTAAAAATGTTTCTGGACAAAATAATTACAAACACTAATCTAAATATATAGCTATTCCATATTCAAAGTTTTCATTCAAAACCCCTTCAAAACATCTATATTGAAATGGTTTGCACTTTGCATAAATCATCTAATTTTAAGAACTAGAAAGCAGTCATCCTAAAGCAGGTTCATGTGAAGTACGTTCTTGTTTGGTCCTGCTATTGCCTTGGCTGCTTTAGCAGGTTACCTAAACTAAGGTCCCTACTATAGTTCACATGACAATTTTTAAAGGAAATGAATACTATAATTCTTTCCAGACAGGTTCTGGCTGGCAATTTGTTTAGCCAAAAGAGTGCCTCACTTTCTTTTTTGTTGGCAATTGCACCGTGTATCCAATATTTTAGTAACTTAGAGATATTTGTTTCTGGAGGATGAAATTTTACCAATTCATATTGTTTCATTCCTCATTTCTGAAGAAAAGCCTCTTCCCAACCTTTTACTTTTCCTTTCTAAAATGGACCTCAATGACAACAAAGCTCATAAAATCCGTCAAAGCCTGTAACAAGGGTTAATACTTTGCTGAATTAAGTAGAGAAGAATGTCCATCAAAGCCTGCATTTTTATTTCTTAAGGATCTTTCATTCAAACTCCAATAAGTAATCCATATTAAAAGCACACTTGAAAAACAGACCAAGAACTTAGCACTTAGCTCATTCGGATTAATTGGTATAACCATTGAGTCTAAATTACCGCATCTGTAATTTCTATTAGAGGTTAAAGCCTGCACTTTCTAGGGTTCATGTCTATCTGTGTGTACGTGTATGAGTGAGATAGAGAGAGAGACAGGGAGGGAAGGAGGGAGGGAGAGTGTAACCAAGAGAGAGGGAGAGAGGGCCATACAAGAATAGTGCTAGTAACATTTATTAACTGCCTCATGGATGAAAGAGAAACCCAAAAGATTATCGTGGGTAGGAGAAAGAGTGGGGGCAAGTGGTTTGTGACAAAATAGCAAGTGTGGAGGACAGCTACGATTCAAGGTGATGTGGAGGGTGAAAGTTGAGCCAATCTAGAGAATGAGAGAGAATAAGGAAAGGGTATGGCTCGGGAAATACGGAGAGTTCCATATAGTATATTCCCTGTGCACAATACCCAAAATAGAATGTATCAATGTCAAAGGTGAGTCAATCTTATATATAATAGTAAATGCACATGATTAGCTCGATAATTATAATAGGTGCACATGGATAGAACCTAAGAATTACGGATACGGACACAGATACGACACGATACGGACATGCAGGCACGTTATTTCTCAAAAAAGTAGGACACGAACACGTTAGGGACACGTTGAATATATATAAATTTTTTATATTTTTTATATGATCATATAATAAAAATCTAATGTTACTTCAATTACACTTGGCATAAAAATACACAAATTTAAAAATATTACTAAAATATTAAAACAACAAAGTCATTAAATAAAAATTAAAGAATTTCTTCATTTAATCATCAACATCCATGATTTAAGTGTCCGGACACGTGTCCGAGAAGTGTCTGAGAGTGTCGGCGTCCGACACGGACACGTGAGTCAAAATAGAATGTCTGTGTTTCTTAGGATAGAACACACCATGTGTTGAAGAAGACGTTAGAAGGATCATTTTTTTTTTAGAAGGATCAATGTGTATCACGAAATCAGTACGACACAAATCTTGATGAACCCACAACCTTATTCACCTAGTCACATATTCCTAAGAATACCATTGAGGGACTATAACGCAATTTAAGAGCACATCCACAGCCATGCACCAAACTCTAAAAGCCCACTTAAGGTCTACACCCAACCTTAGGCACAACCATCAAGTGATAGGGTGAGAACCATATAATGAGTATAAGATAGGAGTTACACATGAGTTGGGTTAGCTCGGAGTATAAGATAAGAATCAAGGTACACACGAGTGGGGCTAGCTCGTAGTGAGATTGGCCTAATTCAAATAGAGGAAATGTTCTTAAGGTTACTTAGCCAAGATGTCTGAGTTTAAGATCAAGGTAAAATGTAAGTTGATCAATACAAGATACCAAAGAAATGTGAAGGAACCTTAGATAGGCTCGACTCAGGGAGAAAGGTATTCCTCAACTCACTAGGAGTTAATCTCAAGATAAACTTAGAGGTATTCCTTCTACAGTTCCAGAGTTCAGACACAACATAAGTTAGCTCACACAAGGGACCGAAACAATCACCTAAATAATAGCACGTGTCATTACATGAGTAGTCAGTACAACAGCCCATCTCATAACCAATGAAAGTTCGACATGTTGCCAAAGATGGCTATGGTGAAACAAGTACCAACAATCATTTAATCCATTATGATGTTGTAATTAGTGTTGGTCCCACTTTGTTTATTTTGGTGTATATGAAAAGAGAGAATAGAATAATTTTTTAAAGGAGACGAAGCTTCCCTTTATAGAGTTAGAGCTATTTTTGGAACATTGTATGTATGGGTGGTAAGTTCTTGCATTCCTTCGGTGGAAATTTTTATAGAGTTTTTGGGTGATATGAGATGTAATTTAGATGATTCTCCTTTTCTTTTTTCTTTTTTCTTTTTCACATGGGTGCCTCCTTGAGCACTCTTTTTAATACCAAAACACTTTACTTATTAAAAAAAAAATGTTTTCATAATTTCAACTTAGATGTAACATGGGTCTAGAGTAATATAGTTCTCCAGCATCACACCTCCAGACCAGGGATCAAAATTTCGTTTATTTTCCATCGAAACGGCCGAAACGTTTCCGTTTCTCATTGAAACGAAACACTAGTGGAATATCGAAATTCACATGTTGCCATGGAAACAAAATTGTTTCCGTGGAAACATACCAAATCAGAGGAAACATTTCTTTTGTATCAACAATAATTCTAAAAGTTAGTAAAAAATAATATCCATTTATTTTTCAAGGATTAAGACTCAAAATTACAAGAAGATATTTTTATTATTTTTTCAAAAATAATAGAAAAGTAGTAGGAAAAATAAAGTGTAGAGAAACAACTATTTTAATACTAAGTTACTAATTATAATAGGTTTAAATTACTATTTGTTTTACTTTTTATTTTATATGTAACTTGTGTCAAATTATCTAATTCGTGGATATTACACAGTATATATCTATTATGTCATTTATCATGAATTAGTGTCATTTATCATAAATATGATGTATATGCCTTAAACATGCACAAATATTCAATAAATAGGCTTATTTGTATAAATAAATAAATTTGAAGTCATGTTTCCACATGTTTCCAATTTTTTTTCCATTTCCATTATGTTTCCGAAACGTTTTCGTTTTCGGACAGACCGAAACTATACATCGAAACGATATTTTAATCCTTGCTCCAAACTTTAGACTCGTGTTCCTCCATACAAAAATAGCCGGGAAACTTAAGAAGTGATTTATTAGTATTCATATCAAATTTACCATTTATATAAACACAAACTTGGAAATCCAAAATGACAAATTATGAACCCATGCCATTGATTCCTAATAAAACTCAACCTATTTAGATTCTACGGCCGTTTAAGACAATCTTCATGCCACCAATCCAAAGAGAGAGAGAGAGAGAGAGAGAGAGAGTCTCCAAGTCCATGCCAAGTTAATAATTTTAATATCTTGGTTCATGAGTGGTTACATATAATAAATAAAAAACTGATTTCATTTCCTGACATGAACTCTAATCGAGTCTTATCGCTAGAAGAAGCATAGTCCCTACCAATGAATGGAGGATAGCCAGCTAGCTGATGAAAAGTATAAACCACAACTCACAAGCCTTTTATGTTTTTTTTTTTTTGTGGGGTGGTTGTAAGTTTTTTATTTATCAGTAAAAGATGTATATTATAAATGGCCCCCGAGGGGAGTGAACCCATAATTACAAAAAAAGTAAAATAAAATAAACGCCCACAAAAATTAAAGCCTAAGTTCCCCAAAAAACAAAAAAAAAAAAATCTACAAGGATATCTAGGTACAAAGGATCATCCTCTTTTAACCGAAAGAAAAACAAATCCAAAATATTATCTTTGAAGTTTGAAGTGCCACGAGGGAAGCTTAGTCCCTTTAAAGATTGTCCTATTCCTTTCTTTCCACAAACACTATATAATGCACAAGGGGCCATCCTCCAAATTACTCACTCAACTCCTTTCTAATATGATTGCACCTCCAACTCACAAAAACTTCCCTTACCGTGGCCGACTGCAAACAACTACACCCAAACAAGGAGAACCAAACTCCAAACAACTCTAACGATCTTGTAATGTATAAAGAGATGATCCATTGTCTCTTCCTTACACTTGCACATACAACACCTGCTAGGCAGTTTAAAGCCTCTTTTGCAAAGATTCTCCATAGTAAGAATGGCTCCCCAAGTAACCGATCAAGCAAAAAAAAAGCCAACCCCATTCTCGCAACCATATTTCGTATCTATAACCTTCTTTCACAAAGCTTGATTCTCCACAGCATACCTCCACATCCATTTGTCCAGGAGAGCTCTATTAAACAATTTTAGACTCTTGAAGCCCAAGCTTCCTTCGGCCATAGGATGCTTCACCTTATCTCATTTGAAAAGATACATCTTCCTTTTCCCTTGCCATCCCACAAGATATCCCACTAAAGCTTATCCAATTTCCTCTCCATTGCAACAGGCATAGGGAAGAACGACATGTAATAAGTAGGAAGATTAGCCAATATACTCTTGACAAGAGTAATCCTTCCACTCTTCGACAAATACTATTGCTTCCACCCTACCAAACCACAATAGATCTCACAGAAGCACCCAAAGGCAAGCCCACATACGTGGTGGAAAAGTTACCCACCTCACATCCCAGATATGTGGGGAGCATGTATAAGTTGTTGGCTAAGGGCCTTTCCCTAAGACTTAAAGGGGTGATGGGAAGAATAATTTCTAGCAACCAAAATGTCTTTATAGGATGATGAAAAATTTTGGATTCAGTGTTGGTAGCAAATGAGTGCATTGATGCTAGGAGAAAGAACAAAGAGGTGGGCTTGCTATACAAACTAGATGTAGAGAAGGCCAATAATCATGTAAATTGGGGATTTCTTTTTATTTATGTTGAGGAAAATGGTTTGGGAACAGGTGAAAAAGTGGATCTATTCAAGCATCTCTTCAGTTTCCTTTTAGGTGTTGGTTAACCGGGGGGTTTAAGTAACCACAACCCACAAGCCTTGGAAGAAAAACCTTGACCTAATTGTTCCAAAATACTACAAAATATCACTTCATACCCCTAAAACTTAAAAAAGGCATGCTCCATTACACCTCCCCCTCTGGGAGTGGCAAATAGAAGATACACCTAAACACCACTAAACCCCAACTTGATATAATATAACACATGCCACCCCCCCCCCCCCGGGGCGGGAGTTCGCTTGCCACTTGCCAATTAAACAAGTAACAAAAAACCAATATATGACATGCAGACGACTTTTAATCTTTGAAGCCATTTGGTACCCCATCACTTTAAAACATTTAAATTACTATTTTACATTTCCTCTATCCCTCTTCCTCTTTTTTGCCTCCCCCAGCAATGTAAATCTGCCATTATCAATAATCACCAACCACTATGAACAACCAATCACCATCAACATGTTCACCATTTTAAATCATCCCAAAGACTCCATGCAACTGCCACCATCTATGCAAATAGACCAGTTAACCCACCTCTAGTCACACAGCATGGTCCAATTATTGCTCACCTAAAATCACCATAGGGGCCCACACCAGGAGCTACCTTCATTTTTATTTGCAAGAATTGTGATCCTAGTTTCTGGAGATAATCTTTATTCCACTTTTCTCTAATGACTAAAAAGTGAGAAGATTTAAAAAAAAGAAGTCAAAAACTACAAGTTTAATCAATTCGAACTCATTTATGATTGTGATCTTCTCAACAGAGGTGAATCCATATATATATATATATATATATATATATATATTCATGATGGAAAAGAGATGTGGAAGAGTTAAAGTTCGGAATATGGTGGTGGGTACATTATAGTGTTAGCAGTAACTAAGGGTGAACAGGTCGTGGATGCTATTGTGCTGTCAACGGTTGGACTTGTGCAAGGATCTGATTTGGAGTCTGATTACACACGCCAAGATCCAAATTTGAGCCTAAATCCAACAGATTCTAAATAACTATAACCAAGTTCTAACGGATTGCTATCTGGTTTTTATATGTCAAATATGAATTTGAACTCAACTCAACAAAGTCTTATCCTAATTACTTAGTGTCGATTACATGAATCTTATCTCGCTATTCTTTTCTATTTAAGGTCATTCCTTCCGTTAAACCACCTATTATCATATCTTTTTTAACTACTTCTACTAAAATTAGTTTTAGTCTCTCTCGCCCCCGCCCAGTCCCCCCTAACATGACCCTCAATATTAACCCTATCGTTATTCCTTATTAGTACATTTATTGGTCTTTGTTGTACTTGACCATACCACCTCAGCCAATGCTCTCTCATCTTATCTCCTATAGGTGTTACTCCTACCATCTCACGAATATGTTCATTCTAAATTCTATCATTTCTTGTCTTACTACACATCCGTCTTAACATCCTCATTTCGGCTACATTCATCTTATTAACATGTTTTCTAACTACCCATTGGCCTAATAGTTGTTCTATAGAATTTACCTTTTAATTTTAAAGGTATACGCCGATCACATAATTTAGATATGTTAGTTCAAATATGAATTTGAACTAACATATCTAAATTGGCATTATAATTGAGTTTTGACCAGGTTAAATTTAGGACAAACTGAAATAATAATCCAACACATCGACAACCCAAACAGCCATTCTTTCTCATCGGTGTAAGAAACATACTTGAAGGTGAAAGATATTGTAATTTTTTTTAAAGGTTCTTATTAGAGAAATATAGTCAAGACTTTGAAAGTAGATTTCAGTCACCATGTCACTCAGTTACTCCTAATCCTTTTAAAACTTCTGGGTGAAAATGTCTATTTTTTCCAAAAGTGGTACAAGGAATAATAAAAACATAACTCATTTTTGACCTAAAGTTAGGAGGTGAAAGTGTAAGTTATCCTTAGAGAGACACACACACGGTCGTTACACCATTTTTTCCACAAATGATGGAACAGGAAAACAGGGAATAAAATAAAGGAAGGCATAGCATACCGTATCAATAATTCATAGTAAATCCGCTTCAACTCCAACAAAGATGGTATGTCAGCAGGAGCCTCTTCCACAACATTTTCACCTTCTTTGGGTTTTTTCTTCTCTTTTGAAGTATCAGCATCAAAAACTCTAGGACTGATCTTTCTTGAGAGGATTTGTGCGCGCACGTAATCCTGGCGGTCTAAACACAGACGAACCTGTAAAGTTTCAATTTCACAGCATCACCATTTTTAGACCAAAATACTGACTATTAAATAAGCATTCAAAACAATCAAAAAAAAAGGTAAAAGGAAGGAGCTGCCATACTTGTTCAAGAATGAAAGCTATTTTTTCAGTTTTTGCCATAGCACCAAATGTTTCCACCTGTAATTCAAAACCATCAGAATAGGTGCTACAAAAGGAAAAACAACTCAATGTATAATTTGATTTTAATTATATATCAGACAAAAATATCTAAGAAGTCTGTGAACAAAAGGCTCATCCCATACTGACCGCAATTTCTTGCATTAAATCAGCAGCCTCAGCTATAAGCCCTTTTTCTTCCTTAATCTTTGCAAGTTTCTTGATCAACCTCGCCCTCTCTATCTCAACATATATCTACAATATAAAACAGACAATTGAGAGGGGAAAAAAGACCAACTTTACAATAGTTATAGTGTAACATCTTCAAACTTATAAATGTATGTTTACCTTCCCTGCAGATACACTGTTAAGTGTCTGAATGAGCTCTATCTTAGTTTCAATATCTGGTGTCTGGTCAATATATTGCATAGCTTGCTGCACCATCGCAGTTACAGCCTGAGTGAAGACAGCAACCCCGTGAAAAACATCAGCAAGCCCATAACACAAGTTAACATAGAAAAACGGTACCATGGTATTATATAAACAGAGAAAATCCAAATACCACATGACAGTAGAAGTCTTAACGGAAGTACTAATAATTGAATCAAAGAAAATTATCTAAAAAAATACATTTAAGGCACATAAAAATGACTCCAAGTTATTGAAAAGAGAGAGAGGATATTTGATAGATAACATTAAGCAGGGTTATCAACACACCTCTTCCTATACATATGGGCATGCATAAGCATATTAATACATATAGACATCACCCACATTCTTCTCCCAAACACACACCTCTCTCTAGAGAGCTATGTATAACACATTTACACCTGCACGCACAATCAATGACAGGCAAGAGGGAGGAGGTGGGTTGCCCCCTCTCATTTTTTTATTTTAATTTTTTATATTACTTCTCAAAAGAATTTTCAAATATGCCTTTCTAATTTATATGTTTGCCCCCCCCCCCCCCCCCCCCAAAAAACCCAAAAAAAAAATCCTTCCCTTCAATTTGACCCCTCAATGGAACTTTTATCAACTTTTAGTGATTTTTTTATAACCTAAATTTTTTTAAGGGCCACTTTCTTTGATTATATTTCTCCTCTAATTTATAAGTTCATTTGTATCAATGAATTTAATTACTTATCAAAAATATGATCAGTCAATATTAAATGTTCATACTTCTTTAGTTTTTAAGAAAAATCCCCCCCCCCCCAAAAAAAAAAAAAAAAAAACTAAATTCTAGACCCATCCCTGCGCACAATGCAATACGTATAAGCAAACAACCCTGTGCAAACACATGCAAGCATTATTGCATCCAAGTCTCTTTACACAGTCAAACCCAATATTTCTCCCAATAATACAGATTGGATACAAATTTGCATAATGAAAATATCTAAATAATTGAAGTAGTATATACCATCAACTAAATATGTAAATCCAATTCAATTATTTCTCTAAAAACCAAATTAGCAACCCACACGGCAAACATATTCAATTAAACGGAACTTTAGACTAAATTACTAATTAAGATTATCAACAACACATTAAAGAAAATCATTGATTTTTATATTTTATATCTATACCTGCTTCAACTGACCACGCCGCTTCGATAGCAACATAATCTGATCAGTGAGGGTCTTCCAAGCACGAGCTTCGAAGCAGAGTTGCAAAATATCAGTCACGGCTTTCTTCGTGCCTGCGACATCGCCCGCGAGTCTCATCTGCTTCTCCACATTCAGCAGCGACTCTATTGCAACTTCCAAATTTCCTCCAGCTTCCTGAAACACAAAATAATTGAAAGAATAAATCGCTGGTTTTAGTTTCAAGAACCACGGGAATCGAAGAACAAAATTTGAGATCTGGAACCCCAAAAAATAAAACAAAGATTAAATGAAATTTACCATCTTGAATTCGAATCCAAGCTTCGAATCAAAAAAACCAATGGGGCAGTTCAAGAGAGGATTTTAGAGAGACAAATAGATGAATTCAAGTGATTACCGACTGTAGCAGATTTAAAATATTAAACCCTAGAGAGAAGAGAGAGAAAAAGAGAGAGTGCTGAATTTGCCTACGCTGAAAGAAAAGAATCTAGAATCTCTTTGTTCTTAGGTCCGGGGATAAAACGGGTTTGTAAAGGTCCACCCACCCGAGAAAGGGATATCAGTCCAAACCCGCGAGATCTGGCCAGCGGAGTTTGATTGGAGTGGGTTATAGATTTGCACTATGTTCTTGAATCTTTGACTTCACAATGGGTGTGGCGAATAAGCAATGATTTATCGGAACGAGTCTGTTTTATACCTATCTTGATACGTATCTAAATGAGATTTGTTACTTTCACGTCTACTTCGATTTCTATTCACATTTATTTCTAACAAGTATTTATTTTTAATAATATTATGAATTAATTAATCTTTTAAATCCTTCTAAAGTATTAAACGTACCTACATTGAAGGAAAAAAATTTATAATCTCTTTGTTTATAAATCCTGATGCTGCACTTTTCGGCTCGTAATAAGTATGGACTCCGTGACCTGTAGAACACTCAGAAAGATGATCAGAGGACCACCGGATTGGCTCCGGCGGTAGCCGCTCCGATGCTTAAGTAAGTAAAAAAATTGAAAGACTGTATTGAAAGCCAAAGAATGAGCATAAGAAATAAGGCATACCTCTAGGGTTTAATTTATAAGCCGTGGCTTTCTTAAGTTGATTAGGATTCGACACCATGAATATAGGGATTTGATCATCGGAGATTGCAGTTACCTTGTGGAGCATTGCATAGAGATAACCATAGAAGGTAGTTCCCTTGTTGAAGACTGTTTCCTTGTTTGAAGACTGTTTCCTTGTCGAAGACTGTTTCTTTATTCCCTGCTCGGCATTCGCTAAGACGGTGACAAGGTCTGGAGTGTCGATCTGGACCCTTGTAATAAGTTCTGAGACCCTTGTCCGAATATATATGCTCTGAAGGTATAAGTTCGGTCACTTCCAACCTTTTGTGCTGATGTGTCAAATGCTGATTGGCCTGCTCTTTTATGGTATATCAATTACTCCCCCCCAAGTCCTAGTTCGATGCTAGCAAGCAACTAGGGCTAAGCCTTTTTCGGAGAGCCATGTGTCCTGCTTGTTCGCCTTTCAAGGCAACTGTTGGGGCGCCATTTATTGCGCAGCCGGAGATTAGGTCTTTTCTAGGTCATTATTTGTACTGGCCGATAGTTGGGTTTCCCGAAATCATCATTGTTCCGAACCATCATGGCGTTTGGGCTTGGTGGGTCTCTTCTGATACTGTGCTTATAAATACGGGGTAAGATTTTGAAATAACCTTTTCCCTGTCATTTTCATTGTGCTAGAAGATTTCATCCACCATTGTTAGTCTGTGCGACCTTGAAGAATACTGACTTCCTGAGTTAGAACAGGTTCGACTGATTTTCCCTTTTCTCTTGCTTCTTTCTTCTTGAATCCGAGAATAATGTCTGCTTCTTCTGAATCCCCAATTGTGAATGAAGGAGTGGGAAGTCCTTCTGAGATGGCTGTTCCGTCTCTTGTGGAAGATGTAGGTAACCCTGCTCCCGAAGATATTGGAGAGAAGCCTGTTGAACCTCCCCCTAGTCCTGGGGTTAGGATAGTCGATGCCTTTGAAGAGCCCCGAGACAGGGCTGGGGAGACCTCTGGTAGGTCTTCTCATAGAGAAGAGGGTGAAAGTGCTGTCACTCAGAGCCTTTTGGACGAGTGGAGGGCGAAATACAATTTTCTCCCGAACGTGACCTGCAGAGTGCCAGGCCCCATGGATCGTCCCCAAAATGTTGAAGCCGGGGAGATTTGTGTTTACCTTGCCTGGTTCGAAATGGGCTTGAGACTCCCATTGCCGGATTTAGTCAGGCAATTCTTTTATTGGTTCAAGCTCTGCCCTGCCGACCTGAACCTCAATAGCTGGCGGCAGCTTCTAGGGTTCATAGTATTGGGACACCAAAATAAGGTGGATGTGTCCCTGGACTTGATCCGTAGCAATATGGATTTGAAGTTCAAACAGGCAGAAGGCATTTTCTATATGTCCTTTGAGAAGGGGTTCCGACCCCTGTCCTCCGTTCCTACTTCCAACAAAACGTCGAAGAAGTGGTACTTCTTCGTCAAAGGAGGATGGGAGCATAAAGACTTTCAGGAAGGAGAGGCCTCGCCATTCCCTCATGTTACGGGTCATAAGGGTGAGGCTTATTCCTTTAGATTTGCTTTAGCTTTGTTTATGCCTTTAGAAATGATAAACTGATATATCGCTCCTTACTTCTTGTGCAGTCAGTAGTGCTTGGAAAAGGCTAGATTTTACTAAAGCATTGCGAGATCAGTACCGAGTGCTGCTTTCAACTTCTAACCGGGCTCATTCTGTCATTGTGACTCCGGAGAACTTGATGGATGCCCGTTCTGCCAAGCTTAAGAAGAGGCTGACGACGAAGTGGGCTGTGCCGGAGGCCCTAGTGGTAGGGGAGTCTTCCTCCCGAGCTGAGCCTGATGCCCCCCTTGAAGTGAAAAGGAGGAGGTTGATTTCTGGCTCTCCCAAGCCAGCCCCTGCTGAGGCTGAGAAGGGGGCCGAACCTGCTGTCCCTGTTTCGGCTGCTCCTCCTGCCTCTTCTGGTCCGAGCAGGAGGACTAGGAAGGGGAAAGCACCTACTGTGCCGTCCGAGCCATTTAATGAGCCGGACTATCAGATTGCCAAGAGGGCATTTGATCCAATATGGGCTCATGGCCCACACCAATACAGAGGGGATGACCCCTCCAAGCTGATGACTGAGATGATGAATCTTCGGATGAGGGTAACTTCTGCAGCTTTTTCTTGACTTTTTTGTTTGTCTATTCGTTCAATCTAAACTGTCTGTCTTGCTTTGTGTAGAGCATGCATAGTTTGGCTACTCTGATGGTGACCCTCATAGGCCTTGAGGAGGCCGAGAAGCTGAGGGCCGAGGTGGATGCGATGAGGCTGGAGCTCGGGACAGCCCGATCCAAGATTCAGAGTACTGAGGAGGATCTGAAGGAAGCTACCACCAACCTTTCTGTGGCAGAGTCTGAGAGGGACATGTATGCTAAAAAGGTTGAGGGGCTTCAGGCAGAGTTGGTTGAGCTCCGGGGTTCCTTTAATCAGAAGGGTCAGGAGGCAGCTGATCAAGCCAAGGTTGAGGCTGAGATGGAATTGAAAGATGAAGTTGAACAGATGGGTGATGACCTGATCCGGTTCGGTTTCGAAAGCTTCAGAACTAGGTTTCAGATTCAGTTCCCAGGTTTTGACGTTTCATCAATCGTTCCCCCTGAACCTAGCTCATCTCGTCCTGATCCGGACAAGACGGCTGGGGCTCTCGCCCTTAACTTGGAAGAGGACGCAGGCCCTTCTGGGAAGTCTTGAGGCTTTATGGGTTTTTATTTTTACTACCTCTTTTTGATGTAAGTGAATGTATTCTTCCGATCAATAAAATTGACTTTCCTTCAGATTCTGCTTGTGTTCTTTCCTCTTGTGCAATTTTGTCGTAAGTGTGGCTGCTCTGAGCCTTTTGTATGTTAGATCAACTGTCCAACAATCGGCAATCGCTTTCCGAACTTCGATACTTGTCACTGAATAGTGAATGTAGATTAACTTCAACTGCCTTATTATAATAAGACAGGAAAGTAAATATAACCAGATAGACAGAGTCTGATAGAGTGGGAGTAGGCTTCTGTAGGGCTCTGAGATAAACTGCTCTGAATCAAGAGCCTGTGAAGATAACCAGGCAGCTTGTGCTTGTAGTTATGATGCTCGGCATGCTGCGTTCGAGTACTCAAGTTTGGGATATATCCGAGCTGTTTGGCCTTTGTCATATGACTGGCCTGTCATTAAATAGTTAAGACTGGAAGATCTGAATCTTGAATAGGGAGTCTGTACACTTAGACTTTGTTCCCCTTTCTGTTAATTCGGGAGCTTCAGTGCTGGATCGTGGTCTCTGTTTAGAGAGTTTTATACCCTGTCTCTTGGTATATCGAAGAGGCATATTTAATGCACTGTTTATTTATTCGATCGTCGTTTAGGATTTCGAGGCCACTCTCTTTTTCATCGTTGCGACGGTTCAGTTGGGTGGCTTTTGGACTTCAAGGGTCTATATAAATGGAAACGAGGGCACACGGTTGCGCTCAACTTTCTTTGATCCCAAATTATTCCCTTGTGAGAGAAATTTTATCTGCTGCCGAAGTTTTGCCTACTCACCCGGAGATGATGGATGATTCTCTATCTGAGTTAGGAATGATTGAACTGTGGCTAAGAGTTAACCTTCCCCCTTTTTCAGTCTCCAAAGGAGGATTAAAGGAAGCACAAGTCTTCTTGTTTCCTCTGGCCTCCGGTCGAGATTCCTCCGATTGGTGGTGTTCCCTCCCTGATTCAACCGAGGCTTGGAGCGCCGGTGATGAAGACGCAAGTAGGGTGCCTCCTCTTCTTTATGTTTCTTCAGAGACCCCTGCTTCCGCCGGTTGGGGTGTAACAACTGACGTGAGGGAGACGAATGGCGGTCCCCTAAGACCCAGAGCCCTCATCCTCCGTTGGTCGTGAGACCAGTGATAGTGATGATGAAATGGCCTGGGTGCTTCTTGATGCGGATTGGGGTTCAAGGTTCCTTCCTTTCCAACGGAACCGGTGACGGCGGTAATGGAAGTCTTGGATCCTGTGCCCTTTTATCATCCCATGAAGAAAAGCCAATATGTTGAGAATTGTAGCTTCTGTAATAGCTTCTATAGTAGCTTCTGTAATGATGTGTTTGTACTGATATAAATCTTCTGATTTATCAATAAAATTGAATCTCTTCAGATCTGATGTCTTTGTGTTCGATTGTGCTTTTCTGTAGTTAAAACACTTTCTCGTGCACTTCTGATGTATGAATGTTCTAAGAATAGATCAAAGAAACTTGAAAAAGTTCTTGAATTAAAGTACTTCACTCCTGATCGGTATCATAGTACTTGTTGCTTGCGTGTCAGATAAGCCAAATAATATAAATATTAGGTCTGTGGTGTTCCGATCTAGGAAACTTTAGTTTGTAGATGTTTGGAACTTCTGTCTTTGGATGGACTGGATCATAGAGTTTGCCAATCGAAGACGGACCAGGCTCGGAAGGCCTGTGCATTAGGGTAGTCCAGGCTCTAGAGGCCTGTATATTTAAGAAATAGACCAAGTATTTAAGACCTGTATACTATGGACCAGGCTCTGAAGGCCTGTGTATTATAGATGGACCAAGTACTGAGATTTGTACATTTATGGACCAGGCTCTGTGCATTTATAGATGAAGTAAGTACGAAGACTTGTGCATTTAAGGACCAGGCTCTAGAGGCCTGTGCATTTAATAGATGGACCAAGTACTAAGACTTGTACATTTATGGACCAGGCTCTGGAGGCCTGTGCATTTAATAGATGGACCAAGTACAGAGACTTGTACATTTATGGACCGGGCTCTAGAGGCCTGTGCATTTAATAGATGGAATAAGTACAGAGACTTGTACATTTATGGACCAGGCTCTGGAGGCCTATGCATTAATAGATGGACCAAGCACTAAGACTTGTACATTTATGGACCAGGCTCTGGAGGCCTGTGCATTTAATAGATGGACCAAGTACTAAGACTTGTACATTTATGGACCAGGCTCTAGAGGCCTGTGCATTTAATAAATGGACTAAGTACAGAGACTTGTACATTTATGGACCAGGCTCTGGAGGCCTGTGCATTTAATAGATGGACCAAGTACAGAGACTTGTACATTTATGAACTAAGCTTTGGAGGCCCGTGCATTAATAGATGGACCAAGCACTAAGACTTGTACATTTATGGACCAGGCTCTGGAAGCCTGTGCATTTAATAGATGGACCAAGTACAGAGACTTGTACATTTATGGACCAGGCTCTAGAGGCCTGTGCATTTAATAGATGGACCAAGTACAGAGACTTGTACATTTATGGACCAGGCTCTGGAGGCCTGTGCATTTAATAGATGGACCAAGTACAGAGACTTGTACATTTATGGACCAGGCTCTGGAGGCCTGTGCATTAATAGATGGACCAAGTACTGAGACTTGTACATTTATGGACCAGGCTCTAGAGGCCCGTGCATTAATAGATGAACATTTTATGGAAGTAAAAGAAAACCTCTCTACTGATAATACTTCCGCAAGTGTTCCACGTTCCATGGCCTAGGAACAGGTTTCCCAGTCATGTCTTCTAGCCAGTAGGTGGTAGGCCGAACAACCTTTGTTACTTTGTAGGGGCCTTCCCAGTTTGGTGACAACTTTCCCATGGTGGGATCCTTGGTATTTTGAAAGACTCTTCTTAAGACGAAGTCTCCAACTTGAAAGCTGACTGTCTTAAGTCCTACCTTGGATTTGTTGACCATTCTTTGTTGGTAGGCTTTCATCCTGATGCTGGCCTGATCCCTTCTCTCTTCGAGCAAATCCAAGTTTTCCATCAGCTACTGATCGTTGGATTCTTGCTCAAAGGCCTCAGTCCTCAGGGTTGGCATACCAATCTCAACCGGAATTACTGCTTCAGTTCCATAGGCTAGTGAGAAGGGAGTTTCTGAGGTGGGAGTTCTTCTGGTTGTTCTGTAGGCCCAAAGAACCCCAGGAAGTTCTTCTGCCCACTTCCCTTTGGCCTGTTCCAACCTTTTCTTTAACCCGTCAAGGATTGTTCGGTTGGTGACCTCTGTTTGTCCATTTGCTTGTGGATGGCCTGGAGAGGTAAAGTGTTGCCTGATGTTGAGATTTTCGCAGAATGCCTTGAAGCCTTTACCAGTGAATTGTGTCCCATTGTCCGAGATAATTACACGTGGTATGCCGAACCTGCACACAATGTTCTTCCAAGTGAAGCTCTCAACTTCCTTTTCTGTGATATGTGTTAAAGGCTCGGCTTCGGCCCATTTACAGAAGTAGTCGATGGGCACCAAGAGATATTTCCTGTTTGGAGGGGCCCTTGGTAATGGACCCACGATGTCCATCCCCCACTAAGCAAAGGGCCAAGGGCTAGGAATCGGGATAAGCTCATGATGAGGTTGATGTTGGTACAGCGCAAATCTTTGGCATTTGTCGCACTTCCGAACATATTCTTTTGCCTGTTTCAGCATGCCGGGCCAGTAGTAACCCTGTGATAGAGCTCGGTGGGCTATAGTTCTGCCCCCATTATGATTCTCGCAGATTCCCTCATGTATTTCAGCCAAGACATATTGTGACTCGTCTGGAGCCAAGCACTTTAACAGAGGTTGAGAATACGACCTTCTGTAAAGCTTGTTGTTCAGGATCAGGTACCGAGCCGCTCTGATTCGGATTCTCCTGGCTTTGTTTTTATCCTCTGGGAGGAGCCCGGATCTTAGGTACTAGAGGATTGGAGTCATCCAGTTCTGGGGCTGTTCATCAATTTGAGCAACTTGGGCTTCCTCAATACTGGGTCCTGGCTGAAAGGAAATTTTTACTGTGGAGTTTGCTTCAGACTTGAGGCGTGAGGCCATGTTAGCCAGAGCATCTGCTCTGCAATTCTGGCTTCTCTCAATCTTCTAGATAGTAAATGTCTGGAAGGAATGCTTCAAGTGGTTTACCAATTCGGAGTACCGGAGCATCCTATCATCTTTAATGGAAAATTCTCCCAAGACCTGGCTCACTACCAGTTGGGAATCAGAGAAGACGTCGAGGTTCTGAACCTCGCATTCCAAGGCAAGCTTCATGCCTAAGATCAGGGCTTCATATTCGGCTTCATTATTAGAAGTTTTGAATTCCCAAGCTGACTGCTTTTTCTGACGTGAACCCATCAAGGGACTGTAGTACCAAGCCTACCCCTGATCCTTGATCGGTTGACGATCCATCAATGTACAGCAGCCAGGTTCCCGAAGTTTCGGTGACTTATGCTTTGTTCTGAAGTGCCGGGGTGAACTCGGCTACGAAATCAGCTAAGGCCTGCCCTTTGATGAAGTTTCGGGGTACGTATGATATGTCAAACTCCCCTAGCTCCACAGACCACTTCACCAATCTTCCCGATACCTCAGGTTTCCTCAGTACTGACTTCAGAGGATAGGCAGTCGGGATCTCGATTGGATGGGCTTGGAAATAAGGTCGAAGCTTCCGAGCTGATATGACCAGGGCATAGGCTAGTTTCTCTACTTCTGGGTATCTTTTTTCTGTGTCAAGTAGTGCCCTACTAACGTAAAAAATAAGCCTTTGTACTCCTCTGTCCTGTCTGATCAATGCGGAGCTGACTGCGTTTTCGGACACTACAAGGTACAGGAGTAACTTTTCTCCTTGTACTGGTTTGACAGGAGCTCTGGAGAAGCTAGATACTCCTTTAGTTCTTAAAAGGATTTCTCGCATTCTTCCGTCCACTGCAAAGTTTTGCTGCCCTTCAGAGCTTTGAAGAAAGGTAGGCAACGATCAGTGGATTTAGATATAAATCTGCTCAGGGCCACAACCCTGCCATTCAGCACTTGAATTTCCTTTCTGGTTTTTGGCGACTTTAGCCCAATCAGGGCTTGGATCTGAGTGGGGTCTGCTTCGATACCCCTCTGAGAAACAATGTATCCCAAGAATTTTCCCTTCGTAACTCCGAAGGTGCATTTTAAGGGGTTGAGTTTCATCATGTGCTGTCTGAGGATATCGAAGGTCTGGGCTAAGTGCTGGAGGTGGCTGCCTTTCTAATGACTCTTTACCAGCATGTCGTCGATGTATACCTCCATGGTGCTGCCGAGCAATGGGCTGAACATCTTGTTCACTAACCGCTGATAAGTGGCTCCAGCATTCTTCAAACCGAAAGGCATCACTCTGTAGCAGTAGAGCCCTCTTTCGGTTATGAAGGCAGTCTTTTCTTGATCTGAAGGGTACATCTAGATTTGGTTGTATCCAGAGTAGGCATCCATGAAACTCATAAGCTCATGCCCCGCAGTGGCGTCAACCAGTTGGTCTATTCTTGGCAGTGGAAAGCTGTCCTTGAGGCATGCCTTATTGAGGTCTGTATAATCAACGCAGACTCTCCACTTGCTGTTTTTCTTTTTGACAAGCACGGTGTTGGCTAGCCACTCGGGATAGAACACTTCCCGAATCATCCTGGCGTCTAGCAACCTTTGGACTTCTTCATTTATAATCTGATGCCGCTCAGGGGTAATCTGCCTTCTCTTCTGTCTAACTGGCGGGTGATCCGGATCCACCATCAGCTTGTGAGTTATAAGTTTGGGATCTATTCCCTCCATATCTTTGGTCTCCCATGCAAAGATAGAGAGGTTACCTTTCAAGAACCTGACTATCTTTTCCTGCTCAGTGTGTGTGAGGTCTAGGCCGATGTACAAATAACGCCCCTCTGCTTCTGAACTGACCAGTACTTTGATGGGCTCGCCAACAGGTTTGGCTTGGCTATCTCGTCCCCTTGGGCTCAGGGGTTCTTCAATGCTGGATGGGTAATCTTCCACCTCGGAGAGAGTGAGTGAGAACTGGATCTGCACAATCCCGAGTGTACTGTAATTGCTATTTAGGAGCCTTCTCCTTGAGTGCAATAGCGTGGCATTCTCGGGAGGTTGGCTGACACCTTCTGACCGAGTGGACGCTCTGGTTGTGTACGTACTTTAGGCACTGATGGAGGGTCGAAGTGACTGCTCCTATCTGATGCAACCAGGGTCTCCCGATTATGACGTTGTAGGGAGACTTCATGCTTAACACCATGTACTCTGAGATGGTGGTCTTCTGCCCTTCACCCTCTCCTACGGTGGTAGGTAGGTCGACTCTCCCCAAAGGGATACTGAGGTTGCCATCAAAAGCTGCCATCACGGTAGTGGTGGGCTTGACGCTGTCATGGTTTATCCCCATCTGTTTAAGTGGCTCATAGAATAGTATGTTGATGGAGCTGCCAGTATCGACCAGGACTCTCCTGGTCTCGAAGTTGGCGATTCTGAGGGTAACAACAAGGGCATCACTGTGAGGGCAGTGTACCCCTGTAGATCTTGCTCGGTGAATTGGATCTCCGATACTGGCTTGAGCCTCTTTTTGACGTTGGAGATCTGTAATACGTTCGGGGCAGCTCTGGCTTCCCGAGCGTATCTCTTTCTTGCCTTGTTGGACATTCCTGTGCTAGGGGAGTCAGCATAGAGGATGTAGATGACGTGGTTGTTCTGCCTCTGAGGCTCGTTTCATCCCTCCCTCTGCTCTTGCCTCTGTTCGGGCCTCTGGTCCGGCCGTTGCTGAGGCTTGTCTTCTTGGGGGTTCTGCCTCCCGTCCGGCTTGACGAACTCCCGAAGACGTCCCTTCTTTATGAGCTGTTCTATCTCATATCGGAGGGTCCTGCATGTGTTAGTTGTATGTCCATGATCTTTATGAAAATTACAATACTTACTTTGGTCCCGCAGACTGGGATCTCCTTTGATTGGTTCCGGCCACCTCAGGTTCTCCCGGTCTCGGATCTGCCGGAGTACCTGGTTTGGTGTAGTGTTCAAAGGAGTGAAGTTGGTGAACTCCCTTGGTTCGGAGTTGTACACAGCTCTGGGTGCTGTTCTCTTCTCTGGGCTCTTGGCTCTCTTTTTGTTGGAGTCTCTTCTGTGATCCTCCCGCTTCGGATTGTCCCTCTGGGTCTAATCTCTGCCCTTCTGGGACATGCGGTTGGCTTCTTCCAGGTTGATGTATTTTCTGGCCCGATCCATTAATGCCGCCATGTCGGCTGGAGGGCTTTTTGTCAAGGAGTCTCTGAACCCACCTTGGGCAAGCCCAGCAGTTAGGGCTGCTACGAGGAACTTTGGGCTGCAGTTAGTGATCTCAGTGAGTTCGGTATTGAAGCGCGCAATGTAGGCGCGGAGGGATTCCTCCCTGGTTTGCTTGACGTTCAGCAGGAATTCTGGCCCCCTTCTGAGCCTCTTGCTGGTCATAAACCTGTCCAAGAACTGTCTACCGAGCTCGTAGAAGTTGGTAACTGAGTTCGGAGGGAGGTTGTGGAACCACTTCAGAGCAGTTCCCTTCAAGCTAGTGATGAACGTTCGGCACATGAAAGCATCAGAGGCTCCGTGCAGGGCCATCGTATGCTGGTAATGAAAGAGATGATCTCCTGGATCTTCAGATCCATCGTACAGGGTGAACTTGGGCACCATGAACTTTCTGGGCCTCTCCTCTAACATGATGGCGTGAGTGAATAGGGTGGCTAGTCTTCCGAGCAGCCTGGCCAGTTCGTCTTGCTCTGGAGGGTTCTAAGGTCCTCTCAAAGTAACTGTCCGGTCCATCGACTCGGCAATTTCTTCCACCCTCCGCGGGTCTCTGAGTCTGACATCTTGTGAACCCTGCTTGACAGCCTCGGCTTCAGGGTAGTAGGGTTGATTACGCCCTTCAAACGGAGGAGGATTTCGAGCCGGAGGGATTGGTGCTGCATGATGAGGCTCTTGCGGTGCCAGGTGTGCTCTCGAGGCCCTTGGAGTTGGGGCTCGAGTAGTGCTCCGGTAATGGACGTCAGGAACGAAGGCGGATGTTCCCCAGCCAGGGACTGTTGATGGCTGCGGATCTCGGCCAGCGCGAGCAACGCCTGAGGGGTGCCCAAGCTGGTTAGTTGGAGCCTGCGCATGAAGTTCTTCATTCTCTGTGGCAACAGGAGGTTGCATTCCCGCAACGAAGTTGACCGGCGGGCTAGGAGAACCCGCCGCTTGGTTCTGCGTGAGTGTTGCCAGTGTTCTAGTGATGGCAAGCAACTGTTCCTGCACCAGTTCATTGTGTTGTTTTATTGCTTCGATCTCTTGTCGCATAGGATTGGCCAGCTGGCCCGTTTGTGCGAGTAGCGAGCGACTGACGTTGAGCGTTTTGCGAATTCTGAGTATTCTGTCGTGGTCGGAGATTTGGTGCCATGGTTTTCCGGTGAGGAAAGAAGTTGAGTTTATGAATAGAGCACTTGGAGATTAGTCGTTTCCCACAGACGGCGCCAAACTGATGCTGCACTTTTCGGCTCGCAATAAGTATGGACTCCGTGACCTGTAGAACACTTAGAAAGATGATTAGAGGACCACCGGATTGGCTCTGGCGGTAGCCGCTCCGATGCTTAAGTAAGTAAAAGAATTGAAAGACTGTATTGAAAGCCAAAGAATGAGCATAAAAAATAAGGCGTACCTCTAGGGTTTAATTTATAAGCCGTGGCTTTCCTAAGTTGATTAGGATTCGACGCCATGAATATAGGGATTTGATCATCGGAGATTGCAGTTACCTTGTGGAGCATTGCATAGAGATAACCATAGAAGGTAGTTCCCTTGTTGAAGACTGTTTTCTTATTTGAAGACTGTCTCCTTGTCGAAGACTGTTTCTTTATTCCCTGCTCGGCATTCACTAAGGCGGTGACGAGGTCTGGAGTGTCGATCTAGACCCTGTGATAAGTTCTGAGACCCTTGTCCGGATATATATGCTCTGAAGGTATAAGTTCGGTCACTTCCGACCTTTTGTGCTGATGTGTCAAATACTGATTGGCCTGCTCTTTTATGGTATATCAAATCCAAAGACAAAACAGGTTTGTAAAAGATCCATCTGATAAAGGGATATCTGTCTCAAACCCGAATCTAGCGAGTGAAGTTTCATTCGATTGGATTAGATTTGTACCAATGAATCTTTGACTTGACAAATATGGATGTGGTGAATAAGCAATGATTTATCAAGGTGGACCCCTTTTATACGAATCTCAATATTAGTCCAAATGAGATTTGTTATACCCACAGTTATCCTGATTTGTTGATTCACGTTTACTTTTTTCAAGTGTTTATCTCTAATAATATTATGAGTTAATTGATTTTTTTAGTCCTTTTAAAAAATGTTTAATTATTGTAAAGCGCATACATTTTTTATTTTTAAAGTGAAGAATAATTAATTTTTATTTTTTAAAATGAAATCCATTTTCGATTAATTGACAAATTAATTTTTTTCAAATTGACAACTACACCCTCATTGGTCACTAATCACACGGATATATCTCATCCTCTCACGAATATTTGTCACTCGAAAACTCTCTCAAGTCTCTCGTATCACAATAGGAACCACTCCCAAACCATCCAGTGTCGGCCACAACCGTTCCTCCCCCTTGCCACTAACGACAGTCACCATGGCAACCACCACCGACCACCAGCCATCACACCACTGACCATTGTGTTGTCGCTCGCGTGATCCGCGTTGTTAGATCTGGTTGTCGAATGGCGGCGACTGTTAGATCTGGTGGCTGGATGGCATCGACTCCGATCACGTCGGTGAAGTCTCCACCCAAAACGATAGAGGCCGCAAAAATTGTCATTTAAGTGATCATCTAATTGTTCTGGTGGAGATCGAATAATCTGGAATAAGATTCAGTTATGGGCAGTTTGGGTGCCCGAAGAAGAATGATAGAGTGCAAAAGCAAAAAAGGAGAAAAAGCTTTTTCTCCCATTCCCAACCAAACGTCTAGCAGGAGGATTGAGAAATCTTTGTTTTATGCCATGTTTGCTTCTTTTTTAACTTTAGACATATAGAAATATTGATTTTGAGTGGTTTTATGGGGAGAAGATGAATCTGCTCACCAAAAATCAAATACTTCTCCCCACGCTTGGGATTTTTATGATGTCAAATTGTCAAATGCTTTTTCGTTTCATTAGAAGATGTTGAATTTTCTTGGTAAGCTACTTATCTTTAATTTTGTTTTTGAATGTCCAACACTCTTGGCAATAATTGTAAAATTGAGAATCAGTTTGGGAACTTTTAAATTTTTTGAGTTTCACAGCTGATATCAAAATCTAGCTGCCAAAAAAAAAAAAGCAAAGATATCAATCTAAATCAATAGAGTAAATTTTATACTTCTGTTGGGATGAAATTTTTTATTAAAAAAAAAAGTGTAATGTTTTGTGCTTTTATTGAAATAAGATTTTATAGTTCTACTGTGATGAAGTCTTTCACCGAAAAATATAAAATTTTACACTTTTATTAGAAAAGATTTTTTACTAAAAAAGTAAAATTTTACATTCTCGCTGAAACAAAATTTTACAATTTTAAAGTGATTTTTTTTAAAAACTTTATATGTATTATGAATCTTATTTGATAGATCTCATTTTTGAGAGTTTAAACTTATAAATTTTATTGTGAATTGATTTATATTTTGTGAGCAATTTAATTTTAAATTTTGAATTTTTTTTTTGGAGACATGTTCATTAATTTGTAGTGGGCTATTACTAGATCCCAAAATGATATACCTTAAAGGGTACTTTAGTTACAAAAAAAAAAATTGAGGACTTAGTGGGATATTAAGTTTGGATTTGGACTTATAGATAATATTGATATTTTTCATGCATCTTTAAATCGATTTATATTTTGTGAGTAGTTTAATTTTAAAATTTGAATTTTTTTTTGGAGACATGTTCATTAATTTGTAGTGGGTTATTGCTAGATCCCAAAATGATATACCTTAAAAGGGTACTTTAGTTACAAAAAAAAAAAAAATTGAGGACTTAGTGGGATATTAAGTTTGGGTTTGGACTTGTAGATAATATTGATATTTTTCATGCATCTTTAACCGAATGACCCTAATATTATTCATTTATATCAAAATTTACATCTCAAATGATGTCTCTTATCAAATTATTGATTGTATTCTAGATAATTATTTAATTTTCTATCAATAATTTATTGTCATATCATTTAATATACTCATTTTGATTCAAAAATTTAAAATATATAATATTATTCAATATTTTTAGGCCGTTTAATCAAACAGGCACTTAGACACAATGTCATCCGCTGATTTTCAAACTTCTAACTTAAAGGCACTGCTTGAAATAAAATTTAAGTTTTTTTTTTTTTTTTATCGCAAGCAAGTGATTTTCAAACTCATGTTCTCATCAAATGTGTGTTTTCAAGAAATATTTTTTACCTTGAGGACGTGATGTTTAAACATATTTTTTACATTCATTTATTTTGTTTTTTACATTCATTTATTTTGTTACTTATTTTTCAAACTCATGTTCCTATCAAATGCGTTTTTTAAAGAATTTTTTTTCTTGACCACGTGATTTGTAAACAAATTTTTTATATTCATTTATCTTTTTACTTATTTTTCAAACTCATTCTCATCAAATGCGTTTTTTCAAGAAATATTTTTTTAACAAAGTGTTAATATAAAGGCATCCGATTAAAATAAGCTAAATATTAACATTAATCTTTCTATCCTTCGTACTTATCTAAATTAGAAGGGTCAAACTTAGCTTATAAATGTCTTTTCATCAAATGCTTGTAAAATTGACTTTTGAAAAGATATATTTGAGTTAAAAATTTATAAAGAAGTGTATCTTGAAAAGACATTTTTGATATAAAAAAAAATTGAGTTTGAGAAATAAATAGAAGGGTCGTGCATCCATGGGTTCTTGAATAAGTGCATAATTGGTGTAAGGTTCAGTTCAAATTTTCTTAACCCAAAAAATCCCTCATTTTTTACTTGACCAAAATAACCCTCCATGTGAAAACTTGAAAGAAAGAGGTAAAGCTCCCATTCCTGCGCCCATCCGTAGTCATGTTATCACTCCTTTGTTGTAAAATCTTCAAAATTAAATAACTTGTACTATATAAATCTATTTTTCATAAAAAAAAAAAAAAACCTATATGTTTAGACTCTAAAAATTGAGATCTATCAAACAATATCCATATTGCATAGGAAATTTTGTCAAAAAATTCATGTTTTATAAATCTTGTACCTTTAAGCATTCGGCTTGTTACTGGGTTAATTTTCTGTGTGTTGACAATTATTATTGTTGTTAATCTATGTGACAGTATGCTTAGAATACATTAGAATTTGATTAGAAGGTCTCGATATAAGAATGGTAAAATAAAATATGTATTTTGATTAGAGGCTTTGGTATAAGAATGCTAAAAAATATGGTATGAGCATAACAGATGGCTAAGAACACTGTAATTTCAATTGATTTATATCTCTATTTTCCTTCACACAAACCTTCCGAAAATTCTCTGCCAAATTTCTTTTTATGAAAATAGTATTGGTTGGCAAAGGACATGATGATTGGGAGGTCGATTGTTCATGAAGCCATTGCAACGGCACTGACTCGAAGGTTGGTGAGTTTAATGTGGTGTTGATCGATCTAAAACAATAGAAAAGTAAAAAATGAGGATAAATTCACTTCATCTTTCTCGTCCTCCTGCACCTTAATCTTAGCTGGGGAGATTTCAATATCGTCTATCCCTACCAAATCCAGGTCAAGATACTTCTTACGAAGCTTTGCCCTAAAGGTGCAATACCCATGCTCGATCAGCTCACCACCTAGGTCCTGAACTTCAGCCTTCAGATCAACCTCAGTTTGAGCTTGACAGCTTCGGCAGTGTCTTGGACCTTTTTAAAGGAAGCAGCTTGGAAGTCATCGAACCTCTTTTTGAGGTCTTCCAACCTCAAAGCGGTGGCATCCCTCTCGGACTCCAAGATAAAGTAGGAGTTGGCAGCTTCCCTTAGCTGTAGAGGTCATGGACTGAGTCGTTCCTAGCTGTAGCCTGGCTTCATCGAGCTTAGATTGGAGAACACCAATTCGCTCGGAATCCACAGAATAGTCCATGATGGCCGCAAGGCCATGCATAGACTGAAAAGAAATAAGCAACACAATCAGGTCTAAATATATTACAGAACAGTAAGAAAAAAAAAGAAAGGGAAGGGAAGGAGTTGTCAGAGCTTACCCTCATATGGAACGCCATCATGTCTTTGGAGATTTTTTGCATCTTCAGCCCCTTGAATTTATTTGGGCCTATTGCTCAAGACTCCTCGTAAGCCTTCTTCACGGCCAACGAGTCAGAGTTATCAGGCACTGGAGAAATAGCAACCGACTCGCCCTTCCCCCTTTCTTCGTTGGAGCTACAGGCGTAGGAGGAAACGGGGGCTCCGGAACTAGGGAAGCCCCCAAATCCTTTGACTCTATCCTGTTAGGAAAGTTGGACGGAAGCTTCCTCCTCTTCACTTGAAGAGGAGGCTTGTCAGGGGAAGAGCTCTCCCCCATCTTCTTTTTCTTCTTCCTTGGAACCTATCTAGACACTATGGACTTTTTTAGGCTCTCAGACCTGTCCCACACTAGGCCAACTTCCATCAGATTGTTGGGGCAGGGGACAACATCGTGAGCACGATTGCTAGTTTGGAGTAGCCTCATTTACTTCTCATGGTGATCGACAGTAAAGATCGACCTCTCCCAAGCTCTCTTACCTGCATAGAAACACATGGGATTAGATCAAATAACACATAAACTGAAAAAATCCAAAAATAGAAAAACAACATATATATATATATATATATATTCAAGTGGACCTCACCCTTGATCCTAGTCTTACGAAGAAGTACTACTTTTTCCAAGTCTTGTTAGAAGTGGGTACAAAGGAGAAGGATCTGAACCCCTTGTCAAAAGACATGTAGAACATGCCCTTTGACTTCAAATACTTCAGGTCCATATTGCTCTTAATCAATGGGAGGTCCACCTCGACATTGTTTATATGACCTAGAACTATAAGTCCTAACAAATGCCTCCAACTATTTATGTTCAGATCGGCGAAGCATATATTGAACCAACTAAAGAAATCCCTAATTAGGGGATGGAAGGGAAACCTAACCCCGATCTCGAACCATTAGAGATAGACACATATTTCGCCCTGCTGGGTGTTAGAATGGTGGTCCATAGGTCTTGGTACCCTACATGACACATTTGTAGAGAAGTCAAAAGCAGCCCCTAGAGCATCTATCATACCCTGAGTAGTGGCGCTTTCTCCTTCTTCTTTTTGAGAAGGCCTGTCCAAGGTTTCCCCAGCAACATTCCTAGGCTCTGCAAAAGCCTCTATTATCATGAGTTCCAAACTAGGGTTGGGGTGGTTAACTATCCTAGTTTCTAAGTCTCCTAAGGAGCTACTATCTATTAGATTCACCTCCGATTCGACAGACATTCCTACAGAACCTTTTGCTTCATAGCCAGTGCTTGACTAAGCATTAGAAGCTAACATAACAGAAATTTTAAAGGTCTAGAAAAATATTTAAGGAAGATAAACAAATATTTATAAGCGAATCAAACCTGATTGGAGATTCGATCAAAGTTGGGCTTCGTATGCCGAAAATTGCCTCGCTTGGGTTTTTTCTTTAAAGAGTATGACGAAGTTCTCTCCAAAGCAACAGAGAAATGATGAAAGGAAGGACGTCAATGTACTCTTTCACCTTTTATAGGGAAGCAACAAGTGGCTCAATGAAGGCTTTCGATTCCGAACTGTCGTAGTGGTTAACGAAATAATGGCCTCGTAATTTCAATTGACAGTTGATGCAATAAATGTTGCATCAATGGCTATTGTAGAAGACAAGGCGACGCATTTATAACTGTCACAACCCATAACCCGTCTTATGCAGATTAGGAGCCCGCGACTAAAGGCAGTGGCTCGTAAGTCATTTTCCCCACTATAGGATCATAAACATTAATGTTACGACTCGAAACTCGCCCTATGCAGATCTCGTGTCTTGGGGCCGGCCCAATGGCCGTCCCTACTTTTTACAATTTTTACCACCAATGATAACAACAAGCAATGTAACCATAACATTAAAGTGCGAAAGCCTTATTACAACATTGTTCAAAAACTGAAAATAAGTCTGATAATAACCAAACGTAAACCACTTTTAGGTGGTGAGTGCATGGGAGAGACTACCGTATTCTATTGTGCTCTTCAACCATCTCCCTACGCTCTGGACCTCCTACTGTGGTTCTATAGCATTCTCACCTGAAAAGATAATAAATAGGGTGAGCTAACAAAGCTCAGTAAGTAAAAGCTTATCTCCAATATGGGTTAGGGATTACATAGGAAAAATAAACTCAAGGGAAACATGATAGCCAGTCATGACAACGGTTTCAGTTAACTGTAAAACGCCACAATGGCCAATGAATGATAAGGCACAATAACAAACATGAGTACAGTGTAGCATGAATATGGAATAGGCCCAATAATCACAACCATGAATATATATATATATAGATATAAATATTGCCACAATAAAACGATCACAGTCAGGTCCAATAAATAAAGAATAATCAACATATAACTATTCATAAGGAAATGAAAACGTCCTATGAATCCAATAAACGTCAATATATCAATTAAACATGAATGATGTATTTACTATGTTCAGGGTTTGGCAGATCCTCGGTCTTTTGGGGCCCGACATACCCCCTATTAACATAAATGCATATGAAAAGCCCATTAAGTTCACTGTGTAAAAACGCCATCAATACCATGTGTTCATTCACGGACTTGACCCGTAGGTCCCATAAATTGACCCCGTAGGTCTAGTCAATCAGATAGCATCGGATGGGTAATGTGACTGAGCACAAAACCCGACATTTAACATGAATTAGGATTCTATTACAATTCCATAAGAGTAGATAAGGTATGGAACATTATGACATAAGCATACAATGATAAGCATTAGTACAATGAATCAAATCATGAGATATCAGTCAATAGGCCTCCACCAAATAGGATAATATCAATGGTGGGAACAATAATAGTGGATACATACACGAGTACAGGCTTTGGCAGTAATAGAAAGATCGTGGCTTGGAAAACCACGTATCAAAGATAGGAATTTACTTACCTTATCAGTGTCCTAGTATTCCGTGACTTTCTCATTTCCCTTTGACTTGCCTATACACTAATAAAAACGTCTTAGTTTTATTGTCATTTATCAATTTGTATATCTCGCTACTCTAAGTCTCTCTTTTACTAATTTATGTTTTTACAGTTTCCAGTTTGAACTAATTTACCCAAGGGCAAAATGGTCATTTACGTGTCTCCATTTTTTTTGGATTCTGCTTTCACAATTTTGACTTCACTGTTGAGTCCAGAAGGTCTGAAATAATAAAATTTCACTATTTACTTAACTCAATCGGAGTCCGTTTGACTCACCTTTGACATAGGGGTATTTTGATTATTTTGGCATTTTCATAGGTATTTTATTTTTTGGGACTTCATCTCATAAAACGGACCTCACCATTGGATCCAGAAGGTCCAAAATAGTAAATTTACACTATTTATTTGACTAATTCGCTCATCAGAATTTAATTTGATAATTAATTCATTTAAACTAATTTATTAAATTAATTAAATGTATCTAATATATATATTATTTGTGCCCAAATAAATCACATATGCCTTAGTGGCACAGTGGTCCATTCTTCAAATCCCCAACCCTCAAGTCTTAGGTTCAAGTCGTAAGGGCAGCAGCTCTTGCGCATTTTTTTTCTTTAAATTCTTAAGCCAAACAATGGCTAAAGGAGGATTGACTATCCCTATCCCAAACAGACATTAACCCAATTTATTATCCCAATAGCCAAACACTCCACATTTAAGTTTTTAAAACTTTTAAACATAACAGTAGCCCCTGAACTGTGCGGTGGGTCAGGCTCCGACCCGACCCGTTTGACCCGACGCGCTCTAGCCATTACCACACTTTTCGGACGAGCTGCCAGTCATCTTCTCCGGCAACGATGACTTGTCGACGGTAATTTTCCTTGCGATTTTCGATGGTTTCAAACCTACAGGTCATGGGCAACTCAAATCTACTCTCGGTTCCAGGATTGGAGCGTCGGATCTCCCCGAAATAGGAAGAAACCGCAGCTCTGGTGGAGCTGTGCAGTTTTTCGGCCAGCCGTTTCCTTCCTTGTTTCCTACCCTTTTCTCCACCATTTTGATCCAATTTCGTTCCTATTAATTTCGTATACCTAAGGGGATAAATTTCCCATGATTTAAACAAAGTTTAATGCACAATTTCACCCCAAACCGAATCAACCATAACAACCTGTAAATGCCATTTTCTCATTCATTTTTGGACCAAATCATTTCTTTCTTTTTGCTAAATAATCCTAGTTAAATGTTGATTAAGACCCCATCATCAAATCTATACTTCATGCTAAAAATAAAAATAAAAAAATAGAATTGATCCAGCTTACCCCATTCCAAGCTTGCGCGCAGTGTTCTGTCTTAGTCACCCCGACTTCACTTCCTAAATTCCACAGCCTCAGTCCTGATCTTCTTTGCTTTGTTACTCCTCATCTTCTCGCAACAACTCACGCATATCTAATCATCCCCACGCATGCAGCGCCCTAGATCTCTCACTTCGTCTCTTTTTTTTTTCTTTATTTCCTCACGCATGCATGGCATGCTTTAATTTTATAACTGCTCCCCTTTATTTCTCCTTCTTTCTCTCTCTCTCTCTCTCTCTCTCTCTCTCTCTCTCTCTCTCTCTCTCTCTCTTTTCCCATTGGCCTTTCCTTTTCCTGCACCCAAAACCCCTTCTCATTTCTCTCCTTTACGTTGCAATTACTATTATAATTGACATCCACCCACACACTTATATATCTATATATTTACTCCTATATATAGACATATATATATATATATTGTCCACATATTCAAATTCCTATTTTTATTTCTTTCAAATTCTTATTTTATTTTATCTTATTTTTATTTTTATTTATTTATTTTTTATTGTCGCTATTCGTTTGCCCTAGCATCGTCCATATATTCAAAGCTATTGAAAATCCACACCGTTTATTTCATCATAGCAACATAAGGTCTTGTCGGCTCGGTTACAATTAGGTCAGGGTATTACAACAAAATAATTTAAACATTAAATTGCATGTTACGTCATTAGTTAATAAAATCTCATCATCAGAGTATAATTGTACATGCTAAGATAATATAAGTGGTTTAATATAGATCCTCAAATACATAACATACCCAAGACCTGGATACATGGGAGAACTAAGACTACGCTATGCTTAGTTTATTACGTTAATAGCAAAAAACGCCTATCATACTTGCAAAAGGACAATCTGTAGCAAGTGGAGCGTCTGCTCAATATGTATGCCTAATGGACCATCTATAATTTGCTGTCCTGAAAAGAATAACATAACTAGAATGAGCTAACTTAGCTCAGAAAGTAAACTCCCTTATTTTGTCATGGGTCAAGGTTAGTTCAAAAGAAAGGTATGAACAATACCAACAATGATATGATATCATAATAGAAATTAAGGTATACAATGTAACAATAACCAGTCACCAAAAATGTGAATCATGAGAAATAACCCTTAGATCCAAAAGGCACATTCCAAGATAAAGTAATCAAATCAACAATAGGGATTGTCCTAAACAATAATATGTTGCCACAAATCAAAAGATAGGTACACAAGCATGTAATTAATCAGATAATGTAACGACAGATAATCCAAGAATAGGTTCAAAAGACGTATCAGAATCCAAGGAATACATCATCAAACATATGAATATACAGGCTTGCAAAACATATCGATGATCAAGAGTGTGTCATCAAAATATCAATAAATGATATAAGATACTATCAGAATAGATGTTACTGTACAAGGCCCGACAAACCCTTAAAAGTGCTCAAAAGCACTAGAGCTCTCTATAACATATCGTGTCCTCCATGGACTAAATCGTACGTTGTGCTCATTACAACCACAGGTAGAACGAGCATTATGACTAGCATAGCCCCGTATAGATCATCCGTAGCATCTGATGGACATTGTGGTAGATCATAATTTCAGGCACTCACAATAATATCATGGTCATCAGAAATCCATAAGCAATGTACATATTTGTGGAATAGAAATTCTTAATAGTGAGAAACATAACAATTTTTTAATATCCAAGCAAGGTATAGAAATGTGCAAATAATCTTATCAGGATATTGGTAATCGAATTCTCAACTATCCATGAGATAGAACAAATATCAAATTATGGAGTCAATACATATCGGGCATTATAAGAGTACAAATTTGGCCGGCTAGAAATTACCACATGTTAGAGTTCAGGTTTTACTTACCTTTAAAATAGTTCTCTCTCTTTCAATAGGAAGTTAGATCACCTTTCCTTTCCCTTTCGAAGTTCCTATTAATCAGTAAACATTTCTCAATTCAATGCTACGTATAGCCTAACCTTCTAGAACTAGTCAATTTCATATATCAATATTTTAAGTATCTTATTTAATAAAATGGACTCCACCATTGAGTCCGGAATGTCCAAGAAAGTTAATTTAAGCTTTTACGGACTTCAATTTGGTTTTGAGTACTACTAAGGGTAAAATGGTAATTTTGTCTTTTACGTGTCTTAATTTTTTAGGACCTTATCTCATAAAACAAACTCCGTCATTGGGTTCAGAATGCTCAAAATAATAAATTTACACTATCCTTTTAATTTATTTGGGTAACGGGACTAATTATAATAATTGAATTAATTAATTTAATTTAATTACTTAATATAATATTATATATTATATTCTGTAAATATTAACACATGTGCCTCAGTAGCACAGTGGTCCACACATGGGGTATAAGTTCTCACACGCATGCAAGTCTTGCATTCGAATCTTAGGGGCAGCAGCCCCTTTTATTTTTTTGAATTTCCTAAAACCAAATAGCGGATAGTGGGATAAAACAAGGATAACCTATCCCTGTTCCAAACAGGGTAATCATTTAATGATTAAACCCGTAGCCAAACATCTCTAATTCAATTTTAAAATTAAAACAAAACTTTCAAATATGGTGTTGTTCTACTTAAACTGTATGTGCGATGGGTCGGGTCCCGACTCGAACCCGATCTGACCCGAGACCAACCTAACCCTATTCATCTTCTTCCTCCCCCGACCTCCCTTTGTTGCCCTAGTTGCAGGTTTGAAAGAATTCCTATTTCGTGACTTTTTAGTTACTTATTTTCTCTGTTTTTTTTTCCTACGAATTCCTAAATGTCTTAGGATTGTTTTCTTATTGGTCAAGGGGTTCGAAGTGGTTTTAAAAGCTTGGTTGAAGCTTTATCATCCCCAAGGTTTTTAGGTTCATACATGGTCATTTCTTGACCAAAATGGGTGGGGTTTGTCTTGTTGTTCTTATTTCTTCATGGAGGTTCTAACCTCGATCACCAAATGAGGTTTGATGTTCATTTCATGGTGTTGGGTTTGTTGGCCACGACTTGCAACTCATAATTCCAAGCTCATCTTAGAGCTTCATGGTCGCGGACCATCATTTTCATGACTCTTACAAGCTCTGGTCTAGGTCTCAACAAGCCCAAATCAATTTAATCCTAGTTTGTTCAAGTTTGAAATTTAAAGTTTATCAATGGCGATTTTCCTATATTTCTTGATTTTCTAGGTCTATTCGACCTTGTTTCTCTTTCTTAAACTATCATCTATAACTATAAAGTATACATATACATTTTAGGCTATAAGAATTGAACCTAAGCTTTGAAAATTCTAGAAAGAGACTCACCTTTCTCTTGGTTTCAGCTTCAACACCTTCCTCAGCTTCTCCCTTTCCTTCTTCTTCTTCTCTATCTTTTTTTTTTCTTCCTAAAACATGCACTACCATGCATATATATGGGCAACACACACACTTTAATTTTTTTATCCACCACATATTTTCTCTTTCTTCCATGGTAGTTCTCTCTCTCTCTCTCTCTCTCTCTCTACTTTCTGATATTTTCTTCTTTTCTTTTTCTTTTTCCTTTTCTTTTCTTTTCCTTTTTGTTTTACCTGATGTGTATATATATATATATATAT
Source organism: Nyssa sinensis (assembly GCA_008638375.1). Taxonomy (NCBI): domain Eukaryota; kingdom Viridiplantae; phylum Streptophyta; class Magnoliopsida; order Cornales; family Nyssaceae; genus Nyssa; species Nyssa sinensis. The sequence goes on from CM018032.1 coordinate 24,258,764, forward strand.
ATAGATATGTATTATATCTACATATATGCCGACACACACACACACACACACACACACTCATCGACCTCATGCACACACACACACACTAAACACATATATACTGCACATTCATCATACATATATATATACACACACTGCACACGCACATCATATATATATATATATAGTGCACACACACACATATATATACTTATCTTATATCTATATACTTATCATATACATAATCATACATACATGTTTATATATGTCCGTCACATTGTACGTGTATTATTCAGACACTCGGGGTTTTCGAAACTTAAAATGAACTATATATTCATACATCGTAAAATGAACCATAATATTTCGGTATTACAATAATTTGCTTGGTTTAATTTGGGTCAGGATATTACAATAACTACTACACGTGACTCTTCAGAAATCCTAACCTCAGTTCTGCGATCCATAAGACTTAAGCTCAGGAGGGGGGGGAGTAGCTGATGGACCATAAAGTGATAGATCAATTCAAACATCATACGTGTAGAGAACGCTTCCATATACATACCAAGAAAAACTCTTCTATCCAGTTTAGAGAGACACATGAGGGTTCAGATGTATTTTTTTCAAAATAGTGCAAAACTTCCAACCTCGCCTCTAGAGCATGTGGGGTGCTGATCTACTCATCACAAACTTCATGACAAGAATGGTAACTTATCTATAGGAATGAGTTCCGAACTGATAACCGCATTCCATATCCTACCGACCTCAAAATAATAAAACAGAATTCAATAGGGCAACTACTATCTCCAGATATCTTCAAATCCCAATTTTTATGGTTCCAAATCCTATTCAACTTAGGAGATCTACAGCCTATAAATAAAGCCTTAAGATACGCTTTCAATGGAAGTTTAATTTTATTCCTTTTAATTATAGTCTCTTTATTTACTGACTTTATCATCAGAGCGGCTACCATCGGAGCTTACCCAGTAACCCTTTGATTTTGAGTTCTTGATAGGTAACGAAGGACGGGAAGCTCCTCTGATTAGAAAGAGCAACATAAAAAATGTACAAAGGTGATTTTGAAATTCATTAAATTTGATATTACTTGGTCAATTTTATCCCGCACCTTAGTATTGTTGAATTCATCCCTTGATAATAAAATTTAAAAAATGGAGATTAAGTTGAGTTTTTACAGTTTGTTCATGAAGGACTATGATCTAAAGATTTTTTTTTTTGTTATGTTTTTTAATTTGGCTTTTAGAGTTTTGATTCTCTTCACTTTCTCGGTTTCTTACTGCCTCTATCTTCCTTCTGCTTTGTTTCTTTTGTTTCCCAAAAAGTAATAATAAATAAAATAAAAGGTGAACTTAGTCAAAATTCATGCCAAAAGACTTTTGAGTTCAAATTCATGAAAAAAATGAGATAAAAAGAGGCATCACATTCAAAAATTTGTCATTATTGTTAGAATCCGATTATGAGTTTATTCTGAACTGTGGAATATCCATATGAATTTATTAGAGAAATAAGACTAGTATTTATCATATCTATATTAAGATATATGTTAGGTAAATTGTTATGGACAATTTACGAGAGATTACATAATACATCTCTCTTCCCTTATATTTTCTCTTTCTAAATTTTTTTCTTGAATTACCATATGAAAACTCATGAATTTGGATTTTGGAGCAATTAACTTTAGTAACCGCTCTATTGATGAGAAAGACGACGTTTGTGATGATTCAACAAGACTTGTAATACAAAATAAATTTTTGACAATTCCGTATTTTTTATAATGAGTAACGGACCGAATTCAACTAAGTGTGACAAAATTAATCCAAATTTATGAACTCGCCCAAACCTGTCAAAAAATAAATGGATTTGAATTTTCCATTTAATTACCGGATTAGAAACCAAATAAGAGTGACAAAATTAACCCGAATTCATGAACCCTTCCTGTTCGAAAATAAATGGATTTGAATATTCCATTTAATTATCGGATTAGAAATGGATTGGCTAAAATCAATCCGTCGATTTAACGAGTTGAATATGGGCTTACACGAGTTATAAGCAGAGCTGTCAATGGAGGGGATCGCAATCCGATCCTATTCTAGATCCGATCCGCTAAGTCCGGATATGGTTTTAGAAATAGTGATCCGTGACTTGATCTGATCTGAATCCGATTATCCCAAATATAAACGGACCGGATATGATACAATCCGATCCGATCCATTTACAATCCGATCCGATCCGTTTACATATATATATATATGTTAATATATTAATATATATTATATATATATTATAATTTTAAACGGATCAGATCAAATTAACGGATTGGATACGAATCAATATTCGAATGATCTGTTGGATAAAAAGATCAGATTAAATCAAATTTTATATTAAACGGATCAGATTTGGATCAGTTCTGATACGATCTGAATCCGATCCGTTTACTGCCATAGTTGTAAGCGGTATTCTACACGGGTTACTGTATAAATCACGTAGTTATCAGTTTTGCACTCTTTCGGCCACGAGCTTTCCATCTCGACGACGCCCTCATCTTATGCTTTGTTTCTCTCTAAATCTCACGTTCTCTGCCTCTTCTCTCTCTAAATCTCATGTTCTCTGAATCTCGAATGATCATTGAAGGCTTGAAACAACACAGATTTGATGAAGAATCCACATTGAAGCTTCGGAAGATCGCAGAGCTCCCATCTCCTCTTCTTGGTAGGAAGGATAAAGGAGTTTCTTACAAAATACCTTCCTCTGCTTTCCTAATCTGCTCTCCGTTCTCTCCATATTACCCATTCCCATCTAAAGTTAAAAATCACATAAAGGGTGACCTGATTTCGTTATTTTTTTTTAGTTTTTTTATGGTTTAACTATAGGGTTTTGAAGTTTTTGGTGCCAGAATTTTCAAATCAGGTTGAAGTTTGTGTCTTCGCCGGATTTGGTCTTCATCTACAAAAAAAAAAAATTGGTGATTTATAGCCAAAAAGGTAAACCCCATTTTGTTTCCTCATATGGTGGTTGTATCTCTACTTTTAGGTAAAATAGTTTGCTTTTTCCCATATTTCTGGCACTCTGTGCTAAGGTTCCTGCACTAAATCTGTTTTGAGGAAAAATTGACTGATAAATTATTACTGGGGGATGGCAGTGGAAGAATTCCACCCAAATGAATTGTACCATGGAAATTAATATCTTGGGCCCGGGAGCTCCGCAATATAGCATGCAAGTGATATGTGTTTATTAATTAATTTTATGTGTTTGTAGTTTGATTTCTGAAAAAATACATTATTTTTTCGTTGTTGGGGGAGGAACTGGCACTGGTTTTCCTTTTTTTTTTTTTTCTTTTGTATCAAGGTATACATACTTGGACTTGATCTTGAATGCCTCCAAATAAATTTTTCTTATGGATTACACGAGTTCGTTGCTCCTGGTTTGGTTTTTCTTTGTTTTGGGGTTTACTCAAACAGTTATTTCCATTCTAGTAAATTATTCCAAGTCAGTTTTTTGATTCATTACATTTGTTCTTGTATAACACTTTATATTAATTTTGCATAGTGATTGGAAAAAGAAAAACTAAAAAAAAGATGGGTTAGATCTGAATCGACACGACTTATTTTAATTCAACTTAGTTTTGCATTGTGATTGGAAAAAGGAAAACTAAAAAAAAGATGGGTTAGATCTGAGTCGATCCGATTTATTTTAATTCAACTTATATTTGACTTGTTTAATTACAAATTAAATTTGAATTTTACTTATTTGACTCGTTTAGATGCAAATCAAATTTGAATTTAACTTATTTTAATCCGACTCATATAGAATCCATCCAAGACCCGTTTGGACCGTCCATTTGCCAGGCCTAAATCCAACACAAGTATCTCACACTGATTTCCTACGATTACGAACACCTCCCACTAAACAATGATTCAGAGTTTAAAAGTAGAGATGTGGTCATTTACACAGAATCAAAAGGCTTTAAAATATATACAAACAATCAGTATCAGACATCCACAAAATATCAAGTGATATAAAAAGAAAACAAATATCAGGAGGAAGTTAATTGACACCTTCCTCCAACACTGAAACACACACTTCTTCTTGAAGGAAATAAAAGAGCCAGCATCCCTTCAAAAAATTTTTTTTTTTTTAAAAAATAGTTCTAGATTTGTACCAAAAAGGGGAGCTCAAATTCCAAAGAACATCCAAGGTGTATGTGTAGCTATACCCAAAAACAATGATCTGTATATTGATTGCACCACAGACAAAATCACCTAATCCATCTCACCGCTGTTCGTTCGTCCTTCTGAGTGGTATTATTTCTGGTCTGGGTAACCGAGGACTTCATGGCAAGAATTTCTGGTGACAGTGACAAGTCCTTCCCATTTCTTCTACCTAAACTGGATTGATACATTTCAGACCTCATGGGCGCTGCTTGTTCCAAACCCAAACCAAATTCAACATCAGAAGACTTCCGAGATAGCCCGTCACTGCCTCTGCTTCGAACATCCCCAACTTCTTCAAAATCACGGCGTTGGGATAACTTCAGAAGATCATCACCGATCCCTAGATCATCTTCTATTTTTGCTCGTCTGTCCCCACTAGTGTCATCTCCTTCTGCTTCCCAGGTGGGGCCCTTGGGCGGCCTTGGTGCCTCTTCTTGTACATACGCACAGAAATTGTTTCTAGAAGGTTCTATTTTTGTGCAGAACAATTCAAGAAAATTGTTCAGGCAGCCCTGGTCATAGACCCTGTTGTCTGCTCTGTAACGAAAATTCTCATATGTGGTCTGGAGATATCATTAAAGAATCAGAAAAATCTAAACAATGGAAGAAAACATATAGTGATGTTGAAGAGTAGAAAGGTCACTCAAAAATATCTATAAGACAGACCTAGGTGTACCAAAACCAGGTTATTGGCACATTTACAAGACCAATCGCCAATAACTCATCAATTTGCACCACTAATTATAAGTAATTGTAGGCTGGGGCATAACTCAGCACCTAGAGCAAATGAAGAATGTCACTACAAACCCCTGCCCTGCTTTTTAACAATTAGTTATCATAAGAAAACGAGCTATTATATAGATGTGTTTCCCATTGAAAAATGCTGTTTGGTTAAGAGATGAGAAAATTGCCGAAATCATATTTTGTAGACTGTAAATCACCACAAAGCTTATCTGGGAAGGAACTGAAGTTCTACACAATTTTTAACTTAAAGCACTAAATAGTGCTAAGCTGAACGTGTGCAACATAACTTTGACACCAAACAGAATCCATTACTTTTGTAACTACCATTATATACACGTCATAATTTTCCACAAAGCATCCGGGAAACACCTTCCTAATTGATCACACGAGACCAAAGAACAAGCTAACTGGTAATAATAAAAATGTGTGCGCGTGTCAAGTATAAAGCTCCATGTCAAAGATGATTATTCTTCTTTTTTCTGGGTGGGTTGCATGTCAAAGAAGTTGAATAGTGTACATTTTGTGATCTGCCCTTTTACATTTATCAATGGTTGGAAATGCTTATCAAAAAAAGATTTATCAATGGTCTAAAATTGACGGGGAAAAAAAATCAAGGATTTCAGAGTCTGCCACCATGTAATGTCTCTCTTAAGAGAAGATAGAAAAATCAGTGCAGAGGGAAAAACTTTTGCCCAAACAGAAGGAAGAAACTGACCTGGTTTGTTCCTATAAGATATAAATGGAAGCCAGTGAGACCCCCTACGAACCACAGAGATATGAAACAATAGGCCATTAGTATCACTGATGCAGGTGATTCTTTCATAGCCTTCCAAACAGTTCCATAATCATCCATAAGAAATTTCATGTACAAAGCTGACATTGAAAAGACGAAGATGCAGAGAAGGGTTGAAGAAGAAACAAACAGAAAGAAGTAACGGTAGTTGCGCTGCAATAAACACAATTAATTAGCTTCGAAAATGGAACTTTCAGAGTAGAACATCAAAAATAGAATAAGCAGAAGAAGAAAAAAAATCGAAGCCCGTGTTTTATTTCCATTAACTTCAATTATGACATGGTAACAGCATGAACAAGTGAAGAGACTCGGGTTAACATAGGGAAATCAATGAAAAGTACATGGCTTTTAACTCAGATTTCCAGGCAATCTTATAATTCTTATTTGCCCCAGTTGCTGACTTTACAAAGAATCGACAAACCAATCACATGTTATAGCTACTAATGTTCTCAAAGTCTTTATTTGATAAGCTACCTGATCATTTTCTGAATTTCAAGCTACAATTGTCATATTTCCACCTTTTCTACCTTCCTTGACTGAGTTTCCTAAAGCCATTTTTTTCCCAAACTGAAGTCGCACTTAATTTGAGACAAGCTCTCCTTTTGTAAAATCTCAATTTGGATGACCAGTTGCAAGTTTATGGCAAATTGATACCATGACCAATACAAGAGAACATAAGTGGGGGGAAAGACAAAAAGAACAGAGAGAGAGTAACAGGAAGAACATGAAAAACAAAGAGTTATAGCACACCAAATGCATACCTTTCCAATGCATTGGCCCACCCAAGGGCAGTGGTGATCAAAGCGCTCCACACAATTATCACATATGGAGCAATGAGAACACCGGGGAGGGCGATACAGCATACATGTTTCACAATACTTGACCCTCACAGGCAGACCATTTACAAGGACTTCTTTGGTGCGGGGAAATTGTAAGCTTGGTGTTGGTCTTCCACCAGCCTCAACAGAAGTTGAAGATTCGTAACAGAACTCTTCCTCTGGAGGATGTGAATTGCGGGGAACAATGCCGGGGTCACGAGCAGAGGTTAAAAGAAGAAGCATCAATACCTATCATGACCAAGGCATTGTTATTGATCAATAGCAAGAAATAGACTAGAGAGAAAAGGAAAAAGCGGTATTAGCCCCAGTTTAATGGTAGCAGTGCATATTCGTATAAAGCACACAAAAACATAAGAACCCATGTTTATGAAGGGCTTCCTGGAAAACAGTAAGATCAGGCTAGCTGATTACAACCTTGGTTGAAAACGTGCCGAAACTGTTTGTGAACTTCTTGTCACTTGTGATGTTGCATGATACTTCTCAAACCATTTTATCTGTTTTTTAAGGAGGTTAACTTCTTTCTCTTTGGTTGGCATGGGGGAGGTTTGCAGAATAACTTTATTCAAAAGAGGGGGGGGGGGGGGGGGGGAAGAAACTAAGTTTGAGTGCCAGACCTTGATGACATTCACCAGAACAAGAGCCACACAAAGGAAGGTTTAGAGAACTAACATAGATTGTGAAAACAATTGCTACCACCAGAATTGCATATCCTGCATTGTATGCTGGAAATTCATGGAGGAGGTTCCTGGCAACAAGCGTACAAAAGATGACAATAGGAACAAGGATGAGCAATAACGTAACTATCAATGACCTAGCATCTGGTCCAAATATCAACCTCCCATTGAAGAGAAATTTCTGCACAAAAAAGACAACAAAAAATACATTCAGGCAAAGGTTCACTAAGCAGAAAATAGAATTTAACAAATCCATGAAGTCAAAGCTATAATCATTTTGTTAGTTACGTTTATATGATAAATATGTACCAAGCAATAGCAAGGAGAAATTATGAATTATCACTCTCTATTGCAGGATTATGTGCATCATTATTTACAAAAAATTATGTCAAATGATCTCCAAAATATTTCTTTTCTACCGATGGAATCTGTAGGTTGAAATGTGCAACCAAAATATTAGAATTTGCTATTTTAACAAAGGTTGAAGGAGAAGAAAAAAATTCCATCCTTCCCCAAAGTGCAGAAATAAATCAACTACCAACCATGTGTGTGTGGCTTCTTCCCTCTCCCCCAAAATCTCTCTTGATCCTTTCCCTTGGTTTCAGTCCTTTTTTTATTTAATTATAGCATTTGGAAGTCAAATGTCAACTATACATCACTTAGACTTCTTGCCACTCTGCAGATTTTACCATACTCATGACTGGTACAATTCTTTTGGTACTAATTCTGGGAAAGAGTCCATATTAATCTTCATGAAGACTCCCTAAAGTTAAAATAGAGATTTCTCTGGCGCAACCTCACCATTGCTAACTACATTTCCAAGGGCTAATTTTTGTCAAATTTGAAATTTAGAATATATATATATATATATATATATATTGATTATCTTTCATCACAGAAATACAGTAAACTGTAAACCTAACTTCCATGGATAACATCCTTCAAATATTAGCCAAGGACCCAAAAAATGACATGTGAGAGAAAAAACTTATTCGTAATCAGCAAAAGGATGGAAGATCTAATTTGTAGAAAATATAGCAACACTGCAAGGCATGAGTTGTCTATGAGCCTACTATGGAGAGACCAAAAACCTCAGTTCTTCTTTACCAGCCCATTCATAAACACAGAAAAAGAACAAAAGGAGGAACAAATGTCAGAATAATTACTCCTGTAAAGGTTGACAGAGCACAATCTACATGAATATTACAGTTCTCTTATAGATGTAGGAAGGCAATATAAAGTGAAGATCAGTACATTTAACCCATTAGAAAAAAAAATCAGGAATCTCACACACTTGGCTCATTCATAGCTGAGGAAAGGAAATGACTCCAGAGATTTCAACCAATGCTACAAAAGAAGAAAACATCTTTGAGAAATGACTCCAAACTTCGGATGTTAAATTGCTTTTTGTTGCAAAAATTAGTTTCCAACAGAAGTTTAGCTCGAAGAACTAGACTTCTCAAGAGTCATGTAGTAGTAATCTTTTTTTCTTGGGAAAACAAATGACAAACCACTTGTCTGGTCATGAAACCCAAATCTCTGACAAATTTTTTTTTTTTTTGATAAGTTTATTATTATTATTATTTTGGCGGGGGAGCACAGCTATAACATAATAAAAATTTAAAAAAAATTGAAAAACAAACTTCAATAAGAAACTGTCAAACCATCAATTTGTATGCCCAAAGAAGAAAATCCAACTCTGTATCGAGCAACTTTCCTAAAGGTGGACAAAAAAGTTGACTCCAAAATTTCACACAAAGTAGAAAAGCAAAGTTTTAGGCAGCTCATACAGTTAAAAGAAAGGTCCAGCCACATGGGTAACATCTGAAGTCTGGAGAAAAAGAAGAAGAAAGCCATCTTTGAGAAATGATCTACTACCACATAAGTGGAACCATGACCCAGAAGGGTCTTGCTGTGTCTACACAGCATCCATGCTTAGAGATTTTATCTTTAATTCCTAATCATATTAAGATAAGATTTCTCTTATTGTTTTTTTTTTCTATGTATAAGCAAAAGAATTTGTTAATATTCTATTCTTTGTCCAAAAAGGAGTTCAGTACTAAATCCTAATCATATTAAGATAAGATTTCTTTTTTTGTTTTTTTTTTTCTTTGTATAAGAAAAGGATTTGTTAATATTCCATTCTTTGTCCAAAAAGGAATTTCGTACTAAATTCTAAAAGAAGGATATAGTCATAGGAATTTGAGTGTAACCAAGGTACGGAGGGTGCTCTCTGCCTGAAGACCACATTTGATCCAAAAGAATAAAGGAGTGATTCTCTACATGGCTCTGAAGTTCATTCCTAGAGAGAGATTGGAGAGAGAATTTTGCTTTGGGTATCAATTATTGCATCCAAAATTCTTGGTGGGAATCATCAACGTCATAATGTTTTAATAATGTCTCACGCTTTTTTAATGATCTTTTTTATGGTAATGCCACCGATGACAGGTGGATCTGGTAATTGGTCAGGTTTTCGAGAAAAATCCATGTAGCTGTAATCCACTTACTATAGTGAACTTAACTGACCATCTTTACCATGGGCATAACCTTATCATGGACGAATCACATAAATTCTTAGTGTTTTCTATACATTCTTTTTGCCTAGTTTTCGATTTCAATCTAAATTTATATTTGCCATTCCCCGTGCCAATACAGGGTAGTTAGAGCTTTCAGCTAGGACTGTTCCAGCATTCAAGGAAGCGGAGATTGGTTCAACGCTCAATTACCATGAGCAGAGAAACAGAAGTGCTTCGTGGCTAGGATACCTTGAAAAAGAAAACAAGAATTAGCTCAGGGCTTCAATATTGGTGTCTATTTTTGGTATTGTGACTCTACCCTCTATAACTCTCCCCTTTATAAATTTTCTGGCATATGGTGCGTAATCTCTCTCATCCATAAACGTAGGCAAGATTTTGCTAAACCACTGAAATTGTCTCCCCATGTGCATTTATTTTCCAAATTATTTCGTAATTGGATATTAGAATGGATGCACTTCTAGATGTAACAAGAGGCATCAATCTTGGTGCCTAACAACCCATGTGGCACATGCATATACATACATACATACACACACACACACACACACACACATGCATATACATATAAAAGTTAACAAAAATCAAGATATAATCTTTCAAAATTTATGAAGTTTTAACATATAATCTTAGCCACATCTCACTTCAAGTTTGGCCAATAAAACAACCCTTGACCATCAATGATTGTCTTTTTCAAATGGAATGTCTTCCTCTCGCATGCAACTTTTATATCCCTTGTCACACCGGGTTGTGTTAGGCGAAGGAGCTCCCTTGAAGAGATACCCAAAACAATGAGAAAAATCCAGACAAAACAAGCGGTCCCACAAAAAATAGGATGAGTAACACTAAAATCTTAGCTAAAGGAATAGCCTCTCTAAAGCAACTCAAATGCCACAACTTGGTGGCATTTGAGTTGCTTTAGAGTGGCATTGTGTTTGAAGACAAAGGGATATTGTTGAAGGGAAAAGAAATGAAATTACTCACCATTTTGGTGGTTCCGCTTCATTTAGAAAATATATGTGGAAGCCTCATGGTTAATTACAACAAAATTTCTAGAAAGTAAAACAAGGATGTTGTTGTAGAACATGCTAAAAAAGAAAGTTTGCAAATCAAGAATTTCGCAGGAAGCATGCTTTATAACTTGTGTAATCAAGTTTAGAGTTGAATTGAGTATTAGTGTTTTTTTTTTTGAAGTAAAGTATATCCTACAAAAGCATCAAAAAAGGGGGGTGCAACCCATGTATATTAAAAGAATACAAGGCAAACAAAACATAAGGAACCTAAGCTCATCTAGTCATCTCTCCCAAAAAATCTACAAATGAATCTATAGACATTGGATGAGACTACATTCCAAAAGTATAATGTCCTTAAAAAACTATGCTTTCAACTGAACACTTGTAATTCAACCCCAGCAAATGTTCTCATATTGTGCTCCCTCCAAATACACCAAAAGAGACATAAAGGAGCCATAACCAACACCTTCCTCCTAAAACATCTCCCCCAGCTGTCGAGAAGATCACAAATCTGACCAACTAATCTCACCAAAACAAAGAGAATAAAAGACCCCAAAGCTCCCAAGCAACAACGCAATGGTCACCATCTCGTCATCTTACATATACAACACCAATTTGCCTACACCCCCTTTATGGTTCAAATTCTCCACCGTAAGGATATTTCCACAGCAGCTGACCAAGTGAAAAAGGCTACCTTCATAAGAAACCTTGCGTGCTAGATGCTCTTCCATGAGAAGTCCTTTCTCCCACCCATAGACAATTTTTACACTGAAAACCCTATTTTTAGAAGATTTTTATAAAATTGTCCTCTCCTCATTCAAGAATGTGAGTCCTCTAAAGCAGCTCAAGTAAGCCCCCAACTGCCTCGATGTCCAAATCTTGAAAATCTCTATTCAACATTGGATACCAAACAATATCAACAGTTGAGGTAACACAACACAAAAACGTGAAAGGAGTCGAACACGTCGAATTCCTTAAAAATCAAGTAACACAGGAATTACTCACCCAATAAGAGAAAACACTCTAAATTTGAAACTGTGTATATTATTGACAAGTTGAATATTAAAGACCTATTACACCATATTTATAGAGCTAAAAGAATACTTAATTTGAATAGGAAACTGCTAATTCCTTCTACTAATCCAATTAAGAAACTACTATGCTAATCCGAATATAATTAGGAAACCAAAATACCTAAAAAAAGGGTCAAAAATTGGGTTAAAAATTTTCTCAGGGGCTCCACCCCAAGACCCCCATGGCCCATTTTTCAGGTGGCCTTGGGTCGTATTGGATCTTCAAGGATCCGCCACCTATTCTACATCATGAGGACATAAATGTTGCAAACCTTGCCATCCTTACTAGTTGATATTCTATAGCTAAGAAACAAGGATACGAACATGTGGACACAACATTTTTCAAAAAAATAGGACATGGATACGATGTGGACATGTTGAATATATATATATATATATTTATTTATTTATATTTTTTATATGACTATATAATAAAAATTTAATAATATTTCAATCAAAATTGGCATAAAAGTACACAAATCACGTAAATATTATTAGTATATCAAAATAAAAAATCTAATAAATAAAGATTTAAGAATTTTATTTAATAATCAACATTCATGATTCAAATTTTAAAACAAATTTGTTAATATATATATATATATATATTTGTGTGTGTATAAAAAAAAATAGTGGAGAAGAAGAGGAGAAAAAGAGGTAAAAAAGCCACAAAAAAATAAAAAAATCCAAAAACATGTTTGAACATGTCCGAGACGTGTCCGAAATTCAAAAAAATTAGATACTCATTTTTTGTGTGTCCAGGACGTGTTTGAGCGTTTCCGTGTCCAACACTGATACGTGAGGCAAAAAAGAGTGTCTGTACATCATAGTTCTATAGAGACCTGGAAACCTGCCTTTAAGAAGCTCCTCTTCACTCCAAACATCCTTCCTTTAATATGCTGGTGGTATACCTTTATTTATGTTTTATTAGGTTTTACAAGTCAAGGGTACTTCAGTAATTTTAAAATATGTTGGACATGAGTTGTGGTGATCCATGGGTCTCCTTATTAGGTTTTTATATAAAGTTTTTACCGAGTGTACAATAATCTTAATAGTTAAAAGTGTCAAAGTTTTCTATTTCAAAATCTTAATCCTTGTAGAATTAGGAGTAGTCAAACAACCATAATATGAATAATATTTTTATTCGAACAGCTCAAGTTTTGATAATTTGGGAAAAGTTTATGAAGTGTCCTTTAAGGTATGATGCAACCTTACCTTCGAGAGTGATTCCTGGAAATTTTGGACAAGATTCCTAGACGATGATGGTTCTCCATTTTTTAAGTACTATTCTTGGATTGCTGTTCATATCTCCTATTTCATCACCAATATCTTACCCTATTAAATCCAAATCAACCATAGCCCCTTCTCTACCCTTTGGCCTTGAATTTAATACCCAAACACCACAATTAGTTGCTGTTTAAAATTTTCAGCATTCAATTCTTTGCTTTTCCAGCAACAAATCACTTTTAATACCAAGTCAATTCCAGCCCCTTTTCATCTACAAACCTCTGAACCTTTCTTCTACCTCTTTAAACTTTAAACCTCCAAGGTTTCCATAACAAAAACCCATCATGCTAGATAGCACTATTTTAAGTCTCCTAGTGTTTTCTTACATCTGATGCCAACAACAAATAGCTTGAATCACGATAAATAATCCCCCTCATAAGTGGCATGTTTTTCCTTAGCTTTGTTTTACTTCTTACTCCCTAGATAATTGCTATTACGCACCACCTAGAACGTTTTAGAGACATCCGCATGGTATAAAACAAAACCTTTAGTATTTATTCTATTAATTTTTTCAAATGTTTTCTTGTCTTGGTGAAAATGACTGGAACATTCTTATACAACTAAAAACTGGCACCATTATAGACCTAATACTTCAAATTAATAGATAGTAGAATGTAGCTAGCTAATAAAAACTACAAAGTTCATGCAATTAGTGGGAGTTTAGCCACTCCAGAATTGCTTTTCACGAAAGAGCACTCTTCAACTCTTAATCTTCTTTTTTGGTAAGTAAAATCAACTTTACAGAAGCATTTTCGTGATGAAAAACTCTAATTGCTTGTGATGATTGAAGAATGCAATCCTTTTTGGTCTTGCTATATATTACTATATTAGTATGCCATCAAAATTAGCAACAACGAAATGACCAATAAAGTGCTGAAATACATGTGTAATGACCTTTATAAAAGTGGTGGGAGCATAAGAAAGACCAAACGGTATAACCAGCCACTCATAAAGATCATCCTTAGTTTGAAAGTTATCTTCCATTCATTGCTAGGCTATATTTGGATTTAGTGGTACGCACAGTCATATCTTGCATATTATCCAGTCAAGATATCAAAGACTTGCAATATTGTTGATTGCACAGCTACTATCACATATACGCCAACTACCATCCCTTTTTAGCGTAAGCAAAGCAGAACACCACCATGGCTTAAACTCTCTCGAACCCCTAGGACAACTACTTGTCCACTTGCTTTTTTCTTCGCATGCTTAGTTAGAAATGCTGATAAATTTGGTACGTGACAATCAAACACCAAATTATTAGCATTTCGGCCATTTCAAATTGGTTGTAGCCAACTTTGTAATTTTCCACTGCAAACTTTAAATCTCTCGGAGCTTAGTCACTTCTAGGGGCTTTTGTTTTATAGGTAAGTGGCCCTTGGGATGGGAGTTGAAACCTAGGACCTTGGGCATATTACCCATGTCTCTTCCCAACTCATCCAACCCCAAGGGTTACTTCCAGAGGCATGTTAGAAGAATGAATAATTTGTCTCATTCCCATTTCACTCACAACATAAGTAACACAAATTTCTGTACTCTTCACCTCAAATTGTTTCTTAACAAATATATAGAGGCATACTTTCCTCATTTTTAGCAATTACATTTCTCCTCTTAGTATTTTTTCAAATCAACTAAACCTGATAAGCTTCACATCAATCTTTTTTTGTTGTTAAACCAAAAGTATGTGTTTTTTGTCTCGCAATGATGCACATCACAATCATATAGAATAGAGTCAAGACTAACAATGGACATGAAATAGCATTCCACCAAATAGAATTCCCATCCCACAAGAATGACAAGCTGAATGACATTGGATACTACAATAGAAGTGCTAATAATCCTCATTTGACAGTATAATTCTTTTGGAAGTTTAAGGTGATTACTGTGGTTGCAGATACAACATTTATGTGACTCTAGTACTCTACACAGTTTACTTATAAAAATATATATATATATATGTGTGTGTGTGTGTGACTACCACCATCAATAATAAGCTAAAAGATCATTATCCAGTATTCATCCTGCATATATGTAGGGTACTGGTAGAGGTAGATTTTGGAGAAAGTATTTTTACCGATAAAAAAAAAAGATTTTGAGACAGTATTTTTGCACAAAGTGGCTACTGGCTGCTCTCAGACTCGATCCTGCATTCTCATGCTTTATAGGCTGATCATTTTACTATCGATAATAAGCTGTTGAACTTAATTCCCATAAAGGATCACATTTGAATTGGAGGGTGTTGTCAGTCTTTTTACTCAACTAAAGTGGTTGGTAGATTACGCCTAGCAGTAAAAGGAATGAAGTATCCTATTTGTCCTCTCCCAAATTTTCAGCATTGTAGGTTTCATGATCAAAAGCGTTCTCTTTATCTCATCATCATGTTGCTTCTCTTTCAAATTTTGCATCCCCATGTGTAAGTTCATCTTTGAGCATTGACAGGCCATGTGACCCATCTCATTGCACTCTAAACACTTCCCTTTTTTATTATTATAAGCACAC
Organism: Nyssa sinensis; assembly: GCA_008638375.1. NCBI lineage: Eukaryota > Viridiplantae > Streptophyta > Magnoliopsida > Cornales > Nyssaceae > Nyssa > Nyssa sinensis. Next base: position 24,274,425 of record CM018032.1, read on the forward strand.
TTTATGCACTTGTTATGCTTTCCATTTACTAACCAGCGATAGGACCTTTGCATACAGAGGAAAAAAGGCTTATATCCATTAGACAATTAAACAGTTGCATTGGTGCTGCCCTTGTGCTACAAAATCACTTCACCCAGAAATCATTTCAACTAATTAGAGGTTTGGTTCACAAATCCTTTTTCATTATTCACCTTTATCAAGGGCATATTTTATATATCTATAACAACCTCAAAATCATACCACTGTTTTTGTAAAGATTGTTTCATTAATTGCCAAGCATTCTATACTGTATAGCATAGTTGATTTATAACCATCTAACCTTCTTCCTTTGTACTTCATCAATCACACAATAGCTGAGAAGAATTTCTCCACTTAATCCATCCCATAGGAGTCACATGATCAGCATCCCATTCAATTTCTTCCTCCTTATTTTTGACTGATCCAGGATTACAAAAGCAATCACTTGGATACCTCCTGCCCCTCATTGGTCCTATTTCTGTCATCTCTACTCCTTGTTTCACTAAATTTACTTTTTATGTTTATCTTTTCTGTGCTAATCCTAAATTCCAAAGCACTTATCCACAGTAGTAACTTAAGATGTAACCCTATTGTCTCCTCTTCTAAATCTATATACCATTAGCATACAACACATACCAGGGGCATCTTCCTGACTTGTTTTCCATTCGGAAATACATGTTACGCCAATACATCATGCCTTGTATGGTCCAAAGAAACCTTTGCAGTGTGAAACTTCAAAACTAACTATAAGGTGACTATTTGAAATTCTAAGATTTACTTTTGGCAAAATAGAGCAATAAAGAATCCCATGAGGTAAGGCACATGTTTCTCCTGTGATTTGAGAAATTACACTAACAAACCTTCAAAACTAACTATAAGGTGACTATTTGAAATTCTAAGATTTACTTTTGGCAAAATAGAGCAATAAAGAATCCCCTGAGGTAAGGCACACGTTTCTCCTATGATTTGAGAAATTAACATCCCCTCTACTTTAATGTCAGTAACATAAACTTCCCTTCCGTGAGTCAACCGTTAGTTAATGAGACGTATTGTGCTGATGTCATCACATATATTTTTTAAATACTAATTTTACCCTTATTTAATTAAAAACAAAAACAAAAAGTCAACTTTCTCTCACTGCAAAACAACCCACTTTTGCTCTCTCTCTTTCCTTTTGGGATCAAAATTTGAAGACATTTTTAATTGTACCAAATCAGCCATTACAATTTTCAAGCAATCTTTCACTGTTTTTTGTTTTCTCACTAAAAAAAAAAATAGAAATGTTTTTCTAGACTCAAAAGTAGAAAGTTGAAGAATCAGGGATTGAAATCTCAAGTAGATCTGTTATATAACTCTTTGTATCTTTGTTGCAAGGATCTATAATATATAAACATGCATATATCTCCTTCTATCTTTGTTACAAGAATCTGTGACACACACACACATACATAATTATTTATATATGTAACTATATACTAAGGATTAAAATATCGTTTCGATGTATAGTTTCGGTCAGTCCGGAAACGAAAACGTTTCGGAAACATAATGGAAACGGAGAAAAAATTGGAAATATATGGAAACATGACATAAAATTTATTTATTTATACAAATAAGCCTATTTATTGAATATTTGTGCATGTTTACGGCATATATATCATATTCATGATAAATGACACTAATTCATGATAAATGACATAATAGATATATACTATGTAATATCCACGAATTAGATAATTTGACACAAGTTACATATAAAATAAAAAGTAAAACAAATAGTGATTTAAACCTATTATAATTAGTAACTTAGTATTAAAATAGTTGTTTCTCTACACTTTATTTTCTCTACTACTTTTCTATTATTTTTGAAAAAATAATAAAAATATCTTCTTGTAATTTTGAGTCTTAATCCTTGAAAAATAAATGGATATTATTTTTTACTGACTTCTAGAATTATTGTTGATACAAAAGCAATGTTTCCACTAGTTCCGGTATGTTTCCATAGAAACAATTTTGTTTCCATGGCAACATGTGAATTTCAATATTCGACTAGTGTTTCGTTTCGGTTCTCTGAAAAATGAAAACTTTTCTGCCGTTTCGATGGAAAAGAAACGAAATTTTGATCCTTGCTATATACATATATATATATATATATATTATATTTATATATACACCTCAAATCTACATCTCCACGAAAAAGCTCGAAATTTCAGTTTCAACAAATGTGAAACAGGTCTAAACCCAAAATCCAAATTTGAAATTCAATCCTACTTGTGTTGAAAACCCACTTGTATATATAAATGGGTTTTCTTTCTCCATCAATGTAGAAGCAAGGAATAAAATATCGATAAAAGGATATAATGCATGTTAAAAAATACAGATATATCGATGGATATATCGCAACTACATGTCGATATCGCAATTTTTTTTAAAAAAATGATGGATATTTATATATCAAATCATGAAAATTTTGAATGAAATTTTTTGAAGTATTAATTGATATGCTAATGCATCATTCTAAGTTAATATATTACAAATAAACATATATTTGATAAGTATATATTATGAAATCAAATAAAAAGTGCACGCTAATGAGAGTATAAATAACATTAATCACTATAATATATATAAAATTTAATTACATAAACATAAATAAGGGTCAAATATACATACAAATCAAATAAAATTTAAATATACATAATCTTTTATATTAATAATATAAAGCATTAAGTTCTAATTATATTGCAATATAATGCAACATTTTGCAATATAGTGCGATATGGAAGTGATATTATAAGAATTCTCAAATCTAAAAATTTTGAGATATTTGTCTTTGCGATATTTATCGCGATATATTGCGATATTCTGTGATTTTTTTTTCACATTCAAATATTGTATCGCAATAATAAAAATTGTGATATATCGATCAATTTTGCGAAATTTTATTCCACGTGTATAAGTGGGTTTTCACACACAAACGTGGGTTTTCATACACACAGGAATTTTAGGTTGCCATATATATATGTGTTTTGTTAGTGTATTTATGTGTGTATGTATGTATGTGTGTGAAGATGGCAAAAAATTTCAGTCCAATATGTTAAGCATTTACACGTAATTTATAAAATTTATATACCAATACCATTTTAACACCCTTTTGGATGGTTTTCATACACACGCAATGCCAAGTATCCCCTTCTCCTCCTGTTCGCGACTCTTTTCTCTGCAGATCTGAAGGGTCCTATCATCCTTAACCTCCTCTGCCTTCACACCCAGCACATCAGCTTTGAACAATGAGACATCAACGTATCTTTCCAATCGAAATTTGCATGTGCAAACAATGTCGTGTCAGAGGAGAAGCTTGCCATATTTGATCAAATAGTGAATGGGAGTAGCTGTAGAGAAACAAAAAGGGTCCTAGATGCTAGATCGATATTTGTAATATAGTATCTTGAGTTTGGGGGTTTCATTAGGGTTTTGTTTTGAGATTTGTTGTGTGTGGTAGGCTGAATTTTGGAGTTTTTATTCTATTTCTATTGGTTTCTTTTCTATGTGCTTTTACCTGTTTGTTCACTTAGAAAACACTAGAAAATACAAGTTAAGCCGGAAGCCTCACCCCTTCACTACAAAATTCCTTGTTAGGGTATGGATATATGGTGGGTTGAATTTGGGAATTTTTATTCTTTTTCTACATTTTTTCGTGTTTTTTTATCTGTTTTTTCAATGAGAAAACATGGGAAAAGTAAAGAAAAAATATTAATCTAGTGACAGCTCCATTGAGAGAGAGAGAGAGAGTTTTATATATATTTTAACATATTTCATGTTTACAATTACACACAAAAACAAGTTGTGGTTTAAAATATAAGGATAAAAAAGTAATTTTATTTCTTCCATTAACAGTGTTAAGAGATAAACTCTGACAGGGAAAGTCAATGTAATTTCTCAATACACCCGCCCCGGGGGGTGGGGGGGGGGGTGGGGGTTGTGTATGTAATTAAGCCTTACCTCGAGGGAGGTCAGTGTAATTTACCCTAAGATTTACTGAATCCCCTTTCACATGTCGTAACTAAAATACATGTAAATTAAGTATATAATTATGGCCCTTTTCTAGTTTTGCCTCTCCATAGCTTGCTAAAAGTATGCAATACCAATCGTTACAAGCACATTATTTTAGAACATACACATTTATTATATGAAAAAGATAGAGCTATTGTCTCAGCATATTTGGTTGCTTCCAAAGTAATTTAGAGCACCTAATTAACTATTGCTCCCAAATTTGTTTACCAGTAGCACTGATAAAAAAAAAATCTTTAGAAAAATAAAATAAAATAAGACAAACTGCTCCCTTACTAACAGATCCTCATGCAAATTACTACTGAGTACTGACACGATCACCGACTCTGAGGTGTCTAAAAGTTGCCGTAAGGCAACCAATGAAACACCATCACATCATTCAACACCTATACTACTCAATGGCATAGAATAATCCCACACACCCACATAAATGACCCATTCCGTAGTTAAATCGTTTCTAATTACCTTTAAAAAAAATCCATTTGAGCCAAATAAAAGTAAGATTCTTCAAACTCCTCCATTATTGGCAATCAAGACAATACATGACATACTCCTCAGCAAAAACCCCTCCATATATTTTGGGTTCCAAATTTCCAATCCATGTATAATTGCAAAATTCCAGTCCCTCCTTCGCTTGCCTTTATCATCAAAGGTTTTCCCAGAAACTACCACCAGATTGATCAACAGCACCCTTGCTTTCACCTCCTAAAGTGCCTCCAAAAAGTATTCCTTTTTAACCATATAATTTGTTTCTCTTTAAACCTAATTTGAAAGATATTTGTAAACTTAATCATATAGTTGTGAAGAAGAAGAAGAAGAAGGAAAAGAGAGAGTACACATTGTTTATTGTAGCTATCAGCTTACACCCAGGATACAAAAGACATGGAAATAACATAAACCCTTATCAAGAGAAAAAGACTAAACTATCCCTATTACTAATGATACTAATTATTCTAACACACAACCCCCCGACAAACTCATGATAGGACAGCAAGAAGCATCAAGAGTTTGTCAAGCAAATAGCAAAAGCGTTGAACAGTATGAGACTTGGTAAAGAAGTTAGCCAACTGCAGTGTAGAAGGAAGAAATAGTAGAGGAACGGTGCGAAGCTAAAAATAATGACGCACAAAATGACAATTAATCTCGATATGCTTCGTACACTCGTGGAAGACAGAATTGTGCGCCATTTGAATAACACTCTTGTTATCACAGTACATAGGTGTAGGAGTAGATAACAAAATGCCCAAATCTGCAAGCAACTATTGTAACCAATCTATGTTTGTGATAGTGGTAGCCATAGCACGATACTCAGCCTCAGCAGAAGAACGAGCAACAATTGTTTGCTTCTTACTTTTCCAAGAAATAAGGGAGTCACCAAGAAAGACACAAAATCCGATAGTAGGCTTACGATCCATAGAATTCCTAGCCTAGTCAGAGTCTGAATATGCACGAAGCTCCAAGGGTGAGGAAGAAGAAAACAATAAACTCTGGTGTAAGGTTCCTCGAATATAACGCAAGATGCGGAGAACAGCAACCCAATGAACTGAGGTAAAAGAAGAAACAAACTGGCTAACCACATGAACAGCATGAGCAATATCAGGCCGTGTAACACTAAAATACACCAAACTACCAACGACAGCACGGTATAATGTAGGTTCAAATAATTGAACCCCATCAGAAGAAGTATACTGAGTGTTGAGCTCTAACGGAGTGTTGATAGACCGAGTATTTGAAAGACGAGCATTCTGAAGAATATCAGATGCATACTTAAATTGAGAGAGAAGATAACCTTTAGGAGAATAAGCAATCTCACTACCCAAGAAATACCGAAGAGAGCCTAAATCCTTCATTTCAAACTGATGCTGCAACTGTGATTTCAACAACAATATCCCAGCGGTATCATCTCCAGTAATGATCATATCATCAACATAAAGTAAAAGAATAATATCTCCTGCTGAAGTAGAACAAAGAAAAAGAGCAGAATCATGGTCACAAGCCTGGAATCCCAAGTCATAAGTGACAATAGAGAACTTGGCAACCCAAACACTTGGGGCTTGTTTGAGACCATATAAGACTCTTTTGAGATGACACATATCTCCAAGATTATGAGGGAGCCCGGGAGGAAGAACCATAAAAACTTCTTCAGCCAGGTCCCCATTAAGAAAGGCAATCTTTACATCCATCTGTGAAAGACACCACTGACGAACAGCTGCCACAACTACCAATGTTTGAATAGTAGTCATTTTGGCAACAGAAACAAATGTCTCCTCATAGTCAATGCCATACTCCTGATTGAATCCCTTAGCCACTAATCGAGCTTTGTACCTCTCAGCTGAACCATCAAACTTGGTTTTAATCTTATGTAGCCACTTATAGCCAACTGCACATTTACCAGTGGGTAAAGGCACCAACTCCCATGTGCCCGTTTTATGTAATGCATGAACTCTTCATCCATAGCTTGTCGCCAAAGAGAATCAAGTATAGCCTCCTTATAGGAGGTGGGTTCAGATAGAGCATGAATAGAAGCTAAAAAAGAATTAAAGGCACTGGAATAACAAGAATTAAAAAAACCCAATCGGTCAGGACACTTACGAATGCGTGTAGGATAGCGAGAAGAGCGGGATCCACATCTTGAGAATTTGATTGGGAGGCATGAGAGAGAGGCAAAGTATCTGTACCTGCAGAAGAAATAACTGTGTTCTTGCGAGTGTAAATATGAATAGTAGGAGGACGAGCAATAGAGGGATCAGAAGAAACAAGAACGTCAAAAATAGTTATATCACTAACAAAAGAATTCTGAAGGAACTGTATCAAGAAAAGAATGAAGATAAATGAGATCAGATTTATGCAAAGTGCTGGAACTAGAAGGAATAGAAAAGAATGCAATATGTTCTAGAATAACAACATGGCGAGAAACATACAATTTGTTAGCAACAGGATCATAACAACGATATCATTTTTGTCCCTCACCATAACCAAGAAAGATTCATCATTGATCGAGCAGAAAGTTTTGTACAAACAACACGAGGAAGTAAAACAAAACAAGTACAACCAAACACACGCAAAGAGAAGTAATCAGAGGGCTTACCACACAAACGCTCAAACAGAGAGATGCCAAAGGTAACAATGGAAGGGATGCGATTAATCAAATAAACTGCAGTAAGAATGGCCTCCCCCCAAAAACGACTAGGAACATTGACAGATAATAAAAGAGAATGTGCAGTCTCCATGATATGTCGATGCTTGCACTCGGCCACACCATTCTGTTCAGGAGTTTCTACACAGGAGGATTGCTGAATGGTGCCATCAGAATGTAATAAGTTGATAAAATCATCAGAGAAGTATTCCCTTCCCAAATCACATCTAAAACATTTAATAATAGAGGAATACTGAGTGTGAATCGTAGCACGAAAAGAAGTGAAAATAGAAAAGAACTCAGATCGACACTTCATAAGATAAACCCAACAAGAACGAATGTAATCATCAATAAAAGAAACATAATATCTAGATCCTTCTTTAGAAGGAATAGGAGCAGGTCCCCACACATCAAAGTGTATAAGATCAAAAGGTGCAAGAGAAACAGTAGAACTTTTATTAAAAGGTAATGCAATGAATTTTGCTAGTTTGCATCCACTACAATCAGAAATGTCATGACAATGCAAATTACCTAAGCTACCAGTTGAAACTAAAAACTGTAAACGACTACTAGAAATGTGTCCAAGACGAGAATGCCATAAATAAAAACTAGACGACTTAGGACTCAAACGAAAAGAAGACAAATGTATTGTGGAAGCAGCAACATCCGGAATATGCAATTCTCCTAGCACATACAGTCCTCCCTGTCTACGGCCTGTCCCAATCAGCTTCTTGGAACGAGGATCCTACACAACATAACCAGATGAAGAGAAATGAACCAAAAATCCAGAATCAAACAACTGACAGATAGAAATCAAATTTAAAGTAAGTTAAGGAATAAAATAGACATTAGAAAGAGACAAATGAGGAGAAACAATAGATCCAATGCCAGCCAAAGACATAGAAGTGCCACTGGCATAAGAATGGAGACAGAGGGAGGAGAAGAAGTAGATAGAAATAAAGAAGAATTACTAGTCATATGCTGGATAGCACCTGAGTCAAAAACCCAAATGTTGCGAGATCTACCTGAAGGCCCTGAAGAGAAAGAACATGAAGAGGAAGAAACTGAAAGGGCATTAGGCTAATGAGAAGAAAGAAGCCTCTGAAACTGCTCAGCTATCAAGGAGAGTGTGGCAACTGATGAGAACTCATCCACTGCTTGTGCGACTGCTACAGTGTGGTGATCCTTCCCTTTAAAAGACTGCTGCTGCGATCCACGTACTACCTTATTCACCAACTTAGGACATTGTGCCTTCCAATGACCCTTCTCATGGCAGAAGTTGCATTCATCAATACTAAGTTGGAATCGATGCTTATTCTGTGCGCTATGTTGAGACTTGGGAGAAACGGCCAATACTGTCTGAGAAGGTAAAGGAAGAAGGCCCTTTTCAGGAAGAGTCTTGAGGCGTACCTCTTCAGCAAGGAGCTCATTAACAACGGAATCAACAGAAGGAAGTGGATTACGATGAAGAGTGGAACCTCGTAGTCCCTTAAAATCATCTCTAAGAGCCATTAAAAATTGAACCAATCTTTGCTCCTCTCTATATGTACGATATAGCTCATTAGTGCTCAGCCCCTAGGCTCGATAAGAGCTAACTGATCCCAAAATCCAATCATAATCGAATAAAACTCTTGTATATTCTTGTCACCCTGACGAGCAACCCGAATCTCATGCTCTAACTGATACCGCTTAGCAAAATTGGATTGTACAAACAATCTGGATAGGTATTCCCAAATCTCCTTGGCCATATCAAATTTAGCCAAAAGAACACCGATGGACTGATCAATAGAATTATTAATCCAAGTGATAATTTTTGCATTGTTAACTTCCCAATTGGTCAGTAGTTTCGTATAATTTTCTACCTTGGAATTAGAAGGAATTTTCACAGCCCTAGTAAGTATACCCACATGTTCTTACCCAGCAAAAAATTTCTCATAACCTATGCCCAATAGGCATAGTTATCCCCAGTGAGTCTCACACTAATAGCTTGAAGGGAATCATTGTTGCTGCTTGTCATAGCCAATTGGGATACAGAACAACCCAAAAGAAAGAGGAAGAGCCAAACAGAGGCCAATGAATGCAACAAAAACTCTAGCAGCAACAAAACAGAACTGGTAGGACTGAAAACAACATAGAACAATAGAGAAGGTAGAAGAAGAACCAAACGGAGACTAATTGATGCAACTAAAACTCTAGCAGCAGCCAAACAAAATTAGTATAGGGCTAAAACAGCAACAAACACGTCTATCAAACTAAAATATGCCCAGCTGAGCTGCTCCAATTCTTTTTTTTTTTTTACATCAGATCTTGAATCAAACCACCATGGGCTACACAATCGAAGCTTTCTTAGCCCTAGATGCACCACTTCTGACATATTAGAAGTAAAAAAACCATAAAATCTGTTCAGATTCAACAGATCGCAAAATCTTAGTCCTTTATTACAAAAAACATTCGAAAATTGAAAATCCAATCAAACGATCTCCAAAATTCCAAAAAAATATATCAGAATACAGCCCATGGAGAGACGATCAGAACCCAAGAATTTTGGTGTTCATAGATGCTGATGTCAGCATGATGTGGCATGACGTCATCATGATGTCAGCACATCAAACCTCTCCTTTTTGCTCTCCAAAATTTCTGCAATGTTATTATTCATGTTTTGATCTTGATTTGGCTCTAATACCAAGTAAACTTAAATCATATAGTTGTGAAGAAGAAGGAGGAGGAGGAAAAGAGAGAGTACACATTGTTTATTGTAGCTATTAGTTTACACCTGGGATACAAAAGACATGGAAATAACATAAAACCTTATCAAGAGAAAAAGACTAAACTATCCCTATTACTAATGATACTAATTATTCTAACAATATTTATTACCGAAAACTCTACAAATGGAACAAAGGATGTACAAGAGTTGAAAAGGAAATATAATAGATGGACTAATTACTAGATTGAGAAAGATTTACATTCTTACCCCAAACAAATTGGTCCCACTGCACTAATAGTAGAGACTGCCGGTCAATTTTTAACATGAATGGCACTTGTTTTCATATTTTTTTCACTAGTTCTTGTTAGGGCAAAGAGAATGTTAAAATTTAATTGGAACCTACATAGGAGGAACAAACTAACATCCTATTTTTCCTTCGCGAGAACCACAAATATTACGTACTTTTTGTTGTTGTAGACAAAAGCCCCTTCTCATATTTAAGCTTTTACTGTTTGTTTATTATCTTTCCTTATTGTGGGGGTATGCTTAGCCATTAGAATGGCAACTCGTGGCGTTCTACTATCAACTGCAGGCTGCAGCAGAAGTTATTTAGTTTTATCACTAAACTCTTAACCCAAACATTACTTTCAGCGCTCCTCATTCTCTTGTTTGCACATATTTATTGCTTCAATGTCTACCATCTAGCACTATCCATTAAGACATGGCCCCTTCTAATTTCCCCCTTGTGAAATAACTTTTGCATCCATGTCCACTATCAAATTTCTACTATATAAAGCCAAGAGACTGTCTTATTGATCCGGGTGCTTCGTGTTTGCAGTTCACTGTTGATGCTTCGTCTCAGAAGTAGTACCCACAATGACTTCAATGAAATAAATGCTAATTACGTATAACAATTCCACTTGTAACCATATTATTAAACCATCCACCTCCATGGACTATGCCCATAACAAATGAATTCAAACATGACTCATGCTTACAGAATTCAATTGAAAATCAACTCATGTACCACCAAACAATAAATTCAGTCCAACTAATCCCACAACTCCAACAAAATCGAAAACTAATGAAGAGCGAAAAGCTAACAGAAAAACAACAAACCCAACAAAACCTAGATCAAAATCCACTAAATTAACAACAACCTACCAATTCTTACAGTTCACAAATCAACCAGTCACAGTATGAACAGCATAAAAAAGAACCGTAAATGAGAGGAAACCTTACATTACTTCCCTTCCAGACTTGGTACACGCGCTTAGCCATCAGGAATGGTTGTCACTGCTCGCTAAGAATCGAAGATTTGGAACTTGCGATGGTTCCCTTCCATTTTCATTGCATGAAAATTCGTGCATAGAGAAAAGGGCGGTTTGTGGTTCAAATGGGGATAGATTGAATGTGGGTTGGTGGGTTTTGGTGGGCTTTTTGACAACTCTCTACTTTCGGAATTTTCTTTTGTTATTTTTTTCTTTTTCTTTTGGCGCAGGCTTCAGCTTCTTCAGCTAAGCAACTACAAAAAGGGAGCAGAGTTAGGACCGAAGATTGCGAAGGCAGTAAAGAATGTTTTGAGAATCCAACAAAGTATCAGTAAGAAAGATTGGCTCATCTTGTATAATTGATTCGCTTAAGCTACTAAAATGACCAAATTATCCTTGTCTTTTATTTAAAATTTTGAAATATTGTTTAGAAGATTTTGGGACTTCATAGAAAAATAATAGATAATAGTTGAGTACGAATTCTGTTACCTCTAGGAGCCGGAGTCATGAAAGTGGAAGCAGAAGGAAGTTACTCGTGTTACTAGTTTCTCGGTCAAGGATAGAGTATTGCAAAGATCTCATCATCTATAGAACGACTATGTATTCGAGTCGTCTACGCATTTCTACAACCGAAGTCCTTGAGATCTATTGATGATTACTTCGGAAAGAATCTTAGAGAGAACTTTTTGAACCGGGAACCAAAGAATTTACGAAAGAGTTATATCTGCCACACACATCCCATAACCACATATGGGATATATTATATTATGTTGGTTGAATTTAAAATTCAACCTAACACATTTTGATACGACTATTGTTCTTATCACAACTCTCCTTTCTCATCTTGTGGATGCCTCAATAGATATGGGTTCGGGTCCAACCAACCCCAATCTACATCACTTTTCTACGTACAGGAAATGGATCATGCGACCGGACGAGAAAGATCGAGGTAGGAAAACTATATCAAGCTACCATCACACCAATATAGTACTTTACTATAAACAAGCAAATGATCTCGTCTATACCTTAGACTATTCCGCTGCACCAAATTCAACATCTCTTATCCCTCACGAGAACTAATTTCAATGCGATGCTTGAACCCTCAAATTTATTTTGTACTCATGATCATATTGATAATAACATAAACCAATAGATCACATGAGTAATAAGTTGCAACACAATAGTGTATTACAGAACCATCTTTCTTAGCTACTCGCGTTAATTCAATTAGACTTAACCGATTTCCTAGACATGCCTTGTCGAACTACATCAATCATGATCCTTTAGGCATATGTTTAAGTTGTGACGTTAAGTCATCTCTTCATAATGTAGGCATAGGTCACAAAGGGCACAATGGAACTCAAAGTGGTCCTCAAATTAATCTCACACAGTGACAAAACAGGGTTACATTCAGTCACTCTATTTATTAAAGGTCAGATCAACAGTACATACAATATTTAATGTATGCTACAACGGAGCTCTCATTCAATTAGGCATGTCAATCTCAATCTCAATCTCATAAAAATAAGAATATACGTCGTATGAATCTTAGTTTAATCGTTATCTAGCTCCCATCTCTATCTCAGTGTCCTTCTTTACTATCTCAGCATCTAACCCGAACACTTCATCCTAGTCGTTCTCCTAGCGTTTGTGTGGTCAACCTTCATGCTCAATTCTTTAAAATAACCTCATATTAACCCTTATTGTCAAGGCGACATATATAATAAAGATGAATTCTCCCTCCAGCCAAGAATTCAATGTCTCTTTTTACTCGCTATTCAAGCGCCAAGGCGATTGCTCATGTAAGAAAACCAATCGAAGCATATTGACATCTTTCATGTATGCTCACAATATTAAACAATCATTTCAACATGAACACAAAATCACATAACAATGAAATAATTTCACACGGTATCCAATACATCAAATGCAAAATAAACTCAACCATTTAACACAAGATGTAAAAATATCACTAAATACGGGCTTAGGACCACCTCCCTTTGCGTAACTTTATCTCAAACGTGTGTAGTAATGCCAATATGTTTGGTTCTTCCATCACCGCTATTCATTTACCAACCCACTAACGAGCCTAAACTTCTAGCCTAGTGGCAAGTTCACACTGTTCTGTCTTTATAGACCTTAAGTCCAAAAGACACCACCAAAAGGGAAAGGCATCACTTGCACTTGTATCCCTCAAGCTTTTAAAGCTTATTAACAATGTGGAATAAAGTTGTGTTGAACGCAATACATGTATATGCCGGAGCTGCTATATAATCATAGTTGATGAACATATCATCCTACCTACTTGGTGTTATGTTAAGGCGCTGCCAGAATCTCCACAACAAAACTACTACTTCAATTGCGATGACCAACCATGTATTCTTGACATCACTTAGATACCAAAGAAACCAATCAACTATAGTCAGATGAGCAAGCACTAAGTCACTCTTATAATTTGACCATCCATAACAGTAAAATATTAAGAAACTCTAATAATTTGACCATTCATAAGAGCAAAGCACCAAGTTGCTCTAATAACTTGACTATCCATAAGAGCAACAAAATCAATCGAGTATGTATTTTAGTGGACTTCAGAATCTTAGTTGCGCTCAAATAGAAAACTCTAAAAATATCTCTCTTTCCCCTACCCATCCAATAGCAATAATCAAAACTAAAGTATGCCATTTTCAATTTGTCAATAGGTTAGTACTGTGCGTATAAAATCGCTTATAGATTTCTCAAGATAAAACGAGAGATCCCTCGGGGCAATCTGTAAGGAACTTAAATCCAAGTACAATCTACTTCACCTATGTCTTTAGTATATGACAACAACCTCCAAGCGGTGAGAACAAATTCTATATATGCCAGCAACCATGCAAAAGATCAAAATACTTTCTTTAGACTGTTTGTGGCATTCTTGATAGTCGTGAAGCCAATTGTTCGATGAAATCTAAGGTTCCACTAACTTGACAATGGCTTTATGTCACAAATGAATACTTGAGCAAGTAGACTTTGAGCTCTTTGTTCATTAACCTTGAAGCCCAAAATTGTATAGATGATTATTTTAGGTCATAAATGAACACTTGAGCAAGCATACTTTGCATTTTTTGTTCATTTACCTTGAAACCCAAAACTTGATTCACGTAGAATTATCATCTAATTCTCCACAAAGGAAATAATGTTTAAGTCTATCTAGTAAGCATCTAAGATCCAACATGTGCAACAATCATTGTAGTAAGGTGGATAAAGACAATTCTCACCACTAGGAAGAATCTCTCTATATAATCAATACCCTATTTAGGATAGGACATTTTAGAAAAAACCAAGGCATAAATACTAGTTAATCAATTCTTAACAAAGAGGAGATAAACCATTCTCAAAGTTTGATGCTTTACTAATTTAGTTCAACTTATCACTCATATTAGTCATCCATACACTATTAGCATTAAAAAAATTTATCTCTACATAAAAAGTAATATACACTTCAATCATGTGGAGCAATAGTAAAAAAAATTCTCTTCAATTTGACAAAGATGATGATAAAATATTTTTCATTTGCTCTTACACAACTTAGGATATGAAGAATCATCTTTTAGTTGTACACTTCCAACCAATGGTACACTTTTATTGGCGACAAGCCACTCCCACTATCTAAAACATCCTCGACGATTATAGAATAGGATAATAATTTTTCACCCTTGCCAAGAGATTGTGTGATTTCCTTAGATTCTCTCAACTTATAAAGTTAAAGATCCTTTATATCTTTCTCATTGCACAACTTAATTTGGTCATTCCTTAATTTGGGGTGTTCAATTAAAAATTCAATGGCCCTTTGAATTTTTAAAAGGATGTTTTAAAAATGATATTTTTAAAACTTAGGGTGTTTTCACAAAAATAATAAATAATGTTAACAAATCATATAAACCCCAAAAAAGCGATAAACCCTCCAAATTAGGCTTTTCACCATATTCAAGTTTAAAAGAATTGACTTTTAGGACACTCAGTTAAGGATATTGGTCACACAAAACATATTTGCGCCATCATCAACCTAACATTGTTTTATCAAAGTCCAATTCCTTTTTTTCTTACATAATTGTCTAGAACTAATCAAACAAGTACCCTCTCTTACATTCTGTGTGAAGAATTTGTGAATTCCTCATCTTTAGATTCTCATGCTTTTGAAAAATGCTTAAATTTTTTATGTGCCTAATTTTCAAAATATCATGAGTTCGCATATTCTATCAGGATTGACTCTAGTGGATAAAGAGTCAGTTTACCTTACAAAAAAGGTTTTCTACAAGTCTTTCCAATTAAATAGGGTTTATACATTGATAAGTTAATTTTGGTGAGTGACCCTAATAGGTTGTCTCAAGCTAATCCAGCTATCCCATTTGGTTCAATGTGTCCATGTTATGCTTCCAAAAATAACATCATGGAAAGTCATAAAGAGATAAGTCCAAAACATATCAAATAATCCGTGAGACAGAGTCATTGCCATACTCATATCACGAACTTGTTTCTAACGATAGTCCAAACTAATCAAGCTACAATAAACTATTACTCACAAAGAATAAATAGTTCCATTTAGTCCCAAATATTGAAAATTAAAGATGAGAAAATGACAAAAATTAATTGGACTGGAGTTGGACCAAATGACTAGTCAAACTCTAATATCCAATTAGTTTATAAAAGGTCATATGTTGCTCAAAAGAATTAATCAGCTCACCCTTGTAGTGATTAGTTCTTGTGTTACCAATTGTGCATAATGTACAAAATATTATGAGCATTGTAAAGTCGTGTTTCATATGTGCCATTTTATGTCTCTTACTCGATCTCTTCTTTATTTTGAATAAAATGGTCAATTTTGACTCAGTACACTTACCAGTAAAATGCCTTTTATTCCCAATAGCTGTCACATCCCAAATCCCCTATTCCTTATGGAGAGTTGGAATATGACTAACAAAGGCCTTAAAATAGCATACTTTTTTTTTGAATCATCATCTTTACATGTAGATCCAAACTAATTATAGTAAAGGCTAAACCAAAACATTTACTACTATCACACATAGTTTAAACAAAGCATTGTTGAGTACTCATATGACACACATTATTTAGTACATAACTTAAGTCCATAGGTGGACTATCGTCTCTTCACACTAAATATAAATGATCATCATCAGGCCATTTCTACATACTATCACAAATCTACTTTTATTTATTTAGACCATGGCTTATTCTAAAATTTTCCTTCCTTCCTCACTAGTCCCTGTTTCCTATTTCTTTACTTGAAAACATGTTTGAAATACAAATGTCAGCTTGACAACGGAGTGAGTAAAGCCAGAGCATTGTTATGGGTTTTCAATCATATATCATGGCTAGTGTAGAGAATGAACATAATCTTTTGAAAACATAAGTAGTTCAATAACACATTTGTAAAGTTTGGGTTTACTTGCTTTAAAAAGAAAAGCTTCAATCGTACTTTAATATAGCATACCTTGAGTAGTTTAAAACATGCTTTAATCAAATCTTTGCATGTTATATATATATATATATATATATATATCAGAATCATAACATCAAATTTTATAGCATCGTATATCATATCCTTTCATAACATAGCATACCCATTAATACGAACAAGACATCATAACAAAAGAACTTGCGTCGACTTATATTCTAAACAAAAGGTCAACAGATGACTTAGCCACATATAGCAACAATAAAAGAGATCTTTGGCCCACTCATCGGCTTATCATAGGTCCCTCGTCAAGAACTTTCATCATTACTGGCATGTGCCCCCAACGAGTTTCGTATAATGGCATATGCATGTATGTAAAACCATAACCTTTCAACATTTCTATCCATGGATTTTTGAAATAGTTAGTAAACATTCTTGCAAAACATATTTTCATAGTGAGACATAATATTTTTGCATAGAAATAACATTCTTACTGTATAGAAAAACAGTTGTGGAAAGTCTCCACTTTAGAGATCTGGAATTACTCACCTTAATTGACAGACACTGAGTTTTCTTTTTCGTTAATTTGGCGTCCTACACACATTATCAAGCCTATTAACTTCTATGTAGTTAATTTTTAGTTATGTGGTATGCATGTAGGGGTAACCATATGTGTGAGTGTGTTTTATTATACAATCAGCCTCTAAAATCAGATTTAAAATATTGAAAAAACTTAAAAAAGAATTTTTTTGAAATTTTGTTTGTGAAAATGGACTTCATTTTTAAATTTAAAGGCATCAAAAACCTTAAGATAGTTGTTTTCAGATTTTTTACAACTTATTTCATAATTATATTAAGTATAAGGTCATTTCTATAATTTACTAAAATATGTATTGTAAATTTTTGAATTTAATTAGCTCAAATGGATACTGTATTTGAGTTCGTAGCATCGAAAGACCTTAAGATAGCCTATATTTACAATTTATTTGGATGCCAGTAACACAATATAAATATAAAGTTAATTAAACACTAAATATAATTATTTTAAATTATTTTTTTTTTTTTATCTATAGTCAAAGACCAAGTCACATCCCACGTGACTTCGTTGGTTCGTCTTTTTTTTTTTTTCCTCTTCTTCTTCATTACTGGTTTCTAGTGCTAAACCAGTGCTTGAATTTTCTTTCACTTTTCTTATTCATTTTGCTTCATTTTTGACCCTATAGTTCTTTTTTTCTCGTGCACTTTAATACCCAAGTGATAAAAATAAGTTTAGTGAACATTTTTCAAATACCCATTTATACACCCATTTTCTCTCTTTAGGTGCATCGGTGTGTTTGTGTGTGTGTATGCATGCGTGTAGCTAAAATATAATGACTATATTAGGACGCTTACATTAACCTTCTGGTAGCCTCACTTTCTCTCCCTCAATCTTCCTCCTCGCACACTGTCTCACTTTTAACTTGCAGTTCACTCTTGGTTGGATTGGGTTGCTCGCAACCGGGAGCACCCTGTTTATAGCTTTTAAGGGGGTAAGATCTTCAAATAAGTTTGTGCCTACTTCGGTTTCGGTGTCCAAAATTTCATCACGACTTTCTGCAAATCTTGACACTCCTCTCATAATGTCGGCTTATGCTCTGATCACTGGTACAGATTTTTGACTCCAATGTGGTTGAATTTGGTATCGACTTTTTGTTTGTTTGTTTGATTCTAATGTTTCACGTAGGTTGAGCTTTAATTATTTTTGGCTTCATAACACATTGATTTCCATGTGTCTAGTCTTGGGTAATTTTGTTGTATATGTGACCAAGGTTATTATTTTAGAATTTCGTGAAAATTATCCTCCTAGCATGCTTCATTGTGTAAAATGTGATGAAAATTTTCATTTCTTTAATTTTTTTTTCTAAGGTTCTTATTTTTATTTGCTTAGTCTATTCGTTATTAGTTGGTTTGCATGGAAACCTACTTAGTGACTCTTTTTGAAATCTAAATTAAAAAATATTACATCTACCCTTTTGTCTTTTATCTTTCCTTTCTTTCTTCCTGTATCAAAAGTCTAGGCCATTTATTACAAACTTTTGGACATGCATTAAATGCAAGCTTTTCTACCTCTTTCTTTTTTCTTTTTTTTTTCTTTTCTTTCTACATGCATTAAATGCATTTCATGTTACACAGATACACACACATTTATATATATATATATATATATATATATATATATATATATTATTACTTTATGAATTCACCACACAGATAAAATTTAAGTAGGTATTTACCACACTATTACATTATTATTATTTAGTATGGTACGTTTAGTATGTTTTTCGCATACTATTAGTTATATATTTTTTTATCATAATATTAATATTATTCATTATTGTTATTATTATTTGTTATTAGTTTTTTACTATTTCATTATAAATTTTACTAATCATGCTTTATGTATGGTCATAGGCTTAACTTTATTATTATTTAATATTTATTATAATTGTTTTACTAATATACATTAAGCATATTTATTGGGTTAGTTTTGACCAATATTAATTTGACTAGATCTGCCTTAATATTTATCTATGTACCAACAAATATTTAGTAAAAATTTGGGATGTTACAATAGCAGCTCATTCTATAATGTATCTCTTCATCTGTCATGCATGCCTTTATGACACTTTATTTTTTTGCCTACTTTTGACTCAAGTTTCTCAACCTCACCCTACTTAGTAACTCTTCCTTGTCCATAAACATAGACCCAAAAGTCTTATTTGTCCCACCTTAGGCGACAAGGTCAGCTTAGGAATCCGCCTCTTGGTACTTTACCTTTATCTCAAGATGATGCATTATTTTTGAAAAAATAATTTAAATAAGTAGCATCATGTAGGGGTTTTATAACACCCCGACCTAATTAAGTAAAGTAATTAACGATAATAGTGATTATCATAAGTTAATTTGCTTAAAAACCATGGGCAACGCTAGTTATGACTAATAACCCGTAAATACAGAAGCAAAGGTATAAGTAATGAGAACACTTAATCCAAAATTAAAAACGACCAAGTTGAGAATGCAATTTAGTGTCGAGAGCCATGATTTGATAGAAGTTACGACTACTGTTAATCAAAGATTAACACTGTAGAGACTTGAAAAAAAAAAAAATTATGACATAGGCTCGAATGAAATAGTTAAACCGGTTAACGAAGTGCCAGGATAAATCCATGGGATTGATACGAATCATTAATTATAAGAATATAATATGGGACCCGAACGAGACTCAATATTGGCGAATAAATAATTAAATTGAGCTCCGACTTTATGACAAATTTACTAGCATTTTATAATATTTTGTGGAATAAAATATGTATAAAATATTTAAGATGGTAAGGTAGAAAAAAAAAATATCAAGTGGGTGTCGGCAGCCTTGGGGAGTGTGGCGTGTAATGTGTGGTCTGTGTTTGAGTGTAGGTTGTCACCGACTTTAAGTCGGTGGAAAAGAGAAAATAAGTGCAGCAGTGTGATATATGTATGGTGTGTAGTTGTAAGCTATCTATTATAATATAATATATATATATATATATATAATATCAAGTGGATAGAAAACAGGTGAGGGATAAGAATTGAGGGGAAAGAGAGAGAAGGTCTCTACGGATAAACGGTTCAGCCGGGTTGAGAACAAACGGGTTGGACTCGATGGTCGACTGCCGTCCGCGCCTGCCAGTGGTGGTGCGTTGCAGAGTAGAGAGAAAGCAGCCGACCGAGAAAGGGAAAGAAAGATTGGGACAACAGGAGGCAAACCGTTTGCTCCATAAGCAACGGAAGTGCAGCAGCGTGTTGGTACAGAAAATCTAATTCAGTAGAACCAGTAGCAAAACGGTGCAAATTGTTGGGGTCTCTTGATTCAGGTAGGGAATTCTGATACATCTTGTGGCAAATGGTGGCAGCGTGTTGGTGTTGGGTTGTTCGAATTAAGTAGCGATGCAGAGATATGTAAATATAAATATATATATATATATATATATTTGTTGTGTTGTGTAGCGGCGCAATGGTGCTTTGGTGGATTTGTAATGTTGGGGGTGTGAATTAGAGTTGTTGATGCTGGGATTGATGTTGCGATTTTGTGGAGATGGAGGAGAGACGGAAGCACAGTGGTTGATTGATTTGAATGGGTTGGTTGCTGCAGATTTTTAGGGGGGTGTATGTAGATATATGTGTGTATTGGTGTAGCGTTGGAGTAGGGGATTTTGCAGGTCAAGGGGGTTGAGTTGGAGGAGTTTGAAATCGAGCAGGGACACTTGCGACAGTTATAGAAGCAGCAAATGGTCTGTATATGTGTGCGTTTGTGAGGCTTTGAACATGATAAAGAATGGAGATATGAGGCTCACCTGCTTTCTATTAATAGTGGTCGCTGGTCACTAGAAGAATTTTTATAGGGGGAAAATCAGATTCAGTTATAATCGTGGCAAATGATAGTGGTCATATAGGAAAGTTCAAACTGAAGTGTTAGATTGAGTTTCAAAACTACCTGGATACAAAAAAATGCAAAGATAACTGCTAACTATTGGGTGAAGTGCAGAGGAATGAGGGACTGCACTTGCAGCAAAGCTGTTTTCTAGCAGATTATATATATATATATATAGATATTAATATATTGTCTTGTAGTGGTGTTGGCAATGGAATGAGCGATTGACTGAGGGACTTGGCTGCCAATGGAGTTGGTTAGAAGAGTTGTAGTTGGAGGCTTGGGATTTGATTAATCACTTAAAAAAAAAAAAGTACAGAGTAGGAGAATAGGGGCTGTTCATGGTGATTGTTCTGAATAATCGGTGGAGATGGCTCACTCAATTTCAAGTAGAGAAGTTATTGTCCGTTCATCTAGAGGGTTGACTAAGCCTGGAACTTTATTCAAAAACTTAATGGCCCTTCTTCGGGATGATGTAATCTATTATGATGGTCTGAACTCAATTGAGCATGTTACTGAGCCAGGACCAGTTACTAAATGACGATTTCATTGTCGGTAGAATGATTGACTGCAACCAGTCAAAGGAACACTGAAGGGAAAGGAGGAGGTTGTGTAATGACATGGAATTTTTTTTTTTATTATCACTTGTTTTTTTCATTATCATTATTATTATTATTATTATTATTATTATTATTGATATTAAAAATGTATATTATTATTATGGAAATGCATGGTGTATGTATGTGTAGCATGTATATATGTGTGGAATATTATATGTATGTGTACATGTATGGAAAGATGTATGTACATGCCTATGTGAATATGTATATGTATATATATATATATATATATAGCAGTGTGTGTGTGTGTGCAACAGACCTGGTGTGTGAGTGTGTGTAGTGTCGGTTGAGTGTGTGTGTGTCTAGTGTGTGTGTGATGAGTGGTATATATATATATATATATATATATAGGTATGTAGGGCAGCTTTGCATTTAATGCAAAGCTGCAATGGGGGAAAAGCAAGGTGGCTGAACAAAGGGAGAGAAGTCAAGGAAAGGGGCTGTGGTGAGAGACGTGAGGGAGTTGGTGAGTGTGAGGCTATATTTGTGGTCTCGGTTAGGAGAAGAGAGGGAAAGAAAAGCAGAAAGCGAGAGAGAGAAAGAGAGTTCTAGAGAAGAGTCTTGGAGCTTGAAATCAAGCTTGGAACCAGAGGGTGAAAGAGGTGCACGACTAGAGAGAGAAACCCAAGAAAACCGTAAGTGACCCAGTTCTGTTTTGATTTTTTTTAAAGCATGATAATTACTTTGATGTATATGATCTTAAAGAGCATGTTGTAGGGTTTATTTTGCAAAAAGAATGAAAGAAAATGGTTAAGAAACGAGGTAGAAAACTCGAGTTGCAGGTTTCGGTCATGGGAGTTGGGTCTTGATATTTTATGTGTAGAACTCGGTTTAAATGATAGGGAACGAACCCTAGGAGGTATAGAAACCCATTAGGATTAAAATGGAGGTTAAACCGTGACCAAGGAGTCACGAAAATGAAAGAATAGGGTCGGCCGGAGTGTTGACCGGAAACTTTGAGCCCTATTTCGTGAAGATTTAGGGGCCTAGATCCAAAACCGACCTTGGATATAGAACCTACGTGAAAAACCAAAGAGAACCACATTTTTAAAACTATGAAAAGTCGCCGGAAAAATGTCGCCGGCGCCGGAACCCTACTGGCGTCTCGCTGGAAAAACGGGGAAAAAGGGGGGTGGTCGGGTCGGGTTCGGGTCGGGTTCGGGTTCGGGTCGGGCTTGGGCCGAACCGCCCCTGCCACGTGTCGGTCTAAGGTTTTAAATTAAAAACCAAATTGGGACTGTTTGGCTGCAGGTTTAGGAAATTAAAAATTTGAATTTAATTTCAAACAGGGATATCCTATCCCTGTTCTCGGATTGGCCCCTGTTTGGTTAACCGGATTGAGAATAGTGAATTGGACAAATTACAAATCTGACCTTGGGCTTTTTAGAAATTAAACCTTGACCCAGAACTTTCAAAATTTACAAACTGACCCCCCAACTGTTGGTTATTATAGTTTGACCCTCCTGAATAAATATGAATAAAATATTAATTAAATTAATTAATTAATTAGTTAATTAAATTAATTAAATATTCTAAAATGATCTGGAGTCCAAATAGGACAAGTCATTAGTGTATTTTGACTATCTCGACCATTCTGAGACCAATGGTGAGGTCCGTTTTACGAGACGGGGTCCCAAAAAACAAAAGACCTGTAGTGACCTTTAAGATTACCAAAATGCCCCTGAATTGAAGTACAGTCAAACGAACTCCGAATTAAGTAAACAAATAGTGAAACTTTATTATCTCGAGTATTCCGGACTCAACCGTGGAGTCTGATTTATGAGAAGAGGTCACGAAATGTAAGGACCCGTGAAAAGCGCAAAATGACTGTTTTGCCCTTTTGAACCCAGATGTCCGAATTGAGTTCTACGAAAACCTAAACTTATTTTCTTCGACGTCTTAGACTCAATGGAAGAGTTTAAATTAGCAGAATAGAAACCTATAAATTAAAAGACATAAAATTTGATGAATAGCATAAATTAAAATGACAATAGACTAAGTTGTAATTTATGCTCTTAAGGACACTGACAGGACAGGAGAGGGCGATCTGACTTCCTGCATTTTCATTGACCAGTTCAGTTACGTATCGTGCACGATCTTCTAGGGTTGAGACCAACCCGTCAGGTATGGTGTTTTGCTAATGTTAGAAATGAAGTTAAGTTAGGAATGTTCTGTGAATGACTGGAATGACTTATGTGTTTATTTGGAATGTGTTTACTTGATGATTTGGAGTTGGTTGTTCACATGGTTACATGTTACTTGTACTTTATGAAAATTTAGTGAATGATGAACGTGAATCATGACATGTGTTTAAGTTGATTATATGAGATATGCTTGCATGTGGAATCAGCTGGTGATTTATGTATTATTGTCTCGAGCATGCTATATTGTGGAAACCATGTTTCATTGAGATTGCATTGGCATATTGGCATATGGTGAATCCTTTGAGAACATGGCGTGGGTTGAGCACGTGGTGCTATGCATTATGAGGGTGTAGATCCTGTGGTGAAAACCCCAAAATTGGCCATTGCATTGGTACTCCATGCCATCGGGGAGTACCCATAAACGAGACATGGGTGTGGCATAGAGTTGTGCATGGGTGCGTCATGCATACCATTCATATATTACTGCGATGCTTGAATGACATTTAGATATAAATGTACACTTTGCACATGCCACGCCTTAGCTTTATTTCTTGCATTAGCACTTCATCATACCAGCAGTTGAGCTGACCCATTCGTGGGCAACATTTTTTAGATGAGGATCCTCCAGCTACTTGAGACTCTATGATACCTTGATAGGGTGAAGCAGTTGGTATATTTTTGGTCTATGGGACTTATGTTTTGTAATGTAAGGGCTTAAGCCCGAATGACCTATGAACAACACAGTTGTGAGATGTACTTTATGTTATTTTATGTATTGATGGGAATGGATGCTTGTTTAGTGGATTTATTTACATTTGTCCTTTTATTTATTTTATTTTCTGTCTCGTCAGTCGCGCTTCGGGTTTGTAGAAATTCGGGGCGTGACAGGTTGTTTGATCTCCTAGATAGATACAGTACGAGGACTGAGTTATTCACCAGCTGGTTGACTGAGTAGTGGACACGACTTCTTAGGGTTGAGATAACCCAATCAGGTATGGTACTTTGCTAAGTAAGGAATAGGATTAAATTAGGATTGATGTGCATATTGCTTGAATGATTTTTGTGCTTATCTGGTGATAGAAGATCACATAGGAGTTCTTGCTTTGAGACACTTTGAGTTGAGTTTATATGCTTCCGTGCTCTTTAAGATTATTTGGGAGTTGTGATTTACTTCTTGAGTTATTATCATATGTGATTTATGTTCTAGAAGGATTGTTGATATTGTGACATGTGGATTGCGTAAGTGTTGAGATTGATCGAGCATGACACGTAGATTTGTGGATGAAACCTTGTGATTTAAATGCTACTTGTTGATCTTAATCGTGATGCATTATTTAAAGCATGTTGCATATGCTTATGAAAGTGATGTTTCATTTGAACTGTACTATTGCATGATGAAATCATGGCATAGTGTGATTCCTTGAAAGCATAGTGTGGGTCAGCACGAGGTGCTGTGCATTATGAGGGCGTAGGTCCTGTGGTGAAAAACCCAAATTCTAGCCAACATCAGTACCCATGGGCTGACGGGGGCGGACCGTGAAGTGGGACATGGGTGACATAGAGTTGCATGTGTGCGTCATGCATATTGACATCGCATTGTAGAAATTCATGAATGTGATATTGATTTTGTATGGATGCATTATATAAATTGCCATCACATTATATGAATGATTAGGAAGGCATGTAGATATACATGTACACTTGCACATGCCACGTCTTAATTTTGTTCCTTGCATTAGTATTGTACCATACCAGCAGTTGAGCTGACCCATTCGTGGGAACCATATTTCAGATGACACTCCCGACACCTGAGACTTGAGGCAGTCTAGCTGAGTGGAGGAGACTTGACTGTAGATGGATATTTGACCCGAGAGGCGTGTTTTGTGATGTACGGGCTTAAGCCCAATGACATATATGTTGTATCATGGTTGTATATTTTCGGTTGTATAATTAAGCGATGTATATTTAACTTTGATAAGTTTGTAGCCATCGAGTGAGGATGGATTGTGATGTATTTGTATATATATGATGTATTGTGATTATCAAGGGGAAAAAGGCTTGAAAAACAAAGGAGGTTCCGAAATTTTATAAAACAGGAATGTATGTAGGCTTGTATCTAAATTAGATAAATTGTTATTTATTTATTCGTCTTCATCTATTTATTTACTTTATTATTTATTTCCTTTCTTTTGTTTCATTCAGTCGCGTCCCCGGGTTCGTGGAAATTCGGGGCGTGACAAACACACAAGTAAATGTGAAAAATTAGTGCACGAAGTGCACTTGAGCAAGATTAGCATAATGCACGAAGGGAGCATGTTTAATTGGAATTATTCCGATTATTATAATGGACTACTAGAATAATTAAAATACATTTAAATACATCAAGACAAGACAATGAAGACTTAAAAACTTGATAAGATCTCAATTTATGAAATCGACACATGAAGAGAATAAATAAGTGATACAAGTACATGAGGAAGAAATAAAATTAATCGAGAATTTTCTGATAAAAATAATATGTTTTTGGTATAAACTAAACACGATGGAACGTATCAAAAATAAAAATAAAAGGTGTGTAGATGGAGTATACAAGAATAAAAAGTATTGCGAGAATACCAAGAGATTTTATGACAATTGAAACGCAACTTTGAAAATTCAAGAAATACACCCAAAATGCCAAACAAGGCATAAGAAAAGAAAAAGAGAAAAAATAAGGCCAAAAGTGTTGGTCTAAAGACTTGAACCCAAAACCAAAAATGGAAGGAGAATCTTATGCCAAAAACAATAGCCAACTTGGCTACAACACTTTTGTACTATATCTATATATATATATATATATATATATATAAGCTACATAAAATTTTAAGTTTGCATGCTCAAGAGCTGAGGTGTCAACACCTCATTGGGCCCTCATATAGACCAATCAATTTTCATGCAAATTAAAATATATATATATATATATGTATATATGTGCTGTATATGTATATATTATGTGAAATAATAAAAAGAGAACAATGTGTGAATGTTGTGTGCGGGTAGAGAATTGTTGAGAGAGAGAGAGAGAGAAAGAATCGTAGAGAGAGAGAAAGAAAGACTTGTTGAGAGAGAAAGTGAAAAAGAAGAAGAAGAAAAAGAAGAAAGAAGAAACCAGAAGCAAGAAGGAAAAGAGAAAAGTAGTAGAGAGAAAAGGAAAAGCTAAGAGAGGTAATTTTCTCTCTCTAGAAAATTTGCCAAAATTCAATTTTGAGCTTGTTTCTGGCCTAGAATATACATGCAAGTGTTTTATATTGTAGAGGAAAGAAAATAGGAGAAAAATGAAGAAGTTTAAGCTTGAAAACCTTAAGAAACCCTAAGACTCGAAGTTGTGAAAAATTGAGTTTTTGATCTAATTTGATTAAAACTTTAAACTAATTACAAGGCTCAAAAGAGCATGAAACAAGGAACATTTTGCAACTTAAAGCATAAAAATGGTCAAGAGACCATGAAGTTATAGTGAGTTATAGGTGTGGTTGGGTAAAATTGATAAGTGAAAGTTTGATCAATTTATTGGGTTTTAGGAATGGGAAAATATTCCCTAAGGTTTCAAAAATCGAATAAAGAAAAATGGAGTGAAAACACCTATTGTAGCTCCATGAAATAGGAAAACAATAAGTCGTCGAAAAAATGAACCTTGTCGGAGTAACCACTGTGAATGGCTATTCGACACTGGTTGACCCAAATTGAATTTCAACACTAAATATGGAATCCTCACGAAAATGGGGTTCGAACCACGTTGGGCAATGGCTAAAAATCAATCGACGATGGTTGCCGACGTTGAAAAAGGCCATCGGAACCCTTGCTGGAGTATTAGGGAAGAAGAACAATATCGGGTCGGGGTCTCGGGTAGGGTCCCGACCGAATTAATAAATCGGTTTAAAACATTAGGTGGAATGATGCCGTTTTGGCTTAAAAGAATTAAAAAATAAAAAAGTAGCGCTGATGTCTTGATGACGTTAACATGATGCAATGAACTGGATGAACCGGTTAGTTCAGTATTGTTTTGAATCGGCTCACTTGGAACCTAATTAAACTAATGAGTTTATTTAAATAGTTTCTAAAATTATAATTGGACCCCCAGAACTTTCTGTTAATTATGAAATGACCCCAACAGTTTTGGTTAATTAAAAAAATGCCCAAAAATTAATTAAATATTAATTTTGAACCCTTTAATTATATGGGAAATTACCCGAATGCCTTTAGGCAAAAAATAGGCCAATTAAAATAAAAGAATAGTGCAACCCAATATTTTTAGGCATTCAGGACTTAACGACTGAGTCCGATTTGTGAAATTAAATCTCAAAAAATATGAACGAGCAAACTGAAATAATTTCAAATACATCCTAATGATTAGTTAAGTGACCAATTGAACCTCGATGACTATAAAAATATATACTTTAATATTTTGGGACATTCTGGACCCAATGGCGGGATCCATTTTGTGAAACGAAATCCCAAAAATATAGACACATAAAATATCATAATTACTATTTTGCCCTTAGTAATCCAAAAGCCAGTTAAATGTCAAAGGTGACATATTCTGACTTTCTTTGACGTCCCAGACTCAACGGTGGAGTTTTAGCAAACAAAGTACTAAAAAATGTGATGTGCGAAAGTATAAAATTATGAAAATGCCCCTAGGCTTAATGTAAGTCACATAAATGCGAATTAAGATCCAGAAAAGCCTAAATTAATTATATTCAATATCCCAGACTTGATGGTGACGTCCCTTTGAGGAAAATAAGACTTGGTAACAAACTAAAAAATGATGAATACGTCCTTAGGACTTAATGAAGTTACTAGAAGTATAAAAATGAAATTAATAAGTCCACGTAAATGTTATAAGGGCCGAATAGACTCAAAATGGAGTCTGAATACGTAAATTGTGTATGAAAAAATATGGGACGTTAAAAGTATAAATTATCATAATGCCCTTGAAGGGCCAAATAAGCTATAAAGCATCAGGGAACCCTAGATTAGGAATTTGAAAACCCTTAATTGAATAGACTAAGTTCAAAAGAACTTAAAACACCGAATAAAAATTTTTGGGATTAAAATGAATACTAATTTATTATGAAATGTATTTTTGATCCATGATTATAGGATCACTCAAACGATGGACAATGGACAGAAAGCTATGGGATAGGTATTATGGTACCCGCATGGGAATGCAATGCTAACAACCCAATGTAAGTAAACCTGAACTCTAATATGTGGTATTTCCTTAGCCATGTCACAATTATATTTCTCGATGCTGCCAATTTGTACTCTTATACATACCTGACATTTATTGATTCCACAAGTTGACACTTATACTTCCTTGTGGATATGTTGAGGTTTCATTTGCCAATATCTTGATGTGATTGCTTGCACATTTCTATACCTTTGATTAGGATATTGGAAAACTGTTATGCTGCTCACTGTTAAGAATTTGATATTCTACGTATATTTACATTCCTTGTGGAATTCCGCTGATCATGATATTATTATGAGTGCCGAAAGTTGTCTGTTGCAACATCCATCTTGATTCTATAGATGCTGATTTGGACCTACGGGTCGGTGATTGAGAATGATATCTAACACTTAGTCCATGGAGGACATGATATATGATAAGAGCTCCAGTGCTATTCAGGAACCCGATTGAGAGGTGAATATGAATGAGTGCCCACTACAACAAAATCCATTTTTTGCGACGCGCATTATTAGCGACGCACAAAAAGCGTCGCTAAAAGTCACTTTTAGCGACGCTCGGTCGTATGTCATGAATAGTAGGGGAAAAGCCAAAAAAAAGCCAAGTCTGGCGCGAAACTATTAGCGACGCTCACCTGACAATTGGCGACGCACAGAGGTGTCGCAAATAGGTAAAACTATTGGCGACGCTCACATAGGCGTCGCAAATAGTGGTACTTTAGAATTAGCGACGCTCAGGGACTTATTAGCGACGCTTGTTGCGCGTCGCTAATAAGTCCCCCCATTTTTATAACCTAGCGACCAGTTTGTTATTCTTCTCACTTTGTCTCACTAATTTTTCTCACTCACTCTCTGTCATCCCTAGTAGCAAGCTTGAATTGGACGGCGGTGGACGACGGTGGACGACGATGGATGGCGTTGGACGGTGGTGGATGACGGTGGACGGCCCATTCGGCGACGGCAATATTCGGTGATGGTAGATTTCATATTCGTTCTTTTTCTTTTTGCAAAGATCTGTCAAATCTGCATCATTCTTTTGTGGTTCAGTTTAGATTTGTTTTTTATACCACCAGAGACAAAGAGAAAGAGAGATACTGCACCTACGACCAATCTATTCTCAGTTCTTGCGGGTTGGGTTTATTTGGTGTGGAGTTCCTTTACTCACCGTAGCTATTTCTCTCTTCTCTCCATCTCAGACTATCATCATCTCCATTTTTGTGCTTGTTCCGTACGACCTCAGATCAGAATCTCTTCCGTCTCCTCACAGATCCGACTCACCCTTTCTCTTTTGCTGTTAAGCATCCTCTCTCTTTTTCTCTATGTGAGTACTGTATATATATATGGGCATGTAAGGGTTTTTTTTTTTAATTCTTTGACAACATAACAGAACATTAGTATATATAGCTAGATAGATATAGATATAGATATATGAATTTGCTGTTGAACCGCTCAACTATTCCTGAAACTCGAAATCTACCACATATTCTTTGATTATTGTTTGGGGAATTTTTTTTTCGGTACTTTGGATTCTGTGATGAAATGATAGATTTGCATTGGATATGCATATATACGTGTGTTTAGTAAAAAGCCTCTATTGTTGTTTCAATTACTTATCAAATCAATAAATCAATAAATAGTAAAAATATTTTAATGTTTTATATTCTGGCCATTTATATGGATATGCAATTTGAATTCTGTCTATTTGTTTTTGTTTTTGTGTTGATTAGCCATGACCGAATTCTGTCTATTTTTGAGTTTAATTTATCATAAAAATAGCTCATAAAATTCTTTATTTTTTTTCAATTATACAAATTTATCCCATTATTTATATGAAATGAATAAAATCTTAAATATTTCTCAAATATTTTGACAAATTTCAACTATTTCCAAAAATCCTAACCATTACAAATAAGTTTTTTTTTTTTTAATGAAATTCTTAATTTATTGCAAATAATTATAAAACAAAACCTCTTTCTTTTAACTAATGTAACTACATAACATTTTTTTTATTTAAAAATTTATCTTGAATACTTTTTAGTTATTAATAATAATTTCCCAAACAACTCTCAAATTTTAAATTGTTATTCAATGATGTATAATTTCGAAATGATAAATTTGTCACTAGCTCTTCTATGGACTTCCAAGTATTGTTTTCATAAATGCCATCATGAAATTCTATGTACAACCTATTGGTAAAAATGAAAATAAAATATGTTAGCGATGTTCAAGGTCCATAAATTTTTAATCAAACACAACACGAGTTGAAAAATCTATCAATCTTTTTAAATTAGAACCAAATGAGGTTAGCTCATATAAGAAAGATTCAAAGATTAATAAGTCAATATTACAAACTTAAGTCTCTTCTTTGAATGATGCGTGGGCTATGAAGTGTTTACGTATATTCTGAATTTATATTTTAATAACTTGTCCAAAATTAGTTGATAGTTAAAAGAGTTTTTTGTCATTAAAAAAAAATTATCAAGCTAAACTATTGTTTTATTCTCTCTAATTTTGTGAATTCCTTTTTGTTTTCCAATGAGGAGACCAAAAACATTTTGTTAACTTTAAGATGATTAGATGTCCACATTTGGTATCATTTAGTTAAATCTAACAAGGTGGTGGGGCCTTGTTTGGGTATTACCCTAAATCAATGATGTATTACCCTAATTTCCACTTGTGGGTCCCATTAAAAGATAATGTTTGATTGGATTGATCCGTTGATTAGGGAATTTACTAATTAGGTGTTAATATTTGGCTTGAATTTAGCAAGTCTTCTGGCATACAAATAATGTCATGTCAACTTGAAATTATGGGAAACTACTAAATCATTTTAGTGTTAAAATTAATGCTATCATGAGGGGCTCTCATAACTGTTATCTGATTACTTATAAGCCAAACATACACATCCAACACTACAAGAAATTGTAGTTCTTGAAATAGACATTTGAAATGGGCCTCACTAAATTGTTTTGATTGATAACTATTGGAAACTTGGAAAGTCATCCTAAAATTGTTCTCATAACTAATGTTATAATTTCAACATTAATTATATTCAAATAATCATAATTACCAAATAATAATAATAATATTACTCAAGTTTAGTTTTTTCTTTAAATGATATGTTGGTTTGGTATGATTAGATTAGTTAACATTTTTTTTAAGTTTCTTTTTGGTTTCATTTTGATATGTTTATGAAAAAGAAAAATGATTCTCTCATATTCTCTCAATTTTTTTAAGTTTCTTTATGGTTTCATTTTGATAGGATTTTTTTTTGTTGATTTTTATGGCCAAACATTGGTGAGAACATTGGGTTTAGGGCTTTTAGCAGGTGTTAAAAAAGGTTAGAGTTTAAGGCTCTAGGTAAGCAAGGAAAGGGGGACTTTATGGGCTGTTCAGTAGAACAGTAACTAGGGGTTGCTTGGGTTTCTTTGTGGGGAAGCTTTGAATGATTAAAAGAGAGAAGGAGACTAGGATTTGAAAGATAGGATTTATAAGGGTAATAAAAAGGTTAAATATTGTTTAATTATAGAATTTTGGAGTTAAGAGAAAGTGCAGAAGTCTAAGAGAAATGATTTTGTATTTGATATGCAATTCAAGATGGTTTTTTTCTTTTTCTCTTTCTGTCTTCTTTTTAATGTATTTGATATACATAGTCTACTACCTCGTCAAAGAAAAATATCACATAGAATCTCTTTTTCTTTTTATTTGTTGTCAATTTCATCTGGAAGCGTGTTACCTTGCTAGTGAGTCCGACAACTCAAGCATTTGATTGTATTAGATTAAATGAATTTTGGCTGGAAGAGCATCCAGTTCTCTTTTCTCCTATATTGCGTGCTCATGTGCCTTTTCAGCAGGGCCATTATGAGCGTGGCCTAATTTTTTTTTTTTTTAGGGATTACTTTGTGAAAAAAAAAATTGTGGTGATTGTTTTGTAAGTTAGCAATTGCATTCATGTAAGCCGAGCCACGTTCGGGAGTCATTTTCATCACATGTGAATCTTGTCGTGAAATTTATTTGCGATTGGGCTCGTGTGTATGAAAATCGATTCTTGAATTGTCCAGAGAGGACAGTTCAGGAATGCATAAATCTGCATTGCAATCAATAACGCATATGCTTAAATATTTCACTATGATAAAATTTCAGTACGGTCTCCTATTGTTCTCTGGGTATATATTTAGGCGTGCTAACGTCTATCTTGTATACTTGGAGAACCGTAGGGAGATGTTGCCGAAATTTTGTCCAAGTGGAATCAAGCATTTGCTTTGCTGCTGATTGCAATGTAGATTGTGCATTCACGAATGGGATAGGACCACCTTACCCTTTAGAGAGAAGTTGGAGGTGATAGGATTCATGTTTCATATTTATAACGAGTATCATTTTTGACTTGTATTAGGTAGAAGAAAATGGATAAGAGTTGGATGGACTTGAGGTGCAGGCATTTGCCAGGGTATGTGAAGGGGATCAAAGATTTTATTGAGTTTGCTCGTGCATCTGCAGATGGGAGAAATAGGATAAGATGTCCATGTAGGAGGTGCAATAATAGGGATTATATGCACATAGATGAGGCCAAAGAGCACCTACTCGAACACGAGATGGACAAGAGGTATACGTGTTGGGAATTTCACGGGGAACGCCGTGACGTACGAGTGGTATTTGATGATGAAGAAGAAGACAACGATGATGACTTTGGTGATAATGTTGGGGTTGGTTACGAAGGCTTGCCACAAATGCTGGCAGACTTGCAGGGGGCTACAACTGGGGTGAGTAGTCATAGGAGTGACATGGGACCATCGACCGCGTTTGAGTCGTTGTTGAGGGAAGCAAGGCAGCCGTTATACCCGGGTTGTGATAAGTTTTCGAAACTGGAATTTCTCGTGAAACTCTTTCATCTTAAGACCATCAACCGTTGGAGTAACAAATAAGTTAATATGGCCATTGAATTGATTAAAGCAGCGCTTCCTACTGGGGAGACCCTTCCGAAATCATATTACGAGGCGAAAAGAATATTAAGAGATTTGGGCTCGGGTATATTCCTATACATGCTTGCAAAAATGATTGCATGTTATTTTGGAAGGAGACTGAACAATGTAAAGAGTGTACGGTGTGCCACGAACCAAGGTACAAGCTGAATGAAGGAAATAGCAAGACAATTCCGCACAAGGTGCTGAGATATTTTCCCTTAAAACCGAGGCTACAAAGGTTGTACATGTCTCAGAAGACGGTAGAAGATATGCGGTGGCATAAGGAGGAGCGTGTTGCTGAGGAAAATGTATGTAGGCATCTGGCAGATTCACAAACTTGGGTTGAGTTTGATACGAATCACGAATAGTTTGCAAATGAGCCGCGTAATGTACGACTTGGGCTGGCTAGCGACGGTTTCAACCCGTTCGATGACATGAGTAATGCCTAGAGCATGTGGCCGGTGTTGCTTGTGCCGTATAACTTGCCACCATGGAAATGTATGAAAGAACCATTTATCTACATGTCATTGTTTATTCCAGGGCCGAAGTCTCCTGGTAATGAAATTGATGTATACTTGCGTCCTTTAGTGGACGAGTTGAAGGAATTGTGGGAGGTGGGAGTGGAGGCATACGACGTCTCTAAGAATGAGACGTTTCAATTGCATGCTGTGTTACTGTGGACCATAAATGACTTTTCAGCATACGACAACTTGTTTGGGTGGAGCACTAAGGGGTATCTGGCATGTCCAGTTTGCAATAAGGATGTATGTTCCCTATATTTGTCAAATGGGAGGAAGATATGTTACATGTGCCATCGTCGTTTTCTATCGCCATCACATGGCTGGCAAAATCGACAGAAACTTCTGTTTGATGGACAAATTGAGCGCTGATTGTCACCTCCATTGTTGTCTGTGTTGGCGCAATTGGCAGTCATCCAACCAGTGAGGTTTGGGAAGATACCGGGTAGTAAGAAGAGGAAGCGTACTGATGTGGACTTAAATTGGATGAAGAAGAGCATATTTTTTGATTTGCCGTACTAGGAGACCCTTAAGTTGAGGCACAATTTGGATGTGATGCACATTGAGAAAAACATATGTGATAATGTGTTGGGAACTGTAATGAACATTGAAGGGAAGACAAAAGATAGTGTTAAAGCTCGGTTAGACTTGTAGGAGTTGGGAATAAGGAAAGAGCTGCACCTAATACCTAGCGGTGATAAATATATCGTGCCTCCTACACAGTATATGTTATCATCCATAGAGAGAATGAGGATTTACGAGTGGTTTAAATCGGTGAAGTTTTCAGATGGATACGCATCGAATATATCTCGGTGTGTAAATGTTATAGATGGGAAAATATCCAGATTGAAGAGCCATGACTACCATGTCTTTTTACAACAGCTTCTTCCGGTTGCACTACGTGGGTATCTCACCGATGACATATCGACCACATTAACTGAGTTAGGTTGCTTCTTTAGAGAATTATGTGCGAAGACGTTGAATGTGGAAGTACTTGACAAGCTCGAAAGGGATGTTGTCGTGATCCTCTACAAGTTGGAACAGATTTTCCCTCCAATTTTCTTTGATATAATGGTCCACTTAGCTGTGCATTTGCCTCATGAGGTAAAAATTGGCGGACCTGTCCAATACCGTTGGATGTATCCAATAGGAAGGTACATTTAATTTTGTGAATTATGTTATCTATCCATCCTAACTATTTTAATCTATAACTGATTAATTATCAAAACAGATATTTGCACACATTGAAGCAATATGTGCATAACAAAGCACGACCAGAAGGGTCAATTGCTGAGGCTTACAATGATGCTAAATGTCTCACCTTCTGCTCTATGCATCTTGAAGATATTGAGATAATGTTTAATCGTCAAGAGTGAAATTCTGATAGATGTCCAGGGCAACAACGAACTGGCCTTACACTGTTTAATCAGGATGTGCGGCCAATAGGTGCTCGTATATATGAATGGTGTCATCCTCAAGACTTGAAAAGAGCCCACTACACCGTGCTCAACAACTGCGAGGAGACATTGCCATATTTTAAGTAAGTTTATCGAAATTATTGCAATACTACGTTAGTATACAAATCTAAGTTACATCTAACATATCTCATCTTATGCAGTGAGCATACGCTCGAGCTTCAGAGCGAACATGTATCAACTTCTGATCTCGAGCAAAGACAAAAAAATTTGTTTCCAAAGTGGTTCGGAGAACGTGTAAGAATAAGTTTCAATTAATTGTAATTGTATTAGTTAATGCATTTGTATTCAATTAATTTTGTACTTGTACTGAATTAATAGATGAAGCTATTACGCCACCAACAATCTCCTGAGGTGTACGATCAATTATATTCCTTGGCATGTGGTCCTGATCAAAGGATATCCCGCTACACCGGTTTAATTGTTGATGGTGTTCGGTTTCACATGAGGGAACGTGAGGTCAGTCGGCGAACACAGAATAGCGGGGTCCTTGTTAAAGGAGATGGTGACGGAGGACAAACTGTAGAGTACTATGGTGTTTTACAAGACATCATACAGTTATATTATTGCTACGGTCATTTTGTGTATATTTTTAAATGTGATTGGTGGGATGTAAGTAATAAGAAGACTAGAATGCAGATTGATAAGCACATCATAAGTGTTAATACGTCACGTACGACATTTAAAGATGATCCGTATGTCTTGGCATCAGTTGCAAAACAAGTTTTCTATTTGAAGGACGCAAAAATAAGAGGTGATTGGCATGTTGTCCAAAAAATAAAAACTAGAAATGTTTATAATGTCCTAGAAGTTGGCAAGGGAGATGTTAGTTCATATCGGTTGAATAAAACTGATGTAGAACCAGTTCATGTCATAGCTTCCGACGTCACCAATACCACACAATTAGATCCGAGGGATGCAACGTTCATTAATGATGATGATGACGAGGAAAGTGATTTTAATGATGACACATTGTTAGAGTATTGTACCGAGAATGAAGAAAATTCAAGTTCCGATTATGATACAGACTCAAATGAATAATTGTAATAGGTGTTACATGTGTTAGTATCAAGTGTAATGGTTTTCGGCTTTTATAATGTAATGGATATTCAATTTTATGATGTAATGGGTAATCATTTTTACTTCGATAAGGATTTTAATTTTTATGATTAAATAGAAAAAATTTTACTTTTAAACTTTATTTGTAGATATGGTTGGACCAGGTTCACGTAGACGCATAGTTATGCAGGACGCATCGACTCTTTCCCCCTCATCTGTAGGGTCGACCGATCCTGTCGTCGATAGTATGCATAGTTTCCATTTTTATTAATGATTATATAAATATGGTACTAATTGTTTCTATTTTGTTTCTTCTAAAGCTTCGGACACCACCCCTAGACAAGGGCGTGGTAGGTCGAAGAATCGCAGTTTACAGGTTCAGATGGAGGTAGCGGGGGGTGCGCCCCTTCGGATTGAGATACCTCTGGGCTTACTGTAGCCCGTTGCTGGGTGGCCCAGCAGTTCATTACGGAGGTCGGCATCATTTGCCGGCTACGCGCCTCATTCCATGTTAGTGACTGGAGTCAGGTTACTGATGCGGAGAGGAGGGATATTCATGTGCATATCCAGGTATGTCTTTTATTATTGTGTTCAACTAAATTTTAACATATGTTATGCCGTAATGTTTTGACAATGACATGCTTTTATAGGAGAAATTTGACATCAATCTCTACCTACCTCATGTCGTGAAGGCAGTCGACCGTTACTTGGGAACCCGTTTCAGGGACTACCGACATAGGCTCCACATGCACTACGAGGCGGAGGTGGCAGCTGGTAAAGAGCCTCGCAAGAGACCCTACAGAGGGGTGGCGGTGGAGGATTGGATGTTACTATGCGACCGGTTCGCTAGTGATGCATTCCAGGTAAAAATTGTCAAAATTACTTTTGTTGTATGATGAATCATTGTCATTTATACTAACTTTTTTTGTTTTGGCCAAATGTAGGAACTTAGTAAGAAAAATAGCGAGAGCAGAAACAAGCAAAAGGTGACCCACTGTGGTGGATCACGTTCTTTTGTTAGGTATAGGCATGAGATGGTAAGTTAATAAATGTATCAATTTCTCATTGTATAATGTATTCATGAAATCAATCTTCACAAGCTACTATTTATTTGTTGCAGCGAGACCAGGAGACTGGTGCACCACTCAGCCCCATTGAGTTGTGGCACAAGACGCACTACAATCCCGAGAAGGGTTGGACTGGGCCTAAAGCTCAGCGACTTTATGTAAGTTAGAAAAGATTTATATACCACTATTTATGAATTTAATATTAATAGAAAATGTTTAAAAGTAGTAACAAATATTTATGTTTTTTTAGGACGAGATGGTCGAGATGCGTGTTCGACCGACCCCTAAGGGTGAGCAACCACCGACCGATGACCAGATATGAGAGATTGTTCTGGGCAAAAGGCGCGGATATGTGTGTGGCTTAGGGAGTGGGATGGAGCTGATGGCATCGTCCTCTACGGTTGAGAGCAATGCTAGGTTTCTCGCAGCCACCTAAATAGCTGAGGCAGCCACCCAGAGAGCTGAGGTAGCTGAGAGACTGAATGCAGAGATAAGGGTTGAGATGACAGAGCTCAAGGAGCGGCAAGCCCAGATAGAGACTCTTATGAAGACAATACTCAGCTGGCAGGGAGGCTCCGATCAACCTTGGTAAGTTTTTAAAATTATTTACTTTGGTACATTTATTATTTATAGAAAATGTTACGTAAAACCCCTTAAAATATTTTGGCCTAACGGCCTACAAACCGCATGACACTTCACATATGAAAATAGACTTGCACGAATTTATTTAATTATCTAAGGATGCAAGTTTCAAGTCCAAAAAGGCCCATTTTGGGGTTTTGACAGACCAAAATGTCAGGATATTGGCCTAACTACACCGAAACCCCATCACACACCTCACAAATGATAAAATAGACTTGCACGAACTTACGGTAATTGGTTCGGATGCCCGGTTTGAAATTTATGCAAGTTTTAGGTCCAAAAAGGCTCATTTTGGGGTTTTGATAGACCAAAACCCCGGATATAGGCCTAAACACCCCAAAACCCCATCAAACACCTCACAAATGATAAAATACACTTGTACGAACTTACGGCACTCGGTTCGGATGCCCGGTTTGAAACTTATGCAAGTTTCAGCTCCAAAAAGGCCCATTTTGGGATTTTGATAGATCAAAATGCCGGATATCAGCCTAACCACCCCAAAACCCCATCACACACCTCCAAAATGATAAAATAGACTTGCACGAACTTACGGCACTCGGTTCCGATGCCCGGTTTGAAACTTATGCAAGTTTCAAGTCCAAAAAGGCCCATTTTGGGGTTTTGACAGACCAAAATGCTAGATATCAGCCTAACTACACCAAAACCCCATCACACACCTCAAAAATGATAAAATACACTTGCACAAACTTACGGCACTCGGTTCGAATACCCGGTTTGAAACTTATGCAAGTTTCAGGTCCAAAAAGGCCCATTTTGGGGTTTTGACAGACCAAAATGTTGGATATTGGCCTAACTACACTAAAAACCCATCACACACCTCACAAATGATAAAATACACTTGCACGAACTTACGGTAATCGGTTCGGATGCCCGGTTTGAAACTTATGCAAGTTTTAGGTCCAAAAAGGCCCATTTTGGGGTTTTGACATACCAAAACCCTAGATATTGGCCTAACCACCCCAAAACCCCATCAAACACCTCAAAAATGATAAAATGCACTTGCACGAACTTACGGCACTCGGTTCGGATGCCCGGTTTGAAACTTATGCAAGTTTTAGCTCCAAAAGGCCCATTTTGGGGTTTTGACAGACCAAAATGCCGGATATTGGCCTAACCACCCCAAAACCCCATCACACAGCTCCCAAATGATAAAGTAGACTTTCACGAACTTACGGCACTCGGTTCCGATGCCCGGTTTGAAACTTATGCAAGTTTCAGGTCCAAAAAGGCCCATTTTGGGGTTTTGACAGACCAAAATGCTGGATATCGGCCTAACTACTCCAAAACCCCATCACACACCTCACAAATGATAAAATATACTTGCACGAACTTACGGTAATCGGTTCGGATGCCCAGTTTGAAACTTATGCAAGTTTCAGCTCCAAAAAGGCCCATTTTGGAGTTTTGACAGACCAAAATACCAGATATCAACCAAACAAGCCCAAAACCCCATCAAACACCTTAAAAATGATAAAATTGACTTGCACAAACTTACGACACTCGGTTCGGATGCCCGGTTTGAAACTTATGCAAGTTTTTGCTTCGAAAAGGCCCATTTTGGAGTTTTGACAGACCAAAATGCCAGATATCGGCCTAACTATCCCGAAACCTCATCAAACACCTCAAAAATGACAAAATATACTTGCACAAACTTACAAAAATCAGTTCGAATCAGTGGTTTATAACTTATGCTACTTTATGTCGTTCTTATTATTTATGCATGCAAAAAAAAAAATAAAATAAACTATTCACATTTTATATTTCATATATATTTAATAATTGTTCTAATATATACCATTTGATCTTTATTTCAGATTGATTAGGATTATTGCGCCGCCGTCTTTATGTAATGCATCGGGATTTATTATTTTTATTTGTTTTTTTTTTTTCTTCTTTTCATGGACATTTGTAGTTATATGTTTTGAGACAATTTTTTATTTTTCTGTTTATTGTTAAATTGTACTTTTACAAATGTACGCAATTAGTATAATATATATATATATATATATATGAATGTATTTTTCTTTTTTAATATATTCATTTCAGAATGTTTGGATTTTATTGTATATCAGGATGATTGATACAGGATTAAACAGGAATAAAACAACAAAGAAAACAAGGCAAACATGGTTGGAAAACAGGCAAAAAAAAAAAAAAACCTTTAGCGACGCACAGAAGGGCGTCGCTAAAAGTTAAGAAATAATAATGCAAATTCACTATTAGCGACGCACTTTGTGTATCGCTAATAGTACCTTTTAGCGACACACACTTTGAGCATCGCTAAAAGATAGTATTAGCGACGACCACATTTGCGTCGCTAATAGTAACTTTTAGCGACGCTCAATGTGTGCGTCGCTAAAAGATACTATTAGTGACACACAGAGTGCGCCGTTAATAGTATCTTTTAGCGACGCTCTTTGCCTCTATTTATAATATTTGCGACGCCCATTCCCAATTATTAGCGACACCAGTTTGGGCATCGCTAATAGTTTCTTTTAGCGACGCTCAGGGGTGTGTGCGTCGCCAATACTATTAGCGACGCCAATATTTGCGGCGACTTTAGCGATTCTCAGGTGTGCGTCGTAAAAAGTCATTAGCGACCCATTTTCCCACTATTAGCGACGCATGTGTGCGTCGCTAATAGTGCCTTTTCTTGTAGTGGCTTTTGAGGGTAGCCTATTGGTTAATAGCATCTGTTTTGTTAGTATCTCATATCTTTTATTTGAATCATAATATGATGATGCACTCTTTGATTGTTGATACGCTTTACAAGCCTATCATTGGACTCGATTTGATATCTTGTGATCTTTGGCAGCTGATTGTTGTATAGGCTAAATCCCTATTATTGACTTGCTAAACTGTATACATCAGTTTTTCCAAACTATTTTGGGATATGCCTTTTGGATCTACGGGTCAACTTTTTTGATCTATTTTCTTTTGTGACTGGCTATTGTTATATATCATTTTGCTTGCCATTTAGTTGTATTCTATTACCTAAACTAACCTTGTCCTATGGCAAAGCGAGGGAATATACTTACTGAGCTAAGTTAGCTCACTCCATAGTTATAACAATTTTTCAAGTAACACCATATATGAGGAAATGCAATGATGGCAACTAGTGGAGCTTGTGATGTGCTTGCAAGCAATAGTGATGATGTAAAACTCCAAGTCATAATTTAAACATATATTCTATAAGGCTAATCTTAATATTAGGTTTAGTAATGATGTTAGGCTTAAATAGTGATTCATGATGATCAACATTGCACTTGGAGATATTCTGATTGATGGTTGTTAGAGTTCGATTTGTTATCAGATGAGTTGCTTATATGTAGCTTCTGCATTTAATTAAAGAAATTTTTTTTTATCACTCTTGTGTAATTCATTTGATTTTGTATGGCCTATCC
Source organism: Nyssa sinensis (assembly GCA_008638375.1). NCBI lineage: Eukaryota > Viridiplantae > Streptophyta > Magnoliopsida > Cornales > Nyssaceae > Nyssa > Nyssa sinensis. The sequence goes on from CM018032.1 coordinate 24,316,667, forward strand.
GAGTGGCAGTGTCGGTTGTTGCCCCTAATTTGCATAGGGTGGGTTTCAGGGTCACGGCAGGTTCATGTTCTTTATATGAGCCAGGGTTTTATTTGGTGAGAATTATTTGCTTGTCAAAGGCAATTATATATTTGTAATGGAACAAATCCAAAAAAATTTTCAATGAGATTTGTGTATATGTTTCTCTACGTAATAAAGTGCATGACCTAACTTAATTAAGGGTAAATTAGATTGGTCTCCCCTGAGGTTTGTTGATATTACACATAGACCCTTAAGCTTTTGAAAATTACACTGATCTCCCCTAGTGTAAATGGTAGTGTTAAAATGTCTTTAATGCCCTTCATTTATTATATTTTAAACTTAAATCATTTTTTTTTTCAAAAAGTCAAATTTACTCAAAATCCTCTATGCAAACTTTTTCTTCTCGTATACACACACACACACACACACACATATATAGCAGAATAGAATTGTAGTTGTATACTTTCTCAGTTAATTCCATAATAAATTAATGAATAATATCACTTCAAGATTCCCTCCATCAATCTAATACCTTTTCCTGTTTGATATCCCAACCATAAATGGGTCAAATGGTGCATTGCCAATATCAAGCGGAATTCCAATAGAGAGTTGATTTGATACCAACAAAGATTAGGTTTAGTTGGTGAGATTGAAGAGAGGAGTTGGAATTAACCTAGTGAATAAATTGTCTGTCATATCTAATCTTTGAAGTTTCTCACAGTTGGGCTGCTCAGTCAGTATCCATCCATAAAGTTGATTCATTCGAGCAAAGAACAGAAAAAACTTTTTCAATTTTTCAATGGTGGGTGAAATCTCGCAAAATATTATGTTTTTATCCAACTCAAGTTGCTTCAATTTGGAAAAGTTACCGATGAAAACTAGAATTTTGCTAGTAATATTGTTCTCAGATAAAAGAAGCTCCTCCAATAAGTTTTAATTTTCCAAAGATGTAAGAATCTCACTAGTCAGAGAATCAATGAAAAATTGATTACCATCAAACCCAAAAAAAAAAATTTATCTTCAAAATATGTTTTTTAATGGCAAAGCAATGTTTCATCCTATATTCATCATGAGTCTTTAAGAACTACACCCCCAGTGTTCAAAGAAATGCTTCCTAACACCTCTGTTCACATATTCATTGGTTTATTGATAATTAGTGATGGTAGAGGTAAGTGGTTCGTTTTCCACATTGCAGTAGTGGTGGCAGCCCATGATGATTGATGTTGGCTAGAGTTTCTACCTGGTTCATCATGGTTTCTTTCTTAAACTCTTCTCAATTTACCATTAAAGCTCTAGTCAAAGCTTGATTCATTTGTATTAAAAATGGGTTTCGAATTATTCTAAAGAGATAAAAAATAGAGTAATCTGAATCAGTGCAAAGTCATCCTAGCTGACTCAAGGGCCATGAGAAATGGCAATGGGCATAATCTCTCGATAGCTTCAAATTGGAGTTTTTCATGTTTTGGTGATATGCTAGCCTTATGGAGTAGGGTACATGTCATGCCCCGAATTTCCATAAACCAGGGTGAGTGAAAAAGAATTAAAAAGAAATTAATAAATGATAATTAAATAAATTTGGTTGATTACTCATCTATTTTCCCATGCTTTCCCAAATTAAAAATGAAAATTCGTTAACTAGACTCACCCAAGATAAGTCCCAAATGGTAGTCAAATATCTCCCTAACCAATGGCCAAAATTAGTCTAAGGCATATTCAAGGGTGGCCTTCAAAATAGTCCCAAAATGTCTTTAAATATGCCTTGGAATAGTGAACCTAAATGGGCCCCAAAATGCCCTAAGACATAAGCCAAGAATAGGTCAAAAATCTACCAAAAGTGGTCCAAGGAAGTGGCCAAACATGGCCTATAAGAGTGGCCAAACATGGCCCCATAAGGTGGCCAAACATGACCCAAAAAAGTGGCCCAACATGGCCCAAAATGATGGCCAAACATAGCTCAAAAGGGTACCCAAACATAGCTCAAAAAGGTGGCCAAACATGGCTCAAAAAGGTGGCTAAGGGGTGGTGTCAAGGGGCTGTTAGGCTGGGTGCCATGACAAGGTAGCAGGCTGTCATGTGTGGGCGCTCATGGGGGCAACAGTAGGCGCACGCGTGGGCTGTGTGCGTAGCAGGGGGGCTGGCATGGCCCTGGGCTGCTGGACTTGATTTTTTTGAATTTTCACTGTAGCTAGCTACAAGCTGATTTTTCAAATTTTTGACTTTTCCTTCAAAGTGCTGCAGCTAGTTTTTCCAATTTTCAACCTACTTCCTCAAGGTTTTTAACCCCCCCTTTTTGGTACTTTTTCCACCTATATATAAGGTGTTTTACACACCTAACAACCCTTTTAATTTCACAAAATTTTAACATAATCTCTTTTGTTTTCTAAGCATTTTCTACCTAATATTTTGCAACCATTTATATATACAAACATTATGCATTCCATCCTCACTCGATGGCCATAAGTTCATTAAAATTAAGCATACATCTATTGTTCTCAACATATACATATGATGTTCATTAAACAAATATATCCTACATGTCATTTGGGTTTAAACCCTTACATTTCAAAATGGCCTAAGGCCTATAATTCACCATTCTTCCAAATTAAAACACAAGTCTTTTGGGCTTATGCTCATACATAAAAAATATGCCCCAAGGGCCAAATATCCTTCCAAGTTCTTTCCCCCTCCTTCCTTCAAGACTTCATCAAGTCTCAAGTACCAGGAGTCTCATCTGTAATATAATATCCCATGAGGGGTCAGCACAACCGCTGGTATGACATAATGCTAATGCAAGGAACAAAGTTAAGGCGTGGCATGTGCAAGTATACATTTATAATCTACATACCTTCCAATTCATTAATATGATGCAATGGAAATATGCGTGACACACCCATGCAAACTTTATGCCACCATGTCTCGGTTTACGGATCGCTTCCGTTGGATCAGCGAATACCAACACCTGTTCACGGATCGCTCCCGTTGGGTAAGCAGGCACCAATGCAATGGCCAATTTTGGATTTTTCACCATAGGATCTACACCTTCATAATGTATAACACCAATTGCTCAACCCACACTATATTTTCAAGGAATCACCATATGCCAATATGCCTTAATTTTTCTATGCAATGTTAATGAAGTATTTTATCAAATACTTGGCATACACCTTAAATCATGCATCATTCATAAAGTAAACTCCAACTTTCAAACCACACATCATCTTCCACATGAACATATACTATATATAATCAATTTAAACACATGTTCATGTCACATGTTCACTACATTACCAATTCTCAAAGAACACATAATTACACAAAGCATCAATGTATTAAACAACCATATCTTTCAAAACACAAGGTCTATTCATATGAACATAAACCACAATGTAATGAATCAAACATATATTCAAATTACATGTTCATCATTTTGACAAATTCTCAAAGATTACAAAATACATAAAGTACCAACACCTTGAATAAATCATAACTTTCCAACTACAAGATTTTGTCTACATGAACATAAGCTAGAATACAATAAATTTTACATATAGTCATGGTTCATATTTATCACTTTACCAAATTCCCAAAGAATACAAATAACACACAAGTACATAAACAATCAACTCTAGGTTTTTCAAAGCAACTACATCCTAAGTGATTTTCTAACAGCAAATAAACATATAAATCATTCAATTAACTTATAAAACACTCCTAAACTTAACCCTATTCCTTACTTAGTAAAATATCATACCTAGATGGGTTTTTCTCAACCCTAGGGAGTTGTGTTCGCTATGAAACCAAACCAATCAATGAGAATGTAGCCCTTGACATGGGGAACAACTTTCTAGAAGGAAGTCTTGTGAAAATCCAAGCCTAAAGATGTGTTTTGGAGGCTTGAAAGTTGAAAAACCTAGGTTTCTTTCTCTCTTTTCTCCATGAACGTACAACTGCTGTATTCTCAGACCAAAGAATGAAATTATATCACTAAGGGGCTGTATTTATAGTAAAGAGGAAAAGGGGCAAAATGACCTTTTTGCCCTTAATGAATCCGGGACCCCGTTGCACTACAACCCGTTTCGAAATGCCTCAATTTGACATTTCGCTTTAGCCAAAGTTCTTAAAATTATTTTAAATGATATTTTTCAAAAAAATATATTTTTGCCTGTGGCCGGATCCACCCGGGCCACCCAGGATGCCCTTTATGGTTCATTTTTGAAACTGTCTCCAAACAGGCTCAAATTTTTACAGGAGGTGTATTTGAACATTCTAAGCATATTTACCTTCTACGAAATACTCCAAATATGATCCTAACCATGGCTTATGTCTAAATGTGCATGTGTAGTGCCCTACTAGCAAATAGTGCATGAAAAGTGTCCTACCGACAAAACGAAAAATTTACCCTCATTTTTCAGGTCTCTACAGTACAGTAGGCATAAACAACTAATACTTAGTGTTTGTGTATGTGTATATGTATATGTGTGTATATATATGAAACTTGGAGTTTCATTACCAAGCTACATCAAATAATTGAACTCATCAAAAGAGTGGTTGTTGTGTGATTTATACACATATGTGTGTGTGTGTGTGTGTATGTGTATACATGAATGGGGAGGCGACGAACTTGCTGTAGAGGAAGAAAGAGGAGAGAGGGTAAGAAGATAAAAAAAAAGAAATGTATTTTTTTAAAGAAAATATTAGATACTACTTTTTGGCCAAGAGAGAATTTCAAGTGTTTGGTTTTGAGATTAACAGGGGGGAAATTGGTATTTTAGAAAATATGTGTGCTGCCATCAACATAATTCGTTTGGTCAACTAACAGTTGACTAACGAAGTGGTGGTTTCTATAACTGACATCAAAGTAAAGAGGATGTTGGTGTAATTTTTCAAACCACAGGGAAATTATGTGTAATATTGATATACCTCAGGGGAGGTTAGTTAATTTACCTCTTAATTAATTATGATAGTCTTCCATGTTTCAAAGTATTGTACTATGTTTCCTATTGGTCAAGGTCTATACATATGTTATATATGTGATATGGTCATCTCTAAGCATTTATGTTGGTATGGTTAGCATTCACATTCATTGAGGCTATTTCACTACTATCATAATGCGCATGATGACATTTAAATATACATTCATCATATTATTCTACAATCAGAAATCTAATTAAAAATATTAATATATTTTACACAATGAGATCGAACATTTTCCTAAGCTCATAATCATTTCACATTTATGTAAAATAGAAGTATATTTTTAAATTATTTTAAGTAAAATAATCTTGAATTAAAACAAGTTTAATTCATACACACAACAATTATGAATTAAAACAAATTTAATTCATTCACATAATAATAATCAGTGCATATGTTCTAAGCCACATGGACTCCTCGCGAGCCCAATTGACATTCTAGCATATCATGCCAAGGCCATTTATGAACATATGAGTTTGCAGCGAAAATACATCTCATTACAAGACTTTATAAATAAATACAACCCTATCCAAAATTTATTACATTGTAAAATAAACGTGCTACATCAATTTACTAAAAGAAATAAAATAAATGGAGATGTCATGCCAATACTCATATGTCTTAAAATTAACTTTGCTATTCCATAAATCACAACAAACAAGTGTACTAGAACATCAATTAAATAAGTCATTCCAATCAGAACATTCATCCACGTGCATAACAATATAATGGTTTTGGATGGATGGCTTTATCACAACTCACCACAATGAGAATGGATATTTGGGTTTCACAATTAAATGGATCGACAATACTCAACAATAATGCAATAAACAATTATCCACATGATAATTAAAATAAAAATGATCCATACACGACCCCGAAAATATGATCCATAGATATTTTAATTGTTCACGTATTTCAGAACCTTTCCAGTAAATTTTCACATTAAAAATAAATTTTCTGAAATTTTTAACCAATTTTTGGTATAAAAATTACTTTTTAAAGCCCAAAAATACCACAAAAAATAGGTGACAAATTCACCAAAAAATAATTTGGGCCCTAAACAATATACTAAACACTTGAATGTAATTTAAATCACGAATATAGTTTTTTGGGATTTTTATAAATTTATTTGAATAAAATTTTAACATTTTTTACACAATATAAATTAATTTTTATAATTTTCAAAAGCTAAAATATTACAAAAATTATATAATTGGGTCCTAGAAATAGTGAGTAGGACACACTCTTTAGAAGTGTCGAAAAATGAGCCCCAGAAGATGCCTCACGCGACCCCACGCGCCTAAGCGTGACTGGGTTTCGCAGGATGTTGCAGTTCATTGTTTGCATGAACAAGGTTTGGCCATGGCTGTGGTCAAACTTTGAAGTTTCATATCTCGCTCGTTTGACATAAAAAATTTATGTATTATATATCGTTGTAAAGCTCTGGAACAAGAAACACATCAATAAAAACTTTTTGCACAAAAAATGACTTTTTATGGATCGTTTTTAAGCCTAAAGTTTTGAGTTTTCTTGAAAAAAAAATTGAAATCAAAATCTCTCACAAATTTGACTATGGATCATTGTGAAACTCTAAGAGCTTACTAATAGGGCTATTAAAAACACATCAAACGCAATAGATCCTTCAAAATTTTTCTAAAACCCTATTCATTTGAAAAAATCCCATTAAAAAAAACTTTTCGTGCAAGTCTCAAGCATATTTTGCATGCTATAGATTTACCCATGAATTTAAATTACATCTTAACATAGAAGTGAATCACAAACATATATGGCTCTAATACCAATGATGGAAAAAATATATAATAGTAAGGTATGAATCTGAGTTACTTCTTGGAGTTGGATTCTCGAAAATTAAAGACAAAGGAAACTGCTTCTGTTATTACATTTTTGGTTATGGATAGAGTATTGCAAAGATCTTCTCGTCTAGAGAATGGCTACATACTCGAGTTGTTTATACATTTCCACAATCCAAGTCATGGGGTTTGTTGATGGTTACTTCGGAAAGATTCTTAAAGAGAACTTTTTAAACTGGGATCCGGAGAGTTTACGGAAGAGTTATATCAGCCATATACACATCCCTTAACCACATATGGGATATATTATATCATGTTGGTAGAATTCAAAATTCAACCTAGTACATATCTAGATAAGAGTCTTATTCTTATCATAATTTTTCACTCTTATCTTGTGAATGCCCCAGTAGACATAGGTTCGGGTCCAACCTGACCCAATACCCGACATGTTTAGGAAATATGGTTACAGTAATGCACTAACTTGCCCATAAGAGTTGAGTTTACTATTTTTTTTTTTTTTTATCATTGTTTAATGCTATCTACCTTTTGGAGACCCTGAGTGTGCCTTTAATTGCCTCCCTCGCCTAACTAATACACCAAATGCCCTGACCTTGTAACGCCCAAATGGAATAAACCAATGCTACCAAAGTCTCTGTCCATCACATGATACTCCAACAGTTGTCATCTATTAGTCCAGTACCTACCATTCCCATAAACAACAAGGGTGAGCCATAACGCTCAGTAGGGTTTCCCAAGACACACAAGCAAGTAGCGTGTAAAAACTAATGCAAATTCGAAGAGGACAATCCCTAATGTCTAGTATGCATTACAAGCATACAAAAATATCATATACTAAATCACAAGCGTAAATATAATAATCAAAAGAATGAGATACTACTTCGTGTGGTGTAACAACAGTAATAAACGCATTCAATATAGACATTCAAACATGATACATATATATATATATATATTTATTCAAAAAAATAAGAATAGTATCCAATAGTAATACAACCAACCACAATCACAACAATAATTACGAGAAAGTATTTTATAATTCGGCAAGAAGTATAAGAGTGTGTCATGTAATCATAGATTGAGTTTCCTCTCCATTTCTCTCATGTCGGATCCTAACACTCTGAAAACTTAGTTTATTTACAGGCTCCCTAAAAGGTTTGGCGCTTCACGACCCACTAACTCATTGGCAATGCGCCATTACCCACATGAGGTTATGGTTTGAAACCAAAGGGAGACACTATTCCTATCACTAATAGATCCACCGGGTACTAGCGAAATCTCACTAGCACACACTTTTGTTATTCTATAATAATTCATTTCATTTAATTCCCAACCAAGGTATCATAAACCCGATAACCTTGCACCACTCTTTATTCAATCTATCCCAAAGAGTTAATATTCTCATTCTTATTCATAGTAACAAGGTCTTACAAATCCGCACCACATATGAGGTGTTCCTCAATATCATATCATACCAATATATCGCAAGCCCACACCACACATGGGGTACCAAACAATATCTTGTGGCCACACCGGCTCACACCAAAATCCACAACAACTAACACAAAGTACAATACAAGATGTTTCCATCTACAAAAATCATATAACGATAGTGTCCATATATGTATCCAAGGTAGAATATAAATAACGGTAAAGCACCAGAATGATAATAACAATCACACAATAATATCAAACAAAGGTCAAGCACCAAAATGGTAATGATAGTCACATCATAAGAATCAAATGAAAAGTATGCAATGCCAACCAATCAGAATATAATCCTAGTCCCAATCATCTTTCGACTACAAAAAGAAACTACTTGTGCCTTTTATAAAATGCATTGGATACCTTATGCACTCATAGTTTAACTCTCGGGACTATTCCGACCCTTAATACCAAGGTTTCATATTAATTTCATAAGTTCTCTAAGGGTAATTATACATTAGCCTGCGTACCGAGTGCCCATTGTCCCAAATGGATATAAAAAAAATGTTCATGGGCCTCAAGAACCCTAATGAGGCCTATTGTAATGTGTCTAAGTCATTTGAATGCCTTTTAAACCCATAAAAGCAATTTTGTAATCTTACCAGATAAGTTTTACGTCTATCGAGACACTAGTTTCACAAAACCGACCTTGGAATCAGATCCAAAAGGTCTAAAAACTCTAAAGATACTATCTTTATATTTTATTAACTCTTTTCAGATATTTGTTCCATGCCTAGGGGTATAATCATAATTTTACATATTCATGTGGGACCAACCTTGTGTCCCCGTTTCATTAATTTGATATCATATTTGTATTCATGGCGTCCAAAAACCTTGAAAGTACTTCTTCCATATTTTAATTGCACATTCAATTGTTCAATCTAAGTCTAGGGGTATAATCGTCATTTTACTAATTTAGATGGGACCAGCACCGAGTCCTAATTTGTCCAATCTGATAGTACATTTGAATTCTAGGCATCTAAAAACCTTGTACTAGCCCTTTTCGGTTTTTAAATAGCCTTTGAATAACTCAATTTATCATCAGGGGCATTTTTATAATTTTACATATTTATGTGGGACTACCTCGGGGTTTCCAAATGTCTAAACTGGCCTTTCCATTGAATCCGAAATGCCCAAAAACCTTAAAAATACCCCTTCTCGCATTTGATCATGAAATTTGGTTATTAAAACAAAACTTTTGTTGAAGAACACTAGGTTAAATAATGGATGACTGTTATGGGGTAGAGCTTATTTGATTGGTGAAACCAATTGTGCGCTTGTTTAATCACTCAAAAAAAGTGTCTTTGTTTTATCAGTAATTTGAGGTATGTTAGATTATCTGTTAGGACTTTTCAAAATTAATATTTGGGTAATAAAATTGTTAGTAATTTGTGTTTAGGATTTCTTAAATTTTCAATCCTGAAACCCAAATTGATTAAGGATTTCTTATGACTATTAAAAGAAGTATGTGACTTCTTAGTTTTAAATTATTTTTAGATAAATGACCATAAGTAATTTAAATTTTAAAATCATTATCATTTTTGTAGTAAATCAATAATTATTGTAATTTTCGTATTAGATGTGCTAGATTTTTTGCATATTTTTAAGAATTTGTGATAAAGTAGGAAGATTGACACAAAAATTGTAGCATATGTTTATTTTTCATACATTTATTTATTTTAATATCCCGTGCATAGCACCGGTCAATGCTAGTAATATCGTATAGAAATGTTATTATTGTGTGTTACTCTACTTTTCTTGTTGAAAAAATCGTGTGGCACTTTCCTCATTTATGTTTTTCTTTCTATTCCTTTTCTCCGTTATTTCAATTTGATTAAAAATATTATTTTAGCCTAGATATTTTTACCCTAGAGGGGGTGAATAACATATTTTGTAAATATTGACAACATTTACAAGCTTAAAAAATAAATGCAAAATATGCAAAATAGTAGAGAGAGAAAGAGAGTGTCCTACGTCCTCGATTCAAGCATCTCCACTAGAATCTTTTCACTATCTTGATCTCCTTCGTAGGTGGAGGTTAAACATTTACAACAAGAGCTCCTAACTTTTTGCCTAACAAAATACCACTTTTGCCTCACAAGAGTAGCACATACTTGCAAATCTCATCGCAATTAGATTTTGGGCGCCAACACTGAAAAAAAGGAGATTGTGGGCGACCCGGCTTGTATGGATTACGGGGACACGACAGCCACCCTTTGGCCCTGGGGCTGGTGGGTGGACCAAAAGCAGCAGTGCCGGACAGCGGTGCGGCCAGGATTGTAGTTGCGGAAGCGTGAACAACTTTTTCTCTCTACACATCTGTCCGGGACTGCTGCTCTTCAGAACGGTAGATATAACATACATACAGAGCTTGCTAAATTTTTTAAAATCATACATATTACATGTCCATTGTCCCTAGGGACTTAATTACATAATTGTCGAAATTACATTGCCACAACAAAATTGACCATCTATTGGTCCTAACATTTCTAAAAATTGCTAAGTCAAGTACAGAGCTCCGAACGCCCTTCCTTAATATGGGAAAGGCTCCCAGCCATCTTCATTACCTGAAAGAGTCATGGGTAACTGTAGAGATATGAAAAATGAAGATAAGTTTTTCATTTTGCTTGTAGGACACTATTTATACACTATTTGTTGGTAGGGCGTTATACATGCATCATTTAGGCATAAGTCATGTTTAGGAGCATAATTTGAGTATGACATAGAATAAAAACATGTTTATAATGTTAAAATACACCTCCTGTGAAAATTTGATTCTAATCGGAAATAGTTTAAAAAATGGACCATAAAAGGCATCCTGGGTGGACCCGACCACACCCGGCCACAGGCAAAAATAAAATTTTTGGAAAATTTTTATTTAAAATAATTTTAAGAACTTTGGCTAAATCAGAATGTCAAATTGAGGCGTTTCGGGATGGGTTGTAGTGTAACGGGGTCCCGAACTCATTAAGGGCAAAATGGTCTTTTTGCCTTTTGGCCCCTTTACTATAAATAGAACCCCTTAGTGTAAATATTATAGAATTTGGTCTAGAGAAAACACAACAGATCGTGCATGGAGAGAGAAGTGAAGAAAACCTAGGGTTTTCCAACTTTCAAGCATTCAAAACTCATTTCTAGGCTAGGAGTCTCACAAGGCTTCCTTCTAGGAAGTTATTCCCCACATCAAGGGCTCCATTCTCACCGATTGATTTAACTGCACAACAAACACAACTCCTTAGGTTTGAGAAAAACCCTTTTAGGTATGATATCTTGATAAGTAAAGAATAGGGTTAAGTTTAGAAGTGTTTTATATGTTGATTGAATGATTTATATGCTTACTTGTTGTTAAAATGTCACTTAGTATGTAGTTACTTTGAAAACCTAGAGTTGCTAGTTTGTGTACTTGTGTGTTCTTTGAGAATTTGTCAAAGTGATGAACATGTAACTTGAATATATGTTTAATTAATTGCATTGTGGCTTATGTTCATGTGGATGAAGTCTTGTGTTTTGAAAGATATGGTTGTTTAATGCATTGATGCTTTGTGTAATTATGTATTCTTTGAGAATTGGTAAGGTAGTGAACATGTAACATGAGTTTAGAGACTTGGAAAATGAGGGTAAATTTTTCGTTTTGCCGGTAGGACACTATTCATGCACTGTTTGCTAGTAGGGCGCTATATGTGCACATTCAGCTATAAGTTATGTTTATATGCATAGTTTGAGTATTCCATAGAATAGAAATATGCTTAGAATGTTAAAATATATATCTTATAAAAATTTGAGCCTAATCGGAGACAGTTTCAAAAATTGGACCAAAAGGGCATCCTAGGTGGCCCGGGTGGAAACGGCCAAACCCGGTGGCAGGGGAAAATAATTTTTTTGGAAAAATTTCATTTAAAATAATTTGAAGAACTTTGGTTAAAGCAAAATGTCGAATTGAGGCATTTTGAGACGGGCTGTAGTATAACAAGGCCCTAGATTCATTAAGGGCAAAAAGGTCATTTTTTCCCTTTGCCCCTTTAGTATAAATGTCACGCCCCGAATTTCTGCAAACCCGAGGCGCGACTGACGAGACAGAAAATAAAATAAATTAAAGGACAAATGTAAATAAATTTGCTAAACATGCATCCATTCCCATCAATACATAAAATAATATAAAGTACATCCCATGAATACATCATTTGCATGGTCGTTCGGGCTTAAGCCCTTACATCACAAAATATGCCCCAAGGGCCAAACATCTCCAAGCACTCTCCTCTATAAAGCATGACTGAAACTCATGTAGCTGGGGCGTCCTCATCTGTAATGTATGTCCCACGAATGGGTCAGCTCAACTGTTGGTATAATGTAGTGCTAATGCAAGAAATAAAGCTATGGCGTGACATGTGCAAAGTGTACATTTATATTTAAATGTCATCCAAATCATCACTGTAATATATGAATGGTATGCATGACGCACCCATGCACAACTCTATGCCACACCCATGTCTCATTTACGGGTACTCCCCGATGGCATCGAAGTACCAATGCAATGGCCAATTTTGGGTTTTTCACCACAGGATCTACACCCTCATAATGCAAAGCACCACGTGCTCAACTCACACCATGTTCTCAAGGATTCACCATATGCCAATATGCTAATGTAATCTCAATGAACATGGTTCTCAATAATATAGCATGCTCGGATAATAACATATAAATCATCAGCCAGTCCCATATGTATGCATATCTCATGTATTCACATATCATAGTTCATGTTCTTCACTTTACTAAACTCTCAAAGAACGCAAGTAACGCATAAACATGTGAATAACCAACTCCAAATTATCAAGTAAACACATTGCAATTAAACACATAAGTCATTTCAATCATTCATAGAATATTCCTAACTTAACCTCATTTCTAACATTAGCAAAACACCATACCTGTCGGGTTGGTCTCAACCCTAGTAAACCGTGCTCGCAAGGTGGTGGCTAGCAATGGAAATGTAGAAGTCAGACGACCTTCTCCTTGCCTTTCAGTGTCCCTAAAACCACAAAATGTCATTTAGTCGGTTTGCCGCTTGAATGATGCTATTAATCAAATTTTATGTCTTTATTTTATTAGTTTCTATTTTGCTAAAATAAATTCTATCATTGAGTCCGAAACATCGAGCAAAATAGGTTTAGGCCTTCGCAGATTTTAAATTTGGACGTTCGGGCCAAAAAGGGCAAAATAGTCATTTTGCACTTTCACGGGTTCCCATTTCCCGAGACCTTTCCTCGTAAATTAGACTCCATGATTGAGTCCGGAGTGTTCGAGATAATAATATTTCACTATTCAGTTTACTTAATTCGGAGTTCGTTTGACTGTGTTTTGACTCGGGGGCATTTCGGTAATTTTTAAGTTTTCTACTGGTCTTTAAATTTTTGGAACCCTGTCTCGTAAAACGGACCCCACCATTGGTCTCAGAATGCCCGAGATAGTCAAAATACACTAATGACTTGTCCCGTTCGGACTTCGAACTAATTTGGGATATTTAAATAATTAAATTAATTTAATATTTTATTAATATTTTATTCAGGAGGGGTCATGTCACATCCCGAACCCCACCCTACGCGGATGTCGAGGACTGTGATGCCAGTTAGCCGCCACGCGACCAACCGAAGGCAATTTCTGAACTTTCCAGTGAATTGCACTCCGACTGTAGGGTCAGATGCAGCGGAATTTAAAACCTTTTTTTTTTTTTTTTTTATCACGGGAATGCAACTCATGTATCCACCGTAGGATATGTATCACACAGAGCAAGTCTAAAATCCAACAACTAACAACTCAACCTCAGAGCATATCTATAATTCGACATATAACGACAGAGCAGAACTATAATCTCTAGAGTACCATCTAAATCCATGAGCCATACTATATTCAGTACATATCAGTCAAGTCAGTCATAGTACATCACTCACCTGATTAAACAGATTCAATCCTCAGTAATCCAGTCTCCACAGATCAGTGCCATCAGATCCAACAGATATCATTCCTAAAAAATGTTAGGGAATGGGGTGAGCTTCGAAAAGCCCAATGAGTAACACAGGTTCCCTGTCAAGGGTTTCAAAACCATTTCTTGTTTACAAAGCACAAGGGTAGTTCAGTTGTTTCTGAAATAGCAGTTTTATAAATCTACTTTAAATGCAGTTTTAGTAGAATAAAGCAGGACTGAACTAAACGGAACAACAAATCAGAATAGACGGAACAGTGCATGATGCCAATATCAATGAGAGTATAGGCAATTAATTCAAATATCAGAACATATCAGTACTGGGCGGAACATAACAGGGCATAACAATAGTATATCAGTTAGGCGCGTAATCAAGCCTACTTATGCCAGACCGCTCATAATCAGAATGGTACCCAGAGTCAGACACATCATAGCAGAACAAAATCAGATAGAACATAAAATGGAACAAGACAGACCGAACAAAATAATAGTAGGACGGGACAAAATCATGCCGCGTACAATACAGTATAAAAGTTTGCATTTAAAATATGCATTCAGACAGTTTAACTTTTAAAACCGTACAGTGCATCAAAATACAGTATCTATGCAGTAACTTATATACCAAGTCAAGAATTCGGACAGATCATAACGGAACTGGACCGTATATCAATCAAGACAGACAGATTATTGACGGACTGGTACATAACGGGATCAGACGGAACAAAACACCAGTTCAAGTCACAGGCATAATCAAGGACAGAGGCATAACAGGACGGATCATAACGGGACAAAATAGAGCAATACATCAATCAGAACAAGACATATCGGAACTGAACATGGCGGATCAAAACGGTACAATATCAATCAGGTCAAGTCATATCGGAACTGAACATGATGGAACAAAACGAAACAATATCAATCAGGACAAGTCATATCGGAACTGAACATGACGGAACAAAATGAAACAATATCAATCAGGACAAGTCATATCGGAACTGAACATGACGGAACAAAACGAAACAATATCAATCAGGACAAGTCATATCGGAACTGAACATGACGGAACAAAATGAAACAATATCAATCAGGACAAGTCATATCGGAACTGAACATGACAGAACAAAATGAAACAATATCAATCAGGACAAGTCATATCGGAACTGAACATGACAGAACAAAACGAAACAATACATCAATCAGAACAAGTCATATCGGAACTGAACATGACGGAACAAAACGAAACAATATCAATCAGGACAAGTTATATCGGAACTGAACATGACGGAACAAAATGAAACAATATCAATCAGGACAAGTCATATTGGAACTGAACATGATGGAACAAAATGAAACAATATCAATCAGGACAAGTCATATCGGAACTGAACATGACGGAACAAAACGAAACAATACATCAATCAGATCAAGACATATCGAAACTGAACATGTCGGAACAAAACGGAACAATACATCTATCAGAACAAGACATATCGGAATTGAACAGGACGGAACAAACTGGTACAATATCAATCAGGTCAAGTCATATCGGAACTGAACATGACGGAACAAAACGAAACAATATCAATCAGGACAAGTCATATCGGAACTGAACATGACGGAACAAAACGAAACAATATCAATCAGGACAAGTCATATCGGAACTGAACATGACGGAACAAAGCGAAACAATATCAATCAGGACAAGTCATATCGGAACTGAACATGACGGTACAAAATGAAACAATATCAATCAGGACAAGTCATATCGGAACTGAACATGACGGAACAAAACGAAACAATACATCAATCAGAACAAGACATATCGGAATTGAACAGGACGGAACAAACTGGTACAATATCAATCAGGACAAGGCATATGCTATTTTAAATATATGTTTTTTTTTTTTTTAACAGTATAACGTTCAAAACAGTACAGTGCTTCAAAATACAGTATCTAGACAGAACTTATACACCAATTCAGGAGTCAGGTTTACTCACAAGACGCAACAGTACAGAATAAAACCAGGACACACCATACAACAGAACAAGACAGACCCGAACTGAACAGGAGAGCAGGACAGTACAAAATCATGTTACGTGTAATGCAGTATAAAAAAGTATGCATTCAGACAGTACAGTATACAAAACAGTACAGTAAATCAAAATACAGTAACTAGACGGTGTACTTATACACCAAGTCAGAAGTTCCAGGTTACTCACAAACTGTTACGGTTATCTCCTTGCGCAAACAATCCGATAACCTCCAGATACGTCAGGCATCTCCATGTATATCCTGAACAATAATCATCAATCATATACAGATCAGAACTCATCCATTCAGGTCTCATTTGTCATCTTAGGTATCTATCGGTTTACCTAAGATAGCCTAGTAGCCTATCGCCCTCTCATCGGGTTTCATCCGGGGCTATTTTATTCTTAAATTAGGCTCAGCAGTCATCAGGATTATAACCCAAGTCATTTAGACTTCAATCGTTATCAGTCAGTTACTTCTTCAGCCTTAGGGGGCAAAACGGTCATTTTATCACTCTTGCCCCGGGCCCTGTCAAGGCCCTCCGAATAGTCTTTATATCTTAAATATAAAGTTCTACGTCTTTTAGACTCCAATCGGTATCAGTTAGGTTCTTATTTTAACCATAGGGGCAAAACGGTAATTTTGTCATTCTTGCCCCGGACCCAGTCGTGGTTCTTAGAATATCCCATATATTGTATACATGAAGTTCTAAGTCTTTTAGACTTGAATCGCTATCAGTTAAGGGCTTACTTAGCCTTAGGGGCAAAATGGTAATTTGTCATTCTTACCCCGGACCCTGTCGTGGTCCTCAGAATGTCCCATACATCTCATATGTAAATTCTTAAGTTCTTTGGACTTCGTTTGGTATCTGCTTTTGATCATCGGGACACATCGGTCATTCCTCGTCTTACGCATTACTGTCCCGGAGTCTTGTTTAGCCCTTCAGTGTTCATAATTATCCCTATGATAATTTCTCAGATCAGTTTGACCTTTATTTGACCTCTACTTTGCACTTACTGTGCTCAGGGGTATTTTGGTCATTTTACGTTTTGTAAGATTCTGACTCCGAATCATTATTTAATCATGTTTACAGTCTCACCAGTATCTGGGCTTCTATCGCTATCAATTTCGTCCCAATCGGACTTCATTTGGGCTTCGTACAGTATCAGGGGTAATTTGGTAATTTCACGTGTCATATTTTTCGGCACGTCAGTTCATAAAATGGACCTCACCATTGGGTCCAGAGTGTTCGACATAATTAAGTTGGACTATCTTTTATGTTTAATCTGCCCTGGGTATCACTAGGGGCAGTTCAGTCATTTTATAATTTATGTGTGTGTATTTTTCGGGACTTCGGTTCGTTAAACGGACCTCGCCGTTGAGTTCAGAACGCCCGACATAGTCAAAATAGACTGTCTTTTATTTTTATTTGGGTCTGGTGCCATCAGGGGCAGTACAGTAATTTATCACTTACAGGTCTGTATTTTTTGGTACTGTATTTTCAAAATCGGACTGTACCATTGAGTCCGGAATGTTTGAAATAGTGAAAATACACTATTTATTTAATTTATTTGGACTCCGTTTGACATATTTAATGTCTAGGGGTAAAATTATAATTTTACCTAATTAATAAAATAATAAAATAATAATTTCATTATTTAATTAATTTTTCAGGGGCTTAATTGAACAGTTTCTCAGAAATTTGGGCCACTGTATAATTCTTTAAACAGTTGGGGACAAATCCGTAATTTCAGAAATCAATTGGGGGTTAAAACATAATTACACAAATTAGGGGTTCAAACCCCTTGGGTTTTAGGTTCAAGAACTGACCGGTCCAATTACACTGTGAACCAACCGGTTTACTAACACTTCAGAAAACCGGAATTAAATATCCCTGTTATCCCCTAATTGGCCCCTTATCCACGTTCAGGTTATGCCCAAAATCCGATTTTAATTCCTTGCATCCGTAACCAAACAGGTCAAGTTTCAATTAAAAAAAATTTGATTAAAACCTAACCAACACGCTGTCGTTTAGGTAATACTGATTTGCGGGTGGGTCGGATTTGACCCGAATCCAAACCCGGTCTAGGTCCAAGACCCGTGCCCATTACTGTTCATCGTCTTCCCCACGAGAGATGAACAGTAACCGTAATACTGCAGATTTTTTTTAAACTCAATTTCGTGACTTTTTGAACATGGATCTTCACTGTTCTTTATCCCATTATATCTCTGGATGTCAAGCCAACGTTTTGGCATCAGTTTCAAGTCTCAAAACAGTGTGTAAGCCAAGTTCGAGCTCTGATAATGGCGACTGTAAGTCGCCTATTTCATGTTCATCTCTCCATCAAATTTGATGGTTAGTGGCTGGTTGCAACCGTACGATCGTGGGGGTCATTATCCCATTCAAAAATCGTGATTTAGGAGTCTCATTTGGGAGTTGGGTTTCATGGCCGAAACCTGCAACTCCACATTCGAGGGCCTTCCCGTGCGAGTTTGGGTCGCGCACCTAGGTATTTAGGATCCTTGTGACCTCTAAATCAGGTTTAGACTAATAGAATTCGACTTGGTGAGGGTTGTTTCAGACCTGCACATTCGAGGTCATCAATGGCTACCTGGCTCGGTTTTGGTGTTTTCTAGGCCGTCTCGGTCTCCCATTTATGCCATTAGCTCAGATTTATTTCCTAATTATCATGTATGCAGTCCACAAGGTCCAACAACACAGCAGATTTTAAACAGAATTTCAAGCAGTTTTGAGGTGTCTTACCTCTGTATAGTGTTTCCCTTGTTATTTATGGCTCGGATCTGATCCTTGCTTGTTGCCTCAGTCGGTCATGCAATATGCAGTCCCCTCAGTCCCTTCCTCTTGATGCATCTCCCATGGACATGCATATACACCATGTTTCACACACACGGCTTCTCACAAATGGCTTGGAATCTCTCTCTCTATAACCCAATCTCTCTCTATAAAATCAGCATTACAGTCTCTCCACAGTTCTGATTTTTCCCTCCATGCATATATGGAGATTGTATAAGTTACCAAACCAGATTTCCTCTTGATGTTTCATCTCCCCCAAGTGCATGATGGGTTTGCATGCAATTTGGTTGGGAGGAGATGTAATCATGGTGGGATAGGCATGATGGGCTATAGCATAGGGTGATGCATGCTGATGTGTTGCATGCTTGGTTATTGGTCACTTTGGGGAATGGCCAAATCTGAATGGTATTTAAATACATATCTTTGCATATATATGCACAAAGGTGCTCTTAGCTTAGTTGGTGATATACCAGTAAACAGACACACCAATCAGTTTGAGACACGTGTGCCTATCAGATTAACAAATCTCGATCCTACAGAGCTCATATATTTCGGTCATACAGAACAGCTACAAGCCTTCGGGGTATTCTCATATATGTTTATCATACAGAGCAGCCATAAGCCTTCAGGGCATTCTTATTTATATATCATTCAGAACCGATGAACTCGGTCATACAGTACAGATGAAGCATTCAGGATATTCTCATGTACATCGTCCAGACCTCCTGTTCTGGACAGTATTTATTCGACACTGCATATATGGTTTCCTTAACAGCCGTTAAGCGGGGAATAAGGAAACAGCCTTCAACACGGAAACTACTATCTATGGTTATCTCCATCTACGATTCAATGCTCCACAAGGTAACTGCAAATCTCTGATGATCAAATCCCGATATTCGTGGCGGCAAAACCTAATCAAAATTAGGAGAACCACGGCTTATATATTAAACCCTAGAGGTACGCTTTGGATTCTTATGCTCATTCTTTGACTTTCAATACAGTCTTTCAATTCCCTTACTTACTTAAGCATCGGAGCGGCTACCGCCGGAGCCAATCCGGTGGTCCTCTGATCATCTTTCTGAGTGTTCTACAGGTCACGGAGCCCTCACGTGTTGCGAGTCAAAAAGTGCAGCATCAGTTTGGCGCCGTCTGTGGGAACGACTAATCTCTACGTGCTTTATTCGTAAACTCATCTTTTTCCCCACCGGAAAACCATGGCACCAAATCTCCGACCCCGACAGAATACTCAGAGTTCGCAAAACGCTCAGCGTCAGCCGCCTGCTCCACGCACAAGGGGACCAGCGGCCAACCCTATACGACAAGAGATCGAAGCAATAAAACGACACAATGAACTGGTGCAGGAGCAGTTGCTAGCCATTACTAGAACGCTGGCAACGCTCACGCAGAACCAAGCGGCGGCTTCTCCTAGCCCGCCGGTCAACTTCGTTGCAGGAACGCAACCCCCGGTTGCCACGGGGAATGAAGAACTTCGTGGACAGGCCCCCACTAACCAGCCTGGGCACCCCTCAGGCGTTGCTCACGCTGGCCGAGATCCACAGCCATCAACAGTCCCTGGCTGGGGAACATCCGCTTTTGTCCCCGACGTGCATTACCGGAGCACTACTCGAGCCCCAACTCCTAGGGTTTCGGGAGCACCCCCGGCACCACAGGAACCTTATCATGCAGCGCCAGTCCCACCGGTTCGGATTCCTCCTCCATCCGAAGGGCGCACTCCACCCTACTACCCGGAAGCCGAGGCTGTCAGGCAGGGTTCACAAGATGTCAGACTCAGAGACCCGCGAAGGGTAGAGGAGATTGCCGAGTCTATGGACCGGACAATCGGCTTAAGAGGACCTCAGAACCCTCCAGAGCAAGACGAACTGGCCAGGCTGCTCGGAAGACTAGCCACTCCGTTCACCCACGCCATCATGTCCGAAGAGAGGCCTAGAAAGTTCGTGGTGCCCAAATTCACTCTCTACGACGGATCTGGAGATCCAGGGGATCACCTATCTGATTATCAGCATACGATGGCCCTTCACGGAGCCTCAGATGCTTTCATGTGCCGAACGTTCATCACCAGCTTGAAGGGAACAGCTCTGAAGTGGTTCCACAACCTCCCTCCGAACTCCGTTGCCAGCTTTTACGAGCTCGGTAGACAGTTCTTGGATAGATTTATGACCAGTAGGAGGCTCAGAAGGGGGTCAGAATTCCTGCTGAATGTTAAGCAGACCAGGGAGGAATCCCTCCGGGCCTACATTGCCCGCTTCAACACCGAGCTCACTGAGATCACGGATTGCAGCCCGAAATTCCTTGTTGCGGCCCTTACTGCCGGGCTTGCCCAAGGTGGCTTCAGAGATTCCTTGACAAAGAGCCCCCCCGGCCGATATGGCAGCATTGATGGATCGGGCTAAAAAATACATCAACCTGGAAGAAGCCAACCGCTCAGCCCAGAAGGGCAAGGATCAGACCCAGAGGGATAATCCGAAGCGGGAGGACCATAAGAAGGAGGATCACAAAAAAGACTCCAACAAAAAGAGGGTCAGAAGCCCAGAGAAGAAAACAGCTCCCAGAGCTGTGTACAACTCCGCACCAAGGGAGTTCACCAACTTCACGCCTTTGAACACCACTCCGAACCAGGTACTCCGGCAGATCCGAGATCGAGAGAACCTGAGGTGGCCAGAGCCGATCAAAGGAGATCCCAACCTGCGGGACCAAAGTAAGTATTGCAATTTCCATAAAGATCATGGGCATACTACTAACACTTGCAGGACCCTCCGATATGAGATAGAACAGCTCATAAAGAAGGGACGTCTTCGGGAGTTCGTCAAACAAGACGGAAGGCAGAACCCCCAAGAAGACAAGCCTCAGCAGCGGCCAGATCAAAGGCCCGAACAGAGGCAAGAGCAGCGGGAAGGACGAAACGAGCCTCAGAGGCAGAACAACCATGTTATCTACGTCCTCCATGCTGACTCCCCTGTTACAGGAATGTCCAACAGGGCAAGAAAAAGATATGCTCGGGAGGCCAGAACCGCCCCAAACATCTTGCAGGTCTCCAACGTCGAAAAGAGGCTCAAGCCAGGGCCAGAGATCCAGTTCACCGAGCAAGATCTAGCAGGGGTACACTGCCCTCACAGTGATGCCCTTGTTATCACCCTCAGAATCGCCAACTTCGAATAGGGGCTAGGATGTGTAGAGAGAGAGAGAGGAGAGAAAAGGGTCGGTTGGTTCTCTTTAAAAGCATGTAAACCATGCTTGTTTCTTGTGAAAGAAATCAAAGGAAGAGAAACTGAAAAGTTGAGGAAGAGATTCAGAGCAAGAAGAAAGGAAGGAACCGACTTAAAAAGGTGAACCCATGAAAACTCTTAAATTTCTCTCTCTAGAAATATGCATGAATAGAAACTGTTTGAAGCTTAGTTATGCATGTGTAATGTTAGATATGTGTTTTAGAGTTGATTTAGCATGAAATCGGGCCATGAAAACACCTAAAAACATGTAACCCAACAGAGGTCGCCATTGAAGACCTTGCTCATTGCAGGTCTGAACCGACTTCTTCTAAACCATTTTGGTGTATCAAGGCTTCAAGTAGGTCTCACAAGCATCGTGAAAACACTTATACGCGATCAAAAATCAAAAGAAAAACCCTCCAAATATCGAGTTGCAGGCTACGGGTTTGAAACCCAATCCTCTAAACTCAGTTTTAAACCCACCTTTATGAATGAAAACTAAGTCCCCATGAATAGGGGATCAAAACAAGCCAAACCCCATGAAAAATGATCAAGAAATGAGCATGAGCCGTGGGTTTACAGGTTGGATTATCACATCCTAAACCGAACACATGAACGAGTTTTGAACTCCCAAATGAATGCCAAGTTGGTTGTTTGTACCTTAGGAATGTTTTGGAATCAAAACAGTGAGAAATAGCTAAGTAGGAAGGCACGAAAATGGAAGAAATGAAATTCGAAAACTAGGGCAACAGTAGGGTCGAAGTGGGGAAGAAGACAGTGAGTCAACTTGGCTTTAAAAACCAGGTTGAGTCGACTCGGACACGTGGCAGCCTCTAGGCTTGCCACCGAATTAATTGAACGACGTCATTTCATACCTGTTTTAAAATTTTAATACGCTAGGACTGACGTCATCGTGACGTCAGCAACATGCACAAAACCGGATAAACCGGTTGGCTTATGAATGGACCGGACCGGTTCACTTTCAATTGGACTGAACCTTTTGGTTTTCTGATTTAGTTAAAATTTAATAAACCAAAGCTTTTGTTATTTACGGATTGACCCCAGAACTTCCGGACAATCCTACTGTGGCCCAACTGATGGAGAAATTATGTAATTACACCCCTGAAAAATAATTAAATAATAAATTTAATTATTTAATAAATAAAGCAAAATTACCATTTTGCCCCTAAGTCATATATGAAGCAAATGAAGTCCAAATTAAACAATTGAATAGTGTATCCCTACTATTTTGGATATTCTAAAGTCAATGGTAGGGTCCGTTTTATGAGAAGGGGCTCGAAAAATAAAGACACGTAAAGGGGTAAATGATCAAAATACCCCTTGTCTAAAATTAACAAGTTATTAGTGTATTCTTACTATCTCAGACCTTCTGAGTCCAATGGTGAGGTCCACGACGTGAGATGAGGTCCCGATCATAAAAATATGTAAGGGGGTAAAATGACCAAATTACCCCTGTTTCCTCAAAAGCCAAAATGAAACCAGAGAAGGTCTAAATTGACTTTCTTCGACTTTCCAGACTCAATAATAGAGTCTAAATTACGAAACGAAGTACGAAAAATGTGACACGTAAAATGGTAAATGACCATTTTGTCCTTTTACATATAAAAGTCCAAATTGAATTCTTGGAAAGCCTAAACTGACTTTCTTCGACGCTCCGGACTCAATAGTAGAGTCTATTCGACCAAAAGAAATGTCTAAATAAAAAGACATAAAATTTGTTGAATAACATCTGTCAGATGACTATAAATTAAAGTAATGCCAAAGTACTAATCTAAGGCGTATACGAGGAAATGAATTACGAAAAGACACGACACGTAAATATGTGAAGTAAATAAATTTAAATTAAAGTTTATGGAGCTACTAGAAGAGTATAAATTGAAATAAATTCAATTCCTAACACATTAATTGTGTCATAGGTTAAGAGTACGAGTTAAATTAAATACATATGAAATTATGAAATCGTTTTAGACTCTAATACGATTTAAGCATGAGTTAAGGAACATCGAGATGATATTACAATGAATGTGAAGTTGATGAGATGTTTAAGAATTGTTCTTAGGAACTACAAGGAAAGTGGGAAAGCGCATTATTAGCACTAACCCTAAAGGACCAAGGTGAGTAACCCTGCATTCGAAGTGGAGATTTAACTCCATGGATTTCAAAGAAGTTTTGAGTTCAAGTCATGAGAAGTATTTGAATATCGAATTTAGTTTTCTTACGCTTTCTGTTTTAAATTATTCTATTCAGAAAACAGATTTATTTATAGTTCCTTTAAATATTGCCTTAGCATGTTTGAGTTTTTAAATTGCAAAATCTCTGAGATATATTCTTAATTCGTATATTTTGAGTATTGAAAGTTCTATTATAAAGTTATATATATCGTGTTTGAATACTCTTGAAAAGTATTTACTTAACGAACATCACGGGAGAAAGTATTTAAATGAAATGTATTTAAATACAAGATGTGCATAAGCACCGCGAGTTTTTGGTTGGGTTGCATAAAACTCAACCGCCTTTTTTTTTTTTTAAAAAAAAGAACACGGGGTTTGGGGTTCGCAAGGGAATCCATTATCCTGTGGAGCTGACAAGCTTTTGGGTTCTACGGAATTCAATTGATTGTCAAATGCCTGGTAGCTGGATTTAATCCCACAGGCAAAGAGATATCTTGATGGGAGAAAAATAGGACTCTGGTTCGAAACAGATTCCAAGAGCTAAAGTGAGAAAAAAAAGTTAAGTTTGAAAATGGAAGCAGGTTTTACCCTCATTTTCATATTTATATGTTTGAGTTTATATACTCTATTTTAAGAAGTACACATTTTTAGCTTGATTACTTTACATATTTCAGAGCTATGAGTTTTATGGAATGCATATATTTTGTATTCAGAGTTACAAGTTTTATATGAAAAAGCATATGTTAGTTTGAATATTTCAAATGTTTCAAAGCTATGAGTTTTATGAATGCAAATATTCTGTGTTCAAAAGATACAAACAATTGACAGTGATTGATTTATAAACCTTTATGAGCTAAAACCACTGTTGATTGAAACCCCATAACGAACGTTGGAATTGCTCACAAGCTTAGATTAGCTTACCCGGACTTTATTCGGATCCCCCTTTTAGGTGACTGACAGCAGTTGAGTTTTGAAGACGGTGAATCTGCCGGCTTATGAAGATGTGATTAGATGGTTCCTTTTTGGAGTTATGTAGAGTTTATTAGCACTTATGTTTAAGATACAGTACGACAATATGTATAAACCTTACGAGGTAATTAATGTTGATGGTTGTATGATTTAAGTCTTTAAAATTTTAGTTATGCTTTGATTATATAACCATGTGTGTACATATGAGTATAGCGGCAGTACTGGGCGGTGTGCTTAAATTTTAAATGAGAAAAGAAAAAGTTTTCACGCTTCCGCAAAAACACGAGTTGCACCGCCGTCAGATACCGCTGCTCACAGGACCGTTCAGCCCAATGGCCCCCGGGTCTGAGGGTGGCGAGTCGCAATTCAGGGATCCGCACAGGGTGGATTTCGGGTCGTGACATTCCTTAAGGTCCTAGGATTTAGTCGGTATAAAAACAGTCGAGATTGGACGTGAAAAATGGGAGAAAATCAAGAGAGAAGTCGATAGTAGCTGGAAAAGCGTGGGACGAAGGGGCGATCAGGTGCTAAGGGTTGGGCCTTCCTTCTTGGGCTACTAGTTTGGGTTTAGTTTTAAGTAATTGGGCCTGTTTTTATTTAAACTCTTGGGCCTATTTTTATTTAAACTTATTGGGCCTGTTTCTATTTAAACTTGTTGGGCCATTTCATTTAAAGAAACCAGTGAGCCTTTCTCTTAGTTAGCCCAACAACCCAAAAAAGGGTTCAAAAAAAAGGGGAGGGGGAGTGCGCATAGAGGCGCTGGTACGGGGTTTGAACCAGGGAGCAGACGGTTGGAAGTGGCGTGTGTAACCACTTGGGACAGGTACCACCCGTACCAATTTCACACTGAATATATATATATAAAATACATATTTAATCTAATTAAATTAATTAATTAAATTAAATATCCCGAAATGGCCCGGAACTCAAATAAGACAAGTCATATATTCTTTCTAACTATCTTGGACCTCCTAAGACCAACGGTGAGGTCCGTGACACGAGACGAGGTCCCGAAAAATAAAAGACCTATAGAACCCTTGAAAATTACCTAAAATGCCCCTAAATTAAATTGCAGTCAAACGAACTCTGAATTAAGTAAACAAATAGTGAAATTTTATTATTTCGACCATTCCAGACTCAACCGTGGAGTTCAATTTACAAAAAAAGGCCTCGGGATGTAAGGACCCGTAAAAGTGCAAAATGACTGTTTTGCCCTTTTAGTGTGAATATCCTAAATTAAATTCTGCGAAAGCCTAAGCCTTTTTTCTCTGACATCTCGAACCCAATGGTAGAATTTATTTTAGCAAAATAGAAACCAATAAAATAAAGACATAACATTTGATGAATAGCATAATCCAAGTAGCAATTGAACTGAATCGTATTTCATGATTTTAGGAACACTGAAGGGCGAAGAGAAGGTGGTCTAACCTTCTGCATTCTTGCTGTAGTTTCGCTACACTACGAGTACGCTTTCTTAGGGTTGAGACCAACCCGTTAGGTATGATATATTGTGCTAAGTAAGAAATAAAATTAAGTTAGGAATAACTATCATGTTGACTTGATGATTCACATGTTTGTTTTATTGCTTATATGCTTATGTGCCCTTTGTTATCTTTTTGAAAGTTTGGTGATGAAGGTGGATCATGACTATGTGTAAATTTCATGTGTTAGCATAATGTGTGGATTATGTTTTTGAGAATTGTTGGGATTATGAAATATGTGACTTAAAGCATGTGTTAAATGGACTATATATGGCATGTAACCTTGATGAAAGGATCTTCTGATTTGAATGTTATTATGTAATACATCATTTAAAGCATGTTTCATGTGTGGATATGATGCTTTATTGAGATTACATTATGGTATGGTGGAATCAAAGCATATTGGCATAGTGTGATTCCTTGGACATGACATGACATTGCATTTGGTGCCCGAACCAACGGGAGCGATCCGTGAAGGGACATGACATGACATGACATTGCATTTGGTACCCGAACCAATGGGAGTGATCCGTGAAGGGACATGATATTGCATTTGGTACCTGAACCAACAGAAGTGGTCCATGAAGGGACATGACATTGCATTTGGTACCCGAACCAACGGGAGCGATCCGTGAAGGGACATGACATTGCATTTAGTACCCGAACCAACGGCAGCGATCCGTGAAGGGACATTACATTACATGAGTTGACATCAGTGTGGCATAGAGTTGACATGGGTGTGACATAGAGTTGACATGGGTGTGACATTGAGTTGCATGGGTGTGTCACGCACATTTTCATTATATTGTATAAATGAATTCATGAATGTGTGATGAATCTTGTTAATGCATTGTATG
The DNA here is from genome assembly GCA_008638375.1 of Nyssa sinensis. NCBI lineage: Eukaryota > Viridiplantae > Streptophyta > Magnoliopsida > Cornales > Nyssaceae > Nyssa > Nyssa sinensis. Next base: position 24,344,526 of record CM018032.1, read on the forward strand.
GATGAATTGGATGGCGTGTAGGTTATAATTGTGCATGTAGATATAACTGTACACTTACACATGCCACGCCTTAGATTATGTTAATGAGTTGAATGGCATGTAGATTATTGCTAGTACATTGTATGGATGATATTGGATGACATGTAGATATAACTGTACACTTGCACATGCCACGCCTTAGATTATGTTAATGAGTTGGATGACATGTAGATTATTGCTAGTATATTGTATGGATGATATTGGATGACATGTAGATATAACTGTACACTTGCACATGCCACGCCCTTGCTTTTGTTTCTTGCATTAGCATTATATTGTACCAGCAGTTGAGCTGACCCATTCGTGGGACAACACATTACAGATGACGCTCCCGACACTTAAGACTTGAGGAAGTCTTGCAGAGTGGAGAAGATATGAGCTTAGGATGATATTTGGCCCGTGGGGGCATATTTTGTGATGTAGGGCTTAAGCCCGAATGACATGTTGAATGCTTTCATTGGTTGTGCTTTACATGGATGTACATTGAAGGAAATGAATGTAAGTTTGAATTAAATTCGTTGGATTGTCCTTTATTTTATTTTTCTTTTGGCTTCTTTATTCGCGTCTCCGGTTCGCGGGAATTCGGGGCGTGACATATCTCATTCCTGGGAGATAAACCTTCTACTAGGCATTTTTCTCGTATGTGAGTCCCGAAGGGCCTCACGAGGTCGTGGTGCTTATACTCAATTATCTTGCATTACCAGTTCGTAAACAAGAGGCATTTAAAATGATTTCTTTACAAATAGATGCTATACAAGAGCATTTAAACATAACCTCCCAGTAATTTCTTTTCAAAAGCATTTAAAACTTAACTTTTCAAATAGATGCTTTTCAAGAACATTTAAAACATAACTTCTTCAAATAGAATATTTTCGAGAGCATTAAAACATGAATTTTCAAATGGATGCTTTTCAAGAGCATTTAAAACATGGCTTTTCAAATAAATGCTTTTCAAGAGCATTAGACTAGAACATTCATGAATATTTTAACAAAGTCTTTAGAATACTTGGAATATAATAATTAAGAACATTTAAGACATAAGCTTCATAGTACTTAATCACAATGCTCAGGAATATTTAAAACATAGCTAGAATGAAAAATGTTTATTTTTAGAGAGGCATTTAATACAAATTTGAATTTAACATAGACATGATGGAATACAAACTTACAGAAAGTCAGCAATATAAACAAGCCAACTTGCATGTCAAGATAAAATTTAAAAATGGAAGCAATAGTACTTTTGAATCATGAGTTATGTAAATACAAAAATTTTAAACTTAAAATCATTTCAGGGATTTTTGAACTCAAAATACTTTAGGATCATGGAGTTAAAATCTCCATTTCAAAGTACATGATTACTCACCTTTGTCTTTGGGGTTGGCACTATTGGCGTGCCTTCCCTTTTCCCTTGTAGTTCCTAAGGATAATTTATGAAGAATTTAATTAATTCCACATTTAATTTAAATTACCACCTATTTTTTGTTCTAAATTTATTTTTAGATCGGGTGAATCCTAATTTCCTAGGGTAGGTCTTATTTCCGTTAAATTAGACTCTTAGGCGTAATTTAATAAATTTGTATTTTCACTTGTCTTATTTTTCAGTACTTAATATGATAATATGGACCTGACCGTTGGGTATGGGACGTTGAAGAAAGTCAATTTAGACCCTCTCGGGCTTCCATTTGGCTTCGGGCATCATTGAGGGTAAAATGGTAATTTTGTATTTTACGTGTCTTAATATTTTGGCATCTCATCTCCTAAAACAGACGCCACCATTGGGTCCAGAATGTCAAAAAAAGTTAAAATACTTTACTCTTTTATTTTATTTGAGTAACGGGACAATTTATAATAATTAAATTAATTTAATCATTTAATTTCATATTACATATTTATTCTGTCAATATAGTATCCCATGTGCCACGGTGGCACAGTGGCACACACATGGGGGTTAGATTCCTTCAAGTGTGACAGGTCTAGAGGTCGAGTCTGGGGAGCTGCGGCTCCCCTTTATTTTTTCGATAATTCAATTGCAAAATAGCAAATAGAAGGCAAAACAGGGATATGGTATCCCTGTTCCGTGTGGGGTTATTAGATTTGGCTTCTAACCTCATAGCCAAACAACCCTTAATTAGTTTAAATTTAAAAACCAAAGGCCTAAACGATGTCGTGTCACTAAACCTTATTTGCGACTATGCGGGTTCTAAGCCGAATCGTTCCTGTTCATCTTTTTCTCCATCACTCTGACATTGTTGCCCTAATTTCAAGTTTTAAAAAAAATCCTATTTCATGACCTTTTGGGTAGCCATTCCTTCTGCTTTCAATTCCCATGGATTCCTAGGACTCTAAGTGAGGTTTTCGCATTGGTTAGAGGGGTCGAATTGGGCTCAATAGCTTAGTTGAAGTTTCGATACTTCTCTAGTTATGGGGTTTATACAAGGTCATTTCTTGATCAAAATTGATGGGGTTGGGCTCGTTGTGTCTATCTTATCAAGGGGGTTCGTCTCTCGATCACAAAACAAGGTTTTGTGTTCGTTTTGCAAGGGTGGGGTTTTCAACCGTGACCTGTCACTTGCGGTTTGAAGGTATTTTCCTAAGCTTTATGTCACAGTCTATGTCACGACCCGAAATCCACCCTCTGCGGATCACCGGATCGCGATCGCCGCCCCGAGACCCGAAGGCCCCGAGACAAGGCTCGCATATGCAGCGGTATCGAATAGATGTGCAACATACGTTTTGCGGAAGCGTGAAAAACTTTTTCTTTCTCTTTTCTCATTTTTAAATTAAGCACATCCGTTCGGTACTGCTGCTCCATACATAGCATACATGGTTACACATTCAGAGTATAACTAAAAACTTAATACTTATAACATTAAAACAATACATGTTCAGTTACCCTGAGGCTTAATACATATTCTTACATTGTCTACTAATACAAAATGTACTACTAGAGTTCATAGGTTTCTCAAGAGAAACTACTTGAATCATATCTTCCCAAAATCAGCTAGACTCATCATCAACGTCCTTAAGACTCTGTCTGCTGCATTACCTGAAAGGGGGGTCCGAACAAAGTCCGGGTAAGCTAATCTAAGCTTGTGAGAAATTCAAGTGTTCGTCATGGGGTTTTCAATTAGCAGTAGTTTAGTACATAAGAGTTTGTGAAATAATCACTGCCAATTGTTCGTATACTTTGAATACAGAATATATGCATTCCTTAAATCATGTAGCTTTGAAACAATTAAAGTATTCAAGCTAAACTCATACTTGTCAAATAGAGTATATAACTCAAAATATGAGCATTTCATAAAACAATAGCTTTGAAACATTTAAAGTAGTCAAGCTATACTTATACTTGAGAACTTTTAAAACATATAACATGTCATGTATTTCTTTAATAGAGTATATAAAACTCAACATATGCATATTGAAAATGAGAGTAAAAACTTGCTTCCATTTTCAAACCATTTGTCATCTTATCACTTCCATTAGTGGAATCCGTTTCGAACCGGACACCCATATTACTTATCGTGGAGATATCTCATGCCTGGGGGATTAGATCCTGCTACCTGGCATTTTGCAGGGCAATTGGGTTCCGTACAACCCAAAATCCTGCCTATTTTACAGGGCAACTGAAAACTCAGAATCCTGTCTATGTGCTTATGCACCATTAATCTTGCAAAAAATGTATTTAGCATGTGAGTACATCAAAATAGATAACTCTCGTGAGTACTTAAAAATATAACATTTATAATTTCGTGATAAACATTCGTATACTTGAAATAAGCAATTTCAGAATATTTACAATAATCACATTTTAACTTGACATGCTGAAAAGTATTTGGAGGAAAAACTGTTGCAGAAACCCATCACTGAGCACGTCACCATGAGTTTATAAAACATAATAATTAAAAACTGAATCATGTAAATACTGAGTTTGGAACTTCAAATACTTCATATCTTGAACTTAAAACCTTTTTAAATCCATGGAGTTAAATCTCCAATTCAAACACAGGGTTACTCACCTCGGTTCTTTAGGGTTAGTGCTAATATTGCGCTTTCCCACTTTCCTTGTAGTTCCTAAGAACAATTCATAAACATCTCATCAATTTCACATTCATCACAATATCACCTATTGATACTTCTCATCTTATGCTTAGTTCGTATTAATCCTAACCGACTTCATAAATTTACATGTACTTACGTAACTTGTATTCTTAACCTATGACACAATTTAATGTCTTTCTATTTTAGACATTTCTTTTGGTCGAATAGACTCTACCATTGAGTCCGGAGTGTCGAAGAAAGTCGGTTTAGGCTTTCCTAACATTTAATTTGGACTGTCATATGTAAAAGGGCAAAATAGTCATTTATCGTTTTACGTGTCATATTTTTCTATACGTCGTTTCGTAATTCGGACTCCATTATTGAGTCCGGGATGTCAAAGAAAGTCAATTTAGACCTTTTCTGATTTCGTTTTGGCTTTAAGGGTACCAGGGGTATTTTGGTCTTTTTACCCCTTTTACATGTTTCAAATTTTTCGGGACCTCATCTCATGTCGAGGACCTCACCAATGGACTCAGGGGGTCCAAGATAGTAGGAATACATATATAACTTGTCTTATTTGGACAACGGGCCATTTTGAAGCATTTAATTTAATTAATTTCATTTAATTAAATTAATTACTTAATTAAGTATAATACATAATGTGAATAGGTTGAATAGGATGGCACGCTGGCCAGCGTGCCATCTCCCTCCCCATATCACGCGTGTTCGAATCCCACCAGGTGCGTTGCACCTTTTTTTTAATTTTTCTGTTTTATATTATATGTATTATATATATATATTCGGTCGTAGTTAGGTCACATGTGTGCGCGTGGCCGAGTGGATAAAACACGCGTGGGGCGCGTGAGGTCAGGGGTTCGAACCCCACCGACCGCATTTCCTTCCTTTTCTTTTCAAACTTAACAGTTATATATATATATATATATATACGTAACTAAGGCCCAAACGACGTCGTCCCATTTAATCGGTGGCAAGCCCAGAGGCTGCCACCTGTCCGAGTCAACCCAGCCCCATTTTTAAAATCGAGTCAACCCGTCATCGTCTTCCCCAATCAACCGACTGTAAACCCTAATTCCGATTTCCTTTTTCTTCTATTTCGTAACGTTTCACTTAATCATTCTTCACTGTTTTTGTCCCAAAATATTCCTAGTGTAATAACGACTAGGTTGGCATTCATTTTGGAGTTTAAAACTCCTTCATATGTTCGGTTTTGAAGTGAATAATCCGAACTGCAACTCCTTGGTTAACCCTTATTTCTTGATGGTTTTTCATGAAATTTGGCTTGTTTTGATCCCCTCCTCATGGGGATTCATATCTTGTTCCTAAACATCGATTTAAACTAAGTTTTAAAAGGGTTGGGGTGTAACCCGTAACCTGCAACTAAACATTTGAGGGTCATTTTTTGAGATTTTAGGTCGCGGTCACATGTTTTTAGCATGGTTGTAGGGTCTACTAGAGGTCCCTATACACCAAACAAAGTTTGGTTTCCCTCGGATCAGACCTGCTTCATGCAAGGTCATTAATGGCTACGGCTTATGGGTTTCATGTTTTCAATGTTTTTGAAACCTAAAATCATGCTTGACATGCTTATAAACATATATCTATCATCATATGTGTATATATAGCTCAAGAACAATTGCTAATACATCATAATTCCTAGAGAGAGAAATATGAAAATTTTTCTAAAATTCTCACCTTTCGGTTGCTGTTCTTTCCTCTTCTTCTTGCTCTGATTCCCTTCTATTCTCCTCAGTCTCCTTTCTTATTCAGTTTGCTTTCTTAAGGTGTAAGCATGAAAGGCATGCTTTGGCCTTTAAAAGGAGGCAACCGATCCTTCTTTCTCTCTCTCTCTCTCTCTCTACACTTCATCATTGTATCAACCCATCTTACACTTCATCATTTCTGCTTTTTCACTTTGCATGTGCATTTGCTCTCCCATCTCATGATTTCTACTTTTTCTTTTGTTTCCACTATGCATTATTATATACATATATATACATATACACATATATATACAAGACACACACACACACCGGCCGACACACTCACACACATTCACATGCTATTCAACTTTTCCACTTTTCATTTCTTTTAACATTTTCATATTTTATTCATTTAATATATATATATATACATTTAATTTATTCATACATATATTCATTTTTTTCATAATTAATTAATTAATTATCTATATATATAATTTCTTTTTCTTCGTAATACGTGTCATGTGACCCAGTATCCCGGGTCGGGATATTACAGTCTAGGGTTTTTGTGACCCTCTTCAGGTCTATTTCAAGTCACCAAGTGATGGAATTGAGTTTCCTTTGGGTTGGTTCAGACCCACCTCCATGGTGGTCCAATAATGACAGTTTTGGTGTGGGGTGGCTGTCTTAGCTCTCTTGGGTCTCCCTTTTCACTTCCAGAACCCTAAAATATCACAAATAATACCATGCATGTACTCTAAACATGTTAAACATTAAATTTTTGTAATGTTTTCTAGAGAGAGAAGTTTAGATAGTTTAGGTTTTACCTTCGTGTAAGGGCTTCTTCCTCTTCTCCTTGGCTCAATTTTGAGTCCTAAGCCTTGATTAGTGTTTGCTCTTTGTTCTTCTCCCTCTTTTATTCTTCTTCTTCTTCTTCTTCTTCTTCTTTCTCTCTCTCTCTCTCTCTCTCTCTCTCTCTCTCTCTTTAGCCGCACACACCCACATACTTAGTTATTTTGTTTTCTTCTTTGTACGTATAGCACACACACACACACACACACATATATATACTTATTTTCTTCCTATGTATTTTTATTTTTTATTCACTTCCTTCAAGCATCGATTTCATAAATCGAAGTCTTGTAATTTTTTTTGTGTGTCGACTTCGTTAATTAAGGTCCTATTATTTTTGTAGCTTTTATTTTTCTTGGTCTAGTTTTCTTAATCATTATTTTACTTCATATGGTCCTTAATATTTAATTAGTGACTTAATTTCCATAATTGGGTCGTGGTGTTATAGAAAGTATGTCATTCTTTTTCATGAATTTAGAGGGATCCCGGTTGGTCCTTTCCCTAAAGGTGGGAAGGAATGCCTCTTAAGAAAGATAGAAAAATTGAGAAGTCTCCAGCCTGTTTTCGGGTAAAAAACAAGCAAACCCGTTACAGTAACAAATAATTAAAAGAAAACTGAAAATGAATGAAATAATTAAATTTACATCGCCTTGTTTCCTAATTACATTTTAAAGATCCCCTAACGTGGATCAAATAGATAAAGCACTGAAATAAAAAGCGAAAACCAAAGAAAACATGGATCCGAGGGCTAAGGTACGGAGTGGGAAGGTGTTAGGCACCCATTCTGCTCGATCCGAGTGGATCGACCTCGAATATTCACTTGCAAGGCTATTTTTTCATGAGAAAACTGAAAAGTGAGATGTGAGTCTGGAAAATAAAAATAATAAATGATCTAATGTAAAGAAATAAGACAAAACAGAAAAGATAGAAAGAAAATCTAACTTGGGCCTAAAGACTTCCTACGTATCCGTTCAGAAAATGAAATCAGAGTCACGTAGTTCTCTAGTTTACCCTCTTTTATCAAGAGTGACAAAAGAGATGAGATCATCCGGACCTAAAGGAAAAAGAAACTATTAAGGGTTTGAGAGCATACCTTATTTAGTCATGGTAGTTGTGCAGCCCTTCGGTTAGGAAAGTCCAGATCGAAGGCTTCGATCAGGCAGATCTCCAGTTTGTTCTTTATTTCGGAAAGCTTCGCTTCGACTGGCTTCGCGAAGAGAGGTTATCACTTCGGCAGGGCTTCGGCTTTAGGAGAGGGAGGGTTATTGTAGAGAGAACCCTAGAATTAAACTAACAGTGTAAGACTATGGAAATCGCCTTTATTTCATATATTTTTGTGTCTAAAACTGATGGTCTAGGGGCTTTATTTATAGGGAAATATAGAGATTTGATCCAAGGGTCTAAGATAAAACTCTAAAACGGAGGGCTAAGATCATGTCTTGAGTGATAATTATCTAATTAAATAAATAACAAATTAAATAAGAATGATTATTCTAACTAACTAAATAAATTAATAATTAATTATAACAATGCATGAACCAATAGAATTGGCGTTTATATACAAAAGCCAATGAGATAAAAGAGAAATAAAATTTAAATGAAAAAAAAACTCTTAAATGAAAATGTCCAGGTTTGATGTATAAGGAAATATCAAGCAACCAAATTTATAGAAACACTAGAAGTGGAAAGTCCTAATTAAGCCTAAATAAACTACTATCACTCAAGATTGCCAAATTGTTCCCAATTCAGTAGAGAATTTCTAGATTGCCACAAGACATGTGAAAAGACCAAATTACCCCCAATTTGTCAACGAAGGGCTAAAATTACCAAATTATCTTGTGTGGATAAAATGATATGGAAATTACAAAAATTTCCTTCAAGTAACTAGGAAGTCCTACTGAGGGTAGGATTGTGCCAAAATTACCAAAATGCCCTTCGATGGGCAAAAGAGTCCTAACAGGAATGGGACTTTGTTAGGAAGAGTCCTACTTGGACTATGACTCTGGCAAGAGAGTCCTAATGGGAGTGGGACTTTATCAAGAAGAGTTCTACTTGGACTAGGACTGTGGCAAAAGAGTTCTAACGGGAGTAGAATAGTCCTATTTGGACTAGGACTCTATCGGGAAGTGTCCTACTTGGACTAGGACTCTGAAAGAGTCCTACTTGGACTGGCACTCTGACAAGAGAGTCCTAACGAAAATGAGACTCTATCAGAAAGAGTCCTACTTGGACTGATGCTCTAATAGGAGAGCCCTAACGGGAGTGGGACTCTTTGATACTTTGGCAAGAGAATCCTAATGGGAGTGTAACTCTATCAGGAAGAGTCCTACTTAGATTGGGACTCTGGATAGAGAGTCCTAACGGGAGTGGGCCTCTATTGAAAAGAGTCTTACTTGGACTGATACTCTAACAAGAGAGCCCTAACGGGAATAAAACTCTGTCAGGAGGAGTCCTAATGGACCTAGGACTTTGTCAGAAGAGTCCTAACAGGAATAGGACTTTGCAGGAGTAGTCCTAATGAGAATATGACTTAATCAGGAAGAGTCCCTACTTAAAGTAGGTTTTTTAGGATAATCATCAATTTTTATTACTTAATCAGGGGTCACAAAATGAGGTGTCTATAGAAAGCCCCTCGTTGATGAAACTTACAAGCAAGTGAACGTCAATGCAAGAAAAAGAAGACTACCATTTTGACATTGATTTGTGATTTTGATGGGGTCAAACTCATTCCTCTATGAGATTTCTACGTATCACTCTCAGGAAAATCAGACCATTTGTAGTTTGTGACTAGCGAAAATGAGTGTTGTCCTTAACAAATTTTCTCTAAAGAGATTTATCTCGACATAACTGTTTTGAGGTTACGCCCTTGAAAATGACTCCTTGGAGTCTTACTTGATGAGAAATGCGATCCTAACAAGTCTTTCATGAGATTGTGTTCTCATGAGATAATTTTACGTCCTTGGTCGTTTTACCTATAAAGAAATTCCATCCTAGTAAGTTGGTAAGAGAGAATGCAATAGACGGTTTACCTGAAAGGAATGCTATCCTAACAGGATGATAAAATGTGATAGATGGCTTACTCGAAAGGAATGCTATCCTAATAGGATGGTGAATTTGCGTCCTCAAACGACTTTCTTGAAAGGAATGCTATCCTAACAAGATAATGAATTTGCGTTCTCAGACGGTTTTCCTAAAAGGAATGCTATCCTAATAGGCTAGTAAAAAGCATCCCCAAAAGACTTCTCTGAAAGGAATGCTATCCTAACAAAATAATAAATTTGTGTCCTCAAATGGCTTTCCTAAAAGGAATTCTATCCTAATAGGTTGGTAAAATGCGTCCTAGATGACTTTCTTGGAAGGAGTGCTATCCTAACAAGATAATAAATTTGCGTCCTCAGATGGATTTCCTAAAAGGAATGCCATCCTAACAAGATAATGAATTTGTGTCCTTAGACGGCTTTTCTAAAAGGAATGCTGTCCTAATAGACTGATAATTTGATAGATGACTTACCCAAGAGGAATGCTATCCTAACAGGATGGTGATGCGATGGATGACTTACCTGAAATGAATGCTATCTGTCACAACCCGCAACCCACCCTCTGTGGATTAACGGACCGCAACCATCCGACCCGACCGTTTCGTCGAACTGGACCTAATCATCCAATTACACTATCATTAGTGCAACTAATATGTAACCACATACATTATCATATATAAACATAGCAGAAAAACAATAAAGAAAAAGGGTTACATGTAAGTATCATTATGCTAATACAAAATACAGCTTGTAAAATTTCTAATACATTATCTCGTCCCCAGGACGTGAATACACGGGAGTGCTACAAGACTATTCTACTATTTTCATTACTTGCCAACAAAATGTCCAACCTATAGTCGCAGCCTCCTACGGTCTGTCCTCCGTGTCAGTCCCTGAAATCAAATATGTAAGTTAGGAGTGAGCTAAACTAAGTTCAGTAAGTAAGTCCCCTACTCTGTCATATGTGTAGGATCTAGATAAAACTGAATAATTCCAAGTAACAAGGATATATAATGAATAAGATAGTCAGTCAATGTTATAGCAACAATCATAGCTCGTTAATGAATATCAAATGATCAAGAATACAGATGATAATCAAAGAACATCTATTCTGAAAGACAACATCATATGCTACAATCAAAAACTGTCAAATACATGATCATAGTAAGTACTCAATAAAAGTTGTGCAACTACATAATCTTTCATACAAGAACATGATCATACTATGAATCTCAATAAATAGATAGTGATGTCAAAACTGGTGGATGCGATCAACTATGAGGCCTGACATACCCTTATGTGCATAAAACATTGAGCTCAATAATGTAAACTGCGTCCTCTAGGACTGGTGTCATTCATTATGCCTCGACATAGCCATGATGGAAACTGGTCCCCTTCCTCGGGACGTGATCTCTTCCTCGGGTCATACTAGACATCCAGATGGAGTTTGTGACTAAGCACAAATCCAGCACTGATAAATATCAAGATCATGCTATTCTCCACCGAAGAGAATGTGGATCATAACTGGTTCAAGGCAAAATAATATAACTATAACTTTTTACAACTATGTTATCGGGCTGCCAAGAACAACAACATCCGGCCCCTCTTGGCCCTACATACAAGTGTACAGAATAGTCCTTTGCACAAATGTATAGGAACTCATGATCAAGATACAACATCATCAATAAATATAGGAACTCATGAGCAAGATGCGACATAATTGCTAAGCTATTCCACTAATAGGAAAATATCACATAAGTGGAAGAATAGAGAATGTGATACAATAATAAATAACTAAGAGTATAAGTGTGTATAGAAAGAACTATGACATGGATGAGTGTACTATATACAAAGGTCGGATATTACTTACCTTTTACTATTTCTTGAAAACTCAAGCTACCTTTCCCTTTCCTTTTGACACTCCTGTCATTCGAAAGATATTACTTAGTCTATAACCAAAATTAGTCTTTGCTATGTATCAAAATATATATCATGGCTATTCATATTTTATTTGTAAATTTGGACCCCGTCATTGAGTCTGGAACGTCGAATAAAATTAGTTTAGGCTTTTATAGATTTCAATTTGGACTCTTAGACTGAAAAGGGCAAAATGGTCATTTTGTACTTTTACGTGTCTTTTATTTTTAGGAACTATTTTCATAATTTGGACTTTACCATTGAGTTCAGAATGCCCGAGATAATAAAAATTAACTATTCCTTTATCTCATTTGGAGTCCGTTTGACCCACATTTGAATTAGGGGTAATTTAGTAATTTCTTTATTTAAATATTATTAAATTAATTTATTGTTGGGCCTCAGTATAATTTCATAACTGTTGGGGTCTAGTTTGAATTTCCTAAAGTTCTGGGTCAAATTTAAAATTACACATTTCCTATTCTAACTCAGGATAGCCAAATAGTGGCTTATCCTCTAAATTGGAATAAGGTTATCCTTAAACCTATCTCAATTTATTACACCCACAGCCAAACACCCCAATTTCAATTTCAAATTCAATTTTTCCTTGAACCAAAATGCTGCCATTTCCCTTGGGTTTTCTGTGGGTGGGTCGAGTCTGACTCGAACCCGAACCAAGCCCAAAACCCTAACTCGATACTATGCTTCTTCTCCGATGGGCCTCCGATCATCCCCTCTGGTGCCAGTGACTCACTGACGATGGTTTTTCTTGGATTTTTTGATGCGGCTCGACTGTACTCTTTAAGGGGATTTCATATCTATGCTTAAAAATAGAAATGGTAGGGTTTTGGTCGTCGGACGGAGCCATAACAGTGGCTGCTCCGACGAAATTTGTTTTTTTGGTGAGGGAGTTTTTCCCTATTTTACATCATTCCATTTAGTATTTTTGCCCCTCTCTTCCTTAAATCTCTTTCTGCACCCAAGAGGATCATTTCCCCATGGTTAAAACCTCACAAAACTCTCAAAATCCTCTCACTCAATAAACCTGCAACTCGATATTTTATACTGGTTTCTTCACTATTTTGCTTAATTCTTTTTGCATTTAATTTCTTTTGATTAAGCTACAAGACCTTATAGTTTTCATCATGCATACAGCCCTGAAAATCAATGATATAAAAATGATAATTCTAATTTTAAACTTGCCTGATCTTGTTGCTGTACCCTTCCCTTTTATTTCTGATTTCTTTTCCTCTGAATTTTCTCAACTCCTCAAGGGTTCTCCACTTCTTGGTTTGCTTCTAAATTTTTGCTTCCTTCCTCACTTCCTTTTTCTTCTTCTCCTTCACTTTCTCTCTTTACCTCACTTTCTCTCTCTACTCGAACCTTACAAGTTCACACACTCTCACACACAAGGCTGTTCAACCATTCACACACAACTCATATAGGTCAGCCCTTAGGTTCCCCTTACACAACCTTCACTTCAGTCAAAAGCCCATCATGGTGTCTTGTATATATATATATATATATGTATATATAGCTATATGAAATATGATTGGTGGAGGAGGGTGGTGGCCAATATGGTGTTGCCACCTCATTTTGAGTGTGCTGAATTTTTGAACTTTGGTTGGACATATGTATATATCCTATGCATTATATAGCACAAAAGTGCTTGTAGCCCAAGTGGCTTTCTTTTTGGGCTTTTGGTTTCTCTTCATTCTTGGTTTAGGGTTCAAGTCCCTTAGCCTCCCTTTTTGCCTCATTTTTTCCCATTTTTCTTACTTATGCCTTGTTTGGCATTTTGGGCATCATTCATCATATTTTTAAGTTGTGCCTTAATTGCTTTAAAAATCCCTTCGTATTCCCTCTTTACTTTTTTAATATCATATGTTTAATTTCTATGCAGTAAACTTTTATTTTTAATACGTTACATATTTTTCATTTATATTAAAAATACTCAATATTCATTGGCGATTAAATTTCATTAATTTTTTGCTTCACTCTAACTTGCCAAATTTTCTTCGTATAGAAATTCTTAATATTTATGGCTCACCTAACATAATTTAGAACGACTAAGCCATTAGATATTAAATCCCAAAAAAAAAACATCATTACAGTGATTATCTTCACTTAATTGGGTTGCGGTATTACACTATCATAATAGGATATTTTCTAAAAGGAATGTTGTCCTAATAGAATTTTCATAAGATTGTGTCCTTAATGGACGGATTGCCAAGGTGGATTACATCCTCAGACGGTTTGCCGAGATGGATTACATCCGCAGACATCACCGAGATAGATTATGTCCTCAGATGTTTTGCCGAGATTAAAAATTTCATGGGAAATGGCAGGATATATTTTTACTAGGGTGTAATAACCTCAAAATTTTTTTTTATAAAATTTTGTTGGCAGGATATTATTATTATTATTATTATTATTATTATTATTATGTGTAAACATATGTGTGTGGACATGTGTATATTTAAAGATGTGTAAATGTGTGTGTGCTTATATAAATTGTTAAGTGTGTGTATAAATATACATGTGTATAAATTATATATGTATATATATATATGGGTGTATATATATATATATATATATAAATCAGATTGTGGGTAAGAGAGTGCACTGTGTAATGCCGTGTGTGATTGTGTGTAAAGTGTACAGGGAGTGGGTGTGTGCAGGTTGAGTGAAGATCACTCAAAGGCGCATGGTGTGTGTAAGAGGGGTGGGTGAAAGTGTGAGAGAGTAGTCAGTATGTACATGTGTGTGGTGGGAGTTGAGAGAGGAGCAGAATAGTCGTGGGATTTAGAGAGAGAGAGAGAGAGAGAGAAATATAGAGAGAGAAAGTGAAGGAAAAGCATACGGGTGAGCTGGATTTTGAGAGGAAACAAAGAGGGAAAGCCCAAGTGAAGGAGACTGTAAGCATTGAGAGGAGCTTGAATCAAGCTTAGGCGAAGAAGGTGAAGAAGGCACACGGCTAGAGAGAGAAACCCGATGTCACGACCTGAAACCCACCCTATGCGGATCTCGTGTCGCAGGGCCGACCCGAAGGCCGTCCCTACTTTTTCCATTCCTGTATCATAGTATTATTATGCAATGTACTAAAAATTTTAAACAATGAGCAACAGAAGTCTTTATCAATTATAGTAATCCAGTGGAAGTCTTTTAAATAAATTAAACAGCGGAAGTCTATTAAATACATGACATAGTTCTACATAAGACAAAATGAGAACTAAACGTAACCAGCACCCGGGGGTGGTGAATACATGTGAGAACTAACATAGATTGATAAAATACTTCAAAATGTCCCCCTACGCTCTCAGACTCCTACTGGGGTCTCACAGCGTCATCACCTGAAATAGGGGGTAAATGGGGTGGAATGAGCTACAAAGCTCAGTAAGTAAAATAGATCTCCAACACTGGTATCGATGATCAATATGAATCCATGAACCAGATAATGATAGCCAATCATAAGGAAGGAGATGCTGTGATAGCCAATGAAAATAATTGCCACGAGGGCCAATGGAAACAATTGCCACAAGGGCCAATGAAAAGTAATCGCAATACACAATCAGAAGTATTGGTGTAAAATGATAATGTAACAACAATGAAGTACTGCCACAATGAACCAATCACAATCAAATCAATCAATGCAAGTCCTTCGAGACTTGAAGAATCATAAGGAATAGTGCCATTTAACAATCAAGTTCTGTCAATCATAAGAGATGCTGTTATTCTGTTTTCAGGGCTCGGCAGACCCTCGATCTTTTGGGGCCCGGTATACCCCCCAGTCAATTCTAGTAATTTGCCATTTGTCCGTTCACGGACTTGACCCGTAGGTCCCATTCAATCAGATAGCATCAGATGGGTGTTGTGACTGAGCACAACTCCCGTGTTATAAACATGTCATGATCATAAGTAATTCCATAGAATACAAAAATGGAATGTCATTCATTCAATGAGGATACAATAGTAGGCCTTTCAAGGCATGGTTTAACATGATAACAATGATATAGCAATCAATCAATGTCCACAAGATAGAATAATATCACATTGTGGATAGCAATAACATGTGTGCTTTCAAAGCACAGTGAAACATGATAACAATGATACATCAGTCAATCAAATGTCCACAAGATAGGAAAATATCGAATTTGTGGAACACAGGGATATCAATACATTCAAGAGTACGAGTTTGGCAGTAAAAGAATAAACTTGGCTTGTGGAAACACCACATGTAAGAGAGAGTGATCCACTTACCTCTATCGTGATCAGAAATCCGTGAGTGTACCCTTGCCTTTCGAGTTTCCTATATATCAGTGAATACGTTTCAGAATAAATGCTATTCATCAAATTTTATGCCTTTCTATCATAAGTATTTCAAATACTATTTTAGACTTTACCATTGAGTCCGGAATGCCGAAGAAAGTCGGTTTAGGCTTTCGCGGAATTCCATTTGGACTTTTGTACTAAAAAGGGCAAAATGGTCATTTTGCACTTTTACGGTATTTTATCCTTCGACGTCTCATCTCATAAAACGGACCCCACCATTGGACTCAGAACGTCCGAGATAATAAGTTTTGACTATTCATTTGCATCGTTTGGACTTCGTTTGACCTATTTTTGAAATAGGGGCATTTTTGTAAAAATTAATATTTTTATTAATTTTTCTGTTTGGTCCTTAGTGAGATTTCTCAAAAAATTTGGGGCCGGTTCATAATTTCCAAAACCTGCGGTCTGAACCAATTGGTTCAGAACCAAAAACCCTAAACCGGTCTGCCCTTCCCCTGAACCAAACTGTTCAGTTTAATTCAAGAACCGGATTCCAATATCCTAGTTCCTATCCTTATCCGTGGTTGGAATAAGCCCAAACCCAATTTCCATTTTCTATCTCCATAGCCAAACAAGCCCAATTCATTTAATTTAAAAACCCAAACGACACAGTTTCACCTACCCATTTCATATCCGGTCGGGTACCGATCCGATCCGAACCCGGATCCGGTCTAGATTTAACCCGGTAGCCTCACGACATTCCGGTCGTCTTCCCCAGAACTCCGGTAGGGTTCCGGTGGTGAACAGTCACCTTCTCCGGCGACGGTCACCAATTTTTAGTAAGTTTTCAACCCGTTTTAAATGCCATTTCCTTCCATTTTTCATGTAGATCTTCTTTCCAACCTTAGATTTCAATTTGACCCACTAGTTCTTCACAAAATAGAGAAAAACCGTGGCTCCGGCCAACTATACTTTCTCTATTTCATGTTTGTTTATCCACTGTTTTGACTCTAACTTTCTTCCAGTGTGTTTCTGCACTTGTGTAGGTTGTTTTTAGAAACTTTAAAACAAGTTTTAAACATAAAATTCATGGAACCCAGATTATTTATCAGACCTGCAACTCCGTTTTCCTACCTGGTTTCTCAACCGTTTTACATGATTCTTATTGCTAAATGTTCCTTATTCTATACTCTACAAGACCCTATAGTTAGACTAAGGTTTCATGCTCCAAAATATAAAAACAGAACTTACACCACTCACCTGTATTCCTGTCTCGATTTCGGTTGTTATGCCCTTGAACCCCTTTTGCTGTTGTTTCTGAATCCCTGATGATACTCTTCTCACTCTAAGCCTTTTAGTTTCCTTCAGTTTGTTTCTATTCCTCTCAACTCACAATCCGTATATATATATATATATGCATGTCTTACATGACACTCCACCGCCCCTCTCAGTTCTATCTCTTGATTCTCCCCCCTTCTAGAGCCCCTTTTTTTGACCAAGAGCTCTGATTTTCCCTCTCCCAAATGCAACTTTGCATTTAATTGGTGTAGGATATTTGTGTATATGTAATATATATAATATATATATCACACACACACACCTCACTCAACCGACACACACACACACATAGCACTGATATGTTATTGCTTAGAAGCTTCCCTTCCCTTTTTCTTTTATTTTAAATTACTTGTATTTACATACATAATACATTACATTATACACATATATACATATAAAATACATATTTCTTATACATGTATTCATAACCGTATAAATACGTATAACTGTATTTTTAGTTACGTATACATACACTAATATTTTGTGAACTATGCATATGTACGTACGTATGCATGCATGGGTTGCATGCATGCACGCTTTTCGAGGTAAGGTTTTGAGTTGCTCGGGTACTACCCGACACTGGCTATATTACTGATACTATTCACTTGTAAAACTGTACTGTACATACGATAAAATAATATAGAGCTCTAAATAGCCCATATTACACTATTCAATCAACTTGCCTCGGTATATGTGTCGTATCCCAGATCGGGATATCACACCCGAAAAGCTTGGTAAGTGACTCAACTTTGATCTTTCACCTTTGAGCATATTATTTTGATTTAATTGTAGGGTCTTGAAGTATATGAAAAATGGGAAATAACACAACAAGAATGGGCTAAAAAGGGGTGAGAAATGAGGGAGAGAAAGTGAGTTGCAGGTCACGGCTATGGGGAATGGGTTTGATATTTTATGTGTTGAACTTGGTTTTGATGTTGGGAAAATAATCCCCATTGATGCAGAAAGAAATATGGAAAAGAAAAAGTGGAAAACAGTGAAGGATCATGAAAATGGATGGTCGGCCGGAGAGTTGACCGAGAAGTTTGACCCTCTATTCGTGATGATCCGATGGTTTAAATCCAAAACCAACTTTAGATAAGAAATCTACATGAAAAACCTAAGAAAACTGCATTTTTAAAACTGTGAAATCTCACCGAAAACAGTCGCCGGCACCGGAGAAGGCACCGGAACCCTACCGGAGCTTCGCCGAAAAATCGAGGGAGAAGACACTGTTCCAGGTCGGGTTTGGGTCCGGTCATGACCAACCCACCCCTGCCACGTGTCAACTTCTGGTTTTAAATTAAAATGGGTTAGGGGCTGTTTGGCTACAGGGTTATAAAATTAGAAATTTAAATTGAATTGGAAACAGGGATATCCTATCCTTGTTTTGGATTAGCACTGTTTGGCTATCTGAATTAGGGATACGGAAATTGAAAAATTACAAATTAACCCCTGAATTTTTGGAAATTAAATTTGACCCCAGAACTTTTAGAAATTACACTTTGACCCCTAAACCTTTGAGAAATTATGATTTGACCCACCAGATTAAAATATCAATAAAATATTAATTAAATTATTTAATTAATTTAATTAATTTAATATTCCAAATTTGTTCGGAGTCCAAATGAGGCAAGTTATTAGTGTATTTTGACTATCTCGACCGTTCTGAGACCAATGGTGAGGTCCGTTTTATGAGACGGGGTCTCAAAAAATAAAAGACCCGTAGTAACATTAACAAAATTATCAAAATGCTCCTGAATTGAAATACAGTCAAACGAACTCCGAATTAAGTAAAAAAAATAGTGAAATTTTATTATCTCGAGCATTCCAGACTCAACCGTGGAGTCTAATTTGTGAAAAGAGGTCTCGAAATGTAAGGACCCGTAAAAAGTACAAAATGACCGTTTTGCCCTTTTAAGCTCGGATGTCCAAATTGAATTCCACGAAAACCTAAACTTATTTTCTTCGACGTTCTAGACTCAATAGTAGGGTTTAATTTAGAAAAATAGAAATTTATAAAATAAAGACATAAAATTTGATGAATAGCATAATTCAAGTAACAAATGGATTGAGTCACATGTTATGATTTTAGGGACATGGAAAGGCAAAGAGAAGGTGATCTAACCTTCTGCATTCTATTTCTAGTTCCGTTACCTTACGAGTACATTTTTCTGAGTTGAGACTGACCCACCAGGTACGATATATTGTGCTAAGTAAGAAATAGAATTGAGTTTAGGAATAACTGCTCTGTTGACTTGATGATTCACATGTTTGTTTGATTGTTCACATGCTTATGTGCTTCATGCTATCTTGCTGAAAGTTGGGTGATAATGTGGATGATGATTATATGTATATCGCATGTGTTAGTATAATGTGTGGAATATATTCTTTGAGAACTGTTGAGACTATGAAATATGTGATTGAAAGCATGCTTCATGTGTGGATGAGATGCATCATTGAGATTACATTGTGGCATGAATGAATCAGAACATATTGGCATAGTGTGATTCCTTGGGCATGGTGTGAGTTGAGCACGTGGTGCTGTGCATTATGAGGGTGCAGATCTTGTGGTAAAAAACTCAAAATCGGCCATTAGGTACTCGCATGCTTGACGGGTTTCGGACCGTGAAGCGAGACATATAGTAGTGCTCGGGCTATCGGGGAAGGACTGTAAGACGAGACATGGGTGGCATAGAGTTGCATAGGTGCGTCACGCATATTGTTCATATGATGCATTGATGATATTGAATGCCATGTAGATATAACTGTGCACTTGCACATGCCACACCCTTAATTTTGTTTCTTGCATTAGCATTATATTGTACTAGCAGTTGAGCTGACCCATTCATGGGACAAACATTTCAGATGACACTCCAGTTGTGCGAGACTTAGAGATGTTGTGATGTGAGGATTATATTTGGCCTGCGGGGCGTGTTTGATATTGTACAAGGGCATAAGCCCGAGACTATTTCTTATTTTTGTATGTCGTGAACTAATGGACCAGACCCTATGCAATGTATTAGGACAGTGTATGGAATGTATGTGATTGTCCTTAATTATCCTTTATGTCTTTATTATTTTATTTCTCTTTTGTCTCAATAGTCGCGCCTCGGGTTCGCCAGAATTCGGGGCGTGACATAGGGAGATGAATTTCCTTGAAAAAATGACGATGGTTCAGACCTCTTTAGGAAATGGCCTGAGTTGACTATGTGATTTTGATTTGTTTAAGCAGTCGAGACTCATTCAAAAAACGTGGCCCATATATTGAGGGACCATTAAAGGAACTGCTACTCACATGATCTTTTGAAAGAAACTATGATTTACTTGATGGCGGTTTCAGATTAGTGAGCCTATGCCACGAAATGACAAGTTAGTTAACATTGACTGATTTTGGCACATTACTGATTTGTCCTTTGATGCTTGATGTCAAATCATGGCGGATTTCCTAAACATATTTTGACAAAGAAGATTTGATTTTGACAAAGAATGGGTTGAAATGGGCCAAAATGGGCCTAGATTCATGAAAATGGGCCAAAGCCCAAAAATTGGCCTGCCCAGCCCTCAGCACATAGAGAAGGGAGTTTCTAACCTCTGTGTGCCAATGGGCTACCCATGAGTGCCGATCCGCACTTGGGTGCCTGGGCAGCTTGCTTTAAAAATGTTACAACTTTTGATTTTCTCATTGCATTCTTGAGCACTCTCCTACCCCTTTTATGACCATTTTTATAGAGTTGTGAAGGGGGTTAAATTGAAGTACTTGGCACTTGTTTTGACCTTTTGGAAGTTCAAACAACTTGATTTTCAATAAATCCAAAAATTTTAAGGAAAAATGTCAAGTGAAGGCCTTGGTGACTGGGACCCAATGTTCAACATTGTTCCTGATTTAGGGATGTTAGGATTGGTGCATGACATAATCTTCTAATATAAACCAGTCCCGAGCTTTCGGAACAGCACGAGCTTGCTCCAAGAGGCGGCGCACACAATGATACCATAATGGCTAAATATGGATTTTCTTGAGTTTTCTTCCGATTGTTTTAAGATTTTTGAGGTGATTCTTGATGCATTTGATTTTTTTGTTCACGCTTTGAAAGTGTTTTGCATGAAAATCTGATTGCATGCATGCATGAGCACTTCACCCACGTGCCTTGGAAGGTGCACACCACGCACTTATAAAAATGACGGGAATTTTAGGCTGGAAGTGTTATCCCGGCCAACCGGGTCTATTGAAGGACTGCCTGCTCTCAACCACTTGACTGGGGTAAGAGTTTTCTTTTGCTTAAATTTTCCATGGTCTTTCTCTTTTTTGAATTGACGCAAGATGTCATTTGGGAATTCAGATGGCCTAAACCATTTATGAGGAGGTCTGTGTCTACATCATGACCCTGAAGCATAAGCTTTCCTAAGTCACCGTGGAGTCATGGCAGAAAGCCACTTGTAGGATAGACTCTAAAATTATAAGGACGTGATTGCCTTTTTTTGACTGTCCATAATTGACTGCATTTTGACATTGTATTTGAAACTTATGACTTTTTAGGCTGTTCGGGTTTCTCATTTGGAAGAGATGAAGTGAGGACAGAGTCACCTGGGGGAGGGATTCCTAGGGGGAAAGAGAGGAGGAAAGCCCAAGAAGAAAAACGGTAGTCAGCCGAGTAGCTTCCGCACTCAGCCAATTTAGCCCAGCAGAGCATCGGGGCAAGTGGTGGAGAGAGAAAGTGAGGATATTGAGGAAGATGAGGCTTCACTCCATCAGTCTCGACGACATGAGGGAGGACAACGAGGGCGTCGTTAGATGAAAACTTTTCCTTTTGGATGAACACTTTATCTGATAAACAATTTGTCCTTTTTAGATTTTCTTATTTTTGATTACTTTTTTTTTATTTTTTATTTTGAACAAATGAATGATCAATGCATGCATCTTTATTCATGAATGTGTGAAATACCATCAAAAATTGAATAGGAATTGTTATCTGACATGTTTCGGATTGACAAATAGGAGGAAAACAACGAAAATAGGTGAAATCAGGCAAAGTGACCTGAATCCCCTCTGTGTGCCCATCTTCACATAGAGAGGGGGGTTTCTTAGGTTTGTGTGCCAATTGGTACTTAGGGTGTGCCGATCGACAGCATGTCCTGCCCTGGGTAGTTTCTCAGCCTGTTGTGTTTTTGTATTTTTTTTTCAAAAATTAGTCTTCTAAACCAACTTGGAAATGGACTTATCAATTTTTTTTAGGATATATTACAAACCCTAAACCTTCTAACTCATCATATTCAGCCTCTTGATAGTTCTACTATTGTATTTTCTGCCTTTATTCTCTTATGGCTTCTAGAATTATGGATGTAGCTATTTTTTATGAACAAATCCATACATGGCTGTATTGTCTCACGGGCTTAGAAAAGATTAACTTGGGGGCAATGAAGCTGAAATCTATTTTCTCTTTTGCCTAAGCTACTGTAGACTGGCGTCTGTTGTAGGTTTGTGCACGTTTTGGGATCTTGTTGATCATTGTTTTCGCTTTCATATAAAAGAAATATAACCGACCTTTGAAGAGTTTTGTGCTCATTTTGATGTCACGATTCAAGGTAAACTAATTGTTCTTTCTGTACAGCTTGGTTATTCTTCTTCTTTGTCATTTTTACTTGACTTAGATGTTGAGCAGGCAAAGAAATTGGTTCAAGGTGAATCCTTCCCCCTACGTCCCATATTGGAAACTTTCATGAATCAAGAAGCTAGTTGCACCAAGCTGTGTGCTTTTGCTCTGTCCATTATCCTGAGGTTCTTGATTGTCCAAGAGCCTGATCAGGCTGATGTTCGCCTAATTGATCTTGTGACTGACCTGAACAAAGGTAACAATATGATGGGTATTGTTCTTGCTGAAGCTTTTAACGGCTTGGATTTGGTCTATGACGGGTCAAATGTTTTCAGAGGTAGCCCTTTGTTGTTGACAATGTGGTTACGTGATAAGCTAAAGCTCTTGGCACCTTCAGTTACCATCGCTTATATGTCAAAGCACTATTGTTCAAGGGTGTTGTTGGTGACCAAAGATAATGAAAGAGATTGGTGTTAGTTCCTTGCTCAACTTTCACCTTATGATATTGATTGGTCCACTATTCACTAGCAAAGTAGAGACCCTCGCTTGCCATCTCTTGGTTATTCTTGTGTTATCTTGGCAGGCTTGAGGAAGACCTCTTTCTATTATCCTATTCGTATACTACGTTAATTTTGATGCATGCAGGTTACCTCAAGGACTTGGGGTCCTCTCTTCATTATGGAAAGATTGACTCCATCTGTAGCCACAAAGATATCCAACTATTGGGAATGTGCTCGTTTTCTGGATTTGGATAATACAAATTATTTCAACAATGTGCATATGATGGAAGAACATTTATAGTGGCTTTGGGACCTAATCAGTGAAAAGGAAGAACTTAGGGATTCTATCCTTTTTGAAGAGACTGGAGTAGACACCAGTATGGACATAACTTCAAAGTTAGAAGCGATCAAAGAAGCCTACAAGGATTTCGAAGGAAGAAGACTAGGAAAGTTGGACTGGGAAGTAGTGAGCCAACCACGGGGTATGATAAAAACAGAGGCAACATCCCCTTTAAGCTTGAAAAGGAAATGAGGAAGACCTAAGAAGACACTGGAGTTGAATTGTAACAATGAAGAGCTGGACTTTAGGTATTTTTCTTTGCACGTAGACTCGGCAAAGAACTACCTAGGTTTCATTGAGAAAGAGACTGGTCGTCGCTTTGAGTTGGAAGACAGGTTGGTGGAGAAGAAAGAATAAAGAAAAGAAAGGATCTGAGTATTCTTTAGCAATGAAGATTTAGACTTTTTCTTTTTTTATTTTTTTAGAGAAAGTTAGTTTCATATTAGACTTAGACCAAGTTGATAGGGCTTTTACCTGTTATTGAATAAAAGATGATCTTTAACTTTTAGATTTGAAAGAATGAAACTTTTATTGCAATTTTTGAGACCTCTCTCACAGTAACTTCGTGAGCTACCTACGTACCCCTGTATTGCATGTGTAGCAATAATGTGTAACGGGGGGCTCAGATAGTTATAGTTCAATACAATGGGCAGCTAGCCGCTAAACATAATACTTCTTGAGCTGGTCAAGGTTGGTAGGTGATGAAAACTCGTCTTTAACCATATCGGTGAGCTATACTTCTCTTCCTGTGGCTTTAGATTTGATAATGAATGGGCCATTCCAGTTAGGCTTAAATTTACCTCTCGGGTCAAGTACTGGTGCTTGGTTTTCCTTTAAAACCAAATCTCCCACTTTCTGACCTCTTTTTTTCACTTTCTTGTTAAAGGCTCTGGCTACCATTCTGTGATACCCCTGTGTCTGGTATAAAGCTTTAAGCTGCTTTTCGTCTAAGAAGGCTAAATCTTTGTATCTGCTTTGTAACAAATCAATTTCAATAACTTGGTTCTCGAGGAGTACCCCGAGTGAGGATATTTCTAGCTCGATAGGTAACACTGCCTCCATCTAGTATGTTAGGGAGTATGGGGTTTGTCATGACCCAAAACCCACCCTATACGGATTTCGTATCGCCGGGTCGACCCTATGGCCGTCCCTACTTTTTCTTTCCTTGTATCAATGACAACAATGTATAATATAAACTTAAACAGTAAATCAACGAAAGTCTTAAATACATAATATGGTTCTATAATAGGAACCAACATAACATCACCCTTAGGTGGTGAATACATGGGAGAACTACATCATTACTAATACATTCCTCACAATGTCCTCCTATGCTCTTGGACTCCTATTGCGGTCTTGCAGCGTCCCTTCTTAAAAAATAAGTTAGGATGAGCTAACAAAACTCAGTAAGTAAATTCTCATCTCTGACACTAGTTAAGGTTAACATAGAAAGAACATGAATTCATGAATGTGAACATGATATCCAAACATGGGGCAAGATGTTGTGATAGCCAATAAGGATAAAATGCCATAATGACCAATGAACCGTAGAGGTCACAATAATCAATCATGAGTAATGGATGTAACATGTACATGGAAATCTCAATAGAAATCAGTCAACATGAATTTACTGCCACAATAAATTGATAACAATCAATCGTAATCAATGAGTGATCTCTCAACATAAGATTATTCATAGTGAAGAACAACATCCTATGAATCTAATAAACGTAATCATATCAGTCAAACATAAGTGATGCATTTACTCTACTTAAGGCTTGGTAGACCCTCGGTCTTTTGGGGCCCGGCACACCCCCCTCAATAAGTGCATATACAATGCCATAATAACTCAGTGCATATAAAATGTCATCATAACTTAGTGCATAAATACGCCATCTTTGCCATATATCCGTTCACGGACTCGACTTGTAGGTCCTATCAACTGAGAAAGCATCGGATGGATATTGTGACTGAACACAAATTCGGCATTCATAAGATATCATGATCATTCGTGATTCCATAAGAGTGTATAAAGATGGAATATCATTTATTCAGTAAGAACATAACAGTAGGCCTTTCAAGGCATAGTACAATATAATGATCAATGATATAGCAATCAATAAACGTCCACAAGATAGAACAATATCACATTGTGGAAACAATAAACATTTGGTACGTACAAGAGTACAAATCTGGCAGTAATAGAATGAACATGGCTTGGAAGATCACATGTAAGAGATTGGGGTTTACTTACCTTATTAGTGCATTCCAGTTCAGTATTCTATGACTTTTCCTTTTCCTTTTGAGTTCCCTATAATTTAGTAAACATATCTTAGTTTAATGCTATTCATAAAATTTTATATCTTGTCATTATAAGTACTTCTTTTGCTCAATTAGGCCAGAATGTCGAAGAAAGTCGGTTTAGGCTTTCAAGGTTTCCAATTTGGACATTTGTACTAAAAAGGGCAAAATGGTTATTTTGCACTTTTAGGTGTCTTTATTCCTCGGGGCCTCTTTTCATAAATTGAACTTCATCGTTGAGTCTGGAATGCTTAAAATAATAAAAATTCACTATTCATTTATTTTAATCGGAGTCCGTTTGACTTATATTTGACTCAGGGGCATCTTGGTCATTTGGCACTTTTACGGGTATTTATTTTTTAGAGTCTCGTCTCGTAGAACAGACCCCACCATTGACTTTAGAATCAAAACATAAAGAAAACATTATTCACTTGACTAAATTGGACATCGAGAACCTATTCAATTAAATAACTTTAATTAATTAAATTAATTAATTATAATTGTAATATATATTATATATTTCAATATATGACCACACGTGCCTGAGTGGCATGGTGGTTAAGCCATGTAGTTTAGGTGCTACATGCTTACGCAATCTAGGATCGAGTCCCCTCAGCCGCAGTCCCTTCCAATTTTTTTCTCATTTACTGTTCCACTTTTTTTTTTTTTAAAACCAAATTCAGCCCCAAACGACACCGTACTGACTACCCATTACTGTGCCTGGGTGGGTTCTGACTAGACTCTGTACAGTACCTTTTTTATCGCGATTTTTCGGTAGCAACTTCGGTTACCCTCTCCGGCGATAGTGATCGGAATCTGCAAATTTTAATTTTTAAAACCTTATTTTTCCTACAGTTTTTTTTTTTTTTTTTATCCTTTTTCATTTCCAATCTTCCCCAAACCTATTTTTAAACATTCTAAAATCATTTTTGGCCCTTAAAACCAAATGAAAATCACAAAATTACAACTTCCATTGTTTCTGATTACCTTATGTATTACCTCATTTCTCAACTGATTTCTTTGCTGTTTCTTCCTAGATTCGTATTTTTCTTTCTAGATTAACATCCTACAATTAAAATCAAGCTTCATAGAACTTTAAATGAAAACCCAGCATACGGTTACCGCAAAACAAATGTCAAACTTACCTTGTACGATTGTTCTTTTCTTCCTCTTTTTTTCTCCTTCTTCTTCCTTCTCTTTTCTCTTTCTGTTCCTTTTCTTAAGCATGCAAAGATATGTTTCTGTTTATATAAAACAATTGCACCTCACTCAGTTTCTTTCTCTCTCTTTCTCTTTCCCCTCCTCTTTCTATTATTCTTCTGAATTCGTAACCCCCCTGCTCTTCTGAATTCGTAACCCCCCTTTTTTAATGTTTCCTTGATTATGTTTTGTATATTATGTATATATTGTATATGCAGCCACACTCTTTCTCTCTCTCTCTCTCTCTCTCTCTCTCTCTCTCTCTCTCTCTCTTTCTCTTTCACACACACACACACACACACATATATATATATGTATATGGTCATATATATATATATACATGGTTATATATATAAATTTATTTTACATATATATACATATATGTACATATATTACATATATATACATATATGTAAACATACCCATATATGTATACATACATGTACATGTTTTTTCGATACTCGATCAGGGCTTGCTCGAATATTGCTCAGACATTATCTGTATTTTTAAGACCGTTCATTTCCTTTGATATTGTACATAGAATCCTAACATTTCAGGTTTATTTTGGTATCACATTCATTGGCTCGGCCTATCTCGGTATTATTATTTGACCCTCTTTAGGCATTTATGGAATTAGTCCTATTTATTTGAGTCGAGGTGTTATAGGGTTTGTCCGGTAGGCATTCTGATAGATGTACGATATCCCCATAACGCAAAGGCGAGATTTTCATGTCAATTTCTGTTGGTTTTTATTGTTCTTCTTAAGATGTTCTTTAGAGTTTTGTTTGTAGCCTCTACTGCCTCGTTTGTTTGAGGTCGGTAAGGTAAGGAATGATGATGGGTGATTCTGAACTCTTTGACCAAATTAGTGACCTCCCCTTTGAAGTGCAAGACATTATCTAAAAATAGTTCGTGGGTTACTCCATATCGGTAGATGATGTTCGTTCTAATGAACTAAGCTACCTTCCTTGCATTAAAGACAGCATACGAAGCAGCCTTCACCCATTTGGTGAAGTAATCAATGGCTACCAAAATGAATTCATTATTGTTAGAGGCTTTCGGTGAGATTTTTCCAATGATATCTATTCCCCAAGTTGCAAAATGCCAAGGGGATGTCAAATTGTACAACTCCTTAGGGGGGAGATGTTGAAGATTGGCATGTATCTGACATTTGTGGCACTTCTTGACGAAAATAATTCAGTTTTCATTCATGGCGTTCCAATAGTAACCTTGTCAGACTATCTTTTTAGCTAGGATGTGTCCATTCATGTGAGGTCCACAAACTCCTTCATGGATTTTTGTCATAACATGTTCAGCTTCATGTTTTTATAAGCACAATAGGTGCATTCCATCGAAAGATCTTTTGTAAAGTTTTCTTCCACAAATGATGAATTGGGCAGCCTATCATATCAATGCTACTTTGTCTTCCTTGATATATCCTTTAGGGTATTCTGAGTGTCTGATGAATGACCAAACCTCATTGTACCAAAGTGGGGATGTTGAATCCTCTATGACTTCATTGGTGTTGCAGTTGTCACGCCTCGAATTTTGGCGAACCCGAGGCGCGACTATCGAGACAAAAGGAAATAAAATAATAAAAAAGTAAAGGACGATCAAGTCCAGTTCAACACTTAACTTAATCCACCATTCTGATACAATGCATAAAGTCTTGTCCATTAGTTCACGACATACAAAAATAGGAAATAGTCTCGGGCTTATGCCTTGTACAATATCAAATACGCCCCGTGGGCCAAATATAATCCTCACATCAAAGCATCTCTAAGTCTCGCACAGCTGGAGTGTCATCTGAAATGTTTGTCCCACGAATGGGTCAGCTCAACTACTGGTACAATATAATGCTAATGCAAGAAACAAAATTAAGGGCGTGGCATGTGCAGGTGTATAGTTATATCTACATGACATTCAATATCATCAATGTAGCATGTGAACAGTATGCGTGACACACCCATGCAACTCTATGCCACCATGTCTCGTCTTACGGTCCTTCCCCGATAGCCTGAGTACTAATATATGTCTCGCTTAACGGTCCGAAACCCGTCAGGCATGCGAGTACCTAATGGTCGATTTTGGGTTTTTCACCACAGGATCTGCACCCTCATAATGCACAGCACCACGTGCTCAACTCACACCATGCCCAAGGAATCACACTATGCCCAAAGAATCACACTATGCCAATATGCTCTGATTCATTCACGCCACAATGTAATCTCAATAATGCATCTCATCCACACATGAAGCATGCTTTCAATCACACATTTCATAGTCTCAACAGTTCTCAAAGAATATAATCCACACATTATACTAATACATGCAATATACACATAATCATCATCCACATTATCACCCAAATTTCAGCAAAATAGCATGAAGCACATAAGCATGTGAACAATCAAACAAACATGTGAATCATCAAGTTAACAGAGCAGTTATTCCTAAACTCAATTCTATTTCTTACTTAGCACAATATATCGTACTTGGTGGGTCAGTCTCAACTCAGAAAAATGTACTCGTAAGGTAGCAGAACTAGCAGTAGAATGCAGAAGGTTAGATCACCTTTTCCATGCCCTTTCGTGTCCCTAAAATCATAACATGTGACTCAGTCCATTTGTTGTTTAAATCATGCTATTCATCAAATTTTATGTCTTTATTTCATAAGTTTCTATTTTGCCAAATTAAACTCTATTATTGAGTCCGGAATGTCGAAAAAAGTAGGTTTAGGCTTTCGTAGAATTCAATTCGGACATCCGAGCTTAAAAGGGTAAAATGGTCATTTTGCACTTTTACGGGTCCTTACATTTTGAGACCTCGTTCCACAAATTAGACTCCATTGTTGAGTCCGGAATGCTCGAAATAATAAATTTTCACTATTTGTTTACATAGTTCGGAGTTCGTTTGACTGCGTTTCGATTCAGGGGCATTTTGGTAATTTTAATTGTTACTACGGGTCTTTTATTTTTCGGGACACCGTCTCATAAAACAGACCTCACCATTATCCTCAGAATGGTCGAGATAGTCAAAATACACTAATGACTTGTCCCATTTGGACTTCGGATTAATTTAGAATATTTAATTAATTAATTAATTAATTAAATTAATATTTTATTAATATTTTATTTTGGTGGGGTCAAATCATAATAATTAATAGTTTGGGGGTCAGTTTGTAAATTCCAAAAGTTCTAGGTTAAAATATAATTATTTAAAAGTGCTGGGGGTCAAACCTAATTCCAAAAAGGTGTGGGGTCAATTTGTAATTTTTAATTCTTCTATTCCCAATTCGGTTAACCAAACAGGGGTCAATCCTAAAACAAGGGTAGGATATCCCTGTTCTAAATTAATTTAAATTTCTAATTTTATAAACTAGTAACCAAACAGCCCCTAACCCATTTTAATTTAAAACCAGGAGGTGACATGTGGCAGGGGTGGGTCGGCCCAAGCCCGACCTGGACCCGAGACCCGACCCGGAACAGTTCCTTCTTCCCCGATTTTTCGGTGAAGCTCCGGTAGGGTTCCGGCGCCGGCAACTATTTTC
Source organism: Nyssa sinensis (assembly GCA_008638375.1). NCBI lineage: Eukaryota > Viridiplantae > Streptophyta > Magnoliopsida > Cornales > Nyssaceae > Nyssa > Nyssa sinensis. The sequence continues at coordinate 24,375,220 of CM018032.1, forward strand.
TGGTGAGATTTCATTGTTTTTAAAAATGCTATTTTCTTGGGTTTTTCATGTAGATTTCATATCTAGGGTTGGTTTTGAGTTTTAGGAATTAAATCTTCACGAATAGGGGGTCAAACATGTCGGTCAACTCTCCGGCCGACCCTCTATTCTCATGATTCTTCACTGTTTTCCCCATCTCCCTTTCCAGATTTCTTTCTGCTCCTCACAGCAATCATGCCCCACCATCCATTTCAAGTTTTGCTCAGATTTTCCTAGCCAACTAACTGATTATTGTTTTTTTGACCCGTAACCCCAATTTTCCCCTTCATTCCTCAACCATCTTAACTTATTCTTGTTGTGTTGTTTTCTATTTTTCACATCCTACTAGACCCTATACTCAAATCAATTAAACAAGCAAAAGAACCTTAAAACAGAAAATGAATTCACTCACCTTGGTTTTGGGTCTCTCTCTCTCTAGCCGTGTGTCTCCTTTTTCCTCCTGGCCCAAGCTTGATTCAAGCTCCAAGGCTCCTTAGCTCAGCCTCTCTTTTTTTTCCCTCTATCTTTTTTGATTTTCTTTCTAAAACTGAGAACCAACCTAGACATGTATATATGCGTATACACATATATTTATCACACCCGGCCATCCTTCTCTCTCTACCCTCTCTCTCTCTCTAACCATGCCCTAAAACCCCTCTTCACACTCCATCAACCACTCTGCCTTCCCCACTCCTTATTGAGTGTGATACACTCAACCAAATGCACGCACACACACAACAGTTCACTTACGTACATGCACACTCACCTGGCGCACACAGTGCACTCACTGTTATATACATATATATATATTTATATTTTATTTACACATTTATATATAACATATATATAATGCACACACATTTAAATATTTTTAAACACACACACACATATATTTACACATAATAATAATAATAATAATAATAATAATAATAATAATAATAATAATAATAATAATACTAACAATAACCAACAAAAATTTATATATATATATAAAATTTTCCAGGTTATTACATCATTCCCTCCTTAAAGAAATTTCGTTCCGAAATTTAAAATAAAATACATCAAAGATCAAACAACTCGGGATACCTAGCACGAACCTCAGCCTCACGCTCCCAAGTAGCCTCCTCAACCCCATGATGGTTCCAATGAACCTTGACCAAAAGGATGGTCCTGCCTCGCAAAACCTGGTCCCTCAAGTCCAATATCTTTACGGGTCTCTGGTCATAAGAAGCGTCGCCCTCTAGCTGAAGATCTACCTAATCTAGTACATGAGAGGGGTCAGGCTCGTACTTCCTTAGCATCGATATATGAAAGACATCATAAACCCCAGATAGCTGTGGTAGTAATGCCAGCTTATAGGCCACTTCACCAACCCTCCCTAGAATCTCAAAAGGGCCTATAAATCGTGGCGACAGCTTCCCACTACAGCCAAATCTCCTCAAACCTCGTCGTGGAGATATCTTGAGGAACACATGGTCCCTAACCTCGAATGACAAGGGCCGCTGCCTCCTATCTGCATAACTCTTCTGGCGACTCTGGGCTGTCAACAAGTGCTGCCTGATCACCTATATCTTGTCCGTGGTCTCACGGACTATATTGGGCCCCAAGGCAGCTGTCTTTCCCACCTCAGTCCAACACACCGAGGAACGGCACGGCCTACCATACAACGCCTCAAATGGTGCCATCTCAATACTGGACTGATAGCTGTTGTTGTAGGCAAACTCGACTAAGGCAAGGTGATCCTCCCAACTACCCCTGAAATCCATGACATAGGCCCTAAGCATGTCCTCAAGGATATGAATGGTACGCTCTGACTGGACATCGGTCTAAGGGTGAAAGGCAGTACTAAACTGGAGCTGAGTCCCTAAGGCTGTCTGGAAGCTCTGCCAAAATCGGGCAGTGAAACGTGGGTCCCTGTCTAAAACAATGGATACTGGAACCCCATGTAGTCGTACAATCTCTCGAACATACAACCAACTGAGGACTTTCGGTGAATCAGTAGCTTTAATTGGCAAGAAGTGAGTAGACTTCGTCAACTTGTCCACGATAACCCAAACTGCATCATGGCCTCTAGGTGACTTCGGAAGACCCATCACGAAATCCATGGTAACATGCTCCCACTTCCACTCGGCCACTGGCAATGGCTGCAACAAACCTCCAGGTCTCTGGTGCTCAGCCTTCACCTGCTGGCACATGAGGCATCTCGACACAAACTGCGCCACATCCCTCTTCATCCCCATCCACCAATACTGACGGCGCAGATCATGATACATCTTAGTGCCCCCTAGGTGCACGGCCAGACGTGAGTGATGGAAATCCCTAAGAACATCAGCCCTAAGAGACTCTGGAACAAAAACTCTACCCAAGTACCTCAAGCTAAGGTCAGAATTCACTATCCATCCCTCAAATCCCTCAGGACTAGCAATCTGTGCTCTAATCTGATCTGCCTCAGCATCCAATAGCTGTGCCTCTATGACTTTAGTCAAAAGGGTGGGCTGTACACACAAGCTGAATAGAGTGGCATGTCCCTCAAACTCAGCAAGATCTAGATCAAACTCACCAATATCCCCCATCATCTCCCACTCCCTGATGGCAATAGTACCCCTCGACCTCCTGTTGAGTGCATCTGCCATTACATTGGCCCTCCCTAGGTGGTACTGAAGGTCAAAATGGTAATCCTCCATGTACTCCATCCACCTACTCTGCCTAAGGTTCAGGTCCTTCTGTGTGAAGATGTACCTGAGGCTCTTGTGGTCAGAGAATACCTCGAATCTCTCCCTATATAAGTAGTGTCGCCAACTCTTAAGTGCAAAGATGACGGCAGCTAACTCCAAATCATGTGTGGGGTAGTTCCGCTCATGGCTATTCAACTGGCGAGAACCGTAGGCTACCACTCTACCTTCCTGCATCAGCACACAACGTAATCCCTCTCGGGAAGCATCACAGTACACAGCATAACCCACTCCTCTCTCAGGTATGATCAAAACAGGCGCTAAAGTCAGTCTCCTCTTCAGCTCCTAAAAAGACTGCTCACAGTCATCTGTCCATAGAAATCTGATGCCCTTGTGCGTCAGACGGGTCATCGGCGAGGTAAGACGGGAGAAACCCTCCACAAATCATCGGTAATATCCAGCTAACCCTAGAAAACTTTGAATCTCAAATACACTACTCAGTCTCTCCCAACTCATGACAGCCTCAATCTTGGAGGGATCTATAGATACCCCTTCACTGGACACGACATGGCCTAAGAACTGTGCCTCTCGAAGCCAAAATTCGCATCTCGAGAACTTGGCAAATAGGTGATGCTCTCTCAAAATCTGCAATACAGTCCTCAAATGAAAGGCATGTACATCCTCAGCAGGCGAATATACCAAGATATCATCCACAAATACCACCACAAACTGATCCAAGTAGGGATTAAAAATGCGGTGCATCAAGTCCATGAATGCCGCTAGGGCATTCGTCACACCAAAGGGCATAACCACAAACTCATAATGACCATAGCGAGTGCGGAAAGCTGTCTTCGCTATGTCCTCCTCCTTGACCCTCAACTGGTGGTACCCTGATCTAAGATCAATCTTCGAGAAGGATCTCGAACCTCTCAACTAATCAAATAAATCATCAATCCTCGACAATGGTTACTTATTCTTGATAGTAACCCGGTTTAGCCTCCTGTAATCCACACATAACCGTAGTGTCCTATCCCTCTTCTTCACAAACAGTGCCGAGGCACCCCACAGAGAAGTACTAGGACAGATAAACCCCTTACGCTGTAGGTCAGTCAACTGCTTCCCTCAGCTCTCTCAACTCAAATGGAGCCATGTAGTAAGGTGGTATGGAAATGGGTGTAGTGCCGGGAATAAGCTCTATGGTGAACTCGATCTCTCGTCTAGGGGGTACACAAGTCAAGTCACTCGGGAAGACGTCGGGGAACTCATCCACCACTGGGGGTAACACAATCTCTGTGGTCTCACAATCACTCACAATCAAACTAGTTTGCATATAACTGTGGCCTCCCCAACTCCTAGAATCACGCAATGGTGGGACCAAGAAATCCCCACGATCCCCTGTGAAATAAAAACAATCTCCCTCAAGAGTGCACACGATCACCCTCCCCCTGTAGCAGTCTATACTCGCCCGGTAGGTGAACAACCAATCCATCCCCAAAATCACATCAAACCCGGTCATGTTAAGTACAATAAAATCAAAGCGAAGGACACGATCAGCTATCTCTATCGAGCAATCTCTACAGATCCTTGTCAGTACTACACTACCCCCAACTGGCGTATCAACATGCAACGGGGGATCCAACTGATCTATATCTAAACCCAATGACATAGCAAGCATAGTGGAAATGAATGAATGTGATGCACCTGAATCTATCAACACACTGACCCATGAACTGGATACAAGGAATGTACCTCTGACTACTAATGGCCCGGTAGTAGAGGTCTCTGGGGTGGCTACTACATAGACTCGACCTTGAGTAGTCTGGCCCTGCCTGCCTCCCCCTCTCTGTGCTTGCTGGCCTCCTCCCCTAGGTGCTGGAGCTCTGACACTCTGTGCGGAGGATGCAGACTGGTGATAGGGTGCTGGGAGTCCTTGGACTGACTGTGGCTGGGGTAAAGGAAATTGTGTATGCTGGTAATAATGGGGCCTCGGCATGCTCTGTGAGGTCTGCCTTTGAGGACAGTTGGCCCTAACATGGCTAGGCTGGTGACAGGTGTAACAAACTAGTGGGGCTCTCTAACTTGGTGCTAGTAGAGGTAGTGGAAGTGACCCCTGACTGGATCCAGCACCCTGTACTAAGTTGGGTCCCCTCAAAGGAAAATAGGCCCTCCTATGGCCAGGCTGTCCGCATGTATAACACGAAAGAGGTCGCTATGATCCTCTTCCCCTAGAAGTGGATGGCAAGGCAGGTCGGGGAGCTATTGAATGGAGGGGTCCTGCTGGTGGCTGTGTGGAAGAAGTACTAACTCGGTACCTCTTTTGCGATCTATAGGTCGGGACAGGTGTAGAGGTCTGTATTGTGGGTGCCCTGCCTTGAGCTCTGGTCTCTCTGATCCCCCTAAGATCGGCTAGCTCTCTCTCCACCTTGGAGGCCCTGATCATTGCCTCCTCATATTTCTCTATGATGTGACCAGCCAACCTGTCTTTAATAGAGGTCTTCAACCCCTTGAGAAAATTGTACACCCTTAATTCCTCTCGCTCGATGATATGTGGGGCAAACCTCCCCAAAGCAGTGAATCGAGACTCATACTGGGTCACTGTCATATCCCTCTGGAGAAGCGCCTCAAACTCCTCCCTGAACCCTACCCTAGCAGATACTGGAAAGTAGTGGTCATTGAACATGGCCACAAACGCCGCCCATCCCTCACCGAACCGGTGCAATCTGTTAGCGGCTACCTCCCACCACTGACTGGCTAAGTCTATGAACTGAAATGTGGCACATCTGATCCTCAAATGGGGCTTAGTAATCCCCTGAGAGTCTAGGATTTGGGTGATCTGCCTCAACCACTCCTCGGCAACTAGTGGGTCTGGCTGTCCAACAAAAGTAGGGGGTCTCATCCTCTAGAATACCTTCATCACGAAAGTATCCCAAGTCTCACCGCTTGTGGTCCGTGCCTCCATCATAATATGGAGACACTCTTGTAAAAGGGCTGCCATATCTCTGGCGCCGACTGTCTGCTCTACCTCCTCCACTAGAGCAGGCACTAGGGCGGGTGCAGGAGTAGGAGCAAGTGCAGGTGCAGGAGCAACTGCCTCCTCGGCTGCACTATGGTCTAAGGAATCAACTGGGGCTACAACCTCCTCAATGGTATCATGAGCTAGGGCAGCAGCTCTGGGTCTGCCACGTCGTGGCTGGGCAGTAGCCCTAGGCCTACCTCGTCTGGGTGGTCTGGCTCTAGTAGGAGCTCGTCTAGGTGGCATATCTACATGTCCAAGGGAAAAATTCAATATCACTTTTTCACATCCAGATATAAGCATTTAAATGTGATCTCAATTATGTTCTTATCAATGACCTGTACTTAACGGGTAGCACATATAGCAAGTCATAATATATACACTTAACAAGTTTTCACACATTATACATGTCATGAATCTCAACATAGCATCAATTAGCACGTAATCACAACAAGTCATGCATCAGGACATATGATCACATAGCACATAAGATCCTACCGCATGCTACTAACAGTTCACACTAAGTCATCACTTTCTTTTCCTTTAGGGTCTCATGGTGTTTTAACAACACCCCACGGTCTTTAGGTATTCGAACCTATGCTCTGATACCACGTTGTCACGCCCCGAATTCTAGCGAACCTGAGGTGCGACTATCGAGACAAAAGGAAATAAAATAATAAAGAAGTAAACGACAATCAAGTACAGTTCAACACTTAACTTAATCCAGCATTCTAATACAATGCATAAAGTCTTGTCGATTAGTTCACGACATACAAAAATAGGAAATAGTCTCGGGCTTATGCCCTTGTACAATATCAAATACGCCCCGCGGGCCAAATATAATCCTCACATCAAAGCATCTCTAAGTCTCGCACAGCTGAAGTGTCATCTGAAATGTTTGTCCCACGAATGGGTCAGCTCAATTGCTGGTACAATATAATGCTAATGCAAGAAACAAAATTAAAGGCGTGGCATGTACAGGTGTATAGTTATATCTACATGACATTCAATATCATCAATGCAGCATGTGAACAGTATGCGTGACACACCCATGCAACTCTATGCCGTCATGTCTCGTCTTACGGTCCTTCCCCGATAGCCCGAGTACTAATATATGTCTCGCTTCACGGTCTGGAACCCGTCAGGCATGCGAGTACCTAATGGCCGATTTTGGGTTTTTCACCACAGGATCTGCACCCTCATAATGCACAGCACCACGTGCTCAACTCACACCATGCCCAAGGAATCACACTATGCCAATATGCTCTGATTCATTCACGCCACAATGTAATCTCAATGATGCATCTCATCCATACATGAAGCATGTTTTCAATCACACATTTCATAGTCTCAACATTTCTCAAAGAATATAATCCACACATTATACTAACACATGCGATATACATATAATCATCATCCACATTATCACCCAACTTTCAGCAAGATAGCATGAAGCACATAAGCATGTGAACAATCAAACAAACATGTGAATCATCAAGTCAACAAAGCAGTTATTCCTAAACTTAATTCTATTTCTTACTTAGCACAATATATCGTACCTGGTGGGTCAGTCTCAACTTAGAAAAATGTACTCGTAAGGTAGCGGAACTAGTAATAGAATGCAGAAGGTTAGATCACCTTCTCCTTGCCCTTCCGTGTCCCTAAAATCATAACATGTGACTCAGTCTATTTGTTGTTTAAATCATGCTATTCATCAAATTTTATGTCTTTATTTCAAAGTTTCTATTTTGCCAAATTAAACTCTATTATTGAGTCCGAAACGTCGAAGAAAGTAGGTTTAGGCTTTCGTAGAATTCAATTCGGACATCCGAGCTTAAAAGGGTAAAATGGTCATTTTACACTTTTACGGGTCCTTACATTTCGAGACCTCGTTCCACAAATTGGACTCCATGGTTGAGTCTAAAATGCTCGAAATAATAAAGTCTCACTATTTGTTTACGTAATTCAGAGTTCGTTTGATTGCGTTTCAATTCAGGAGCATTTTGGTAATTTTAATTGTTATTACGGGTCTTTTATTTTTCGGGATCCCGTCTCGTAAAACGGATCTCACCATTGGCCTCAGAATGGTCGAGATAGTCAAAATACACTAATGACTTGTCCCATTTGGACTCCGAATTAATTTGAAATATTTAATTAATTAATTAACTTAATTAATATTTTATTTTGGTGGGGTCAAATCATAATAATTAACAGTTGGGGTGTCAGTTTGTAAATTCAAAAAGTTTTGGGTTAAAATATAATTATTTAAAAGTGCTGGGGGTCAAACCTAATTCCAAAAAAGTGTGGGGTCAATTTGTAATTTTTAATTCTTCTATTCCCAATTCGGTTAACCAAATAGGGGTCAATCCTAAAACAAGGGCAGGATATCCCTGTTCTAAATTAATTTAATTTCTAATTTTATAAACTAGTAACCAAACAGCCCCTAACCCATTTTAATTTAAAACCAGGAGGTGACACGTGGCAGGGGTGGGTCGGCCCAAGCCCGACCTTGGACCTGAGACCCGACCCGGAACAGTTCCTTCTTCCCCGATTTTCCAGCGAAGCTCTGGTAGGGTTTCGGCGCTGGCGACTATTTTTCGGTGAGATTTCATTGTTTTAAAAATGCTATTTTCTTGGATTTTTCATGTAAATCTCATATCTAGGGTTGGTTTTGAGTTTTAGCCATTAAATCTTCACGAATAGGGGGTCAAACATGTCGATCAACTTTCCAGCCGACCCTCTATTCTCATGATTCTTAACTGTTTTCCCCCTCTCCCTTTCCAGATTTCTTTCTGCTCCTCACAGCAATCATTCCCCACCATCCATTTCAAGTTTTGCTCAGATTTTCCTAGCCAACTAACTGATTATTGTTTTTTTGACCCGTAACCCCCATTGTCCCCTTCATTCCTCAACCATCTTAACTTATTCTTGATGTGTTGTTTTCTATTTTTCACATCCTACTAGACCCTATACTCAAATCAATTATGTAACACCCCAGACTTAATTATTAAATTATGTAATGAAAACTCTTTTTGAAATCTGATCTGGCATTTAACTGTTTAAATTCAACTGATTAATACTGATCAAACCCATGTTAGCAAATGTTAAAAATTCTGAGAAACTGATTACTGCCACTGAACCCTCAGACACTGAAGCTAACCTAACTAGGAGTTGACTGAAAGAAACCGCGTCGAAAATTAAGCTACAGATTGAAAGTTAGGGAGAAAACAGTGAAACTGCATTAATGCGCAACCAAACAGGGCCTAAGCCCGAAATAAGGGAAAAAGACCAAAAAATGTGGCCAAGGGGATTTGATCCCTTGACCAAACTAGGCAAAATTTAGTTTACCAAAAAATTACCACCTAGGCTAGGAACACTTTTGTGTATATATGTACAAAGATATGTATATAAGTATAAATCTGATTTGGCCTCTCCCCAAAGTGACCAATGGACATGCATGCAACACCTCAGCATGCATCACCCTAAGCCCTAGCCATCATGCCTATTCCACCATGATTACATCTCCCCCCAACCCAATTGCATGCAAACCCATCATGCACTTGGGGGAGATGAAACATCAAGAAAAGAAATCTGATTTTTGATATACAATCTCCATGAGACCAGATCTGTATTGAGGGCTTAGTGCACTGTTTTAGAGAGAGAGAAACTGGTTAGAGGGAGAGAATCTTAGAGAGAGAGAGAGAGAGGGATGTACACAAGTGTGTGTGTGCATTGGTGATCCATTGAAGAAGCAATAGAAGGGAGCCAAGGTCTGGGGGAGCACGGAGGGATCAAAGCCAACCTGTTGGAGTTTCTGTTTGAACCTAAACCAGTGAGGAGACCACTGTTTGAAGGTAAGCCATCCAAAAACCTTGAACTTCTCTTTGGAAATTTCAGCTACTGTTTTGATGTTTTTAGGATTTTTAACGCATGTATCATGTTTAAACCATAAAATCTGGATTGAATGCTCACATTTGAACCATCAGAACTGCCCCAAACCATGGGAACAGTGAAATCCGCCATTAGAGGACCTTGACTGAATGGGTCTAGATCAACCTGCTCCGAACTTGTTTTAGTTACTTGGGACTTAAAATAGACCCTCCTAGGATCACAAAAACCCTAGACCGCGACCTCAATACCTAGGTTTAAGCCCTCAAAATCGACATTATCCTTTCGGCCCAAAAAATCAACTCTCAACGTTTGACCCCTAAATCGAGATTGAACGATGGGGAATTGAAGCCCATGTTAAGGGGGTCACGGAGGACCAAACCCCGTGCAAAATGGTCAAGAAACCAGGCCGTATGGACCGACTGTAACTCCCACGATAATCGGCTAGAACAGTCCCCCGTCGTTGAGTTTGATGCTTGAAACCGATGCCAAACGAATGGTCTTACACCTAGGAGTCTTTTAGAACAAAAACCAGTGAAAATCGATGCATAAAACCCCACGAAATTGGAAGAGAAATTTCTGAAATTTCTAGGGCAACAGTGGCCCTAGACGGGTGAAGACGATGAACAGTAACCGGGTCATGGATCGGGTTTTCGGGTCGGGCTCCGACCCGACCGAGAAACGGATAAAACCCATAAATCAAAACTGCGTCAGTTCTGTTAACTGATTTTAAATTTTTGAATTTTAGGGCTGACGTCAGCCTGACGTCAGCACATTACCCTGAACCGGTCAGAACCGGATTGGACCGGTCCGGTTCACTTACTTAAGGGCTGAACCCTTTGGTTCAGTTCAAACTTTTGGAAAATTGCAAACCAACCCCCAACAGTTCCGAAATATTACACTGTGGCCCAGATTCTGATATTTTATTTCATTTATACCCCTGATAATTTAATAAAAAATAAATTAAATTATTTAATTAATTTATTAATTAAATAAAAATGACCAAATTACCCCTAGGTCATAAATAGGTCAAATGAAGTCCAAATAAGTCAAACGAATAGTGTATTTTCACTATTTCAATCATTCCGGACTCAATGGTGGAGTCCGATTTGAGAAATTAAGTCCCGAAAAATACAAACACGTAGGAGTAAATGACCATACTACCCCTGATGATACTCGAACCCAAATACAACTAAAAGATAGTCTATTTTGACTATGTCAGACATTCCGGACTCAACGGTGAGGTCCGTATTAGCAAATAAAGTACCAAAAAATACAACACACGAAATTACCAAATTGCCCCTGACACTGTTTAGAACCCAAACAAAGTCCGATTGAGACGAAACTGAAAACAATAGAAACCCCGACACGTAGGGGACTATACACATGATTGGATGACGAATCGGAGACGAAACTCCACAACTGTGAAATGACCAAAATACCCCTAGCCCTGTATCAAGTTAGATAACATCCGAATGAACTAAAAACTAATCCAATGAAAGCTTAGATAATGTCATGACCGGACTGCCTAGAAGTAATACACATCCTGACTTCTTGGATCATGCTATAGGGTAAAAACTCAAACCGGTCATGGAAGGGAAAAACAAGAAATTTACCATTATGTCTAAAGCCGAAAGACTAGCTGACAAGAAGCAACAGGAATTCATGCAACAACTCTTATGGAAACAAAAGATTATCGAACGGAACATAAGGATAGCCAAAACGACTGAGGTAGTCTCCGTACGACCGTTTATATACAAGATGCGTACCAAGGAAATGGTCGCGGAGGCCAAACTAAAGAAACAAGAAGACACGGAAACCCTGAAAGAGTGGGTGCAAAGGTGAATTTCAAAAACACATAGACAGCGAGATAGTCTAACTCAGGTTGAATTTTGAATTAAAATAAACCAAGTTAAGATTCATGTGAGATTTACGAAATGTTCATAAATTTTCTAGGATAAAGAAAGATAAGAAGAAGAGAAAGGCTTCTCAGTTAAGTCCCGTTACCGCACAAGGTGAGTAACCTAGACTCCTGAATTGGTGTATAAGTACACCGTCTAGTTATTGTATTTTTATTACTGTACTGTACTGTTCCTACTGATATACTGTCTTCCATGCTTTTACTCAATGCATGACTAAATTTTACCCTGTCCGATTTCACTGTTCCGTATTGAAATGAAATTATCCTTGTTTTTACTAAAAGAACTACTGACTCATGGTACCAAATTCAGTCTTGAACTCTGTATGAGCATATTGCACTATTTAAAGTGTGCATACTGTACTGTTATCCTGTTATACTGTTCTGCTCCGCTCATTATCGAACTGTTCTGTTGCTATGATGTTTTGACTGTATTCTTGTTTTAAATATTGTTCAAATATACGGATTTAACTATATCTTCTGAAATGCCTGATTCAACCACCTGTTTTATAAACAACAATGGTTTGAAACCCATGACAGGGGACCCGTGTTACTCACTGGGCTTTTTAAAGCTCACCCCTTCCCTAACATTTTTCAGGTGAGGGACCTAGCGACCGGGATTAGCGGGTTGGAGACCCGAAGCACTATTTTGAAGAATCCATGAATTAACCATTTTTGTACCTAACCCCATTTTTGAATATGATGTACTGAAACCTAAGACTAGCATCTTTTGTAGGACAATGATGTAATAGTTAACCATGGATGTATTAATGGCTCTGCCAAGGTGTTATGCATTCCCTTAGTTCCGCTGCAACTTATATTAATTGAATGCATTGTACTTGGATGTTACTGATGAATGGCCTGTGGTTAGGATTACCGTCGGCATTTTGATTTCAAAAAAAAAAAAAAAAACCGATGGGTGCCTAACTGGCCGGTTGCATGCCCCTAATCCGCACAGGGTGGGTAAGGGGGGATGTGACAAATTAAACAAGCAAAAGAACCTTAAAACAGAAAATGAATTCACTCACCTTGGTTTCGGGTCTCTCTCTCTCTAACCGTGTGTCTCCTCTTTCCTCCTGGCCCAAGCTTGATTCAAGCTCCAAGACTCCTTAGCTCAGCCTCTCTCTTTTTTCCCTCTATCTTTTCTGATTTTCTCCCTAAAACCGATAACCAACCTGGACATGTATATATGCGTATACACATATATTTATCACACCCGGCCATCCTTCTCTCTCTACCCTCTCTCTCTCTCTCTAACCATGCCCTGAAACCCCTCTTCACACTCCATCAACCACTCTGCCATCCCCACTCCTTATTGAGTGTCATACACTCAACCAAATGCACACACACACACACACACACAACAGTTCACTTACATACACGCACACTCACGTGGCACACACTGTGCACTCACTGTTATATACATATATATATATATATATTTTATTTACACACACACACACATACACACATATATATATATATATAACACATATATAATGCACACACATTTAAATATTTTTAAACACACGCACACACAAATATATTTACACATAATAATAATAATAATAATAATAATAATAATAATAATAATAATACTAACAGTAACCAACAAAAATTTATATATAAAAAAAAATTTTTCAGGTTATTACAGCAGTAGTATATTAGAGTTTCTCGAGTTTGAACCAAGAGCGGTTTGACTGTGGATTCTTCCAGAATGTCCACCATTGAGGTAAGTGTGGCTATGGCATCCACGAAACTGCTTTTAGCTCTAGGTATATAATAGAACTGTACATCTTTGAATTTGGTTATCATTGTCTCTAGGTACTGGTGGTAAGGTAGGAACTTCTCCTTTTTGATTTTTCATCTCTTTTGGACTTGGTTGATAACGAGGGTTAAATCTCTGTATACATCTAAGATTCGACTTTCAGTTCTAGAGTTGCTTGTAGGGCCACTATATAAGCTTTATACTCTGTGGTATTATTGGTAGAAGGGTACTATGGCTTCATGGCTATATACGTATGTGACCTATCTAGGGCTACTAGAAGCATGCCAATGTCATATCCCTTATTGTTGGCGGCGTCGTCAAAGAAAAGACACCAACTATCCTTATGAATTTGCATGATTTCTTCATCTGGGAACTTAGCTTTCTTAACAATCTCACCTCAACTGGGAAATTTTCTAGGTAGTTGGCCATGACCTTCCCTTTGATGAATTTATGAGTTATGTGTACTATACCAAATTTGGAAAGCAATAGTAGCCACAGAGCAGTGCAGTTTGATAGGGCCAATTTTTCAAAGAGATACTTCAGAAGGTCCATACGGGAAACCAAATGTATTGTATAGGCCATCATCTAATGGTGGAGCTTTTAGGTAACCCAGTTAAGAGCAGTGCATGTCTTTTCGAGGGAATTATAATTTTGCTCAGTAGGAGATCAATTTCTAGCTCACATAGTAAAGGACCTTCTCCTTTCTTTCTCCTGTTTGATTTTGGGCTAACATGGCTCTAGCAGCTGTGTTAGTTACTGTGAGGTACAATAATAAATGCAACTCAGGTTGCGGGGGAATCAGGACTGGCGGATTGGTCAGGTATTCTTTGATATTTTTGAAAGCTCTTGGCACAAGGGGTTCCATTTTTTGGAAGATTCTTTCTTCAGAAGTTTAAAAATGGGCTCATAGATAATAGTTAGTTGTGATATAAATCTGTTGATGTGTTGAAGTCTCCTTAGGAAGCCCTCAACTTGCTTTTCTGTTTTGGGCGGAGGCATTTCCTTAATGGCTTTGATTTTTGTGGGATCCACCTCTATCCCTTTTTGACTTATCATGAAGCCTAGGAGTTATCCTGATGTGACCCCGAATACACACTTTTGGGGGGGTTTAGTTTCATTTTGTATTTCCTGATTCTCTCGGAGAACTTTCTTAAGTAGTTAAAATGCCTTTCCTTGCCTTTGAGTTTATGATTGTGTCATTGACATAGACTTCGACCTCTTTATGGATAAGGTCATGTAGGATAATAGTGGCTGCCCTCTTATAACACCTCGACCCGATTATTGAAAATTAACTCACTAATTTAAATATTAGGGACATTATGAGGTAAAATAATAATTAAGAAAACTACACCAAGAAAAATAAAATCTATAAAAATAACAAGACTTCGATTAACAAAGTCTAGCATTGTACCATGGCTTAGGGAACTCATAGTATAGATAGTTTTCTCTTTGCTTGAAAAAGCTCCCATTCAAGGTGGGGAAGTAAGGCTTTATTTTTTTGAGCTTAGTGGGCAGCCCCTCTTCTCTAGCAAATTTCTTAGCTCTTGCGGTCAAAGACTTTTCATGAAAATCCTCCTCAATAGGTGCATATCCGAGACCGAACGTGTATTCTCTTTCTGGTTGACGGGGTGGTGTAGGTAAACTTTGTACATTGAATCCAAGATCTTTGCCCAACACATATCCCGTGTGGACCATCATGTTTATTACGACTTCTTTGTATAAGCCTTTGTTAAGTACTTGTTCTATCTCAAGACTCCCTATATGGTCAAAGCCTGACAAAGGTAAATCATTGGCATTGTGTTGGATCCCTAGTATAGGGAGAGCATCACTGACAGGATTAATGTCCCCATGTATAGTGACTACCCCTGTTTGATAGGCGAATTTGAGCTTCTAATGCAAAGAGGATGCTATGACTTTCATTTTGTGCAACCAGGGCCTTCCAAGGTGTAAATTGAAGGATGCCGAGATGTGTAGTACTTGGAAATATGTGGTGTTTTGAATCAGGTAGAGGTTCATTGTTAGTGCCATGACCCCTACAACTCCCCTCCGGGTATTTTCGTATGTCCTCATTGCTTGGTCTAATGGAATGAGATTATTTACTTCTAAGCTAAGGCATTTTACAGTCCTCAGGGGACAAACGTTGAGAGCAGAGCCGTTGTCAATGAGCACCATAGGTATCCTCTTTCTAAGAGCACCTATAGTAATATGTAGAGCCTTAGTGCGGTCGACCCCTCCTTTTGGTAAGTCATGATTAGTTAAAGTGACAATATTGTTGAATTGGACCTCTCCAATGATTTGCGTAAGTTATTTGGGTGTAGTGGTGGTAGGAACCTATGCTTTATTGAGATGCCTCAAACTAGCCTGCCTATATGGATATGTAAAGACTTGAAAATTTGGAATGAATTTTTTTTTTTGGGGTGCTATTTGAATGTCTTTAAATTCTAATTAATTTTAATTAATTTAAACTTTGAAAAAATATTCTAATGTATATATATACAAATGAATAAATATACATAAATATACATGGCAACAAAATTAAATAAAAGTAAAAAAATAAATAAATAAGAATAAAACAAAATGAATAAAAAGAATAAATTAAAATACAACATGATTGTGTTTGGTATGTGTAGTGTGATATAACATATACATATATATGCATATATATATATATATGACACATTACTCAAGCATTAAATGAGAAGGGAGAGAAACAAGAGGAGAAATCAGAAAAGCAATGTGTGTTACATGTGGGTGTGTGAGTGCAGAAAAGGGAAATGAGTGTAACACCCCAATTATTTAACTGGCATGTTTTGTGTATTAAAAACTGTTTTGGGAATGAAATGTCAGGTTTAGCTAATTTAATGCCTATTTTTAATAGTGATAAAACTCGAATTAGCTAATTATGAGAAACTCGAGAAAATAAAAACTGACATTGGACCCTGGTCAATGGAAGATATTCTGAGTAGGAAGTGACAGAAAGAAACTGCACTGAAAAAGAAGTTACAGATTGGGAGTTAAGGCCAAAACAGTGAAATTAGAATTCGGCGACAACCAAACAGGGCCTTAACCAGAAAATAAGAGAAAATGGTCACTTGGGAGGCCAAGGGGAATTGAACCCTTGACCTACCAAGGTAAGCAACTTTGTCCCAAAAAGTTACCAACTAGGCTGTTGGTTACTTTGTACATAAATACAACAATATATGTATATAACCTATAATCTACTCAAGTCACCACCCAAATTGGCCAATGGCCTTACATGCAAGACTCCCATTATCAGCTTACCTCATCTCCTCTCACATCAGTTTTTCAATCAACCGAAACTCCATTGCTATGCATATTTGAATACATATATGAGAGACATCATAATGGTCAAGATACACCCCCATCCACCAACCAAGTTGCATGCAAAACCTAAACCATGGTTTTGAAGACAAACCACCTAGCAAGCTGTGTGCTGCCATGTCTCTATATATATATTAGGTTGGTGAATGCATGAGAGGTTTGGAGTGTGGAGAGAGAGAGAGAGAAGGGAGATTGTGCATGCAAGTGAGAGAGGGAATTGGCAATTGAAGTAAAGGCTTGAGGATTTCATGCATGACCTGAGGAACTTGAGGACACTGTGAGAGGTCTGGGTCGAGCCATAACCGAGAGGGACAGCACTGTGAAGGTAAAAATTCTAAATTATCTTCAATTCTTGTTTTGTAGATTTTGAATTATTTTGATGAGTTGCTACGGGTATAGATTACATGCATGCCTCATTATTGACTCTAGGAACTGTTTTGAGTGTATAGCATGGCTTAGAGGTCTCGGATAGGTCAAAGACCATGAAACCCGAGACCAACCTCCATTGATGAACCTTGGAAAACCCAGGTCTGAATCGACCATAACAGTTCAGAGTTTTGAATGTTAAGACCTGAAATAGACCCCAAGAGGATCTTAAATATGTACCTACGCGACCTCGAGACTCACTGTAGCCCCACGAAATTGGAAATGAACCTACGGGTTTAAAATCCAATCCGTTAAAACTCGAGACTAAACTGAAATATATAAATAGGGTCTTGATCCTTAGAGTTTGTAGGTCACGTAGCTTCAAACCACACATGAAATGGTTGAGAAATGAGGATTCTAGATCGAGTTGCAGGTCACGGTTACCCTCTTGAAAACAGAACTTGTTGGGTTGATTTGATGCCCAAAACCGATGCCAAAGTGTTGGTGTGACCCTCAGGAGTCGATACCACCCGAAAACAGCAAGAAACCGTACCCTAAAACTCACGAAATAGAAGCTAAAAATCTGCAAAAAATAGGGCAACACCGAGTCAGTTTGTGGAGAAGACGGAGTTGACTCGGCCGAGTCGACCGAGTCGATCGAGTCGAGCTGGGTTGGGCCGAGCCAACTCGGACACGTGTCTGTCCCAGGGACTGCCACTGCATTAATAAAGCTGCGTCGTTTTGAATAAACAGTTTTTAAATTATTTTAGGACTGACGTCATCGTGACGTCAGCAATGTAACAGGACCGGTCAGAACCGGACTGAACCGGACCGGTTCAGTTGCAAGGAGACTGAACCCTTTGGTTCAGTTTTGAACTTTTAAATATTTGCAAACTGACCCCCACTGTTTGACAGAATTACACTAAGGCCCAGATTTTGAAAATCTTTTGCAATTATACCCCTGAAAAATTAATTAAAATAATAAAATAATTATTTAATTATTTTATTAAAAGGGAATAATTACTATATTGCCCCTGGACCTTAAACAAGTCAAACCAAGTCCGAATTTAATGATTGAATAGTGTAATCTTACTATTTCGGGCATTCCGGACTCAATGGTGGAGTCCGATTTATGAAACCAAGTCCCGAAAAATACAGACATGTAAAGGGTAAATGACCATACTGCCCCTAATGACACATAGGGCAAAATTTTACTGAAAGATAGTCCATTTTAACTATGTTGGACATTCCGGACTCAATGGTGAGGTCCGTGACTGCAAATAAAGTACCGAAAAATACAACATATGAAATTACCATAATACCCCTGACACTGTACAAGGCCTAAATGAAGTCCGATTAAAACGGAATTAATACTAGTGATAGACCTGACACTTGTGAGACTGTATACATGATTAGATGATGAATCCGAGACAGAAATTATGTGACGGCAAAAATGACCAAAATACCCCTGATATACCCGAACCCAGATTTAAAAGCTGAGAGAGTCTAAATTGACTTTCTTCGACCTTCCGAACTCAATGGTTAGGTCCATATTATGAAAATCAGAACCGATAAATGTGTGAAGATACTGAAACCCTAAGCCAAATGCTTAAGAGGTAAGACCTATGAACTAGCCACTATAAGTTAGTTCCATGAAACCCCTCATAGGGTAGACTTACTCAGTCTAAGGTCATGAGTTGATAAATCTTTATAAATTGTTTTAGGCTTAAGGAGAAAAAGAGGAAGGCTCCGTTCATAGCTTCAAACTCAAATATTGAAGGTGAGTAACTTCTGACACTGTTTAAGTTACTGCTCCTTGATCTGCTAAATTGTTTCGAATACCATATGTTTTAAATGCAATTGTTTTAAATGCATGCTTTTATCACCGATGACATGGTTTTTTTAGTTTCTCAAATGATTAACTATACTCTGATTGATATGCTAGCACTCTGAACCGTTTATCTGTTTTGATCTATTGAACTTGACTTGGATTTATTGAACTATTAATTCCAAACTGATTTACTTAACCATGTGATTTAAGCAAAGATTGAATTCGAAACTCTTGCTTGGATATTTGTGTTACTCACTGGGCTTTTAAAGCTCATTCCATTATTTTAATAATTTCAGGGGAACCCTCAGATGGACAGGTTTAGCAGGTCCAGAACTTAGGGGGAAAAAGTTGGAGACCCCCAGATAGAATGATAACCCATTTTTGAGAATCTATACCATTTTTGTACTTTTGTGTAACTGAACAGATTATGACCTTTTGTAGTGAAACTGTTTTGTAATCTTAATTAAGATAGGTCTGACTATGATATATCCTGAATGCTCTACCAAGTATACATGTATGCATTCTCATGTGAAAATTCCGCTGCTTAAACTATATATGTTGAATGCATTATGCTTGGGATTTAGATCGGAATGGCCTTTGGTTAGGATTACCGTCGGGGTTTTGTTTTCAAAAAAAAAAAAAACTGATAAAACCCGATGGGTGCCTAACTGGCCTTTGCCACGTACCCCAAATCCGCACAGGGTGGGTCTGGGGGATGTGACAATGAGTGTGTGTGCTGTGTGCATTAAGTGTGAGTGTAGAAATGGGAAAACACAGACCAATGATGATAACTTGTTAGGGGAGGAGCTGCTTGAGGGAAAGGGGTAAATGAGTGCATATAACAGTGTAAGAGAGGGGGCTGTGCAAGTCAGACTTGCATTGTGTGGGCTCAGATAGAGAGAGAAAGTAGAGAGAGAGAGAGTGTGTGAAGGGAAGAGAAGAAGAAGGAGGGGGGAATGCTGCAGGACTGCTTTAACCTGACCCTAGGTACCTTAGAAGGAAGTTAGAAGCAAAACAAGAAGAAGGAGGTGCCATTGTTGAGGTAAAAATCACAAACCCATTTATTTTCTCTTTCTCAAATTTTCCATGTATACTGCTTGTTTTGAAGCATGATAGTTTGGTTATAGATTAAAGGCCTTGTAGAGTATAATATTTGGAAATTAATGCAAAAGGAATCAACTGAAAAGATTGAGAAATGAGTTAGAGAGGTTAAGTTACAGGTCATGGTGTCAAATTCTTAAAGTGTTATTTTATGTTTAAAACTTGCTTTAAATAATGTTAGAATGTTCAAAAATCATTGTTTGTCTAGGTCAAAGATGAAATCAAGTGAAAATATAGAATAAGATTCATGAAATAAATAGAACTTTAGCTCGCCAGAAAAACTAGCATGCATGGCCAGAAGACATAGCGGGTGTCTCGGAGGTGGCGAGGTTTAAGGCTTAAAACAGTCCCGATAAAGTCCTCAAGGTCTCTAGATAAGGTTTGATGTAAAAATAGTGGAAATTTGACGTGGAATCAGGAAGAAAAACGAAGAAATTACCTGTAGTCTCCAGCACCGGCGCCGGAGACGATGTAGGAACAACGCCGAGAAATTGGGAGGGGGGAAGACGAATGGCGCTGCTGGACTGGGCTACTAGTTTGGGCTCTCTTTAAAACATGGGTCTTTAAAAGGGTGGGCTGGTCTGAGTTGGGTCAGGGTTTAAAAGAAGAATTGGGCCTCTAGGGTTGGGCCCAACAATTCAAAAGAAAAGAGAAGAAGAAAAAAATATGAAAAATGGGTGGGGGACTGCAGCTAGTGAGATTCGAACGGGGGACCGAGCGTCTGGGAGAGGCGTGTGTGACCAAGTTGACCGGACAATCCCGTGCAAATTAATGAGCACAAATATATATATATATTATGTAATAATTAATTACTAAATTAAATTAAATATCGCGAACTGGGCCAGAGTCCAAATGGGACAAGTTATTAGTGTATTTTAACTATCTTGGACCTCCTAAGACCAATGGTGAGGTCCGTGACATGAGACGAGGTCCCAAAAAATAAAAGACCCATAGGAACATTAAAAATTACCAAAATGACCCTAAGTTAAAAAGCAGTCAAACAAACTCCAATTAAAGTAAACAAATAGTGGATTTTTATTATTTTGAGCATTCTAGACTCAACTGTGGAGTATGATTTATGAAAAGAGGTCTTAAGATGTAAGAACCTGTAAAAGTACAAATGATCGTTTTGCCCTTTTTAGTACAGATATCCAAATAGAATTTCGCGAAAGCCTAAACCGACTTTGTTCAACGTTCCAGACGCAATGGTAGAGTTTATTTTAGCAAAATAGAAACTCATGAAATAAAGGCATAAAATTTGATGAATAACATAATTCAAGTGACGATGGACTGAGTTATATTTCATGATTTTAGGGACACTGAAAGGAAAGGAGAAGGTAGTCTGACCTTCTACATTCTCACTGTTTAGTCCAGCTACATAGCGAGCACGACTTCTTAGGGTTAAGACAAACCCATCAAGTATGATATTTTGCTAAGTAAGGAATAGGATTAAGTTTAGGGTTTATTTTCATATTGATTTCATGATTCGTATATTCATCTGATTGTTTATGTGCTTATGTGTTCCTTGTTATTTCCTTGGAAGTTTGGTTGAGTGATAAATGTAGATCATGATTACATGTATATTCCATGTGTTGGCATAGTGTGTGATTGATGTTCTTTAAAGATTGTTCAGATTAAGAATGTGTAACTTGAACTGGTGTTTAAATGGAATTTGCATAGCATATACACATGAGGAAGGAATTTTACGATTTAAATATTATCGTTTAAAGCATGCTTCATGTATGGATGAAAGGCTTCGATGAGATTGCATTGTTGCATAGTGAAATCAAAGCATCCCGGCATAGTGTGATTCCTTGGAAGCATGGTGTGAGTGGAGCACTTGGTGTTGTGCATACGTGGGTACTCATGCCGTTGGGGAAGGTTCGTAAAGTGAGTCATATGTGGGTACTCATACCGTCGGGGAAGGTCTGTAAAGTGAGTCCTACGTGGGTACTCATATCGTCGAGGAAGGTCTGTAAAGTGAGTCATACGTGGGTACTCATACCGTCGGGGAAGGTCCGTAAAGTGAGTCATGGGTATGGCATAGAGTTTGCATGGGTGCGTCACGCATATTATTCATGTGCTACATTGATGATATTGGATGACATGTAGATATAAATGTACACTTACACATGCCACGCCTTAATTTTGTTCCTTGCATTAGCATCATATTATACTAGCAGTTGAGCTGATCCATTCGTGGGATACTATATTACAGATGATGCCCCTGCTACATGAGACTTGACAAGATCTTAACAAAAGAAAGGGAACTTGGAATTGTAATCGGCCATTAGGGTACGTTTTGAGATGTAAGGGCTTAAGCCCAAATGATATGAACGATGTGTCTATGGAATGTATTTTACGTGTTTATATGTTGAAGAATTGAATGCCTGTTTAATTGAATCTATTAAAGAATCTATTTAGATTGTCTTTTATTTACTTTCTTATCTCGTTTCCCTCACTCCCTAGGCTCGCAAAAATTCGGGGTGTGATAGGAAAGGATGATGTCAACAACCCCCATACTGAGATGTTGGCTTGTGTCTTCTTAAGTTGTTTGAGGAGCTTATTTTTGATAAGAACTTGCGAAGAGACTCCTATTGATTCTTTAGGCTTTATGAACTCTATGAGTGGGTTATCTGCTTGTAAATGATTGGGCTTGAATAGTCTCCCCCCTAATGTGACATGTACTGCATTGGTTGAGCCAGACTGACTTTTTTTCCTATAAGTTCATCCCAAGTGATCATGCTGCAATTTGAGACATTTGTGGAGTCATTGATAAGGCCCCTTGGATCTAAGTCTTCGAGACTTAACATGTTGATATTAAGTCATGCATTATGGGCCAGAAATAGGTTGGTAGTGACATTGGGCTTTGTTGGTGAAGCCCCTATTATTCCTCCATCAATTAAGTTTTAAATTGCATGCTTCAAAGCTCAACACTGATTTATGTTATGTCTATCATCTTGATGATAGGCACAATGATGATTCGGATCAGACCCCTTGGGTAGAAGGTTCAAAGTTGGTCTTGGTTCTAAGGGTTGAAGAGGCCCTTTCTCTCGGAGGTGATTATATATTTCACCTATTGGTGCTGATAAATCTGAGAACTGCCTTTGAGGGTGTTTATGTGGGACACCCTATGATGTTGGTCGTGAAAATGACCTTGATGTGTTAATGACGGTGATCATGTGGGTCGGGCCACTTGACTTTGAGGTTGGAAAGACCTTACGAGGTTTTGGGTCACTTGCTTTGAGAGTGTCATCATTAATTGCATCTTCTACTTGTGTTCTGACCCCTATTAGTGCTTTGAACATCTCAAAGTATTGGGCGAAGAGAGTTTTACGAAAGACCCAAAGTAGATTCTTTTTGACTATTTGAACTTGTTCGGCTTTATTTAGCTAGTTGATCATTTGAGTTCTTTTAGTTCGCCTACCTAGTGATGAATGTGGACAGACTTTATTTCGGCTCTTGCTTGGTGGTCTCCAAGTCTTGAGGGTGATATCAAGTTCATTGTTGTATTTGTACTGCTTGACAAATGCATTGCATAATTCTTCCCAATCTTTAGAAAGTGTATCTTCTAAATTCAAGTGCCATTGTAGAGCAGCTCCGATCAGGGTTTGGTTAAACATCTGGACCAAGACATTGGTGTTGGCCCCTAATGGTTGCATTGCCCTCACATATAGCTTAAGATGAGTTTTTAGACATGTGGTTCCATCAAATTTGTCAAGGTTTGACATTTTGAATTTTAGAGGGAGCCGAATGTCTGGATAGAGAGATAGCTTGTGAATATCGACTATATCATCACCTCGGTGAGCTTTATAAAAGAGAGTCTTCATTTTTTCTAACCTATGAGTAAGGCCCTCTTCTTTTTGTGGTTTCAGGATCTCTACTGGCCCATACTGTTCACCCTAATCATAAGGATCGTAGGAGGGAATATCTTGGTTTTGTTCATGCTATTGTTGTTATCCTTATTGAGGTGGGATTGGTGGCACTTGGCGAGGATTGTCATTACTTGCTAGAACAAGAGGTGGTGGTGGTAACCTTTGCTGTTCCAGATCTTGAACTGTGAGGGAGAGTCTTTGGCTCTCTTTTTGGTAATCAGCCATGTCTTTCTAAACGTCGGTTAGAATCTAAAGTATTTGTTCAGAGTCTATTGCAATTGGAGTTGTACTTTTCTGATCTGTTGGAAGGTTAGAGGTTCGAATCAGTTGGCCTCGGCTAGTCCGTTTCCAAGCTAGTTGTGGGTACCTATTTTCAGAAAACACTTGTGTTATTTAACTTGTTTGGTGTCAAGGAAAATCCAAGAAAGTCTTATTTATAACCCTATTGCAGCTTGCAAAATTGGTTTTTAGGAAAAAATTGGAGTTTTTTGGAAATTTTCAAAAAAATTGACAAATTTTTATAAAGCGGAGGACCAACACTTTGTGTGCCAATTAGCACATAGAGGCTTTTAACCTCTGTGTTGATTGGCCAATAGAGAGAGGTATTGTTTTTGACTTTTTAGATTTTTCTAACTGCGCAAATTTGCGCAAAAAAATCCATGCGTGTCTTACCAAAACTAGGTTTAAAGTCCTAAATCATGAATCTATGATTGATTTTATGCATAACGCTTTGATTGGGTAAAGGTTTCAGGATTCCCCTTCTAACAGGACATGCCATATACCTCCCACAGCTAGTAGATTGTGATGAATATAGTCAAATGGTACTGCATTGCCTTTTTGCATACCATTCCAAAGCCATTAGAGTGTAGTGTCCCTGGTCAAATGGTATTTGATCAAGGAGTGGAGGGCTTTCACCAGCAACACCCGTCAAGCTAAGTGAGCATACGGAGCGAGGGCTACTAACTGTCCGATGTTTAGAGGGTATGTAGTGCCAATGTAATGTATGAAAGTGATGTGTGTACAAGGTTTTTAGATCTTGATCATTTTTAATTCATCCATCTATACATTCAAGCATACATCCATAAATCCATTTATCCATCATAAAGCATAAAAACAAATAAACGTAAAACAAGTAAACAAAATAGCCTTGAATTGAATACTTCACCCAGTCTAGCCCTCTTTAGTCCTTAATAGAGTCTAGAGTCACCATTGTAGGCACTAACTTTAGAAAAAAGGAAAGTATGTCATCCTTTTTCATGGATTTAGAGGGATATTGGTTGTCCTTCCCTAAAGGTGGGAAGGAACGCCTCTTATGAAAGATAGAGAAATTGAGGAGTCGCTAGCTTGTTTTTGGGTAAGAAACAAGCAAACCCGTTATAAAAGAAAATAATTAAAAGAAAACTAAAAAGGAATGAAATAATTGAAATTTACATTACCTTGTCTCCTAATTACATTCTAAAGATCCCTTGACATGGATAAAATAAATAAAGCACTGAAATATAAAAGTGAAAACCAAAGAAAACCTGGATCCGAGAGCTAAGGTACAGAGTGAGAAGGTGTTAGGCCACCCTGCCCGGTCTGAGTAGAGCGGCCTCAAATATTCACTTGCAAGGCTATTTTATCATAAGAAAACTGACAAGTGAGATGTGAGTCTGTAAGAGAAAAATAGTAAATGATCTAATGTAAAGAAATAAGATAGAATAAAAAAGACAAAAAGAAGATCTGATTCTGGCGGGAGAGTCCTAATGGGAGTAGAACTCTATCGAGAAGAGTCCTACTGTCACGCCCCGAATTTTCAGAAACCCAGATAGTGAGTGAAATAAACATAAAGGGAATAAAAAAGGACAATTACATGCATTTCAAACACTAACTCAATTCATGTTCTGATACTAATCCATAGAGCCTTGCCCGTTGTTTCATAATATACAAATAAACATGTATAGTTTAGGGCTCATGCCCTTGTACAACATCAAAATGTGCCCCAAGGGCAAAAAATCCTCTATGATCCACGTCTCATTTGTTCTCTAAGACTTCCTCAAGTCTCAAGTATCAGGAGCATCATCTGTAATATGATATCTCACGAATGGGTCAGCTCAACAGCTGGTATAACATAATGCTAATGCAAGAAACAAGGTTAAGGCATGGCATGTAAAAAGTGTACATTTATAATCTAGATACTTTCCAGTTCATTAATACGATACAATGAAAATATGCATGATACACCCATGCATTCTATGCCACACCCATGTCTCGTTTACGAACCGCATCCGATGGATCTGAGTACCAACACCCATTCACGGACCTTCCCCGTTGGATTTGGGTACCAATGCAATGGCCAATTTTGGGTTTTTCACCACAGGATCTACACCCTCATAATGTATAGCACCACGTGCTTAACCCACACTATGCTTCTAAAGGATTCACCATATGCCAATATGCTTTAATTTTGCCATGCAATAATATAATCTTAATGAAGCATGCTTTAATTAATGTATCATACTCGAAGCAACAATAACATTTGAATCACAAAACTTATTCCACATAAATACATGCCACATACAATTAATTCAAACATTTAGTTATGGTTCACGTTCATCACTTTACTAAATTCTCAAAGAATGTAAGAAACACACAAGCACGTAAACAACCAACTCTAGATTATCAAGCAACCATATTCCAAATAATTTCCCAACGACAGTCAAGCATATAAATCATTCAATTTACTCACAAAATGTTCCTAAGCTTAATCTTATTTCTTACTTAGCAAAACATCATACCTAGAAGGGTTTTTCTCAACCCTTGGGAGTCGTGTCCACTGTGTAGTCGAACCAAACAGTGAGAATGTAGAAGGTTAAACCGCCTTCTCCTTTCCTTTCAGTGTTCCTAAAAATCATGAAATATAACTCAATCTATTGCTACTTGAATTATGCTATTCATCAAATTTTATGATTTTATTTCATGAGTTTCTATTTTACTAAAATAAAGTCTACCATTGAATCCGGAATGTCGAAGAAAGTCAGTTTAGGCTTTCGCTGAATTTAATTTGGGCATCTATGCTAAAAAGGGCAAAAATGTCATTTTGTATTTTTACGAGTCTTTTATTTTTTAGGACCTCGCCTCGCATCACGGACCTCACCATTGGTCTCAGAAGGTCCAAGATAGTCAAAATACACTAATAACTTGTTTAATTTGGACTTCGGGCCATTTTGCTATATTTAAATTAATTAAATTTAATTAATTAATTATTATTATTATTATATAATATAAATATATATATATATATATATATGTCACGCCCCGAATTTCTGACCGAAACCCGAGGTGCGACTGACGAACAGAAAGTAAATAAAATAAAAGATAATTAAACAGATTTATGAATTTACGACAAATTAAATAGAGTTCTTCAATTTTCTAAAAATTTCGGCAGCACCTCCTTTGTTTTTCGAACCTTTTCCCCCTGATAAACACAATACAACATATATATATACAACAGTCGCAATCCATCCTCACTCGATGGCCACAACTCTATCAAAGTTAAATATACATCACCTACTTATACAATCCATCACGTCTACTCCTACATTTAAACTAAAAGATCACAAATTCATTATTTATTACAATATACAATGTCATTTCCATTCTTTTCAAAAATACACCAATCTTTTATAATGTCTAAATACGCCCCAAGGGCCCAAATATTCTTCCAAATTCATTTCCTCTCCTTTCTCCAAGATTTCATCAAGTCCCGCGTGCCAGGAGCTTTATCTGAAACCTGTGCCCACGAATGGGTCAGCGACAACATGCTGGTATGACATAATACTAATGCAGGAAACAAAACTAAGGTCGTGACATGTGCAAGTGTACAGTTATTTCTATATGGCATTCGACGTCATGATGACAGTATATGAACAATATATAGTATATAAGCAGTATGCGTGACACACCCATGCAACTCTATGCCACCCATGTCTCATGATACGGTCATTCTCCGCTGGCATGAGTACCGCCGCGTATGTCTCGCTTCACGGTCCGGAATCCGTCAGGCAGGCAAGTACCTATTGGCCGATTTTGGGTTTTTCACCACAGGATCTGCACCCTCATAATGCAAAGCACCTCGTGCTGACCCACACTATTCTTTCAAGAAATCACACGATGCCAATATGCTATGATTTCATCATGCAATGATACAGTTCAAATGAAACATCCCTTTCATAAGCATATGCAACATGCTTTAAATAATGCATCACATTTAAGATTAACAATAGCATTTAAATTACAAGATTTCATCCATAAATCTACGTGTCATGCTCGATCAATCCCAACACTTATACAATTCTACATGTCGCAATATCAGCGATCCTTCTAAAACATAAATCACATATGATGACAACTCAAGAAGTAAATCATAACACCCATAGATTCATAAAGAACACGTGAGCATATAAACAATCAAATTCTAAGTGGTTTCCTAATAGTAATTACGCATAGAGAAAATTCAATCATCTTATCAAATACTCCTAAGCTTAATCTCATTTCTCACATTAGTAAAATATCATACCTGATAGGGTTGGTCACAACCCTACTAAGCGGTGTCCACTATGCAATCCAATCAACCCGTAAGTAACTTAGTCCTCCAATGGAATCATATCAAGCTTATGCTTATCTCTACTCAGCCAATCTTTGGAGAATTTGCAGTCAAGCGTGATCCAAACCCTCATGCATCTCGAGTTTGAGGTTGCTCTCCAGTCCATGGTTCAGCAGTTGAAGAAAACACACCGGCAGGTTGATCGAGTCGGCCAGCCATTTTAAATCCAGTTTCATCAGCTTCTTCAACCTTTTTCCCCCGAGCAGATGATGATCCTGACGGATTCTGTCCCTTTATCATCCCATCCATCAGATATTGAAGAACTTTCCCTTCTCAATCTCTTTAGACATTGCTTCATTCAAATCCTCAAGTAATGCTGGGAACAGCTCTATGTAACGATCCCCCAAGTGTCAGCCTGTCCTTGGCCGTTGCGACTTTGAAGAACCCATATGTTAACGAAAAACCTGTGGCTAAACTGAACTCCTAGCAACCGAATCATGTGTTACACCACCAATATGAGAACTGAGTTTCACAAAAATTCCCTTAAATTTGCCCAACAACCCATCTTCAAGACTTCCAAAGGATACCCCCAAACGTCTGCTAGAAATGTTCCCCCACAGCAAGACTAAACTTCATTCAACTAACTTCTTCACTTCCATTTACTGCTGCTACCTCTGCCTCTACTGCTACTGCATTCTCTCCATTTCCTCTATTCGAACCAGTGGCATTAAGCATACCCAATCTACACACCAACTAACATCTGATCTTCCACAAACTCAACCTGAAACTACTGCATCATCTCTTTTTCTTTTTCTTTTGACAATGGTAGATACGATGTAATTTAGCTGGCCACTGTTGTTTGGCCTTCGAAGCCAATTCTGTCAATAACCATCCCTCGAAGTAGCATCCATCCCAAAAATCACCACCCCGTGTAACGAACTGCTCCCAATATTTTCATCCGATCCATCACCGTAGCCACCGACAAAACCGCAAGCATCAGAATCCCCCACCTGAAAGCAGAATTTCTACTATAGCCCGATCACCGAATACAGCCCATCCAACAATAAACCCAACTGATACTGCTGCCCCGCTACACAACACACAGAGATATATATATATATATATGTGTATTTTCCTGCACACAAACATGTACCACACGGCACACACAGCAGTTCCTACTGCATTTCAACCCTTCTCCATCAAATCACGGTTACCTTTTCTATACATCACCACGACGGACACTCCACGGCCTTCTCACGAACCGCAACATTCACACTACCCCGGGCTGTATCAAAATCCATCACCTGAACCTCTATCGCAGCTGATGTTACACAAAATTCCCAACAGCAGCGACTTCTCTTCCCCAAACCGCTGCTGGTTTGCCGCTGCTGTTACGGCCATTTCTCTGAACCACCGCCACACCGTCTTTCACCGTTTCTGCCACAGCACGATCACACATCGTTACACACACAGCTACATACATACTACATGCCGCACCATTACTCTCTTTCTCCCCAAATTTAAACAAATCATCAATCATCAAAAACCCAAAATATCAAAACCGTAGCAGCAGTTCTGTCCATCATGAGATCTTGTTTTCCCTTTTGAATTTACCTACTGATCTGAGGCTGAAAGAGGAGAGGTAACCACTGGAAAATCACAGAGCCGAAGCTCTATTTTCGGTTGGTGATTCGCTGTGCGCCGATCGGAGTTTCCCTCTTCAACGTCACACACACGCACATATATACTCCTCTCTACCGCTTCTGCATATTGCCCCTTCCGATCTGTGGCTCACCCACTGCTTCGCCACCTCTGGAAGTCCCAAAATCCATCGCCAAGCCGTCGCAAATCCCTCGCAAACCCGTCGCACTCCGACGCGAGCTTGGACACGCGAGACGAGATGGCCGTCGACCAGATCTTCCCCCTCGCGACCACCGCTGTCCGCAGCCCCGTCCGTTTCTCTTTCCCTCTTCCTTTCCTTCCTTTTTCTCTCTCTTTTCTTCTCCCTTTCCTCCTCCCCTGTTCTGTCGCTCTCCCTCACCGAGACCTGCACGCCCCTTTTCTTCTTTTCTCCTTTTCTCTTTTTTTTTTTTTCATATATACTATTATACATATTTTTATTTTATTTTTATTATATTATATATATATATATATATTTTTTTTTCAAAATTTAAATTAATTAGGAATTTAGGACATTCGCAGTGTTCTAATAAAAAAAATTTTATCCCAAATTTTCGAATCTTTACAATATATATATTTTGCACCTCAGTTAACACGGGATTGTCCTGTCCCCTTTGGTTACACGTGCCAACTTCCATACAACTGATCCTCGGTTCGAGTCCTAAGGGCGCATTTTTTTCCATATGTCTTGGGCCCAAACAACGAACAACATCCCAAATCTAGGATAGGTTATCCAGTCCAAGGTTAGCGCATCAAATTTAATTTCTAAGGGTCATAACCAAACAGTCCAATTTCACTTTTAAAATTTAAACCATAACAACCCAAAACGGCACCGTTCCACTAATGCGGTGGCCACCCCACATCGTGACACGTGTCTGAGTCGACACAATGGTAACTTATCTCAGTCAGGACTCGGTTGAGTCAACTCGCTAGTTGGCTTAGCAGGGTCTTCTTTTTCCCCACAGCCTCGCTACTGTTGCCCTAAACTCCGTAACTTTTCACTTTTGAATTTCGTGCTTTTCTAGTTGATCATTCTCTCTGTTTTTCATCCCACATGTGTTCTAAAATACTAAGGTAGAGTTTGGCATTCATTTGAAGCCTCAGGTTGAGTTCAAGTGCTCGGTTTATGGCTTGATAGCCGAACCTGCAACTTGGTCGTTCATGGTCATTTCTGGCCCAAAACTCTTGGGGTTTCTTTTGTTATGATCTATTTATCATGGGGTTCAAGTCCCCATTCTCATATTTAGGTTTTTCACAAGGTTTGTGAGGTTGGGTTTTAAAACTCGTACCTACAACTCAAATTTCTAGGGTTTCCTCTGAGTCTCAAGGTCGAGGCTTAGTGCTTGTAAAACACCTTGGGAGTCTATTTATGGTCTCAACAAACCAAACTTGGTTTGGCTTTGGTTGGTTCAGACCTGCTCTCATGGAGGTCCTTCAATGGCTATTCTTCCTGGTTCGGGTATGTCAACCCCTTTTTGACCTCCTAGCTTAATTCTGATTATTTGAGACATCAAAATAAACTCATGCATGTCTAAGAAAACTTAAAAACAGTTTACATATATTCACAAATTCTTAGAGAGAGCAAATATGGTGGTTTGTGTTCACTTCTTTAATTGTGCTTTTCTTCTTTCTTCTCCTTTGCTTTTTACTTCTGAATATCCCAGTGTTTCACAACCTCTCTAACTTAGCCTCCTTCTTTCTGATTTCTTTTCTCTCTCACCAACGTACACTTCTAACATATACACATAGATATATACATAACCTCACGCAAAAGCCACTTGCAGCCCACTATTTCTCCTCTTTTCTGACTTCCCACTGTTCTAATCCCTTTTTCTTTTTTTTCTTTTCAGAATGCAGCTTTGCATTAAATGGGAGGGTTGACATTTGTGTGTTACATATATATTATATAAAACACACACTAGACACACACCCACTTGCACACATAGACTGACGTACACCCACACCTTGTGTATACTATGTATATATATATATATATATACTTCATTATACACAGCTATAAACTTATACACATTCATATACATACATATTATAATATATATTTCTATACATACATAACACACATATATATACACATACAATTATGCTACTTTCTTTATTTGTGTGTATATATATATATATATACGAGAATATTTTTACATATATTTCTATAAACATATATACATATACACGTGCACATATACACGTATTTCTGTGCAATCGATTCTCTTACTAAACGGTCTTGGTGTGCTCGGTTAATTTCATAGTCTTAACTTAATTAAAAGTAAAAAAAAATCAAAGAATTTAAATCTCGTAACATAAACTAAATTGTTCGGGTATTTGGGTTGGGGTATTTCAAATAGTGCTCTATCATTAAAATGAAAAATTTATTCTCATTTTTTAGGTCTTTACACCTATTTACACTGGGACTTTGACAGGAGAGTTATAACATGAGTGAGACTCTATCGGGAAGACTTGGGAAGAGTCCTACTTGGATTGGGACTCTAGAAAGAGAGTCCTAACGGGAGTGGGACTCTATTGAAAAAACTCCTACTTGGACTGGGACTCTAGCAAGAGAGTCCAAATGGAATTAGGACTTTGTGAGGAGGAGTTCTAATGGAACTAAGTGTAATACCCTGATCCAGGTTAGCACGTATACCGAGGTAGATTGGGTCGGGTAGTGTACTATCTATTTCAAACCGAGCTGTTTAAGTTTTATATTATTATATCATATGTACTGTACAGTTTTGAAAAGTAAATAGCGTCAGTTATATAGTTAGTGCCGGGCAATGCCCAAGCAACCCAGAACTATGCCTCGTAATGCATGCATGCATGCATTTCCATGCATGCATACGTACATACACATGCATAACTCATGAAATATTAGTGCATGTATATGTGCTCAGAATTTAGTATATATATGTATATATATATATATATATAAATGTATATATAGGTATGAGATATGTATTTATACATGTGTACATATAATATAGTATAGTATACATATGTGCATTAAAATACCAGTACAAGAAAAGAAAAAGAAATAAAGAAAAGAAAGAAATAAGTGAGGCATGTAGCAAGCATTACAGTGTGTGTTTGTGTGTGTCGGTTGGTGTGAGTGTGTGTGTGATATAATATGTGTGTATATATATATATATGTACAAATATCATGCACCCATTAATGCAAAGCTACATTTAGAAAAAAGGGAATCAGAAATAAATTCAAGGAAGAGGGCTTTAGAAGGGGTGAGAATAGAGAGGAAAAAAGATATGGGACTTGGGCGGTGGAGTGTGTGATGGTTTGGGTATATATATATGTATATATGTGAGGTAGGAAAATTAGAAAGAAGAGGCTCATTGAAAGGCTAAGTTAGAAACAGAAAGGCATTGGGGGAATACAAAAACTGGAACAGAAAAGGAAAGAAGAAACAGTAAGGAGAAAACAGAAATTATAGGTGAGTTCATGAAGTTCTGTTCTTTAAAATTTAAGCATGATATTTTGATTTGATTTCTAGGCCTTGTTAAGCATGAAATGTAGATTCATTAGCAAAAAGAATCAATCAAAATGACTCAGAAATGAAGAAGAACCGGGTAGTTGCAGGTTTAATGATAATTTCGATTTTATGAGATTTGATGCATAAAGCTTTGTCATTATGATAAGGAATTGTTCCTCTTAGGTGCAGAAGAATATTAGAACAAAAATTGAGTGAAAACTGTAAGGAAACCATAGAGAAACAGAGCTCATCGAAAAAGCACATCTTCTAGCCGGAGCTACTATGTTTTCATTTTTGTGAAGATTGAGTGATGTAAATCAAAAACAAAACTTAGAAATGAAATCACCATGAAAAGCTAAAGAAAAATACAATGAAAAAAGGGCTGAAAATGATCGAAAAACAATGGCCATCGCCGGAGAAGGTGACGGAACCCTAGTGAACCCTACCGGCGTATTGCCGGAGAAGAAGAAGACTGTTTGGGCTTGGGTTCGGGTCATGGGTCGGATCCGGGTCGGGACCCGACCGAAACAGAAATGGATACATCAAAATGGCGCAGTATTGATTTATGTTAAAAGGTTTTAAAAATGAGATTTAGAGTGTTTAGTAACATGGATAAGAAATTTAAATTGGGGCTGAAATAGGAATAGGGATATCCTATCCCTGTTTCGAAAATATTCACTGTTTGGCTACCCTTAGTTAGGATAGGGTTTTCTGAAATTACAATGGGACCCAGAAGTTATGGAAATTGTACTTGGGCCCTAAAATTTTAGTTATTATGAATGGACCCACAGAATGAAATAATTAATTAATTAAATATTAATTTAATTAATGAACAAAATTACCAAAATACCCCTAAGTCAAAAAGTAGTCAAACGAACTCCGATTAAAATAAAAGAATAGTGAATTTTTATTATTTCGAGCATTCCGGACTCAACGGTGGCGTTCAATTTATGAAAATAGGTCTCAAGAAGTGAGAACCCGTGAAAGTGCAAATGACCATTCTACCCTTTATAGTAACGATGTCCAAATTAAACACATGAATAGTGTATTTTAACTATCTTAGACATTCTAAGACCAATGGTGAGGTCCGTGTCGTGAGATGGAGTCCCAAAAAATAAAAGACCCGTAAAAGTGTAAAATGACCATTTTGCCCTTTTTAGCCCAAATGTCCGAATTGAGTTCCTCGAAAGCCTAAACCGACTTTGTTCGACATTCCGGACTCAATAGTAGAGTTTATTTTAGTAAAAGAGAAACTTATAGATAGAGGCATAAAATTTGACGAATAGCATAATTCAAGTAGCGATAGATTAAGATGTGTTTCATGAATCTTAGGAACACCAAAGGGTAAGGAAAAGGCAGTCTAGACCTTTCAGATAGAGACAGTAAGAGGTATATAAAATCCGATCTCTACATGTCTTACGTTCCAAGCCATGTCATAGTTCTTGTATATATATTGTCTATTGTACTCTATACACACATACCAGTATTTATTGATTTCCATATATATCTCGATCATGATTGTACACTTGTGCACAGATTTCTTTATGTACACTTGTACCTAGGGCCGTAAGGGTCAGACAGTTTAATTCGAAGCAGTCTAGTAACCGTAGCCTTGAAAACTATTGTTACGTCAGATTGCCTAGAATCAGTTATGATTCCACTATACTCCTCGTGGAAGATAGCGTGATCTTGATATATTATTAGTGCCGGATTTGTGCTTAGTCACATCTCCATTTGATGCTATTTATGACCTTCGGGTCCGGGTTCCTAGTGGAACATTTACTATACAGTTTACACAAAGCAGTATTGCTCGGTGAGTCCTATGGAACCGAATACGAGCTCAGAAGAGTATTATTCAGTGAGTCCTATGGAACTGAATACGAGCTCAGTGCAATATTATTCAGCGAGTCCTATGGAACTGAATATGAGCCCAAGGGGTAGCCGGGCCCCACCAGTACCAGTGCATCTCAGATTTAGTTGATATCACTATCCTTTATTGTTAATATTCATAGCTTGATCATGTTATATCATTATTGAATGATCATGAGATTTTTACAGCTTTCATTACAGTGCTTACATTTTATACTTGATATAGCTTATGATTGTAGCAGTATGACATTGTTAGCATAGCGGATTCATGTCCTTATCATTTGACTTCTATCATATGATATTGAGTATATTTATTCATTGACTGGCTAGCATTTTTTTATACCTTGTGCACATGACAGAGTAAAGGACTACATACTGAGTTTTCATAGCTCATCAGATACTACACAACATTTTGCAGACACAGATCTCGAAAATAGACCCTAGAGCCTGATAGCTAAGAGGTGGACATTTACTTTTGAAGTGCAATGTAGTACTTAGTACAGACAGTCTTATAGCTCTCCCATGTTATCCACGTCTTAGGGATGAACAGTTGTATTAAGAAATTTTGTATTCCTTATTTTGTAAACAATATTACATCCAACTTTTAATTATTTTCTTCCGCATTTTAGTTGTTGCATGTTAGTATCACTAATTGTGTAGCAAGTTGAGACCCTTGGTTTGACAAGCAACGTCAGATCGGGTGTGCGACACGAGATCTGCATAGGGTGAGTCTCGGGTTGTGAC
The DNA here is from genome assembly GCA_008638375.1 of Nyssa sinensis. Lineage (NCBI taxonomy): Eukaryota > Viridiplantae > Streptophyta > Magnoliopsida > Cornales > Nyssaceae > Nyssa > Nyssa sinensis. The sequence continues at coordinate 24,411,384 of CM018032.1, forward strand.
ACTAGGACTCTGTCAGAAGAGTCCTAGTGGGAATAGGATTCTGTCAAGAGTAGTTCTAATGAGAATAAGACTCAATCGGGAAGAGTTCTTACTTGAAGTAGGTTTCTTAGCGTAATCATCAATTTTTACTACTTAATCAAGGGTCACAAAATGAAAAGATGATACAAAGTTTGTTTACTAACAAGCACTCTCTTCAAGAGTAGATTGGTGCAATAAATGTTCACTCTGTATTGATTGATCAAGCGTAAGTTCAAAATATTTAAGATGAATAGAAATTTTAGATCTAGGTTTTCAATGGTCAGAGCTAAAGTCAATAATATAGATGTAGAAGTGTAAAATTGTAAAGCGATAGTAATAAATGCTTTAGAGAACCTTTATTTATAGCCCTTAAATGAATATAACCGTTAGATTTCAAAATAGAGTCATTCCCCCCTATTTCAGATGTTCAAAATTTGAATTTTCAATTATCAAATCAACAAAAATAGTTGAATGGATTTACTAATCAATTGATTGGATGATGATCCAGTTAACTGATCAGCTCAACTAATTTGTCCAGAGGGTTTGAGGTACATGTGTTAAAGAACAACCGGTTGATTAATTCTTAGAGCTAGTTGACTAGTTTTGTCAGTGTAAAAGTAAGGCTTAAGAATCAGTCGATTGGTTCGTGGAAATGGTTGTTTGGCTTTGACAAAATAGACATTCCTGTTTATTTTCACAGTTTTTCATTTTCAAAACATTTTGATATTTCAAAACTTGAAGTATAACAATGTGTTATTTTGAAAATCATTTTATGATTGGTTATAATTTATTATTTCAAATATTAAAAGCTTACACTTAATGATCAATCTAATCATAAATCACTTAAAACCTAAAATTAGAAAAATAAAAATCATTTTGTTGACTTGTCTTGATTCCTTGGAGTTGAGTGTGTTCATTTGCTTGGATCATCATGAAAGCATTCTACTTGATTATATTTTACTTTGAAACTTGTGGTTTGAGTGGAGTCCTTAAACTTGATAGACTTTGTCATTTCTTGGTCAACAATTTTCTTTAACCTAGATGACCTATTTGCATTGTCAGTGGATAAAACATTAGTCCTCATGATCAATGCCTTTTTATCATCAAAATTATTAAGATGTCCTTGATTGAAAATTCTTAAGATTAACATGATTAACTAAAATTATGTAAAATAGAAAAAACTATATATATAAATGATTAATCTTATATAGCTAATAGACAATATAATCAAGAAACTTTAATAACTTCCTAAAATTTTTCCTCACAAATCAATAAATATAAAAAAAAAAAATTAGAAGGAAAATAAAAGTATAAACTCTTAATCCTTCTTAAATCAAAAGTTAATTAAAAAAAAAATTATGTTTGGTCAATAAGAAATCACAATTTTTCTCAAAACTCAATTTAAGTTCAACCTATATCAATACCCATCAGTAAAGCAAAATGTACATTCAAGAAATCATTGATTGAATACCTATTAGAATAAATAAACTAATATTAGAATATTGAAAACATATTCTGGAGTTAGACACAAGGGTAGAGAGAGAGAGAGAGAGAGTGCAATGGAGAATGAAGAGTTTGAATTTTTTTTTTTTTATCTCATATCTTAATTTCTTTTCGTAACACCATGCTTTGTACGGTACATAAACACATGTACATATATATGCACACTATTTTTGAAGGAGAGATTGGTCATTGAGATCATTTTTCGCATTAGGAATGACAACTGGTCGGATTTGAGGTGGGGTGCCCCTTCCCTAACTCCGACCCCATCCTTGTCCCGTTTAAAGATTTATCTTGATCACGACTCCGTTTATATTCTCCAACTCCATCTCATCCCACTTTGAACTCCAATTTTTTTTTCTTAAGTAAGTTAAAACTTTTATTTTCGCAGATAAATTAAATTTTATTACCAAAATAATCAATACAATAAAAAATGATATGAGTATGATATGAAGAACATTAAAACTAATTTTTTATAATGTGCTTTATTTGTAAATATAGTATATATAAGGATAATAATAAAAAATTAATATATAAACGGGGCGGGGTGACCATCTTCCAAACTTGTCCTATACCCGACGGGATTTTAAAAGCTCAATCTTGATCTCGTTTATGAACACCCCATACCTGTCCCATTAAAAATAGGACGGAACCCGAACTGATCGAAAAAAATTTCCATCCCTATTAGGCCTCCAAGCTTACTATAAATAGAGGTCAATGCAAAGCTTGGTTATTATAGGTTCAAAGTTCAAGCTCACTAGAAATGAAGACTAGCGCAAAGTTAACATTTTTGAACTTTGACCCTAAACTTTTATAGTAGTTTCAAATGCTTAAGTAAAAAAGTTCATGAACTATAGGATCTATTTTAATACACTTGACAATTATGATAGTGTTAAGTCCATATAAATAAGATTTGAAATTAAATTATCATGTAATTTTTTATTGTTATAAACATTAATTACAAAAATATAGAACTTCATTGTTTTTTCTACTTTTTCTCTCCATTTCTATTTTTCATGGTTCTTTTCTTTTTTTAGGATTCTATAATTTGTTTTTTTTTTTATAGGTCAATAATTTGCAAATTTATCTATTTTTATTTTTTTTAATTTTATTTTTAGAATTCTAAGTTAGGATTACTATATGATGTTGCCCTTTTATGGTCTGAAGACTTCTCTTCTAGAACTATCTGTTAAGAACTTGAAGTCAAAGGGTCACCGAGAAGGCTCCGGTGGTAGCCACTCCAATGATAAAGTTAGTAGAAATAAAAACAATAATCCAAGAGAAGAATTGATCATAAATTGAAAGCGTACCTTATGGCTTTATTTATAAGTTATAGATCTCCTAAGTTGAGTAGATTTAGGAGCTATAAAAGTAAGGATTTGAATATATCCGTAGATAGTAGTTACCATATTGGATTCTATTTCCTTTCTTTGAGATCGGTAGCCTATGAAAGGCGGTGATAGCTCAAAACCCCTTACCTCTGAAGTCCATGTACTTGGTAGGTCGAATGAACTAACAACCTCATGATGTGTGTTCTGAAGAGCTCCTCGTGGACAAATTATATGTCCTGGTAGCTACAGCCAAATTATGTATATTAGCTACTCCCCCCTAAGCTTCAATTTTGTGGAACTTATCAAGGGTTGAGGTTAGGGTTTTTGAGGTATTTATGTGTGAGCTGGATATAAATACGTCGTTCTACATTCGAGGAGTCATTGATGTTACATTTATTACTTCAATCATCATTTGGGGAAATAAGGCCTTCATTGCTCTAACTGCCGCGTCAGTTCAAAGGTGGTGCCCCCAACGTAGGTTTCAATTAGGGCTCTATAAAAGGGAAGGCAACACATCACCTTACCCCTTCTTTTAACACTTTGAATTTTGGCTTGAAACATCCAACACCAAGAGCAATTTCCGAGGCAATTTTCGGTGTGCCAGAGAACTTCTCTGATCAAGACTTCAATCAAGCTTGGTTCCAAGTGTACTTCTTATATTTTTATTTATTTTTTTTCTTTTGTTCTTCTACTATTTATTCCCAAGAAATGCCGGCCACTAATGCTTAGTCAAGTATTGGCCATGAGAACGTAGAACCATTGGAGGTTGATGATCGAGTAGAGTTACAACTAGTAGTTAGCAGTCCATCTGAGAATTTAAAAAATAGACCTGCTAGTAGTCCGACCTCTAGTTCTAGAGTTAAGATAGTTGTGGCCCATTTAGAGCTTAGGAATAAAGGCGCGAAAACCTCTAGTAAAAGCTATAAGAGGGAAGAGCGTGAGAGTGCCATCACTAAGAGCATGATAGATGTTCTAAATGTCAACTTTGACTTTCTTGACAACGTATCCTGTTGGGTACTTGAACCTATAGACCGCCCTTCTAATGCCCAGCACGGTGAGATCTACGCTTATCTCTAATGGTTCGAGATTGGAGTATGTTTTCCTTTCCACTGTACCATTAAGGAATCTTTTAGATGGTTTAATATGTGCCCAACTAACTCGAATATCAATAGGTGGAGGTAGTTACTTGGCTTTATAGTGTTAGGCCATTTGAATAATGTTGAGGTAGTTATCCCTTTGATTAGAAGCAATATGGACATGGAATACTTGAGGTCGGAGGCATGTTTTACATTTCTATTGACAAGGGGTTCAAACCCCTCTCCTCTGTACCTACTTCCAACAAGACCTAGAAAAAGTGATACTTCTATGTGAAATGAGGCTGGGAGTTCGAGGATTTCGAGAATCAGACCACAATCTTCCCACGACGAACTGGTATCAAGGGTGAGCCCACTTTTCCTTTATAACTTGCATTTCTATGTTTTTGTTTTGGACCTAACGTATTTTTGTTCTGTATATTGTGCAGATAAAAAGGCTTGGAAGATGTTGATCTTCACTCACGACCTTCAAGACAAGTACAAGTGGCTCATTCGGACCAACAACCGCTCCCACAAGGCAGTCCTAACATTGAAGAACCTGATGGATGCAGGACTGGTGAAGGATAGGAGCGAAGGGCTCAAGAAGACACTTTTCTCTAGATGGGTACCAGGGAAGAAAAAGAAGGTTGGGGAGATTTCATCCCCTACCAAACCCCCATCTCTAGAAAAGATAAAGAGATTAATTTCCAACTCTCCCAAGTGGACTATCTCAGAAGGGAAAGGTGAATGTTGCCCCTCAAAGGCTTGAGGATTTCATTCCAAGTGCCGTGAAAAAGGCTTACAAAGACTCCTGGGCGACAAGTCTCAACAAATGTAATACCCGGTGTGTGTATATATATATATATATATATATATATAGATAAGATAAAGAATTGTGTTCCTTTAGGATGTCAGATTTTTGGGATAAGTTTTGGATGTGGTCAGCCTTCTGAACACTTTTTACGAGCATATCGTTGATGTAGACTTCCATTATATCTCCAATTTGGAGGCCAAACATTTTGTTCATAAGCCTCTAATATATCGCTCCAACATTCTCTAGACCGAACGACATCACTCTATACCAATAGAAACCTCGTTCTGATATGAAGGTTATTTTCTCTTGGTTTAGAGGATACATTTGGATTTGATTGTACCCATAGTAAACGTCCATGAAGCTCATGAGTTTATGACTTTCCATAGGATCCATGAGTTGATCAATTCTGGGAAAAGAAAAGCTATCTTTGGGATAAGCTATATTAAGGTCAGTATAGTCGACGCATACTCTCCATTTATCATTTTTCTTTTTTGCAATGACTGTAATGGCTAGCCATTCGGGGGTAGAATACCTCTCTTATCATTTAAGCATCAAGCAACTGCTAGACTTATTCACTGATGATCTTGTGCTGTTTTGAGGCAAATGTCCTCTTCTTTTGTCTCACGGGAGGATGGTTTGGATCTGTTATCAGCATGTGAGAAATGAAGTCAAGATCTATTCCCTCCATATCTCTGGTTTACCAAGCAAATACCAAAAGGTTAGAATTTAAGAATTTAACAATCTCCCCTTGCTTGAAAGGAAATAAAGCTGAGCCAATTTGAAAGCACTTTCCCTCTTCTTTAGTGCTGATGAGTACTTTGATGGGCTCTTCCATTAGTTTGACCACGCTTCCTCTTGGACTTAGTGGTTCATTGATTTCGAAAGGACATTCCTTTGCCTCATGAAGTTTTGGAGAGGGAAAGTCTTTCTTCTTTTGAGGGCACTGTAATTGTTATTTAGAAGGTCTTTCTTTAAGTGTGAGGGCATGGCATTCCCAAGCAGTGGGCTGACAACCAGGGCCGGTTGAAAGGTAAGGCCAGTTGAGCCCTGGCTTTAGGCCCCCAATTTTTTAGATCTCACAATTTTTTTATATTTAAAAAAATATTTATTATAATACAATAAATAAATCTTTTCGTCTTCTTAATTTCTCTCTTTTATTATACAACTATCACCTAATAACAACTTTTTGATAGTATTTATTATCTTCTTGTTTATCTTATTTTGCTTTTTCCAATAATTAACGTTCTTATTTTTTATTTATAAAATTCTTTCTTTATGTCTAAAAAGAACTCTGCAACCTAACAACCTGCTATATTTTTTGAAAAATACTCTGCGACTTGGCATTTTGGCAATCGCTCCTGAGCTTCTTTCTTTTCTTCTTTTCTTTTCCTCCTTTCTCTGTTCAGCGCCCAGCCGCCTTTTTTCTTTTTTTCTCTTTTCTTTTCCTGCTCTCTGTACCAGCCGCCTTCTCTTCCCTTGTTTGCTTCAACCGACGACCGTCCTTTCTTCTTTATTTTATAATCCTTCTTTTCTCTTTTTTCTTTTCTTGCGCAGCCGCGCTGTCGCTTTATTTTATTGGCTTTGGGCTTTACTAACTTTGGTCTTTGGCGTAAGCCAAATTGACAAATTCTTCCTTTTATGTTTTGGCATTTTGTGTCACGCCCCGAATTTCTGACCGAAACCCGAGGTGCGACTGACGAATAGAAAGTAAATAAAATGAAAGTTAATTAATTTGATTTACAAATTTACGACAAATTAGATAGAGTTCTTTAATTTTCATAAAATTTCGGCAGAACCTCCTCTGTTTTTCGGGCCTCTTTCCCCCTGATAATCACAATACATTACATATATACAAACACATCACAATCCATCCTCACTCGATGGCCACAATTCATGAAAATTAAACAAGCATTCTTTTCCTTTAACATACATACATATAAGACACACTCCACAATTGTCTCCTACATACAGTTTGGGCTTAAGCCCCTATATTACAAAAGTATACCCCAAGTGCTATACACTCTTCCAAATTTCATTTCCTTTCTTTTCTCCAAGACCTCTTCTAGTCCCACGTACCAGGAGCTTTACCTGAAACTTGTGCCTACGAATAGGTCAGCGCCAACATGTTGGTATGATATAATGCTAATGCAAGGAACAAAATCAAGGCGTGGCGTGTGCAAGTGTACATTCATTTCTACATGCCTCCTTAATCATTTATACAATATGTTGGCAATATGCATGTTGCATCCAAGTAAGGTATGGCGTGTGCAAGTGTGCATTTATATCTACATGCTTTCTAAATATCCTAGCAGTGTAATGACAATAATCCACATGCCTTCTAGATTACTCAAATAACGCAATAGGTGTCACGACCCGAAACCCACCTTGTGCAGATTCCGTATCGCGACCGCCACCCTTCAGTCGAGGCTTTAGGGCAAGGCTTACATAAGCAACAATATCAGATGACTGTGAGACCTGTGATTGCGGAAGCGTGAAAAACTTTTTTTTTTCTTTTTAAAGTCTGTCACACATCCACCTGATATTGCCACTCTTCATAGCGGTACATATTATAATAAATAGAGCATGCTAAAACTTAAGGTTTTATATACATACGTAACATATCCGGTTGCCCCTCGGGCTTAAGTACAAAATCTCCAAAATATTTTACATCCAAAAGTTCGACCAACTATGGGTCCTAGTACATCAAAATCTAACCTATTGCAAGTTCTAGTATCTTCAAAAGTTACTATTTATATGGAGCCACTAGTCGTCATCCCAAGATGGAGCAAGGCTCCCAGTCATCATCATTACCTGTAAAAAATTTAGGGAATGGGGTGAGCTTCGAAAAGCCCAGTGAGTAATTCCTGCATCTGTCATGGGTTTTCAATTGGCAGTGGTTTCGCACATGAGAGTTTATAAAATACACACTACCAACTGTTCGTACATTTGAACATAGAGTACATGCACTTTACATAAGGATAGCTTTGAAACATTTAAAGTATTCAAGCTAAATAAACGTTTCTTCAAATAGAATATATGCATTTCAAAGCATGTAAGCATGCATAGTAAAAATAGGGGTCAAGCCTTCTTCCATTTTCAAGAACGTTACTTTCAAAACATATAACATGCATAATGAAAATGGGGGTAAAACCTGCTTCCATTTCCAAAACATTTGTCATCTTTTCACTTTCATTAGGTGGAATCTGTTTCGAACCAGACTCCCGTTTTACGTATACGTGGAGATATCTCATTGCCTGTGGGATCAGATCCTGCTACCAGGCATATGCACATGATAGGTCCGAAGTGTTCCGAAGAACCCACAACTCTACCTCTGTGCTTACAAGTGTTAATGCACATGATAGGTCCGAAGTGTTCCATAGAACCCACAACTCTACCTCTGTGCTTATTATTATCTGGCAAAACATTTGTCATATGGCTTCTTTAACTAAATACTTTTCAAGAGTATTTAAGATATGATGTTCATGATTTCATAACAAAATCTTCAAATATGTAGACATGCTAAATACTATTAAGGAAGACCATAATGGAAATCATTCATTGAGCATGTCACAATAAAGTTTATAAGAACGGAATATTTCAAGACAAGAATCATGAAATACGGAATTTAACATTCAATGCTTCGACATTTTGAAGGTTAAAACATTTCAAATTCGTGGAGTTAAAATCTCCACTTCAAATGCAGGGTTACTCACCTTGATTCCCTGGGTTTGTACTACTGGTGGGCCTTTCCCCTCCCTTTGTAGCTCCTAAGAAAATCATAAGGAACTCGTCAACTTCACATTTACCTTAAATTATTACTTATTCATGCTCTTTCATTTAATTTTAGGCCTGACATATCCTAACTTCCTAGGATTGGTCTTATCGGTCAACTCGTGGTGACTTAATGAGTTTTATTTTTCACATGACTTATTTTTTAGTACTTATTTCGGTGTTATGGACCTCACCGTTGGATTCGGAACGTCGAAGAAAGTCAATTTAGACCTTCTTGGCTTTTAATTTGACCTCGGATACATTAAGGGTAATTTGGTAATTTACACTTTAATGTGTACTAATCTTTTGGAGTCTCATCTCGTAAAACGGACCTCACCATTGGGTTCAGAATGTCCAAAATAGTAAAAATACACTATTTATTTACTTTATTTGGATTTCGTTTGACTGGTCTTTGGATTAGGGGCAATTTCGTAATTTCAGTAATTAACTATTATTAAATTAATATTAATTTATTTGAAATTGGGCCACAGTGAAATTTCGGAGGAGTCCAGGGGTCAAATTACAATTTCCCTAACTTTCGAACTGAACCAAAGGGTTCAGTTTCATTTTAACTGAACCGGTTTAGTTACAACCGAACTAATCTGGTTTATTGCGCAATGCTGACGTCATCATGACGTCAGCCCTACCCATTTAACATTTTAAAACCAACCCAAAACGTTGCATTTAAATAATGCGGTGGCCCCCTCTGTTATTAAACATGTGTCCTGAGTTAACCCGCTTAACTCGATTCAAATAGCGAGTCGACTCGGTCGTCTTCTTCACGACTTTACCAGTGTTGCCCTAATTTTCAGTTTCTAATCCTTCAATTTCGTAGGCTTTGGTTCGATTATTTGCTACTGTTTTCAATTGGGAATGTTCCTAACATCTTAAAGATTATCTCGGCATTCATTTCAAGCATTAAACTAACCTAATTACTTGGTTTAAGTCATGATAGCCGAATCTGATAATTATGGTAATAAGTCCTCATTTCTCAACCATTTTTAACATGGTTTGGTGCTACGTCTTTCTTACAGTATGGGGGTTTGATTTCTATCCTGAAAACCGAGTTTAGGACTCTAAAACTGAAACTAGGTTTAAACGATAAAACCTGCAACTGAATGTTTAAGATCTATTTTGTTAGATTTAAGGTCGCGGCTTAACATTTTTTTTGACTTTGAAATGATTTAGATCAGGTCCTAATATACAGTTTTTGATTTAGTTTGCTTTGATTCAGACCTGCACCCATATTTCAGATTTTTGTCCTCACTGTAACTCTAAATTCCTTAATGGATTCTTCATCATTTTCCTTCATTTCTGTTGCAATTTAAAACTTATAATATATAGATTAAGATTCTGTTGTTGCATGCATTAAATCTAAAACATCTTTAAATGAAATTGAATCGAAATGTACCTGTTCAAAGTTGATCCCAGTTTTTGTCAAATTCTCTCCCGAGACCAGTTCCTCAATTGCTTCCTCTAACAATCTCTTTCCTATTTCTGACGGTTAGAGCGTAAGTATATAGGTGTTATGGTTGAGAAACACGTAGGTTGCATGCAGCCTTATGGAGACATGGCTTTGCCACCTGTTGGCAGCCATTGCTGCATGGTGCACACCGAGATTGTGGTCACATGGCTGCCGACCAACATGTATCATGTGGAGAACAGCTATATCAGTGCATGATGTCCACTTATTCCCCCACCTTTCTTCTAATTTCTCTATTACTTTAATTTTTTAACTCATTTATAATTTCATAGATATGTAGGTATATTGATATACCTAGATGGCATTTACTTATGTGTGTGTATATATATATATATATATATATATACACACACATCAGCCGTGGCTTTATTATATGTATACCTACATATATGAAGACTCACATATTGTATACAATATACATCATATATATAATTATGTTAGTATATTGGCATACTTATTTTTAATTACAAATCTATAATACACAATTTGTGTGTGTATGAACTATTATTGTTATTATTTTCCTCACTTGTTAATTTGAGCATAACACTCATTTTTCATGTCTAAAATTTATCATCATAATTAAAGGTCGGTAATCGAGGTGAAAGTATATGTTGAGGTTCGAAATCGACCTTGTTATTTAGAATCTTATTCGCTAAAATGTTTCGTCGGGTCAGGGTATTACAATAGGAATAATTCACATGCTATCCCAATCATCCTAATAATGTAACGGTAGTAATCCACATATCATCCAAATCATCCAAATAATTTAACAGCAGTAATCCAAATGTCATCCAATCATTCAAAAAATATAACAGCAAGTATTCCCATGTCCATACAATGTGATAACAGCGCGCATAATGCACCCACGCAAACTCTATGCCACATCCATGTCAACTCTATGTCATCATGTCATCTCTATGCCACACCCTAATGTAATGAAAATACGTGTGATTCACCCACGCAACTCAACGCCCCATCATGTCAACTCTATGCCACACCTTGATGCAATGAAAATACACGTAACTCACCCATGCAACTCAATATCACACCCATGTCTCAATCACGGAACACATCTAATGGACACTGGGTAACATCCCCCGTTTACGGAACACATCCGATGGAAACTGGGTACCATTCCCCGTTTACGGAACACATCTGATGGAAACTGGGTACCATCCTCCGTTTACGGAACACATCCGATGGAAACTGGCTACCATTCCCCGTTTACGGAACAAATCCGATGGAAACTGGGTACCATTCCCCGTTCACGGAACAAATCCGATGGAAACTGGGTACCATCCCCCGTTTACGGAACACATCCGATGGAAACTGGGTACCAATGCTCATTCACAGAACACATCCGATTAATACACAGCACCACGTGCTTAACCCACAACATATGAATAAAAAGAGCCACAATGTCCGAATAATAAAAGCCACAACGTCTGAATAATAATATCCACAGTATCTGAATAACAAAAGCCACAACATCTGAATAATAAAATCCACAACATCCGAATAATAAAAGTCATAACATCTTAATGATAAATCCACATCTGAATAATAGAATTCACAACATCTGAATAATAGAAGTCACCACATCGGAATAATAAAAACACTTTCACATGAACATAATACAGTGCCAAATCAACGTAACTAGGTACTCAAATCACATATCCATATCTAAATAACTCACAGAAAAGCTATGCTGACCACAAACTGTACTAACATACAAAACAAGTCATATTTCTACGGAATAACAGGAAAGCATACATGCACCGAATCGATCAACTTTAGGTTCTGTTCTAAAGCAAGTATTCCCTATATGATTTTCTAGTATTAAATGAACACATGCTTCATTCAGTCAACATGGCAATCATTCCTAACTTAACTCTATTCCTTACTTAGCAAAATATCATACCTAACTAGGGTGTGTCTCAACCCTAGAAAATTGTGTCCACTAAGTAGTCCAATCAACTGATGAACGACTCAGTCCTCCTATTGCGGCTGTTTAGAGAGTCCTCACCTTTCTCTTCGATGTTCCTAAAATTTGCAAACAGGTCTCAATATATATGTCGCTATATAAATGTATGTCATGCATCAAATTCTTATGTCTCTTTATGTTTGGTATTTCTTTTACTTAAATAAACTCTATCATTGAATCCGGAACGCCGAACAAAGTCGGTTTAAGCTTTCGCGGAATTCAATTTGGATATCCGTACCTAAAAAGGCAAAACGGTCATTTTGCACCTTTTCGGGTCTTTTCATTTCTCGGGACCCCGTCTTGTAAAACGGACCTCACCATTGATCTTAGTAGGTCCGAGACATAAATAAAACACTATTTATTCACTTAATTTGTGTAATACCCCGACCCGAGAATGTCGGGTAATGAAGCACGTTTTACGAGGATTATGAGAAAATTGGGAGAATAATTAATTACGATAATATAATTAATTAATTAAATATAAGGAAGCTAATTACTATTTAAATTACTAGAATAATGTGATGAAACACACACTCACAAAGTGTATTGTGTGGAAGTACATGTATAAATATATGTGTCTACAAGTATATGCATGGAAGTTAAAAATAAATATTAAATATATAATATAATAATGATAGTAATAATAATAATAATAATAATAATAATAATAATAATAATAATAATTAAAATACATGTATAAAGGTATTAAGGTGTGTATATGTATATTATATATATGAAATTGTAATTATGTATATATATAGATATAATTATATATATATTGTGGGACATGCAATGGTCCAACGTGTACAAGTGTGTGTGAGTGACCATTGTATATTAGTATGTGTGAATTATGAGATATATATATATATATATATATATATATATAAATACAAGTCAAACACCACACACACACACAACCAGCCACTCAATGGCCTGCCAAACAGTGGCAATTCAGACCCACTCATGAAGAAACCTGAAATTGGCTAACCCAAGTAGAGGGGCAATCAGATTTGCCATGATTCACATCTCTATATACACATATGCATGGTGCTTGTACACACACACAACCATCCGAGAGAGAGAGAGAGAGAGAGAGAGAGAGAGAGAGAGAGAGAATTCAGAAGAAGAGAAAGGAAATCTTAGAGGAAGAAGAAAGAGGAGAAAGCCATTATTGAAGGTAAAACATCAAAAACTATCATTTTTCTCTCTCTAGAATTTTGATGTATTAGGAACTGTTTTTGAATTATGCATACACATATGATGATAGATATATGTTTATGAGTTTGTCAAGCATGATTTTAGGCTTAGAAAATGACCAAAAACAGTAAACCCATGAAAACCGCCATTGATGACCTTGCTAAAGCAAGTCTGATTTTCATCACAACCAAACTAAGTCTGGCTTATCCAGACTTCAAGTAGATCTCACAAGCATCATGAAAACACGTATACGTGATCAAAAATCACAAGAAATGGCCTCCAAACATTGACTTGCAGGTTACGGGTTTACAACCCAAACCTTTAAACTCGCGATTAAATCCACTCTTATGAACGGGAACAGAATCCTCATGAAGAGGGGATCAAAATAAGCCCGACCTCGCAAAAAATGATGAAGAAACAAGCATAAACCGACTGTTTATAGGTCTGGTTATCATGGCTTAAACCGAGCGTTTGAGCCATATTCGAAGCCCTAAATCGATACTAAAACTTGTTTTAGGGTATTAGGAAATTATTGGAAAGAAAAGCAGAAGAAATGGAACTGTAAAACATCACGAAAATGAAAAACATGAAAACCTGCAACTAGGGCAACACTAGGGAAGAAACGGGGGAGATGATGAACAGTGACGGTTCGGGTCAAATTGGGTCACATCGGGTTCGGGTCGAAACCCGACCCATCGCTTAAACGGTTAAGTTGAACGGTGTCGTTTGGTGTTATGTTTTAAAGTTATAAGCCATTAGGGCTGACATCATCATGACGTCAGCCTTATGTAATTAAACCGACTGAACCGGTTGGTTCAGTTAAGACCGGACCGGTTCACTTAAATCCCAACTGAACCAACTAGTTCAGACCGAAACTTATGGAAATTTGATTTTGACCCCAACTGTTTTACTGATTTATACTGTGACCCAATTTTTGAAAAATTTATGCAATTAAGCCCCTGGAAAAATAATTAAATAATTATTTAATAAATAAAGTAAAATTACTATTTTGCCCTTGGGTCATAAATAAAGCAAATGAAGTCCAAATTAAACATATGAATAGTGTATCCTTACTATTTTGGATATTCTGAGACAAATGGTAGGGTCCGTTTTACGAGATGGGACCCAAAAAATAAAGACACGTAAAGGGGTAAATGACCAAAATACCCCTTGTCCAAAATTAACAAGTTATTAGTGTAATCTTACTATCTCGGACCTTTTGAGTCCAATGGTGAGGTCCACGACACGAGATGAGGTTCCAAACATAAAGACACGTAAGGGGGTAAAATGACCAAATTACTCCTAGTGCCTCAAAAGCCAAATTAGAATCAGGGAAGGTCTAAATTGACTTTCTTTGACATCTCGGACTCAATAATGGAGTCCAAATTACGAAATGAAGTACAGAAAAATATGACACGTAAAACGGTGAATGACCATTTTGCCCTTTTACATATAAAAGTCTGAATTAAATTCTAAGAAAGCCTAAACCGACTTTCTTCGACACTCCAGACTCAATGGTAGAGTCTATTCGACCAAAAGAAATGTCTAAATAAAAAGACATAAAATTTGATGAATAGCATCTGTTAGATGACTATGAAATGAGATATTGCCAAAGAACTAAACTGAGGCAAGTACGAGAAAGGAAATACGAAAAGACATGACACGTAAACATGTCAAATAAATAACTTTAATTCAAAGTTAAAGGAGCTACCAGAAGAGTATAAATTGAAATAAATTAAAATTCTAACACATTAAATTGTGTCATAGGTTAAGAATACGAGTTAAGTTAAGTACATATGAATTATGAAATCGTTTTAGGATCTAATACGATTTAAGCATAAGTTAAGGAACATTGAGATGATTTTACAATAAATGTGAAGTTGATGAGATATCTATGAATTGTTCTTAGGAATTACAAGGAAAGTGGGAAAGCGCATTATTAGCACTAACCCTAAAGGACCAAGGTGAGTAACCCTACATTCGAAGTGGAGATTTAACTTCACGGATTTCAAAGAAGTTTTGAGTTCAAGTCATGAAAAGTATTTGAATATCGAATTCAGTTTGCATATGCCTTCTGTTTTAAATTACTCTACTCAGATAACAGATTTACTTACAGTTTCTTTTTATGCCTTAGCATAATTGAGTTTTTATTAAATTGCAAAATCTTTGAGATATATTCTGAATTCGTATATTTTGAGAATTGAAAGTTCTATTATAAAGTTATATACTTTGTGTTGAATACTCTTAAATAGTATTTATGAGAAGAAGCCATGAGATAAAAGTAGTTTCTTGAAATACAAGATAACTGTGCATAAGCACGAGATAGGGTATTGGGGTTCGCAAGGGACTCCATTATCTTGTGGAGCCGACAAGCTTTTGGGTTCTACGAAATTCAATTGATTGTCAAATGCCTGGTAGCAGGATCTAATCCCACAGGCAAAGAGATATCTCGACAAGAGTAAAAAGGGAGTTTGGTTCAAAACAGATTCCAAGAGCAAAAGTGAGAAGAAAAGATATTTGAAAATGAAAGCAGATTTTAACCCTCATTTTCATATTTACATGTTTGAGTTCACATATACTCTATTTAAAGAAGAACACATTTCTAGCTTGAACACTTTACATGCTTCAGAGTTATGAGTTTTATGGAATGCATATATTTTGTATTCAGAGTTACAAGTTTTATATGGAAAAGCATATGTTAGCTTGAATGTTTTAAATGTTTCAAAGCTATGAGTTTTATGAATGCATATATTCTGTGTTCAAAAGATACGAACAATTGACAGTGATTGATTTATAAACTCTTGTGAACTAAAACCACTGTTAATTGAAAACCCTATGACGAATGTTGGAATTGCTCACAAGCTTAGATTAGCTTACCCGGACTTTGTTCGGACCCCCCTTTTCAGGTGATTCACAGCAGACAGGGTCTTGAGGACGATGGTGATGAGTCTAGCTATTTTTTTTGAGAAGATATGTTAAGTAGTTTCTTTTGAGAAACCTTTGAACTTTAGTAGTACATTTTGTGTTAGTAAACAATGTAAGAATATGTATTAAGCCCTCAGGGCAACCGAACATGTATTGTATTAATGTTATAAGTCCTTAAGTTTTAGTTATACTCTGAATGTGTAACCATGTATGCTATGTATGGAGTGGTAGTATCGGACGGATGTGCGTAAATTTAATAAGAAAAGAAAAGAAAAAGTTTTTCACGCTTTTGTAAAAACATATGTCGCAAATCTATTCGATACCGCTGCTTATGTGAGCCTTGCCCAAGGGTCCTCGGGCCTGAGGGTGGCGGTCGCGATGCGAGATCCGCATAGGGTGGGTTTCGGGTCGTGACAATTTAGGGTCTCAGTCAATTCACCATTATCTAATTATATAATGGTTAATAAAGATTTTACCAAATCAATATTTTGTATTTACCTATAGATATGTCCCTTGATAAATTGTATTACAATTAAAGATCAGTCCCTAACATAGCTGTTGTCCAGAATTTTCCTCGTCAAATTTTCATCCAATAGTTGGGATTATATTCAAATTAAAAACTGAACTACACCCAATTTAATAATCAACCTATATTCAATTTAATAACTGAATTATATTTAAATCAAAGGCTGTTCAATAACCAATCAATAGCTGAATTTCATTCTAAATCCAATCGCACCAACAGCCGCACCAACCCCACCTAATTTCTCTTATTTACATTTCATGCTACACAGGAAATCAATCCTACACTAATCAACTTGGTGATTCCCAGCCAACATCTAACTTCAAGAATGAATTAGTTTTAGGACTCAATTTTCCCACAAGTTGTGGCTGGGCAGATTTTCCCTATTCAGGCGGAATCAGGCAATCTCACTTATTTCCAAATTTTCTCAACAGGTGGTTACTGTTGTGACTACATATTTTCTATTAAAGATTAAAAATTCAAAGAATCAAATATATACCCACCTCAGATTGGATAGATCGTTGGAGAGGGAAAAAAATCCAGGAAACTGGAGCTACAGCTGCTCCTCAAACTCACCGAACTGAAGCAGTCAACAGAACAGGGGCGACTCCTCGAGCTCAATCGCTGTACACTCACTCTAATCTAAATAGGAATTCCTGGGATCTCTTTCCTGCTCCACTTGCAACTCCTTTCTCCCTCAATTCAAACCACAAACAAATCAAACGGACCAACTTAGCTGCAGAGATCTCAGCCCTCAAATTCAACTCAGCGACCAACGGTGCCCCCACGCAATTCTGCTGCAGATAGTGCTTTGGTAAGCCCAGACCGCAGTAGATCTCCCTGAGTTTTTCTCACTATTATTCCCCATCTCTGAGAACCAAAGACCCCCAACACTCATGAACCGCAACCGAATCAAAACCCAGTTGCTTCGATTCACCGTCTGACCCACGACCTCCATCGTTTTTCCAACACCACGACATCGCCAGATCGCAAATCTTCCTTCCCAAAAATCTCAGCCACCGTCTGATCAACGGCTTCCGGTGCCACGTCGTGACGATCGTCCCATCCGCCCCTGGCAAGGCGGTCGAAGTCGGAGTCTTCAACGGCAGCGGTGGCTGTCACAACGGCCGTGGGTTTGGAGAAACCAGAGTTCTGGAATTCTCCCTCCGTCCCCTCTCTCTCTCTCTCTCTCTCTCTCTCTCTTTCTTTTTTCCATTTCTCTACTCCAGTCGTTACACAATCCACACATAACCACATCCCTTTTTTCTTTTTCTTTTTTTCACCGATGCCTACATATATATTAATATGTACATAGTTTTGTTTCCTTCAGCAGCTTCCTCGAAGCTTCCCTCCCTCCTTTTCGTTTTCTTGCCATTTTATACATATATAATATATAAATTTCACACTACACGTTGCACACTTTGCACCCACTTGATAATATATATATATATATTATAATGTATACATTACAACTACACAACACCCCTTGCCATTTATTTTCTATTCTTTTCATTTTATTTTTATTTTTGGCACACATGTACATACAATACTAATAACACACATTCACATAACGTGATTTAATTAAATTAGAAGTAATTAAGATTCAAAGACATTCGAATATTGCCTTATTATAAAAAAAAAAAAAAATTATTCCAAAATTTCAGGATTTTTACATCCTTCCCTCCTTAAAGAAATTTCGTCCCGAAATTTTCAAAATACAACTCTCGACAAAATAATAACCGATCAATGCAAAATGCACGGTAACATGTAGACGCGCAGCCTTACCAATGGACCATTTACCTCTCCCTCAGCCAGGCAATGTGGAATGTATCACCCTCTCCCATTACCATCTCCTCCATAGGCTCAGCCTCATCGGTGGGTGTGCAGCGGAGTGCAGACATCTCCACCCTCCCTGCTAGGGTCTGGTTCTGATCTCATCTGTAACGGTTCACTCCACATGGCACCACACATAATGAAATCCTCAAGCCACATTGGCTCACCAATGTCCAATCTCTAAATCCATCTAAACGTCAAAACCCACTTCAATAATTCAACACTATAACAAATAAAGGAAAAATCCTCACTATTCACAAGGATCTCGTAAGGTCCGCCACACACTATAACCATCCAACTAATCTCAAATCAAGCTACAAATCATCCTAGTAATTTATCCCAATGGCATCACCCATATATCGTTTGCACCACAATGCAATTCAACAATCCCATTCTCAGTATTATAATCATGAAACTTAAAGCAATGTATTAAAGTTCAGAAAAATAAAACATTAGTGAAACCCGTCACCAATTTAAATCATGAACATACATCTATGCTTATTCACATGTATCATATAAACACATTTAAACGTATTCTTGTACATGCATCAATAATGATCAATTTGTATATAAAATCATGGTCACAGCACTACAACAGGCACTCAACCAGTATACTCGCATAGAATCAATATGCAACATTAAACATCTCACACGTAGCCTATCACATCAGCATCTAAGCATTAAAATTTATCACAGCATATATACCTATACATAAATAAGCATACAATCCCGCTACATAAGTAGCTAGGTATACATCCAACCCTATGGATATCCAGGCTCACAGCCTATCTTATAAACAACAAGCATATAACCCACCTCTCAGTTTCACTTAGTCTACCACACAATTATAAACATCTAATCCCCACGTCATGATAAGCATGAATGGATGAGATGCACAAGTCTATCAGTCTGCTAGTTCGTGAACTAAAAACAAAAATTGTACCTCAAACCACAAGAGGTCCGGAAGTAGATGCCTCAGGTGCAGCTACTGTATAAACACGACTCTAGGTAGTCTGACTCTGCTTATCTCCCACCCTCTGCCCGGGGATCCTAATACTCTGCACTGAAGGTGCAGACTGAAAATGAGGCACTGTAGGTCCATAGTCTAACTGTGGTAGTGGCTGTAATATCTGAATTGGCTGATGATGAGACGGTTTCTGCGAGCCCCGTGAAGTCTGTCCTTGAGGACAATTGGCCCTAATATGGCCTGGCTGATGGCACGTAAAACAAAGCCGTGGGGCTCCCCTACTTCTGACTTTGTGCCTGGGGTGAAAATGACGTCAGACTCAGCCTAGACTCGTACCTCTGACTGGAATCTCTCTATGGGCAATCGGCCACTCTATGGCCTGGCTATCTACACCGGTAACATCTAATGGGTCTCTGAGATACCCCCTTCCGAAGAGCGATAGTCACAGTGGGCTGAGGTGCTAATGGCTGACTAGGTCTCTGCGATGTCGATGTGGAAGAGGCATCAACTCGAAACCTCTTCAACGGTCTCCCACCAGTGTGAGTCAAGGTAGGCATAGTAGGCATAGAGTCAGTGAGAGTCAGGGTAATCAATACTTACATAACTAATGTCAACCATCCCTACCCACTTGTTACACTAAATAGTTAACACAGAGTTCTAACCTAGTCTATCACGAGGAAGAAATTCACTTAAACAATACAATATACACATACTCAAATTATGCTAGTGTTCAACTAGCCTACCAATACTCAATTCCTAGTAAATACCATCTAAAACAATACATCTCTCCTACAAACAGGGTTTAACACAAGAACATCTTTAAAAATTTAAAGATAAACACTCTAAATATCCATCTATACACAAAAGACTCCACAAGTCCGAATCCTTATTTTAGCATTTTAAGGTTTGATGTGTCTTTTATTATTTCTTACTTCTATAGCTAGGTAATAACCCTTCATGGATCACAGCTCCTTTTGTTACTAGCTGATGGGGCGCCATCTATCAACTGTAACTCAAGACCTGAGACCAATCCAGTCTGTATAAATGTCATAGTCATAATACTATAATCCATGAAAATCGGTTACTAACCTAGCATACACACATACAAAATCCACAAATAACAGTCAACAGTTAATACCTATCCCACCAAATAAGCACTCAAACATAGAATCCATCATAAAAATATACATATACATGAATGAACATAGCAAACCAAGTAGATAACTAAGTCTATAACCTATCTCATAAATAACTAGGCATACCGCCTACCATATAAATAACTAAATACACGACTTACATCACAAACAACTAGGCACACGACCTATCTCACCAATATACAATCTATCACATAGACAAGAATTTTCAATCTCAGTCAACCAATACATCCAACAACCACGTACCCCCCAGTCAATCAGGAAATCAAGTATAATCCATACTCGTCCACACCAGTGCAACCTAAGTACCTAAGACATACTACTCAAACTTACCCAACTAAATTGAAAGTCTAAACTTCTCCCACTGTCCTTAAGTATTCGAACCAATGCTCTGATACCACGTTGTCACGCCCCGAATTTCTGACCGAAACCCGAGGTGCGACTGACGAACAGAAAGTAAATAAAATGAAAGTTAATTAATTTGATTTACAAATTTACGACAAATTAGATAGAGTTATTTAATTTTCATAAAATTTCGACAGAACCTCCTCTGTTTTTCGGGCCTCTTTCCCCCTAATAATCACAATACATTACATATATACAAACACATCACAATCCATCCTCACTCGATGGCCACAATTTATGAAAATTAAAAATGCATTCTTTTCCTTTAACATACATACATATAAGACACACTCCACAATTGTCTCCTACATACAGTTTGGGCTTAAGCCCCTATATTACAAAAGTACACCCCAAGTGCTAGACACTCTTCCAAATTTCATTTCCTCTCTTTTCTCCAAGACCTCTTCTAGTCCCACGTACCAAGAGCTTTACCTGAAACCTGTGCCCACGAATGGGTCAGCGCCAATATGCTGGTATGATATAATGCTAATACAAGGAACAAAATCAAGGCGTGGCGTGTGCAAGTGTACATTCATTTCTACATGCCTCCCTAATCATTTATACAATATAATGGCAATATGCATGTTGCATCTAAATAAGGTATGGCGTGTGCAAGTGTGCATTTATATCTACATGCTTTCTAAATCATCCTAGTAGTGTAATGACAGTAATCCACATGCCTTCTAGATTACTCAAACAACGCAATAGGAATAATTCACATGCTATCCCAATCATCCTAATAATGTAACGGTAGTAATCCACATATCATCCAAATCATCCAAATAATGTAACAGCAGTAATCCAAATGTCATCCAATCATTCAAACAATATAACAGCAAGTATTCCCATGTCCATATAATGTGATAACAGCGCTCATAATGCACCCACGCAAACTCTATGCCACATCCATGTCAACTCTATGTCATCATGTCATCTCTATGCCACACCCTGATGTAATGAAAATACGCGTGACTCACCCACGCAACTCAACGCCCCATCATGTCAACTCTATGCCACACCTTGATGCAATGAAAATACACGTGACTCACCCACGCAACTCAATATCACACCCATGTCTCAATCACGGAACACATCCAATGGACACTGGTTAACATCCCCCGTTTACGGAACACATCCGATGGAAACTGGGTACCATTCCCCATTTACGGAACACATCCAATGGAAACTGGGTACCATTCCCCGTTTACGGAACACATCCGATGGAAAATGGGTACCATCCCCCGTTTACGGAACACATCCGATGGAAACTGGCTACCATTCCCCGTTTACGGAACACATCCGATGGAAACTGGGTACCATCCCCCGTTTACGGAACACATCCGATGGAAACTAGGTACCAATGCTCATTCACAGAACACATTCGATTAATACACAGCACCACGTGCTCAATGTCACGACCCGAAACCCACCCTGTGCGGATCTCGGATCGCGACCGCCGCCTTCAGGCCCGGGAGCCTGAGGGCAAGGCAAAACATGGGCGACGGTATCGAATAGCGGTGCGGCCTTGATTTGCGGAAGCGTGAAAAACCCTTTTCTTTTTTTTTAAAAAAAAAATCTTTAAAAAAACTTTCGCACAGCCGTCCGGTACTGTCGCTCTTCATAGCGGTACACATGAATAATCACATCAGAGCATACTAAAAATTAAAGTCTTATACATGATACATATTCGAATGCCTCAAGGGCTTAAGTACATATGTGGTTGCCTCTTGGGCTTAAATACATAATTGTCCAAAAGTACGACATCGAAATTCGACCAACCATAGGCCCTAATACTTCCCAAAATATCTCCAGAATCCTAATGGAGCTGCCTATCATTCCTCCCCAAATTGGGCAAGGGTCCACCCATCGTCATCACCTGAAAAATGTTAGGGAATGGGGTGAGCTTCGAAAAGCCCAGTGAGTAATTCTAACATCTGTCATGGGTTTCAATTGGTAGTGGTTTCGCACGTGAGAATTTTGTAAAATACTCACTACCAATTGCTCGTATACTTGGAACATAGAGTACATGCATTCTTTAAACAATGGCTTTGAAACATTACAGTATTCAAGCTAACTTGTACTTTCGGAATAAAGTATGTGAATTTCAAATCATGTAAATATGCATGGTGAAAATGAGGAAAAAGCCTGCTTCCATTTTCAACACACACCTTATCACTTTCATTAACAGAATCCGTTTCGAACCAGATTCCCATTTTACTTTTCGTGGAGATATCTCATATGCCTGGGGGATTAGATCCTGCTACCTGGCATTTATTCGTATCGTAGTTGGGTTCCTAAGAAACCCGATAGAAATCCGTGGTGCTTATGCACAATTTATCTTGCATTTAAAAGCATTTAACCCATAATTCCTTCGTGTGGATGCATTTAAAAGCATTCAAAACATATAGTTCATAATCTCATGATAGGGTATCGAAATACGTGAAACATGTAAATTCAGGATATATAATAACATTTGAAATCGAAAATTTAGACATGCAGAAGTATATCTCAGAGAACAGTAGTAAATTATTCAGGAAGCATGTCATAACAGAATATTTAAAACGGAATTGTGTAAAGACAGAATTTGATATTTAAAACATCATTCAAATCCGTGGAATTAAATCTCCACTTCAAATGTGAGGTTACTCACCTTGATTCCCCGGGTTTGCACTACTGGTGGGCTTTTCCCTTTCCTTTGTATTTCCTAAGAAAATTATAAAGAACTTGTTAACTTCACATTTACCTTAAATCGTTACCTATTCATGCTCTTTCATTTAATTTTAGGCCTGACGTATCCTAACTTCCTAGGATTGGTCTTACTAGTCAACTCGTGGTGACTTGATGAGTTTTATTTTATACGTGACTAAATTTTCAGTACCTATTTTGGTGTTATGGACTTCACCGTTGGGTTTGGAATGTCCGACATAGTCAAAATAGACTATCTTTTAGTTTCATTTGGGCTTCGGGTACCATAGGGGTAGTTTGGTCATTTCGTGTGTCATATTTTTCGGAGTCCTGTCTCGTGAATCGGACCTCACTGTTGATCTCAGAAGGCCCAAGAAAATAAGATTACACTAATAACTTGTCTTATTTGGGCATCGACTACATTAGGGGCAATTTGGTAATTTGTACTTTAACGTATCGTAATTTTTGAAGCCTCGTCTCGTAAAACGGACCACACCATTGAGTCCGGAACGTCCAAAATAGTCAAAAACTACTATTCGTTTACTTTATTCGGACTCCGTTTGACTTATTTATGACCTAGGGGTAATTTGGTCATCTTTATTTAATTAATAAATTAATTAAATAATTTAATTTATTATTTATTAATTTATCAGGGGTATAAATGAATTA
This sequence comes from Nyssa sinensis, assembly GCA_008638375.1. NCBI lineage: Eukaryota > Viridiplantae > Streptophyta > Magnoliopsida > Cornales > Nyssaceae > Nyssa > Nyssa sinensis. The sequence goes on from CM018032.1 coordinate 24,435,716, forward strand.
AAGTTTCAAAATCTGGGCCAGAATGAAATTTTCCCAAAACTGTTGGGTAATTTCGTAATTTCCAAAAAATTGTAACTGAACCAAACGGTTCAGTCAGCATGCGACTGAACCAGACCGGTCCAGTCCGGTTCAAGGTAATGTGCTGACGTCAGGCTGACGTCAGCCCCACAATTTAAAAATTTGAAATAACAGCATCAAAACGACGCAGTACAGTTTATGGGTTTTATCCGTTTCTCGGTCGGGTCGGGGCCCGACCCGAACCCGGTCCATGCCCGACCCGTACTGTTCATCATCTTCCCCACCGTTCTACACACTGTAGCCCTAATTTGCAGATTTTTCTTTTTCTATTTCGTGACTTTTTAAGCTGATTCGATCTCTGTTTTTAGGTGATATGGGCTACCGAATGTTTAAGAGACATTTTGGCATTATTTTGATACTCTAAAACCAACCCAATCGTTCGGTCTAAGCTTGAATACCCGAACCTGCAACTCCATAGTAGACCCTTGTTTCTTCACCATTTTGGGCGGGGTTTGGTTCTATGAAGTCCCCACAGCAAGGGCTTCGATCCCCCATCCTTAAATCTCAATTTGGTTGCGGTTTTGGTAGGGTTGGGTTGAAGGCCGTGACCTGCAACTCACGGTTTGGGGGTCAAAACCGAAGGGTTGAGGTCGCGGAATGGGGTTTTAGTGATCCTAGGGTGGTCTATTTCATGTATTGACCACTAAAAGTCCATGTGGTTGAGGTCGGATCAGACCTGCAACTCAAGCTTCATCAATGGCAGTTTGTTTCCATTTCTATGTTTTAGGGCAGTTTTGTTGGTCCAAATCATTTATAAATGACCCAGTTCTCAAGTTAAAATACTACACATGCAATGACAGATCCTAAAATCTATAAAACAGTAGCTAAATCTAGTAGGAAAATTTCCAAAAAAATTTGAACACCAACCTTGAACAGTGGTCTCTCCCTCACGGCTGTGCTCAAATGGAAGCTTCAAGAGTTAGATTTGATCCTCCTCGTGCACTTCCAGTCCTTAGCTCCCTTCTATTTCTCCTTCAATGGCCAAGCCCCACTTCAAGCTATCTCTCTTAACTTCCTCTCTCTAACCCACTTTCTCTCTCTAAAAATCAGTATACAGGATCATTTTTGCAGATCTGTTTTTCCCTCCAATGCATATATGGAGATTATGTAAATAAAAATCAGATTGTCTTTAGTGTTTCATCTCCCCAAGTGCATGATGGATTTGCATGCAACTTGGTTGGGAGGAGATGCAATCATGGGTGTATAGGCACATGATGGTCTATGGGGCATAGGAGTGATGCATGCTGATGTGTTGCATGCTTGGTGATTGGTCACTTAGGAGGTGGCCAAATCAGATTTATACTTATATACATATCTTTGCACATATGTTCACAAAGAGGTTCCTAGCCTAGTTGGTAATTTTTTTGGTAACCCAAATTCTACCTAGTTTGGTCAAGGGATCAAATCCTCTTGGCCACAATTTTTGGTCCTTTTTCCATATTTCGGGCTTAGGCCTTGTTTGGTTGGCGCATTTAATTATTTCAGCTATTTTCCAAATATCTTCTTTTCCGTTGCTTATTTTTCAACGCGGTTTCTTCTGGCTATTTCCTATTTAGGTTAGCTTCTTAATTATTCTTTATGTTTGGTTCAAATTAATGATTAGTAACTTATCATTTCTTAATTAGGGTCGGGGTGTTACACTCAACCCACAACATATGAATAATAAGAGCCACAACGTCTGAATAATAAAAGCCACAACGTCTGAATAATAATATCCACAGTATCCGAATAACAAAAGCCACAACATCTGAATAATAAAATCCACAACATCCGAATAATAAAAGTAACAACATCTTAATGATAAATCCACATCTGAATAATAGAATTCACAACATCCGAATAATAGAAGTCACCACATCGGAATAATAAAAACACTTTCACATGAACATAATACACTGCCAAATCAACGTAACTAGGTACTCAAATCACATATCCATATCTAAATAACTCACAGAAAAGATATGCTGACCACAAACTGTACTAACATACAAAACAAGTCATATTTCTACAGAATAACAGGAAAGCATACATGTGCCGAATCGATCAACTTTAGGTTCTGTTCTAAAGCAAGTATTCCCTATATGATTTTCTAGTATTAAATGAACACATGCTTCATTCAGTCAACATGGCAATCGTTCCTAACTTAATTCTATTCCTTACTTAGCAAAATATCATACCTGACTAGGGTGTGTCTCAACCCTAGAAAGTTGTGTCCACTAAAGTAGCCCAATCAGCTGATGAACGACTCAGTCCTCCTATTGCGTTTGTTTAGAGAGTCCTCGCCTTTCTCTTCGATGTTCCTAAAATTTGCAAACAGGTCTCAATATATATGTCGCTATATAAATGTATGTCATGCATCAAATTCTTATGTCTCTTTATGTTTGGTATTTCTTTTACTTAAATAAACTCTATCATTAAATTCAGAACGCCGAACAAAGTCGGTTTAAGCTTTCGCGGAATTCAATTTGGATATCCGTACCTAAAAAGGCAAAACGGTCATTTTGCACCTTTTCGGGTCTTTTCATTTCTCGGGACCCCGTCTTGTAAAACGGACCTCACCATTGATCTTAGTAGGTCCGAGACATAAATAAAACACTATTTATTCACTTAATTTGGGTCTCAGTCAATTCACCATTATCTAATTTAGTTAACTAATTATATAATGGTTAATAAAGATTTTACCAAATCAATATTTTGTATTTACCTATAGATATGTCCCTTGATAAAGTGTATTACAATTAAAGATCAGTCCCTAACATAGCTGTTGTCCAGAATTTTCCTCGTCAAATTTTCATCCAATAGTTGGGATTATATTCAAATTAAAAACTGAACTACGCCCAATTTAATAATCAACCTATATTCAATTTAATAACTGAATTATATTTAAATCAAAGGCTGTTCAATAACCAATCAATAGCTGAATTTCATTCCAAATCCAACCGCACCAACAGCCGCACCAACCCCACCTAATTTCTCTTATTTACATTTCATGCTACACAGGAAATCAATCCTACACTAATCAACTTGGTGATTCCCAGCCAACATCTAACTTCAAGAATGAATTAGTTTTAGGACTCAATTTTCCCACAAGTTGCGGCTGAGCAGATTTTCCCTATTGAGGCGGAATTAGGCAATCTCACTTATTTCCAAATTTTCTCAACAGCTGGTTACTATTGTGACTACATATTTTCTATTAAAGATTAAAAATTCAAAGAATTAGATATATACCCGCCTCAGATTGGATAGATCGTTGGAGAGGGAAAAAAATCCAGGAAACTGGAGCTACAGCCGCTCCTCAAACTCACCGAACTGAAGCAGTCAACAGAACAAGGGCGACTCCTCAAGCTTAATCGCTATACAGTCACTCTACTCTAAACAGGAATTCCTGGGATCTCTTTCCTGCTCCACTTGCAACTCCTTTCTCCCTCAATTCAAACCACAAACAAATCAAACGGACCAACTTAGTTGCAGGGATCTCAGCCTTCAAATTCAACTCAGCGACCAACGGTGCCCCCACGCAATTCCGCTGCGGATAGTGCATTGGTAAGCCCAGACCGCGGCAGATCTCCCTGAGTTTTTCTCACTATTATTCCCCATCTCCGAGAACCAAAGACCCCCAACACTCACGAACCGCAACCAAATCAAAACCCAGTTACTTCGATTCACCGTCTGACCCACGGCCTCCATCATTTTTCCAACACCACGACATCACCAGATCGCAAATCTTCCTTCCCAAAAATATCAGCCACCGTCTGATCAATGGCTTCCGGTGCCACGTCGTGATGATCATCCCATCCGCCCCTGGCAAGGCGGTCGAAGTCGGAGTCTTCAACGACAGCGGTGGTTGTCACAACGGCCGTGGGTTTGGAGAAACCAGGGTTCTGGAATTCTCCCTCCATCCCCTCTCTCTCTCTCTCTCTCTTTCTTTTTTCCATTTCTCTACTCCAGCCGTTACACAATCCACACATAACCACATCCCTTTTTTCTTTTTCTTTTTTTTCACCGATGCCTACATATATATTAATATGTACATAGTTTTGTTTCCTTCAGTAGCTTCCTCGAAGCTTCCCTCCCTCCTTTCCGTTTTCTTGCCATTTTATACATATATAATACATAAATTTCACACTACACGTTGCACACTTTGCACCCACTTGATAATATATATATATATATATATATTATATTATATTATAATGTATACATTACAACTACACAACACCCCTTGCCATTTATTTTCTATTCTTTTCATTTTATTTTTATTTTCGGCACACATGTACATACAATACTAATAACACACATTCACATAATGTGATTTAATTAAATTAGAAGTAATTAAGATTCAAAGAAATTCGAATATTGCCTTATTATAAAAAAAGAAAATTATTCCAAAATTTTGGATCTTTACATTTTGCATCTATTTTGTATATTGTATTGGACTTTGGCGTTTTGCAAGTGAAGCCATTTGGAGTTGGCAAGTTGCTGTGCGTGAGCCGTGAAGTATTGAAATTTTTGATTAGCTTCTTTTATGTTTGCTGAATCTGAAGACTAAATTGCTCCATAATCAGGTTCTATTGTTCTAACTTTGAATTTTTTAATTTAAAATTTGTATTATCTTTTAAGACATATATAATTAGATTGCCTCTATTTTGTTTACGGTAATTAGCTTATTGAATCTTTGATTATTAATTTTGTATTATCTATTAAAAATATATAAAATAATTGTTACAGATACATTTTAATTTTTTGTATACCAAAAGAATTTAAATGTCAACTCGAAAATATGAATCTGGTTATTCAAAACTTCAAAAAAAGAGAAGAATTGAAAATTTAATACAATCTCAAAAAGGAGTTCTTGATAAATTTTTTACAAATAATAAAAATAAATCAAAAAATATTAGTGAATGTTCCTTAAATGAACAAGTTAGTAATGTAGTTGAGTTAGATAATAATAAAATACTAGAACAAGAAGATGTGATTGAAAAGACTCATATTGATCCTTAAACTTGTGATGAAGAGGTAGAGGACCAACCTGTTAATGAATTAAATGATTCTATTCCTAAAAATATTTATGATCCAAGTCAATGGACAAATATTGATACAAATTTGAGAGATTTATTAGTAGAAAGGGGTCCAATTAGAGTTAGTAATATGAATTTTCCTAAAGATAAATTCTCAAGACATTTTTCCACTACAAATTATATTCAAAAGTTGGAAAACGGTGAAAAACATGAAAGAAGATGGCTAGTTTATTCAAATGACTTGGATAGAGTATTTGTTTTTGTTGCGAATTGTTTAATAATGTTTCCAGTACAAGTAAATTAGCTAATGTTGGCACTAGAGATTGGATAAATCTTAGTGCCAAGCTTAAGAGTCATGAGACAAGTAATGAGCATATTACTAATATGAGTTTATGGATTGATTTAGAAATGAGATTGTTGAAAAATAAAACAATTAATAAAAATATTCAAGAACAAATAAATAGAGATAAAGAACATTGGAAAAAAGTATTATTAAGAATTCTTGTTGTAGTAAAAACTCCTGGTAAAAATAATTTGGCCTTTCGGGGAAAAAAATGAAAAGATCTATCAAGAAAGTAATGGACATTTTTTAAGTTTAATTGAAATGATTGTAGAATTTGATCCCGTAATACAAGAACATATTCGACGCATAAAACAAGATGAAATTCATAACCATTACCTTGGACATAATATACAAAATGAATTGATAAATTTGTTAGCAAATGAAATTAAAAATAAAATTGTTGAACAAATTATCAAAGCAAAATATTTTTCAATAATACTTGATTGCACTCCAAATGCAAGTCATCAAGAGCAAATGTCTTTTATATTGCGATGTGTGGATGTTTCATCAAGTCCAATTACAATTAAAGAATATTTTTTAGAATTTTTAAAAGTAGATGATACAACTGGAAAAGGTCTTTTTGATGCTATCATGGATGAAATAAAAAATATTGGACTTGATATTAATAATTTAAGAGGACAAGGGTATGATAATGAATCTAATATAAAGGGCAAACACCAAGGAGTGCAAAAAAGACTTCTAAACATAAATCCTAGATCGTTTTATACACCATGTGGTTGTCATAATTTAAATTTAGTACTTTGTGACATGGCTAATTCTTGTACTAAAGGTATATCTTTTTTTGGAATAGTACAACGTATATACTCACTATTTTCTTCTTCTACCAAACGATGGAAAATTTTACAAGATAATGTACATGGTCTAACTCTTAAACCATTGATACAAATACGTTGGAAAAGTCGTATTGAAAGTGTAAAAGCAATAAGATTTCAAACCCCACAAATAAGAGATGCTTTATTGAAATTAGCAGAAGTTAGTGAAGATTCTAAAACTAAAAGTGAAGCTAATTTCTTAGCAACATATGAGCTTGAAAATTTTGAATTTTTATTGGGCATGACTATTTGGTATGATAAATTATTTGCTATCAACCCAGTTAGTAAAAATTTACAATCAAAAGATATGAGTATTGATATTGCTATAGAACAATTAAAAGGTCTGCTTTCTTTTTTTGAAAAATATAGAGAAGATGGATTTGCATCCGCTATGATTTCTTCTAAAGAAATTGCATTTGAAATGAAAATAGAACCTGTATTTCATGAAAAACATATCATTCGTAGAAAGAAGCATTTTGATGAGAATGATAATAATGAAATGACAAAATCACTTGAAGAATCATTTAGAATTGATTATTTTATATACATAATAGATCAAGCAATTTTTTCACTTCAAAGTAGATTTGAATAATTTAAAATATATGAAAATATTTTTGGTTTTCTTTTTAGTGGTAAAAAATTGAAGTCACTAGATAATGATAGTTTAAAAGAACATTGTCTTAATTTTGAATTTCCTTAAAATATAATAATTACTCAAATATAGATGGTTTAGATTTATTTTCAGAATTGAAAGTTTCAAAAGAAGTTATACAAATAGAAAATAATACTCCAATTGACACACTCAATCATATAAAAATATTTGATTCTTTTCCAAATGCATATATTGCTTATAGAATAATGTTAACAATTCTCGTAACCGTTGCTTCGGTGGAAAGAAGTTTTTCAAAACTAAAATTAATAAAATCTTACTTAAGATCAACAATGTCTCAAGAAAGATTAATTAGATTGGCAATACTATCAATTGAAAAAGAAATGTTAGAAGAAATTCATTATAAGAATTTAATTAGTAATTTTGCATATCAAAAAGCTAGAAAAATAAATTTTAAATAAAAAATTTATAAAATTTTAATAAATAAAAAAACCTCATTTTACAATTTTGCTTTAGGCCTCTGAATGTGCTGACCCGCCCCTGCTAACAACCCTTAATGGTGAACATTTTATCGTTGTGGACATATTTAAGACATTGATGGAGGGTTGAGGTAACTACCCCCATCTAGTGGATCTAGGGCCTTCCAATAATGACATTATAAGGAGATTTGGCATCTAAGACCATGAATATAGAGAACAGGGTCTTCTGGTCATCTCCTTCTCCTTTCGTGGTCTATAGATCAATTTTACCCATTGAGAAGCTGAGGTTCCCATTGAATCCTGCCATTACATTTCGTGGTCTGATGTCCTTGCAATTGAACTTCATGTGTTTGAAGGGTTCATAAAATAATATATTGGTAGAGCTTCCAGTGTCTAGGAGAACGCTTCTGATATCAAAATTAGCAATTTTGAGTGAGATAATAAGGGCATCGTTGTAGGGACAGTGTATCCCAATGAGGTCTAATTCAGAAAACTGTATCTAAGGTTCTGACTTCATCTTTTTCTCAATTATTAAGATCTAGATGATGTGAGGCTCTGCCCTTGTTTCCCGAGCATATCTTTTTTTGGCCTGGTTAGACATTTCAGCCATTATATTGTTAGTATAGAGTATGAAGATGACCTATTGATTATTTTGTTGTTCCTGATCATTTCAGACTTTTCTCTGTTTGGGTTTCCTTTGAGGGGTTTCTCGTCTCAAGGGTTTTGTCTCCTGTCTTGGCGGACGAATTCTTTCAGCCGTCCCCTCTTGATAAGGTGCTTTATCTCCTACTTCAGAGTTCTGCACTTTTTAGTGGTGTGCCCTTGTTCTTTATGGAAATCATAGTACTTCTTTCTATTTCTAAAGTCGAGATTGCTTTTTAGTGGTTCTAGTCACCTCAAGTTTTCACGAGTTTAGACCTGCTGAAGTATATAGATAAGAGAAGCATTTAATGGGGTATAAGTTCCGTACATTCCAAACCCAGAGTTATTATGGGATCTTGATGTTGTTCTCTTGTCGGGACTCTTAGTCTTCTTTTTATTGTCCCTATTATCCCTCTTTTGAACCTGTTCGTCCTTCTAAGTTTGCTTTTAGCTTTTCAGAATAAGGTTTTTATATCTTCAAGATTAATATATTTCAGTGCTTTATCTATGAGCGATGTCATATTATTGATCTGGTACTTAATTATTTAATCTCATGGTATTATTACTGATCCTTAATTAGAATTTGTTAGCGACGGCTCGAGGCCTGCCCCCGCTATCTTTAATCCGCAAAGGGTGGGTTTTGGGTCATGACAACTTGGTATCAGAGCCCTAGGTTCTAGTGGTTCATGGAAGATTAGGACTAGAGTATTAAGACTTACCGAGTCTAAGGGTCAGTTGATGAGTAAAACTTAACTTAGTGGGTTAAGTGATTACTGAAGTTCTGAATGCTATTTGATATACCACAAACAGACACCAATCACCTTGAGACACGTGTGCTTGCAGAGCTGATAATCTCGATCATACAGAGCACGCACAGCTTTCAAGGCATTCTCATATATATATCCTACAGAACTGACAATCTCGATCATACAGAGCAATCATAGCCTTCAGGGCATTCTCATATATATATATATATATATCCTACAGAGCCGATAAACTTGGTCATACAGAATAGGCGAAGCCTCCAAGACATTCTCATGCACATATCCTCTAGACCTTATGCTCTAGGCAATATTCACTCAGTACTTCATATGGTTCCGACCTTATGGTTCCTTAACAACTGCCAAGCAGGGAATAAGGAAACAGTCTTCAACACGGAAACAGTTTTCAACAAGGAAACTACTATCTATGATTATCTCTGTTTACGACTTAATACCCTGTAAGGTAACTGCAATCTCCGATGATCAAATCCCTATATTCATGGTTCCGAATCCTAATCAACTTAGGAAGGCCACGGTCTATAAATTAAACCCTAAAGGTACGCTTTATTTTTATGCTCATTCATTGGCTTTCAATACAGTCTTTTCAATTCCATTTACTTACTTAAGCATCGGAGCGGCTACTGCCGGAGCCAATCCGGTGGTCCTCTGATCCCTTTTCTAAGTATTCTACAGGTCACGGAGCCCACACTTATTGTGAGTCAAAAAGTGCAGCATCACTTTGGTGCCGTTTGTGGGAATCGAACCCACGACCTTGAGACATGTGTGCTTACAGAGCTGATAATCTCGATCATACAGAGCAGTCACAGCCTTCAGGGCATTCTCATATATATATATATATATATATATCCTACAGAACTGACAATCTCGATCATACAGAGCAATCACAGCCTTTAGGGCATTCATATATATATATATATATCCTACAGAGCCGATAAACTCGGTCGTACAGAACAGGCGAAACCTCTAAGACATTCTCATGCACATATCCTCTAGACCTTATGCTCTGGGCAATCTTCACTCAGTACTTTATATGGTTCCGACCTTATGGTTTCCTTAACAACTGCCAAGCAGGGAATAAGGAAACAGTTTTCAACACGGAAACAGTCTTCAACAAGGAAACTACTATCTATGATTATCTCTGTCTACGACTCAATACTCCGCAAGGTAACTGCAATCTCCGATGATCAAATCCCTATATTCATGGCTCCGAATCCTAATCAACTTAGGAAGGCCACGGTCTATAAATTAAACCCTAAAGGTACGCTTTATTTTTATACTCATTCTTTGGCTTTCAATACAGTCTTTTCAATTCTGTTTACTTAAGCATCGGAGCGGCTACCGCCGAAGCCAATCCGGTGGTCCTCTGATCCCTTTTCTGAGTGTTCTACAGGTCACGAAGCCCACACTTATTCCGAGTCAAAAAGTGCAGCATCAGTTTGGCGCGTCTGTGGGAACGACTAATCTCCAAGTGCTCTATTCACAAACTCATCTCTTTCCTTACCAGGAAAACTATGGCCCCAAATCTCCGACCGCGACAGAATACTCAAAATCCGCAAAGCTCTCAACGTCGGCCGCCTGCTCCACTAGCAAGGGGGCCAACGGTTGATCCCATGCCACAAGAGATCGAATCGATCAAACGACACAACGAGCTGGTGCAGGAACAATTGCTTGCCATAACTAGAACATTGGCAACGCTCACACAGAATCAAGGGTCGAGTCCTCCAAACTCGCCGTTCAACATTGCTGCTGGAACGCAACCCCCTATTACCACTGAGAATGAAGAGCCCCATGAGCAGGCTCCAAATAACCAGCCTGGGCACCCCCAGGGTGTTACTCGCGTTGGCAGAGATCCACAGCCGTCAGCAGCTCCAGGCTGGGGAACATCAGCCTTCGTGCCTAACGTCTATTACCGGAGCACTACTAGAGCCCCAGCTCCAAGGGCTTCGGGAGCACATCCGGCACCACAAGAGCCTCATCCCCATGCAGCACCAGTTCCTCCAGTTCGGAACCCTCTTCCGTCCGAGGGACGTACTCAGCCCGACTACCCTGAAGCCAAGGCTGTAAGATAAGGTTCACAAGATGTCCGGTTCAGAGACCCGCGGAGGGTAGAAGAAATTGCTGAGTCTATATACCGAACAATTTCTTTGAGAGCTCCCTAAAACCCTCCAGAGCAAGACGAGTTGTCCAGGTTGCTCGGAAGACTTGCCACCCTATTCACTCACGCTATCATGTCAGAAGAAAGGCCCAGAAAGTTCATGGTGCCCAAGTTCACCCTGTACGATGGGTCTGGAGACCCAGGAGATCATCTCTCGCACTACCAGCATACGATGGCCCTCCACGGGGCCTCTGATGCTTTTATGTGCCGAACTTTCATTACCAGCTTGAAGGAAACTGCTCTGAAATGGTTCCACAACCTCCCTCCGAACTCAATTACCAGCTTCTATGAGCTCGGTAGGCAATTCCTATACAGGTTTATGACCAGCAGAAGGCTCAGAAGGGGACCAGAATTCCTGTTAAATGTCAAGCAGACTAAGAAGAAGTCCCTCAGAGCCTACATTGCGCGCTTCAATGCCGAACTCACGGAGATCACCGACTGCAGCCCAAAATTCCTTGTAGCTGCCTTAACTGCTAGACTTGCTCACGGTGGCTTCAGAGACTCCTTGACAAAGAGCCCTCCAGCCGACATGGCGGCATTAATGGATCGGGCTAGGAAGTATATCAACTTGGAAGAAGCCAACCGCACATCCCAGAAGGGCAAAGAGAAGACCCAGAGGGATAATCCTAAAAGGGAGGATCATAAGAAGGAGGACCACAGAAGAGACTCCAGCGAAAAAAGGGCCAGGAGTCCAGAAAAGATAACAGCACCTAGAGCTGTGTACAATTATGGACCAAGGGAGTTCACTAACTTTACCCCTTTGAACATTACACTGAACCAGGTACTCCGGCAAATACGAGATCAGGAAAACCTGAGGTGGCCGGAACCAATCAAAGGAGATCCCAGCCTTCGGGATCAAAGTAAGTATCGTAATTTCCATAAAGATCATGGACATACGACTAACTCATGTAAGACCCTCCGATATGAGATAGAGCAGCTCATAAAAAGGGGCGTTTTCAAGAGTTAGTCAAGCAGGACGAAAGGCAGAACCCTCAAGAAGACAAGCCTCAACAACGGCCGGACCAGAGGCCCGAGCAAAGGCAGGAGCAGAGGGAAGGACGAAATGAGCCTCAGAGGCAGAATAACCATGTCATCTACGTCCTCCATGCCGACTCCCCTATTACGGGAATGTCCAATAGGGCAAGAAAGAGATATGCTTAGGAGGCCAGGGCTGCCCCGGAGATATTACAAATCTCCAACGTTGAAAAGAGGCTCAAACCAGCACCAGAGATCCAATTCACTGAACAAGACCTAGCCGGGGTACACTGCCCTCACAGTGATGCCCTCGTCATCACTCTCAAAATTGCCAACTTCGAGATCAGGAGAGTCCTGGTCGATACTGGCAGCTCCGTCAATATACTGTTCCATAAGCCACTCAAACAGATGGGAATGGACCACGACAACATCAAGCCTACTACTACCGTGATGGCAGCTTTTGAAATCTCAGCACCCCATTGGGAAGAATCGACCTTCCTACTACTATAGGAGAGGGAGAAGGGCAGAAGACCACCATCTCAGAGTACATGGTGTTGAAAATGAAATCTCCTTACAGCATCATAATTGGGAGACCATGGTTGCACCAGATAGGGGCGGTCACCTCGACCCTCCATCAATGTCTAAAGTATGTCCACAATCAGAATGTTCACTCTGTCAGAGGATGCCAACCAACTTCTCGAGAGTGCCATGCCATTGCACTCAAGGAGAAGGCCACCAAATAGCAATTACAATACACTCAGGACTGTACAGATCCAGTTTTCGCCCACACTCCCGAGGAGGAAGGTTGCCCATCCAGCATTGAAGAACCCTTGAGCCCAAGGGGACGGGACAGCCGAGCCAAACCCATTGGCTAGCCCATCAAAGTGTTGGTCAGTTCAGAATCAGAGGGGCTTATTTATACATCGGCCCAGACCTGACACACACCGAGCAGGAGAAGATAGTCAGGTTTTTGAAAGACAACCTCTCTATATTTGCTTGGGAGACCAAAGACATGGAGGGTATAGATCCTAACCTTATAACTCACAAGCTGATAGTAGATCTAGATCACCCACTAGTCAGACAGAAGAGAAGGCCGATTGCTCCTGAACGGCATCGGATTATAAATGAGGAAGTCCAGAGGCTGCTTGAAGCTAGGATGATACGAGAAGTGTTCTACCTCGAGTGGCTAGCCAACACCGTTCTAGTCAAGAAGAAAAATGGCAAGTGGAGGGTCTGCGTTGATTATACAGACCTCAATAAGGCGTGCCTTAAAGACAGCTTTCCACTGCCAAGGATAGACCAACTGGTTGACGCTACTGCAGGGCATGAACTCATGAGTTTTATGGATGCCTATTCTGGATACAACCAAATTCAGATGTACCCTCCAAACCAGGAGAAGACAGCCTTCATAACCGAACGAGGTCTTTACTGCTACAGAGTAATGCCTTTCGGTTTGAAGAATGCCGGAGCCACATACCAGCGGTTGGTCAACAAGATGTTCAGTCCACTGCTCGGCAGTACCATGGAGGTATACATTGATGATATGCTGGTCAAAAGTCTGCAGAAAGGTAGTCACCTCCAGCACTTAGCCTAGACCTTCGATATACTGAGACAGCACAAGATGAAGCTCAACCCCTCGAAGTGTACCTTCGGGGTGACGAAGGGAAAATTCTTGGGATACATTGTCTCTTAGAGGGGTATCGAAGGAGACCCCACTCAGATCCAAGCTCTGATTGGACTGAAGTCGCCGAAAACCAAAAAGGACATTCAGGCACTGAATGGCAGAATTGCGGCACTAAGCAAATTTATCTCTAAATCCACCGATCGCTGCCTACCTTTCTTCAAAGCTCTGAAGAGCAACAAATCCTTACAGTGGACGGAAGAATGCGAGAGAGCTTTTCAAGAACTGAAGGAGCATCTAGCCTCCCCAGAACTTCTGTCAAAACCAATATAAGGGGAAAAGCTACTATTGTACCTTGTAGTCTCTAAGAACACGGTCAGCTCCGCATTAGTTAGACAGGACATAGGAGTACAGAGGCCTATATTTTACGTTAGTAGAGCACTACTCGACACAGAAGAGAGATATCCAGAAGTAGAAAAGCTAGCCTTCGCCTTGGTGATATCGGCTTAGAAGCTCCGTCCTTATTTCCAAGCTCATCCAATTGAAATCCCAACTGCCTATCCTCTGAAGTCAATATTGAGGAAACCTGAGGTATCGGGAAGATTAGTGAAGTGGTCTGTGGAGCTAGGGGAATTCGACATATCATATGTGCCTCGGAACTCCATCAAAGGGTAGGCCTTGACTGATTTTGTTGCCGAGTTTACCCCGGCACTTCAAGACAAGGCACTAGCTCATCGAAACTTTAGGAACCTGGCTGCTCTACATCGATGGATCGTCAACCGATCAAGGCTCAAGAGTAGGCCTGGTACTACAGTCCCCTGATGGGCTCACGTTAGAAAAAGCAATCAGCCTGGGATTCAAAGCTTCCAACAATGAAGCAGAATATGAAGCCCTAATCCTAGGCATCAAGTTAGCCCTGGAATGTGAGGTTTAAAACCTTAAAGTCTTCTCAGACTCCCAACTGGTGGTAAGCCAAGTCCTGGGAGAATTCTCCATTAAAGATGACAGGATGCTTCGATACTCCGAACTGGTGAACCACTTGAAGCATTCTTTCCAGATGTTCACCATCCAGAAAATAGAAAGAAGCCAGAATTACAGAGCAGATGCTTTGGCAAACATGGCATCCCGCCTTAGGTCTGAGGCAAACTCCACAGTAAAAATCTCCTATCAGCCAGGACCCAGCATAGAGGAAGCCCAAGTTGCTCAAATTGCTCAACAACCCCAGAACTGGATGACTCCAATCCTCCAGTACCTGCAAACTGGGCTCCTCCCAGCAGATAAAAACAAAGCTAGGAGAATTCGAATCAGAGCGGCTCGGTACCTGATCCTGAACAACAAACTTTACAGAAGGTCTTATTCTCAACCTCTATTAAAATGCTTAGCTCCAGAAGCATCACAATATATCTTGGCTGAAATACACGAGGGTATTTACGGGAATCATAATGGAGGCAGAACTATAGCTCACCAAGCTCGGTCTCAGGGCTATTACTGGCCTAGCATGCTAAAGCAGGCTAAGGAGTATGTCCAGAAGTGCGACAAATGCCAAAGATTTTCCCCATATCAACACCAGCCTCATCACAAGCTCATCCCGATTCCAAGTCCTTGGCCCTTTTCTCAGTGGGGGATGGACATCGTGGGTCCATTACCAAAGGCCTCACCAAACAGGAAGTATCTCTTGGTAGCCATTGACTACTTCTCTAAGTGGGCCAAAGCTGAAACTCTAACACATATCACAAAAAAGGAAGTTGAGAGTTTCACCTGGAAGAACATTATCTGCAGGTTTAGTATACCACGTGTGATTATCTCTGACAATGGGACACAGTTCACTGGTAAAGGCTTCAAAAAATTCTGTGAAAATCTCAACATTAGGCAACACTTTGCCTCTCCAGGCCATCCACAAGCAAATGGGCAAGCAAAGGTCACCAACCGAACGATCCTTGATGGATTAAAGAAAAGGTTGGAACAGGCCAAAGGAAAGTGGGCAGAGGAACTCCCTGGAGTTATTTGGGCCTACAGAACAACCAGAAGAACTCCCACCTCTGAAACTCCCTTCTCACTAGCCTATGATACAGAAGCAGTAATCCCGGTTGAGATCGGTATGCCAACTCTGAGGACTGAAGCCTTTGAGCAAGAATCCAATGATCAGCAGCTGATGGAAAATTTGGATTTGCTTGAAGAGAGAAGGGATCAAGCCAGCATCAGGATGGAAGCTTATCAGTAGAGAATGGTCGACAAATCCAAGGTGGGGCTCAAGACGGTCAGCTTTCAAGTCAGAAACTTTGTCTTAAGAAGAGTCTTTCAAAACACCAAGGATCCCACTATAGGAAAGTTGTCACCAAACTGGGAAGGCCCCTACAAAGTAACGAAGGTTGTTAGGCCTACCACCTACTGGCTAGAAGACATGACTGGGAAGCCTATTCCTAGGCCGTGGAACGTGGAACATTTACGAAAGTATTATCAATAGAGATGTTTCTTTCTTTTACCTCCATGGAATGTTCATCTTTTAATGCACAGGCCTCTAGAGCCTGGTCCATCTATAATGCACAGGCCTCCAGAGCTTGGTCCATAATGTACAAGTCTTAGTACTTGGTCCATCTTTTAAATGCACAAGCCTCCAGAGCCTGGTCCATCTATAATGTACAAGTCTTAGGACTTGGTCCATCAATAATGCACAGGCCTCCAGAGCCTGGTCCATCTATAATGTACAAGTCTTAGTACTTGGTCCATCTTTTAATGCACAGGCCTCTAGAGCCTGGTCCATCTATAATGCGCAGGCCTCTAGAGCCTGGTCCATAATGTACAAGTCTTAGTACTTGGTCCATCAATAATGCACAGGCCTCTAGAGCCTGGTCCATCTATAATGTACAAGTCTTAGGACTTGGTCCATCAATAATGCACAGGCCTCTAGAGCCTGGTCCATCTATAATGTACAAGTCTTAGGGCTTGGTCCATCTTTTAATGCACAGGCCTCCAGAGCCTGGTCCATCTATAATGCACAGGCCTTCCGAGCGTGGTCCATTTTCAATACACAGATTCTATGATCCAGTCCATCCAAAGACGGAAGTTCCAAACGTCTTCAAACTAAAGTTTCCTAGATCGGAATACCTCAGAGCTGATACTTAGATTATTTGGCTTATCTATCAGCAAGCAACAAGTACTCCAGTACTGAGCAGGTTTGAAGTACTTTGATTCAAGACTTCTACAAAGTTTCTTTGATCTATTCTTCGAATAATTAGTCATCAGAAGTGCACGAAAAGGTGTTTTAACTCTAGAAGAGCACATTCAAATACAAAGAACATCAAATCTGAGAAGAAGGAACTCAATTTTATTGATGATTCAGAAAGTTTACATCAGTACAAGAAAACTGGAAATAGAACAAGTACACAAAAGCTACAACAAAGGCATTACTACGCTTTCACAACATCATGGCTTTCTTCCTCGAATGAGAAAGGGGCCCAGGATCCAAACTTCCATTACCGCCGTCGGCGGCTCCATTTGAAAGGAAGGAACCCTGAACCCCAATCTGCAGCAAGAAGCACCCAGGCCATTTCATCATCACTGTCACTTATCTCAATACCAACGGATGATGAGGGCTCTGGGTCTCAAGGGACCTCCATTTATCTCCCTCAAAGTAAGCATGACAACCCTAGCCGATTTGAGCGAGGGTCTCTACCAAGACACAAAGGGAAGGAGGCATCCCACCTTTATTTTCATCACCAATGATCCAAGCCTCGGTTGAATCAAGGAGGGTCCACCTCCAATCGGAGAAATCTCGACCGGATGCTAAAATGGACAAAAAGATCTTTGCCTCCTCAAATCCTTCCTTGGAGACTGAATCAAAGGGAACGGTCAACTCTCGGCCACAGTTTAATCATTCCCAACTCGGATTGAAAATCGTCAATCATCTCCGGGCAAACGGTAAGGTTCTAAAAGACATTCAAAATCTCTCCGACAGGGGAATAGTATGGGAACACAAGTAAAAAGATGGGGCGCAACCGTACGCTCCTCTATCATATATATAGACCCTCGAAGCGCAAAAGTCACCCAGATGAACCGTCGCAACGGTTAAATAAAGGGTCGGCTTCGAAAACCCAAAAGACAACTGTATAAATGGATGACGTATAGAATCGTCCTTTCGGATACTTAGATGACAAGATACAAGGCTTCCCCAAGCATATCCGAACTGGTCAAGCAAACAGAGTTCGATCCACCTTTATACAAAGGCCTTCAGTCCATCATACAGACCTCTCAGTCTTGGCCATTCCGTTGATCTCTAACGGACCACGTGTATGGCAAAAGACCCTTAGCTCGGATGTATCTCAGTCCTAGTCTGAATGACTTAAGAGGCAAAAGTCTCAATCATCAGAGCAACAGACACAAGACACCGTTTTTTACAAAAAACTTGGGTTCAGAACAAACTGCCTCAGAATTCTTCAAAATTTACTTTCAATATATGCGACACAAGATCAACGTCAGATCCCTACATATCTGATTGAAGTTGCCTTTTTATCTCATCTAAAGAGGGAGAAGCAATCAAAGCTAGTCTATAATCATTATCTTATCGCAACTACAGTTCGGAAGACAACCACCAACTCTTGAAAGCTGGTCTGGAGGGATCCAGAGCATCCTTACTTGCATCAGTTTCTCACATCAACAACAGGTTCAAAAGAAATACTACATGGATCAACCAAACACAAGAGAAATGGAATGAAAAACTGTTTCATTCAAAGAGTCTGTTACACTGAAGTTCAAAAAAAAAAAAATTAAATAAATAAAAAATAAAAAATAACAAAAAAACCTAAAAATATTTCCTACGCCTGATCAGCAGAGGCAGGCTCAACGGGTGGGGAAGGATCGGTAAGAGCAGCATCACCCGTCTCATTCGGGATGACAACTTCAATGGGATCGACAGGAAGAACGTCGACCACCTCGCTCAGAATGGCAACCTTTGGAGGGGTAACCCCTAGAGGCACAATCAAGGATATGTCGAAGTCAGGAAACTTGGCAAGGAACCTAGTTCGAAAGTTGTTAAATTCGAACATTGTAACACCCCAATTACTTAACTGACTTGTTTTGTATATGAGAAACTGTTTTGGGAATGAAATGTCAGGTTTAGCTAATTTAATGTCTATTTTTAATAGTGATAAAACTCGAATTAGCTAATTATGGGAAACTCAGGAAAATAAAAACTGACATTGGACCTTGGTCAATGAAAGATATTCTGAGTAGGAAGTGACAGAAAGAAACCGCGCTGAAAAAGGAGTTACGGATTGAAAGTTAAGGCCAAAACATTGAAACTGGAATTCCGCGACAACCAAACAGGGCCTTAACCAGAAAAATATGAGAAAATGGTCACTTGGGAGGCCAAGGGGAATTGAACCCTTGACCTACCAAGGTAAGCAATTTCGTTCCAAAAAGTTACCAACTAGGCTGTTGGTTACCTTGTGCATATGTACATGCAATATATGTATATAACCTATAATCTTGCCCAAGCCACCACCCAAATTGGCCAATGGCCTTGCATGCATTCCCCACATCATTGCCATACATCATCCCTATCACCTCAATCAGCCACCAGCCCACTAAGGATTGAGATACACTCACACATACATGTATGTATATGTATAGCCATATGTACAATGCACTATGGTATAAATATGCAACCTTGCACTAAATTCTCTCTTTAGAGAATCTGATAATACCCAAACTGTGAGAGAGAGTGTGTGTGTGTGTATGTGAGGTGGCTGTGAGAGTGAGAGTGTAGTGAGAGAGAGAGGGGGAAGAAAGCTTTGCATGCAAGGGAACTTGAGGAAGGACTTGGCCATTTGGAGTGCAAGTGGAGACTTGAGGACTACGGTGCATAACCTGAGAAGGTTTTTGAGAGACTGAACTGAGCCAAAGATAATAGATAGCCACTGTTGAAGGTAATACTCAAAATTATCTTCATTTTCTTGATTTTAAATTTTGAGTTGTTTAGTGGATTTGCTACGGATATAGATTACATGCATGCCTCATTATTGACTCTAGGAACTGTTTTGAGTATATTTCATGGTTTAGAGGTGTCGGATAGGTCATGAAACCATGGAAACCGAAACCAACCTCCATTAATGGACCTTGAAACACCAGGTCTGAATCGACCATAGCAGAATGAAACCTTGAGTGTTAGGACCTGAAATAGACCCCAAGGGGATCTCAAAGATCTACCTACGCGACCCCAGGACTCACTGTAGCCCCACGAATTTGAAATCAAAGCTACGGGTCAAAAATGCAATCTGCTAAAACATGCAACCAAACTGAAAAATGAAAACGGGGGCTTGACCCTTATGCTCTGTAGGTCACGTAGCTTCAAAAAACACACAAAATGGTTGAGAAATAAGGGTGTATTATCGAGTTGCAGGTACGGTTCGCATGGTTTATTCCCATTGTTTGAGATGATTTCTTGTTGGTTATGAACGCCAAAATGATGGCAAGAAAATTTACAACACATCTGAATGAAAAACAGGGAGAAACTGTGTATTAAAACTCACAAAATATAAGCTAAAGATCTGCAGGTTTTTAGGGCATCACTATGTGAGGTTTAATGGGGAGCACGACGCTGAGTCGACTCTGTACCTTTAAAACGAGTTGACGGGTTGGCTCGGACACGTGGAGTACTCTGGGACTGCCACCGAATTAAATGGACGGTGTCGTTTTGGGCCGTTTATATGTTAAACAGTTACGTTTAAAAAGAAAAGAAAGGGAAGGAAGGAAAGAGGGGACTACGGGGTTTCGAACCCCTGACCTCCAGAGCCCACGTGCCCCTTCTTTCCACTCGGCCACGCACCTGCGTGTAAACCATATCCGACAGAATATATATATATATATATATATATATATTATATATTTAATAAAAACCAAAAAAATAAAAGGTGCATTTTTGCGCCTTATGGGACTCGATGGCAGTATCATTTGGAGAGGGAGGTGGCATGTTGGCCAGCGTGCCACCCTATTCGACCGACTACTCTTGTGCCGAAAATAATATGTATACTATATATTCCGAAATTAATTTAATTAAAATCATTTAATTAAATTAAATACTCCAAATTAGTCCGTTGTCCAAAAATCATAAGTTATATATGTATTCCCACTGTCTCGGACCTTCTGAGTCCAATGGTGAGGTTCGTGACTGCAAATAAAGTACCGAAAAATACAACATATGAAATTACTAAAATACCCCTGACACTGTACAAGGCCCAAATGAAGTCCGATTAAAACGGAATTAATACCAGTAGTAGACCTGACACCTGTGAGATTGTATACATGACTAAATGACAAATCCGAGACAGAAATTATGTGACGGCAAAATGACCGAAATACCCCTGATATACCCGAACCCAGATTTAAAAGCCAAGGGAGTCTAAATTGACTTTCTTCGACCTTCCGAACTCAATGGTTAGGTCCATATTATGAAAATTAGAACCGATAAATGTGTGAAGACACTGAAACCCTAAGCCAAATGCTTAAGAGGTAAGACCTATGAACTAGCCACTATAAGTTAGTTCCATGAAACCCATCATAGGGTAGACTTACTCAGTCTAAGGTCATGAGTTGATAAATCTCTTTAAATTGTTTTAGGCTTAAGGAGAAAAGAGGAAGGCTTCGTTCATAGCTTCAAACTCAAATATTGAAGGTGAGTAACTTCTGACACTGTTTAGTTACTGTTCCTTGATCTGTTAAATTGTTTCGAATATCATATGTTTTAAATGCAATTGTTTTAAATGCATGCTTTTAACACCGATGACATGGTTTTTAGTTTCTCAAATGATTAACTATACTTCTGATTGATATGCTAGCACCCTGAACCGTTTATCTGTTTTGATCTATTGAACTTGACTTGTATTCATTGAACTATTAATTCCAAACTGATTTAATTAACCATGTGATTTAAGCAAAGATTGAATTCGAAACTCTTGCCTAGATATCTGTGTTACTCACTGGGCTTTTTAAAGCTCATTCCATTATTTTAATAATTTCAGGGAAACTCTCAGATGGACAGGTTTAGCAGGTCCAGGACCTAGGGGGAAAATGTGGAGACCCCTAGATAAAATGATAACCCATTTTTGTAAACCTATACCATTTTTGTACTTTTGTGTAACTGAACAGATTATGACCTTTTGTGGTGAAACTGTTTTGTAATCTTGATTAAGATAGGACTGACTATGATGTATCCTGAATGCTCTGCCAAGTATATAGGTATGCATTCTCTTGTGAAAATTCCGCTGCTTAAATTATATATGTCGAATGCATTATGCTTGGGATCTATAACGGAATGGCCTGTGGTTAGGATTACCGTCAGGGTTTTGCTTTCAAAAAAAAAAAACTGATAAAACCCGATGGGTGCCTAACTGGCCTTTGTCACGTGCCCCAAATCCGCACAGGGTGGGTCTGGGGGATGTGACAAAAGAGTGGTATCAGAGCTACAGGTTTGAAAGTCAGTATAGACCAGAACCTTAGGGTTATTTAAACA
Organism: Nyssa sinensis; assembly: GCA_008638375.1. Lineage (NCBI taxonomy): Eukaryota > Viridiplantae > Streptophyta > Magnoliopsida > Cornales > Nyssaceae > Nyssa > Nyssa sinensis. The sequence goes on from CM018032.1 coordinate 24,457,758, forward strand.
CTGAATCCTTAGAAAGCAAATACTTAAGTCGTAGGATTTCTGAATCGATGAATAACTTGAATGACAATCTTACTATGACACATTGAATGAGGATACTTAGAATACTTTTTATCTTGCTTCAGATGCCGCCTCGAACTAGGAGTAACAATAGGGAACCGCAGGCCCCAACGGAGAGCGTAGCCCTACGGGAAATGCGGGCCACATTAGCTCAATTCGGCCAGGCCATTGAGGGACTATCAAGAACTTTACAGCAACACCAGGCCGGACCAGCAAATAACCCGGTAGAGCCTCCGGTAGTTCCGCCTCCGCCCGCTCCAGCGCAGCCGTTGGAAACCGGCATTCGTAATGACTTGTTAGATCGCTTCCATAAGCTCAAACCCCCGACTTTCGATGCTGTTACCGACCCTGAGAAAGCTGAGCTGTGGGTCATGTCAATGGAAAAGACCTTTAAGCTCTTGATTTGTTCGGAAGCCGAGAAAGTGATGCTAGCCACTTACATGTTACAGGGAGAGGCATACAAGTGGTGGCTCGAGATGCAAGTACAGAACCCCACCATTACCTGGGCCGATTTTATTGATAAGTTTTACGGCATGTTCTTTCCCCCTACAATCTGGGAGAGAAAAATTCAGGAGTTCGCCACCTTGAAACAAGGGGACATGACCGTAATTCAATATGCAGCCAAGTTCTCTACGTTGTCCAGATTTGCTTCCTTTTTGGTGAGGGAAGAGCATAATAGGGCAAGGAAATTTCTCGCAGGTCTTCGGATCGGGATACGGACTAAAGTCTCGGCCTTTGAACTACACACCTATTCCGATGTTCTTAACAAAGCCGTAGTTATTGAAAAGGACATGGAAGAGTTCAACCAACTGAAGGACCAGGAAAGAAAGAAAAAGGGCAAAAACTTTAAGAAGGAGCAGCCGAGCAAGAAGCAAAGGACTGAGGGCCCAAGTAAGAGCAACAAGGGTCAAAAGAAAACTGAGGAAGTGCCCAGATGCCCTCACTGCCAGAACCTACACACTGGAGAATGTCATCGACTGACTGGTGCATGCTACCGATGTGGAGATAAGAGGCACCAAGTCAAAGATTTCCCGCAACATCCACCAATCCCGAGAACCCCCGCCTTGACTACCAGCACCGTAGGACAGAAGCCTATTCCAGCACCTCTTGCCAAGACAAAGGACAAAGGCAAGGAGCCACAGGGCCGTCCGGGAAGAGTCTTTGCACTGCTACCAGGAGACACCTCTGCTGCAAATGCTGTAGTAGCAGGTATACTCCCGATTTCTGGAATTTCTGCATATGTGTTGATTGACCCTGGATCCACGCATTCTTTTGTGTCTCCATCTTTTGTTGATAAACTGCATAAGATACCTGAACCTATGGATGAACTGTTATCGGTACGAATTCCTTCCGGGATGTCAATGATTGGGTCCACGATCCTTTGGAACTGCAGAGTAATGATTGGAGATCAGGAGTTGTTAGTCAATCTAATACCCTTAGCGATAAAAGGATTTGACGTGATATTGGGCATGGATTGGTTGTCACACAATCATGCCACCATCGATTGTTTTGAGAAAAGTGTATTGTTTCAGCCCCCAGGGCAGCCCGAGTTTATGTTTAGGGGAAAGGGCATTACCCCACCGCCCTACCTAATCTTCGCCATTCAGGCAGGGAGGTTATTAAAGAAAGGGTGTCGTGGTTATTTATGTAGTGTCTTGGATACCCAAGCCCAGAATCCCCCACTGCCCGAAGTGCCAGTTGTGTGTGAATTTCCCGACGTGTTTCCAGAGGAACTACCGCAAGGAACGGTTGATTGAGAGATCGAGTTTTCTATCGATCTTATCCCTGGAACTCAACCTATATCCAAAACTCCCTACCGAATGGCCCCATCAGAGTTAAGGGAGTTGAAAGCCCAATTGGAGGAATTGCTGGAGAAAGGGTTTATCCGACCCAGTGTATCTCCTTGGGGAGCACCCGTGTTGTTTGTGAAAAAGAAGGATGGCTCCCTAAGACTGTGCATTGATTACCGTGAGCTAAATAAAGTGACGGTAAAAAATAAGTACCCTCTTCCGCGTATCGACGAATTGTTTGACCAGTTACAAGGGGCGAGTGTATTTTCTAAAATTGATTTGAGATCGGGGTACCATCAACTCAAAGTCAAGGATACTGATGTACCAAAGACGGCCTTCCGAACCCGATACGGTCACTATGAGTTCCTGGTCATGCCTTTTGGCTTGACTAACGCCCCTGCCGCGTTCATGGATTTAATAAACCGGGTTTTTAAACCGTATTTGGATAACTTCATCGTGGTGTTTATCGATGATATACTAGTATACTCGCGCAACGAGGAGGAGCATGAAAGACATCTGGGGATAGTATTACAAACCCTGAGAGAGCACAGACTGTATGCAAAATTTAGCAAGTGTGAATTCTGGTTGTCCAGTATTACCTTCTTGGGCCATGTGATTTCCAAAGAAGGCATCGTTGTTGATCCACAGAAGGTGGAAGCCATATTGGATTGGCCCCAACCGACCACTGTGATGGAAGTCAGAAGTTTTCTTGGACTGGCTGGGTACTACCGACGTTTCGTGAAAGATTTTGCAAAGTTGGCCAAACCGCTCACACATTTGACCAAGAATAATGTGCCATTCATTTGGGCAGATGAGCAAGAAAAGAGTTTCCAGCTGCTAAAAGAGAAGCTGACCACAGCGCCAGTATTGACTATTCCCTCCAGAGAAGGGAAGTTTGTCATTTATTGTGACGCCTCTTATAAGGGACTGGGTTACGTCCTTATGCAGAATGATAGAGTCATCGCCTATGCTTCCCGACAACTCCGACCTCATGAGCAAAACTATCCTACCCATGATCTAGAATTAGCTGCAGTGGTGTTTGCCCTAAAAATCTGGCGCCACTACCTGTATGGGGAGGTGTGTGAGATTTTTACGGATCACAAGAGTTTGAAATATTTCTTCACACAGAAGGAATTAAACATGAGGCAGCGAAGATGGCTCGAACTAATTAAGGATTATGATGTGGCTATTCAGTACCATCCGGGTAAGGCAAATGTGGTGGCCGACGCCTTGAGTCGACGATCTGGAAGCCTTGCCTACATGATTACCTCTCAGGAGGAGTTAATTTGAGATCTGGATGAAATGGGTATCGAAGTGGTTCCACCAAGTAGCGCGGCTTGTCTAGCCAATTTGACTGTTGGATCTACATTGGTGGAGCGAATTAAAGCGGGACAGACTCAAGATGAGGAGTTGATTAGAATCTGTGATGAAGTGAAGGCAACGGGGAAAGCTGATTTTGGAATTCAGGACGGAATTCTATGGTATCGAGGTAGGTTGTGTGTGCCCAAGATACCCGAGTTAAGAAAAGAGATTCTAGAAGAAGCCCATGCCTCGAGATTTACGGTACACCCTGGGATTACGAAGATGTATCATGACCTTAGGAAGTTATACTGGTGGACCGGATTAAAGAAGGACGTAGCAAATTTTATTGCTCACTGCACACGATGCCAACAGGTGAAAGTTGAGCATCAACGTCCTAGCGGACTTCTGCAACCACTCCCTATTCCGGAATGGAAGTGGGATCATATTACTATGGATTTTGTGTCCGGTTTTCCCAAGTCACCGAAAGGCTCTGATGCTGTCTGGGTCATAGTGGACAGATTGGCCAAGTCTGCTCATTTTCTACCTGTCAGGACCACTTATAGCTTAGAGAAGTTTGCCGCATTGTACATTCAGGAAATCGTACGCTTACATGGCACACCATTGTCCATTGTATCCGATCGAGATCCCCGATTTGTGTCACGATTTTGGAAAAGTCTACAGGAGGCACTCGGCACGGAACTCAAGTTCAGTACAAGCATATCACCCGCAAACTGACGAGCAATCTGAAAGAGTGATACAGATGTTGGAGGATATGCTGCGACTGTGTGCACTGGACTTTAAAGGAAACTGGGCAGAGCATCTGCCACTTGTCGAGTTTGCCTATAATAAAAGTTACCAAGCCAGCATTAAAATGGCTCCATATGAGGCACTATACGGGAGGAGGTGTCGATCTCCACTTTGCTGGATTGAAGCCGGTGAACAGAAGCTGCTTGGGCCAGATTTAGTCCAAGCCACCACGGAACAAATTCAGAGGATCCGGAACAGACTGCAAATGGCCCAGAGCCGGTACAAAAGCTATGCCGACAATCGGAGGAAGGATCTTGAATTCCAAGTAGGCGATCTTGTGTTTCTTAAAGTGTCGCCACTAAAGGGAGTACTCCGATTCGGCAAGAAAGGCAAGTTAAGTCCTCGTTACATTGGTCCTTTTGAGATTTTAAAGAGAATTGGCCCGGTTGCATATAGTCTGGCATTACCACCTGAGTTGGACAAGGTACACCGTGTGTTTCATGTATCCATGTTACGAAAGTGTATACAAGAACCGGGGCAAGTCGTCGAGTATGAGTCACTCAAGTTGAGAGAAGACCTAACGTATGAAGAACGGCCAGTCCAGATCCTTGACCGGAAAGAAAAGACTTTGCGTAACAAGGCAATTCTGTTAGTCAAAGTCTTGTGGAGAAATCACACTAGTGAAGAAGCAACCTGGGAACTTGAAGCTGAAATGCATGAAAAATATCCCGAGTTGTTTACTTGATATTGTAGACTGAGTTTTGGGGACAAAACTCTTCTGAAGGGGGGAGGATGTAACACCCCAATTACTTAACTGACATGTTTTGTATATGAGAAACTGTTTTGGGAATGAAATGTCAGGTTTAGATAATTTAATGTCTATTTTTAATAGTGATAAAACTCGAATTAGCTAATTATGGGAAACTCGAGAAAATAAAAACTGACATTGGGCCTTGGTCAATGAAAGATATTCTGAGTAGGAAGTGACAGAAAGAAACCGTGCTGAAAAAGGAGTTACGGATTGAAAGTTAAGGCCAAAACATTGAAACTGGAATTCCGCGACAACCAAACAGGGCCTTAACCAGAAAAATATGAGAAAATGGTCACTTGGGAGGCCAAGGGGAATTGAACCCTTGACCTACCAAGGTAAGCAATTTTGTTCCAAAAAGTTACCAACTAGGCTGTTGGTTACCTTATGCATATGTACATGCAATATATGTATATAACCTATAATCTTGCCCAAGCCACCACCCAAATTGGCCAATGGCCTTGCATGCATTCCCCACATCATTGCCATACATCATCCCTATCACCTCAATTAGCCACCAGCCCACTAAGGATTGAGATACACTCACACATATATGTATGTATATGTATAGCCATATGTACAATTCACTATGGTATAAATATGCAACCTTGCACTAAATTCTCTCTTTAGAGAATCTGATAATACCCAAACTGTAAGAGAGAGTGTGTGTGTGTACGTGAGGTGGCTGTGAGAGTGAGAGTGTAGTGAGAGAGAGGGGAAGAAAGCTTTGCATGCAAGGGAACTCGAGGAAGGACTTGGCCATTTGGAGTACAAGTGGAGACTTGAGGACTACGGTGTATAACCTGAGAAGGTTTTTGAGAGACTGAACTGAGCCAAAGATAATAGATAGCCACTGTTGAAGGTAATACTCAAAATTATCTTCATTTTCTTGATTTTAAATTTTGAGTTGTTTAGTGGATTTGCTACGGATATAGATTACATGCATGCCTCATTATTGACTCTAGGAACTGTTTTGAGTATATTTCATGGTTTAGAGGTGTCGGATAGGTCATGAAACCATGGAAACCGAAACCAACCTCCATTAATGGACCTTGAAACACCAGGTCTGAATCGGCCATAGCAGAATGAAACCTTGAGTGTTAGGACCTGAAATAGACCCCAAGGGGATCTCAAAGATCTACCTACGCGACCCCATGACTCACTGTAGCCCCACGAATTTGAAATCAAAGCTACGGGTCAAAAATGCAATCTGCTAAAACATGCAACCAAACCGAAAAATGAAAATGGGGGCTTGACCCTTATGCTCTATAGGTCACGTAGCTTCAAAAAACACACAAAATGGTTGAGAAATAAGGGTGTATTGTCGAGTTGTAGGTACAGTTCTCATGGTTTATTCCCATTGTTTGAGATGATTTCTTGTTGGTTATGAACGCCAAAATGATGGCAAGAAAATTTACAACACATCTGAATGAAAAACAGAGAGAAACCGTGTATTAAAACTCACAAAATAGAAGCTAAAGATCTGCATGCTTTTAGGGCATCACTGTGTGAGGTTTAATGGGGAAGACGATGCTGAGTCGACTCTGTACCTTCAAAACGAGTTGACGGGTTGGCTCGGACACGTGGAGTACTCTGGGACTGCCACCGAATTAAATGGACGGTGTCGTTCCGACCTTATGGTTTCCTTAACAACTGCCAAACAGGGAATAAGGAAACAGTCTTCAACACGGAAACAGTCTTCAACAAGGAAACTACTATCTATGATTAACGCTGTCTACGACTCAACACTCCGCAAGGTAACTGCAATCTCCGATGATCAAATCCCTATATTCATGGCTCCGAATCCTAATCAACTTAGGAAGGCCACGGTCTATAAATTAAACCCTAAAGGTACGCTTTATTTTTATGCTCATTCTTTGGCTTTCAATACAGTCTTTTCAATTCCGTTTACTTACTTAAGCATCGGAGCGGCTACCGCCAAAGCCAATCTGGTGGTCCTCTGATCCCTTTTTGAGTGTTCTACAGGTCACGGAGCCCACACTTATTGCGAGTCAAAAAGTGCAGCATTACTATTGTTTTGCAGTAGATGATTCGTACTCGAAGTGCATCAATAGAAATAGACCGGTTGGATAGAGTTGAGCGTATCTTGGAAAGAATTGTGGAGGCTTTACTGAGACCCCGCGGGATTGGTAATGAACCAGTATGGTAAGACCATCTAGGGAATAGAGGAGGTCGTCAAGGTGATGACCGTGACCAGTCATACCCGTACAAGTGGTTCTAGGACCTAAAGCTATCTGCATTTGATGGTATAGGAGGCCCCACATTAGTCGAGGAATGGCTATTAGAGATGAATAGGATTTTTCACATCTTGACATGCACAAAAGAACAGAAGGTAGCTTACACCACGTACATGTTTAAGGGAGTAGCTCATAGGTGGTGGTTGTTAGAAGAAGCACGGGAACCCAATATGAACTGGCAGCGGTTCACTGAGGTCTTCAATGATAAGTACTTTTCCCAAGAGGCTAGAGACCAAAAGATTGTTGAGTTCTTAGTATTGCAGCAAAGGGGCATAATAGTAGACGAGTATGAGGCCAAATTCACTGATTTGGCCAGATTTACTCCCAATGTCATCAATATGAAAAGTCTGAAGGCCGCAAGTTTGAAGGTGGATTAAGGTGGGCCATTAAGGACAGAGTCAGGCCTCAACGACTGGCCACTTATAGTGAGGTAGTGGCGACGACGAAGATCATTAAGCGTAATGGGGAGTAATATGCCAAGAGAAATGGGAATCAGAGATCTAGGGGCAGTCGAGATAGAGGACAGGGATCCTCATTTTTCAAGCAGGGTGTCGGGTCACTCAATACAGGGGTAGGGCCCAATCAGAGGAGGGCCAATCACAACAATGAGGGTGTAACCAAATGCCCCACCTGCCAGAAGGTTCACAAGGGACAATGCTATAGGAACGCGAATGCCTGCTTTAGTTGTGGTCAGAAAAGGCATTACATGAGGGATTGTCCCAAAGGTGGCAAGACTATGATCAGCTTTGCACCTGCAGCATTGGCCTCTATTGCAAGACCCCTAATGAAAAATAAGGGACCATAGAATGATCAACAATGCCCGGGAAGGGTATTCTCCATCACACATGGTGACGTTCAGGCTACCACTTCAGTGGTTACAGGTACCCTTTCAGTTTGCTCCCAACCTGCATATGTTCTATTTGATACTGGTTCTATGCATTCATTCATATCTCCCACATTTTCTACAAAGTTGAACTTAGAAGCTAAACCCCTAGACTACTTGTTGATTGTTTCAATCCCTTCAGGGGAATCACTATTGGGGACTGTAATACACAGATCATGTGAGATAAAGGTAATGGGTACCCAGTTACTTGCCGATATGATACCCTTAGGAATTTGTGGGTTTGATGTAATCCTTGGCATGGATTGGTTGATTGAAAATTAGGCTACCATCAATTGTGTAGCTAAGAGGGTTCGCATTTAAAACCTTGGACAACCGAGGATTACATTTGAAGGAATAGAAGTAGCCTCCCTACCCTATTTTGTTTCTTCCATCCAGGCCAGACATCTGCTTCTTAAGGGATGTCATGGTTTCTTGTGTAGCATTCTTGACATTCGCTCACAAGAACCCACTCTAGATTAGATTCTTGTTGCTAGAGAATGGTTCGATGTATTTTTGGATGATCTGCCTGGAATGCCTGTTGTTCAGGAAATTGAGTTCAGGATTGATATATTTCTTAGCACTTTACTCGTATCCAAAACCCCGTACCGAATGGCACTAGTTGAGCTAAAAGTGTCACGACCCGAAACCCACCCTATGCGGATTACCGGATCGCGACCGCCGCCCCGAAACCCAAAGGCCTCAAGACAAGGCTCATACATAAGCAACAATATCAGACAGCGATGCGACCTGTGGTTGCGGAAGCGTGAAAAACTTTTTTCTTTTCTTTTAAAATAAAACATCTGCCGCATGTCCATCTGATACTGCCGCTCTTCATAGCGGTACACATAAAGATAATAATCAGAGCATAATAATATTAATTAAAGGTTTTACACAGTACATATCCATGTGCCCCTTGGGCTTAAGTACATCATTGTCCAAAATTTCTATTACAAAAGTTTGACTGATAATGGGTCCTACTACTACCAAAATATCTCCAAGGACCTATTGGAGTTGCCATTCACTGCTCCCCAAATTGAGCAAGTGTCCAACCTTGATCATCACCTGAAAAATGTTAGGGAGTGGGGTGAGCTTCGAAAAGCCCAATGAGTAATTCCTACATCTGTCATGGGTTTTCAATTGGTAGAGGTTTCGTACATGAGAGTTTATAAAATACCCAACTACCAATTGGTCGTATACTTGAACATAGAGAACATGCATTCTTAAAATATGTAGCTTTGAAACATTCAAGGTATTGAAGCTAGAACATATATTTCCATAAAAGAGTATGTGTATTTCAGAACATATAACTTAAAATCATGTAAACATGTATAGTGAAAATGGGGGATAAAACCTGCTTCCATTTTCAAAATCGTTTGTCATATTTTCTCTCTAATTAGGTGGAATCTGTTTCGAACCAGACTCCCATTTTACGTATACGTGGAGATATCTCATTTGCCTGGGGGATTAGATCCTGCTACCAGACATTACACATGACAAGTCAATTGAGTTCCGTATGACCCAAAATCCTGACTATGTGTTGATGCACATGGTAGGCCCATTGAGTTCCGTACAACTCACAACACTACCTATGTGCTTATTATTTATCTTGCAAAACATTTGTCATATGACTTTTATATAAAAGCCTTTCATGAGTATTTAAAACATGTGACGTATAACTTTTGCAGTGATGCTTCAATACTTGCAGTAATCAAATTTAGGATGTTTGAGGAAATCAGACATGCTAACTATTTTGGAAAGGAAACATTTACGGATATAATATGTAAATAATCGTGAAGCATGTCATGGCAAAATATTTAAGAAAACAGAAATCATGAATATTGAATTTGATATATCAATGCTGTAAATATTTTGAACTTAAAAACTTCCGTTGAAATCCGTGGAGTTAAAGCCTCCACTTCAAATGCAAGATTACTCACCTCGGTCCTTTAGGGTTAGCTCTACTGAGGCGCCTTCCCTTTAACTTTCTCTTTCCTTAGCCTATCAAGATTTATGAAGATTTCATAAATTTCATATGTACTTAATCAACTTCATAACTCACTAAGTGTAGACTGTGAGAAGCCTAAATTCTTATACCTGTCCGACTTATAGCTGTATTATAGATCTAGTAACTTATGTTCTTAATGATAATAATATTACCTGCGACGCCATTCGGCTAAGGTTTCCGTGTTCTCTCTTTCCTCCTCCAATTTCCTTTTTTCCTCCTTCTTCTTTTTAGCCTCTGCCACCATGGCCTTGGTGGGTGATTTGAACATGAAGGGGCTTACCGAGACGACCTCTGTCGCCTTGGCTATCCTGACAAATCTGTCGATCACTCTCTGTCGATGCAACAGTTCTTGCTTGAAGGCCTGTTGCTTTGGGTCCTTGGCCCTTTGGGCCTTGGTCATGATCGTGTACTTGGGTCGTTGTTCTTCCATAATTCACCTAAGATCAATTTATAAGTTAGAAACTTTTATTCTAAGGTTGATGTGTTGTCATGTCCTCGTATATGCCGTAGATTAGTACTTTGGCATTACTTTACTTTATAGTCATCTGACAGATGCTATTCATCAAATTTTATGTATCTTTATTTTAGACATTTCTTTTGGTCGAATAGACTCTACCATTGAGTCCGGAGCATCGAAGAAAGTCAGTTTAGGCTTTTGTAAAATTTAATTCGGACTCTTGTATGTAAAAGGGTAGAATGGTCATTTATCGTTTTACGTGTCATATTTTTTTGTACTTCGTTTCGAAATTTGGACTCCATTATTGAGTCCGGAATGTCAAAGAAAGTCAATTTAGACCTTCCTTGGTTTAATTTGGCTTTTGGTGTACTAGGGGTAATTTGGTCATTTTACCCCTTTACATGTCTTTATTTTTTTTGGGTCCCATCTCGTAAAATGGACCCTACCATCAGTCTCAGAGTATCCAAAATAGTAAGGATACACTATTTATTTGTTTAATTTGGACTTCGTTTGACTTGTTTAGGGGGAAGGGCAATTTGGTCATTTTGACATTTTTAGGGGTCTTAAATTTTTTGGGGCCTCATCTCATGTCACAGACCTCACCAATGGACTCAGAGGGTCCGAGATAGTAAGGTTACATATATAACTTGTAATTTTTGGACAACGGGCCATTTCGGAGTATTTAATTTAATTAATTTCATTTAATTAAATTAAATTATAAAATGTAATATATATATATATATATATATATATATATTTAATTGCATATGACTAACAGGTTGAATAGGGTGGCACGCTGGCCAGCGTGTCACCTCCCTCCCCATACGTCCCACGTTCGAATCCTGTAAGGTGCAAATGCACCTTTTTTTATTTTCGGATTTTATTAGATATTATATATATATATATATATATATATTGGTGCCACATAAGACACACGCAAGCGCGTGGCCAAGTGGTAAGGGAGACTGTGTGGCACGTAGGTCAGGGGTTCAAACCCCACTGACCGCAATCCTCCTTCTTTTTTTTTCTTTTTCTTTTCAATTTTAAACGGCTCTATATATACGCCCCAAAACGACGCCGTCGCATTAATGCGGTGGCAGCCCCAGATATCACCACGTGTCCGAGTCGACACGGAGATTCAACAGACCGAGCCAACTCACTGTCTTCTTCCTCATTTCTTCCCCACTGTAACCCTAGTTACAATTTTCATGTTTCTTCTATTTCGTGGATTTTGGCCAGTTATTTTCTTACTGTTTTCAACCTAAAATGTTTCTAACATCTTAAGGATCATCTTGGCATTCATTTGGAGATTCGAATGTAGCTCAAAAGCTAGGTTTAAGCCACGATAATTCGAACCTGTTCATGGGTCGTTCATGGTCATTTCTTCATTATTTTTAGTGAGGTTGGGCTTATTTTGATCCCCTTTTCATGAGGATTCAAATCCCATTCATGGATGTTGGTTTACATGTGAGTTTAAAGGTTTGGGTTGTAAACCCGTAACCTGCAAGTCCATGTTTGGAGGTCTTTCTTTGGAATTTTTGATCGCGTATATATGTTTTTGGGATGCTCTTAGGGTCTACTTGAGGTCTTGATAAACCAAATTGGGTTTAGAGGAGGTCGGTTCAGACCTGCTTCAAGCAAGGTCCATCCATGGCTGCCTTGTGTACGGCTGATGTTTCTAAGGTGTTTCAGGTCGAGATTTTCATGCCTAATTCATGTATATTCATCCTAATCATCATATAACTAAATCAAAGGCTTAAAACAGTTTCATACATATAAAATTTCTAGAGAGAGAAATTCAAGTGTTTGTGGGTTTACCTCGTTCCAACTGTTTCTCTCTCCTTTGCTCCTTGCTTCCCACTTCTGAATGTCCTAGAAACTCATTCAATCTCTCCCTCACTCTCGGATGGTTGTGTTTGTGTGTGTACAAGCACCATGTATATTGTATAAGGAGAGTGAATCATGGCAAATTCTGATTGCCCCTCTCCTTGGGTTAACCCATTTCAGGCTTCTTCATGAGTGGTCTGAATTGCCACTATTGGGCAGGCCATGAGTGGCCGGTTGTGTGTGTGTGTGGTGTTTGACTTACATATATATATATGTATATATACATGGCTCAACCCTAATACCCTTGGATAATACACACACCTCTCTCACTTTTGTACACTTTGGACAATAGCATGCCCTATTATACATACATTTCATATATACATATTTTGGCATACATGCATGCATCCATACACATACACATATATATATATATTCATCTATAATTATATATATATTTAAGGTTATAATTATTTATACAGTATATATGTCACGACCCGAAACCCACCCTGTGCGGATCTCAGATCGTAACAGCCGCCTTCAGGCCTGGGAGCCTGAGGGCAAGGCAAAACATGGGCGACGGTATCGAATAGCGGTGCGGCCTTGATTTGCGGAAGCGTGAAAACCCTTTTCTTTTTTTTTTTTTATTAAAAATCTGTTAAAAAAAAACTTTCGCACAGTCGTCCGGTACTGTCGCTCTTCATAGCGGTACACATGAATAATCACATCAGAGCATACTAAAAATTAAAGTCTTATACATGATACATATTCGAATGCCTCAAAGGCTTAAGTACATATGTGGTTGCCTCTTGGGCTTAAATACATAATTGTCCCAAAAGTACGACATCAAAATTCGACCAACCATAGGCCCTAATACTTCCCAAAATATCTCCAAAATCCTAATGGAGCTGCCTATCATTCCTCCCCAAATTGGGCAAGGGTCCACCCATCGTTGTCACGACCCGAAACCCACCCTACGCGGATTACCGGATCGCGACCGCCGCCCCGAGACCCGAGGGCCTCGAGACAAGGCTCATACATAAGCAACAATATCAGACAGCGATGCGACCTGTGGTTGCGGAAGCGTGAAAAACTTTTTTTTTTTTTTCTTTTCTTTTAAAATAAAGCATCTGCCGCATATCCATCTGATACTGTCGCTCTTCATAGCAGTACACATAAAGATAATAATCAGAGCATAATAATATTAACTAAAGGTTCTACATAGTACATATCCATGTGCCCCTCGGGCTTAAGTACATCATTGTCCAAAATTTCTATTACAAAAGTTTAACTGATAATGGGTCCCACTACTACCAAAATATCTCCAAGGACCTATTGGAGTTGCCATTCACTGCTCCCCATATTGAGCAAGTGTCCAACCTTGATCATCACCTAAAAAATGTTAGGGAGTGGGGTGAGCTTCGAAAAGCCCAATGAGTAATTCCTACATCTGTTATGGGTTTTCAATTGGTAGAGGTTTCGTACATGAGAGTTTATAAAATACTCAACTACCAATTGGTCGTATACTTGAACATAGAGAACATGCATTCTTAAAATATGTAGCTTTGAAACATTCAAGGTATTCAAGCTAGAACATATATTTCCATAAAAAGTAGGTGTATTTCAGAACATATAACTTCAAATCATGTAAACATGTATAGTGAAAATGGGGGATAAAAACCTGCTTCCATTTCCAAAATCATTTGTCATATTTTCTCTCTAATTAGGTGAAATCTGTTTCGAACCAGACTCCCATTTTTCGTATACGTGGAGATATCTCATTTGCCTGGGGGATTAGATCCTGCTACCAGACATTACACATGACAGGTCAGTTGAGTTCCGTATGACTCAAAATCCTGACTATGTGTTGATGCACATGATAGGCCCATTGAGTTCCGTACAACTCACCACACTACCTATGTGCTTATTATTTATCTTGCAAAACATTTTTCATATGACTTTTATATAAAAGCCTTTCATGAGTATTTAAAGCATGTGACGTATAACTTTTGCAATGATGCTTCAATACTTGAAATAATCAAATTCAGGATGTTTGAGGGAAATCAGACATGCTAACTATTTTGAAAGGAAAACATTTACGGATATAATATGTAAATAATCATGAAGCATGTCATGGCAGAATATTTAAGGAAACAGAAGTCATGAATACTGAAATTGACATATCAATGCTGTAAATATTTGAACTTAAAAATATCTGTTGAAATCCGTGGAGTTAAAGCCTCCACTTCAAATGCAAGATTACTCACCTCGGTCCTTTAGGGTTAGCTCTATTGAGGCGCCTTCCCTTTACCTTTCTCTTTCCTTAGCCTGCGACGCCATTTGGCTAAGGTTTCCGTGTTCTCTCTTTCTTCCTCCAATTTCCTTTTTTCCTCCTTCTTCTTTTTAGCTTCTGCCACCATGGCCTTGGTGGGTGATTTGAACATGAAGGGGCTCACCGAGACGACCTCTGTCGCCTTGGCTATCCTGACAAATCTGTCGATCACCCTCTGTCGATGCAACAGTTCTTGCATGAAAGCCTGTTGCTTTGGGTCCTTGGCCCTTTGGGCCTTGGTCATGATCGTGTACTTGGGTCGTTGTTCTTCCATAATTCACCTAAGACCAATTTATGAGTTAGAAATTTTATTCTAAGGTTGATGTGTTGTCATGTCCTCGTATATGCCGTAGATTTAGTACTTTGGCATTACTTAACTTTATAGTCATTTGACAGATGCTATTCATCAAATTTTATGTATCTTTATTTTAGACATTTCTTTTGGTCGAATAGACTCTAACATTGAGTCCGGAGCGTTGAAGAAAGTCAGTTTAGACCTTCTTTGGTTTAATTTGGCTTTTGGTGTACTAGGGGTAATTTGGTCATTTTACCCTTTTACGTGTCTTTATTTTTTCGGGTCCCATCTCTTAAAATGGACCCTACCATCAGTCTCAGAGTATCCAACATAGTAAGGATACACTATTTATTTGTTTAATTCGGACTTCGTTTGACTTGTTTAGGGGGAAGGGCAATTTGGTCATTTTGACATTTTTTAGGAGTCTTAAATTTTTTGGGGCCTCATCTCATGTCACAGACCTCACCAATGGACTCAGAGGGTCCGAGATAGTAAGGTTACATATATAACTTGTAATTTTTGGACAACGGGCCATTTCGGAGTATTTAATTTAATTAATTTCATTTAATTAAATTAATCTTGATTAAGCATAATATATATATTATTTTGTACATAATTAGAACAGGTTGAATAGGGTGGCACGCTGGCCAGCGTGTCACCTCCCTCCCCATACGTCCCACGTTCGAATCCTGTAAGGTGCAATTGCACCTTTTTAATTTTTCTGATTTTATTAGATATATTATATATATATATATTGGTGCTACATAAGACACACGCAAGCGCGTGGCCAAGTGGTAAGGGAGGCTGTGTGGGCGCGTAGGTCAGGGGTTCGAACCCCACTGACCGCAATCCTCCTTCTTTTTCTCTTTTTCTTTTCAATTTCAAACAGCTCTATATATGCGCCCCAAAACGACGCCGCCGCATTAATGCGATGGCAGCCTCAAATATCACCACGTGTCCGAGCCAACCCTTCAACTCGGTTTTAAATGGTTTGCGAGTCGACTCGGCCTCATCTTCCCCAACGATCCCTCTCTGTAACCCTAGAACCCGAAGCTCAAAAGCTTCTATTTCGTGCCATTTTTCTCAACCATTTCTCTCTGTTTTTTATCCAGACCCTTCCCAAATCATTAAGGACTGGTTTGGCATTCGTTTGAGGGACCAAAACTGGTTCATTGGCTCGGTCCTAGTCGCGATAATCAGACCTGCAACTCGCGGGTTCATGCTCATTTCTTCACCATTTTTAGCGTGGTTGGGCTTATTTTGATCCCCTCTTCATGAGGATTCAAATCCCATTCATGTATGTTGGTTTACATGCGAGTTTAAAGGTTTGGGTTGTAAACCCGTAACCTGCAAGTCCATGTTTGGAGGTCTTTCTTTGGGATTTTTGATCGTGTATATGTGTTTATAACATTCTCTTAGAGTCTAGTTGAGGTTCCAATAATCCAAACAAGGTTTTGTTCACATGATTTCAGACCTGCTTTTAGCAAGGTCCATCAATGGCGGTTTTCATGGGTTTGGTGTTTTCTAAGTGTTTTCAAGCTTAGATCTCATGCTTAATCACGTTTATTTACCTTAAACATCATATATATAAATTCTAGAAGCTAAAACAGTCCAGGCATAGCAAAATTTCTAGAGAGAGAAAATGATAGTTTTTTGTGTTTTACCTCTAACAGTGGCCTTCTCTCTCTTTCCTTCTTCCTCCGAGACCTCCCTTCTATCCTTCTGAATGCCCAGAACTCTTTCTCTCTTTCTCTATGGCCGTGTGTGTGTGTGTGTACAAGTACCATACATTTTGTATAAGGAGGGTTATCATGGCAAATCTGATTGCCCCTCTCTTTGGGTTAACCCATTTCAGGCTTCTTCATGAGTGGCCTGAGTTGCCACTGTTGGGCAGGCCATGAGTGGCCGGTTGTGTGTGTGTGTGGTGTTTGACTCATAAATATATATATATATATATATATATATATATATATATATGTATATATACATGGCTCACCCTTAATACCCTTGGATAATACACACACCCCTCTCACTTTTGTACACTTTGGACAATAGCATGCCCTATTATACATACATTTCATACATACATATTTTGGCATACATGCATGCATGCATACACATACCCATATATACATATTCATGTATAATTATATATATATTTAAGGTTATAATTATTTATACAGTATATATTTTTTTTTGTATTTAATTATGTATATTAATTGTTACTATTTATTTCTTATACTTAAAATAATTAATTACTTTAAAAAAAATTAATTATTTTCTTAAATGTATTATCTTGTACTAATCTTCGTATCCTCGTAATGCGTGCCCAAACTCTCGTACTCGTATCAACAATCGGTAGTTGACGTGAAAATATAATTATCATCAAAATCGACATGTTGGTGATTGCAACGAAAGTGATGTACAGTCATCCTGACTTTTCAGGACATTTACTTAAAAGTTCGTGCGTCGGGGTTGACACCGACCTTGTTACTAAAAAAGGCGTCGATTTCTAACTTTAACACAACAGCTTGATAGTCCCTAATTCGGGTCGGGGTATTACAATCGTCATCACCTGAAAAATGTTAGGGAATGTGGTGAGCTTCGAAAAGCCCAGTGAGTAATTCTAACATTTGTCATGGGTTTTAATTGGTAGTGGTTTCGCACGTGAGAATTTTGTAAAATACTCACTACCAATTGCTCGTATACTTGGAACATAGAGTACATGCATTCTTTAAACAATGGCTTTGAAACATTAAAGTATTCAAGCTAACTTGTACTTTCGAAATAAAGTATATGAATTTCAAATCATGTAAATATGCATGGTGAAAATGAGGAAAAAGCCTGCTTCCATTTTCAACACACACCTTATCACTTTCATTAACAGAATCCGTTTCGAACCAGATTCCCATTTTACTTTTCGTGGAGATATCTCATATGCCTGGGGGATTAGATCCTGCTACCTGGCATTTATTCGTATCGTAGTTGGGTTCTTAAGAAACCCGATAGAAATCCGTGGTGCTTATGCACAATTTATCTTGCATTTAAAAGCATTTAACCCATAATTCCTTCGTGTGGATGCATTTAAAAGCATTCAAAACATACAGTTCATAATCTCATGATAGGGTATTGAAATCTGTGAAACATGTAATTTCAGGATATATAATAACATTTGAAATCAGAATTTTAAGCACGCTGAAGTATATCTCAAGGAACAGTAGTAAATTATCCAAGAAGCATGTCATAACAGAATATTTAAAACGGAATTGTGTAAAGACAGAATTTGATATTTAAAACATCATTCAAATCCGTGGAATTAAATCTCCACTTCAAATGTGAGGTTACTCACCTTGATTCCCCGGGTTTGCACTACTGGTGGGCTTTTCCCTTTCCTTTGTATTTCCTAAGAAAATTATAAAGAACTCGTTAACTTCACATTTACCTTAAATCGTTACCTATTCATGCTCTTTCATTTAATTTTAGGCCTGACGTATTCTAACTTCCTAGGATTGGTCTTAGTGGTCAACTCGTGGTGACTTGATGAGTTTTATTTTTCACGTGACTAAATTTTCAGTACCTATTTTGGTGTTATGGACTTCACCGTTGGGTTTGGAATGTCTGACATAGTCAAAATAGACTATCTTTTAGTTTCATTTGGGCTTCGGGTACCTTAGGGGTAGTTTGGTCATTTCGCATGTCATATTTTTCGGAGTCCTGTCTCGTGAATTGGACCCCACTGTTGATCTCAGAAGGCCCAAGAAAATAAGATTACACTAATAACTTGTCTTATTTGGACATCGGTTACATTAGGGGCAATTTGGTAATTTGTACTTTAACGTATCGTAATTTTTGAAGCCTCGTCTCGTAAAACGGACCACATCATTGAGTCCGGAACGTCCAAAATAGTCAAAAACCACTATTCGTTTACTTTATTCGGACTCCGTTTGACTTATTTATGAGCTAGGGGTAATTTGGTCATTTTTATTTAATTAATAAATTAATTAAATAATTTAATTTATTATTTATTAATTTATCAGGGGTATAAATGGAATAAAATTCCAGAATCTAGGCCAGAGTTGAATTCCCTACAACTGTTGGGGCGGTTTTATAATTTCAGAAATCATTTGGGGTTAAAATGGAATTAAATAAACCATGGGTTCAAACCCCTTGGTTTTAGGGTTCACTGTTTGAACCAGTCCCAGTCTCACGTGAACCAACCGGTTCACTGGCCCTCAGAGAACCGGGGTTAAATATCCCTGTTAACCCCAATTGCCCCCTTATCCACGTTTCGGTTAACTCAAAAATCTGATTTTAAATTTACAAAACCCGTGACCAAATAGGCCATCTCCAGGTTTTAATTTAAAACGTTTAAACCAAAACGGCGCAGTTTCGATTAAATGGTGGCACGGTCTTAGGTTGACACGTGTTTGAGTCGATTCAGTGGGTCTAGACGCGTTGGACGAGTCGACTCGGTCGACTCGTCGTCTTCTTCATCAAACAGGGCACTGTTGCCCTAATTTCCAGTTTTCAAAATCTTTGATTTCGTGACTTTCTAAGCTGATTCGATCTCTGTTTTTAGGTGATATGGGCTACCGAATGTTTAAGAGACATTTTGGCATTATTTTGATACTCTAAAACCAACCCAATCGTTCGGTCTAAGCTTGAACACCCGAACCTGCAACTCCATGGTAAACCCTCGTTTCTTCACTATTTTGGACGGGGTTTGGTTCTCTGAAGTCCCCACAGAAAGGGCTTCGATCCCCCATCCTTAAATCTAGGTTTAAGGGTCTAGCTTAAAGGTTGGGTTTTTGGGCCGAGAAGAATAATGCCATTTTTGGGGGTTTAAACCTAGGTTTCTAGGTCGCGGTTGGGGTTTTCCAAGGTCCTAAGATGTCCTATTTCATGTTTCAACCCTCAAAAGCTCGGTTGGTTGAGGTCGGATCAGACCTGCAACTTCAAGCTCCATCAATGGCGGTTGCTACGGTTTTTGTGTTTTAAGGCAGTTTTATAGGTTCAAATCATTCACAACCAACCCAGTTTCATTATTAAGCTATGGTACATGCATCAACAGTCCAAACAGCAACAAAATAGTAGCCAAATCTTACAAAAGGGAAAAATCTAAAACTTGGCTCACTTACCTTCGGACAGTGGTTCCTCTAATGGTTAGTTCAAGTGAACCCTCAGTGATGGTCCTTCTCAGTCAGAGCAGCCCTTCAGTTCCAGTCTCTAGCTTCTTCTAAGCTCCTTCAATGGCTCACCAATGCCCACACACACTTGTGTATTTCTCTCACTCTCTCTCTAGGATTTCTCTCTCTCCCCCACTACTTTCTCTCTCTATAAAACAGTGCACAGTCTCTCTACAGTTCTGATTTCCCTCCAATGCCTATATGGAGATTATGTAAATCAAAATCAGATTGTCTTTAGTGTTTCATCTCCCCAAGTGCATGATGGATTTGCATGCAACTTGGTTGGGAGGAGATGCAATCATGGGTGTATAGGCACATGATGGTCTATAGGGGCATAGGAGTGATGCATGCTGATGTGTTGCATGCTTGGTGATTGGTCACTTGGGAGGTGGCCAAATCAGATTTATACTTATATACATATCTTTGTACATATATACACAAAAGTGCTCCTAGCCTAGATGGTAATTTTTTGGTAAACCAAATTCTGCCTAGATTGGTCAAGGGATCAAATCCTCTTGGCCATATTTTTTTTTTTTTTGGTCCTTTCCCTATTTCGGGCTTAGGCCCTGTTTGGCTGCGCACTAATGCAGTTTCACTATTTCCTACTTAACTTTCATTCTGTAGCTTATTTTTCGACGCGGTTTCTTTCAGTCAACTCCTAATTAGGTTAGCTTCTTAATTATTCTTTAAGTTTAGTTCAGATAAATGATTAGTAACTAATCATTACTTAATCAGGGTCGGGGTGTTACAATATATTTTTGTATTTAATTATGTATATTAATTGTTACAATTTATTTCTTATACTTAAAATAATTAATTACTTTAAAAATTAATTATTTTCTTAAATGTATTATCTTGTACTAATCTTCGTATCCTCGTAATACGTGCCCAAATTCTCGTACTCGTATCAACAATCGGTAGTTGACGTGAAAATATAATTATCATCAAAATTGACATGTTGGTGATTTCAACGAAAGGGATGTACAGTCGTCCTGACTTTTCAGGACATTTACTTAAAAGTTCGCGCATCGGGGTTGACACCGATCTCGTTACTAAAGGCGTCGATTTCTAACTTTAACACAACAGCTTAATAGTCCCTAATTCGGGTCGGGGTATTACAAAAAGAACTGAAATTACAGCTGCAAGAGTTGCTAGACAAGGGTTTTATACGACCAAGCTCTTCGTCATGGGGTGTCCCAGTGTTGTTGGTTAAGAAGAAGGATGGGACTATGAGACTGTGTATCAACCACTGAAAGTTGAATAAACCATCAAGAACAAGTATCCTCTGCTAAGGGTGGATGACCTATTTGATCAGTTGAAGGGAGTGCAGGTCTTCTCGAAGATTGACTTGAGGTCGGGATACCACCAATTGAAGGTCAATGCCACAGATGTGGAAAAGACGGCATTTAGAACCCGCTATGGGCACTATGAGTTCCTAGTGATGCCTTTTGGGGTGACAAATGCCCCAGCTGCATTCATGGACTTAATGAACAGAGTTTTCAAGCCGTATTTGGACAACTTTGTGATCGTATTCATTTATGACATGTTGGTTTAGTCTAATAACCCAGAAGAACACGAGGTGCACTTGAGGAAAGTTTTGTAGAAGTTACAGGAGCAAAAGTTGTATGCTAAGTTGAAGAAGTGTGAATTTGGCTCCCCAACATCTCATTTATGGGACATGTGATCACTAAAGATGGGATCTCAGTGGATTCCCAACAGATTTAAGCCATTGTGAATTGGCTTCGGCCAACTAGCATCACAGAAGTCTGTAGTTTCATGGGGTTAACTGGCTATTACAGAAGGCTCGTCAAGGACTTTTCCAAGATAGCAGAGCAAATCACCCAACTGATTTGGAAGAATGTCCCTTTTATATGGACAAAAGAAATAGAAAAGAGCTTCCATGACCTAAAAATCATCTAGTGTCGGCTCCGATTCTGACGATACCAGATGGGACAGAAGGCTTTGTGATATACAGTGACACATCATAGAAAGGCTTAGGGTGTGTTCTAATGTAGAAGGGCAAAGTAGTGGCATATGCCTTGCGGCAATTGAGACCACATGAGAAAAACTACCCAACTCATGACCTTAAACTTGCAGCGATTGTGTTTGCACTGAAGATTTGAAGGCATTACCTCTATGGAGCAACATGCGAGATCTTTACAGATCATAAGAGCCTCAAGTATTTGTTTACACAAAGAGAGCTCAACATGCGATAGCGTCGATGGTTGGAATTGATCAAGGATTATAAGCTTGATATACAGTACCACCCGGGGAAGGCTAATGTGGTGGCAGATGCTCTCAGCAAGAAGTCATCCGAAAGTCTTGCTTGTCTGTTGACTACACGACGAGAGTTACTTGAAGAACTAGAGATGATGGAGATAGAAGTGGTTCTGCCAGACTCCAGGGCAGTGCTTGCCAATGTGATAATCGGACTGGCGATTGTGGAAAATATTAAGGAGCTGCAGTCCTAAGATGAGAAGTTAGTTAAACTCTGTGAAGATGCTGAGGCAAGGAAAAGTTTAAAATTAGTTGTTCGGGATGGGGTGTTACATTTTTGAGATAGAATTTGTGTGCCAAATGTGCCCGGGATTAGAGAGGAGATCTTTGATGGGGCGCACAACTCAAAGTTTGTTATACACCCACAAAACACCAAGATGTACCACAATGTCCGAAGCACTTGCTAGTGGTTAGGGATGAAGAGGGACATCGCTGAGTACATAGCACGATGTGTCAAGTGCCAGCAAATCAAAGCTGAACATTAAAATCCTAATGGACTTTTACAACCGTTCCCGATACTTGAGTGGAAATAGGAACACATCACTATAGATTTTGTGTCAAGGTTGCCCAAGTCACCATATGTGAGTGATTCCATATAGGTGACTGTGGACAAATTGACAAAGACCGCTTACTTCTTTGTGACCAAAATGAACCAAACATTGGAGCGGTTAGCAGCGTTGTACATTCGAGAAATTGTTCGGTTGTATGGGTTCCCAATTTCTATAGTGTATGATCGAGACCCAAGATTCGTGTCCCAATTTTGGGGTAGCCTATAGAGAGAAATGGGTACGGAACTAAGTCTCAGCACCGCCTACCACCCAGAGATTGATGGGCTGTAAAGACCTAAAATATCAGGGTAAATTTTTCATTTTTTTCGGTAAGACACTATTCATGCATTATTTGCCGGCAGGTCACTACACATGCATCATTTATATATAAGTCATTTTTAAAGACATATTTTGAGTATTCCATAGAAGATAAATATGCTTAGAATGTTAAATACACCTCCTGTGAGAATTTGAGCATAATCAGAGACAATTTGAAAAATTAACCCTAAAGGGCATCCCAAGTGGACCCGGCCACACCCGCTCGCCCATAGGCAAAAATAAATTTTTTGAAAAAATATCATTTAAAATAATTTTAAGAACTTTGGTTAAAGCAGAATGTCGAATTGAGGCATTTTGGGATGGGTTGTAATGTAACGGGGCCCCGAATTCATTAAGGGCAAAAGGGTCATTTTATCGCTTGGCCTCTTTACTATAAATAGGACCCCTTAGTATTAAATTTCTTAGAATTGGTCTAAGAAAAATGCAGCAGCTCGTTCATGGAGAGAAAAGTGAAGAAAACCTAGGTTTCTCCAACTTTCAAGTCTCCAAAACTCACTTCTAGGCTTGGATTTTCACGTCAAGGGCTAAATTCTCACTGATTAGTTTGGTTGCACAGCGGACACAACTCCCTAGGGTTGAGAAAAACCCTTTTAGGTATGATATTTTGCTTAATAAGGAACAAAGTTGAGTTTCTTTGCATTTTTATGAGTTGATTAAATAATTTGTATGTTTACTTGTTATTAGAAAGTCACTTAGGGTGTAGTCGCTTCGAAAACCTAGAGTTGGTAATTGGTGTACTTGTGTGTTCTTTGAGAATTTGTCAAAATGATAAACAGGTAACTTGAATATATGTTTAATTCATTGCATTGTGACTTATGTTCATGTGGATGAAGTCTTGTGTTTTGAAAGATATGGTTGTTTAATGCATTGATGCTTTGTGTAATTAGGTATTCTTTGAGAATTGGTAAGGTAGTGAACATGTAACATGAGTATATGTTTAATTGATTGTATTATAACATATGTTCATGTGGAAGCAGTTTTGTGGTTTGAAAGTTATAGTTTACTTTAAGTATAATGCATTATTTAAGGCATACACCATGTGTTTGATGAAATGCTTCATTGAAAATTGCATAGAAAAATCAAGGCATTTTGGCATACATGAATCTTTGAAAACATAGTGTGGGTTGAGCACTTCGGTGCTATGCATTATGAGGGTGTAGATCTTGTGGTGAAAAACCCAAAATTAGCCATTAGTACTCGCTAATCCAACGGGAGCGCGCCCGTGAAATGAGACATATAAGTGGTATTCGCGAATCCAACGTGAAAGGACCATGAAACGAGACATGTGTTGGGCATAGAGTTGCATATGTGAGTCATGCATATTGCTATTGCATTGGAAAGGCATATAGATTATAAATGCACACTTTGCACATGCCACGCCTTAACTTTGTTCCTTGCATTAGCACTATGTCATACCAGTAGTTGTGCTGACCCTTCATGGGATATCATATTACAGATGAGGCTCTGGGTACTTAAGACCAGATGAAGTCTTGAAGGATGGAGGGGAAGTGGACTATGAAGGACATTTGGCCCTTAGGGAATGTTTTTGTATGTATGAGGGCATAACCCTACGACATGTGTATCTACTTATAGAAATCTTATATATTATGAAAACAATGGGCAACACCCTAAAATTATAATGAGCATGAGGTTGTGATGTTTCAAATTTCAAATATATGTGCATGTATAGAGGGTTGTATATTTTAAATGATGTATAGATGTTTAGTTGAATTAAAGGATACATTTGGTTGCTAATTTGAGAAATGATGGGTTGTGTTGGGGAATATTAGATGGAAAAAGGCTTAGAAAACAAAGGTAACCATGTTAAAATTTTATAAAATTAAAGGATTTGTTAGTTGTGTGAAACACCCTAAATATGGGTGGAAAAAGTGTCAAAGAGGGGGTGGGTTAAAAACCTTAAGGAAATAGGCTAAAAATGGAAAAAAGTGGCTTGCAACACTTTAAAAAAAAAAATTGGAAAATAGAGAAAATCAGTTGTTGGACAGAGAAATTTAGCTGCAGTAAATACACTGTAGCTATAGTGAAACCTACAGGAAACAGCCAGATCAGCCCCTGCCCAGCCGCCAGCGGCGCACCCCGCGCCCCACGTTGTGCCCTGCCTATGCGCCCCGCGCGTCCTGTACCCGCCCACGCCTACTGCTTGACAGCCTATGGCACCCAGCCCTGACAGCCTCTTGACACCTACCTTTGGCTACCCTTTTTAGCCATGTTTGGCCACCCTTTTGGGCCATGTTTGGGCACCCTATTGGGCCATGTTTGACTATCTTTGGGCCATGTTTGGCCACCTTTTTGGGCTATGTTTGGCTACCCTATTGGGCCATGTTTGGCCACTCTCATGGGCCATGATTGGCCACTTCCTTAGACAAGTTTTGGTATACTTTTTGACCTCTTAGCCTATGTCTTAGGGCATCTGAGGCCCATTTGGACCATTATTCCAAGGTACATTTAGAGACATTTTGGGGTAATTTTAGAGGCCATCTTTGAATATGACTTAGACTAATTTTGAATGTTGGTTGGGGGAGATATTTGATTGACATTAGAAGACCATTTAGTTAAGTCTAATAGCAAGTTTTCATTTCTAATTTTGGGAAAACATGGGGGAATAAATGAATAATCAATTAAGTCTATTTAATGGCCTTTTATTTATTTTCCTTAATTTATTTCACTCACTCCCCAGGTTTGTAAAAATTCGGGGCATGACAATGTGGTATCAAAGCTTAGGTTCGAATACTTAGGGACCGTGGGGTGTTGTTGAACACAATAGGACCACGACGCATGATTTGAATTTTTTTTCATAAATATTTTGTAATGTGTAGACTCTGACAACTTGGACAGCTTGGTATTAGAGATCTAGTTTGAAAATACCTGGCGACGATAGGGAGTTATTGAACACCATGAGAACCTAGAGGAGAGCGTGTGACTTAGTGTGAACTGTCGGTGGTATGAGATAGGACCTTGTGTGTTATATGGTTATTTATACTTGAAGCATTGACGAGTGCGCAAAAGTGCACTCTAAATACCCTATTATTAGATTAAATTGCTAGAATGTGAATAGAAATATTGGGATATAATTGATATTATTTAATTTAATTTCTATTCGTAGTGAGATGGATTTGAGCATTATATGATATTTTAAATCTCAAATGAATGCATTAAATAGTCTCTATGAATTTTATTCCTGAACGGTTGCAAAATCTATTATTTGTTTTAATTACACATGGTGAAATTAACTCATTATTTGTTCGGCAGAACAGTTGGAGAATAAAGAAAGAAAAACAAAAGGAAGAAAAAAAGAGGTCAAAGAAGCAGCGTGAGGCGCAGGCAAAAGAAGGGAATAAAATGAAAAAAAAAAAAAGAGAAAAGAATTATGAAGCCACTTGACAGAATGGCTGAAGAATAAATAACAATAAGAAGCAAAAGTCAAGTTAGAAAAGCAAAGAAAAAATAGAAAGGAAAGAAGCTTGTGGGCCCGGGCTTGGAGTGCAGCGCGCTGAAGGGCTGGAAAGCCGCATGAAGCAAAGAAGGAAACAAAGCAGTTGGGCTGCAAGGTACGGTAAGGGCCCAGGCGGCTGGCTGATTGTAATGACTGGATTTTTTTTTTTTTTTGGATTAAAATATTTGTTGCTTAATTATTATTTATTTATTATTATTATTTTTTAAAGGGTGTGTGTATGTTATGTGTGTGTAGGAGTATATAGTGAGATATATGTGCATATATATGTATATATGTATGTATAATGTATTATTTGAATATAATGTAAATATAATATATATATATATATGCATATAAGAAGAGTGGAAAAACAGTAGTGTGTGCACTGTGTGTGGCAGAACGTGTAAGTGTGTGTTTGAAATATAATATATGTGTATATATGTGAGAGACCAAGTTGCAAGCAATGCATTAAATGCATTGCTACATGGACAAGAAAGAAAGCTAAATGGGGGAGTGGGAAGTCAGAAAAAGAAAAAGAAATAGTGGGCTGCTGCAGGGGTTGCGTGTGGCGAGGTGTTCGGATGTGTGTGTATATAGGTTAAGTGTAGGCGTTGGGTAGAGGGAGATTCAGAAAAGGAGGGACTGAGTTAGAGAGACTGTGGGTATTGGGAGAAGTCCAGGAGGTGAACCGAGAAGGAGGAAGGAGGAGAGAGGCACTGCAACACCGTGAAACCCAAAAGATAGGTAAACCCAGTTCAGTTCAGTTTTTAAATTTTGAAGCATTTTAGTTACTTTCAAGCATGGGGACTTGTAAGGTATGGAAAATAGAAATTAATACAAAAAGAATCATTCAAAATAGCCAAAAATTGAGGAAGAAATATTCAGTTGCAGGTGGGGGGGTGATAATCGGTTGTTTGGGAAATTTTGTTTGAAACTTGGTTTAAATGATGAGGGAATGTTCCTCTATAATGCAGAAACACGTGGGGATCCAAATGGAATTAAAACGTTTGAGAAACGGCCACGAAACTAGGAAAAGAGTTTCGGCCGAAGCTTCTATTTTTCCCCTATTCGTGGGGATTTGCTGAACAAAATTAAAAACAAACCTTGGGGATGGAATCTACATGCAAAATAGGAGAGGACCACATTTTCAAAACGTTGAAAAGTGTCCGGAGAAAGTTTGCCATCGCCGGAGATGGAGACGGAAACCTAGGGTTTCCTCACTAGAAAACCAAGGAAGACGACTTGGAGGTCGTGGGCATTGGACTGATGGCTGGCAGTTTGGGCCCAACTGGTTTAATTAAAAAGGGGTTTTGGGCCAACAGTAAAATAAACCAAAAGGAAAGAAATGAAAAATGAAAAAAAAAAAAAAAGGGTTGGGGGCTGCTAAGACTCGAACCCGCGTGGGGCGCATGGGGGTGAGGCGCGTGACCATTTGGACAGGACAATCCCCTGTCCATATATGCGATTAATAACTATATATATTATACTTTACTCTGTTTTTCCAAATTAAATATATTTAATTAAATTAAATGCTCTAAAATGGTCCGACACCTAAATGAGACAAGCCTTATATGTTTTCTAACTATTTTGGACCTACTAAGACCAACGGTGAGATCTGTGATGCGATACGAGGTCCCAAAAAATAAAAGACCCGTGGAATCCTTAAAAATTACCAAAATGCCCCTGAGTCAAAACACAGTCAAACGAACCCCGATTTAAATAAACAAATAGTGAAATCTTATTATCTCGAACATTTTGGACTCAATTATGGAGTCTGATTTATGAGGAGAGGTCTCGGGAAATGGAAACCCGTAAAAGTGCAAAATGACAGTTTTACCCTTTTTAGCCCGAACGTCCAAATTAAATTCCGCAAAAGCCCAAACCTATTTTCTTCAACATTTCAAACCCAATTATAGAATTTATTTTACAAAAATAAAAACTAATTAAATAAAGACATAACATTTGATGAATAGCATAAATTCAAATGACAATAGACTGAGTTGAAATTTATGCTTTTAGGAGCTTTGACAAGACCGGAGAGGGCGATCTAACCTCCTGCATTTTATTGACTAGTTCAGTTACGCATCATACACGATCCTCTAGGGTTGAGACAAACCCGACAGGTATGGTGTTTTTCTAATGTTAGAAATGAAGTTAAGTTAGGAATATTTTGTGAATGACTGGAATGGCTTATGTGTTTATTTGGAATGTGTTTACTTGATGATTTGGAGTTGGTTGTTCACATGTTTACGTGTTACCTGCGCTCTTTAAGAATTTAGTGAAATGACGAATATGAACTATGACATGTGTTTAAATTGACTACATGAAATAAGCATACATATGGAACTGGCTGGTGATTTATGTATTATTGTCCCAAGCATGCTATATTGTTGAAACCATGATCCATTAAGATTGCAATAGCATATTGGCATATGGTGAATCCTTTGAGAACATGGTGTGAGTTGAGCACGTGGTGCTTTGCATTATGAGGGTGCAGATCTTGTGGTGAAAAACCCAAAATTGGCCATTGCATTGGTACTTCGAGCCATCGGGGTGAGCCCCGTAAATAAGACATGGGTGTGGCATTCAGTGCATGGGTGTGTCATGCATACTTTCATCGTATTATATTAATGGAATTGGAATTGATTTAGATATAAATGTACACTTTGCACATGCCACACCTTAGCTTTATTTCTTGCATTAACACTACATTATACCAGCAGTTGAGCTGACCCATTCGTGGGACATATATTACAGATGAGGATGCCCCGTCTACCTGAGACTCAGTGACACCTTGATAGGACGAAGCATTTGGTGTATTTTTGGCCCATGGGGCATATGTTTTGCGATGTAAGGGCTTAAGCCCGAACAACCCGTGAACACTGTAATGGTGTGGATGTATTTCATGTTATTTTGATGTATTGATGGTAATGGATGCATACTTAGTTAAATTTGTTTAAGTTGTCCTTTATTTTATTTTATTTCTGTCTCGTCAGTCGTGCCTCGGGTTCGCGAAATTTCGGGGCGTGACACTGATGGTGCGGCGCGAAGCAGCAGCATAGGTGTTGAATCATGTTAGGCACTGTTTTGTGGGATCTAGGCCCAAAGCAGGTCCGGTTGAAAAGAAAAGTAAAGAAAGTTTAATAGAAGTGTGTGGCGCAATGGGCTTGGACCAAAAGTGACGGCTGGGTTTTAAAAGACAAAGCAATCCAGGCGCGCTAAATGGGCTGAATAGCAATCTTGGGCACAAAAGCTGATACGTCAATTAGGTGGTGCGGCTTGTGCATTAGGCTGAATATAAAAAGAAAGAAAAAACCTAAATAAAAGCGGCGGCTGCTGTACAGGGAACAGAAAAGGAAAAAAGACAGGAACGGCTACCAGCTGCTTCATGACTCAGTGTTTCTCCATGAGGTTTACGTTATCCATCCTGTACGGGTAACTAAATTTTTAAGTGGGGTTAGGGATGAACTTGCACCATAGATGGTTGTTTTAATTTATTTTTGATTCCTGTACGTGGTTTTCACTTGTTAAATTCTTTGATGATCATTCATAATTATTTGTTGGATTTTATTGTCTGAATAATTAAAGGGTTTAGTCCGTTTATAGATTCAGTTATGCTTTTTCTATCGAATGGATTAATGTTTTGATTATTTTTGGAACAATTAAATATTTATATTGATTCAATTCTCTGCTGCAGTATTGCTCGTTGGGTATATTGTCGACGTTGTGTTTTCTCAATGTAAATAATAATTTGGGTGATTTAAAAGTGTTGAATGATTTTTCAAAGGGTTATTTTCAGTCTAATTTTGGTTCATAATTTTAAATATTCCGATTGAGATTTTTGAAATTTAATTTCTCAATTGAGTTATCAGTGAATTAAAAATAATTAAAATACCAGATATGTGCAAGGGATTCCCAATACTCCACTGTTCGTTAAATTTGAATACTTTGTCCGTTAATCAGTCTATTTAATTTTTATTTGCATTCAAAATCACTTTTTCTACTTTTATTTTCTCGTTAACCGTTTAATACTTTCTTTAGTTTCAGAAATTCTGTTTATTATTCTTTTAATTTAGTCTTCCTGTGGAATCGACACCCCAAAGCTACACTACAACTACCATGTTATTCTTTGGGCGTAATCAAGCATCACGTGTTGTGATTATGTGTTAGTTAATGTTATACTATGATGCATCATTACATGATTTGATGTAGTGTGGTGCATGATATGGGTAATGTGTGCATTGACATGACTGTATGTGGTAACTTAGTACATGTTTACATACATGATAGATTGATGCTTGTTTGCCTTCATAATATCATGTAGCATTATGGGAGAATGCCATGGGATGTAGAATACATTAGATGAGTAAAAGCTAAATTTTTAAATAATGCTTGTTCCTACTATATGATGCCATCCAAAACACAGGGTTGAGGTAGAGTAGGTCGAGGGAGAGGGATAACTTTAGTTCTCGAACCTCTATCAACCTTGGTAGCCCCGATTAACGTGAGATTTAGGATCTAATGTCTTGGAACAGTGGATGGGGTTTAGACCTCAGGTTAGTTGGGCTAGTTGAACACTAGCATAACTTGAGCATGTGTATGTTGTATTGCTTAAATGAATTTTTTTTTTCTTGTGAAAGATTGTGTTTGAACTAGGTGAAAAAAAAAGTTATTTGTTTATTGTAAATAATGGGTGGGGATGGTTGACGTGAGTTATATAAGTGTTGATTAAGCAAATATGTCATGGCATATTATATTTATTGCTTGGGGTTAGAGATAAACCAGCTAAATCCATCATTGCATGTTGACACATTAGTTGGGGGTAGTGTGACACTGACGAGGATTTGTAAAGATTGCTCGATAGAGATAGCTAACCGCATCCTTTCTTTTTACTTCATTCTACTTGACATGTCTGGTTTTGATATTATATTGGGGATGGATTGGTTGTTTGCTTTTCGGACGAGTGTAGACTGCTACAGGGGGAGAGTGACAGTGTGTACTCTTGAGGGAGATAGTTTTTATTTCACGAGGGATCGTGGGAATTTCTTGGTTCCACCCTTGTATGACTCAAGGGGTTGGGGAGGCCATAACTACTTATTGGCTAGTTTGATAGCAAATGGGAGTGGGACTATAGAGAGTGTATTACTGCCAGTAGTGAATGAGTTTTCAAATGTCTTTTCAGATGACTTGACTAGTCTACTGCTGAAACGAGAGATAGAGTTTATGATAGAGCTTATCCCAGGCACTATGCCTCCATTCCACCTTACCGTATAACTCTAGCTGAGTTGAGGGAGCTGAAGGAGCAATTGACTGATTTACAGGATAAGGGTTTTATTCATCCTAGTATTTCGCCGTGGGGTGCTTCAGCATTATTCGCAAAGAAGAAGGATGGGACATTACGTTTGTGTATGGATTATAAGAGACTGAAACGGGTTAATATCAAGAATAAGTACCCGTTACCGAGGATAGGTGACTTGTTTGATCAGCTTAGGGGTTCGAGATGTTTCTCAAAGATCGATCTTCGATTAGGGTATCATCAGTTGAGAGTACAGGAAGGAGATGTCATGCCCCGAATTCCAGTGAACCCGTGGCGTGACTAACGAGATGAAGGGAAAATAAAATAATAAAGAAGTAAAGGACAATCTAACGGATTCGACCCAAACTTACATTCATTTCCTTCAATGTACATCCATGTAATGTACAGTCAATAAAACATTCAACATGTCATTCGGGCTTGAGCCCTACATCACAAAATATGCCCCAACGGGCTAAATATCCTCCTAAGCTCATATCTCCTCCACTTTGCAAGACTTCCTCAAGTCTCAAGTGCCGGGAGTGTCATCTGAAATGTTGTCCCACGAATGGATCAGCTCAACTGCTGGTACAATATAATGCTAATGCAAGAGACAAAATTAAGGGCGTGGCATGTGCAAGTGTACAGTTATATCTACATGTCATTCAACATCATCATACAACGTACTAGCAATAATCTACATGTCATCCAGCTCATTAACATAATTTAAGGTGTGGCATGTGCAAGTGTACATTTATCTCTACATGCATCCTAAATCATCCATGCAATGTAATAACAATAATCCACATGCTTTCCAAATCATCCATGCCACCTAATAGCAATAATCCACATGCCATCCATATTATCCATGCAATGTAGTGACAATGCCCATGAAACACCCACACCACTCAACGCCACAACCATGTCAAATCTATGCCATGTCCATGTCTCGTTTTCGGAACACATTCGATGGAAGCTGAGTATCATGTCTCGTTTTCAGAACACATATGATGGAAGTTGAGTACCATATCTCATTTTCAGAACACATCTGATGGAAGCTGAGGACCATATTTAGCACCACGTGCTCAACCCACACTATGCTTTCAATGCCTCACACTATGCCAATATGCCTTGATTCTACCATGCAATGACATAATCTCATACAAGCAATTTACTAACACATGGAGCATACTTTTAAACAATGTATTCCACTTAAAGCAATCACAACATCTGAATAACAAAACCTCTTCCACATGAATGTATGTAATGCATGATCAACGAAAATACATACTCAAGCCATGTGTTCACAATTTTAACAACCCTCCAAAAATATAAATCACGTACAACCCAACACATAGAATAAATCATATCTCCATGAAGCAGCAAGAAGCACATAAGTAACGTAAACAATCAACTCAAGATTTCTTTTTAAAGCAACATTCCTTATGTGATTTTCTGACATTAAACAAATAAATAGATGATCCATTCAATCAACATGCAAATCATTCCTAAACTTAATTCTATTTCTTACTTAGCACAATATATCGTACCTGACGGGTTGTCTTAACCCTAAGGAGCTGTACTCGTGGTGTAGTGGAATAGCAGTGAAAATGTAGAAAGTCAGACTACCTTCTCTTTGCCTTTTCGTGTCCCTAAAATCATGAAATACAATTCAATTCATGTGTTACCTGAATTATGATATTCATCAAATTTTATGTCTTTATTTTATGAGTTTCAATTTTTTCGAATTACACTCTACTGTTGAGTCTGGAACGTCGAAGAAAATAGGTTTAGGCCTTCGCGGATTTTAATTTGGATGTTCGGCTAACAAGGGCAAAACTGTCATTTTGCACTCTTACGGGTTCCCATTTCTCGAGACCTCTCCTCATAAATCGGACTCCACGCTTAAGTCCAAAATGTTCAAAATAATAAGATTTCACTATTTGTTTACTCAAATCGGGGTCCTTCAGACAGTGTTTTGACTCAGGGGTATTTTGATAATTTTTAAGGGTTCTACGAGTCTTTTATTTTTTGGGACCTCGTATCGCGTCACAGACCTCACCATTGGTCTTAGGAGGTCCAAAATAGTTAGAAAACATATAAGCCTTGTCTCATTTGGGCTTTGGGCCATTTCGGAGCATTTAATTTAATTAAATATATTTAATTTGGAAAATTAAATGAAGTATAATATATATATATATATATATTTATATATTTATTTGTTGCATAAAAAGGACATGGGATTGTCCTGTCCAAATGGTTCACGCGCCTCAACCCCACGCGCCCCACCCTGTTTCAATTCTCAGCAGCCGCACCCCCCATTTTTTTTTTTTTTTGATTCTTTTTCTTTTTCATTTTAACCAATTGGGCCCCAAACCATCCAAGTAACCCAGGCCCAATTTCCCTTTAAAACCCACATGGCCTACACCTTTTAAAACCCACCCAAGCCCTAACCAAAAAACTAAAACAGGCCCAAACACTAACCAAGGCGCCCCAGTCCCTCCCGATCTCCCGACCGATCTCCGGTCGTCTTCCCCGACTGCAATTCCGGCCGGTCGCCGAAAAATCGCAACCACTCCTCATTTTCCTCTCCATTTTCACGTCCAAATCTCTTTATTTTTTATACCAAAATAAATTTGGAACCTTAAGCAATAAATTAGAGTATATTTCAGCCCCAACCCAATCGATTTTTCTCACCACACAGTTTCGTTTTTTCCGGCCAAAACCCAGTTTCCAGCCAATTGGTTTCTTCTACATTTCATGGCTGTTTTCAACCGTTTTCAACTCCATTTTAAATCCATAATTTTCCTGCACCTAAGAGGAACACTTCCTCATGAAAATAACTAAGCTTCATGCATTAAAACTCATCAAAATCGAATTTATTGTTAAACCTGCAACTACTGTTTTCTCTTTCGATTTTCAACTATTTTTCTTGATTCTTTTTGTGTTTTGCTCCATTTTTCATGCTTGACAGGATCTAATAATTCAAAGCTAACAATATACTTAAAACTTGGAAAAACAGAATAGGATATGGCTTACCAACTCTTCGGTTTTTCTCTCTGGTTGTAGGTTCTATCTTCTCTCTTGTTCCAGCCCGTAATCTAAGCTCCAAGACTTCTTTCTCCCTTTCCAAAAGTCCCTCTCTCTCTCTCTCTCTCTCTCTCTTTCTTTCTGGTTTTCTTCCTAACCCAACGGACACCCAAATACATATTTACACATATACCTGTATGCCATCCCATAGGCAGCTAGGTCACCTCAGCCCACTTCTTCTGACTTCCTTTCTCACTGATCCAGCCACCCCCTCCTTCACATCAACAGTCCATTTCTCTCTTTTCCATCAACTTTGCATTTAATACAAAGTTGACCTTGGTTGTATATTATATATATATATATACATATATTATATCATGCACACCTGCACACTGTTGCGTGCACGGCAGTCCACACACACATACCCGCTTGCCCACAACCTGATATATATATATATATAACTATCTTTATATATACACACTTAAACTATAACACACACATGCATGCATATAACACATCACACATATGTATACATGCACACACATTTAAATTAATTAATTAATACTAATAATAATAATAATAATAATAATAATAATAATAATAATAATAATAATAATAATAACAACAACAACAGCAACAATAACAATAATAAAAAAAATAAAATAAAATTTCATGTCATTACAGAAGATGTGACGAAGACAGCTTTCCGCACTCGTTATGGCCATAATGAGTTTTTAGTTAGGCCATTCGGTGTGACGAATGCCCTGACGACATTTATGGACTTGATGCGTCGCATCTTTAGTCCTTATTTAGATCAGTTTGTAGTGGCCTTTATAGATGATATTCTGATTTACTCACCTTCTGAGGAGCATACTTTTCACTTACAGACTGTATTATAGATTTTGAGGGAGCATCGTTTATTTGCTAAGTTCTCGAAGTGTGAGTTTTGGCTTTAGGAGGTACAGTTTCTAGGCCATGTTGTATCAGGTAGTGGGGTGTCCGTGGATCCTTCTGGGATTGACTCTGTCATGAGTTGGGACAGGTTAGACCTTAAGTTAATTGGGCTGGTTTGGATTACATGATTATGTGTGTGCTTGTTGCTTTAGTATGTGCAATTAGACAATGTGATTATTTTTCTAATTTGCTGAGGGTATGTGGTATGCTTGATTATTGATGAATTGGGGCTAGATACTTATATCTATGTAGTAGACCTAGTGATTTATGAGATAGGCTATATGTTTAGTTATCTATAAGATAGGATATAAGCCTGGATATCCATAGGATGTGCCTAGTTACCTATATAATAAGTTGTATGCTTATTTATGTATAAGTATATTCTTAGGATGGATCCTATGCTTAAGTATTTATGTGGTAGATTACGTGTTAGCTGTTGAATGTTGCTTGTTGATTCTATATATCTATGCTAGATTAGTACCCAATATTCTTAAGTTAGAGGATTAAGACTATGATATCTATACAGACTAGATTGATTTTAATACATGTATAAGGGTATGCTTAATCATGTGGTATGTAAGTGTGTTTTGATACATGTGTGTATAGATTTATATATTCATAGTTAAAATTGGTGAAGAGTCTCATTTGTTTTGATACCTTATTTGATATTTTGATTAGAATGGTGATGAATTAGAATAACCTTAGATGAAATTGGGATATTTTTTTTTCTTTCCTTCTCTAATATCAAGGTAAAAAAAAAAACCCTAAGACATTAGTCTATGTTCGGATATCGAGGTTTAAGACCAATTTTTTTTTTAACCTTGATATATTGCCTTAGGTTTCATGTTTGGAATACATAGACTACATTGTCTACATTCGAATATCCAATTGATATGTATATGATTGAAATTAATAGGCTAATCTTTATTAATGCTTGATGTCTAGTCTCGGTTATATATATAGACTAAGGTAGATGATGTTGACTTTACTTTAAGATTAGGTTGTTGATGTTTTGTGGATAATTATAGTACTTGAAGAATATTGGATCATTAGATTACATTGAGGTTGTCACGACCCGAAACCCACCTTGTGCGGATTCCGTATCGCGACCGCCACCCTTCAGTCGAGGCTTTAGGGCAATGCTTACATAAGCAACAATATCAGATGACTGTGCGACCTGTGATTGCGGAAGCGTGAAAAACTTTTTCTTTTCTTTTTAAAGTCTGTCACACATCCACCTGATATTGCCACTCTTCATAGCGGTACATATAATAATAAACAGAGCATGCTAAAACTTAAGGTTTTATATACATACATAACATATCCGGTTGCCCCTCGGGCTTAAGTACAAAATCTCCAAAATATTTTACATCCAAAAGTTCGACCAACTATGGGTCCTAGTACATCAAAATCTAACCTATTGCAAGTTCTAGTATCTTCAAAAGTTCCTATTTATATGGAGCCACTAGTCGTCATCCCAAGATGGAGCAAGGCTCCCAGTCATAATCATTACCTGTAAAAAATTTAGGGAATGGGGTGAGCTTCGAAAAGCCCAGTGAGTAATTCCTGCATCTGTCATGGGTTTTCAATTGGCAGTGGTTTCGCACATGAGAGTTTATAAAATACACACTACCAATTGCTCATACATTTTGAACATAGAGTACATGCACTTTCCATAAAGGTAGCTTTGAAACATTTAAAGTATTCAAGCTAAATAACATTTCATAAATAGAGTATATGCATTTCAAAGTATGTAAGCATGCATAGTAAAAATGGGGGTCAAAGCCTTCTTCCATTTTCAAGAACATTACTTTCAAAACATATAACATGCATAATGAAAATGGGGGTAAAACCTGCTTCCATTTCCAAAACATTTGTCATCTTTTCACTTTCATTAGGTGGAATCTGTTTCGAACCAGACTCCCGTTTTACGTATACGTGGAGATATCTCATTGCCTGTGGGATCAGATCCTGCTACCAGGCATATGCACATGATAGGTCCGAAGTGTTCCGTAGAACCCACAACTCTACCTCTGTGCTTATTATTATCTGGTAAAACATTTGTCATATGGCTTCTTTAACTAAATACTTTTCAAGAGTATTTAAAAGATGATGTTCATGACTTCATGATAAAATCTTCAAACATTTAGAACAAGGAGTTCAGAATATGTAGACATGCTAAATACTTTAAAGAAGATAGTAAAAGAAATCACTCACTGAGCATGTCACCATAAGAGTTATAAGAACGGAATATTTCCAGCAAGAATCATGAAATATGGAATTTAACATTCAATGCTTCACATTTTGAAGGTTAAAACATTTCAAATCCATGGAGTTAAAGCCTCCACTTCAAATGCAGGGTTACTCACCTTGATTCCTTGGGTTGGTACTACTGGTGGGCCTTTCCCCTCCCTTTGTAGCTCCTAAGAAAATCATAAGGAACTCGTCAACTTCATATTTACCTTAAATTATTACTTATTCATGCTCTTTCATTTAATTTTAGGCCTGACATATCCTAACTTCCTAGGATTGGTCTTATCGGTCAACTCGTGGTGAC
Organism: Nyssa sinensis; assembly: GCA_008638375.1. NCBI lineage: Eukaryota > Viridiplantae > Streptophyta > Magnoliopsida > Cornales > Nyssaceae > Nyssa > Nyssa sinensis. The sequence continues at coordinate 24,496,157 of CM018032.1, forward strand.
TTAATGAGTTTTATGTTTCACGTGACTTATTTTTCAGTACCTAATTTGGTGTTATGGACCTCACTGTTGGATTCGGAATATCAAAGAAAGTCAATTTAGACCCTCTTAGCTTTTTATTTGGCTTCGGCTACCTTGGGGGTATTTTGGTCATTTTACGTGTCATATTTTTTTTGGAGTCCCATCTCATGAATCGGACCCCACTATTGATCTCAAAAGGCCCAAGAAAATAAGAATACACTAATAACTTGTCTTATTTGGACATCGGCTACATTAGGGGCAATTTGGTAATTTGTACTTTATCGTGTCTTAATTTTTTGGGGTCTTTTCTCATGAAACAGACCCCACCGTTGGGTTCAGAATGTCCAAAATAGTAAAAATCCACTATTCGTTTACTTTATTTGGACTCCGTTTGACTTGTTTGAGGACTAGGGGCAATTTCGTAATTTTGGTATTTAAATATTATTAATTTATTTTAAAGTGGGCCACAGTGGAATTTCATAAAATTTTTGGGGTCAAATTACAATTTCCCTAACTTCCGGACTGAACCAGTGGGTTCAGTTGCATTGGAACTGAACCGGTCCGGTTTTGACTGAACCAACCGGTTCAATTTGGTTAAACACATAAAGCTGACGTCATGATGACGTCAGCCCTAATTTTTTTAAATTTAAAACCAACCAAAACGTCGCCGTTCTAATAATTCAGTGGACTTGGTCTCGTCCTGACATGTGTCCGAGTTAACCCGTCTGACTCGATCTAAATGGCGAGTCCACTCGGTCGTCTTCTTCACGATTTTTACCAGTGTTGCCCTAATTCTGAATTTCTTTCCTTTCTAGTTCGTGTGTTTTGAAACACTGATTCTCTCTCTTCTTAGTTGATACACATTCCTAATGGTTTGGCCTACATCTTGGCATTCATTTGAGGTCGTGTAGCTAATCCAAATGCTCGGTCTAAGACATGATAGCCGAACTGGATAATTTGACAATAAACCCTCATCTCGCAACCATTTTCAACGTGGTTTGGTGCTACGTGTTTCTGATGGCCAGAGGGTTTGATTCCTATTCTTAAAACCGAGTTTAGAACTCTAAAACTGAAACTGGGTTTAAATAATAAAACCTGCAACTAACGGTTTGGTGGTTGATTCCAAGTTTTTAGGGTCGCCCATGTTGATTTTGGAGATGTTAGAAGGGTCTAGTTTAAGGCCCAAGACACCAATCTAGGTTTGGTTCAAACTAAATCAGACCTGCTATGATATTTTTTAAGTTTTTCTTCAAACTGAAATTCTAAAATTCTCACTTGATTCTTCACAATTTTCCTTCGTTTCTTTCGTAAAGCAAAGCTTACAGTGTATACAATAAGGCTCTAGTATTGCATGCTTTTAAATCAAAACAAATTAAATGGAATTCGACCTACAATTTACCTGTTTGGACTGATTTTCCCCAGATTCTTGCTGCTCCAGTTCCTATCAGTTTCTCTCCTTCTCAGCTTCTAATTCTCTTCTAACTCTCATATTCAGAGACCTGTAAACTTATATATTTTGCTGCATTAAGCAACACGTATGTTGCATGCAGTGTCCTTGAAGCTTGGATTTGCCACCTGTTAGTTTAAAACCGTGCATGGAGACCGCCTCACAGCCTCCATTCTCTCCTTCACATGGCAGCCATACCCTCCTTTATTATCTGCCATCATTATGCCACCACTAACGAGCCTCCAAAAGCTCCTAATGCAATTAGATATCAGCTACTAGCTGCCCATAGTTCTTCATCATTCAGCTTAATAGAGACCACCAAGGCAGCACTAATTCTCTCTCCCAAATTCCGAAATTCCATCCTGCATAGCTACATATATACATATAAATATACATACAGCCGTACATATATACCTATACTTATATACTTGTAAGTTTAGATGTATGTGTATATATATATATATTTTATGTTATTTTAATCTTATTAGTAATATTATATTTTATTTTATGTCTTTTACATATGGTATTATTATATTATTATTATTTTTTTTATTTTCTTTATTTTTCATATAGTAATATTATTATTATTATTATTATTCTTAATCTGCCTAATTACTGAAAGTTGGCATATCGATATTCACATTCGTATTCGTTATGACACGTCATTGGGTCGGGGTGTTACAGAGGTGCAGGTGATGTATTGATGACATCGTGATGGATGACTTAAATGATCCCATAGCTAAATTTGTGGTTAATTAGATAGTCATCACATATGTTGAGAGACTTTGAGGTATCCATGTGGGCATTGAAAATTTTATATTTTAATTATGTAACATTATTGATGTGGGTCATGATGCTAGGATGGATTTGAAAAATTGGCATTGATAAGCCATCATGTTTGAGGATTTCATTATGCATTGTGCCATGTGGAATGGGCCATTACAGATGGTATCGGAATTGAACCCTAGCAGGGAGTGTGGGGATGTTTGCACGTCGTTCCACGCCCACCTAGAAGGACGAGGTTCCTTTGAGGGGAGAGGGTAATGCATCCCACATTGCCTAGGGAAAGGAAAGGTGAAGGATCCATAGGTAAGGTGTCTCCATGTTACAGCGCGTTTTGTATTGATTATTCTAAATTTTGTCAAAAAGGTACATTTCTAAATTTTGGGATGAAATTTATTTAAGGGGGGAAGGATGTAAAGACCTGAAAAATTGAAAAATCAGGGTAAATTTTTCATTTTTGCTGGTAGGACACTATTTATGCACTATTTTTCGATAGGACACTACACATGCATCATATTTTAAGTATAATGCATTATTTAAGGCATACACCATGTGTTTGATGAAATGTTTCATTGAAAATTACATAGAAAAATCAAGGCATTTTGGCATACGTGAATCTTTGAAAACATTAGTGTGGGTTAAGCACTTCGGTGCTATGTATTATGAGGGTGTAGATCTTGTGGTGAAAAACCCAAAATTGGCCATTGGTACTCGCAAATCCAACGGGAGCGCGCTCGTGAAACGAGACATATAAGTGGTACTCGCGAATCCAATAGGAAAGGACCGTGAAACGAGACATGTGTTGGGCATAGAGTTGCATATGTGAGTCATGCATATTTCTATTGCGTTGCTTTGATGAATTGGAAAGGCATATAGATTATAAATACACACTTTACACATGCCACACCTTAACTTTGTTCCTTGCATTAGCAATATGTCATACCAGCAGTTGTGCTGAACCTTCATGGGTTATCATATTACAGATGAGGCTCTCGATACTTGAGACTTGATGAAGTCTTGAAAGATGGAGGGGAAGTGGACTATGAAGGACATTTGGCTCTTGGGCCATGTTTTTGTATGTATAAGGGCATAAGCCCTAAGACATGTGTATCTACTTGTAGAAATCTTGTATATTATGAAAACAATGGGCAACACCCTAAAATTGTAATGAGCATGAGGTTGTGATGTTTCAAATTTCAAGTATATGTGCATATATGGAGGGTTGTATATTTTAAATGATGTATAGATGTTTAGTTGAATTAAAGGATACATTTGGTTGCTAATTTGAGAAATGATAGGTTGTGTTGGGGAATATTAGGTGGAAAAAGGCTTAGAAAACAAAGGAAACCATGTTAAAATTTTATGAAATTAAAGGGTTTGTTAGTTGTGTGAAACACCCTAAATATGGGTGGAAAAAGTGTCGAAAAGGGGGGTTAAAAACCTTGAGGAAATAGGCTAAAAATGGGAAAAAGTGGCTTGCAACACTTTAAGAAAAATTTGGAAAACAGAGAAAATCAGCTGCAGGATAGAGAAATTTAGCTGCAGTAAATACACTGTAGCTACAGTGAAACCTGCAAGAAACAGCCCAGACCAGCCCTGCCCAGTCGCAAGCCGCGCACCTCGCGCCCCACGTCATGCCCTGCCTGCGTGCCCCGCGAGCTCCCATGCCTGCTGCTTGACAGCCCATGGCACCCAACCCTGACAGCCCCTTGACAGACCTTTGGCCACCCTTTTTGGGCCATGTTTGGGCACCTTATTGGGCCATGTTTGGCCACCTTTCTAGGCCATGTTTGGCAACCTTATTGGGCCATGTTTGGCCACTCTCATGGGCCATGTTTGGCCACTTCTTTAGATAAGTTTTGGTATACTTTTTGACCCATTCTTGGCCTATGTCTTAGGGCATCTGAGGCCCATTTGGACCATTGTTCCAAGGTACATTTAGAGACATTTTGGGGCTATTTTGGAGGCCATGTTTGAACATAACTTTGACTAATTTTGAATATTGGTTAGGGGAGATATTTTATTGACATTAGAAGACCATTTTGGTTAAGTCTAATAGCAAGTGTTCATTTTTAATTTTGGGGAAACATGGGGGAATAAATGAATAATCAATTAAGTCTATTTAATCGCCTTTTATTTATTTTCCTTAATTCATTTTACTCACTCACCGGGTTTGTGAAAATTCAGGGCGTGACAGGGCAATCCAAAAGGACGATTCAGACCTTGAAGGATATGCTACGCTTTTGTGTCATGGACTTCAAGGGAAACTAGGAGGAACAACTACTATCGGTCCAATATTGGCTTGGCACCATATGAGGCATTATATGGCAGGAAGTGTCGATCTCCATTATGCCGAATAAAAGTATGGGAAAGGAAATTGTTTGGCCCAAAGATAGTGGAGCAGACAATAGAAAAGATCCAGATGATCTGTCACATCCCCCTTACCCACCCTGTGCGGATTAGGGGCATGCAACCGGCCAGTTAGGCACCCATCGGTTTTTTTTTTGAAATCAAAATGCCGACGGTAATCCTAACCACAGGCCATTCATCAGTAACATCCAAGTACAATGCATTCAATTAATATAAGTTGCAGCGGAACTAAGGGAATGCATAACACCTTGGCAGAGCCATTAATACATCCATGGTTAACTATTACATCATTGTCCTACAAAAGATACGAGTCTTAGGTTTCAGTACATCATATTTAAAAATGGAGTTAGGTACAAAAATGGTTAATTCATGAGTTCTTCAAAATAGTGCTCCGGGTCTCCAACCCGCTAATCCTGATTGCTGGGTCCCTCACCTGAAAAATGTTAGGGAAGGGGTGAGCTTTAAAAAGCCCAGTGAGTAACACGGGTCCCCTGTCATGGGTTTCAAACCATTGTTGTTTATAAAACAGGTGGTTGAATCAGGCATTTCAGAGGATATAGTTAAATCCGTATATTTGAACAATATTTAAAAACAGGAATACAGTCAAAACATCATAGCAACAGAACAGTTCAATAATGAGCGGAGCAGAACAATATAATAGGATAACAGTACAGTATGCACAATTTAAACAGTGCAATATGCTCATATAGTGTTCAAGTCTGAATTTGGTACCATGAGTCAGTTGTTCTTTTAGTAAAAACAAGGACAATTTCATTTCAATACGGAACAGCGAAATCGGACAGGGTAAAATATAGTCATGCATTGAGTAGAAGCATGAAAGACAGTATATCAGTAGGAACAGTACAGTACAGTATTTAAAAAAATACAATAACTAGACGGTGTACTTATACACCAATTCAGGAGTCTAGGTTACTCACCTTGTGCGGTAACGGGACTTAACTGAGAAGCCTTTCTCTTCTTCTTATCCTTCTTTATCCTAGAAAATTTATGAACATTTCGTAAATCTCACATGAATCTTAACTTGGTTTATTTTAATTCAAAATTCAACCTGAGTTAGACTATCTCGCTGTCTATGTGTTTTTATGATAATTGAAAATCACCTTTGCATCCACTCTTTCAGGGTTTCCGTGTCTTCCTGTTTCTTTAATTTAGCCTCTCTGACCATTGCCTTGGTAGGCATTTTGTATATAAACGGTCGAACGGAGACTACCTCGGTTGTTTTGGCTATCCTTATGTGCCGTTCGATAATCTTTTGTTGCCACAATAGTTGTCGCATGAACTCCTGTTGTTTCTTGTCAGCTAGTCTTTCGGCTTTAGACATAATGGTAAATTTCTCGTTTTTCCCCTCCATGACTGGCTTGAGTTTTTATCCTATAGCATAATCCCAAGATGTCAGGATGTGTGCTACCTCTAGGCAGTCCGGTCATGAAATTATTTAAGCTTTCATTAGGATTAGTTCTTAGTTCATTCGGATGTTATCTAACTTGATACAGGGCTAGGGGTATTTTGGTCATTTCACAGTTGTGAAGTTTGATTCCGATTCATCATCCGATCACGTGTATAGTCCCATACGTGTCAGGGTTTCTACTGTTTTCAGTTTCGTCTCAATCAGACTTTGTTTGGGTTCTAAACAGTGTCAGGGGCAGTTTGGTAATTTCGTGTGTTGTATTTTTCGGCACTTTATCTGCTAATACGGACCTCACCGTTGAGTCCAGGAATGTCTGACATAGTCAAAATAGACTACCTTTTAGTTGTATTTGGGTTTGGGCATCATTAGGGGCAGTATGGTCATTTACTCCTACGTGTTTGTATTTTTTGGGACTTAATTTCCCAAATCGGACTCCACCATTGAGTCCGGAATGTTTGAAATAGTGAAAATACACTATTCATTTGACTTATTTGGACTTCATTTGACCTATTAATGACCTAGGGGTAATTTGGTCATTTTTATTTAATTAATAAATTAATTAAATAATTTATTTTATTATTTATTAAATTATCAGGGGTATAAATGAATTAAAATTTCAGAATCTGGGCCAGAGTCAAATTTCCCAAAACTGTTGGGGTCTTTATGTAATTTTTCAAAAGATTTAAACTGAACCAAAGGGTTCAGTCCTTATGCAATTGAACCGGACCGATCCAATCCGGTTCTAACCGGTTCAGGGTAATGTGCTGACGTCAAGATGACGTCAGCCCTACAATTTAAATTTAAATTTAACAGTAACAAAACGACGCAGTTTTAAGTTCGGTTTATACCCGTTTTTTTTTATTCGGGTCGGGGCCCGACCCGAAGACCCGATCCATGACCCAGTTACTGTTCATCGTCCCCACCCGTCTAGGGCCACTGTTGCCCTAGAAAATTACAGAATTTTCTCCCTCTATTTCGTGGAGTTTTAGGTGCGGTTTTCAACAGGTTTTGATCCTAAACGACTTCTAGGAGTAAAACGAATCTCTTGGCATTGGTTTCAAGCTTCGGGTTTATCCATGGTGTTCTGTTTCGGCCGATGTTCAGGGGAAATTTTAGTTGGGTTGCATGGCCTCGTTTCTCAACCATTTTGGACGGGGTTTGGTTCTCTGAAATCCCCACAGAAGGGCTTCGATCCCCCATCCTTAAATCTCAGGTTTAGGGGTCTAGTTTAAAGGTTTGGTTTTTGGGCCGAGAAGAATAGCCTCGGTTTTGAGGCCTTAGACCTAGGTCTCTAGGTCGTGTATAGTGTTTTTCGGGGTCCTAGGATGGTCCATTTCTTGTTTTGATAAGCAAAGGGTTATTTGGTTAAGGTCAATTCAGACCTGTAACCCGAGGTCTATCAATGGCGGTTTGCCACGGGTTTCAGTTTTTGGGGCAGTTCTAGAGGTTCAAACCAGTCGCAACCAACTCAGTTTTGATTATTAATCTACTACGCATGCATTAACAGTCTTAATCTATAAAACAGTAGCTAAATAAAGCAGGAAAATTTTTAAAAAGTTTTTGAATACTAGCCTTTGAACAGTGGTCTCTTCACTGTTGAGCTCGAGCAGGAGCTTCAAGGGTTGGATTTGGGTCCCCTCTCAGTCGTGCAGCCCTTCAGTTCCAGTCTCTAGCTTCTTCTAAGCTCCTTCAATGGATTCCCACAACTCAAGCTTTCTCTCTCTAACCCACTTTCTCTCTCTAACTTCCTCTCTACAGTTCTGATCTTTCCTCCATGCATATATGGAGATTGTACATCAATAATCAGATTTCTTTTCTTGATGTTTCATCTTCCCCAAGTGCATGATGGGTTTGCATGCAATTTGGTTGGGAAGAGATGTAATCATGGTGGGATAGGCATGATAGGCTATAGCATAGGGTGATGCATGCTGATGTGTTGCATGCTTGGTTATTGGTCACTTTGGGGAGAGGCCAAATCTGATTACTATTTAAATATATATCTTTGCATATATATGCACAAAGGTGCTCTTAGCTTAGTGGTAAATTTTTGGTAACCCAAATTCTGCCTAGGTTGGTCAAGGGATCAAATCCTCTTGGCCACATTTTTGGTCTTTTTCCCATATTTCGGGCTTAGGCCCTGTTTGGCTGCGCATTAATGCAGTTTCACTGTTTCCTTCCTAACTTTCAATCAGTAACTATTTTTTTGACGCGGTTTCTTCCGGTCAACTCCTAGTTAGGTTAGCTTCAGTGTCTAAGGGTTCAGTGACAGTAATCCGTTTCTCAGATTTTTTTTTTTTTTTTTTAAATTGCTAACATGGGTTTGGTCAGTGTTAAACAGTTGATTTTAAACAGTTAAATGCCAGATCAGATTTCAGAAAGAGTTTTTCATTACATAATTTAATAATTAAGTCTGGGGTGTTACATCCTCCCCTCCTTCAAAAGAGTTTTGTCCCCAAAACTCAGCCTAACTACACTCCAGTGAACAACTCTGGGTACAATTCACGCATTTCTGCTTCGCGCTCCCACGTTGCTTCCTCAGTCGTGTGGTTCTTCCACAAAACCTTCACCAGTGGGATTGCCTTGTTGCGCAAAGTCTTTTCCTTATGGTACAGAATTTGCACCGGTTGTTCCTCATTTGACAAATCCTCCCTCAGCTGGAGTGGCTCATGTTCAATAACTTGTCCGGGTTCAAGTACACACTTCCTCAACATCGACACATGGAAAACATGGTGTACTTTATCTAGCTCGGGTGGTAGCGCCAAACTATACGTGATTGGTCCAACTCTTTTCAGGATCTTGAATGGACCAATATAGCGAGGACTTAACTTGCCCTTCTTCCCGAACCGAAGTACTCCTTTCAATGGTGACACTTTGAGGAACACAAAGTCACCTACTTCAAATTCCAAATCCTTTCTTCTGTTGTCCGCGTAGCTCTTGTATCGACTCTAGGCCATTTGTAACCTACTTCAAATTTTCTGAATCTGTTCAGTGGTTTTTTGTACTAGATCCGGCCCAAGGAGCTTCTGTTCACTAGCTTCAGCCCAGCAGAGTGGAGATCGACACCTCCTGCCGTACAGTGCCTCATATGGTGCCATTTTAATGCTGGCCTGATGACTGTTGTTATAGGCGAACTCGACCAATGGCAAATGTTCTGCCCAATTTCCTTTGAGATCCAGTGCACACAGTCGTAGCATATCCTCCAACATCTGTATTACTCTCTCGGACTGTCCATCCGTCTGTGGGTGATATGCTGTACTAAACTTAAGCTCGGTGCCGAGTGCCTTCTGCAGGCTTTTCCAGAAACGTGACACAAATCTTGGGTCTCGGTCAGAAACGATGGACAAGGGTGTGCCATGTAAGCGTACAATTTCTTGAATGTACAACGTGGCTAACCTTTCCATGCTGAAAGTCATTTGTACGGGCAGAAAGTGTGCAGATTTGGTCAATCGATCAACGATGACCCAGATGGCGTCAAAGCCTTTCGAAGACTTGGGAAAGCCGGATACGAAATCCATGGTGATGTGGTCCCACTTCCATTCTGGAATAGGGAGTGGTTGCAAAAGTCCACTAGGGCGTTGATGCTCAACCTTTACTTGTTGGCAACTTGTATAGTGAGCGATAAAATCAACCACGTCCCTTTTCAAACCGGGCCACCAGTACAGTTCCCTAAGGTCATGGTACATCTTTGTGTTTCCGGGGTGTACCGTGAACCTTGAAGTGTGGGCTTCCTCCAAAATTTCCTTCCTCAACTTGTCTATCTTAGGTACACATAGCCTGCCTTGATACCGCAGAACTCCCTCTTGAATACCAAAATCAGTCTTTCCAATTGTCCCTACTTCCTTGTAGATTTTGACTAACTCCTCATCCTGAGCTTGTCCTGCTTTGATCCGTTCTACCAATGTAAACTCAACTGCCAAATTGGCCAAATATGTCGTACCACCTGGTGGGATCACCTCAATGCCCATCTCGTCCAGGTCTCGAATCAGCTCCTCTTGAGTAGTAATCATATAGGCAAGATTGCCAGACTTTCTGCTCAAAGCATCGGCTACTACATTAGCCTTGCCAGGATGATACTGGATCGTTACATCATAGTCTTTGATTAATTCGAGCCAACGCCGTTGCCTCATATTCAGCTCCTTTTGTGTAAAGAAGTACTTCAGGCTCTTATGATCAGTGAAGATCTCACACACCTCCCCATATAGATAGTGGCGCCAGATTTTTAGAGCAAATACCACCGCCGCTAATTCCAAATCATGGGTCGGATAATTCTGTTCATGTGGTCGAAGTTGTCTAGAGGCGTAGGCAATGACTCTGCCGTCTTGCATTAAGACACATCCCAAACCCTTGTGGGAAGCATCACAATAAATGACGAACTTTCCCTCCTTGGTGGGAATAGTCAGAACTGGTGCTGTAGTCAACTTCTCCTTGAGTAGTTGGAAACTCCGTTCCTGCTTATCCGTCCAAATGAAGGGCACCTTGTTCTTAGTCAGGTGGGTGAGCGGCTTCGCCAACTTAGCAAAATCCTTAACGAAGCGTCGATAATAACCTGCCAACCCAAGAAAACTTCGGATCTCGGTCACGGTGGTTGGTTGAGGCCAATTTAGAATAGCCTCTATCTTATGCGGATCTACAGCAACACCTTCCTCAGAAATCACATGGCCCAAAAAGGAGACGCTGGGTAGCCAGAACTCACACTTTTTGAATTTTGCATATAACTTGTGCTCCCTCAGGGTCTATAACGCTATTCTCAAGTGCCTTTCGTGCTCCTCTTCGCTCCATGAGTACACCAATATGTCATCAATGAAAACAATGATGAAATCATCCAAATATGTCTTGAAAACCTGATTCATTAGATCCATAAATGCAGCAGGAGCATTGGTCACACCAAAAGGCATGACCAAGAACTCGTAATGACCATATCGGGTTCGGAAGGCCGTTTTCGATATGTCAGTATTCTTGACCTTAAGTTGATGGTATCCAGTCCTTAAATCGATCTTGGAAAACACACTTGCTCCTTGCAATTGATCAAACAGCTCATCGATGCGTGGGAGCGGATACTTGTTCTTCACTGTCACTTTATTGAGTTCTCGGTAATCGATACAAAGTCTTAGAGAGCCATCCTTCTTCTTCACAAATAATACTGGTGCTCCCCAGGGTGACACACTGGGTCGGATGAATCCCTTCTCCAACAGCTCTTGTAATTGAGCCTTCAGCTCTTTCAATTCTGATGGAGCCATTCGGTACGGGGCTTTAGATACCGGTTGAGTTCCGGGAATGAGGTCGATAGAAAATTCAATCTCTCGATCAACCGTCCCACTCGGTAAGTCCTCAGGGAACACATCAGGAAATTCACAGACAACTGGCACTTCTGACAACGGGAGAGTTTGGGCTTGGGTATCCAGAATGCTACACAGGTATCCAAGACAACCTTTCCTTAATAATCTTCCTGCTTGGATGGCAGAGATGAGGTAGGGTGGAGAAACAACGCCTTTTCCACTAAATACAAATTCGGGTTACCCCGGGCGTTGAAACAACACCTTCTTCTCAAAACAGTTAATGGTGGCGTGGTTGCGAGACAGCCAGTCCATGCCTAAGATCACATCGAATCCCTTGATGTCCAAGGGTATTAGGTCTACTGACAGCTCTTGGTCCCCAATTTCTACACTACAGTCCTTCAGGATTTTGGACCCAATCATTCGTATCCCAGAGGGGGTTTGTACAGACAACAGTTCATTCATAGGTTCAGGTGTTCTATGCAGTTTATCAGTAAACAGTGGAGATATAAAAGAGTGTGTGCATCCGGAATCAATAAGCACATGTGCAGAAGTTTCACAGATCGGGAGTGTACCTGCTACCACAGTATTGGCAGTAGATGTCTCCCCTGGCACTAGGGCAAACACCCTCCCTGGTCGTCCTTGAGGTGCTTTGCCCTTATCTCTGGTGGGGGCTGCTGGAAGGAGCCTCTGTGTCGTAGCAGTGGTAATCGGAACTGGGGCTCTTATATCGGGTGGTGGCTGCGGGCAGTCTTTGACCAGGTGTCCCTTTTCTCCGCACCGGTAACATGCACCGGTCAGCTTGCGGCATTCTCCTGGATGAGACAGTTGACAATGTGGGCACTTAGTCACCTCCCTTGCTTTCTTTTGACTTTTCTCCCCTTTGCCTCGACCTTCAGTTTTTTGCTTCTTTGAAGGTTGGAATTTCTGGAAACTTTTCCCCTTGTTCTTCCGTCCTTGGTCTTTGAGTTGATTATAGTCCTCCATGTCCTTTTCGATGACAAGGGCCTTGTTCAATACATCCGAATACGTGTATAGCTCAAAAGCAGATACCCTTGTTCGAAGAACTAGGCGAAGGCTGTGATATCCCGACCCGGGATACGACACGATTACCGAGGCAAGTCGACTGAATAGCATAACCTGAGCTGCCTTAAACTTTAAGTCACAATAATTATGGAACTGAACCTAATTTCAAAAGATAAATGTTTTGATTAGTAAAGCCAGTGTCGGGTGGTACCCGAGCAACTCGGAACCTTACCTCGAAAAGCGTGCATACATGCAACCCATGCATGCATACGTGAACATAGATACATAGCTCGATTAAAATTGGTGTATGTATACGTGATTAAAAATACCGTTATACGTATATATATGATTATAATGATATGTATAAAATATGTATTGTATAGGTATATATATATAATATAAATGTATTATGTATATAATGTATTATGTATATAAAATTAAATGAAGAAAGAAAAAGGAAAGGAAACTTCCAATACAAATATCAGTGTGTGTGTGTGTGCATCACTGTATGTGTGTGTGTGCATCACTGTGTGTTTGTGTGTGTTTGGGAAACCCACCAACCGACCTTGATAAAGGTGGTGGGTGTGTGTAAGTGATATATGTATATATGTATATATGTATATTGGAGGGTACGTGGATGGCTACAGGTGAGGCGGCAGTTCTCTGCAGTCAAGGATGACTGCAAGAGAGAGAGAGAGAGAGATAAGGTAGAGAGAGAAGAGGCGGTGGAGTTTTGTATATACATATATATGTACGGTTCTTGTGGGTTGAAAGGAATAGAAACAAACTGAAGGAACTAAAGAGGCTTAGAGTGAGAAGAGTATTATCAAGGATTCAGAACAGAAGCAAAAAGGGGTTTAAAGGGCATAACAACCGTGAGCAAACAAGCAAAAACAAGTAAGTGATATTGTTTCTGTTTTTATTGTTTTTGAGCATGAAGCTTATATATGATTATAGGGTCTTAATAAGCATGATATTAGCTTTTAAATGCAAAAAGAATCATGTTAAATGGTGTAGAACCGAGAGAGAAATTCTCAGTTACAGGTTTCATGAATAATCTGTGTTACACGGATTTTATGCTAAAAACTTAATTTAAAATGCATGGGAATGATCCCATGAAGTGCAGAAATTGAATAGAATGAAAAGAGGGACAAAACAGTGCTTAAAACACCATGAAAATGAAAACTGTCACTTGGCCGGAGATTCGGCCGGAGATGTTAAACCCCTATTTCGTGAAGATAGGGAGGGTTTTAGGGCAAGCCGAGGCTAGGGTCGAGATCCTTGAAGTGAAGGGAATAAAACGGCATTGAAAATGGGTTTAAAAACCATCGGAAATTGGTTGCCGTCACCGGAGAAGGTGATGGAACCCTAATACAGTTCACCGGAGACGTGAGGGAGATGATCGGAAAATCGGGGAGGTCTACCGGGTTAAAAGAAACGGCTCTGGGTTGGATCGGGTCGGTACCCGACCGGACATAAACGGTTAACCGAAGCTGTGTCGTTTTGAGTCTTTAATTTAAAAGGGTTTTGGGTTGTTTGGTTGTGAAGATAAGAAATGGGAATTGGGATTGGGTTAACCGAACCATGGATAGGGATAGGGAATTGGGTTTATGGTATTCCGGTTCTTGAATGAAACTGAACCGTTTGGTTCAGGAGAAAGGCTGACCGGTTTAGGGTTTTTAGGTCTGAACCAACTGGTTCAGACCGCAGCTTATGGGATTTATGAACCGGCCCCAAATAGTTTGGAAAATTACACTGTTGCCCAAGTATAAAAAATTAATTAAATATTAATTTTACAATAATGCCCCTATTCCAAAAAGAGGTCAAACGAAGTCCAAACGACACAAATGAATAGTCAAAACCTATTATCTCGGACGTTTTGAGTCCAATGGTGGGGTCTGTTTTATGAGACGGAACCCCGAAAGGATAAAATACCGCAAAAGTACAAAATGACTATTTTGCCCTTTTTAGTACAAAGGTCCAAATGGAATTCCGCGAAAGCCTAAACCGACTTTCTTCGGCGTTCCGGACTCAATGGTAAAGTCTAAAATAGTATTTGAAATACTTATGATAGAAAGGCATAAAATTTGATGAATAGCATTTATTCTGAAACGTATTCACTGATATATAGGAAACTCGAAAGGCAAGGGTACCTTCACGGATTTCTGAGGTAGAATCACGATAGAGGTAAGTGGATCACTTTCTCTTCCATGTGGTGTTTCTAAAGCCAAGTTTATTCTTTACTGCCGAACTTGTACTCTTGAAAGTACCTCACGTTATTGTTATCCACAATGCGATATTGATCTATCTTGTGGACATTGATTGACTATTGTACTATTGTTATCGTAATGAACCATGCCTTGAAAGGCTTACTGTTATGCTTTACTATATATATGATATTCCATTTTCATACTCCTTATGGAATCACAAATGATCATGCTATGTTTATAAATGCTGGAATTGTGCTTAGTCACAATATCCATCCGATGCTTCTGTGACGAACTAGTCCGTGAACGGACGTGTGGCAAAAGATGTGAGTTTAACTGAGAGGTATGCCGGGCCTCGAATTACGCAGAGGGGTTGCCATTCCCTACTACAGATTATAAGCATCTCCATTGGATTATTGTTATGGAAATATTGTTGAATGGTTACTGTTCCTTATGGATTACTGTACCTTATGGATTACTGTTTCTTATGGATTATCTTACGTTGTTCATTGGTTTGATTGTAAATCGTTTTATTGTGGCAGTACTTTTATTGTGACAGGTTATTGTTGGGAAATCTTATCACTGCTTATTCATTACTTCTGATTGTTTATTGTGCCCCACTATTTATTGGCCATCATGGCAACTGTTCTCATTGGCTATCACAGCATCTTACTTCTTATGATTGGCTATCATATTTTTATTCATGGATTTGTATCTTATCGATACCAGTGTCGGAGATCTGGTTTACTTGCTGAGCTTTATAGCTCATTCCACCCCACTTACCCCCCATTTCAGGTGATGACGCTGCGAGACCCCAGTAGGAGCCTGAGAGCGTAGGGGGACATTTTGAAGTACTGTTCAGTCTATGTTAGATCTCCCATGTATTCACCACCCCCGGGTGCTGGTTACGGTTTAGTTCTCATTTTGAATTTTGTAGAACTATGTCATGTATTTAATAGACTTCCGCTGTGTAAATTATTTAAAAAGACTTCCGCTGGATTACTGTAATTGATAAAGACTTCCGCTGTTTACTGTTTAAAATTTTAGTACATTGCATATTAGTACTATGATACAGGAATGGAAAAAGTAGGGACGGCCTTCGGGTCGGCCCCGCGACACGAGATCCGCATAGGGTGGGTTTCGGGTCGTGACAAAGGCCTCCTTGGAACTTCCTTGCTTTGTCCCTTTCTCCCTGTATTAGAGAGGGGGCGAATCTGGACAGGGCTGAGAACTTTGCAGCATACTGGATCACTGACATCTTTCCTTGCTGCAGATTTGTGAACTCCTGAATTCTCCTCTCACGGACTGTCGACGGAAAGAACATGCTATAAAACCTTTCCACAAAATCCGCCCATGTCATAACTGGGTTCTGCCGTTGCACCTTCAACCACCAATTATATGCCTCCCCATGAAGCATATAAGTGGCTAGCCTCACCTTCTCCTCCTCAGTACATATTAGAAGTCCAAAAGCTTTTTCCATTGCCGTCACCCATTTTTCGGCCTGCTCAGGCTCCGTGACTGTCTCGAAGGATGGAGGTCTCAACTTGTGAAACCTGTCCAGTAGTTCGTTGCGGATGCCAACTCCAACAGGTGGCACCGGAGCAGGCGGGGGTGGCATAGCTGGGGCTTCAGCCAGATTATTGGCTGGTCCGGGTTGATTCTACTGTAGGGTTCTATTCAACCCTTCTATCGCTCGGGCGAACTGAGCCAAATTTGCCCGCATTTCGCGTATAGCAGCACTCTCTGTCGGGGCTTGCGGTTCCCTATTGCTGTTCCTTGTCCGTGGCGGCATCTGAGACAGAATAAAGTAATTTTCAGTACCCTCGTTCAGTGTATCTTCATAGATCGATACTTCGATCATTGTTAGCTCAAGGTTCCTACCACTCGAGCATATACTCCCTAAGGGTTCAGTTCCTCGGTGACCCTAAGGTTCTGTTCTATGTTCAGGATGTAAAACCTAAAGCTCTGTTACCAATCTTGTCACATCCCCCTTACCCACCCTGTGCGGATTAAGGGCATGCAACCAGCCAGTTAGGCACCCATCGGTTTTTTTTTTGAAATCAAAATGCCGACGGTAATCCTAACCACAGGCCATTCATCAGTAACATCCAAGTACAATGCATTCAATTAATATAAGTTGCAGCGGAACTAAGGGAATGCATAACACCTTGGCAGAGCCATTAATACATCCATGGTTAACTATTACATCATTGTCCTACAAAAGATACGAGTCTTAGGTTTCAGTACATCATATTCAAAAATGGAGTTAGGTACAAAAATGGTTAATTCATGAGTTCTTCAAAATAGTGCTCCGGGTCTCCAACCCGCTAATCCTGATTGCTGGGTCCCTCACCTGAAAAATGTTAGGGAAAGGGTGAGCTTTAAAAAGCCCAGTGAGTAACACGGGTCCTCTGTCATGGGTTTCAAACCATTGTTGTTTATAAAACAGGTGGTTGAATCAGGCATTTCAGAGGATATAGTTAAATCCGTATATTTGAACAATATTTAAAAACAGGAATACAGTCAAAACATCATAGCAACAGAACAGTTCAATAATGAGCGGAGCAGAACAATATAACAGGATAACAGTACAGTATACACAATTTAAACAGTGCAATATGCTCATATAGTGTTCAAGTCTGAATTTGGTACCATGAGTCAGTTGTTCTTTTAGTAAAAACAAGGATAATTTCATTTCAATACGGAACAGCGAAATCGGACAGGGTAAAATATAGTCATGCATTGAGTAGAAGCATGAAAGACAGTATATCAGTAGGAACAGTACAGTACAGTATTTAAAAAAATACAATAACTAGACGGTGTACTTATACACCAATTCAGGAGTCTAGGTTACTCACCTTGTGCGGTAACGGGACTTAACTGAGAAGCCTTTCTCTTCTTCTTATCCTTCTTTATCCTAGAAAATTTATGAACATTTCGTAAATCTCACATGATTCTTAACTTGGTTTATTTTAATTCAAAATTCAACCTGAGTTAGACTATCTCGCTGTCTATGTGTTTTTATGATAATTGAAAATCACCTTTGCATCCACTCTTTTAGGGTTTCCGTGTCTTCTTGTTTCTTTAATTTAGCCTCTGCGACCATTGCCTTGGTAGGCATTTTGTATATAAACGGTCGAACGGAGACTACCTCGGTTGTTTTGGCTATCCTTATGTGCCGTTCGATAATCTTTTGTTGCCACAATAGTTGTCGCATGAACTCCTGTTGTTTCTTGTCAGCTAGTCTTTCGGCTTTAGACATAATGGTAAATTTCTCGTTTTTCCCCTCAATGACTGGCTTGAGTTTTTATCCTATAGCATAATCCCAAGATGTCAGGATGTCTACTACCTCTAGGCAGTCCGGTCATGAAATTATTTAAGCTTTCATTGGATTAGTTCTTAGTTCATTCGGATGTTATCTAACTTGATACAGGGCTAGGGGTATTTTGGTCATTTCACAGTTGTGAAGTTTGATTCCGATTCGTCATCCGATCACGTGTATAGTCCCATACGTGTCAGGGTTTCTACTGTTTTCTGTTTCGTCTCAATCGGACTTTGTTTGGGTTCTAAACAGTGCCAGAGGCAGTTTGGTAATTTCGTGTTGTATTTTTCGGCACTTTATCTGCTAATACGGACCTCACCGTTGAGTCCGGAATGTCTGACATAGTCAAAATAGACTACCTTTTAGTTGTATTTGGGTTCGGGCATCATCAGGGGCAGTATGGTCATTTACTCCTACGTGTTTGTATTTTTTGGGACTTATTTTCCCAAATCGGACTCCACCATTGAGTCCGGAATGTTTGAAATAGTGAAAATACACTATTCATTTGACTTATTTGGACTTCATTTGACCTATTAATGACCTAGGGGTAATTTGGTCATTTTTATTTAATTAATAAATTAATTAAATAATTTATTTTATTATTTATTAAATTATCAGGGGTATAAATGAATTAAAATTTCAGAATCTTTGCCAGAGTCAAATTTTCCAAAATTGTTGGGGTCTTTATGTAATTTTTCAAAAGATTTAAACTGAACCAAAGGGTTCAGTCCTTATGCAATTGAACCGGACCGGTCCAATTCGGTTCTAACCGGTTCAGGGTAATGTGCTGACGTCAGGATGACGTCAGCCCTACAATTTAAATTTAAATTTAACAGTAACAAAACGACGCAGTTTTAAGTTCGGTTTATACCCGTTTTTTTTTTTATTCGGGTCGGGGCCCGACCCGAAGACCCGATCCATGACCCGGTTACTGTTCATCGTCCCCACCCGTCTAGGGCCACTGTTGCCCTAGAAAATTTTAGAATTTTCTCCCTCTATTTCGTGGAGTTTTAGGTGCGGTTTTCAACAAGTTTTGATCCTAAACGACTTCTGGGAGTAAAACGAACCTCTTGGCATTGGTTTCAAGCTTCGGGTTTATCCATGGTGTTCTGTTTCGGCCGATGTTCAGGGGAAATTTCAGTTGGGTTGCATGGCCTCGTTTCTCAACCATTTTGGACGGGGTTTGGTTCTCTGAAATCCCCACAGCAAGGGCTTCGATCCCCCATCCTTAAATCTCAGTTTAGGGGTCTAGTTTAAAGGTTTGGTTTTTGGGCCGAGAAGAATAGCCTCGGTTTTGAGGGCTTAAACCTAGGTCTCTAGGTTGTGTATAGTGTTTTTCGGGGTCCTAGGATGGTCCATTTCTTGTTTTGATAAGCAAAGGGTTATTTGGTTAAGGTCAATTCAGACCTGTAACCCGAGGTCTATCAATGGCGGTTTGCCACGGGTTTCGGTTTTTGGGGCAGTTCTAGAGGTTCAAACCAGTCGCAACCAACTCAGTTTTGATTATTAATCTACTACGCATGCATTAACAGTCTTAATCTATAAAACAGTAGCTAAATAAAGCAGGAAAATTTTTAAAAAGTTTTTGAATACTAGCCTTTGAACAGTGGTCTCTTCACTGTTGAGCTCGAGCAGGAGCTTCAAGGGTTGGATTTGGGTCCCCTCTCAGTCGTGCAGCCCTTCAGTTCCAGTCTCTAGCTTCTTCTAAGCTCCTTCAATGGATTCCCACAACTCAAGCTTTCTCTCTCTAACTCCCTCTCTCTAACCCATTTTCTCTCTCTAACTTCCTCTCTACAGTTTTGATCTTTCCTCCATGCATATATGGAGATTGTACATCAATAATCAGATTTCTTTTCTTGATGTTTCATCTCCCCCAAGTGCATGATGGGTTTGCATGCAATTTGGTTGGGAGGAGATGTAATCATGGTGGGATAGGCATGATGGGCTATAGCATAGGGTGATGCATGCTGATGTGTTGCATGCTTGGTTATTGGTCACTTTGGGGAGAGGCCAAATCTAATTACTATTTAAATATATATCTTTGCATATATATGCACAAAGGTGCTCTTAGCTTAGTTGGTAAATTTTTGGTAACCCAAATTCTGCCTAGGTTGGTCAAGGGATCAAATCCTCTTGGCCACATTTTTGGTCTTTTTCCCATATTTCGGGCTTAGGCCCTGTTTGGCTGCGCATTAATGCAGTTTCACTGTTTCCTTCCTAACTTTCAATCTGTAACTATTTTTTTGACGCGGTTTCTTCCGGTCAACTCCTAGTTAGGTTAGCTTCAGTGTCTAAGGGTTCAGTGACAGTAATCCGTTTCTCAGATTTTTTTTTTTTTTTTTTTAAATTGCTAACATGGGTTTGGTCAGTGTTAAACAATTGATTTTAAACAGTTAAATGCCAGATCAGATTTCAGAAAGAGTTTTTCATTACATAATTTAATAATTAAGTCTGGGGTGTTACATGATCAAACAGCACCTACTGGCAACTCAAAGCCACTAGAAGAGTTATGCCAATGTCCGAAGAAGAGAGTTGGAATTTCCAGTAGATAATTAGGTGTTTCTGAAAGTGTCGCCTATGAAGGGCGTGATGAGATTTGGGAAGAGGGGGAAGTTAGGGCCTCATTACATCGAGCCATTTGAAGTCATAAGACGAGTCAGACTGATGGCATATCAACTTGCCCTACCATCAGAATTGGTGCATATGCACAATGTTTTCCATGTCTCTATGCTGAAGAAGTGCTTGCACAGTCCAAACCAAGTGGTGGAGCACGAGCCTTAAATGTCCAAGAGGATTTGACTTATGTTAAGCAACCAATGTAGATCTTAGACCGTCAGGAGCAGGTTTTGTGGAACAAGACTATTCTGCTGGTGAAAGTGTCGTGGAGAAATCACCAATTAGAAGAAGCCACTTGGGAGCAAGAGGGTGAAATTTGTGCCAAATTCCCATAACTCTTTACGTTAGGAGGTATGGTAAGTTTGGGGACCAAACTTTTCTAAAAGGAGGAGGATGAAATATCCCAACCCAATTAAGCAACGCAATTTACGTTAATGCCTATTTCTATGAAATTAATTATATATTAATTAACTAGACATCTTGAATTGAAATTAGTAACCCATGAATAATAGAATTAGTGCACGAAGTGCAATTGGGCAAACTAGAACGATACGCGAGTAAAACAAATTTAATTGAGAATTTTTTGATAAATACAATATATTTTTGTATAAATAAAATACGATGTAACGTATCAAAATTAAAATTAATGACATAAAAAGAAAGCACACAAAAATAAAAAACACGGCGAGAATACCAAGAGGTTTTTAGGACAATTGAAATACAACTTCAAAAATTTAAGAAACACAGCCAAAATGCCAAACAATGTATAAAAAGAGAAAACAAGTGAAAATAAGGGAAAAAGTGTTGGCCAAGGGACTTGAACCTTAGACCAAAAAGGGGAAGAATCTTATGCCCAAAAAAGAATAGCTAACTTGGCTACTGCACTTTTGTGCTATATCTCCTACATAATATGTATCGATCCCATGAAAAATATATGTCTATATGCAAAAGCTAGGTGTCATCACCCTATTGGGCCAACACTTCAACCAATCAATTCTCATGTAGAAATTAAAATATACATGTATATAGGTGTGTGTGTGTGTGTGTGTGTGTATACATATACACACTATGGGTGTGTGCCATGTGTGTATAATAAGAAAAGAGAAACAAACCATGATGGTCTGGCTAGAGAGGGAGGGAAGAAAATCCAAAGAAAGAGAGGCTTATTGAGGGAGAAGCTAGAGAAGAAGAATGAAAGAGAAAAGAAAAAGAAGCGAGAGAGCTACACTGTCTAGACCAACAAACCCAAGGTCTAACCGAGAGGGAGAAAAGAAGAGGAACAAGAAAATCTAAGAGAGAGAGAGAGAGAGAGAGAGAGAGGTAACTTCTCTCTCTAAGGAACTTTTTTCTTTTGGTTTAGTTTCTTTTTGCGCTTATTAGTGCATGCATGTATTCTATACTGTTGAGGGATGAAAATAAGAGAAAATGGTGAGATTTAAGCTAAGGAAACCTTAAAGACACTATGACCTGAATATGTGAAAAACTTAGTTTTTGTACAAACTTGGTTAAAGCATGAAACTAACTACATAGCTTAAAAAAGCCTTGAAATTGGATCATTCTGCAACTTAGTTCAGTTAAAATGGTCAAGAGACTAAGGAGAAAAGCTAAGTTGCAGGTATTGTCAGATTTTTGTGGGTAATCAGATTTAGGTCGATTTGTAGGACTTAAGCAACGGGGAATACTCCTCACACTCACAACAACATATAGGAAGAAAAAGAGAGTGAAAACAGTACCTAGAAACTCACGAAATAGGAAGAAAAAATTTTTGCCAAAAATTCAAGCTCTCACTAGAGCCGACTGTAACCCTCTATTTCGAGCTTAAGGAATCATTAAAATGAAAAACAAAAACTGGATATGAAATCCTCACAAAATGTAGAATCAAACCCCGTTGGAAAATTCACTGGAGGTGGTCGGTGACAGTCGTCGGAGTCTTGAGGAAGAAGACACTATTCGGGTTGAGCCTCGAGTTGAATTTGGGTTGAGCCTTGACCCAAACATAAACTGAGATTATTTTAAGTGACACGACGTTGTTTGGGAGTTGGATTTTAAATTTAAATTGGTTTGGACTGTTTGGCAACAGGTACAGTAATTCCTAATTTGATAAACCTGTTTGGACTTAGGGATATCTTATCTTGGGTTTAGCCCTTGTCCACTATTTGGCTTACAATAAATCAAAAAAATAAAAGGGAGCCACAGCTCCTCAGTTTTGAACCCCTCGACCTAGCGGGCGTATGAGATCCTAAAAGGCCACGTGTGTGACACTATGCCATCGTGACACTTGTGAAATAATTAGACAAAATAAATATATAATATTAAATTTAATAATTTAATTATAGTAAAATATCCCGTTGCCCAAATAATGCCTGAAGCCAAATAGAAGTCCGTGAAGGTCTAAATTGACTTTCTTCGACATTCCGGACTCAACAGTATAGTCCATTTTGCCAAATAAAATACCTAAAATACTGATATATGAAATTGGTTATTTTTAGGACACTTTAAAGGTATGAAGATTCTACCAAGGAAGGGTAAATAAGTTAATTAGGTTACAACCTAAATCGCATAAGTCCAAAAACTTAAAATACAACCCATAAGACTAAAAGACCATAAATTCATCAATAAAGTCAGATTAAGTCTATGAATGATACCGAACTAAATAATTTTTTTTGATTTATATAAACATCAAAAAGAAAAAAGAAAGAGGCCTGATTTCCTCTTGAAGGGAAGAGGAACCATTTTGAGGTAAGTAAACCCGAACTCTAATATGTGGTATTTCCTTGAGCCATGTCACAACTTTAGTTTTCTCGATGCTGCCAATTTTTATTCTTGTACATACCTGACATTTATTAATTCCACAATTTGATACTTGTTCTACCTTGTGGATATATTGAGAATTCGATCGCCAATATTTTAATGTGATTGCTTGATTTATTTTTATACCTTGCTTTTGATATTAGAAAACTTTTATGTTTCTTACTGCTAAGAATTGTATATTTCCACATATATATACATCCTTTGTCGAATTTTGTTGATCATGATATTATTATAAGTGTTAGGAGTTGTGTTCTGTCATAACGTCCATCTGATTCTATAGATGTTGTTTTGGACCTACGGGTCGGTGATTGAGAATGATACCCAACATTTAGTCCATGGAGGATATGATATATGATAAGAGCTCTAGTGCTATTCAGGAACCCAAATGAGGGGTGAACCTGAATGAGTGCTTTTGGGGGTACCCGGACCCTATTTGTTGATGCATTTATTTTGTTAGTATCTCATATCTTTATTGAAACACAATCTGGTAATGCATTCTTTAGTTGTTGATATGCCTTGTAAGCCTATCATTAGATTCGATTTGGCAATTTGTGATACTTTGTGATATTTGGCAACTGATTGTTGTACAGGCTAAATCCCTATTACTAATTTGTTAAACCATTTTCATTACTTGTTTCTATTGCCTCGAGATATGCCTTTTGGACCCACGGGTCATCTTTGTTGATATATTTTTCCTTAGTAACTGGCTATTCGTTATATCCTTTGCTTGTCATTCGATTGTATTATTCTATTTTGATCTAACCCTGACCCATGGCAAAGCAAGGGGATTTACTTACTGGGCTAAGTTAGCTCACTACAGAAATATATCATTTTTTTCAAGCAAGGACGTTGTAGGAGGATCATAGAGCGTTCACTACTATCAGGCGCAAACTTTTGCTCACAAATAGTCTTCCACATGTAATGGTGGACTGTTTGTTATGAATTGTAATAGACTAAGTATGTTATAGTCTTTTTTCTCCCACAAGTTCACATCTTGAGGATGGCTTTTGTTTGAAGATCTGTGCTTTAAGAATTACTTTTATCATGGTCTGTAAACCTTATTATGATTCCTGTACTTAATTATTTAATCTCGTGGTATTATTATTGATCCTTAATTAAAATTTTTTAGGGATGGCTCGAGGGCCACCCCCGCGATCCTTAATCCGTATAGGGTAGGTTTGGAGCCGTGACATTCGGTGTCTTGGTCTTTTTCATATTTTTCTATAACAGTTTTCAAGGCTATGCTCTTTCGTCTCCTATTCTGTTTACAATTCAACTCATAGGTCTGGAGTGAACCTACCAGCTCATCAACTCTCATGGAGTCAACATCTTTGCTTTCTTCTATAGCAGTAACTTTTGGTTGAAATCGTTCAGGTAGATATCTTAACAATTTATGCACAATTTTGTGCTCCTCAATTCTTTCTCTAAGATTAAAAGAAGAATTGACAACATCACTTAGTTTAGTATAAAAATCATCAATTGATTCAGACTCATCCATTCTAAGTGATTCAAACTTAAAAGTCAACATTTGGAGTTTGGACCTCTTTACAGTAGTAGTATCATAGCTAATCTGTAGAATTTCCCAAGCATTCTTAGATGTCTCACATGTCATAATACGCTAACACCCATCAACACTAATGACATTGAAAATTGCATTCAACCCTTTAGTATTGTAACCACTCATTCTAAGTTCAAATTCATTCAATTCAATTTCTAGTTTAAGTTCAGTTGGTTTTTCAATGATAACTACAGTGGTGAAATGGGTCTAACCACTAACAACAATCAACCAGACACATTCATCAATAGATTTAAGGAATATCGTCATCATAGCTTTCCAATATTCATAATTTGTTACAACCTGAAACCCACCCTGTGCGGATCTCGTATCGCGACCTCCACCCTTCGGCCCAGAGGCCTTAGGACAAGGCTCCATAAGCAATAGTATCGGATGGCGGTGCGGCCTTGGTTTGCGGAAGTGTGAAAAGCTTTTTCTTTTCTTTTCTTATTTAAAATACTTTCGCATATCCACCCAGTACTGCTGCTCTTCATAGCGGTACACATGAATATACATTCAGAGTATAATAAGATTTTTAAAGTTTTATACATAATACATATTCGATTGCCTCTCAAGCTTAAGTACATAATGGTCCAAAAGCTACTACATCAAAATTTGACCAACTACAGGTCCTAGTACACCAAAACTTCTGATCCAAATGGAACCGTAAATCGTTGATCCTCAAATGGGGCGAGGCCCTTATTCATCATCAATACCTGAAAAATGCCACGGGAATGGGATGAGCTTCAAGAAGCCCAATGAGTAATTCCTGCATTTGTCATGGGTTTTCAATTGGCAATGGTTTCGCACATGAGAGTTTATAAAATACTCACTACCAATTGCTCGTATATTTTGAACATAGAGTACATGCATTCTTCATAACAGATACCTTTGAAACATTTAAAGCATTCAAGGTAAACATATATTTCTTCAAATAGAGTATATTTCAAAACATATAAACATGCACAATGAAAATGAGGGTAAAACCTGCTTCCATTTTCAAAAGTGTTACTTCAAAACATATAAACATGCATAATAAAAATGGGGGTAAAACCTGCTTCCATTTTCAAAAGCGTTTTGTCATCTTTTCTCTTTGGTTAGGTGGAATCTGTTTCAAACCAGACTCCCATTTTACTTTATGTGGAGATATCTCATTGCCTGGGGGATTAGATCCTACTACTGGGCATTTATTCATAGAAACCCATAAAATCCATGGTGCTTATGCACAGTTTATCTTTGCATTTAAATATATTTATTACATAAATTTTCATAATACTTTGATGAACACTTAATACAAGATGTTCATGACTTCATGATGCAATCTTCAAACCTTGGGATAAGAAATTTCAGGATATGCAGACATGTTAAATACTTTTAGGAAACGACTGTAAAAGAAATCATTCATTGAGCATGTCACAATGAGATTTATAAGAACGGAATATTTTAAAACAGGAATCATGAAATATTGAATTTAACACTCAATGCTTCAGATATTTTGAAATTTAAAACATCTTCAAATCCGTGGAGTTAAATCTCCACTTCAAATGAAGGGTTACTCATGTCACGACCCGAAACCCACCCTGTGCGGATCTCGCATCGCGACCGCCACCCTCAGGCCAGGAGGCCTTAGGGCGAAGGCTCACATAAGCAGCGGTATCGAATAGATGTGCGACATGTGATTGCGGAAGCGTGAAAAACTTTTTCTTTTCTTTTCTCATTTTTAATTTACGCACATCCGTCCGGTACTGCCGCTCTTTACATAGCATACATGATCATATATTCAGAGCATAATAAAAACTTAAAGACTTTATAAACAATACATGTTTAATTGCCCCGTGGGGCTTATACATAACAGGGTACCACTTTACTAATACAAGATTTCATATTTATAGTTCGTAGTGCTAGACAAAAAAACTACTTGAACATAACTTCCAAAAATGACAGATTCATCATCATCGTCCTCTAATCAAAACTGTCGCTAATCACCTGAAAGGGGGGTCCGAATAAAATCTGGGTAAGCTAATCTAAGCTTGTGAGTAATTTCAGCATTTGTCATAGGGTTTCAATTGGTAGTGGTTTAGCACATGAGAGTTTTATAAAATAATCACTACCAATTGCTCGTATACTTCGAACACAAAATATATGCATTCATTAAAACAGATAGCTTGGAAACATTTAAATTATTCAAGCTAACATATACTTCTTCATATAAAGTATAGAAACTTCAAATCATATGCATAGTGAAAATGAGGGTAAAACCTGCTTCCATTTTCAAACATAACATCATATATATGTATTCCTTTAAAACATAACACTTGAAACATTTAAAGTGTTCAAGCTAAACACGTACTTCGTCAAATAAAGTATGTAACTTTAAAACATGTACTTCTTTAAGGAAAACATATATTTCAAACATGTAAGTATGCATAATAATGTGGGTAAAACCTGCTTCTATTATCATACATGTCATCTTATCACTTTCATTAGTGGAATCCGTTTCGAACCGGACTCCCGTTTTACTGCAATGCTACAATAGAGATATCTTGTACCAGGGGGATCAGCTCCTGTTACCTGGCATTTTGACAGCCAATTGAGTTCCGTGCGACCCAAAATCCCATCATATTTTTACAGATTAATTGAGTTCTGTGCAACCCAAAAATCTGTTGGTGCTTTTGCACAATTTATCTTATATTTTAAATACATTTATCACATGGCTTCTTCAAATAAGTACTTTTCATGACTTCATAAAATCTTCGTAAGCAAATTCAGAATATTTAACAAGATTTGGAATTTTAAACTTAGACATGCTGAAAACATATTTTTAAGAAAGCTGTAGAGAAAACATTTACTGAGCATGTCACAATAGGGTTTATAAGAACTGAAATCATGTAATATACTGAATTTGGAATTCAAATACTTCGTATCTTTTGAACTTAAAACCTTTTCAAATCCATGGAGTTAAATCTCTACTTCAAATGCAGGGTTACTCACCTTATACGTCTAGGGTAGTGCCAATAATGCGCTTCCCCACTTCCTTTGTAGTTCCTAAGAACAATTCATAATAACCTCATTAACTTCACATTTACCATAATAACACCCATTGATGCTGCTTAACTTATGCTTAGTTCGTATTAGATCCTAAAACGATTTCGTAATTTCATATGTACTTAATTTAACTCGTACTCTTAACCTATGACACAATTTAATGTGTTAAAAATTTAATTTATTTCAATTTATACTCTTTTGGTAGCTCCATAAATTTTAAATTAAATTTATTTACTTGACATGTTAACACGTCGTGTCTTCTCATACCTTATTTCCTCGTACTTACCTTAGTTTAGTACTTCGACGTTACTTTAGTTTATAGCCATCTGACAGATGATATTCATCAAATTCTATGTCTTTTTATTTTAGACATTTCTTTTGGTCGAATAGACTCTACCATTGAGTCCGGAGCGTCAAAGAAAGTCAGTTTAGGCTTTCCTAGAAGTTAATTCAGACTTTTGTATGTAAAAGGGTGAAACGGTCACTTACCTATTTACGCGTCATATTTTTTCATGCTTCGTTTCGTAATTTGGACCTCACCACTGAGTCCAGAATGTCAAAGAAAGTCAATTTAGACCCTCTCTGGTTTCAATTTGGCTTTTGGGGTACTAGGGTAATTTGGTCATTTTACCCCTTTACGTGTCTTTATTTTTTGGGGCCTCGTCTCACAAAATGGACCTCGCCATTAGTCTCAAAATGTCCAAAATAGTTAAAATACACTATTCATATGTTTAATTTAGGCTTCATTTGCTTCATTTACGATCTAGAGGTAAAATAGTAATTTTGCTTTTTAATTAAATTAATTAATTACTTTTCTAGGGGTGTAATTCAATAAAGTTCTCAAAAGTTGGGCCATAATACAATTTTTCAGAAATTCTGGGGTCAAAATAGAATTTTGAAAACTTTCGGTCTGAACTAGTAGGTTCAGTTACATTTAAATGAACCGGTCCGATCTCTCATTGAACCAACCGGTTTGGTCGGTTTTATATGGGATGCTGACGCCGTGATGATGTCAGCCCTAATATTTTTAAAATTAAATATCTTAACCTCCATACGTTGCCATTTAATTAAACCCGTAAGCCATTGGATCCGGTTATAACCCAAACCCGAGTCCGACCCATTTCCGACCCGAACAGTGTCATCTTCCCCACGAGATCGATACTGTTCCTCTCGAAACCCTAATTTTTACAGTCAGATTTCATGATGTTTTACGAATCTATTTCTTCTGTTTTCTTTTCTAAAACGTTTCTGGAGTATCATAAAAGGTTTTGATAATGTTTTAAAGCTTCGAATCTATCTCAAAATCACAGTTTGGGGGTTGATAGACCAAACCTGCAACTAGCTTGTTTATGCTCATTTTTGAGCCAAATCTCATAGTATTTGTTCTGTTATTATCCCCTCTTCATAGGGTTTCATTTTTCATTCTTTTTTTTTTGAGTTTTGGTGCAAGTTTGAAGATTGTGTTTAACAACCCGTAACCTGCAAGTTAAGTTTTAAAGGGATTTCTTAGGCTTTTTGATCGCAGTTATAGATTTCTAGCATGCTTGTAGGGTCTAGTTTTAGTCCTAGTAACCAAATCTTGGTTTGGTGCTAATGGATTCAGACCTGCTATAAGCAAGGTCTTCAATGGCGGTTGTTCGTGGGTTTGGTGTTTTTGAGTCACTTTCATGGAAATTTTCATGCTTATTGTCGTTTAAATATGTTCTAAATATCATACATACATAAACAACTCAAAAACAGTTCATATTCATGCTTAAATCCTAGAGAGAGAAATTGATAAATTTTCACTTTTCTCACCTTTTGTTGTGATTTCAATCTCCTTCACTTTCAGATTTTCTTCACTTCTTCTTCCTTAAGCTTCTTGGCTCCTTCCTGGTTCTCTTTCTTAAGAAGCAAGCATGCTTTGCATGCTTTGCTTTTAAAAGGTTTCCACCGACCCTTCTCTCTCCTTTCTCTCTCTCTCTACACGACTCAGCCTACTCTAGTCCCCATTTTCGGCTGCCTATCCCATCTCATAAATTTCTCTTTTCCTCTTTTCAATTTGCATTAATGGGGGAAGGGATATTTGTAGTATATATGTATATTTTATATACACACACACACACTAAATCACCATGACACACACACACACACTTGTACAGTCGACACACACACACACACTACCACTCTACTGTTCACTATTTTACACATTTCCATATATATATATATATATATATATACACACACATATATTTAATCTATTTATATACATACATGCATACATGCATACATACTTGATCGCATATACATACATACAATACATCTTCCATGTAAGTGTAATGTGTGTTACAATATTTAATTATAATTAAATATAAATATTTCATATATTTAATTAATTAATTATTTATTTATTTTCTTGAGTGTAAAAATCTTTACACTAATTTTTCTTAATCTCGTAATACGTGTCATATGACTTGGTCTTTCGGGTCTTTCGGGTCGGGATATTACAACTCACCTTAGTCCTTAGGGTTGGTGCTAATAATGCGTTTTCCTACTTCTTCTGCAGTTCCTAAGAACAATTCATAAATAATCTATTAACTTCATATGTACTTCAAATATCTCCTATTGATGTTTTTATTTTATGCTTAGATCGTATTAAATCCTAACTTTTATCTTAAGTGTTATTTTCTTAACGTATACTCTTCTGGTAGCTTCCTTAAATCATGAGGTTTGATTTTATTCTTTACATATTTACGTGTCATATTTTTCCGTATTTCATTTCATAACATGGACCACATCGTTGAATTCAGAATGTCGAAGAAAGTCAATTTGGACTTTCTCGCTTTTAATTTGGCTTCGGGCATATGCAGGGGCAAAATGGTAATTTACTTTTCTTGCCCCGGACCTATCGTGGTCCTCAAGATATTTTACATATCTTATACATAAATTTTTAAGTCTTTTGGACTTCATTTGGCATCTACTTTCGATCATAGGGACATATCGATCATTTTGTATTTTGTACGTTGACTGTTGCGGGGTCTTATTTAGCTCCTAAATTTTCATAATTATGCTTATGACCGTTAATTTTTGGCCTTTGCTGGTATTTCTCGTACTCAGGGGTATTTTGGTCATTTATATTTTATGACATTCTGATCCCGAATCATTATTTAGTCATATATAAAAGTTTCCAATTATTTAGACTTCTATTGGTATCAATTTCATCCAATTTGGACTTCATTTGGGCTTCGTATTATATTCGGGGCATTTTGGTAATTTATGCTTTAACGCATCTTAATTTTTCAGAGTCTCATCTCAAGAAATGGACCCCTTCATTGGGTTCAGAATGCCCAAAATAGTCAAAATACACTATTCGTTTATGTCATTTGGACTTCGTTTGACCCATTTTTGACTTAGGGGTATATTTGAAATTAAAATTAATTATTGTTGGGCCTTAGTATAATTTCCCAGAAGTTTTGGGGTCAAAATCTAATTTTTCTAACTTTCGGTCTGAACCAGTAGGTTCACTAGACAGAACCCTAAACCGGTCTAGGAGCCATGTGAACCAGCCGGTTCAGGTCACACTATAAATCGGGATGAAATATCCTTGTTACACTCCTTATCCAAGGTTCAGTTATCACCTTTCCTGATTTCAATTTCAATTCCAATTTATAATCCATGTTACCAAATCGGGGGATTCACTTAAAAATTAACCCTTAAACGGCGTCGTCCCACTTAAACCATTTGTGCGATGGGTCGAGTCCCGACCCGAATCGATTCGACCCAAAACCCGCTTCGACCACTGTTCATCTCCTTCCCCAACACCCCCGCACTGTAGCCCTAATTCCCGATTTTCTTTTTCTTCAATTTCGTGAGTTTTCAAGTACTGATTCCCTCTGCTTTTGGTTTCAACTCGTTTCTGGGAGTCTAAGGATCGGTTTGGCATCTATTGGGAGTATTGGTTTTAGCTTAAACGTTTGGTTCAAGGTTTGATAGTGAAACCTACAACTGGTTCGTAAATGCTTGTTTTTGGCCCAAAACTTGTGAGGTTTGGCTCAAAGTGATCGTCATGTCACGGGGGTTTAGTCCTCATTCCAAAAATCAGGTTTATAGTGAGATTTGCGAGGTTGGGTTTTAAAACCTAAACCTCAAACTCGCAATTTGATGGTTGATTCTAGGTCTTTAGGGTCGCAGATTAGTGTTTTTGAAACGCTGATGAGGTCTAGTCCAAGTTTCAATAGGCAAAACTTGGTTTAGTTTAAGTGTTTTTAGACCTATTCAATCCAAGGTCCTTTAATGGCAGCTGGGTGTACGACTTAGTGTTCTAGGTTGTTTTGAGGTCCAAATCTCATGCCTTTAACCCAAATTTCTTATTCTAACATCATGCATGCGATTAATGAGGCTCAATAACATCAAAATAGTACCAAAAATCTAAACAAGAAAAATTAACAGTTTGAGGTTTATACCTCTAAATAGTGGATCTCCCTCTCTATCTAGCTCAAGGTAAGACCTCAATGGTGGTTCTGTCCTGCTCATGCACTTCCCAATTCCTTCTCCCTTTGCACCTCCAATAGTCACACACACACACACCTTTCACTCAAGCTTACATAATGTGTCTCTCTCTCTAACCTACTTCTCTCACTCAGCCTTCATGAACATACACATACACACAGTTGCACACGCACACTCCAGGTTTCACTAACACATGTTTTTGGAGTGTCCCAAGGTATATAGCTCTTATATATATCATATTGCCCACCTATACATATACACCTATATATATATATATAAATGCATGCATATCAGAGATTTGGTGGGTTCGG
This sequence comes from Nyssa sinensis, assembly GCA_008638375.1. Lineage (NCBI taxonomy): Eukaryota > Viridiplantae > Streptophyta > Magnoliopsida > Cornales > Nyssaceae > Nyssa > Nyssa sinensis. The sequence goes on from CM018032.1 coordinate 24,528,858, forward strand.
ATGATTGATGTGGAGTTGAAATGAGATAATGTGAGCTAATGATGAAGGATTTGCATGCATGGCCATTGGCCAATTTGGGAGATGGACTAGAATAATTTAGTGTTATATACAATTTTGTTGCAATTTTAGGCATGAAGTTGTTGGCAACCCACTTGGTAATTTTTTTGGGTAACAAGAATCTTGCCCCACTTGGTCAAGGGTTCAAATCCCCTTGGCCTCACTTTTGGGCATTTTTCCACATTTTGGGCTTAGGCCCTGTTTGGCTGGCGCAAATTCCGTTTTGGCTATTTCCGTTATATTTTCTTTTCTAGTGCTCCTTTTTCGACGCGGTGTCTTTCGATCATTTCCTATTTAGGTTAGCTTCAATGTCCAAGGTCAAGTGTCGTCCATCAATTTCTTGGAATTTTTGTAGTTAGCTAATTCGAGTTCCATTAGTGTTAAAATAGGGTTTTAAATAGCTAAATACTGCATTAGGTCCCAAAAAGAACTTCATTATATTAATTAACCGGGGACTAAGTTTGGGTGTTACATAATTAGTACCATCAAACAATGGAGGACGAAATATAAAACCTTCTTCACGATTATCCATCTAGACAAATATAGGATCAATCTAATACCTAAGATTAAGTTCTGATACCACTTCGAGGGGTCCAATCTATGTCTAGATGTCAAGTATTAGACCTAGAGGGGGTTAATATGTCTTAGTAGCAATTAAAAATTATTTCTTTAACTATGTTAAAATTCACTTGCTAGTGGGTGTAATCAAATCCAATGACATGCAATGATAAAGTATAACAATAATAAATAAAGCAATAGTAAAAAGATAGAGATAGTGCACCGAATTTTTGGACGAGAAAACGCCCACAGATCAACTAAATCTGCTTTAGAAAACCCCAGGGTGCTGACCTAGATGTGAATCCACTACAAGAGGTTCGATGATTACAAACTTTATACAACTCAGACTTAGTCCCTCAAGCCTTGTTGATAATCTGAATCTTCTCAAACTCTAATCCACAAGTACCCTCCAAGTGTATCTGCCACTTCGAACTCCACGAATTACAACCCAAGCACAATTGCAAACTCCACGTAACTTAGAACTTTACCGATTGCACAAACTTGAAATCCACAAGCTTGTACTCAATGAACAATGTAGAAGATGAAATTCTGGTTCTTTCTTCAGGGATTTGATCTATATGTGCAATATGCATATGAAGAAAAATACTTTTGGAAAGTTTAGAATCTCTTTTTGATAGTAGACAAAAGTCCACAAACGAACTAGAGATCAAATCCTTATATCGGATAGGTTATAGAAAAGAAATTTCACTATTTAAATCCAATTAAAGAATTAATCTGTGCAAGATTTGTTCCCACGAATTGAGTGTTCATTCGCACGAACCTTAATTCGTTCGAACGAACTATCGAACGAATGTGATTTGCAAGTTACTAGAAAATTCGTTAGATCATTCGTTAGGATGAATATCCCACGAATGGATTTTTGGAAAATTTGTTTGATTGAAAGATCAAATGAATATTTTGTTAATATATACAAAGAAACGTACGGGAATATTCACGTGAATGAATTCATGTTTCGTACGAACGAACCTATGATTCATTCGAACGAATATTGTGAAAAATTTTATAATTTTTAGTTTTAGGTTAATGACATATAATAACCCACTTAAATAATCTTTCAGCACTAGGCATAGTCAAGTGAGCTACTGTTATTCATTGTACCATCTTTACTATACACTTTCACATATTAGAATAGTAAATCAAACTTAATACATGAGTGTGTGTGTGTGTGTGTGTGAGATAAATCCTATCCAAACTTACCAAGTTCTTACCAATCCTTCGCCATATGAGTATTTGAGAGTTATACAGAAAAAAGATAGCCTTTAACTGGAAGTAGACACGTTCTTCAATGATCACAAGGCTTAAGGACTCCAAACTCGATAACTTGGTAAATGTTACAACTCAATGACAGTTTTGTCTCACAGATTAGCCAATACTTGTGACAAATAGTCCTAACAAGGATTGCTTCGCTGGTTCTGAGCCAGTGAAGTCAAAGCCTGTGACATGGTTGTGAGTTATTACTACATCTAATCAGACTGCCTTTGAATCCGATCAATTTGCTATTGTAGAAAAGAAACTCGATTTTTGACGAAAAGATAATGAGAACGATCGTCGTTCCCACAGACGGTGCCAAACTGATGTTGCCCTTTTATGATTTAAAGGCTTCTTCTTCCGAACTACTTGTTAAGAACTTGAAGTCAAAGGGTCATTGAGAAGGCTCTGGTGGTAACCGCTCCGACGATAAAGTTAGTAGAAATAAAGACAGTAATCTAAGAGAAGAATTGAACATAAATTAAAAACATACCTTATGGCCTTATTTATAGGCTGTAAATCTCTTACGTTGAATAGGTTTAGGAACCACAAAAGTAGGGATTTAAATATATATGTAGATAGTAGTTACCATATTAGATTTTGTTTCTTTTCTCTAAGGTCGGTAGTTTATGGAAGGCGGTGATCAACTCAGAATTCCTTACCCTGAGGTCGAATGAACTAATAACCTTATGATCTGTGTACCGAAGAGCTCCTCGTGGACATGTGTTGCGTCTTGATAGCTATAACTAAATTATGGTATATCTATTACGACCCGGTGACCCGACCTCTGCGGATCCCGAATCGAGACCACCACCCTAAGGCCCGTGGGCCGTCGGGCGAGGCTTCACGTGAGCAACGAGGTCGAACGACTGTGCGATAGGGCCAAGATTGGCAAATTGCAGAAGCGTGGAAACCATTTTTTCTTTTCACACACCCGCTCGGTACCGTCACTTCTTCTTCTTCTTCGAAGCGGTAAACAATTATTATACATTCAGAGCATACTAAAAATTTAAAGTTATACATATTACATATACGTTGCCTCTCGGGCTTAAGTACATATTTGTCCAAAATTTACTACATCAAAATTTGACCAACTACGGGCCCTAGTACTTCCAAAATTCCTGATCAAAATGGACCTGCCAATCACCAATCCTCAAATTGGACAAGCCTCCGATCCATCTTCATCACCTGAAAAATGTTGGGGAATAGGGTGAGCTTCAAAAAGCCCAGTGAGTAATTCCAATCCTTTGTCATGGGTTTCAACTGGTAGTGGGTTAGTTTAAGAGAGACTTCATATAACATACACTACCAGTTGTACATATACTTCAGATACAGAGTATAGGAACTTCAAAACACGAAACGTGAAGCTTTTAAAGCATTCGAATAAAAGCAGATATTTCACATATGCAAGTACAAGGAACTTCAAGGAACTTGTAACACGAAGCATTTAAAAGCATTCGAGTGAGGTATGAAATATGCAGTTGAAACTTGTAATACATACAGGGTGACCATTTAGTGGCCATGAATGTTTGAAACATTTACTTGTAAACAGAATGTATGAAATCCTTTCCATGAAAATATGAGGATGCGAACTTCTTTTTCTTTAAAACATGGGGTTATGTAAAAACCCAATTCAGATAAATGGAGGGTTAAAAACCTGCTACCATTTCTGAAGACATTTTCATCTTTTCACTTTGATTAGGTGGAAATCTATTTCGAACCAGATTCCAGTTTTACTTCTCGTGGAGATATCTCATGCTTGGGGGATCAGATCCTGCTACCGAGCATTCTTCATGTCAATTGAGATCCGAAGGAATCCCAATATCATTACTTGGTGCTTATGTACAATTATCTTGCAAAAACATGGCTTTTTCATGAAATGCGTTTTATAAGCATTTTAAAACATGACTTCTTCATTGGATGCTTTTCAAAGAGCATCGAAATAATGCTTCTTCAAATAAATGCTTTTCATGTATAATTAAAAACATGGCTTCGATAAGAGAATGAATTTTCATGTGTATTCCAAACACGGACAATTTAATAGGGTTTTTAAATATTTGGAGGACAATACTTGAAACATTTAACATAAGAGCTCCAGGAATTTAAATCACGATGCACAGGAATTTGTTAAAGCATAGACAAAATAAAAACATTTAATTCAAGAGGCATTTAATAAAACCGACAATTACATGGACATGCAGAAAATAAATATATCATGTCAGAAATGTCAAGAAGTAAATTTGCATGCCATGTTAGAATTTATAAATAATTACGATAGAACGTTGGAATATAAAGCATTTAAATAGGAGAGTTTAGAATTTGAAATATAGTAGATATAAAAAAATGCTTCAGAATGTTTGAACTTAAACTTCTTCAGAATCCATGGAGATTAAAACCTCCACTTCAAAGTACAAGATTACTCACCTTGTTCTCTTGAGTCAGCACTACTAATGGGCTTTCCCTTTCCCTTTGAAATTCCTAAAAATCAAATTCATCAAGACTTCAATTAATTCTTCATTTACTTCAAATCATCTCTAAGTTGATGCTCTGTATTTAATTTTAGACCCGTCGTATCCTAATTTCCTAAGATTGGTCTTACCGGTCTACTCGTGGTAACTTAATAAGTTTTATTTTTCACGTGACTTATTTTTTAATATTTATTTTGGTATTATGGACCTCACCATTGGGTTTGGAACGCCGAAGAAAGTCAATTTGACCCTCTCGACTTTTTATTTGGCTTCGGGCATATGCAGGGGCAAAATGATAATTTACTTTTCTTGCCCCGGACCTGTCATGGTCCTCAGAATATTCTACATATCTTATACGTAAATTTTTAAGTCTTTTGGACATCATTTGGTATGTGCTTTTGATCATAGGGACACATCGGTCATTTCGCATTTTATAGGTTGACTGTTCTGGAGTCTTATTTAGCTCCTAAATTTTCATAATTATGCTTATGATAGTTAATTTTTGGCCTTTCCTGGTATTTCTTATACTCAGGGGTATTTTGGTTATTTATATTTTATGACATTCTGACTTCGAATCATTATTTAGTCATGTATACAAGTTCACAATTATTTGGGCTTCTATTGGTATCAGTATCGTCCAATTTGGACTTCATTTGGGCTTCGTATTGTATTAGGGGCATTTTGGTAATTTAACATCTTATGGTGGGACCACCCGAAAGTCCGCGGACGTCTAATCTGACATTTTAATTGTGTCTAAAATGCTCAAAAAATGTTAAGATAGCCTTTTCTGGATCTCAATTTGGACTTTATTTGCTTTATTTATGACCTAGGGGTAAAATAGTCATTTTACCCTATTTATAAAATAATTTAATTAATTTAAATTATTTTTCCAGGGGTTTATTTGAAATAAATTTTCAAAAGTTGGGGCAAAACAAAATATTTCAAAACTTTGGGGTCAAACCGTAAATAGACAAAGTTTTGGTTTTTCTTCATTTAATTAAATCACTGAACCAAAGGATTTTTGGGTTAAAACCCTAAACCCGTCTGAGGGTTCCGTGAACCAGCCGGTTCAAGTCACATCGTGAACTGAAATAGAATATCCCCAATTGTTTCCCTTATCCATGTTTAGGTTAGACCTGAGTTCCCAGTTTTAATTTATTACCTCTGCAACCAAACAAGGGGAATTCACTTAAATTCAACCGTTAAACGATGTCGTTCCAATAATGCAGTGGTTAACTCGCAAGTTGACACATGTCCTAGTCGACACGTCTAGGTCGAGTGAGTTGGGTGAGTCAACTCAGTCGACTCATCGTCTTCTTCATCATCTAGGGTTACTGTTGCCCTAATTTCTGGATTTTTAACCTTTCAATTTCGTGAAATTTTGGGAGGTTTTTCTCCCTGTTCTTGGATGGTATAGGTCATTGGGTGATCGAGCAACACTTTGGCATCTATTTGAGAGCTTGATTTGAGCTCACAATCGCGATAGAGGGTTCGGTAGCCAAGGCCTGCAACTCGGTTGTGTATGTTCATTTTTGGACCAAATCAATTGGTTTTTGTCTTGTTGTGACCGTCATAGCAAGGGAGTTTGATCCTCATTCCAAAAACAGAGAATAAGGGTTTATTTTAGAAGTTGGGTTCTAAACCCGTGACCTGCAAACTCGGATTTCTAGGGCCTCTCTAGGCTATTGGGTCGCGGCTTATGGTTTTTGGAATGCTCCTAAGGTCTAGTTTAAGACTTGATCAACCAAACTTGGTTTGGTCTCGGTGGTTTCAGACCTGCATTATTGAAGGTCTAACAATGGAGGTCCATTCTCGGTTCTTGGCTTATGAAGCCTCTCGACCCTCTCTATCCACTCAGAACAGTCCTACCATGTTACAATATCTCGTGCATGCACTTATATGGCTAAAAAAAGAACTGAAACAGAGAAATAAATCAAAAGAAAAATTCTATTGTTTTGGTGTTTTTATACCTTCTATTGTTTCTTTCCTTCACTTGGCTTAAGGTGAGGTTCGGTTCTGCTATACACCTCCCAACTCCTCCTTCCTTGTGCACCTCCGATTGAGTTCACACACATGCATGCACACACACACACTTGTATAGACACACACACACAAGTCTCTCACTCTCTCTCCTTCTCTCTTTCTCACGATCAGTCACACTCACACAATGGCACTCATACACTGTTTGGTTTCTCACCCACACGTCTGAACAACACACACCCACTTGAGGTATTTTGAAAGAGTATATATATATATATATATGTATGTATGTATATGTATATATATATATATTAGTGTACGCCTATAGATATACATCTATATGTATTGCTCTTATAGGCTTAGGTGTGATTATATGGCTGATGCAGAAGCTGAGGTGGGGAGGTTCAGCTGATGGTGAGGGGTTTGCATGAATGGCCATTGGCCAATTTGGAAGGTGGGCTTCGATAATTTGGGTTCATATATAGTTTTGTTGTGTAATTAAGCACAAAGGTGCTGGCAGCCCACTTGGTAAATTTTTGGGTGCCATAAGTTTCCCTCACTTGGTCAAGCGTTCAAATCCCCTTAGCATCATTTTTTTGCATTTTTCCTCTGTTTTAGGCTTATGCCTCGTTTGGCAGGCGCAGATTTCCGTTTTAGCTTTTTCCTTCATAATTTCTTCTTTATTGTTCTTTTTACGAAACGGTTTCTTTTGAGAGTTTTGTATTTTGGTTAGCTTCGATGTCCAACGCCCCGTGTCGGTTATTATTTCTTTGTGTTTTTTGTCACGACCCGAAATCCACCCTGTGCGGATCTCGTATCGCGACCGCCACCCTTCAGCCCGGAGGCCTTAGGGCAAGGCTCACATAAGCAACAGTATCGGATGGCGGTGCGGCCTTGGTTTGTAGAAGTGTGAAAAACTTTTTTCTTTTCTTTTCTTATTTAAAACTTTAGCACATCCGTCTGGTACTGCCGCTCTTCATAGCGGTACACATGATAATACATTCAGAGCATAAATAAAAGTTCTAAGGTTTTTTTTTACATATTACATGTTCGAATGCCTCTAGGGCTTAAGTACATATTGTCCAAAGTCTATTACATCATAATCCATCCAACTACAGATTCTAACTACTTCCAAAAGTCCATAATCCTATACAGCCATTAGTCATTATCCCAAAATGGAGCACAGCTCCCACTCATCGTCAGTACCTAAAAAATGTTAGGGAATGGGGTGAGCTTCGAGAAGCCCAATGAGTAATTCCTGCATTTTTCATGGGTTTTCAATTGGCAGTGGTTTCGCACATGAGAGTTTATAAAATACTCCCTACCAATTGCTCGTATACTTTGAACATAGAGTATATGCATTCTTCATAACAGATAGCTTTGAAACATTTAAAGTATTCAAGCTAAACATATATTTCTTCAAATAGAGTATATGCACTTCAAAACATATAGACATGCATAGGAAAAATGAGGGTAAAACCTGCTTCCATTTCCAAAAACATTTGTCATCTTTTCTCTTTAATTAGGTGGAATCTATTTCGAACCAGACTCCTGTTTTACTGCAATGCTATGATCTCATTTGCCTGGGGGATTAGATCCTGCTACCTGGTATTTCACATGTCAGGTTAATTGAGTTCCGAAGAAACCCAAAATCCTGACTATGCGACATTTCACATTACAGGGCAATTGAGTTCCGAAGAAACCCAAAATCCTAACTATGTGATTTTTGCATTGTTATCTTATAAAACATTTATCACATGGCTTCTTCAAATAGATACTTTTCATGAGTATTTAATGTCACACCCCGAATTCTAACGAACCCGAGGCAGCGAGTAACGAGACAAAAGAAAATAAAAATAATAAAGAAATAAAGACGATTAAGTATAATTACATACATTCTGTACACTATTCTGATACATACACATGGTCTAGTCCATTTGTTCACAACATACAAAATAAAATACAATCTCGGGCTTATGCCCTTATACAATATCAAAAACGCCCCTTGGGCCTAACATAGTCCCTAATTAGATCATCTCCACGTCTCGTACAGCTGGGACATCATCTGAAATGTTTGCCCCACTAAAGGGGTCAGCTCAACATGCTGGTACAATATAATGCTAATGCAAGAAACAAAACTATGGTCGTGGCATGTGCAAGTGTACAGTTATTTCTATATGGCATTCGATATCATGATGGCAGTATATGAACAGCATACAGTATATGATCAGTATGCGTGACACACCCATGTAACTCTATGCCACCCATGTCTCATGATACGGCCCTTCCCCGCTGGCATGAGTACCGCCGACTATTTCTCGCTTCACGGTCCGGAATCCGTCAAGCTCGCAAGTACCTAATGGCCGATTTTGGATTTTTCACCACAGGATCTGCACCCTCATAATGCAAAGCACCAAGTGCTTGACTCACGCCATGTCCAAGGAATCACACTATGCCAATATGCTCTGATTTCATCATGTCATAATGTAATCTCAGTGATGCATCTCATTCATACATAAAGCATGCTTTCAAGTATATATTTCATAATGTCAACAGTCCTCAAAGCATATAATCCACACACTACTCTAACACATGCGATATACACATAATCATCATCCATATCATCACCCAACTTTAACAAGATAGCATGAAGCACATAAGCATGTGAACAATCGAGCAAACATGTGAACAATCAAGGCAGCAGAACAAGTATTCCTAATCTCAATCCTATTTCTTACTTAGCACAATATATCGTACCTGAGAATCGATCTCAAACAGGGAAAATGTACTGGTAGTAAAGTGAAATCACTGTAAGAACACCGAAGGTTAGGTCACCTTCTCTTTGCCTTTCCGCGTCCCTAAAATCATAACATGAGACTCAGTTCAATTGTCACTTGAATTATGCTATTCATCAAATTTTATGTCTTTATTTTATAAGTTTCTATTTTGTCAAATTAAACTCTACTATTGTGTCCGAAACGTCGAAGAAAATAGGTTTAAGCTTTCGTGGAATTCAATTCGGGTATTCTAGCTTAAAAGGGCAAAATGGTCATTTTACCCTTTACGGGTCTTCACATTTCGAGGCTTCTTTTCACAAATCGGACTCCACGGTTGAGTCCGGAATGCTCGAAATAATAAAGTTTCACTATTTGTTTACTTAATTTGGAGTTCATTCGACTGTGTTTCAATTCAGGGGCATTTTGGTAATTTTAAAGGTGACTATGGGTCTTTTATTTTTCGGGACCCCGTCTCATAAAACAGACCTCACCATTGGCCTCAGAATGGCCGAGACACTCAAAATATACTAATGACTTGTCCCATTTGGACTCCGTGTTATTTTAGAGTATTTAAATAATTAAATTAATTTATTAATTAATTAATTAATTTAATTAATATTTTATTAATATTTAAATCTGGTGGGTCTAATTGTAATTTCTCCAAAGTTTAGGGGTTAAAATGTAATTTCTGAAAGTTCAGGGTCAAGTTTGTAATTTTTTAAAAGTCTAGGGGCAATTCTGTAATTTTGAAAAACCTTATTCCATATCCGGATAACCAAACAGGGATCAGACCAGAACAGGGATATCTATCCCTATTCCTGTTTCAATTTTAATTTTTCAATTTCTTAACCTTGTAACCAAACGGCCCCATTTGGTTTTTAATTTAAAACCTCAGACCGACACGTGGCAGGGGTGGTTCAGCCTCGCCCGAACCGGACCCGAACCGACCCGACCCGACCCAGGCTCGAAACAGTCCCCTTCTTCCCCCCGTTTTTCTGGTGATGCACAGTAGGGTTTCCGGCGCCTTCTCCGGCGCCGGCGACCGTTTTCCGGTGGATTTTCAAGTGTTTCCAAAATGTCATTTTCTTCCATTTTTCCCCTAGATTCCTTTTTAAAAGTTAGTTTTTGATTTGGCCCTTTGGATTTTCACGAAAATGGGAAAATCAGTGGCTCCGGCCAACTGAGATTCTCCATTTTCGAGCTTGTCCCCTCACTGGTTTTGGTTTATTCAAACTCCAAATGGTTTCTGCACCTTAAGGGGTTATTTTCCCATCATCCTAATCTAATTTAACACATAAAATATCAAACCCAACACCCCATGGCCGTGACCTGCAACTGGGTCTTATCCCCTCATTTCTTAACCATTTTCTTTCATTCTTTTTGCAAATTAAACTCTACAACATGCTCTTCAAGACCCTATGCATAAAATTAATTAACATGCTTTAAAAAAATAAAACAGAACTGGGTCACTTACGGGTTTTTTTGAGTTTTTCTCTCTCTAGCCGTGCACCTCTTTCACCCTCTGGTTCCAAGCTCGATTCAAGCTCCCAAAATCTCTTCTCCTTTCAAAACTCTCTCCCTCTCTTGCTTTCTGTTTTTCTTCCCTTTCTCTTCTCCCAACCGAGACCACTTATACACTCAAACATCAAGTCTCTCACGTTCCCCCACCACCAGCTACCTTTCTTGACCCTTTTTCCCTCTGTTTTAGCCAGCCTTGTTCTTCCCCAAATGCAGCTTTGCATTAAATGCAAAGCTGCCCCTATACATACCTATATATATATATATATATATATATATATATACTCATCACACACACACACTAAATACACACACAACCGACACCTCACACACACTAGTTCAGTTGCAACCACACACACACATCCGTCCAGTTACACACACACACACACTGCACTGTTACACACAATTATACATACCCATATACACATGCATGCACATATAATATTCTACACATACATACTATACATATATATATGATCCTTATGCACCAAAATTAATAATAATAATAAAAATAAAAATTTAATAACCAAGGAAAATTCTTATATAAAAAAAAAAAAAAAAAAATTTCAGGGTTATTACATTTAAACACATGACGTTCATGATTTCATGATAGGATCTTCAAATACTTGGAATAATCAAATTCAGAATATTTAAGGAAATTGGCATTTTACTCAAGCATGCTAAATATTTCGAAGAAAGGAACTATATATAAAAATATTTAATGAGCATGTCATAATAGAATATTTTAAACAGGAATCGTATAAGACTGAATTTGATATTTAAAACATCATTCAAATCTGTGGAATTAAATCTCCATTTCAAATGCAAGATTACTCACCTCATACGTCTGGGTTGGCGCTATTGATGTGCCTTTCCCTTTCCTTTGTAGTTCCTAAGAACAATTCATAATAGTCCATTAACTTCACATTCACTTCAAACATCTCCTACTAATGCTTCTTAACTTATGCTTATATCGTATTAAATCTTAACTTAAATCTTAAACGCTATTTTCGTAACGTATACTCTTCTAGTAGCTTCATTAACTTTTAGGTTTGATTTATCTACTTCACATGTTCACGTGTCGTGTCTTTCCATATTTGACCTTGAAATACGAGCCTTAGTTTGGTACCTTGACAATGTTCTAATTTATAGCCATCTGACTGATGCTATTCATCAAATTTTATGTCTTTTTATTTTAGACACTTCTTTTGGTCAAATAGACTCTACCATTGAGTCCGGAGCGTCGAAGAAAGTCAATTTAGGCTTTCGCGGAACTCTATTTGGGTTTTGGTAGCAGTACGGGCATTTTGATCATTTAGCATTTTTACATGTCTTAATTTTTCCATACTTTGTTTCACAATTTAGACCTCACCATTGATTCCGAAATGTTGAAGAAAGTCAATTTAGGCTTTCGCGGAACTCCATTCGGGTTTGGTAGCAGTAGGGGCATTTTGGTCATTTTAGCATTTTTAGAGTGTCTTATTTTTCGGAGGCCCGTCTCATGAAACTGGACCCCACCATTGGATCCGGAATGCATAAAATAGTCAAAATACACTATTCGTTTATTTTATTTGGACTTCGTCAAATTTTGACCTAGGGGCATTTTTGAAATATTTCTTATTTAAATATTACTAATTAATATTTAATTTATTTCGGTTGGGCCACAATAGAATTTCTCAGAAGTTCGAGGGGTCAAAACACAATTTTCTTAACTTTCGGTCCAGACCAATTAGTTTAGTTCAAATTTAAGTGAACCGGTCCGATTTTTATTGAACCAACCAGTTTGGTCGGTTTGACACGTGATGCTGACGTCATGATGACGTCAGCCCTAATGTTTTAAAATTTAAAACTAACATGAAACGTCGTCGTTCCAATAATGCAGTGGCCCTCTTGTCTCTTTACACGTGTCCCGAGTCAACTCACCATTTTGAAGCGAGTCGCGAGTCGACTCAATGTCGTCTTCCCCACAACCCCCTTGGTTGCCCTAATTTTCGAAGCTAAAAAGCTTCAATTTTGTGCATTTCTGTTCAATCATTCCCCACTATTTTCATTTCAGATTGTTTCCAAGGCATCATGGAAGGGTTTAGCATCGGTTTTAGAGCTCAAACTGAGCTCAACTGTTCGGTGTGGAGGTTTATCCATCAACTTGCAACTCGATCGTGTGGGTTCATTTTTGACTCAAAACCCCTGGGGTTTGTTCTATCGTGGTCCATTTTTTATAAGGTTTCATTCCCCATTCCTTAAACCTAGTTTAGATGTGAGTTTCAGAATTTGGTTTTCAAAACCAAAACCTATAACTCTATATTTCTAGGGTTTATGTTGAGTTGTAAGGTCGCTGTCAAGTGTTTTTGGAACACCTATAAGGTCTATTTGAGGTCCCAACCAACCAAATAGGGTTTGGTTAACATGGATTCAGACCTGCTTCAGACAAGGTCCTTCCATGGCTGCTTGTTCACGGCCTTGCATTTTAGGTTGTTTTAAGGACCAAATTTCATGCCTTATTCACGTACTAACATCCTAAACATCATACATGCATAAATAAAACTCAAACAGCTTATATACATGCACATATCCTAGAGAGAAAAATTAAAGTGTTTTGTGGGTTTACCTTTTTAACTCTGGATCCCTTTCCTTTTTCCCTCTGATTTTCTCCTTTCTTCTTCTTAGAACTCTCTCTCTCTCTCTCTCTCCTCTCTCTCTCTGTGACTGAACTTTGGTGTGGGCATGTGTATAAAATTATGTATATATGTGTTTATAACTATACATTATCATCACCTCTCCTGATTACCCTAACCGCTAGCTTAACTTGTGGCAGTATCTCTAATAAGTGTTGCCACTCCACTGTTTTGGGGTAGGCCATCTTGGCCGTGTGTGTGTGTGTGTGTGTTTGTTTTGTTTACATATATATGGCTATATATATATATATATATAGATATATATATTTATGCATATAATATAACTCACACACCAACCCCCTTAGACACATATACACCCTATTACCCCTTAGGTATTAGCATGCTTTTATGTACTATGTATAATATATTTAATTATCCATGTATATACCTACACACACACACACACACATATATATATGTATATACTTGGCCATGTATTCACACACAATACACCTTTAGTGTGTGTATGTGTGTGTCCTTATATTTTCTATTAATTATAACTAATAATTAATTGATTATATTAAATTAATTAATTTTTCTCTAAAGTATAAATATCTTTACACTAATTTTCATAACCTCGTAATGTGTGCCATAGGACCTGATATTTTTGGGTCGGGGTATGACATTTTTCGTAGTTAGCTAATTCGAGTTTCAATGGTGTTAAAACGAGGCTAAAATGGCTAAATTAAGCCTTCCTTTCTTGACGTATTAAATTATTTTATTGGTCTATCATGACCGCCAAGAAATTCTTGATTCATTTTCTTAATTATTCATTATCTTGCTTCTAATTAATAATTAGCAAGCTAATTATTAATTAATCGGGTCGAGGTGTTACATCCTACCCCCCTTAAAAGAGTTTTGTCCTCAAAACTAAACTACTCATATAAGTTAACCGTGTTTACTCGTATCACTACTTGCTTCTAAATCACTAACGTACGATTTCTAATTTCTCGTGTCACCTACTAGATTCATGTCTTCCAATGGTCTAAGGATTTCCTCGATGTGGTTGGATAAGGTAGCACTGTGTGTTTCTCAGTTCCCTTGGTTACATGATAAGGTGGCTGTTCCTCACCGATAACAAATGTCCTGATAGCATACTAATGACTGTCAAAATCCTCCCTTTCTCTTTCAACCTTTTACAATCATAGTTATCCACCGTCATAGTCCATGTTTACTTCTAATCTTCAGACTCTATTCTTTCTACTCTACCGCGGGTCCCATACCCCGCCTTCATATCAAATCATGTACTTCAAATTATCTACTTCTCTTCATCAGCCATATATAATATAATATATATTGATTCTTAACCCTTTTTTAACTATATTTTTATATATTTTGGGACTTTTAATCTTATACTCTAATAAATAAAGCTTAACAACTTTCATCAACTAAGATGTTTTAGCATTAATCATGTATCAGTCAACCGGTAAGTTTTATAATTTCATGTTTTTAGCTATGCTAACTGCAAGTTTTACTTCATTTATTTGTGTTTTTGTGTTAGAGTGTAGGGAATTGCCTTCATATATATATATATATATATATAGACACTTTTTTTTTTTTTATAAATATATTAAAATATCATTTTTTAGTATTTTTATTATTTTAAATACATCTATTTTATTTATGTTCTTTGCCCACTTAACTTTAAAACTTTTACACCTCCCTTTAATTTACGTTTTTTACTCCCTTAAATTTAGAATTTATACACTTTATCCTTATATCAATTTTTTGATTGTTTTTTTTTTATATAATTTAAAATATTATCAATTAATTTTTTTTTTTTTTATATTTTTAATATGGAAGCCAAATTTGTTGCCGTCTTAATTTAAATTTCTGACTTCAGAGTTCAGTCTGGCATTTAAAATCAAAATAAAGCATGAAAATCGAATTGTTAATTTTTTATTTCTAAACATGTCCACTTTATATATTTTCACAAATATCGTTCGGGCGCACGGTCATGATTGATTTTTCCATACATCCGTTTCAAAATCGCAGCCGTCGAACTGATGTAACCCTAAACCCTAAAACCCTTCCCTTCTCTATATAACCACACGTTCCTCGCCTGTGCTTTCACAATCCGCATTCACATCTTCTCCTATTCTTCTCTCTCTACCGCTCTCCATTCCCTACAACTTCCGTCCTCCTCTCTCTATTATATGTAAATATATATTTGTTAATTTGTGTCTATGTATTGATCTATCTCTATATATTTGTATGTATTCATGGATTTCTGTTTGTGTGATCATCGCATGGAGCTAGGGTTTGTGATTAAAGCTTTGTTTCTTAAAGATCATTGGCAATCACCGCATAAGTGAGCTTTCGCCTTCCTATGCTGCTCTTCCTTTCTACCTATGCACTTTATTTGATCCAAATACAATTCCCATCATTTTGACGATGGAATATAGTTTAGCATGCTGGACTGTTTTGTGTATTCTTTTGGGTTATGGTTTGTTCAATTTTTCCCTCGTAATTTGATCAGTGGATTATAATCCATGTCGATGATGACAATTCCTAAGGCTTGTTTCTCAAAACATTCGCAGTGGCCGCCTAAGATCTTTCGCCTTCGCCGGGCTTGAGAGATCATGCTGCTTCAATCCTTCCTTGGATGTCTGAGACCCTCTCTTAATAAATTTTGGAATTATGTCAATGTGCCCATATGACATCTCTAGATCAACTATTTGATTGAATTCCACATTTTGTACGAATTGCTTAATTAATATTATTTAGTTTTCTTGTACGCTGATTTTTTTTGTTATCATTGCTTTGGAATATGAAATTGCAAAATGTGAATGGATGCTGCAAAGTGTTGGGTTTAATTTGAAAGATCATTTAAATATTTTTGTATTGTCTTGTTATGTTTTAGCTGTCGATGATGACAAAATCCAAAGGCTTGTTTCTCAAGACATTCGCAGTGGCCGCCTAAGAGCTATCGCCTTCGCCGGGCTTGAGAGCTAATGCTGCTTTTATCCTTCCTTGGATGTCTGAGACACCGTTAAAAGTAGACCATATTCTGTTTTTTTATTTTATTTTATTTTATAATAATAATTTTGATAGAATAAAATATGTACTAGCTTCCCAACACACAAATACGTCTCAGCTGGCTTCTCTCCTAAATAACCTTTTTCTAACTTACTGAACCATGTTGAATATTTGTATCGTATATTATTTAGGTGATTGGATCTGGCTCGTGTCCACGCAAACATCTAGTTAAAAAACAGGGCTATTGCTGTCAAATTGTTAAGGTTACCTTAGGTGATAGATTTAGTTTATTGGCTTGGTGTCAATGCAATTGTCCATTTGATAAATATAGTACAGAAGCGATTTAATTATTATTTTATTAATAAGAAATTAAATTAATAAAAATAATATTCTTAACTCTTATATAAAAATAAAAAAATATAATAGCAATTATGTATTATAAATGTTATTTTGTGTCCAAGGTTCTATTACTAGTTCCCATTATCTACATAATAGGTTCAAGTTTGATTTCTTCTCTTTGTATATTGTGCATATATATATATATATTTAAAGAAATATACATTTTGAATTTTAAACATTGTAATATATGCAAATAAAAATAGACAATCTTGAACAAATTTAATGATTTATGTTGATGAAACAAGTAATTAGGGGATCATATGATATTTAGAGAGATCTGACTTTATGTATGAATTAATATAGAATAAGAGGTTCATATATATACAAGAACTTTAGGTTCATTTATTTATAGAAAAACGAAAGAAAGGAAGTAAAAATATTGTAATAAAATAGAAAAGTAATTATGTATTAAAATAATAAATTTGCCTAATAATAAATTATTATTCATGACAAAGAATAACGAAATAAATGTAAATAATAAAGTAAAATTTTAATTTTGTATTACAAATAATGGTAAATGTTAGTTATACAATTTAATATCTAACGGTAAGAAAATTGATGCTGCACTTTTTGACTCGCAACACGTGAGGGCTCCGTGACCTGTAGAACACCCAGAAAGATGATCAGAGGACCACCGGATTGGCTCCGGCGGTAGCCGCTTCGATGCTTAAGTAAGTAAGGGAATTGAAAGACTGTATTGAAAGTCAAAGAATGAGCATAAGAATCCAAAGCGTACCTCTAGGGTTTAATATATAAGCCGTGGTTCTCCTAATTTTGATTAGGTTTTGCCGCCACGAATATCGGGATTTGATCATCAGAGATTTGCAGTTACCTTGTGGAGCATTGAATCGTAGATGGAGATAACCATAGATAGTAGTTTCCGTGTTGAAGGCTGTTTCCTTATTCCCCGCTTAACGGCTGTTAAGGAAACCATATATGCAGTGTCGAATAAATACTGTCCAGAACAGGAGGTCTGGACGATGTACATGAGAATATCTTGAACGCTCCATCTGTACTGTATGACCGAGTTCATCGGTTCTGAATGATATATAAATAAGAATGCCCCGAAGGCTTATGGCTGCTCTGTATGATAGACATATATGAGAATACCCCGAAGGCTTGTAGCTGTTCTGTATGACCGAAATATACGAGCTCTGTAGGATCGAGATTTGTTAATCTGATAGGCACACGTGTCTCAAACTGATTGGTGTGTCTGTTTATGGTATATCAGCTACTCCCCCCCCCCCCCCCGAGCCCTTGTCAAAAGCTAGGGTTTTAACTAGGGTTGAGGGTTTTGTGAAGAGTCATACGTTTTGCCTTCCTATTTCTCAAGACGCCGGTTTAACGCGTCATTTATTGCGCAGTCGATACTTGAGAACTCATCATTACTTTCAACCGTTGTGTCGGCTCGTCTTGGAAGGCTCATATTTCGAATGTGTATATAGAGAGAGGGAAAAGCCTTTCATACCTTTCTTCTGTATTTACTTCCACAGTACCAGACCGCCATTCGACATATCTTGAAGTTTTGGAGGATCCCCGGTGTTCATAATTCTTTCTTGGTTTCAGGTTCGACTTTTAGTCCCCTTCTTCATTCCTTCTTGTTTGTTTCATCTCTTTCTCTTGTTCGCCATGTCTAGCTTAGAATCACACCCTGGTTTGGGAAGTCCTTCTGTGACTGATCCTCAAATGCAATTAGTGAATGTTGATGAAAATAGAATGGTAGTTCCTCCCTCCAGTCCGGGGGTCAGGATTGTCGATGCTTTTGATGATCCCCCGAACAGGGCTGGCGAAACCTCTGGTCGGTCTGATCGCAGAGAAGAGGGTGAGAGTGTAATTATTGAAAGTATGCTGAAGGAGTTATGGGCGAAGTTCAAACTTCCCAAAAATGTTGCTTTCAAGGTCCCAGATTCTCAAGATCGCCCGGGCGATGTTAGAGATGGAGAAATCTGTGCCTATCTGGCCTGGTTTGAACTGGGTCTTACACTCCCCTTTCCTGATATAATAAAACAATTCTTTTGTTGGTTTGATCTGTGCCCCGCAGACCTGAACCTTAACAGTTGGAGACATCTGTTGAGCTTTATCGTATTAGGGCATATGAATAATGTCAAGGTGTCCCTTGACCTGATCCGTAGCAATATGGATCTAAAACTTCAAAAGGCGGAAGGCCTTTATTACATGTCTTTTGATAGTGGGTTCAGACCCCTTACTTCTGTGCCCTCCTCCAACAAGACCTGGAAGAAATGGTACTTCTTTATTAAAGGAGGATGGGAATTCAAGAACTTCGAGGGTCAACCTTCCACATTCCCTCGAACCATTGGGCCAAGGGGTGAGGTTTAACTTTTCCGTGGCTGCGTTGACTCTGTTTTGTTTGCCAATTTGTTGAACTGATCAATTTCTGTGTTTGCTTTGCAGTTAAGAGTGCGTGGAAGAGACCAGATTTCTCTCCCGCGATTCAGAAGCAGTATAAGAAGCTTTTGAAGCCCAGCATTAGGGATCATTCTTCCATTGTCAACCCTGATAAATTAATGGCTGCCAAGGGTAGTGTCGAGGAGATAGCTGATAATGTGATGGCTCAGTGGGAGTCCGGGCCATCACCGCCTGCGGTGGGGGAGGCTTCTTCTCCAGTGGTCCCTCCCGTTCCGAAGAAGCGGAGGCTGATTTCGTCCTCTCCCGGGCCTGCTGAGAGGGAGGAAGAGGCTCCCGTCCCTATCACGGTGGTTCCTCCAATCCCGTCTCGTCGAGCGGGTAAGGAGGCATCATCATCGGTGGCTCCTGACGTTGCTGGTCAGGGAGCCAAGAAGATTCTGAGTGAGTTCTGGGCCAAAGGCTCAGTTAAAATTAAGCCTCAGGCGTCTGGGAAGCTGCTTGCTGACTTGACCGCTCTTCAGGTTAAGGTGAGCTCGTTAGGACCATATTTTCCTTACCTTTAAGCGTTTCTACTGGTGTTTGAGTCGTTTTCCTTGTGTTATGCAGACCTTGCATACCCTTTCTGCTTTGGTGGAGGTTTCTTCATCTGTGGAGGAGCTCGACCAACTTAGGGCCAATCTGGACGAACTGGGACTCCAGTTGGGTACTGCTCGGTCGGAGGCTCACGATTCTGCGGAGAAGTTGAAGGAGTGTCAGAACTCCTTGATAGTGATGGAGTCGGAGAGGAACCTTGCCGTTGAGCGGGCGAGGAGGTTGCAGGTGGAGATGAACGGCTTGCGGTACCAGCACAGTAGGCAGCTCGATGCAGCCGTGGAGCAGGCATTGGTGGACAATGAGGAAGAGATGAGGTCGAAGCTGGAAGGAATGGCCCATCGTTTGATTATGTTTGGGTTTAATAACTTCCGCTCTCGGCTTCTTGCCAAGTTTCCTGACCTAGACGTTTCCTCTATTGTGCCGCCTGGGTCTGAACCTCCAGAGGTCAATCAGGACGAAGTGGCTGATGTCCTCCCGGCCGATCCCACGGAAGTGGTTGTACCGACTGAGGTGGTTGATACTGTACCTGCCGAACCTTCTCCTGTCGTTGATCCTGTTCCTGCTGATCAGGCTTAGGATCCATATTTTGTTATTTTTCAATGTACTTGAGACATACATTTGTTTAATGGAACAGTCTTTTGGTTAATGCTCGCCTTTTTGGTTATATTACTCTGTAGCATTTGTGCGTATCTTTGAGTTATGTAGCTCTGTAGTGCCTTAACGTGTAGTTGATGGTAATAATTGTTGCAAGTTACCCTGCTCTAGAGTTTAGTGTATACCAGATCAGATTTTCTTCTGCAGGAAGCTGTGTTCCGAACTTCTTTACTTGCCTTAGGCCAGTAATTGGAGACTTCTGTTTTGAAGTATTTCAAAGCTGACCGTTCTGAATTCGGGGACATAATAATAAGTGGATATCTTTGCGGTTGTAGTTTGGTTGATCAGATCTTCTGTCTCCAGATCTGTTAGAAATCAAGAAACGTCATAGTTGATGGACCTCTGTTGTACACGTGGTCCTGTAAGTGTCAATGACATGGAGAAACCGTCACGTCACATACATGGGAAAGATTAAAAGCCTGTGTATTACGTGTATGGCCCTGCCCTTTGTTTCTCCCGAGAAGGTGGTTTAATACTCCATTTATTGCGCCTTCGCCGTTTGGGATTTCGAAGCTAGTACTTCGCTTAACCGCTGTGACGGTTCAGCTGGGTGGCCTTTGGTCTTCCAGTGTCTATATATATGGAAACAAGGGCATATGGTTGTGCTCAACCCTTCTGCTCCCCGAATTGTTTGTAAGAGAGGTTTTTATATGCTGCCGGAGTTCTTCCACTCGTTCGGAGATGATGGATGATTCCTTGCCTGAGTTAGGAATAATTAAACTGTGGCCAAAAGTTAACCCTCCCCTATTTTCAGTCTCCAAGGAAGGATTGAAGGAGGCACAAGTCTTCTTGTTACCTCTGGTATCTAGTCGAGATTTCTCCGATTGGTGGTGGCCCCTCCCTGATTCAACCGAGGCCTGGAGCGTTGGTGATGAAGACGAAGGTGAGTTGCCTCCTCTTCCTCACGCCCTATCAGAGACCCTTGCTCCAAGTGGCTGGGGTGAAACAGACGGTGTGAAGAAGAAGATTGAAGGTGGGTTGCCTCCTCCCGCTTATAACTCGGCAGTGACGACTGCTCTGAGGGAGATGAACGGGGGCCGCCTTCTCCCCTTTGTGACTTGGCAGGAACCCTTGCTTCAATTGGCTGGGGCGTTATGCCGATTACAAAGGTGGAGACCGAAAAGTCTTCTGAGGCTCAGAGCCCTCATCATCGGTTGGTCATGGGACCAGTGATAGTGATGATGAAATGGCCTGGGCACTACTTGATGCAGACTGGGGTTCAGGGTTCCTTCCTTTCAAATGGAGCCGATGAAGGCAGTTTTGAAGGTTTTGGATCTTGTGCCCCTTTATCATCCTAGGAGAAGAGCCATTATGTTGCCAAGCGTAGCTTCTGTAATAGCTTCTGTAAGGGCTTCTGTAATAGCTTCTGTAGTAGCTTCTGTAATAGCTTCTGTAGTGTCTTGGTACTGATGTAAATCTTTTTGAGTTATCAATAAAGTTGAGTTTCTTCTTCTCAGATCTGATATTTTCTGTGAATGTGCTCTTTTGAAACTTAAGCACCTTCTAATGCATTGCCGATTGTTCTGAAAATAAATCAAAAACTTAGAAAAATGCCAGAATCGAAGTACTTCACCTTTGGTTGAAACCATGGTGCTGGTTTGTTTGACAGATAAGTCAAATAATGTAAGTGTCAGATCCGAGGTATTCCGTTCTAGGAAACTTTAGTTG
This sequence comes from Nyssa sinensis, assembly GCA_008638375.1. Taxonomy (NCBI): domain Eukaryota; kingdom Viridiplantae; phylum Streptophyta; class Magnoliopsida; order Cornales; family Nyssaceae; genus Nyssa; species Nyssa sinensis. The sequence continues at coordinate 24,550,821 of CM018032.1, forward strand.
ACAGGTGCTCGGAACTTCTGCCTTTGGATAGACTGGATCACAGAATCCGCTAGTTGAAGATGGTCCAGGCTCTGAAGGCCTGTGCATTAATAGATAGACCAGGCTCTAGAGGCCTGTGCATTAATATATGGACCAGGCTCTGGAGGCCTGTGCATTAATATAAGTCATAAGACTTGTGCATTAATAGATGGACCAGGCTCTGAAGACCTGTGCATTAATAGATGGACCAAGTCATAAGACTTGTGCATTAATAGATGGACCAGGCTCTGAAGACCTGTGCATTAATTGATGGACCAAGTCATAAGACTTGTGCATTAACAGATGGACCAAGTCATAAGACTTGTGCATTAATAGATGGACCAGGCTCTGAAGGCCTGTGCATTAATAGATGGACCAAGTCATAAGACTTGTGCATTAATAGATGGACCAAGTCATAAGACTTGTGCATTAATAGATGGACCAGGCTCTGAAGGCCTGTGCATTAATAGATGGACCAAGTCATAAGACTTGTGCATTAATAGATGGACCAGGCTCTGAAGGCCTGTGCATTAATAGATGGACCAAGTCATAAGACTTGTGCATTAATAGATGGACCAGGCTCTGAAGGCCTGTGCATTAATAGATGGACCAGGCTCTGGAGGCCTGTGCATTAATAGATGAACAGTTTTAAGGAAGTAAAAGGAAAAAAATCTTCATTGATAATACTTCCGCAAGTGTTCTACGTTCCATGGCCTAGGAACAGGTTTCCCAGTCGTGTCTTCAAGCCAGTAAGTGGTAGGTCGAACGACCTTCGTTACTTTGTAGGGGCCTTCCCAATTTGGTGACAACTTTCCCATGGTGGGATCCTTGGTGTTCTGAAAGACTCTTCTTAAGACGAAGTCTCCAACTTGAAAGCTGACTGTCTTGAGTCCTATCCTGGATTTATTGACCATTCTTTGTTGGTAGGCTTCCATCCTGATGCTGGCCTGATCCCTTCTCTCTTCGAGCAAATCCAAGTTCTCCATCAGCTGCTGATCATTGGATTCTTGCTCAAAGGCCTCAGTCCTCAGAGTTGGCATACCGATTTCAACTGGAATTACTGCTTCTGTCCCATATGCTAATGAGAAGGGTGTTTCAGAGGTGGGAGTTCTTCTGGTTGTACGGTAGGCCCAAAGGACTCTTGGGAGCTCTTCTGCCCACTTCCCTTTGGCTTGTTCCAACCTTTTCTTTAACCCATCAAGGATTGTTCGGTTGGTGACCTCTGCCTGCCCATTTGCTTGTGGATGGCCTGGAGAGGCAAAGTGCTGCCTGATGTTGAGATTTTCGCAGAATGCCTTGAAGCCTTTACCAGTAAATTGTGTCCCATTATCCGAGATAATTACACGTGGTATGCCAAACCTGCAGACAATGTTCTTCCAGGTGAAGCTTTCGACTTCCTTTTCTGTAATATGCGTTAAAGGCTCGGCTTCGGCCCATTTAGAGAAGTAGTCGATAGCCACTAAGAGGTACTTCCTGTTTGGAGGTGCTCGTGGTAACGGGCCCACAATGTCCATTCCCCATTGAGCAAAGGGCCAAGGACTAGGAATCGGGATGAGCTCGTGCTGAGGCTGGTGTTGGTACGAGGCGAATCTCTGACATTTGTCACACTTCCGAACATATTCTTTAGCCTGTTTCAGCATGCCGGGCCAGTAGTAGCCCTGTGATAGAGCTCGGTGGGCTATAGTTCTGCCCCCATTGTGATTCCCGCAAATTCCCTCGTGAATTTCAGCCAAAACATATTGTGACTCGTCTGGAGCCAAACACTTTAACAGAGGTTGAGAATATGACCTCCTGTAAAGTTTGTTGTTCAGGATCAGGTACCGAGCCGCTCTGATTCGGATTCTCCTGGCTTTGTTTTTATCCTCTGGGAGGAGCCCGGATCTTAGATACTGGAGGATTGGGGTCATCCAGCTCTGGGTCTGTTCATCAATTTGAGCAACTGATGCTTCCTCAATGCTGGATCCTGGCTGAAAAGAGATTTTAACGGTGGAGTCTGTTTCAGACTTGAGGCGGGAGGCCATGTTAGCCAGAGCATCTGCTCTGCAGTTTTGACTTCTCTCAATCTTCTGGATAGTGAAAGTCTGGAAAGAATGCTTTAAATGGTTCACCAATTCGGAGTACCGAAGCATCCTGTCATCCTTAATGGCAAACTTTCCCAAAACTTGGCTTACTACCAGTTGGGAGTCAGAGAAGACATCGAGGTTCTGAGCCTCGCATTCCAGGGCAAGCTTCATTCCTAAGATTAGGGCCTCATATTCAGCTTCATTATTAGAAGCTCTAAATCCCAGGCTGACTGCTTTTTCCGATATAAGTCCATCAGGGGACTGTAGTACCAGTCCTACCCCTGATCCTTGATCGGTTGACGAACCATCAATATACAGCAGCCAGGTTCCTGTAGTTTCGGTGATTTGTGCTTCGTTCTGCAGTGCCGGGGTGAACTCGGCTACAAAGTCAGCTAAGGCCTGCCCTTTAATGGAGTTTCGGGGTACATATGCTATGTCAAACTCCCCTAGCTCCACAGACCACTTGACCAATCTTCCCGATACCTCGGGTTTCCTCAGTATTGACTTTAGAGGATAGGCAGTTGGAATCTTAATTGGATGGGCCTGGAAGTAAGGTCGAAGCTTCCGGGCTGATATGACCAAGGCATAGGCCAGCTTCTCTACTTCTGGGTATCTTTTCTCCGTGTCAAGTAGTGCCCTACTGACGTAGAATATAGGCCTCTGTACTCCTTTGTCCTGTCTGATTAGTGCGGAACTGACCGCGTTCTTAGAGACTGCTAGGTACAGGAGCAGCTTTTCTCCTTGTACAGGTTTTGACAGGAGTTCTAGAGAGGCTAGGTAATCCTTTAGTTCTTGGAAGGAATGCTCGCATTCTTCTGTCCATTGCAAAGCCTTGCTACCCTTTAGAGCTTTAAAGAAAGGTAGGCAACGATCGGTGGACTTGGATATAAATCTGCTCAATGCGGCGACTCTGCCGTTCAGTGCCTGAATCTCCTTTCTGGTCTTTGGCGACTTCAGTCCAATCAGGGCTTGGATCTGAGTGGGATCTGCTTCGATTCCTCTTTGAGAGACGATGTACCCCAAGAATTTTCCATTCGTAACTCCGAAGGTACATTTCGAGGGGTTGAGCTTTATCTTGTGCTGTCTGAAGATATCGAAGGTCTGGGCTAAGTGCTGGAGGTGGCTGCCTTTCTGGAGGCTCTTTACCAGCATGTCATCGATGTATACCTCCATGGTGCTGCCAAGCAGTGGGCTGAACATCTTGTTCACCAACCGTTGGTAAGTGGCTCCAGCATTCTTCAAACCGAAAGGCATCACTCTGTAGCAGTAGAGTCCTCTTTCGGTTATGAAGGCAGTATTTTCCTAATCTGGAGGGTACATCTGGATCTGGTTGTATCCAGAGTAGGTGTCCATGAAACTCATAAGCTCATGCCCTGCAGTGGCGTCAACCAGTTGATCTATTCTCGGCAGTGGAAAGCTATCCTTGGGGCATGCTTTGTTGAGGTCTGTATAGTCAACACAGACTCTCCACTTGCCGTTCTTCTTCTTGACGAGCACAGTGTTGGCTAGCCACTCGGGATAGAAAACTTCCCGTATCATCCTGGCGTCCAGCAGCCTCTGGACTTCTTCGTCTATAACCCGATGCCGTTCGGGAGCGATCGGTCTTCTCTTCTGTCTGACTGGGGGGTGATCTGGATCTACCATCAGTTTGTGAGTTATCAGATTAGGATCTATCCCCTCCATGTCCCTGGTTTCCCAAGCAAAGATAGAGAGGTTGTTCTTCAGAAACCTGACTATCTTTTCCTGCTCGGCGGGCGTAAGGTCTGGGCCGATGTACAAATAACGCCCCTCTGCTTCTGAACTGACCAGTATCTTGATGGGCTCGCCAACAGGCTTGGCTCGGCTATCACGTCCCCTCGGGCTCAGGGGCTTTTCAACGCCGGATGGGCAATCTTCCACCTCGGGAGTGTGAGTGAAAACCGGATCTGCACAGTCCCGAGTGTACTGTAATTGCTATTTTGGAGCTGTCTCCTTGAGGGCAATAGCGTGACATTCTCGTGAGGTTGGCTGACATCCTCGGACCGAGTGCACGCTCTGATTGTGGACGTACTTCAGACACTGATGAAGGGTCGAAGTGACCGCCCCTATCTGGTGTAACCAGGGTCTCCCGATGATGACGTTGTATGGAGACTTCATGTTCAACACCATGTATTCAGAGATGGTGGTCTTCTGCCCTTCACCTTCCCCAATAGTGGTAGGAAGGTCAACTCTCCCCAGGGGGGTGCTGAGGTTGCCATCAAAAGCTGCCATTACGGCAGTGGTGGGCTTGACGCTGTCCTGGTCTATGCCCATCCGCCTAAGCGGTTCATAGAATAGAATGTTGACTGAGCTGCCAGTGTCGACTAGGACTCTTCTAGTTTCGAAGTTGGCGATTCTGAGGGTGATAACAAGGGCATCACTGTGAGGGCAGTGTACCCCTGCTAGATCTTGCTCGGTGAACTGGATCTCTGGCCCTGGCTTGAGCCTCTTTTCGACGTTGGAGACCTGCAAGATGTTTGGGGCGGTTCTGGCCTCCCGAGCATATCTTTTTCTTGCCCTGTTGAACATTCCTGTAACAGGGGAATCAGCATGGAGGACGTAGATAACATGGTTGTTCTGCCTCTGAGGCTCGTTTCGTCCTTCCCGCTGCTCTTGCCTCTGTTCGGGCCTCTGATCTGGCCGCTGCTGAGGCTTGTCTTCTTGGGGGTTCTGCCTTCCGTCTTGTTTGACGAACTCCCGAAGACGTCCCTTCTTTATGAGCTGTTCTATCTCATATCGGAGGGTCCTGCAAGTGTTAGTAGTATGCCCATGATCTTTATGGAAATTGCAATACTTACTTTGGTCCCGCAGGCTGGGATCTCCTTTGATCGGCTCTGGCCACCTCAGGTTCTCCCGATCTCGGATCTGCCGGAGTACCTGGTTCGGAGTGGTGTTCAAAGGCGTGAAGTTGGTGAACTCCCTTGGTGCGGAGTTGTACACAGCTCTGGGAGCTGTTTTCTTCTCTGGGCTTCTGACCCTCTTTTTGTTGGAGTCTTTTCTGTGATCCTCCTTCCTATGGTCCTCCCGCTTCGGATTATCCCTCTGGGTCTGATCCTTGCCCTTCTGGGCTGAGCGGTTGGCTTCTTCCAGGTTGATGTATTTTTTGGCCCGATCCATCAATGCTGCCATATCGGCCGGGGGGCTCTTTGTCAAGGAATCTCTGAAGCCACCTTGGGCAAGCCCGGCAGTAAGGGCCGCAACAAGGAATTTCGGGCTGCAATCCGTGATCTCAGTGAGCTCGGTGTTGAAGCGGGCAATGTAGGCCCGGAGGGATTCCTCCCTGGTCTGCTTAACATTCAGCAGGAATTCTGGCCCCCTTCTGAGCCTCCTGCTGGTCATAAATCTATCCAAGAACTGTCTACCGAGCTCGTAAAAGCTGGCAACGGAGTTCGGAGGGAGGTTGTGGAACCACTTCAGAGCTGTTCCCTTCAAGCTGGTGATGAACGTTCGGCACATGAAAGCATCTGAGGCTCCGTGAAGGGCCATCGTATGCTGATAATGAGATAGGTGATCCCCTGGATCTCCAGATCCGTCATAGAGAGTGAATTTGGGCACCACGAACTTTCTAGGCCTCTCTTCGGACATGATGGCGTGGGTGAACGGAGTGGCTAGTCTTCCGAGCAGCCTGGCCAGTTCGTCTTGCTCTAGAGGGTTCTGAGGTCCTCTTAAACCGATTGTCCGGTCCATAGACTCGACAATCTCCTCTACCCTTCGCGGGTCTCTGAGTCTGACATCTTGTGAACCCTGCCTGACAGCCTCGGCTTCAGGGTAGTAGGGTGGAGTGCGCCCTTCGGATGGAGGAGGAATCCGAACCGGTGGGACTGGCGCTGCATGATAAGGTTCCTGTGGTGCCGGGGGTGCTCCCGAAACCCTAGGAGTTGGGGCTCGAGTAGTGCTCCAGTAATGCACGTCGGGGACAAAAGCGGATGTTCCCCAGCCAGGGACTGTTGATGGCTGTGGATCTCGGCCAGCGTGAGCGATGCCTGAGGGGTGCCCAGGCTGGTTAGTGGGGGCCTGCCCACAAAATTCTTCATTCCCCGTGGCAACCGGGGGTTGCGTTCCTGCAACGAAGTTGACCGGTGGGCTAGGAGAAGCCGCCGCTTGGTTCTGCGTGAGCGTTGCCAGCGTTCTAGTAATGGCTAGCAACTGCTCCTGCACCAGTTCATTGTGTCGTTTTATTGCTTCGATCTCTTGTCGCATAGGGTTGGCCGCTGGTCCCCTTGTGCGTGGAGCAGGCGGCTGACGCTGAGCATTTTGCGAACTCTGAGTATTCTGTCGGGGTCGGAGATTTGGTGCCATGGTTTTCCGGTGGGGAAAAAGATGAGTTTACGAATAAAGCACGTAGAGATTAGTCGTTCCCACAGACGGCGCCAAACTGATGCTGCACTTTTTGACTCGCAACACGTGAGGGCTCCGTGACCTGTAGAACACTCAGAGAGATGATCAGAGGACCACCGGATTGGCTCCGGCGGTAGCCGCTCCGATGCTTAAGTAAGTAAGGGAATTGAAAGACTGTATTGAAAGTCAAAGAATGAGCATAAGAATCCAAAGCGTACCTCTAGGGTTTAATATATAAGCCGTGGTTCTCCTAATTTTGATTAGGTTTTGCCGCCACGAATATCGGGATTTGATCATCAGAGATTTGCAGTTACCTTGTGGAGCATTGAATCGTAGATGGAGATAACCATAGATAGTAGTTTCCGTGTTGAAGGCTGTTTCCTTATTCCCCGCTTAACGGCTGTTAAGGAAACCATATATGCAGTGTCGAATAAATACTGTCCAGAACAGGAGGTCTGGACGATGTACATGAGAATATCCTGAACGCTCCATCTGTACTGTATGACCGAGTTCATCGGTTCTGAATGATATATAAATAAGAATGCCCCGAAGGCTTATGGCTGCTCTGTATGATAGACATATATGAGAATACCCCGAAGGCTTGTAGCTGTTCTATATGACCGAAATATACGAGCTCTGTAGGATCGAGATTTGTTAATCTGATAGGCACACGTGTCTCAAACTGATTGGTGTGTCTGTTTATGGTATATCAAAAGTCATGTTAATAATGCTCCAACATTATTGATAAAACGATATATATATATATATATATATATATAGATATAGAAAAGAAACAGAAGTACAAAAAAAATAGTATCAGAGGAACTTGTTTTTGTAATAGAGAAATTTGAGAAATTATTCTCCATGTAAAATGTGATAAAACACAAGCCATAACAATCCCCAACTCACAAATTTCTATTAAGTAAAGCAAGCAGAAGAGGAGACAATAAAGAAAGCAAGTTGTCCAATTAAAGAATCACTTTTTGAAGTGGGAAAAAAAGTAGAATAACGCATCACTGTAGGTTTTATTCTCAAAAGTATTTAGAAATGAAAATAATATGTCATCTTGGATATTTCAAAGTTCCTATTTATCTCACTACCGTTCAAATCCTCAAATTATAGTGTGCAAAACATCAGGTACCACTAATCATGCAATCCAAAAGTTTCAAGTTTTAATGACAGATTCTCCACTGCTACTAATGATGGCCATCAGCGCAAACCCTCTCGTGTATCATTGATTTGAGGCCCCAACTATTTCTAGTAATAATGATATTTTTTGAATATAAGATGATAAAAAAGAAGAAAAGTTCAATCTAAAGCCAACTCCAAGTGGTGCCAACCTCATAACTATCAAAATGGTACCCCAAATTTAACAATTTTCACTTCAACAAGAGTGGCATCTAAGGTTGCAAATTGACACAAATGTTCTTGGGGTGGCATTTTTATAAACTTTGAAAAGAAGGGAGATTTTGTGAAGAGAAAACTTACCAAAGCCTGAAAAATCATTTAAAAATCGCTTGCTGCTTTTGAAAATCACTCTTGTTGGGCCACAAACAGATTACCACAAATATGAATTAATAAAGAAAATATTCACTCAAGACAAATATCAAGTCTACTAGTGAATTTAATTCAATACCAAAGCCAAGTATGTCTATGAAGTAATATATCAAACATTTAAAGATCTAGAAATTACGTGGTTCGGCGAGAAAAACCTCAACCTACATCCACGGGACGAACTCCGATCAATCCACTATATCAAAGTATGAATACAATGGTTTTCTATCTCAAGTTTATACCCAAAACAAGATATTAACTCAATAAAGAAGAAAAATTACAGAATTTCACCAAAGCTCAACAATCCCAAATCTTACCACAAAGCTACCTTCAAACTATCAAGTCGAATAAAACAAACCTCCTTTGTAGCCTCTTGCTCCAACAGATTTGAATGGAAGTGGAAGAAGTAGAAGAAAAAGCTTCTGGACCAACCCATCTATTTTTTCTCTTTCACGTTTTCTGCTCTATGTCTTTTTTTCTTTTTCTTTTTTTTTTTTCCTTAAGTATCTTGCTTTTTGCTCTTGATTTTTCTTGCGGCCATGAATGTTGGTAATGTCAGATCTGGAGGGGTGTCGCCGCACTGCCAGTGGTGGTGGAGGGAAGGGAAGAGGAGTGGCGGAGGGAGCTTGCAGCGGACGGAGACGCGTGGCGGCGGAGGGAGGCGCACGGTGCAGAAAAAGGGGAAAGAGGCGCACAAAGAGGGGAAAAGGAAGGAGGCGCACACACAAGGTTGCATGGAAAAAGGGAGGGAGGCATAGGGGGGAAGGGGAAGGGGAATGAGGTGCAGGAAAGGGAATTGTTTGAGGGAAACTGAGAAAATGTTTATATATATAATTGATTTTAATTTAAAATAAATTTTTTTATTTTAGTTTATTGTTAGAACTTAAATTTATTTTTTAAATTAAATTTATTTTGTAATTTAAATTGAATTTTTTAATTTTAGTTTATTTATTTATTTATTATTATTATTATTTATTTGTTAATTTAGGGTGATTTTATTTATTTAGTTAATTTTTATAATTAAAGATTTTTTTCTATTTTAGTTAATTGTTATTTAGAATTTAAATTGATTTTTTAATTAAATTAATTTTTGTAATTTAATTTGAATTTTCTAATTTGATTTAATTTTTAATTATTTTTTTAATTAAGGGTGATTGTATTTATTTTTTAATTGATTATTTTATGCTTATTCTTTAAATTGATTATAAATTTTTTTTTTTTGTAGATGGATTCACAATTTGACGGTTCTTTCACTAATTTGCTTATGAACGACACTGATTTATACGATGATATTATCAATCCAATCCCACAGTATTAACGATAGTACAAAATGAAGCTACTCCAAGAGTGAGAAAATCGCAAAGAACAAAGAACTTCTCTTAAGAAGAAGATAAATTAATTGTGTCTGCGTAGCTTGACACGAGTAAAGATGCAATTACTGGGAATGAACAACAAGGTTGTCACGACCCGAAACCCACCCCGTGCGGATTACCGGATCGCGACTGCCGCCCCGAGACCCGAAGGCCCCGAGACAAGGCTCGCATCTGCAGCGGTATCGAATAGATGTGCTACACATGATTGCGGAAGCGTGAAAAACTTTTTCTTTTCTTTTCTCATTTTTAAATTATGCACATCCGTCCGATACTGCTGTTCCATACTTAACATACATAGTTACACATTCAGAGTATAACTAAAACTTAAAGACTTCATACATTAATACAATACATATTCGATTGCCCTGAGGGCTTATTACATATTCTTACATTGTCTACTAATACAAAACGTACTACTAGTGTTCATAGGTTCTTCAAAAGAAACTACTTAAACATATCCTTCTAAAAACAGCTAGACTCATCGTCGTTGTCCTTAAGACCCTGTCTACTGCATCACCTGAAAGGGGGGGTCCGAACAAAGTCCGGGTAAGCTAATCTAAGCTTGTGAGCAATTCCAGTGTTCGTCATGGGGTTTTCAATTAGCAGTATTTTTTAGTACATAAGAGTTGTAAAACATTCACTGCCAATTGCTTATACAATTTAGACTACAAAGTACATGCATTCTTAAAACAAATAGCTTTGAAACATTTTAAGTATTCAAGCTATACTTATACTTTGTCAATTGGAGTATATAACTCGAACATATGCATTTCATAAATAGATAGCTTTGAAACATTTAAAGTATTCAAGCTAAACTCGTACTTCGTCAAATAGAGTATATAACTCAAATGTCACGCCCCGAATTCCAGCGAACCCGAGGCGCGAGTAACGAGACAAAGGAAAATAAAATAATAAAGAAATAAAAGATAATAATGACATTCTGTACACTGTTCTGATACATACATAGGGTCTAGTCCACTTGCTTACAACATGTAAAATAAAATACAGTCTTGGGCTTATGCCCTTATACAATATCAAAAACAAAACGCCCCTTGGGCCTAACATAGTCCCTAATCAGATCATCTCCACGTCTCGTACTGCTGGGACATCATCTGAAATGTTTGCCCCATTAAGGGGTCAGCTCAACATGCTGGTACAATATAATGCTAATGCAAGAAACAAAACTAAGGTCGTGGCATGTGCAAGTGTGCAGTTATTTCTATATGGCATTTAATATCATGATGGCAGTATATAAGCAGTATATAGTATATGTACTGTATGCGTGACACACCCATGCAACTCTATGCCACCCATGTCTCATGATACGGTCATTCTCCGCTGGCATGAGTACCGCCACGTATGTCTCGCTTCACGGTCCGGAATCCGTCAGGCTTGCAAGTACCTATTGGCCGATTTTGGGTTTTTCACCACAAGGATCTGCACCCTTATAATGCAAAGCACTAAGTGCTTACCCTCGCCATGTCCAAGGAATTACACTATGCCAATATGCTCTGATCTCATCATGTCACAATGCAATCTCAATGATGCATCTCATTCATACATAAAGCATGCCTTCAAGTACACAATTCATAATATCAACAGTTCTTCAAAGCATATAATTCACACACCACACTAACACATGCGATATACCCATAATCATCATCCAACTTAACAAGATAGCACGTAGCACATAAGCACGTGAACACTCAAGCAAACATGTGAACAATCAATGCAGCAAAGCAAGTATTCCTAATCTCAATTCTATTTCTTACTTAGCACAATATATCGTACCTGGTAATCGATCTCAAACTGGAAAAGTATACTCGTAGTAAAGTGAAACCACCGTAAGAACACCGAAGGCTAGGTCACCTTCTCTTTGCCTTTCCGTGTCCCTAAAATTCATAACATCAAACTCAGTTTAATTGTCACTTGAATTATGCTATTCATCAAATTTTATGTCTTTAATTCATAAGTTTCTATTTTGCTAAATTAGACTCTACTATTGAGTCTGGAACGTCGAAGAAAATAAGTTTAGGCTTTTGTAGAATTCAATTCGGACTCCTGGGTTCAAAAGGGCAAAACAGTCATTTTGCACTTTACACGTGTCTTCACATTTCGTGACCTCTTTTCACAATTCGGACTCCACAGTTGAGTCCGGAATGCTCGAGATAATTAAGTTTCGCTATTTGTTTACTAAATTCGGAGTTCATTTGACTGTATTTCAATTCAGGGGCATTTTGGTAATTTTATATGTTACTACGGGTCTTTTATTTTTCGGGACCCCGTCTGTCACGCCCCGAATTCTAGCGAACCCGAGGCACGAGTAACTAGACAAAAGAAAATAAAATAATAAAGGAATAAAAGATAATTAAGGGCGATTACATACATTCTACATACTGTTCGGATAAATACATAAGGTCTGGTCCATTTCTTCACCACTTACAAAATAAAATACAGTCGCGGGCTTATGCCCTTACACAATATCAAAAGCGCCCCTTGGGCCTAACATAGTCCCTAATCAGTTCATCTCCGCGTCTCATACAGCTGGGACATCATCTGAAATGTTTGCCCCACTAAAGGGGTCAGCTCAACATGCTGGTACAATATAATGCTAATGCAAGAAACAGAACTAAGGTCGTGGCATGTGTAAGTGTACAGTTATTTCTATATGGCATTCAATATTATGATGGCAGCATATAAACAATATGCAGTATATGAGCAGTATGCGTGACACACCCATGCAACTCTATGCCACCCATGTCTCATGATACGGTCATTCTCCGATGGCATGAGTACCGCCGCGTATGTCTCGCTTCACGGTCCGGAATCCGTCAGGCAGGCAAGTACCTATTGGCCAATTTTAGGTTTTTCACCACAGGATCTGCACCCTCATAATGCAAAGCACCAAGTGCTTACCCACACCATGTCCAAGGAATTTCACTATGCCAATATGCTCTGATCTCATCATGTCACAATGTAATCTCAATGATGCATCTCATTCATACATAAAGCATGCTTTCAAGTACACAATTCATAATATCAACAGTTCTTCAAAGCATATAATTCACACACTACACTAACACATGCGATATACCCATAATCATCATCCAACTTAACAAGATAGCACGTAGCACATAAGCATGTGAACACTCAGGCAAACATGTGAACAATCAATGCAACAAAGTAAGTATTCCTAATCTCAATTATATCTCTTACTTAGCACAATATATCGTACCTGATAATCGATCTCAAACAGGGAAAGTATACTCGTAGTAAAGTGAAATCACTGTAAGAACACCAAAGGTCAGGTCACCTTCTCTTGCCTTTCCGTGTCCTTAAAATCATAACATGAGACTCAGTTCAATTGTCATATGAATTATGTTATTCATCAAATTTTATGTCTTTATCTTATAAGTTTCTATTTTGCTAAATTAAACTCTACTATTGGATCCGGGACGTTGAAGAAAATAAGTTTAGGTTTTCGTAGAACTGAATTCGGGCATCTGGGTTCAAAAGGGCAAAACAGTCATTTTGCACTTTACACGTGTCCTTACATTTCGTGACCTCTTTTCACAAATCGGACTCCACGGTTGATTCCGGAATGTTCGAGATAATAAAATTTCACTATTTGTTTACCTAATTCGGAGTTCGTTTGACAGTGTTTCAAGTTAGGGGCATTTTGGTAATTTTAAGGGTTACTACGGGTCTTTTATTTTTTGGGACCCCATCTCGTAAAACGGACCTCACCATTGGTCTCGGAATGGTCGAGATAGTCAAAATACACTAATGACTTGTCCCATTTGGACTCCGGGGTGTTTTTGAATATTTAATTAATTAAATTAATTAAATTAAATAATTAATTAATTAATTTAATTAATATTTTATTAATAATTTAATCAGGTGGGTCAAAGTGTAATTTCTAACAGTTGGGGGGTCAATTTGTAATTTCCGAAAGTTCAGGGTTAAGGTTCAAATTCTAAAAGGTTCAAATTCTAAAAGGTTCAAATTCCAAAAGGTCCAAATTAAAAACTAGTTTAATTTGTTATTCTAAATCAGGTTAACCAAACAGGGGATAGGGCTAAAACTGGGATAGGATATCCCTGTCTCCAATTCAGTTCTCCAATTTCAATTTCTCATCCCCGTTGCCAAACACCCCCATTCCCCTTTTTAATTTAAAACAGAATGCGACACGTGGCAGGGGCGGTCCATGCCCGACCCGAACCGGACCCGAACCGACTCTACCCGACCCGGACAGACCCCCCCTTCTTCCCCCGTTTTTCCGGCGGAGCTCCGGTCACCTTCTCCGGCGCCGGTGACCGGAATTTCAGAAAATCAAGTTTTTTAAACTTGATTTTCTTGGTGTTTTCGAAGCCCCTTTCAATCCCAAATTATTCTAAAACATTTTTGGAGCCTTTTAATACCGTTTTGAAGCTTCCAATCACAACGAAAAACCCAGATTTCCCCCCCATGGCCGTGACCTGCACATCCCCTTTTCTCCCTCATTTTTCTACCGTTTTCTATCATTTTTGTTGCGTTTTAATCCTTACATTATGCTCTACAAGGTTCTACAATTTAAATCAATTGAAATGCTCTGAAAAAAATTGAAACAGAAGCAACCCACTTACCAACTTTTCGGCCGTTTCTCTCTCTAGCCGTGCCCTCTTCCACCTTCTTGCTCCGAGCCCAACCAAGCCTCCACTCTCTTCCTCAGAACTCTATTCCTCTCTCTCACTTTCTGCTTCTTTTCTTTTTCTTCTCTTTCCACCCGAGAATACACCTCTTTTTCTCTTCACCTTCTCTCTCTATCTCTCTCTCTCTCTCTCTCTCTCTCTCTCTCTCCAAGACCAGCCTTACTGCATCAGAACTGCTCCTCCCATGCTCTGAATTCTACTTCTACACTCCACCAACCACTGCCTGCTACACCACTCCTCTTTGAGTGTATTACACTCAACACATGCACCCACACGGCACATACACACACACACTGTTTTACACACACATACATATATATATATATATATACATATATAATTACACATTTAATACACACTCACATGTATACACATATACACAATAAAAAATTTAAATTATATGTATATATATATACACATATATACATACATCCATCATAATAATACTAATAATAATAATAATAATAATATTAATAAAAATAATAATAACAACTTGAAAATTTTATTTACAAAAAAAAAAATTTTCAGGTTGTTACACCGTCTCGTAAAACGGACCTCGCCATTGGCCTCAGAATGGCCGAGATAGTCAAAATACACTAATGACTTGTCCCATTTGGACTCCGGGATATTTTTGAATATTTAAATGATTAAATTAATTTAATTAATTAATTAATTTAATTAATATTTTATTAATATTTTAATTCAGGTGGGTCCAAGTGTAATTTCTCTAAAGTTCAGGGGTTAAAAGGTAATTTTCGAAAGTTCAGGGTCAGTTTTCAATTATCAAAAAGTTCAGGGGCAAAACTGTAAATTCAAATTCTCCTATTCCTAATTCGGACAGCCAAACATGGATCAACCTAAAACAGGGATAAGATATCCCTGTTCTTATTTATTCCAGATTTTCAATTTCATAAATCCACAACCAAACAGCCCCCTTCAACAATTTAATTTTAAAACACATGGTGACACGTGGCAGGGGCGGTCCACACCCGCCCGAACCGGACCCGAACCGACCCGAACCGGACCCGGAACAGACCCCCCCTTCTTCCCCGATTTTCCGACGACGCACAGTAGGGTTCCGGCGCCTTCTCCGGCACTGGCGACCGATCTCCGGCGACTTTTTCATGTTTTCAAAATGCCATTTTCTAGAGTTTTTCAAGTAGGTTTCATTCCCACTTTCCATTTTCAGTTTAGACCAATGGATTTTCACGAAATAGGGTTCAAAGGCCCATGGCCGAATCTCCGGCCAACTAAATATTTTCAATTTCTCACTCGGTTGTTCACTGTTTTCCCTCATTTCTTTTTCATTTCATTTTCTGCACTTATTAGGGTCATTTCTATCTCATTTAATCCAAGTTTTGCACATTAAATGCTAATCCAACCCCCCCATGACCGTGACCTGCAAACCCCTTTTTCTCCCTCATCTTTCAACCATTTTCCTTCATTCTTTTTGCAAAATAATCCTCACAATATATTCTTTAAAACCCTATGCATCAAATAAATTACCATGCCTTAAAAAAATAAAACAGAAAGGGAGTACTTACTGGTTTTCTGTATTTTCCCTCTCTAGCCGTGCCTTCTTTCACCCTCTTGCTCCGAGCTCAAACCAAGCTTCAATTCTCTCCCAGAACTCTATTTCTCTCTCTCACTTTCTGTTTCTTTCCTTCTCTTCTCTTCCCACCCGAGACCACACCTATACACACACAAGTCAAATCTCTCACGTCTCTCCCTCACAGCCACTATCCTTGACCCCCTCTCCACCGTTCAGTCACCTTTTGTTTCCCCCCAAATGCAGCTTTGCATTTAATGCAAAGCTGCTCCTATACATCTACATATATATATATATATTATCATCACACACACACTAGTTTCACACACTGCCAACTCCTCCCCCACTCTAGTCCGGTTGCAACCACACACACCCAGTGCACTACTATTCATCCTCCTACATATCCATATACACATACCCATATATATATGCACACATTACACAATTTAATAAATATATATATGTATACATCCATGTATATATATATATTATGCACATCATATACACACTTTCATCCATAATAATAATAATAATAATAATAATAATAATAATAATAATAATAATAATAATAATAATAATTTTAATTAACCAAGAATAATAATAATAATAAAAATTTCATGTCATAACATCAAACATATGCATTTCAAAAATAGATAGCTTTGAAACATTTAAAGTATTCAAACTAAACTCGTACTTCGTCAAATAGAGTATATAACTCAAACATATGCATTTCATAAATAAATAGCTTTGAAACATTTAAAGTATTCAAGCTAAACTCGTACTTCGTCAAATAGAGTATATAACTCAAAACATATGCATTTCAAATAACTTGGAAATATTTAAGGTATCCAAGCAAAACTCGTACTTCATCAGATAAAGTATATAAACTTTAAATCACATAAATATGTATTTGAAAATGAGGGTAAAACCTGCTTTCATTTCCAAAATCACTTGTCATCTTTTCTCTTTAATTAGATGGAATCTGTTTCGAACCAGACTCCCATTTTACTGCCAATACTGCCGATCTCATTTGCTTGGGGGATTAGATCCTGCTACCGGGCATTTACTGTTGAATCCCGAAGGATTTCAACCTTCATAGGGGGTGGTACTTTAGTACCGTTTATCTTGTAAAACATTTATCACATAACTTCTTCAATAGATACTTTCATGAATATTTAAAACATGAAATGTATAATTTCTACAATAGGACTTCAAATACTTGTAACTATCAAATTCAGGATATTTAACATAATTTGGCATTTAAAACTTTAGACATGCTGAAATATGTTTTAAGAAAACTATGATAAATACCAATCACTGAGCATGTCATATAGAGTTATAAAACAGTATAATTAAAAGCTGAATCATGTAAATACTGAATTTGAACTTCAAATACTTCATATCTTTGATCTTAAAACTTTTTCAAATTCATGGAGTTAAATCTCCAATTCAAACACAGGGTTACTCACCTCGTACTTCTGGTTTTCGATCTATTTAGTCGCCTTTCCTTTGGCTTCTTTCAACCTGTGAAGCCATTCTTGCAGCGTTTCGGTGTCCTCCTGTTTCTTAATCTTTTTCGCTACTAATTGCTCCTTGGTTATAGTCTTGTAAATGAAGGGGCGAACGCTGCACACTTCATTTGTTTTGGCAATTCGGATATATTTCTGAACTACCTGGAGCTGTTTTTCTAGCTTCTCCAGGAAAACTTTCTGTTTCGGATCATTTGCTATTTGTGCCCTGGTCATCATTGGGGGAACTTCTCGTTCTTGATTCATTTTTGTGTCTATTAAATTCTCTGTTTAAAACACAATTTAACGTGTCAAGAAAACAGATTTCTACAATCATATTCTTCTGGGAGTTCCATTAACTTTAATTTAAAGTTATTTATTTGACATGTTTACGTGTCGTGTCTTTTCGTATTTCATTTCTCGTACTTGCCTCAGTTTAGTTCTTTGGCAATATTTCAGTTCATAGTCATCTAACAGATGCTATTCATCAAATTTTATGTCTTTTTATTTTAGACATTTCTTTTGGTCGAATAGACTCTACCATTGAGTCCGGAGTGTCGAAGAAAGTCAGTTTAGGCTTTCCTAACATTTAATTCGGACTGTTATATGTAAAAAGACAAAATGGTCATTTACCGTTTTACGTGTCACATTTTTCTGTACTTCATTTCGTAATTCGGACTCCATTATTGAGTTCGGGATGTCAAGGAAAGTCAATTTAGACCTTCTCTGATTTTATTTTGGCTTTAGGGGTACCAGGGGTATTTTGGTCATTTTATCCCCTTACGTGTCTTTATTTTTCGGGACCCTATTTCGTGTTGTGGACCTCACCATTGGACTCAGAAGGTCCAAGATAGTAAGAATACACTAATAACTTGTTAATTTTGGTCAAAGGGTATTTTGGTCATTTACCCCTTATGTGACTTTATTTTCTGGGCCCCGTCTCGTAAAACGGACCCTACCATTAGTCTCAGAATATCCAAAATAGTAAGGATACACTATTCATATGTTTAATTTGGACTTCATTTGCTCTATTTATGACCCAAGGGCAAAATAGTAATTTAACTTTATTTATTAAATAATTAAATTAATTATTTAATTATTTTTCCAGGGGTCTAAATGCATAAATTTTCCCTCAGTTGGGCCTCAGTATAATTTTTCTAAGGCCCAGGGGTCAATCCGTAAATATAGGAAGTCATGGTTTATTTCATTTTAAATAAAACAGAAAACCAGAGGGTTTAGTTAAATTGGAAGTGAACCGGTCCGGTCTGGTTGTAAACCAACCGGTCTATCCGGTTTATTTACATGTGGCTGACGCCATGATGACGTCAGCCTTAGCGTTCATTTACTTAACCGACATTCAAAACGTCGCCGTTCCAATTAATCGGTGGCAAGCCCAGAGGCTGCCACCTGTCCGAGTCGACCCAGCCTTTATTTTAAAAACCGAGTTGACTCGTCTTCGTCTTCCCCACGAAACCCGACTGAAAACCCTAGTTTCCAAATTCATTTCTTCCTATTTCGTGCAGTTTGGATCCATGGATCCTCACTGTTTTTGTCCCAAAACATTTCTAAGGTATAACCAATTCAATTGGCATTCATTTTAGAGTTCAAAACTCATTCGTGTGTTCGGTTTTTGACATGATAACCCGAATTGTAATTCGGTCATACATGCTCATTTCTGAGCCAAATCACTTACGGTTTGTTCCATAATGATCCTCTATCCATGAGGTTTCAGTTTTCATTCAAAGAAATAGATTAAAACATGAGTTACAAGGTTTGGGGTGTAAACCCGTAACCTGCAACTTGGTGTTTGAGGGTCATTTTTTGAGCTTTTAGGTTGCGGTCATAGGTTTTTAGCATGCTCATAATATCTACTTTAAGTCTTGATAAGCCAATTCAAGCTTAAAAGAAATCGATTCAGACCTGCCATAGGCAAGGTCTTCAATGGAGATTTTTCGTGGGTTTCATGTTTTCAGTCGTTTTCATAGCCCATTTTTATGCCTAATACATGTCTAGATATACATTTAAGCATTATATATACAAATCATAACCTAATCTCTTAACACATGCAAAATATTCTAGAGAGAGAATTTTAAAAGTTTTGGTGGGTTCACCTTTCACCACTGTTTTTCTCTTTCTTCTTACTCTGAATCTCTTCTTCTACTTCCTCAGTTCCTCCTCTTTTGGTTTCTTTCGTGAGAGAACAACATGATTTGCATGTTTTGGTTTTTAAAGCAAGGATAACTGACCTCTCTCTCTCCTTATTTTCTCTCTCTACTGTTCTCTCTCTCTTCTTTCTGATTGTAGCCCTACACTAGCCCTCACTTCTCATCAATTTTGCTTTTTCTCTTTTCTTCTTTGCATTAAATTTCACAAGATATTTATACATATAATATATACATATATATACATATACACATATGTACAAGACAACACACACACACACACACCAGCCGACACACACACACCATTCACACCTGTTCCCACCTTTTCATATATATATATATATATATATATATATATACTTGCATACATACATGCTTCCATATACATACATATATATTTCACTTTATACATATATATATTATTTAATTAATATATATAACATTTCTTTACTTTAATTAATTAATAATTAAATTAATTAATTATTTTTATAAATTCTCGTAATACGTGTCATATGACCCGGTATCCCGGGTCGGGATATTACAAAGGTTGTGTTTTCTGGCATAGAATATTGAAATACATAGAACTTCATAGAGGCAATCAAGAAGAGTGTTCGCAAGCTTCTATTAAAAGCCGTTGGACTGATATAAATGCAAAATGTGGCAAATTTGTCAGTTTTTATAATCAAATTGAAAGACTGTGACAAAGTAGACACACCGAGCAAAATAATGTAATGATTGAGCTTTTTTAGATAGACACTACTATGATTTAATATTTTAACTATTGATTGAATGATTTCATATGTTTTTCAGGTTAATGAAGCAAAAGAAATGTTTGTTAAGATCATTGGAAGACCATTTCAATACGAGCATTGTTAGAATATATTGAAAATGGAGCAAAAATGGACTGATAATCTCACCAGCAATAAGAGAGCAAAAACTCATTCAACTGGTAGTCCTGCTGAATCAAATCATGTTGAATCTTGCTATTCAACTCCATATTTAGGGGATGACACTGAACCCTTGTCCACTCCCAACCTCGATAGGCCATTGGGCAGAAAGGCTTCGAAGAAACAACTTAAAAACAAAGAGAAACAAACTGGTGCTGAAGCATTTCTAGATCATCACCACTGGAATCAAAGAATGGAAGTTGAACGACAAAAAGTTGAGTGGCATGAGAAAATGTTTGCTCAATAGGAGATAGCATTGGAGCAACATCGTAGACAATTAGAAATTGAAGAAAGGCAGTTAGAAGTTGAAGAAAGGCAAAATGAAATGAAAATCATAGAAACTGACACTACTAGCATGGACCCAATTTCTACAACATATTGGAATAACCTGAAGATAGAGATTATAAAAAAAATGGGGTTTTAATTTTTAGTCATTATTTATTATGTTGCTATTATTTATGAAAAACTATATATTAAGTTTGATTGCTATGAAAGTACTTGTGAAATTGAAAATACAACTTGAAATTGAAATTAAGAAAAATTATTCTTCACCATGTCATTCCCACAAATGCTCGATAAGATTTGACTACAGTTGAGAATAAGTTGCATTGTCCCTGATCTGACAATGGGTTTGCATGAACTTTTCCAATTCTGGTGTATACGCATGCGACAATTCTATAGGCGAATTTGCATCACTTCCACAAAGTCATTGTTACCAATATCTCTTTCATCCTCAATGACCATGTTATGCATTATTATGCATGCTTTCATAATATTTGCAAGTGTTTCTTCATCCTAAAAGTGTGCTGGTCCATGCACGATTGCAAAACGGGCTTGAAGTACCCCAAATGCCCGCTTTACATCTTTTCTTGCCGACTCTTGTGCTTTAGCAAAATGTTTTTTTTTTTCAAACCTTGTGGACATGAAATTGTTTTTACAAATGTTGACTAGGTTGGATAATGTCACGCCCCGAATTCCCGACCGAACCCGGGGACGCGACTCAAGCGAAACAAAAGAAGAAAAGAAATAGACGAATACATAAATAAATACCAATTTAACTAATCTAGATACAAGCCTATTCCACTAACATAACTATGCATCCGTATATCTCTGTCAATACATATCCATTCCCGTTTTATAAAAAAAATTTCGGCAGAACCTCCTCTGTTTTTCGAGCCTTTTTCCCCCTGATAATCACAATACATCATATATATACAAACATATCACAATCCATCCTCACTTGATGGCCACAACTTTATCGAAGTTAAATATACATCGCCTACTTATACAACCGAAAATATACAACCATGATACAACATATATGTCATTGGGCTTAAGCCCGTACATCACAAAACACGCCTCTCGGGCCAAATATCCATCTATAGTCAAGTCTCCTCCACTCGGCTAGACTTCCTCAAGCCTCAGGTGTCGGGCATGTCATCTGAAATATGGTTCCCACGAATGGGTCAGCGCCAATATGCTGGTATGGTACAATACTAATGCAAGGAACAAAATTAAGTCGTGGCATGTGCAAGTGTACATTTATATCTAAATGTCATTCAAAGCATCGCAATAATATATGAGTGGTATGCATGACGCACCCATGCACAACTCTATGCCACACCCATGTCTCGTTTACGGGTACTCCCCGATGGCACGGAGTACCAATGCAATGGCCAATTTTGGGTTTTTCACCACAGGATCTACACCCTCATAATGCAAAGCACCACGTGCTCAACCCACACCATGTTCTCAAAGGATTCACCATATGCCAATATGCCAATGCAATCTCAATGAAACATCACTTTCATAAGCATATGCGACATGCTTTAAATAATGCGTCACATTTAAGATCAACAATAGCATTTACATCACAAGATTCCATCCACAAATCTACGTGTCATGCTCGATCAATCTCCACACTTATGCAAATCCACATGTCACAATATCAACAATCCTTCTAAAACATAAATCACATATGATGACAACTCAAGAAGTAAATCACATTTCCCAAATAATCATAAAGAACACGGAAGCAATTAAACAATCAACTCAGAGAAGTAATAATTCCTATGTGATCTTCTATCAACAGATAAGCACAAGAAATCATTCAATCAAGATGCACATCAATCCTAATTTAATTCTATTCCTTACTTAGTAAAGTACCATACCTGATCGGGTTATCTCAACCCTAAGATGCTGTGTCCAATATGCAATCAAGTCAACAAAGATGTCCCCCAAGCTTCTGTTGAATCAACCTCTTTGATCAAAGGTTTCTCTCTATTGCAGTGGCCCCTCAATATAACTCAAACCAAACAAATCCCATCCATCAGATATTGAAGAACTTTCCCTTCCTCAAGTTGCTCCTTTAATCTTCTCCAAATTCTCAACACATCAGACTGTATCAATCCTCAATACAATATCTCGAATGTGACCTTTTGGGGAAGAAACCCCATCTCTATCAGTTCTACAAAATATTGGTAGTTCTTTCCCGTTGCTGATTGTGAGTCAACTTCTTTATCACCATTCAGCAGGATGAAGATCCATAAGCATTATCCAGGCATCTACATCTCAGCTTTAGAGCAGTTCCAAGGCACCAAAATTGCCACATTAAACAATGCCTAAACGGTCATCACCTCTGATTCACTTCAAACTCCACTGCCCATAACACTAACATTTCCATTTCCTGTCAACAGCCACTTCTCAATGCAAAAACCTCATTTGCACCACTACAGAACATGATTCGCCCAACAGCTTGCAGGAAAATAACATCCATAGTCCCTCGGTAACTCATCTTCATTACAGCCAGCATGATTTCCCCTCTAACTCCAATTTGACCAACACACCGGCACCTGACAATTCTCTCCTTCATCGACCTCCTAACTTGTCAAGCGCAGCCCAGTGTACCTGATCGGAACTGGCATC
Organism: Nyssa sinensis; assembly: GCA_008638375.1. Classification (NCBI taxonomy): domain Eukaryota; kingdom Viridiplantae; phylum Streptophyta; class Magnoliopsida; order Cornales; family Nyssaceae; genus Nyssa; species Nyssa sinensis. The sequence continues at coordinate 24,573,967 of CM018032.1, forward strand.
ATCATTAGTTTCTTACCCGTCGCAACACAGCCCAAGCTTCCATCCTCCTCCTGTTCAGGTTTCACCTGAACATTGTTACCATCCTTTACCGTCCATCGCTAAAATCTGTCCAACAGTGCATTACAATCAACCACTGCTCAAACAAATGGCCCCTAGTGTTATCAGAGAACAACCCAAAACACATACTGACCACAAATAAAATTGCCATGAAACAGAGCAATACACAAGTCTATCTAGAGTTCTCCACCCAAACAGAGACCCAACATCACGGCATCACCATCCCCATCACCTATTTTGCACCGCTACATACACACAGAGTAACAGCAACCGAGCCCCCCGACAGAAACCACAAAACAAACAGGGCAGTCGACCCTCAATTCAAATCACAAACCGCAAGCCTTACACAAGCATTACCTCCAAACACCGACACAACCGGATCAATAAACCCAACCATGGCCATGACCGAATCAGCAATCCAATTCATCACAAAAACCGCAACATCCTGAACCCAATAAGCCTGATGTTCACCTCTGTTCTTTACTAGAACAGCAAAACAGAGGAACCCATCACCATCTCAACACCCACACGCATCATAAAACCCATCCACTACTGCCGTAACATCGTCATCGCTTCATCTCTTCTCCAAACCCACGACTGCTTCACTCTCCTGCTCTACGTCAAACCCAAACAGCCACACACACAAAACCGCAACACAAATCAAACGCCATATATATATATACATATATCCACGCACAAGCTTCACAACACAGCAATTATATATATATATATATATATATATACCTCTGCACTGCTACTGGATTCGAACAACCCAACAGACCGACTTAGCCACAAGAATTTCACTAATCTGCCGTAACTTTCCCCGTCGACCCAACCGCAGAAACCCTAGCCTCGATCCACTCGGGGACCAAACAACCATAAGCGACCCAACCAAACTCGTTGCTGCTCTGTCGCCGTCTGATCAACGGCCTCAAGCCCATCCACCGATCGCCTCTGTGTGTTGCCCCTTTCTCTTTTTCTCTCATTTTCTCCCTATTCTCACGCGACTTCCACCGCCCTTCACTCCTCATCCTTATCTCTCAATTTCTTTCCAATTTTTCTTGTTCATACTTCTCCTGTACGCTTTAGTTGGATGCCACACAACCACACACGTTGCACCCCACACAACCACACATATAGAACTTTCCCAATTATACATATTGATATATTCATATATATATATATATATATATCTATTGAGTCTTGAATATATTTTTCTACCTTCCCATATTAAATATTTTTATTCCACAAAATATTATAAAATGCCAGTAAATTTTTCATAAAGTCGGGGCCCAATTTTAATTATTTAGTTATCACTATTGGTTCTCGTTCGGGTCCCATATTAAATTCTTATAATTTATGATTCGTATCAATCCCATGGATTTATCCTGGCATTTCATAAACCGGTTTAAATATTTTATTTTATTTTATCTTATTTTATAATTTTTTTTTTCAAATCTCTACAGATAAATACCATCAACTAGATAATATCCCATTGTATACTCATGGCCATTTGCTAATAATGCAAAAATAGGGGACCTATCTAGAACATTTATGTTATTCAGCGAACTAGGAAGCTCAAAGAAGGCATGCCATATCCAAATATCTTGAGACACCACAGTTTCCAAAATGATAATTGGTTCATGACAATGACCAGTATACATACCTTGCCATACGGTCGGACAATTTTTTCACTTCCAATGCATGCAATCAATACTCCCTAACATGCCGGGAAAGCCACGTTGTTCCCCCATCTGTAACAATCGAGCAATATCGTTGTTGTTTGGTGGCCTTAAGTAATGGTCACCAAACACTACAATAACAACTTTCAAAAACCTTCTCAGACTCTTTATGGCAGTACTTTCTCTAATTCTGATATATTCATCCATAGAATTTTTCGGTGTTCTGTAAGAAAGAATTCTATAAACACCTATTATCTTATGAAGGGATGACAATCCGCAAACTCCAACGGCATCTGTTGTTTGGACGAAGTATGGATCTTGTTGTTCAACCTCATTTACAATTTAGAGAAAAAGAAGATGACTCATTCGAAACCTCCTTCGGAAAAAACCTTCATATATTGTCACGCCCCGAATTTCCACAAACTTGGGGAGTAAGTGAAATGAAATAAAAAAAAGTAAATGAAAGGCCATTAAGGTAGATTTAGTTGATCATGCATTCATTCCCTCATGTTTCCCAAAATTAGACATAAAGACTTGCTATTTGACTTAACTAAAACGGTCTCCTAATGTCACTCAATTATCCCTTCCAATTAATATTCAAAATAATCTAAGTCATGTTAAAAAATGGCTCTCAAAACAGCCTCAAAACATCTCTAAAAATGTCTTGGAATAATGGATCAAATGGGCCCCAAATGTCCTAAGACATGGGCCAAGAATAAGTCAAAAAGTCTACCAAAATTGGTCTAAGGAAGTGACCAAACATGACCCACGAGAGTGGCCAAACATGGTCTAACAAGGTAGCCAAACATGACCCAAAAGAGTGGCCAAACATGGCCTAAGAATTGGCCAAACATGGCCCAATGGGGTGGCTAAACATGGCTCAAAAGGGTGGCCAAACATGACTCCAAAAGGTGGCCAAACATGGCTAAAAAAGGTGGCTAAAGGGCAGGTGTCATGGAAAGGTATCAGGGCTGTCAAGTAGCAGGTGGCAGCACACGCATGGGCGCGTATGGCGCGCGAGCGTAAGGGCCAGGTAGTAGGTAGGCATGGGGCGCGCGCGTGCAAGGAGCAGGCAACAGGTAAGCATGGGGCCCGCGAGGCGCATGGCACGAGCATGCCCGCGAGCGTGGGCGCGGCTGGGGGCTGGCTTACTATGTTTTTCTGCATTTTCACTGTAGCAACTGAGGCTATTTTTCATTTTTCTACAGAAACACTGTACCAACTGCAGCTGAATTTCTTATTTTCCTAATTTTTTTCCCAAGTTTTGAAGGCTACTTTTTTCCCATTTTTAGCCCATTTCCTCAAGACTTTTAACCTCCCCTTTTGGGCCCTTTTCTCACCTATTTATATGGTGTTTTACACACTTAATTCCCCCCTTAATTTCATAAAATTTTTGACATAATCTCCTTTATTTTCTAAGCATTTTTTCACCTAATATTTTGCAACCGTTCATATATATAAACACATCACAATCCATCCTCACTCGATAGCCACAATTCATGGAAATTAAATATACATTCATTTCCTTCAACATATATACATGTCAGGTACATTAAATAAATATATCCTACATGTCATTTGGGCTTAAGCCCTTACATTCAAAATAGTCCAAGGCCTATAGTTCACCATTTTTCTAAATTAAAATACAAGTCCTTTGGGCTTATGCCCATACATACAAAATATGCCTCAAGGGCTAAATATCCTTCCAAGTTCTTTTCCCCTCCTTCCTTCAAGACTTCATCAAGTCTCAAGTATTGGGAGCCTCATCTGTAATATGATATCCCACGAGGGGTCAACTCAACTGCTGGTATGATCAAATGCTAATGCAAGGAATAAAATTAAGGCATGGCATGTGCAAGTGTACATTTATAATCTACATGCCTTCCAATTCATCAACACCATGCAATGGTAATATGCATGACACACCCCTATGCCACACCCATGTCTCCTTTCACGGATTGCTCCCGTTGGGTCAATCAGGCACCAATGCAATGGCCAATTTTGGGGTTTTCACCACAGGATCTACACCCTCATAATGCATAGCACTAAAGTGCTCAACCCACACTATGTTTTCAAAGAGTCACAATATGCCAATATGCCTTGATTTTTCTATGCAATTTCCAATGAAGTATTTCATCAAAAACATAGTATATGCCTTAAACAATGTAATGTACTTAAAGTAATTATAACTTTTATATCACAAAACTTTATCTACATGAAACCTAACATGTAATCCAATCAATTTCACATATAAATACATTACATATTCACAACCTTAACAATTTCTCAAAGATCATAAAATACACAAAGTACCAACACATGGAATAAATCATAACTCTCAAACCACAAGAGTTTCTCTACATGAACATAAGCTAGAATGCAATAAATCAAACATATAAACAAGTTACATATTCATCACTTTGAAAAATTCTCTAAGATTACAAAATACATAAAGCACCAACACCTTGAATAAATCATAACTTTCCAACAACAAGTGTAATACCCCAAAAATTTGACATAACCGAGACTACACCCCGATTTAATAAAACTAAATTATGTGATCCTAATAATTCGAAATAGCTTAAGATACAGTAAGCCATGACGGGATTTAAGGCCTTTAGATATAAAAATAATAAATGCTTGAAAAATGGATGATCCGGTCAATTGAATGCCGACATAGATAAATGGGACCGGTACGAAAACTTAATTTTGAAAATAAAATAAATATAGTATGAGACACGAACAGGGATCCAAAAAAATTAATAAAATAAATAACAGTGAACCGAGCCCGGCTTTAAGCTAAATTTACCGATATGCCAGGAAGTAAGATTTTATGAAATAAAATACTAAAACATAATCTTATATATATCTAAAGATAGAAAAATATATCAAGATTTAATATATATATATATATATTATATAATATTATAAACTAGGAAGCTTCATAAAAGCTGCTAGAATTCACGGGAAAAGAAAAGAAAAGAAAGCAAAAGAAAGAAAAGAGTAGAAGCTGCTGGACACACGTGATAAAAAGGGGCAGCAAATGTGATATATATATATATATATATAAGAGATATTGGAGAAGCTTCTTGAAGAAACTGGAGGGGCTTATATATATATATATATATATAAATAAATAAAAATGGAAGAAGCAAGAAGGTTGAAGCTTCTAGAGCAGGAAAAACATCTATGGCAGCCGCATGGTTTGACCCAAAAATGTTGTAGCTCCACGAAGCTTCTAACAGAAAGGTCGTGAGAAAATCTGGAGAGTTGTAGGTTGGGCTACCACCGACACACACACACACATACACACACACATATATATATATATATCTCTGTAGGAAATGAAAAGGGGAAAATAGAATTTCATGACCTTCTGGTGGTACAGCAAATCACTGTATATATATATATATATACACACGAGTGTGTGTGTGTAGCGGTGCGGGAAGGAGGACGGACGTGCAGTTGTAATTGTGGATGTTACGGTTTTGTGGCTCGGGATTGCGTGCGATGTTACGATTTTTGTGGGGTTCCTCTGTTTCTGCTGTTTCAGTTGAAAACAAAGAAAATTGAGGAGCAGTGGTAGAGTCGGTTGGATTAGATAGGGTTGGATTTGCTGATTCGGTTGTATCCGTGTTTGGAGGAGATCGGTATGTGTGTGTGTATGTGTGTGTGTGTGTGTGTAGTGTTGGAGCAAAGGGGAAATTGAAGCAGGGTGTGGGTGATTGAAGGTAGCAGCAAATGGTTGTGCTGATAATTCAAGTGTAGAAGAAATCACGCATTGCGAGTGCAACCATATTAGACTAGTCGCTGCATGATGATTTTTGGAGCAGTTAGGGTTGACACAGTGGCAAGCTGATCAGAACATTGGAGAGTTTATTGCAGGAATCGTGGAGACAAACTAATTTTCTGGTTCCCTTGGAACACTATTCTCTCATGGTGTTAGCTCTAGAGGATGGATAACTCCATGACATGAAGTAGGGAGGCCAGTCCAGGCAAGGGAACATCTTAAGAGGGTTATGACTAACATGAAGGAATGAGTCAAGAGTTAGGGGTGATCCTAGAATCTGGTTCGGAAGTGGTGATGTTGCTTCCCCAAACTTGTTTACTAAACTTTATTCAGAGTAGTTTGTTGGAGGCAGTTGTGGCAAGAAGAATTGGTAGTGGTTTTACGAGAACATGAGAGCCATTGGCAGTCTCTAAGACTGTCTTTGAAGAATATTTTTGGCATGAATGGTATCTTGACATCATGGACAGCAGAACCAGCAGCTAGGCAGTATAAGGAAGATCTAGGAAGGGCTCTATTTCTATATGTTGGTTCACATCCTTCTCAGTTGGAACCTGCATGGGAAGATATGAAGTTGTGCAAAACAGTTGCTGTTATAATGAGAGGTGGCCTATTTGGTTTGGATAAAGCTATTAGGTGTTGCCATGATTGTTTATCTACATTGTTAACTGCTGCTGCTGCTGGAATTTGACATGGAGACATCCAGCCTAAGAATGATATTTGTGTGAAATCCGGTGTGAGGCAGCCTTATTTTGTCCTTGTTGGCTAGAGGCATGTCATTTTAATGTGCTCAGCCTCAAATGGAGAGAGAGCTTGATCTAGTTGCTATATTTTTTCTAGTGGGGGTTTTCCTGATTGGGATTTTATTGAGGGGCTGTTGCAATGGAGAGAAACCTCTTGGTCAAAGAGGTTGATTCAACAGAAGCTTGGGGACATCTTTGTTGTTCTGAAGGCATTTGCTGATTATGTTGAAAGTCTATGTGGGACACCATATCCTATGGATTATGGTATTTGGCTAAGAAGGTTAAGAAGACTCTACACAGTAATCTGATGAGAGAAAGGGAAACTTCTTCAATATTTGATGGATGGGATGATAAAGGGACAGAATCTGTTAGGATCATCATCTGTTTGAGGGGGAAAAGGCTGAAGAAGCTGATAAAACTGGATTTAAAATGGCTGACCAACTCGATTAATCTGTCGGTGTGTTTTCTTCAACTGCTGAACCGTGGACTGAAGATCAACCTCAAACTCTAGATGCACAACAATTTGGTTCACGTTTGACTGCAATTCTCCAAAGGTTGGATATGTTCACATCTAAGGAGCATGATCTTCTGGATGTTGAATCAATTATAATGGCCATCAGAAGGATAATGCCTAGGATATGTAGAGACGTGGCTAATGACGTATTTGGATATCGTTGATGTGGCTAATGACGTATCTAGAGATCGTCTATAAATGGAGATAAGCATATATTCAGGTGAGTAACTCGGACTCCTGACTTGGTGTATATTTTCTGTCTACTATACTACTTCATTTGCTGAACTGTTTTATACATTGTACTGTTTTAATGCATATGTTTTACTGCATACTCTTTACACTGCATTACATGTGGCATAATCCTATCCTGCTTCTTGATATCTCATGTTCTGATTTTGTTGGAGTCTGTTGTTCTAACTTGTTTACGCTACTGGAGTATGATTCGTGTTTATCTTGTTATGTTGAGTCTTACTTAGGCCCACCACGGGATTGAGAATATCAGTGGATGGATGGTTGGCTCTATGGGACGCCTAGAACTCAACATCCACTCAATCCTATCTGTTCTGCTCTGATACTGACCCCAATCGGAAGTGTGCTGCGGGGATGCGGGCCCTCCATGTGTGGGGGTGGGTGACTGACGTATTATCTTATGCGGCATCCCACATCGCTGGGGAAGGTTCAGGCACTCTGTTCTGATCTATTTGACCTGTTCTGTTCTGTTCTGATCTTTTGAGTTGTATCTGTTCTATTTGAGCTGCATTGTTCTATCTGAGCTGCATTTGAGCATGCATATATATATATATATATATATATAGATGAACTGGTTTTGAAACCCATGGCAGGAACCTATGTTACTCACTGAGCTTGTTTAAGCTCATTCCATTTATCTAACATTTTTTAGGGATTATCTCCATGGGATTAGAAGGTACAAGGAGATGATACTAGTAAGCTGAAAGGTATCCCAAATACGGTCTCAATGGCATGGATTTGTGGAGACTTGGATTCTAATGGATTGACTCTGGTTATTCAGGTGAGTGACATGTTATGATTGACTTCATTGATATGTATTAGATGTATTTGGACTTGGCTCATGGAAATGGTACTCTAGAGAGACTAGTCATGCTCTGTGTTATATGTCTGGTTATAGATGTGATCTATAGCTTAGAGTTATTAACTGTTGATTAAAGACTTGCTCTGTAGTACATACCTCTAATTGTGGTAGACTGATGAGTTGCATTTCCTAGATGAAAATGTTTTAATTTCCGCTGTTCTGACCCTACATTGGAATGGAATTCATCGTAAGTTTCAGAAGTTTGCCTTTGGTTGGTCACATTGTCGGTTGGGAAATTGACAAGGTGGCTAACTGGCATCACATCTTCAACATCCGCGTAGGGTGGGGTGCGGGATGTGACAACAAGGTTTTGTTTACATAAACATAAGCTAGAATACAATGGATTATACATATAGTCCTGGTTCATGTTTATCACTTTACCAAATTCCCAAAGAATACAAAGAACACACAAGTACATAAACAACCAACTTTAGATTTTTAAAGCAACTATATCCTAAGTAGTTTTCTAATAGCAAATAAACATACAAATCATTCAATCAACTTATAAAACACTTCTAAACTTAACCCTATTCCTTACTTAGCAAAATATCATACCTAAAAGAGTTTTTCTCAACCCTAGAGAGTTGTGTTCGCTTTGTAGCCGAACCAATAGGTGAGAATGTATCCCTTGAGATGGGGAACAACTTCTTAGAAGGAAGTCTTGTGAAAATCCAAGCCTAGAAGTGTGTTTTGGAAGCTTGAAGATTGGAAAAACCTAGGTTTCTTTCTCCTTTTTTTCCATGAACGTGCAGCTGCTATATCTCATACCAAAATAATGAAATTATATCACTAAGGGGCTATATTTATAGTAATGGGGTAAAGGGCAAAATGACCCTTTTGCCCTTAATGAATCTGCGACCCCATTACACTACAACCCATCCCGAAACGCCTCAATTCGACATTTTGTTTTATCCAAAGTTCTTAAAATTATTTCTAATGAAAATTTTTCAAAAAATTTATTTTCACCTACGGCCGGGTTTGGCCGGTTCCACCTGGGCCACCTAAGATGCCCTTTTGGTCCAATTTTTGAAACTGACTCCGATTAAGCTAAAATTTTTACAATAGGCGTATTTTAACATTATAAGCATGTTTCTCTTCTATGGAACATTCAAATTATTCTCTCAAATATGACTTATTCCTAAATGTGCATGTGTAGTGCCCTACTAGCAAATAATGCATGAATAGTGTCCTACCGGCAAAATGAAAAATTTACCCTTATTTTTCAAGTCTCTACATATACACAAGAGGTAGAAAAATAGTTGCGATAGAGTCTTTCGTGACCTTCAACTCTACCACGATTAACTGTTCTGTGGCCTAGAATGGAACCACGATGCCTTCTTATCCATCCCTGACTAGACCCTTCTAACCTTCTGGTTATAACATACAGCATATCCAATTCATCATCATCTTCTTCCTCAATATTGAGGATCCCTTCAAAATATTAGGATAACAATTCATATAGATTGATGAATGAAAATATGAGAGGATAAATAGTCAAAGAGAAATGGGATAATGAATTTATAGAGATAATGTAATATAGATGGATGAAAACATGAGAAAAATGATCATATTTATAGAAAAATTTTATTTTTTTGAATTTTTATTTTGGCGGTTAAATTTTAAAATTTGAATTTCGACGGTTGAATTTTGAAATTTGAATTTCGGCAGACAAAATTTGAAATTTGAAATTTTGATTGTAAAAATATATACATTAAATTACGACCGTTGTGAAAACTATACCCGTTAAAATATAACTGTTAAGTTTAATTACATTTTTCAATAAAAAATATTAAAATGGCACCCCCATTTTGGCACCTACCATTGGAGCAGATTTATAATTCAAGGGTGCCATAACACTGTTCAAGGTTGCAAATAGGGTTTTTGGCACCCCAAAATGGCAACTCCCTTTGGAGTTTCTCTAACCTCTTATCTTTTGCAATTTAGATGGAGAAGAGTAGAAGTTTGAAGGCTTGTGCTTGTCTCTTTCGAAAACATATTCTTTCTTTCACTTTTCTAGCTATAAATAAAACCTATTTCCTTTGCCTGCTTCATTTTGACTTTTTGTTGAATTAGATATAGGGTGACGAAACCACATCAATAACATTGAACCTAGACTCAAACAATTTAAAAAGTCAGGTACTTTTGAGGTTACAATATTTTGTCTTGAACCTTAGGTTGTAGACACTTGCTTTAAGGGACCTCTTATTAATTAATTATATTTTTAATAACTTATTAACAGTTCACTCAAACACTCATATTATTTTCGATAACAAAATTAGTAATGAAATACATGTTTCGAACATTTAACAACTTAATTAAATTAATACTCTTATACAATTGTTTAATCACTTTAACGCAAAAATATTTTTATACTATATTTTTACATAGTTTAATCAAACGAGTAAACAAATCCCGAATTTATAGTTAGACTCAAGTTTATGAAGTTGGAAGGCAACATCATTTTAATATTTGGAAATGCTGGCTAATATTGGTTGTTGTTACGAATAACAAGCTTTTTCAAGCCTGAAGCATTTTGGAAAGAGTTAAGTTCTCATGAAGGGCTTATCTAAAGGAACTGGTTAAAAATACTCAACCCTTTGAAAGAGCTGATAAAAATAGTATGTGTAGAAAAATTTAAAGCCCCTTTTCTACTTTGCAAACTGCAAGTAGAGGGATGATTAAAAAGAAGCCAATCAAGTAACCAATATGAAGAATTGGGTAGCTTTGAAATAGAGAAGGAAAATCATTGGGGTTAAGTTTTTCGTCCCAAGTTAAGGAATTGATTTTTTAAATGAAAAGAGTGTTTAAGTTGTTGAAATGTGCTTTTGGATGGCATTTTGTGCTGGCAGTATTCTTTTGGGTACTATTCTTCCTCCACATGGAAATAATATAATTATTCTTATATTAAAAAATAATAACTTTGTTATGAATATGTGTGTGGATGTCATCAATGTTGAGCAACTCACTTGAGAGCTTTTATGATTAGTGGCTATATAATTTAAGTGGGTGTTTTCTTTATTCAGTATCATGGCTATATAAGCCTTACTCCCAATGAAGGAAGATGACACAATGGAGTGAGGCAAAGTGAAGAAAGAGAGAGAAATTAGTAGAGTGTTTTGTAACCATTCATCTTTATATCTTTTTACAAAATAGTGGAACATTTTTCTCCCCACTCATGGACGTAGGCCTAAAGCCAAACCACGTAAATCTTTGTGTGCACTTGTGTGATTGAATTGTGTGCATTTATTTTCCAATTTGACAACATGTTATCAGCACAAGACTCTGGTCAACTAAGACAGGTAAAATAAAGGTAAGCAAATTTTCTATTACTAGAATCTATTATACATTAATTTAAATTTGCAGCTATAGCACACTAATACTACAGTAACTATTCGCTCGTATTTTCTAATATTTTTATTTGATTATATCATATTTTTAATTTTTAGTTTTTAAAAAGAAATGTCAAATCTCACCAAACTTGAGTTTATTGCATTAGAAATTTCTAGAAAAAAAATTATTTATCTTGGATTCTTGACGCTGAACTTCATCTTGAAGCTAAGAATCTTGGAAATACTATTAAAGAAGGAAATACAGCGTCCCCGCAGGATCGGGCTAATGCATTGATATTCCTTCGCCATCATATTCATGAAGACTTGAAATCTGAATATTTTACGATAAAAGATCCATTGACCCTTTGGAAAATTTGAAAGAAATATATGATCACCAGAAAACTATTATTCTCCTAAAAGCTTGGTATAATTGGCTGCACCTGAGGTTGTAAGATTTTAAATTGATCAGTGAATATAATTCTACACTATTTAGAATTACTTCACAATTGAAATTATATTGAGAAAATATTATAGATGCAGATATGTTAGAGAAGACATTTTTTACATTTCACCCTTCGAATATTGTCCTGCAGCAACAATATCGAGAGCGTAAATTTACTAAATATTTTGACTTGATATCATGTCTTCTCCTGGCTGAACAATATAATGACCTTGTGATGAAAAATCATAACTTACGTCCCACTGGCTTTACACCATTCCCTGAAGCGAATGGAACTACATTTCTTAAAGCAAATGTAACTATGTCATATAAACAAAGTTATAGATGTGGACATGGTCGTAGATATAGCCATGGACGTAATCATTACACATACCGATGTAGTCATAAGAACAATTCATCTAATTGTCCCAAAAAAGACACACCACAACACCTGAAGTGCAATAATAATGTGGAGGCAAATCAAGGAAAGGGGAAACGAAAATGGCTTCAAGATCTTGAAAAATCTTGTTATCGGTGTGGAGGAAAAGGACATTGGTTACGTACTTATCATATGCCACCTCAAGATCCTGAAGTATCTTGTTATTAGTGTGGGGGAAAAGGGCATTGGTTGTGTACCTGTCGTACGCCCAAACATTTAGCGGATCTTTATCGAGCCTCAATAAAAGGAAAATAAATAGAAACAAATTTTATTGATGGTCCTGTAGACATCACACACTTAGATGTCGCAGATTTCTTTCCAGATCTTAATGTAAAAATTAACTATTTAATAGGTGATGGAAATGTCCACACCGACTAATGTTTTTATTTTATCTCATATAATATTTTACTTTAATGATTTTATCTTCTTTATTTATTTTTAATAGAAATTTATTCTTATTTCTTCTAATAAATGCATCTCATGAATTAATAGATTCAAGATGAATGGTGAAGATATATGTCTAACCGACAGTGCAACTACACACACAATCCTCCGAGATAAAAGATATTTCTTGAATTTAAAATTAGCTGAAGCAAATGTCAATACAATATTTGGTACTACAAATTTAATTGAAGGCTTCAGAAGAGCCAAAATCATGTTGCCAAATGACACAATATTTCATATAAATGATGTTTTATACTCTAGTAAGTCTAAAAGAAATTTGCTAAGTTTAAAGATATTTGCCGAAATGGGTATCATATTGAGACTATTATTGAAGGTAATGTGGAATATCTTTGCATTGTTTATATTGTTTCAAACAGGAAGCATACTTTGGAAAAACTTCAATGCTCTCTCATCTGCCTTGTACCAAACAATTATAAGGACAATTGAATCACATGTCGTGTTGAACTAGAAGTTCACTGACCCAAAGACTTTTGTTCTTTGGTATGATCGATTTGGTCACCTAGGGACAATAATGATGCGTAGAATAATTGAGAATTCACATGGACATCCCTTAAAGAGCCAGAAGATTCTTTTACTGGATGAATATCTATGTATTGCTTGTTCTCAAAGGAAACTAATTATTAAACCATCTCTTACAAAAGCTAGTGTTGAACCTCCATCATTTTTAGAGCACATTCAAGGAGATATATGTGTACCATTTCATCTACCATGTAGACAATTTCATTATTTTATGGTTTTAATAGATGCATCAACTAGATGGTCACATGTCTGTCTAATTTCATCTCGCAATGTTGCATTTACAAGACTTCTTGCTCAAATCATTCGGCTGAGAGCACAATTTCCTGATCATCCCATCAAGACAATACATCTTGACAATGCTGGTGAATTTACATCCCAAGCATTTGACGAATATTGCATGTCAATTGGAATTACTGTTGAACATTTTCTTGCTCACGTACATACACAAAATGGTTTAGCCGAATCTCTTATCAAACGTCTCCAATTAATTGCTAGACCTTTATTTATGAGAACAAAACTACCTGTTTCTACTTGGGGACATGCTATATTACATGTTACAGTGTTAATCCGTATCTGACCAATATTTTTCCACAAATATTCTCCTTTACAAATTGTACTTGGTCATCCATCAAATGTTTCTCACCTACGAGTATTTGGTTGTGCTATACAAATTCCTATTGCACCCCTAGAACGCACTAAAATGGGTCCCTAATGAAGACTTGGAATCTATGTTAGTTTTGATTCTTCATCTATTATAAGATATCTTGAACCCCTAACAGGTGATCTATTTACGACACGATTTGCTGATTGTCATTTTGGCGAGACAATCTTCCCACCATTAGGGGGAGAAAAGCTGAAGCCAGAAGCTGAGTGCGAAATTTTTTGGATTGTATCAACATTGTCTCATCTTGATCCTCGTACTAATCAATGTGAACTAGAAGTTCAAAGGATCATTCATTTGTAAAGTATTGCAAATTAATTACCAGATGCATTCACTGATACAAAGAAAGTAATGAAATTGCACATACCAGCTGTAAATACCCCTGCACAGATTGATGTCCCTGTAGGGAAATTTGCTAGTACAACAACAAATGAATCTATGGCACGCCTGAAGTGTGGTCGACCTATTGGTGCGAAAGACAAAATTCCCTAGAAGAGGAAGGCACAAGAAAATAATAAAGTGGTAACTCTTAAAGAGACCATACATGGTAAAGAAGTGGCAACTCCTGAAGAGACCACGCATAGCAAATGCACTTAGTAGGAGATCGAGGAGTACTATTGCTAGCATTGCTATTAGGGAGTGGGAGATGATGGGAGATATTGGTGAGTTGACTTAGACTTTGTCGAGTTTGAGGGACACGCCACACTATTCAGTATGTGTGCGTAGCCTACACTGTTGAGCAGGGTTATTGAGGCATAGTTACAAGACATAGAAGTAGAGCAGATTCGAGCACGAGTTGCTAATACCGAGGGCTTTGAGGGATGGACAGTTCATTCTGACCTTAGTCTAAGGTATATGGGTAGAGTCTTTGTTCCAGAGTCACTTAGGGCTGATGTTCTTAGAGATTTCCATCATTCACGTCTAGTAGTGCACCTAGGGGGTGGTAAGTTGTACCATGATTTATGCCACCAGTATTGGTGGATGGGGATGAAGGGGGATGTGGTGCAGTTTGTGTCGAGATGTCTCACGTGCCAGCAGGTTAAGGCTGAGCACCAGAGACATGGGAGTTTATTATAACCATTGCCAGTGGCCGAGTGGAAGTGGGAGTTTGTTACTATGGATTTTGTGATGGGTCTTTCGAGGTCACCTAGAGGTCACGATGCAGTTTGGGTTATTGTTGACAGGTTGATGAAGTCCGCGCATTTCCTACCGATTAGAGTGACTAATTCAGTGGATGTTCTTAGTAGGTTGTATATCCGAGAGATAGTATGACTACATGGGGTTCCTGTTTCCATTGTTTCAGACCGAGATCCACGTTTCACTGCACGATTTTGGCAAAGTCTTCAAACAACCTTGGGGACTCAGCTACTCTTTAATACTACTTTCCATCCTTAAACTGATGGTCAGTCAGAGCGTACTATACAAATACTTGAGGATATGCTTAGAGAGTGTGTTATGGATTTCAGGGGTAGTTAGAAAGATCATCTTGCTCTAGTAGAGTTTGCCTACAATAACAGCTATCAGTTTAGTATTGAGATGGCACCTCGTGTGGCATTGTATGGCAAGCCGTGTCGTTCACCGATATGTTGGACAGAGGTAGGGGAGACAGTTGCTTTAGGGCTTGACATAGTCTGTGAGACTACGGAGAAGATACAGGTGATTCGGTAGTGCCTGTTGACAGCACAGAGCCACCAAAAGAGTTATGCAAATAGGAGGCAACGACCTTTATCATTTGATGTTGGGGGACATGTGTTCCTCAAGGTAGCCCTACGACGGGGATTGGGGAGATTCGGGCGTAGCGAAAAATTATCTTCACGATTTATAGGGCCATTTGAGATTCTTGAGAGGGTTGGTGAGGTGGCCTATAAGTTGGCATTACCACCATAGTTAATTGGAGTTCATGATGTCTTCCACGTATCAATGTTGAGGAAGTATGAGCCTGACCCTTCACATGTGCTAGATTGGGTCGACTTTCAAGTAGAGGGTGATGTTTCTTATGATGAGAGGCCTGTAGAGATATTGGACTCGAGGGACCAAGTTTTGCGGGACAAGATCATCCCTTTGGTCAAGGTTCTTTGGAGCCATCACAAGGTTGAGGAGGCCACTTGAGAGCGTGAGGCTGAAGTCCGTGCTAGGTATCCAGAGTTGTTTATTCATAGAGGTACATTTTTAAATTTTGGTATGAAATTTATTTAATGGGGGAAGGATGTAAAGATCTGAAAAATCAGGACAAATTTTTCATTTTTGCCAGTAAGGCACTATTCATGCACTATTTACTAGTAGGGCGTTATACATGCATCATTTAGGCATAAGTAATGTTTAGGAGCATACTTGGAGTATTACATAGAAGAGAAACATGCTTAGAATGTTAAAATACACCTCTTGTAAAAATTTGAGCCTAAACGAAAATAGTTTGAAAAAAATTGGACCAAAAGGGCATCTCGGGTGGGCCCGGCCAAAACTGCTAACAGAAGAAAATAAATTTTTTGTAAAATTTTCATTAAAAATAATTTTAAGAAATTTGGCTAAATCAGAATGTCAAATTGAGGCATTTCGGGACGGGTTGTAGTGTAATGAAGTCCCGAACTCATTAAGGGCAAAAGGGTCTTTTTACCTCTTAGCCCCTTTAGTGTAAATATAGCCCTTTAGAGATAGAAATATCAGAAATGGTCTGGAGAAACACAACTCGTGCATGGAGAGAAAAGTGAAGAAAACCTAGGGTTTTTTTTTTTTTTTAACTTTCAAGCCTTTAAAACTCATCTTTAGGCTAGGATTCTCACAAGGCTTCCTTCTAGGAAGTTGATCCCTACGTCAAGGGCTACATTCTCACTGATTGGTTCAGCTATACAGTGAGTACAACTCCCCTAGGGTTGAGAAAAATCCTTTTAGGTATGATATTTTTCTAAGTTAGGAATAGAGTTAAGTTTCTTTACATTTTTATAAGTTGATTGAGTGATTTATATGTTTACTTGCTGTTAAAAAGTCACTTAGGATGTAGTTTCTTTGAAAACTTACAGTTGGTAGTTTGTGTATTTGCATGTTCTTTGAGTTCTTTGAGAATTTTTCAAAACGATAAAGATGTAACTTGAATACATGTTTAAAATATTTCATTGTGGCTTATGTTCATGTGGATAGGTCTTGTGTTTTGGAAGATATGGTTGTTTAATGCGTTGATGCATTGATGCTTAGTGTAATTATGTGTTCTTTGAGAATTGTTAAGATAGTGAACATGTAACATGAGCATGTGTTTAAATTTATGTATGATGCATGATTTAAGGTGTATACCATGTATTTGATAAATTGCCTCATTGAAATTGCATAGAAAAATCAAAGCATACTGGTATATTGTGATTCTTTGAAAATATAGTGTGGGTTGAGCACTTTGGTGCTATGCATTATGAGGGTGTAGATCCTGTGGTGAAAAATCAAAAATTGGCCATTGCATTGGTGCCCGCTAATCCAATGGGAGCGATCTGTGAAATGGGTGTTGGTACTAGCTGATCCAACGAGAGTGATCCGTGAAATGAGACAAAGGTGTGGCATAGAGTTGCATGTGTGTGTCATGTAATTGCCATTGCATAGCATTGAGGGATTGGATGGTTATAGCTTATAAATGTACACTCGCACATGCCACGTCTTAACTTTGTTCCTTATATTAGCACTATGTCATACCAGCAGTTGTGCTAACCCTTTATGGGATATCATATTACAGATGAGGCTCCCGGTACTTGAGACTTGATGAAGTCTTGAAGGATAGAAGGGAAGTGGACTATGAAGGACATTTGTCCCTTGGGGCATATTTTTGTATGTATGAGGGCATAAGCCCTAAGACATGTGTACCTACTTGTAGAAATATTGTATATTATGAAAACAATGGGCAAGACCCTAAAATTGTAATGAGCATGAGGTTGTGATGTTTTAAATTCAAGTATATGTGTATGTATGGAGGATTGTATATTTTAAATGATGTATAAGTGTTTAGTTGAATTAGAAAGATGCATTTTTGTTCTAGTTTGAAAGATGCATTTTTGTTCTAGTTTGAAAAATGAGGATTGTGTTGTGAAATATTAAGTGGAAAAGGCTTAGAAAACAAAAGAGACAATGCTAAAATTTTGTGAAATTAAAAGGTTAGTTAAGTGTATGAAACACCCTAAATATAGGTGGGAAAAAAAGTGCCAAAAAGGGGGGTTAAAAATCTTGAGGAAATAGGCTAAAAATGGAAAAAAAGTAACATGAAACACTTTGGAAAAAAAATTAAGAAAATAAAGAAAATCTGCTGCAGAAACAGAGAAATTCAGCTACAGTAGGTACAGTAAACTTGCAAGAAAACAACCCTTGCCGCGCGCCCCACGTGCGAGCGCGTGCGTGTGCACGCCTGTGCTCTGCGCCTTGCACCTTGCTGCCCTGTTGCTTGACAGCCCATGGCACCCAACCCTGACAGCCCTTGGCCACCCTTTTGGGCCATGTTTGGGCACCCTCATTGGGCCATGTTTGTCCAATCCTTGGGCCATGCTTGGCCACTTTTTTTGGCCATGTTTGGCCACCTTATTGGGCCATGTTTGGCCATTCTCATGGACCATGTTTGACCACTTCCTTAGACAAATCTTGATAGACCTTTTAACCTATTCTTGGCCTATGTCTTAAGGCATTTGGGGCCTATTTGGGCCATTATTCCAAGACATTTTTAAAGGCATTTTGGGGCTATTTTGGAGTCCATTTTTTAACATGACTTAGACTAATTTTGAATATTGATTGGGAGAGATATTTGATTGACATTAAAAGTCCATTTTTGGTTAAGTCTAATAGTAAGTTTTCATTTTAAATTTTGGGGAAAACATGAGGAAATAAATGAATAATAAACTAAATCTATTTAATTGCCTTTTATTTATTTTTCCTTAATTCATTTCACTCACTCCCCGGGTTTATGAAAATTCGGGGCGTGACACTCACACACATATGGCCGACATACCACACACCGACATGCACACACACACACACACTAAACACTCATTACTGCACACACTTGCTCTCATATATATATATATATATATAATGAATACACACACACACAGTACTTTATGTATATATATATACACACACACATGTACACACACTCATGTATATATATATACTTATATATATATATATATACTTATATATATATATATATACATATATATTATACACATACCACACATACATTGTTACACACACTTACACGTATACACACATACATATATACATACACACTCACTAATACATATAGATATATATATGTATACATACCCATATGTATATATATGTACGCCCATATTGATATATATTTACATTCGTCGCTTTGCTCGGGTATTATCCGGACATTCGGGATTGTTCGTATTTCAAAATCGAGCTATTTATTTATTCTTAGAAAACGAACCCTAATAATTCGAGTTTACAACACTTGCTCGATCATATTTTGGGTCGGGGTATTATATCATCAATGTTGAGAAACCCACTTGAGAGCCTTTATGGTTAGTTAAAAGCATAACTCAAGTGGGTGTTTTCTCTATTCAATATCATGACTATATAAGCCTTAGTCCGAATGAAGGAAGATGACACAATGAAGTAAGATGAAGTGAAGAAAGAGAGAGAAATTAGTAAAAAGTTTTGTAACCATTCACCTTTGTATACTTTTCTACAAAATAGTGGAATATTCTTTCCCCCCCCCCCCGGGTGGACGTAGGCCTGAAGCCGAACTACGTAAATCTTTGTGTGCACTTGTGTGATTGATTTGTGTGCATTTATTTTCCTATTTCACAACAAACTTAAATTTATTTTCAATCAAAGACGATTTTTGTGATCAAATAGGGGAGTGCACAAGTTAGGCTTTCTTGTGGTGAATAAGAGGAGTTACCCTACAAAAAATAGGGACAACATGGGGTTGACTTTTCTGTCTAAATGATTATGCCAAGCTTTCCTTTGTTATTTAACTGATAGTATCTCAAAGTTTTTTTATGATTACACTGTCATATGATAGAGTTTTCCCTTTATCAAAATTTTTAATTTAACGCCATTAACGAATCTAGCTCTTTTACAATTTCACCTTCACATTTTAATAATTTTTTTAGTTAAAAAACTCAAACAAACCTACTTCCTATTTTCTCTCTACAACAAAGCTAGAACATAGTCTATAAATTTCTCCCTAAGATATCTCCAAACAT
Organism: Nyssa sinensis; assembly: GCA_008638375.1. Lineage (NCBI taxonomy): Eukaryota > Viridiplantae > Streptophyta > Magnoliopsida > Cornales > Nyssaceae > Nyssa > Nyssa sinensis. The sequence goes on from CM018032.1 coordinate 24,593,913, forward strand.
TTGAGTAAAAGATAGCTCTCCGATAGTCATATGAAGTTTTACTCATCTTCCAAAAAAAATGATGTCTCAAAATAATTCTCATTTTCTTTCAAAGGTTTTTAATGTCTTTGAATAATGATTTGAGTCTATGAATAGTGTTTTACATATTTGGTTTTAAGTTTGAGTAAAAATAGATTTGGTATGGTTTTGAGTCAAGGGACAGAGAGGAGTTTTTGAAGATTTTGACTCAAATTTAAGTTTGAGTCTAATTTTGAGTCACCATTAGTGATTGTTAGGACTTGGTTTTAAGTTTGAGTAAAAATAGATTTGGTATGGGTTTGAATCAAGGGACGAAGAGGAGTTTTTGAAGATTTTGACTCAAATTTAAGTTTGAGTCTAATTTTGAGTCACCATTAGAGATTTTGTTAGGACCAAAGGGTTCGATATTGTAATCGGATAATCTAATTTGACAAAACTTGCTTTGATTATAATAATTGAATTAGTCCCAGGCTTAAAGTATCTCAATGCCCATTCTACTCCAAGACGGTCTAAGCTTTATTGCTGTGCACATTTACCAACTGACTTGGTTCATGAAGGGTAATTTGGGTATTTTAGACTTCTATTTTGATTTGGATCTCACACACTCACACATTGCTTGCAGTGCATGTAGTAGACATCCTATCGTCATGTCTGTAGTTGACTTGTGATTGTGAAATAATTTCCCCAAAATGCATATTTAAAATCACTTAGGAAAATTGAGTTCACGAGATAATAAGAGAATGAGCAACACTCTGTTGCTTATTCGAATAAACCAAGTAACTTGTTTGAATGAATAACTGAGGCTTGTTCTTGTTCGTTCGATCTCGTTAGAAAAAAGATAACATTGAACAATGAGTTGCAACCTCTGCATTTTGCTCGTCTTATGTTTGTTCCTTGCTCATTCAAACAAATGGTGATTGTTTAAGCGAACTATTGATTCGTTTAAATAAACACTACGCGAAGACAAAAAATTTATGTTTTCAAGCCTCTTTTGAGATCTGATCTCATTGTTATAGAATCATAAAAATTTAGTTTGAATTCAATAAGAATAGAGTTAGAGAGAGTTAAAATTGTGAGAGCTATACACTTTAGGGATCTGAGAGGTTGCATGAGTGGACATTCATACTTGTATATCATGTATATCTCTACTCTACTTATTCACTGATTTAGATCACATCATATGATCCAAGTTAATTCAAAGAGCCTCAATTCCATGTCAATTCACCATTGAAGAGTTTGGAGTTCAACCTTGAGGATTCATTGTTGAGCGATCGAAGGAGTCCGAGGTTATGAAGAGTTGCAATTGTGAAGTGACCCAATCAGAGGATTCCGAGACTATGAGGAGCTTCCGGTTGTATGAAGATTTTGACTATAGAGGAAGCTTTTGGATTCAAGGGAGATTGAAGATAGGAATGAGTACAATAGTGCTTTAGGTTGATTCTTCATCACGTTGTAATTTGATTTTACTCGCAGTGCAACTCTTCCATGAGCATGGCCGAGTCCAAAGCTTTAGATCTTGGATTGTTTTTCTTGGTGGTTTTTCCGTTATCAATTCGATTTGTAATTTCTCTTACTCTTAATGCTTTACAATTTCCAATTTGTTAGAATTGATTGCTTCTGCTATATAGAAATTTAGGTTTTCATGAATTGTGAAATTTGATCTTCAATTGAGTAATTGAAAACCTTAATTGTGAAATTGGAATAGAAAATTGAATTATGGAATTGATAATTGATCATATAGTCTAATTTCTACTTGAATTGTGAAATTAAAAATTGAATTGGTTTAGTGGATCAATTAGGCTTAAGTTAAATGGTTTGTATGTTGAACACTACATGATTACTATATTGGATGGATTGGGCATATAATTGAATTGTTGATATTTGTTGAATATTGATAGGTTTTACAATTCATATATTGTTCAATATTAGTAGTTGTTAGTGTTTTGTTTGAATAATTGAAGGAATTGAAAAAGTTAGCACAATACTATTCAACCCCCCCTTCTAGGTTACTTTAACACTATGGGACCAACTAACAAAGATGGCCAAATAAATCGTCTACGTCTCTATTTGTAACTCTCTCTCTCTCTCTCTCTCTCTCTCTCTCTCTCTCCATTTATAACACTCTTTCTCCCCTTCTCTAATGATTTATGTTCTCTTTCTAAACATCAACCCTCTTGGAATGTAGTGATAGATCTTGGGACTCCAATTTGACGCCTCTATCATTTGTGAGATAAATGTTTGGTCATGAGTCTATTTGTAGAGATTTGATCCCAAAATGGGGATGGTTTAATGTTATAAACTGGTGAATCTAATTTCAGAAAATTAAGAATGTAAAGATCTGAAAAATCAGGATAAATTTTTCATTTTTGCCGGTAGGGCACTGTTCATGCACTGTTTGCCGGTAAGGCGCTTTACATGCATCATTTAGGCATAATTCATGTTTAGGAGTATAATTTGAGTATTATATAGAATATAAAAATTCTTAGAATGTTAAAATACACCTCATGTGAGAATTTGAGCTTAATCGGAGATAGTTTGAAAAATTGGACCAAAAGGGCATCCCGAGTGGCCAGGGTGGGTTCGGCCGAAACCGGCAATGGGCGAAAATAAATTTTTTGGAAAATTTTCATTTAAAATAATTTTAAGAACTTTGGTTAAAGAAAAATGTCGAATTGAGGCGTTTCGGGATGGGTTGTAGTGTAACGGGTCCCAAATTCATTAAGGGCAAAAGAGTCTTTTTGCCCCTTTGCTCCTTTACTATAAATACAACCCCTTAGAGATAAGAATCACAAAATTGGTATGAGAAAGGAGATGCAGCTCGTTCATGGAGGGAAAAAGTGAGAAAACCTAGGGTTTTCCAAGTTTCAAGCCACCAAAACACATCTCTAGGTTAGGATTCTCATAAGGCCTCCTTCTAGGAAGTTGTTCCCCATGTCAAAGGCTACATTCTCATAGATTGGTTCAGCTGCAAAGTGAACAGAACTCCCTAGGGTTGAGCAAAACCCTTTTTGGTATGATATCTTGCTAAGTTAGGAATAGATTTAAGTTTCCTTGCCCTTTTTATAAGTTGATTGAATGATTTGCATGTTTATTTACTATTAGAAAGTCACTTAGGATGTAGTTACTTTGAAAACCTAGAGTTGGTTGTTTGTGTACTTGTGTATTCTTTGAGTTCTTTGAGAATTTGTTACAATGATGAAGATGTAACTCGAAATTGGCCATTGGTACTCGCAACCCAATGGGGACGGATTGTGAAACGAGACATACGATTGGTACTCGCATCCTAACGGGGAAGGGTTGTAAAGCGAGACATACGATTGGTACTCGCATCCCAATGGAGAAGGGCCGTGAAGCGAGACATGGGTGTGGTATAGAGTTGCATGTGTGTGTCATGCATACTGACATTGCATAGCATTGAGGGATTGGAGGGTTATAACTTCTAAATGTACACTTGCACATGCCATACCTTAAACTTTGTTCCTTGCATTAGCATTATGTTATACCAGCGGTTATGCTGACCCCTCGTGGGATATCATATTACAGATGAGGCTCCCGGTACTTGAGAGTTGAAGAAGTCTTAAAGAATGAAGGGGAGATAAACCATGGAGGATATTTGGCCATTGGGGCATAATTTGAGTTGTATAAGGGCATAAGACCTAAGCCATATGAAATAAACTTGTAGAGATTTTGTATATTATGAAAACAATGGACAAGACCTTATACTTGTAATGAACATGAAGTTTGTAACATTTAAATTTCAAGTATACGAGTACATAAGGTGGATTGTATATTTAAATGAGATATATTTAATTTCTATGAAATTGTGGCCATCGAGTGAGGATGGAATGTATAAATCCTTATTTATATGAAGTATGATGAATATTAACTGAGAAAAGACTTAGAAAACAAAGGGGACTATGCTAAAATTTTAGAAAATTATAAGGTTTGTTAGGTGTGTAAAACACCCTTTAAATAGGTAGGAAAAGTGCCAAAGATGGGGGGGTTAAAAACCTTGAAGAAATAGGCTAAAAATGGAGAAAAAGTAGCTTACAAAACTTTGGAAAAAAATTTGGAAAACAAAGAAAATTGGCTGCTGGACAGAGAAATTCAGCTGCAGCCAGCTATAGTAAACTTGTAGGAAAATGGAAAAATCAGGTTACAGTTGCTATAGTAGCCCCTGGCCAGCAACCCAACCGCTCACCCCGCACGCGCCCTGCACATGTGCCCACTGCCTGCGCCCGTCCGCCTGCTGCTTGACAGTTATGGCACCAGCCTTGACAGCCCTTTGACACTTGCCCTTGGCCACCCTTTTGAGCCATGTTTGGCTACCTTTTTAAGCCATGTTTGGCCACCTTTTTGGGCCATTTTTGGACATCCTATTGGGTCATGTTTGGCCACTTCCTTAAACTAATTTTGGTAGACCTTTTGACATATTCTTGGCCCATGTCTTAGGGAATTTGGTGCCCATTTGGGCCATTATTCCAAGACATTTTTAGAGATGTTTTGGGGCTGTTTTGGAAGCCATTTTTGAACATGAGGGGATATTTGATAGACATTAGAAAACCATTTTGGTTAAGTCAATAGCTAGTTTTCATCTCAAATCTTAGGGAAACATGGGGGAATAAATGTATAATCAACTAAATCCATCTTAATGGTCTTTTATTTATTTTTTTTATTTTATTTCACTCACTCCCCGGGTTTGTGAAAATTCGGGGTGTGACAACGTGGTATCAGAGCATAGGTTCGAATACCTAGGGACAATAGGAGAAGTTTAGACCTCAAGTTACTTGGGCCAGTTTGGGTGGTATGTTTTATATGCACTTGTAGCATTGGTGTGTGCGGTTATGCACTATACTTGATTTCCCGATTGACTGGGAGCATGTGAATTCTTTGATATAGTGGTTGATTAAGATTAGAAACACATATCTATATGATAGACCGTATATTTTATGGGATAGGCTGTATGCCTAGTTATTTATGAGATAGGTTGTGTACCTAGTTATCTATATGGTAGGTCGTATGCCTAGTGATTCCTGAGATAGGCTATATGCTTAGTTATGTATAAGATAGGCTATAAGCCCGGATATCCATAAGGTTGGGTGTGTGCCTAGTTACCTATATGGTAAGTTGTAAGCTCATTTATGTGTATGTCTATTCTCATGATGGATTCTATACTTAAGTGTTTATGTGGTAGGCTACGTGTTAGCTGTTGACTGTTACTTGTTGATTCTATATATGTATGCTAGGTTAGTACCCTGATATTCATGGGTTATAGTATTATGACTATGATATCTATATAGACTGGATTGGTCTCAAGCCTTGCGTTACAGTTGATGGATGGCGCCCCATCAGCTAGTAACAAAAGGAGTTGTGATCTATGAAGGGTTATCACTTAGTATATACAGGAAAAAGGTAAAAGATGCCTAACAAGACGATTGAAGGCAGCAAGAAAAAGAAATTAACTAATGCGAACTTGTATGAGTATGTACCAAATAGATGATGGAACCGTAAGGTATATTTAATATGTGCATGAAATAATAATAATAATAATAATAATAATAATAATAATAATAAGAACAACAACAACAACAACAACAACAACAACAACAACAACAACAACTAACAATAATAATAATAATAATAATAATAATAATAATAATAATAATAATAATAATGAATAAATAAATAAAATATCGTGTTATTTAACATAGAGAATGAATCGTAAATGGCATGGTTAGGTCAAACTTATGGGGAGTAGGATTTCAAATTTTTGTTCAACATGTAATTAGGGATGGATTGGTTGTTTACCTTCCAAGTGAGTATAGACTGCTACAGGGGGAGAGTCACAATGTGTACTCCTGAAGGAGATAGTTTTTATTTCATGGGGGATCGTGGAGATTTCCTAGTGCCACCCTTGTATGACTCGAGGAGCTGGGAAGGTCATAGCTACATTTTGGCTAGTTTGATAGCAGATGGGAGTGGGACTACAGAGAGTGCATTACCGCCAGTAGTAGATGAGTTTCTAGATGTCTTTTCAGATGACTTGACTAGTCTACCACTGAGACGAGAGATAGAGTTCACGATAGAGCTTATCCCGGGCACTATGCCCATTTCCATTCTACCTTACCGTATGGCTCCAGCTAAGTTGAGGGATCTGAAGGAGCAGTTGACTAATTTATAGGGTAAGGGTTTTATCCGTCCTAGTACTTCGCCATGGGGTGCTTCAGCATTGTTCGCGAAGAAGAAGGATGGGACATTACTTTTATGTGTGGATTATAGGAGACTGAATTAGGTTACTATTAAGAATAAGTACCTGTTACCGAGGATAGATGACTTGTTTGATCAACTTAGGGGTTCAAGATGTTTCTTGAAGATTAATTTTATATCGGGGTATCATCAGTTGAGAGTACGGGAGGAGGATGTGGCGAAGACAACTTTTCACACTCGTTATAGCCATTATGAGTTTGCAGTTATGCCATTCGGTGTGACGAATGCCCCGGCGACATTCATGGACTTGATGCATCGTATCTTTAGTCCTTACTTAGATCAGTTTGTCGTGGTATTTGTTGATGACATTTTGATTTATTTACCTTCTGAGGATGAGCATACTTTCCACTTACGGACTGTGTTACAGATTTTGAGGGAGCACCGTTTGTTTGCTAAGCTCCCGAAGTGTGAGTTTTAGCTTCAAGATGTACAGTTTCTAGGTCATGTAGTATCAGGTAGCGGGGTATCGATGAATCCTTCTAAGATTGACGCTGTTATGAGTTGGGAGAGGCCAAAGAATGTGTTTAAGATTTGGAGTTGCTTAGGATTGGCAGGATACTACCGTCGATTTGTAGAGGGATTTTCACTTGAGACTTGAAGAAGTCTTGAAGAATGGAGGGGACATGGACCATGGAGGATATTTGGCCCTTGGGGTATAATTTGAGTTGTATAAGGGCATAAGCCCCTTTTCATCTATTTTCATCCTCTTCTATATTAAGATGCATGTATGCAAAAATAATACTCCAAAACAGTTGGTACAGAAGGAAAATTTAGAGAGAGAATTTTTACCTTCTTGGTTTCTCTCTCCTCTTCTAACAGCTTCTCTCTCTCTTCCTCTGTCTCTCTCTTGGTTGCATGCACAGTTCTGGGGCGTGCTTCTTAGTCCCCTTCTTCATGGTGCACTTAAGTGAAACTCACAAACACATGCTTGCACACACACAATTTCTCACACAATGTTTCGCTCTCTAGATTCTCTATATCCGTACACAAGGCACACACATATTATTCTAATTTCACACACACCCATATGCAAAACACATACATATATATATATATATATATAATTATTTCCCCTTTTTCTATCTTGCATGAAAAGAGATTGGTGGAGGTGGTGGTCCAATTAGGGGCTGCCACCTCATTTTTAACATTTCAGAAATTCAACCTCTTATGTTATACATATATATATATATATATATAAACTTATTTTATAGTTTATATGGGCTGCATGAAATCTCATTGGTCCATTAGGGAGGTGGAGGGACATTTGTATATACATGTATACATATTTTGTGTAATAAAAGGCATAACATGTGGGCAGCCCAAGTGGCTAATTTTTGGGTGCCTAAAATCTTTCCCCACTTGGTCAAGGGTTCAAATCCCCTTGGCCTCACCTTTTTGGCCATTTTCCACATTTTGGGCTTATGCTTTGTTTGGTTGGCGCAGAATTCCGTTTTAGTGATTTCCATTATATTTTCTTTTCCAGTGCTCTTTTTACGAAACGGTTTCTTTTGAGGGTTTTTTATTTCAATTAACTTCAATGTCAAAGGTCCCGTGTCGGTTATTATTCCTTTGTGGTCATCATAGTTTGCTAATTCGAGTTTCCATAGTGTTAAGACGACATTATTTCACCTAATTAATTGGTAATTAGGTTCGGCTATTACACCCTCCTTTCTGACGTGTTTGATTATTTTATTAGTCTCTCGTGGCCGTCGAGAGGTTCCTGATTAACTGTCTTAATTATTCTTTATGTTGGTTCTAATTAATAATTAGCAAACTAATGATTAATTAAGCAAGGTCGGGGTGTTACATCCTACCCCCCTTAAAAGAAGTTTTGTCCTCAAAACTTAGTTGGTCATATCTAGGAGATTCTGATCTCTCTTCATGCCAATACTATCATCATAGTTTCACACAAATTTCATATTAGATACAGGAATCCTCATTAAGTCTGATTTACGACCACAATTGTATGGTTTCATCAAGATTCGATGATCAGACCCATATCACATTAAATCAATTGGGCGATCACCCTCAAATAAGTAGAAATCACCTGCTAAGATCATGTAATCATATGCGATCCCATAAATGATTCATTTGATATCTCCAATCATGGTTTACTGTATTTTGGGTTATTTCGAACTATTAATGTCACAGAACCTATTTTTTATTAGGTCAGAATATAGTCTGGGTCATGTCGGATTTTCGGGGTATTACACTCTACCCGCCTTCAAAAGAGTTTTGTCCTCCAAACTCAACTGTCTTTCTAGAGGAATTTATCATTTGTCAGACAGGTCAGCAATGTATCATAAAGTTTAACCTTAATCACTTTTACTGACATGTCTCCAATTAGCATTAGTTGATAATTCCCAATCCTACAAGTGTCAGGTCAGATCCAGAAAATCCACAATAAGATTAATTGTCAATCCAAAAATATACTATCACAATAAGAGTTAGTTGACCTATAGTCATTTCCTCTCGATCTCCATATCCATAATTATTCGTATCATTATGGACATGTCTCAGTGTCACTCGTCATTCGCTGCCCTTATAACTCCAATGAAAATATTGATCCCTAGTCCTTGGATGCCTTAGAATTACAGACCTACCGTCTATGGTTCCATGTCAAATCTCCAAAAGTGGGACTTAGTATCCATGGCTCAGGTACTCTGTGGTTCTTAATCCATAACTTAATGCTCTGAAGTGGACAATGGTTTGGGAACCATTTCACAACTTTTTGTCTAAAGTTACCATATTTGGAGACATGCTCTGAGTCTATAACCGATAATCTTAACCATCTTAACCTTTAGCTCTGATATTGCTCTGTGATACTAGTGGATCTCCAAAACTTTACCAACTTTAGCTCTGATAATCTTAATTATTTCCCAACATTTGCTCTGATATTGCTCTGTGATACTAGCGGATCTCCAAAACCTTACCAGCTTTGATACCACCTTGTGGTATCAGTGTATCTCTAATATTTACCAACTTTAGCTCTGATACCACCTTGTCACATCCTGAACCCCACCCTACGCGGATGTCGAGGACATGATGCCAGTTAGCCGCCTTGCCGGTTTGTCGACCGACAATGCGATCAACCAAAGGCAAACTTCTGAATTTACTGATGAATTGCATTCCAAATGTAAGGTCAGGTAGCGAAATTTAAAACCTTTTTCATCTCGGGAATGCAACTCGTTTATAAAGACCATAGAGGTATGTACCACAGAGCAAGTCTAAAATCGGATAACTAATAACTCTAACCACAGAGCACATTTATAATCAGACATATAACACAGAGCACATCTAATATCTTTAGACATCAGAGCACGTCTATCATCAGTCACCAAATAATCTCTAGAGTACTATTACCATGAGCCATGTCCCAATACATCTAATGCATATCAATGAAGTCAATCAAATCATGTCATTCACTTGAACAACCAGATTCAATCCACAAGAGTCCAAGTCTCCACAAATCAATGCCATCAGATCCTTTACTTGGAATGCCACTCAGCCTATCCATGTCATATCATAGTGCCTTCTAATCCAATAGAGATAAATCCTAAAAAATGTTAGGATAATGGGGTGAGCTTAAATAAGCCTAATGAGTAACACAGGTTCCCTGTCATGGGTTTCAAAACCAGTTCTTGTTTACAAGACACATGGAGGCAGTTTTATAAATCCACTTTAAATGCAGTTTAGTAGGATAAAAAAGGACTGAACTAAATGGAACAACAGATTATGTCACGACCCGAAACCCACTCTGTGCGGATTATCGAATCACGACTGCCATCCTCAGGCCTGGGGACCTCAGGGCGAAGGCTCACATGAGTAGCGGTATCGGACAACAGTGTGGCCTTGTGTTTTGTGGAAGCAGTGAAAAACTTTTTCTTTCTTTTCATATTTTTAATTAACACACATCTGCCCGGTACTACCGCTCTTCACATTGCAGTATACATGATTACACATTCAGAGCATAATTAAAAACTCAAAGACTTTATAAACATTACATATCCACTGCCCCAAGGGGCTTAATACATATTCTTACACTGTCTACTAATACAAAATGTACTATTAGAGTTCATAAGGTTTCCCAAAAGAAACTACTTAAACATATCTTCCCAAAACGGCTAGACTCATCATCATCATCCTTAATTCAAGACTGCCGTCAATTACCTGAAAGGGGGGTCCGAATAAAATCTGGGTAAGCTAATCTAAGCTTGTGAGTAATTCCAGTATTTGTCATAGGGTTTCAATTAGTAGTGGTTTAGCACATGATAGTTTTATAAAATAATCACCACCAATTGCTCGTATACTTTGAACATAGAATATATGCATTCCTTAAAACAGATAACTTGAAAACATTTAAAGTACTCAAGCCAAACACGTATCTCGTCAAAAGCTTGAAAACATTTTAAGTATTCAAGTTAAACACGTATCTCGTCAAATAAGTATATGAACTTAAAACATGTACTTCTTCAAGTAAAACGTATATTTCAAACACGTAGGTATGCATAACAATGCGGGTAAAACCTGCTTTCATTATTACACATGTCATCTTATCACTTTCATTAGTAAAATCCGTTTTGAACCAGACTCTAGTTTTACTGCAACGCTACAATGGAGATATCCCGTACCAGGTGGATCAGATCCTGCTACCTGGCATTTTGACAGTCAATTGAGTTCCGTGCAACCCAAAATCCCATCATATTTTTACAGATTAATTGAGTTCCGTACAACCCAAAAATCTGTGGGTGCTTATGCAGAGTTTCTCTTGTATTTCAAATACATTTATCACATGGCTTCTTCAAATATGTACTTTTCATGAGTATTTAAACAAGATGTTCATGACTTCATAAAATCTTCATAAGCAAGTTCGGAATATTTAACAAGGTTTGGAATTTTAAACTTAGACATGCTGAAACATATTTTTAAGGAAAAACTGTAGCTGAAAGCCATTTACTGAGCATGTCACAATTTTATAAGAACAGAATATTTAAAACAAGAACCACATAAATACTGAATTTGATATTCAAATGCTTCACATATTTTGAACTTAAAACTTCTTCAAATCCATGGAATTAAATCTCCACTTCAAATACAGGGTTACTCACCTCGGTCCTTAGGGTCAATGCTAATAATGTGCTTTCCCACTTCCTCTATAGTTCCTAAAAATAATTCATATATAGCCTCATTAACTTCACATCACTGCAATATCACCAATTGATGCTTCTTAACTTACGCTTAGATCGTATTAAATCCTAAACGATTTACGAATATTCCATAAATTTTGTATGTACTTAATTTATCTCGTAATCTTAACCTATAACACAATTTAATGTGATAGGAATTAATTTCATTTTTAACTATACTCTTCTGGTAGCTCCATTAACTTTAAATTTGATTTATTTACTTCACATTTTTACGTGTTGAGTCTCCTCGTATTTCGTTTTAACATACGAGCCTTAGTTTAGTACTTCGGCAATATTTCAGTTCATAGCCACCTGATTGATGATATTCATCAAATTTTATGTCTTTTTATTTTAGACACTTCTTTTGGTTGAATAGACTCTACCATTGAGTCCGGAACGTCAAAGAAAGTTAATTTAGGCTTTCGCGGAATTCCGTTTGGGTTTGGTAGCAGTAGGGGCATTTTGGTCATTTTAGTATTTTTACGAGTCTTAAATTTTTTGGGACCTCGTCTTGTGACGTGGACCTCACCATTGGACTCAGAAGGTCTGAGATAGTAAGAATACACTAATAACTTGTTACTTTTGGACAACGAGCCTTTTTGTCATTATTTATTTTAATTAATTAATTATTTTATTTTATTTTATTTAATATATTTTATACAATATATATACAATTCGGCGTGTTAGTTTGGCACGGGATTGTCCCATCCAAACTGGTTCGCACGCTTGGTTTCCATCCTTCCGATCTCCTGTTCGAATCCCAGAGGCTGCGGCCTCTCCTGTTTTTCTAATTTTTTTTTTGAAACCAAACGGCGGATAACACTCTTAAACCCGAATAGCTATCCCTATTCGTGTGTGGTTTATCAAATTGGCCCATATACGTGTAACCAAAGAGGTCAATTAGGGTTTTAAAAACCCTTTAGCCAAAACGTCGTCGCTTTATTAATGCGGTGGCAGCTCTCAAGGCCACCACATGTCCGAGTCACCCCCACCTGTTTTTTAAATGAGTTGTGAGTCGACCCAGCGTCGTCTTCCCCATTGATCAACCCTTGTTGCCCTAATTCCTGAAGTTAAAAGCTTCTAATTTCGTGCGTTTTGAGTTGCTGAACCTCTACTGTTTTTACTCGAAAATGTTCCTACAACACTAAGGACCATTTAGGTATTCATCTTAGTGTTTGTATTGGTCTCACTATTGCGAGCACTTTGATCACCATTCTTCATATCATGCACATAGAAATCAGCAGGGAAAACCAAATCATTAACTTACACAAGAACATCCTTAACTACACCCTTAGGATAGGCATTAGAGCTATCAGCCAATTGAATCACAACACCAGTTTTATTCATAGGTCCAAGTTTCAAAGAAGCATATATAGAATATGGCATGACATTGATAGAAGCTCCTAAATTTATCATGGCCTTCTCCAATCTAGTGTTACCTATCATACAATGGATAGTAAACATACCTGGATCTTTGCACTTCACAAGGAATTTTTTTTGAATAATTGCAGAAACATTCTCCCCTACTCTTACCTTCTCACATCCTTTAAGTTTCTGTTTCCTCTTAATTGTACACAATTCTTTCAGGAATTTAGCATAACGAGGTACTTGTTTAATAGCATCTAAAAGAGGAATATTTACCTCTCATCTACGAAAAGTCTCATATAAATCTTTATTTTGCTCATATTTTCTAGATTCTGCTAAAGCCTAAGGAAAAGGAGGTACTGGTTTATAATCAGAAAAGGCAAAAACTTACGCTTAGGCACGTCATCATCATTGGGAACATTCTTGTCTGCAACGACGTTGTTCTCCTTTTCTTGCTTCGATAACGCAGGGGCTGCCTTTACTTGAATCTCAACCTCTTTACCACTTCTCAAGATGATTGCACTTGCATTTTCTCTTGGATTTACTACCGTTTGAGAGGGTAATTTTCCCAAACTTTGTGCCTCTAGCCAACTAATTGTGGTTGCCATCCGACCCATCTGATTGTCCAAACTTTGAATATTGGCCCTCGCCTCTTGTTGAAATTGTTTCATCTTCTGTTGAAATTGCAAAGTATAGTGGCAAGAGACTTAACAATATCTTCTAAAGATAAACCAGAATTAGAAGTTTGGCCCGACTGTTGTCTAGGGGGGTATGACTGCTTATACGGCTACTAACTTGGTCGGTTTTGAGTCGCGAACTAATTTACTTATGGATTCCCATAACTAAGATTGGGGTTATCCCTCCATCCCAGGTTATACATGCTCGTATAGGGATCATACTTCCTTTGCAGTTGTCATGACCCGAAACCCACCCTATGCGGATCTCGTGTTGCGGGGTCGGTCCAATGGTCATCCCTACTTTTTGCATTCTTTTACCAATAATAATAGTAAATAATGTAACCATAACATGAAAGTGCGGAAGCCTTATTACAAACATTGTTCAAAGACTGAAAATAAATTTGACATTAAACTAAACATAAACCACTCTTAGGTGTTGAGTAGAGGGGAGAGACTATATTTTTCTAATGTGCTCCTCAACTGTCTCCCTACCCTCCTGACCTCCTACTGTGGTTCTATAGCATTCTCACCTGAGAAAGTATAATGAATGGGGGGAGCTAACAAAGCTTAGTAAGTAAAAGCCTATCTCCAATACGGGTTAGAGATTACATAGAAGAATATAACTCAAGGTAACACGATAGCCAGTCATGACAACGATTGCAATTAACAGTAAAATGCCACAATGGCCAATGAATAATAAGGCACAATAACAATTGTGAGTAACGGTATAGCATGAATATGGATAAGGCACAATAATCACAATCACTATGAATATATTACCAAAATAAAATGGTCACAGTCAAGTACAATTAATAAGTGAACGGTCAACATTTCAGTCAAACTTAAGTGATGGATTTATTCTGGTTGGTAGACCTTAGGTCTTTTGGGGCCCGGCATACCCCCCTTTTAACCTCAATGCATATAAAATGCCCTCATCACTCGATGCATATAAACACCCTCATCACCATATGTCCATTCATAGTCTCGACCCATAGGTCCATTCAATAGACCCGAAGGTCCTGTTAATTGACCTGTAGGTCTTGTCAATCGACATGTAAGTCCTGCTAACTCAGAAAGCACTCGGATGGATATTGTGACTGAGCACAAATCCGACCTTCAATTATTAATCAGGATCCTAGCATAATTCTATAAGAAGTATATAAGGTGTGAACTATCATGACATAAGCATACAGTGATAGGCATCAGTATAATGAATCAAATCATGAGATATCGGTCAATAGGCATCCACCAGATATGACAATATCAATGGTGGGACAATAATAGTAGATACATTCATGAGTACAAAGTTTTGGTAGTAATAGAAAGGATGTGGCTTGGAAAACCATGTATAACATATAGGAATTCACAAACCTTATGAATGCATTTTGGTCTTCCGTTAGTTTCCCTTTTCCTTTCGAGTCCCCTATATATCAGTAAACACGTTTAAGCTTTAATGCTATTTATCAAATTTTATGTCTCACTATTATAAGTATATATTTTACTAATTTAGACTCTACCATTGAGTCTAGAATGTCAAAGAAAATCGGTTTAGGCTTTCACGGTTTTCAATTTGAACTAATTTACCCAAGGGTAAAATGGTCATTTACGTGTCTCTATTTTTTCGGTTCTATTTCACAAATTGGACTTCACTATTGAGTCCAAAAGGTTTGACATAATAAAAATCCACTATTTACTTAACTCAATCGGAGTCTGTTTGACTCACATTTGACATAGGGGTATTTTGGTCAGTTTGACGTTTCTACAGGTATTTTATTTTTTGGGACTCCGTATCGTGAAACAGACCTCATCATTAGATCCAGAAGGTCCAAAACAATAAGTTTACACTATTCATTTGACTAATTTGAGCATCAAAATTTAATTTGAAATTAATTAATTAAAACTAATTTGTTTAGTTAATTAAATGTAACTAGTACATATATTATTTGAGCCCAACTAGATCACATGTACCTTAGTGGCATAGTGATCCATTCCTTAAGACCCTTCCCCTAGGTTGTGGGTTCAAGTCGCAAGGGCAGCAACCCCTGTGCAATTTTTTTTTTTCATTTCCTTTACAATTGTAAGCCAAACAATGGATAACTTCTCCTTCACTACCAAACACCCCAAAACTCCAATTTAAAAACACAAACCATAACATCATAGTGTTAGGAAGCCTTCTGAATGGGTGGGTCGGATCTAATCTGACCCGATTTGACCCAAACCAAGAACCAACTGTAGCGTGTTCTCCTTCAGCAGCGCCGGTGATCCCTTCCGTCGACGGCGACTCGCCGGCGATGGATTTCCTTGCGGTTTCCACTGGGCCTGAACCTATTTCTCATAAGAAACTCAAATCTACCCTCGGTTTTTAGATCAAAGCATCGAATCTCCCCCAAAATAGGAAGAAACCACAGCTCCGGTGGAGCTATACGATTTTTCGGCCAGCCAGTTTCTAACTCATTTCCCACCATTTTCTCCATGGTTTTAACCCGTTTTACTCCCTATTCAATTCCTGGACTTTCTAAGAATAGTTCCTCATGATTAAATCAAAGTTTAATGTACAAACTCACCCAAACCGATTCAAACACCAAAACCTGTAAGTGCGGATTTCTCCATCGTTTCTAACTCTTTTTCCTTCATTTTTTTTAAAATAATCCTCATTTCATGTTCTACAAGGCCCTATATCTAAAACTAAGTTTCTATGCGTGAAAATTTAACACATGAAAATCAGATCCATACCTTTCCTCGATTTTTTTTTAGCCGCGTATCCACCTCATTTTTCTGTTCTTCTCCCCCGGTTTCCTCTTCTGAATCCATGGTGTGCTGTCGTAGGCAACCAAAAAATAAAACCTAAACTCCTAAAAATATATGTAGTAGTAGGAGTAAGGATCGTTCCCACAGAGAGTATCTGGCCTAGTTTTATGCTATATGAACAAGGATATGCTATGTGAACAAGGATGGGGGGTTTGAATATAACGAAAACAATTTAAAAAAAAAAAACAACTAAAGAATAAATCAAATTCAAATATCGAATTCAATCAAAAGAGCAAACATTGGTCTGAGTCAACATCCACCATCGGAATTTTACAACTAATCATCGATGCAAATATATATCAATTCACACTTTGAATATTCACCATTGGAACTATTTTCCTATCTCTCCTTAGTCGCAGTTAATTAGAAAACAAGCAATCTAATTAACCCTAACTTCTAAACAACCCAAGACAAGCGCTAAAGGTTTAATCTAGCAGCCGCTTTAAAAATTAGAGTGATCGATGAAGCTAAACAACACAAGCACAAGCTGTTGTATTTAATTTAGTCGAACGTTTTTCCTAAGATCTAATAATTTCTGACGCAGCAAATCATTAAATCTTAGTTGCTTCACAAATTAGAGGGATCAAACAATTATGGATTTGATAGCTAACTTAGCAGTAGATTGCAATGAATAATAAACTAGGAGGCCTCCTAGCAATTAAACGAGATAATCATGAAAATAAGCACAGAAGAATATCCGATACTCAAAGCATAAATTGAACAATAAAAATAAATTAGATCTCATAATTTTATTGATTCCGAGGCTTCCGTTTCCTTTGACCAATTATAAAAGTTTAGCCACGCACGACCACGAAAACTCAAAGGAGAAATTAGAGAAGAAGGAAGAGAGAGAGAGAGACAGAGAGAGAGATAGAGATCGGGGAAGGAGAGAGCAAATCTGATCTTTCTCCTCATTTTACACGTTAAAATCTAGTGTTCGAAGCCTACTAGAACTCCTAAAGCTATTCTAAATATTATCTAAAATAATAATACCCAAATCTAATTAATTAAGGGAAATGCTAAAAATAAAATGAAGTCTTAATATAACTAGGAAAGTGATGTTTACAGCTGGAATTTTCGTGCACCATATATGAAATTTCCAAAAATAAATCGCGTGGACCTGCGCATTAGAATTTTGCGTAGCTAAAAATGCTCAAGAACGTCAGCAGTGCAGGTGCAGCGACTTCAAGCCCGATTTCAATCTTGATGCAGTCAGAATCTCGTGAAACTCAAAACACAAAAGTTGTAGAACATTTTCTTGGTATTTCATAGCATCTTGAAGCATCTCAATCAAAGCTTGGATGAGAGAGTTATGCCCCTGATTACGAAGCAACGTCGAAATTGTCAAGAATCACCCAATTAGCTTCATTTTGCACATAGCACCTCCATTTGCATCCTAAATCGAAATATAAGAATAATGAGTACATTTAGGCACCAAATAAGTATAAAAGACTAAATTTCATGCATTTTGAGTTGCTCAACCTCTACTGTTTTTACTCGAAAATGTTCTTACAACACTAAGGACCATTCAGGCATTCATCTTAGTGTTCGTATTGGTCTCACTAGTTCGGTTAAAGGTTGGATAACCAACCCTGTAACTCGGTCGTATATGCTCATTTTTGATCCAAAATTTTTGGGGTTTGTTCTGTTGTGATTCATTTTCCATAAGGTTTCATCTTTCATTCATAAAGGTGAGTTTTACATCGAGTTTGAGGGGTTGGGTTTCAAACCCGAAACTTGCAACTCATCTCATAGGGGTCTTTCCTTATGCTTCTTGATCACATACTAGGGTTTTTTAAATCCTATTGGTCTCTGTTTGGAGTCTTGACAAGCCAAACTTGATTTGGCAAGGGTCGGTTCAGACCTGCTATAAGCAAGGTCCTCCAATGGTGATTTCTTTCTGGGTTTCCATTTTTAAGGTTTTTTTAAGACCTAAAACTCATTCTTGATCAATCTTAAATGCATATTAAACATCATACATTTATAAACAACTCAAAACAGTTCATATCTATGCATAATCTTAGAGAGAAGAAATGATAAGTTTCATGTGTTCACACCTTTTTAATGTGATTTTTGCTCCTTTTCACTTTCTGATTCTAATTTCCTTCTTCCTTAAGCTTCTCAGTTCCTCTCTCTTATAATGGCAAGCATGGAATGCATGAACTTGCTTTTATAATGGATCCACCGACCCTTCTCTCTCTCTCAACTCTTTCTCTCTACATGACCTCACGGCCTCCACCCTTTCAACTCTCATAAATTCCTCTTACACAATCTTTAATTTTACTTTTTGTAAATTCAGCTTTCCATTAATGGTTTGTATGATATTTTGTAATATATGTATATTATATATATTCACACATTAATACGCCAAGACACATACACCCATCTCAACTGACACACACACTTTTAGATATTTTAGGTTTTCTTTACTTTATGCATATATATATAATATATAATATATATAACTATACTTGTACACATGCATGTAGGTGTGTATGTATATATACACACTTGACTACACACACACACACACACACACACACAATACACTAAGACACCCACACATAGCCGACACACATACACTCACTTACTGTTCAGCAACTGCACACACACAGTGACATACATACATATATACCTATATATATATATATATATATAATCATTCTTATGTACATATATGTCTATACATATATACATATTTACATACACATATACATACTTGGCCATATTTACACACAATACACCTTTACTGTGTGTATGTGTGTGTCATCATATTTTTCATTAATTATAACTAATAATTAATTTCTTATATTTAATTAATTTAATTATATTAAATTAATTAATTATTTTCTTATGTTTATAATCTTTATACTAATTTTTATAACCTTGTAATGCATGCCATATGACTCGATATTTGGGTCAAGGTATTACATTCTCCCCTCCTTATTAGAGTTTTGTCCTCAAAACTCGAACTTTGTTAATTCTTAAGAGTTAAATCTCTTCATTTTCTACTTTACTCCCATTTATTATATTCATGTGTCTAGTAGTCGAAATGAACGATAACCATTTTTATACCAGACATAATTTAATTATTCAGGATTTCTTATGTTTTGTCTCGTGTTCACTATTTTAGTTGAAAGACATATGTCTGTTAGTTTCTCATTATATACTTTATCACATAAGGTTTATAGATTCTTACTTCATATTTTCAAGGTTTAATATTTTTATTATCCTTGATATTCATGGTGGAATTATAGTCCACGTTTACTTCTCGTTTTTGTTTTACTACTCTTAATCAACTACGGGTCCCATACCCCGCATTCTTATCGCATACGTACTTCTAAGTACTTACTTACTCTAACGCAGGTCCCATACCCTACCTTCTTATTATGTTACATACTTCACATATCTACTTCATATATTGCGGGTCCCATACCTCGCCTTTACATAAATTGTATACTTCACATAATCATTTCATGTAATGCGGGTCCCATACCCCGCCTTTTCTTCAAATCACATACTTCACATATTTTAGGTAGCCTAGAACTTACCTAACTCAAAATTCTATTTCAAATCTTCTAAGATCATTAAGTTGGATTAAGTCAACCTGGTGCTCTGACACTATGTATGGTATCCGTAGATTTTAATAATTTCTTAACCTTAATCATGACTCAGTCTTTCCCAAAGACCCTTAAGTTAAGCTCTGATACCATGTTGTCACGACTCGAAACCCACCTTGTGTGGATTACCGAATCGCGACCGCCACCTTCAAGCCGAGGGACCTTAGGGCGAAGGCTCACATAAGCAGCGATATCGAACGGCGGTGTGGCCTTGTGTTTTGCGGAAGCGTGAAAAACTTTTTCTTTCTTTTCATATTTTTAATTAACGCACCGGTACTGCCGCTCTTCACATTACGGTATACATGATTACACATTCAGAGCATAACTAAAAACTCAAAGACTTTATAAACATTACATATCCACTGCCCTGAGGGGCTTAATACATATTCTTACACTGTCTACTAATACAAAATGTACTATTAGAGTTCATAAGGTTTCCCAAAAGAAACTACTTAAACATATTTTCCAAAAATGGCTAGACTCATCATCATTGTCCTCAATTCAAGACTACCGTCAATTACCTGAAAGGGGGGTCCGAATAAAATCCGGGTAAGCTAATCTAAGCTTGTGAGTAATTCCAGTATTTGTCATGGGGTTTCAATTAGTAGTGGTTTAACACATGATAGTTTTATAAAATAATCACCACCAATTGCTCGTATACTTCGAACACTGAATATATGCATTCCTTAAAACAAATAACTTGAAAACATTTAAAGTACTCAAGCCAAACACGTATCTCATTAAAAGCTTGAAAACATTTAAGTATTCAAGTTAAACACGTATCTCGTCAAATAAGTATATGAACTTAAAACATGTACTTCTTCAAGTAAATCGTATATTTCAAACACGTAGGTATGCATAACAATGCGGGTAAAACCTATTTTCATTATTACACATGTCATCTTATCACTTTCATTAGTAGAATCCATTTTAAACCGGACTCCAGTTTTACTGCAATGCTACAATGGAGATATCCCGTACGAGGTGGATCAGATCCTGCTACCTGGCATTTTGATAGTCAATTGAGTTCCGTGCAACCCAAAATTCCATCATTTTTTACAGATTAATTGAGTTCCGTACAACCCAAAAATCTGTGGGTGCTTATGCACAATTTTTCTTGTATTTCAAATACATTTATCACATGGTTTCTTCAAATAAGTACTTTTCATGAGTATTTAAACAAGGTGTTCATGACTTCATAAAATCTTCGTAAGCAAGTTTATAATATTTAACAAGGTTTGGAATTTTAAACTTAGACATGCTGAAACATATTTTTGAGGAAAAACTGTAGCTGAAAGCCATTTACTGAGAATGTCACAATTTTATAAGAACAGAATATTTAAAAAAATAACCACATAAATACTGAATTTGATATTCAAATGCTTCACATATTTTGAATTTAAAACTTCTTCAAATCCATGGAGTTAAATCTCCACTTCAAATACAGGGTTACTCACCTCGGTCCTTAGGGTCAATGCTAATAATGTGCTTTCCCACTTCCTCTGTAGTTACTAAGAACAATTCATATATAGTCTCATTAACTTCACATCACTGCAATATCACCAATTGATGCCTGTTACTAATAACTTGTTACTTTTGGACAACGGGCCTTTTTGTCATTATTTATTTTAATTAATTATTTTATTTTATTTATTTTATTTAATATATTTTATATAATGTATATACATTTCGGTGTGTTAGTTTGGCACGGGATTGTCCCGTCCAAACTGGTTCGTACGCTTGGTTTCCATCTTTCCGATCTCCTGTTCGAATCCCAGGGGCTGCGGCCCCTCTTTTTTTTGATTTTTTTTTTTAAACCAAACGGCTGATAACACTCTTAAACCTGAATAGCTATCCTTATTCGTGTGTGGTTTATCAAATTGACCCATATACACGTAACCAAATAGGTCAGTTAGGGTTTTGAAAACCCTTTAGCCAAAACGTCGTCGCTTCATTAATGCGGTGGCAACTCTCAAGGCCACCACGTGTCCGAGTCACCCCTACCCATTTTTAAACGAGTTACGAGTCGACCCAGCGTCGTCTTTCCCACTGATCGACCCCTATTGCCCTAATTCCTAAAGCTAAAAGCTTCTAATTTTGTGCATTTTGAGTTGCTCAACCTCTACTGTTTTTACTCGAAAATGTTCCTACAACACTAAGGACCATTTAGGCATTCTCCTAGTGATCGTATTGGTCTCACTAGTTCGGTTAAAGGTTGGATAACCAAACCTGTAACTCGGTCGTATATGCTCATTTTTAAGCCAAAATTTTTGGGGTTTGTTCTGTTGTGATTCATTTTCCATAAGGTTTCATCTTTCATTCACAAAGGTGAGTTTTACATCGAGTTTGAGAGGTTGAGTTTCTAACCCGAAAC
The DNA here is from genome assembly GCA_008638375.1 of Nyssa sinensis. Lineage (NCBI taxonomy): Eukaryota > Viridiplantae > Streptophyta > Magnoliopsida > Cornales > Nyssaceae > Nyssa > Nyssa sinensis. Next base: position 24,616,228 of record CM018032.1, read on the forward strand.
CTACAACTCATCTCATGGGGATCTTTCTTTATGCTTCTTGATCACGTACTAGGGTTTTTGAAACCCTCTTGGTCTCTGTTTGGAGTCTTGATAAGCCAAACTTGATTTGGCAAGGGTTGGTTCAGACCTGCTATAAGCAAGGTCCTCCAATGGTGATTTCTTTCTGGGTTTCCATTTTTAAGGTATTTTTAAGACCTAAAACTCATGCTTGATCAATTTTAAACACATATTAAACATCATACGTTTATAAACAACTCAAAACAGTTCATATCTATGCATAATCTTAGAGAGAGGAAATGATAAGTTTCATGTGTTCACACCTTTTTAATGTGATTTTTGCTCCCTTTCACGTTCTGATTCTATTTTCCTTCTTCCTTAAGCTTCTCAGTTCCTCTCTCTTATAATGGCAAGCATGGAATGCATGAACTTGCTTTTATAATAGATCCACCGACCCTTCTCTCTCTCTCTCAACTCTTTCTCTTTACCTGACCTCACGGCCTCCACCCTTTCAACTCTCATAAATTCCTCTTACACAATCTTTAATTTTACTTTTTGTAAATTCAGCTTTCCATTAATGGTTTGTATGATATTTTGTAATATATGTGTATTATATATATTCACACATTAATACGCCAAGACACATACACCCATCTCAACCGACACACACACTTTTAGATAGTTTAGGTTTTCTTTATTTATGCATAAATATATATATATATATATATAACTATACTTGTACACATGCATGTAGGTGTGTATGTATATATACACACTTGACTACACACACAATCGACACACATACACTCACTCACTGTTCAACAACTACACACAAATAGTGACATACATACACATATACCTATATATATATATAATCATTTTTATGTACATATATGTCTATACATACATATATATATATATTTACATACACATATACATACTTGGCCATATTTACACACAATACACCTTTAATGTGTGTATGTGTGTGTCATCATATTTTTCATTAATTATAACTAATAATTAATTTCTTATATTTAATTAATTTAATTATATTAAATTAATTAATTATTCTCTTATGTTTATAATCTTTATACTAATTTTTTATAACCTCGTAATGCGTGCCATATGACTCGATATTTGGGTCAGGGTATTACAGATTAGAACAGATAGAACAATACAGGATACCAGTATATCAATCACAAAACAAAAACATGCCACATGTAATGTAGTACAAAAGGGTATGCATTTAAGTATACGCATTTAAACTGTATAGCATATAAAACGGTACAATGTATCAGAATACAGTATCTAGACAGTGTAACTTATACACCAAGTCAAAAGTTCCAAGTTACTCACAAACTATTACGCTTATATCCTTGTACAAATAATCTGATAACCTCCAAATACGTTAGGCATCTCCATGCATATCCTGAATAATCATCATCAATCATAAACAGATCAGAATTTAACCATTCATGACTTATTCATCATCCTAGGCGTCTATCAGATTACCTAAGATAGCCTAATAGCCTATTGCCCTTTCATTGGGTTTCATCTAAGGCTATTACATTCTTTAATTAGGCTTAGTAGCTTTCAGGATTATAATCTAAGTCATTTAGACTTCAATCTTATCAGTTAAGTACTTACTTAACCTTAGGGCAAAATGGTAATTTTACCATTCTTGTCTTGGACCCAGTCGTGATCCTCAGAATAGTCCACATATCTTAAATATAAGGTTCTAAGTCCGTTGGACTCAAGTCGTTATCAGTTAAGTACTTATTTAACCTCAGGGGCAAAATGGTAATTTTTTCATTCTTGCCCCAGACCCTATCATGGTCCTCAGAATAGTCCACATATCTTAATATAAAGTTCTAAGTCTTTTGGACTCGAATCGTTATCAGTTAAGTACTTATTTAACTTTAGGGGCAAAATAGTAATTTTACCATTCTTGTCCCGGACCCTGTCGTGGTCCTCGGAATAGTCCCCATATCTTAAATATAAATTTCTAAGTCTTTTGGACTCAAATCGTTATCAGTTAAGTACTTATTTAACCTTAGGGGCAAGATGATAATTTTACCATTCTTGTCCTGGACCCTATCGTGGTCCTCAGAATATCCCATATATCTTATATATAATTTTCTAAGTCTTTTGGACTTCATTTGGTATCTGTTTTTGTTCATCGGGACACATCATTCATTTCTCATTTTACACGTTGACTATTCCGGAGTCGTAGTTAGCCCCTCGATTTTCATAATTGGGCGTATGACAATTTATTAGATCAGATCGGCCTTTATTCGGCCTTTACTTGCACTTACCATGCTCAAGGGCATTTTGGTCATTTTACGTTTCGTGAGATTCTGACCCCGATTCATCATTTAGTCATGTGTACAGTTTCACGAGTATCTGGGCTTCTATCGGTATCAATTTTGTCCCATTGGGACTTCATTTGGATTTCATATAGCATCAGGGGCATTTTGGTAATTTCAAATGTTGTGTAGCTAAATTTTTCGGGACCTCGGTTCATAAAATGGACCTCACCATTAGGTCTAGAGTGTTCGACATAGTTAAATTGGACTATCTTTTATGTTTAATTGGCCTTGGGCATCATTAGGGGCAGTACAATCATTTACTATTTATGTGTCTGTATTTTTTGAAACTTAACTTTCCAAATCGGACTCCACCATTGAGTCCAGAATGCCTGAAATAGTAGAAATACGCTGTTTATTTATTCAATTTGGGTTTCGTTTGACTCATTTAGTGTCCAGGGGTAAAATAGTCATTTTACCCAATTAATAAAATAATTAAATAAACTATTTTATTAATTATTTATTTTTCAGGGGCTTATATGCATAAATTTTTTAGAAGCTGGGCCAAAACACAATTGTTCAGAACAGTTGGGTTCAAAGTATAAATTCCAGAATTTTCAAGGGTCAAAAATGTAATTTTCAAGAACATTTAAAATAAACCGGAGGGTTTATTCTATTTTGAAGTGAACCGGGCTAGGGTTTCTCTAGACCAATCGGTTTGGCCGATTCAAGATGTAATGCTGACGTCAGCATGACGTCAGCCCTGAATTTTAAATTTAAAAGCATAACACACCATACGTCGTCGTCCTACTTAAGCCCATATGTGCGATGGGTCGAATCCCGACCCGAACCCGAAACCGAAACCGACCCATTCCCGATCCGGCCACTGTTCACCTTCTTCCCCAACGTTGGGCTACTGTTGCCTTAGTTGCAGCCATCAAAGTTTTTCAATTTCGTGGGTTTTCAAAGACTGATTTCCTCTGCTTTCTATCCCAAATCATTTCTGGGAGCCTAAGGATCGTTTTGCCATTTGTTTGGAGCATTGGATTGAGCTCAAACGTTTGGTCCAAGGTTTGATATTCAAACCTGTAATTGGTCTGTAAATCCTCATTTTTGCCCCAAATCTTGTGAGGTTTCATTAGTTGTGATCCATGCATCATGGGGTTCAAGTCCCCATTCCCAAAATCAGGTTTTAGATCAAGTTTTGGAAGTTGTACCTAAAAACCAAAACCTGAATTTTATGATTTGGTGACTTATCCATGGGCTTTGTGATCGCATACAACCATTTTCCTAACCCTCGCAAGACCTACTTTAAGCCACAGCACGCCAAACCCAGTTTGGCCTCGATTGGTTCAGACCCACTGTTGTGAAGGTCCTTTAATGGCGGTTGTGCACTGTTCTTGCATTCTAAGCCCTTTCGGTTAGCCCCTTTTCATCTATTTTCATCCTCTTCTATATTAAGATGCATGCATGCAAAAATAAAACTCTAAAATAGCTGGTACAGAAGGAAAATTTAGAGAGAGAGTTTTTACCTTCTTGGTTTCTCTCTCCTCTTCTAACAACTTCTCTCCCTCTTCCTCTGTCTCTCTCTTGGTTGCATGCACAATTCTAGGGCGTGCTTCTTAGTCCCCTTCTTCATGGTGCACTTACGTGAAGCTCACAAACACATGCTTGCACACACATAATTTCTGACACAATATTTCTCTCTCTAGATTCTTTATATTCGTACACAAGGCACACACATATTATTTTGATTTCACACACACCTATATGTAGAACACATATATATATGTATATAATTATTTCCCCTTTTTCTATCTTGCATGAAAGGAGATTGGTGGAGGTGGTGGTCCAATTAGGGGCTGCCACCTCATTTTTAACAATCAGAAATTCAACCTCTTATGTTATACATATATATATATATATCTATATATATATATATAAACTTATTTTATAGTTTATGTGGGCTGCATGAAATCTCATTGGCCCATTAGGGAGGTGGAGGGACATTTGTATATACATGTGTACATATTTTGTGTAATAAAAGGCATAACATGTGGGCAGCCCAAGTGGCTAATTTTTGGGTGCCTAAAATCTTGCCCCACTTGGTCAAGGGTTCAAATCCCCTTGGCCTCACCTTTTTGGCTATTTTCCACATTTTGGGTTTATGCCTTGTTTGGTTGGCGCAGAATTTCGTTTTGACTATTTCCGTTATATTTTCTTTTTTAGTGCTCTTTTTACAAAACGGTTTCTTTTGAAGGTTTCTTATTTCAGTTAACTTCGATGTCAAAGGCCCCGTGTCAGTTATTATTCCTTTGTGGTCATCATAGTTCACTAATTAGAGTTTCTGTAGTGTTAAAATGACATCATTTCACCTAATTAATTGGTAATTAGGTTCAGGTATTACACCCTCATTTCTGACATGTTTGATTATTTTATTGGTCTCTCGTGACCGTCGAGAGGTTCCCGATTAACTATCTTAATTATTCTTTATGTCGGTTTTAATTAATAATTAGCAAATTAATTATTAATTAAGCAAGGTCGGGGTGTTACAATATTTGTTTGGGAAAATTAGGACATATGGTGGTCCCATATTGAGGCGGTTCTCGGTCTCAATTCATTAACTAAATTATGTTTAAATTAAAAAATTGTCCACAAAGTATGCAAATTGTCACGCCCCGAATTCCCGACGAACCCGGGACGCGAGTAACGAGACAAAAAATAAAATAATTGAAAGGACAATTGTAAATAAATTCACTAAACATGCATCCATTCCCATCAATACATAAGATAACATAAAATACATCGTTCATAGGTCATTCGGGCTTAAGCCCTTACATTACAAAGCATAGTCCCACGGACCAAAAAGATAACAAGTGTTTCACCCTATCAGAGTATCATGGAGTCTCAAGTAGTTGGTGTGTCCTCATCTAAAAAATGTTGCCCACGAATGGGTCAACTCAACTGCTGGCATGATGAAGTGCTAATGCAAGAAATAAAGCTAAGGCGTGGCATATGCAAGGTGTACATTTATTTCTAAATGACATTCAAAACATCACAGTAATATATATATGAATGGTATGCGTGACACACCCATGCACAACTCTATGACGCAACCCATGTCTCATTTACGGGTACTCCCCGATGGGAACAGAGTACCAATGCAATGGCCAATTTTGGGTTTTTCACCACAGGATCTACACCCTCATAATGCAAAGCACCATGTGCTTACCCACGCCATGTTCTCAAAGAATTCATCATATGCCAATACGCCAATGCAATCTCAATGAAACATGGTTTCCAAAATATAGCATACTCGAGACAATAATACATAAATCACCAGCAGATTCCACATGTAAGCATATCTCATATAATCAACATATACACACGTCATGATTCACGTTCATAATTCACTAAACATTCATAAAGTACAAGTAACATGTAAGCATGTGAACAACCAATTCTGAATCATCAAGTAAACACGTTCCACATAAACACATAAGTCATGCCAGTCATTCACGGAACATTCCTAACTTAACTTCATTTCTAACATTAGCAAAACACCATACCTGTCGGGTAGTCTCAACCCTATCAAACTGCACTCGTAACGTAGTGAGAATGTGAAAGGATCAGACTGTCTTCTCCTTGCTTGTCGGTGTCCCTAAAAGCATAAATTACAACTCAGTCTATTGTCATTTGAATTTATGCTATTCATCAAATTTTATGTCTTTAATTCTTAAGTTTCCATTTTGCTAGATTAAACTCTTCCATCGAGTCTAGGACGTCGAAGAAAATAAGTTTAGGTGTTCGTAGAACTCAATTCGGACATCTGGTCTCAAAAGGGTAAAATAGTCATTTTACATTTTTCACGGGTCTTTACATTTCGTGACCTCTTTTAACAAATCGGACTCCACGGTTGAGTCCGGAATGCTCGAGATAATAAAGTTTTACTATTTGTTCACCTAATTCATAGTTCGTTTGACTGTACTTCAATTCAGGAGCATTTTGATAATTTTAAAGGTTACTACGGGTCTTTTATTTTTTGGGATCCCGTCTCGTAAAACGGACCTCACCATTGGTCTTAGAATGGTCGAGATAGTCAAAATACACTAATGACTTGTCCCATTTGGACTCTGGGTTATTTTTGAATATTTAAATAATTTAATTAATTAATTAATTAATTAATTTAATTATTATTTTATTAATATTTAAATCTGGTGGGTCAAATTGTAATTTCTCCAAAGTTTAAGGGCTAAAATGTAATTTCCGAAAGCTGAGGGGTCAAGTCAGAATTTCAAAAAGTCCAGGGGCAATTCTGTAATTTTGAAAACCCTTATCCCATATTCGGATAACCAAACAAGGATCAATCCGAGAACAGGGATAGGATATCCCTGTTCCAATTTAATTTCAAATTTTTAATTTCTTAAACTTGTAACCAAACAGACCCAATTGGTTTTTAATTTAAAACATGGGAGCGACACGTGGTAGGGGCGGTTCGGCCCAAGCCCGACCCGAACCCGAACCGGACCCGGACCCGACCCAACTGCCCCCCTTCTTCCCCTGTTTTTCCGGCGATGCACCAGTAGGGTTCCAGCGCCTTCTCCTGCGCCGGCGACCGTTTTCCTGACGGATTTTTCATGTTTCCAAAATGTCATTTTCTTCCATTTTCCCCCTAGATTCCTTTTCTAAAGTTAGTTTTTGATTTGGCCTTTTGGATTTTCACGAAAATGGGAAAATCAGTGGCTCCGGCCAACTGAGATTCTCCATTTTCGAGCTTGTTCCCTCACTGGTTTTGGTTAATTCAAACTCCAAATGGTTTATGCACCTTAGGGGGTTATTTTCCCATCATCCTAATCTAATTTAACACATAAAATATCAAGCCGATCTCCCATGGCCGTGACCTGCAACTCCCCATTTCTCCCTCATCTTTTAACCATTTTCTTTCATTCTTTTTGCATTATTTTCCTGATTTCATGCTTTGTAAAACCCTATGATTTAAACTAAACAAGTCATGCTCTAAAATTTAAAACAGAAGCAACCCACTTACCTTGAAATTTCTTATTTTCTCTTGGTGGGTTGCTTCCTCCCCTCTTCTGTTCCTCTTGATCCACCTCTCTAGCTTCCTCTCCGTTCCCACAGTCCTCTCTCTCGCTTTCTGCTTTTTCTTTCCTTCTCTTCTCCCAACCGAGACCAAACTATATCACTCACACCTCCACTTCTCTCTCTCGGTTACTCTCCTTTCACAACCCCTTTCCTTGACTTTTTTTCTCTCTGCATCAGCCACCCAAATTTTCCTACAAAGCAGCTTTGCATTAAATGCAAAGCTGCTCTACATCTCTACCTACATATATCCACTCATATACACACACCCTAGACACACACACACAGCCGACACCTCACACACACACCCACGGTCTGGTGCACCCTTCCAGTGCACACATGCACTGCTACATATATGTACATATACATATTCATATACACATGCACATACATTACTCTATACATATACACATTCATAATATCTCATACACACATACATGTTATATATATATATTTACACATAATTATACACACATTATTTTCTCACAATAATAATAATAATAATATTAATAACTCTAATAATAAAATAAATAACCACGAAAATTTATATATTTAAAAAAAAAAATATTTCGGGTTATTACACAAATAACCCCAAATAATGTTTTTTAATTAGCCTAGTTAACTAAACAGGAATCATTAAACTAAACAGTAAACTAGTTGTTCTTAGATCTATATTTGATACTAGATGCTAACTATAATATGGCCAAGTGCTATATGTCATATCTTGACACCCCACCCTACGTGGATGCCAAAGACGTGATGCCAGTTCACCACCTTACCGATCTCCCTACCGACAATGCGACCAACCAAAGGCAAACTTCTTGCCTTTACAATGAATTGCATTCCAAATGAAGGGTCAAAGCAGCAAAAATTAAAACCTCTTTAAGACGGGAATGCAACTCATCTAGACACATCAAAGCATGTCTAGAATCAGTCACCTAATATCTCTAGAGTACCAATATACATGAGCCATGTCCCAATGCATCTATTGTATATCAATAAATTCAATAATATAGTTCCACGAACCTGAATAGCATGATTCAGTCCATAATAATTCAAGTCTCTATCATTCATTGCCATCAAATCCTTGCTTGGGATGCCTCCGACCTGCTAGTTTCATTTCCTTGTGACTTATAATCCAATGGAGATAAATCCTGAAAAATGTCAAGATAGAGTGAGATTTAACAAGCCCAGTAAGTAACATAGGTTCCCTGCCATGGGTTTCAAAATCAATTCTTGTATATAAAGCATATGGATAATTTAACCATTTTAAAAGTAACAAATCCAAATAAAATGCATGATTAAATGCAGCTCAAGTAGAACAAAATAGACCAGAACAAAACAAAATAGAACATAATAGATTAGAATGGAATGCCAATATATCAACCAGAAGGCATATCATCAAGTATGTCTGAGCCTCTCCCAGCTGCCATAAGTTGACACTCGTGGGGACTCTACCCTCTAGGTCAGATCATAATAAAATAGGATAGAATTGAGTGAAACATAATAGAACAGAATCCCAATCAGGCATATGAGCCTTTTCCCAACTGCTTATAAGCGAACACTCGTGGGGCCTCTACCCTCTGGGTTTTGCTTTGGCCTACTTATGCCATACCGCTTAATCTTGTAGTGGGCCCAAGAGTCAGAACATAACAGAACAGAACAGAATTCGAATAGCATATAACAAAATAGAACAGAACAGAATCAAAACAGAATCCGAATAGCATATAACAAAATAGAACAGAACAGAGGAGCAGGACAGAACGAAATCCTGCCAAGTGTAATACAGTACAAAGTGTATGCATTTAAGCTTATGCATTTAAATAGTACAGTATATGAAAATGCTATGACAGTTAAAATATCATAAAGTTAGAAGTTCCAAGTTACTCACAGTTGAAAATACTATTAAAATAACACCAAGTTAGAGGTTTCGAGTTACTCACAAACTGTATGCATTTAAATAGTAGGGTATAAAATAAAACCAAGTCAGAGATTCTGAGTTACTTACAGAATTTTACGTTTATCTCCATTTACAGATGTTCTCCAGATACTTCCTTAGGCACATCCTTGTATTTCCTGAATAATCATCATCAATCACAGAAATATAAGAATTCACCTATCCCCTGAATTATTTATCATCTTAGGAGTCTATCAGATCACCCAATTAAGTCCATTGGCCTATTACTCATTTATTGGGTTTCAACTTAGGCTATTGAATTCCTTAATTAAGCTTAGTAACTCTCAGAATTATATTCTAAGTCATTTTGACTTCATTCGTTATCAATTAATCACTTATTTAACCTTAGGGACAAAATGGTAAATTGTCATTCTTGCCCCGGACCCTATCTTGGTCCCTAGAATATTTTACATGTCCTTTATATAAATTTTTGAGTCTTTTGGATCTCATTTAGTGTCTATTTTTGATTACTATGACACATTGGTCATATCCTATTTTATACTTTGACTGTTCTGGAGTCTTATTTAGACCCTCAAGTTACATTATTATGCTTATGACAGTCAATTATATCAAATTAGCCATTTTTAGGATTTATTCGGCCCTTGCTTTGTATTTCCTATGCTTAAGGGTATTTTGGCCATTTCACATTTTATGAAATTCTGACCCCGAATCATTATTTAGTCATTTATACGATTTCACAATTATTTGGATCTCCATTGGTATTAATTTCATCCAATTTGGACTATATTTGGGTTTCTTATTTATTATGAGTATTTTGATAATTTTACATCTTATGGTGGGACCACCCAAAGTCCCTGAATGTCCAATCCGACATTTTCATTGTGTCCAGAACGTCCGAAAACATTAAGATAGGCTCTTTCGGATCTCAGTTTGGACCTTATTTGCTTTATTTAAGGACCAAGGGTAAAATGACCATTTTACCCTGTTCATAAAATAATTTAATTAATTATTAAATTATTTTTTAGGGGTTTATTTGAATGGAATTCCCAAATATTGGGCCATAACAGAATCTGTCAAAGATTTGGGCCAAAAAGGTAATTTATAGAAGTTGTGGTTTATTTTTAATTTAAAACTAGTGAACCAATAGGTTCATTGGTTCTAACCCTAGACCGGCCCAAGTGGCCTCTGAACTAGCCAGTTCAGTCCAATTTCACTGAACCGGGATAACATATCCCTCTTATTCAATTTGGCCCCTTATCCGTGATTGATTAATTCCTGTAACCAAATAGTTCGATTTAGTTTTAAATTTAAATTTATCAGCCCAAAACGAGGTGGCTTCATTAACCGTATTTATGTTCGATTGGGTCTCGACCTAACCCAAAGTCTGACCCGACAAGCCTAAAACGACCCGTCTTCTCCACGACTTTCCGGTCACTTTCTCCGGCCAAATTCTAGCGTCTTCTCCGGCGCGGACGACTGTTTCCGATGAGATTTTGATGCGAACTCAACGGGATTTGATCCTATTTTTCCTAAGGATTCCTTCTATGTTTCCAAATTTAGTTTTAATGTTCCATAATACTCGAAATAAGGTTTCTCAGTCGGGCTCCTACGAGAGCTCGATTTTTCGGCGACTGAATCCCTCTCTATTTAGTGGTGTTTCAAGTGGTGATTTTTGCTCCTTTTTCTTCCTTTATGTTTCTGGGAGTTAGAGGAGTGTTTCTTCATTTTTAAAATCACTCAAATCCACCAAAATTCTCACCACCCAAAACTATTCACCAATCTACAACCCCCATTTTCTCCCTCATTTCTCCACCATTTTACTCCCTATTTCTTCCTAAATTCATCATTTTTTATGTACTTGTGAACCGTATAGTCCTTTAGAAGTTTTGTTTAAGTTTCTTACAAACCCAGTATATTAACAGTGCACATTTATAAACTTCAAGTTGGAAGTCTTACCTGCCCTGGCTTCCTCTTCCTTCTTCATGTTCTTCTTGCTTCTGTTTCTCACACATGACCCTCTCTTTTTTCTTTTCTTTTTTTAAACTTGTTGCTATAGCTTATTTAGAGTTATGCTTAAAGCTTGGCTGCATACACACACACACACATAAATATATATATATATATATATATATATATATGTATATGTATATAGTTATCAGAACAATCTAGAAGTCTTTAGAATTTCCCATGTTTGGCTACCATTTGGAAGCTTCCTGAAGTTGCTTTAGCTAGAAGCTTCATGACTTTTCTTATATATATATATATATGCACACATACATATATGTATATCAGTTTTGAGACCTTTATTTTTCTAAAAGCTGCCACCACCTACTCCCACTGATTCCACTACTTCTTTTCTTTTTCCTTTTTCCTTTCCAGCAGCTTCCTATACGGAAGCTTCATGATATATATATATATATATATATATATATATATATATTATTTGGTTAGGTATATTGTCACATATTAGGTATACTACATGTATACAGTACATTACATATATACCATACACACACACACACAAATATATGAATTCAAATGTGTGTATATATATATATATTTATATATATATATATTTGGTATTAATCTTGGGCTCGTATCATCATTACCCATTTTACCGATATTGGATCCCCGTTAGTGCCTTATTTCATATTCACAATATTTCCATAATTAATTATACGTTTTGGCCTCATATTGTCAATTTCGGCACTAGTTCAAATTATTTTGACTCAGTTGGCCAGATAGTCAATTTTTCGAGCATGCACCATCTTTGGTGTTTTTGATTTAGTTCGTATCTTAGGATAATTAATCATGTTATGGCTTAATGTATTTTTAGCCATTTCGAACATATCGTTACATAACCTACTTTTATTATGTTGGGGTGCTGTCTTAGTCGTATCGAATTTTTTGGGGTATTATACTATATAAGAAAATATTAAACAAGTATAACATCAAGAATAATAAAGAGAGTATAAGAAATACCGAGTCTTTACGTGGGAAACCCTCATAGTGAATAAATCCAACACTTGAAAGAAAAATTCAATATGAATCTATTCAAATACAGAGATTCACCATGTAACACCCACAACTGAGAAATTAGGTAATATCTGTACCGGATAAATTTGATGATATATGTATAATGCATTGGAAGTTATGGAAACCTTCTTTAGAGGTAAATATGTAATATTATGACCAAAAGTTTGGAAACCTAACCAAGTGGAATTAACCTAACCTAGGATAATTAAAAAAAAAATAAAAATAGAATAGAATGGTGCTTACCATGTGACCTAAACATGATGAGAGAGAAGGAAAAAAATGTAAGGTACACATATAAATGTATATATATGTATATATGTACATATATAATACATGTACGTCAAGATGGGAAACAAACCATAACACCACCATTAATTATTTTCTAGAAAAGATTCTTCCAACAAGGATATATATATATATATATATATATATAATGAATATAGATATACACTCGTGTGAAGCATTAAACATAGGATTTCAACAATCACTCCCATCAACCATAGTAGCTATCTCCCATCATTAAATATTGTCTAAAAAATATTCCCCCAACAAAGATATATATATATATATATATATATATATGAATGAAGACATATGCAAATGAGGAGCTTTGAGCATAAGATCCCAACAAACCTATTTGAATAAGGTAAGCCTACCATAGTAGCCATCTCTTTCCATTAAATCTTGTCTAGGAAAATATGCTCCGAACAATGAGAATTTTGTTTATAAATACATGTATGGGAAGGCTTAGCAAATCACACTAAGTGAGGTAAGAAGTAAAATTTGTGTGAAGGAAGGTGGAATTGCAAGCTTAGAGAGGGAGAGAAGGAAGAAGGAGAAGAAAGGAGGAAATTCACCTAAACAAGGTAAAAATGCTCTTCTTTTAATTCCTTTAAGTTTTATAGTTAATTTCATGCATACATACTGATATAATAGAGAAATATATAATGAATCCCGTAGCTAATCTAGATGCTACCAACAACACTAGTCCAACTTTGGAGGGCTATAACTAAATCAATTTAAATCCAAATTGAGTGAAATTTGGGTCTAAATTGAAGCTTTAGACATCTAGTTTCTATTAAAATTGGTTTAAATGTAAACTCCAAACCAATTTTGACTTACGAAATTTTAAGGTTAGATGGCCAAAAATGGAAATTCGGATAATGTAGAACAGTCCATTTCAAACTGTCATATCTTCCCCAATTCTTTGAAATAAATTCTGAAATTTTACAGAATTGTATGTCTATGTCTTAGATTTGAGTTGATATATTATAAGCATCATTTGGACATAAGATGAATTAGATATTGTGATTTTACCAAAACTGTCCAAATTATGACATCAGTGAATTGTTGGCTTATATCTTGAGCTGTAGGAGGAATTTTTAGGTGATTTCCAAATCTAAATAAAAATAGACTCAATATGTGATGTTTCTAGAAATGTTCATTAAATTTGAGCAAGGGAATTAGGAGGAAATCGAATTTAAATATAGTGGTACTGCCTAGGAAATGTTAGAAAAATCTGGACTCTCACAGTTACTGTCCACCCGAGATTTGCCTCGTTCTTCCTTCCATCATCCTGACAGTCTAATTTGCATCATAAACACACATAATTAGGGATACTAAACAGAACTTAAACATATTTTTGGTGGCCTTGAGTATGTATACTATATATTATTGAGTATAATGAACTCAGCAAGGAGACTCTTTAACCAAACGAAATTCATAAAGTATAGCCCTTAAGAAATATAGCATTAAAATAGTGTTTAATATGTTAATCACCCTTATAGGACCTGAAAAGGCTAAGGGGCATCCAAATGGGACTAAATAACTAAGTATTAAGCAAAGGTGAGTAACCCTGAACCTTGAAGTGGAGACATTTCCTTGAAATACAGTTCTTTACAGTTTTATAACATTACATGCAGTTCTTTACAGCTTTATAATATATTTCAGACTACTATGCTAAATTCTTTAACTGCATAGCTGTTTATAGAATACTGAAATAAATGGTTGAACTGCATGCATTTAAGTAGCATCTCTTTAAATGTTTCATAACATGGATAGCCTAAAGAATGTTTTGCAAGCATGTTTCAATTTATGTGCCTTACAACACCTTGTTATGGGTTAAGAGCCGGTAAACTTCCAGTAAGTTTTCATAAGGGACTCGGCCGAGAGTCTGAATCCAATGAGAAGGCTACGTAGGCCCAGAGCTCTAAATTACATGGAGGTCACCAATGTGACATTACAGTCCTTAAGGACTAAGCCAATGAGTTGTATAGCACAAATTTTTTTTCACAACTCTAGTTTACAGGTCACCATGTGACAACCCAAAGTCCTACATGACAACAGTTTTTAAGAATGTGGCATGTTTTATTTGCTCACCAGTATAAGATTTTATGATATCATGTTTAATTTGAAAAACTATCTGGCATAAACTCTTGCATGATTTCTATATATATATATATATATATATCTTGCAACTCCTAGTTATATGTTATATTTTAATAATGTCAACAACTTTTAGCATAAACCTTTTCTATTGCTATCCATGAAAGTTTACAAAAAGGGTTTTCTCGAAAACCCATGATAGGGGACCGATGTTACTCAAAAGCTTTTCAATAAAGCTCACAAGGATTTTATCCTGCATATTTCAGGTGAAAGTTCTGATAACACAGCTTAGAAGGATGGATTAGAGTACAGCCACTTTTGGGTTGGACGATGATCTATGACTATTTGATTACCTTTGTCATTGTCATCAAAGAAATTTTTGGGCTGTAATTTTTAGACTTATTGTACTCAACATTTAAGTATTTAATTATGCCCTGTCATGATTTATTTTTCGCTGTCATATATAACTTTGAATGTATAAACTAGATGAGAGGCCTTTGGTTGGACACATCATTGATATGCTCAATAGAACTAGTGTATTGGCAAAATGCCAAACTGGCTGGTCGTTACTCATAATCCGTATCAGGTAGGTTCTAGGATGTGACAGAATTGGTAACAAAGCATTAGGTTAGACTTACACATAGTAACGGGTTCATGTCAACCGGAGGTACCAGTAGAATTGGTATCAAATGATGGATTACCTAAGTTTAGGCGCATATCATAGAAAGTAGGGCTTTATGTTAAGTAGAGCCAACTAAGATAAAGACAATAGAGCGTAAACCATGGGCTTAGGGAACGTTAAGAATTCCACATAAATATGAGGGTTGATTATCAACATATATGTGTACACTATTAATGACGCTTTTTTTTTTATTGTCATATTTAAATGGCGGGAAAGAAAGGAAGGGTAAGGCAGCAGAAACTTCCTAGGAAATTGGACAGGAAGACTCATAATTGGGGGGTTCGGCCTCACTATTTGTTGAGACTAGCCTACCCCAATTTGGTAAAATCATAAGAGAGTTCATACAAGCTCTCTGTTAGACCTAACAAATCGTACCAGTACCTACACCAACACTAGCACCGGTGCTCGCACCAAACCTTGCATTTGTGCCTGCCCTAGTGCAAGTTCAACCTTTTGTGAAAGTCAGGGATCTTGCACCACTGAATGATGGAACCATCTGTATAAAGATCTAAAAAATTAGGAAAAATTTTTTGTTTTGCCGGTAGGACACTATTCATGCATTATTTGCCGGTAGGGTACTACACATGCATCATTTAGACATAAGTCATGTTTAGAAGCATAATTGGAGTACGTCATAGAAGGTAAATATTCTTAGAATGTTAAAACACACCCCCTGTAAAAATTTTAGAGATATTAGAGATAGTTTGAAAAATGAGCCCAAAAGGGGACATCCCGGGTGGGCCCAGCTGCACCTGCTAACAAGCGAAAATAAATTTTTGGGAAAATATAATTTAAAATAATTTTAAGAACTTTGGTTAAAGTAGAATATCAATTTGAGGCGTTTTGGGACAGTTTATAGTGTAACGGGGTCCCGTGGCTCATTAAGGGCAAAAGGGTCTTTTCACCCCTTGACCCCTTTGGTATAAATATGACACTTGAAAGTTAAAATTATCAAAATTGGTCTGAGGAAACTGCTTCAACTCGTGCATGGACAGAAACCATGAAGAAAACCTAGGTTTTTCAACTTTCTACCTTCCAAAACTCATCTCTAGCCTTAAAATCTCTCAAGGCTTCCTTCTAGGAAGTTGTTCCCCACCACAAGGGCTACAATCCTACCAATTGGTTTGGCGTTGAAGTGAAAAAAACTCTCTAGGGTCGAGAAAACCCTTTTAGGTATGATATTTTGCTAAGTAAAGAATAGAGTTAAGTTTAGTAGTATTTTTATAAGTTGATTATATGACTTACATGCTTACTTGTTGTTAGAAAACCACCTAGCATATAGTTACTTCGAAAACCTAGGGTTGGCACCTTGTGTACTTATGTATTCTTTGAGAATTTGGTGAAGTGATGAACATATAACATGAATATATATATATATATATATAATTCATTGCATTATAGCTTATGTTCATATAGACAAAGTCTTGTAGTTTGCTCAATGTATTGGAACTTTGTGTACTTGTGTAATCTTTGAGAATTTGGTAAAGTTGTGAACATGTAACATGATTATATATATAATTGATTATATTATAGCTTATGTTCATGTAGATAAAGTCTTGTAGTTTGAAAGTTATGGCTTGCTCAATGTATTAGTACTTTGTGTACTTAGGTATTCTTTGAGCATTTGATAAAGTTGTGAACATGTAACATGAATATATGTATGATTGACTACATTATAGCCTATGTTCATGTAGACAAAGTATTGTGGTGTGAAAGCTATGGTTTGCTTAATGCATGAAGTATAATTTAAGACACACTCTACGAGTTTAATAAAATGCCTCATAGAAATTGCATGGAAAAATTAAGGCATATTGGCATATTGTGAATCTTTGGAAACATAGTGTGTATTGAGCACTTTGGTGCTATGCATTATGAGGGTGTAGATCCTGTGGTGAAAAACCCACAATCTGGCCAATGATTGTACTCGCTAATCCAACGGGAGCGAACTGTGAAACGAGACATGGGTTAGGCATAGAATTGCATGTGTGTGTCATGCATATTGTCATTGCATTGCATTAAGAAATTGGAAAGATTATAACTCATAAATGTTTTCTTCGCACATGCCACACCTTACCTTTTGGGATTACAAGTCATCGTGCTTACCCTATATGGGATTACATTTTTGTAGATGAGGCTCCCGGCATATGAGACTTGAAGAAGTCTTGAATCATGGAGAGGAAAGTGTATTTTGATGTATATTTGGCCTAAGGGCTATATTTTGTATGTAAAGGCATAAGTCCCATGAAGTCTTAGAGACTACAATATATCGTAATTATGATATTGTGATTGATAAACACTAGTTGACCGTTAACCTAGATCCACTAGACATAAGAGGGTTTGATGTGATATTGGGTATGGATTGGCTTTCCACCAATCATGTTACTATCGATTTTCGTGACAAGTGGGTTTTGTTTCAAAAACC
This sequence comes from Nyssa sinensis, assembly GCA_008638375.1. NCBI lineage: Eukaryota > Viridiplantae > Streptophyta > Magnoliopsida > Cornales > Nyssaceae > Nyssa > Nyssa sinensis. Next base: position 24,634,074 of record CM018032.1, read on the forward strand.
CTAATAGTCCAATGTTCATGTACGAAGGGAGAGGTGTAGCATCTCCACCATACTTAATTTTTACTATGCGAGCATGTAGATTGTTAAAGAGGGCTTGTCGCAGATACTTGTGTAGTATGATAGATACTCAAGCCCAACCTCCCTTGATAGGAGAAATTCCTATAGTACATAAATTTCAGGATGTATTCCCCGACAAACTACAAAGCAAAATGGTTGATCATGAGATCAAGTTTTCTATCGATCTAATGCCCGGGACACAACCTATCTCCAAAACTCTGTATCGGATGGCGCCAATAGAAATGAAGGAGCTTAAGGTACAACTACAAGAGTTGATGGAGAAAGGATTCATCCACCCTAGCACATCACCTTGGGGCGCACCAGTTTTTTTCGTCAAAAAGAAGGAAGGGTCAGTAAGATTGTGTATCGATTATCAAGAGCTAAATCGGGTAACAGTTAAGAACAAGTACCCACTACCTCGAATAGACGAGTTGTTTGATCAATTGCAAGGGGCACAAGTATTTTCAAAGATCAACTTGGGATCGGGTTATCATCAATTAAAGGTGAAAGAGGGAGACATACTAAAGATTGCTTTCAAGACTCGGTACGGTTGTTATAAATTTATCGTAATGCCATTTGGAGTGACTAATGCCCCTGTAACATTTATGGATTTGATGAATAGAGTGTTTAAATCTGATTTGGATGATCTTGGATGATATTCTGATTTACTCTCAGAGTGCAGAAGAATATAAGGATCATTTAAGGATAACACTCTAGATGCTTTGAAAGCATAAGTTATATGCCAAGTTTTCCAAGTATGAGTTCTGGCTAAGCAATATCATGTTTTGGGGCATGTAATTAAAAAAGATGGCATATTTGTAGACCCTCCAAATGATAGAAGCAATTGTTAATTCGACCCAACCAATTACAGTGACAGAGGTTAGAAGTTTCATGGGTTTAGTGGGATACTACCATAGATTTGTTAAATATTTTGCCAAAATAGCCAAACCTCTCACCCAATTAACCTAGAAAGACACTCCATTCATTTAGACGACAGAGAAAGAATAGAGTTTTCAAACTCTGAAAGGGAAACTGACTATAGCCCCTTTCTTAGCCATTCCTACCAAAGAAGGAAAGTTCGTGATCTATAGCGATGCCTCTCATAAAGGATTGGGTTTTGTACTAATGCAAGATGGGAAAATAATTGCTTATGCCCCTCGATAGTTAAGACCACACGAGAAGAACTACCCTACTCATGACCTAGAGTTAGCAATGGTGGTGTTTGCCTTTAAGATATGGCGACACTATCTATATGAAGATTTTTATTGACCATAAAAGCCTCATGTCACAACCCGAAACCCACCCTCTACGGATTTTGCATCGCGACCCCCACCCTCAGGCCCGAGGACCCTTGGGCGAAGGCTCGCATCTGCAGCGGTATCGGATAGATGTGTTTCAAGTGGTTGCGGAAGCATGAAAAACCTTCTCTTTTTTTTTTTTCTTTTCCTTCTTATTTCAAAATTTGCACATCCGTCCGGTACTGCCGCTCTTCACATTTCGGTATACATGTATCATCATACATTCAGAGCATATCTAAAAACTTAAAAACTTTATAATATTACATATCACTGCCCTGAGGGCTTAATACATATTTTGTACTGTCTACTACTACAGAAGTTCGTACTAAAAATTCACATGGCTTCATAAGGAACTACTTAAGTACAACTTCTCAAAATGGCAGATCCATCGTCTTCGTCTTCAAATCAAAAACTGCCTTTTGTCATTTACCTGAAAGGGGGATCCGAACAAAGTCCGGGTAAGCTAATCTAAGCTTGTGAGTAATTCCTGCATTCGTCATGGGGTTTTCAACTGGTAGTGGTTTATCACTTGAGAGTTTATAAAATACTCACTACCAATTGTTCGTACAATTTAGAACACAGGATATATGCATTCTCAAAACGGATGGCTTGAAACATTTAAAGTATTCAAGCTATACTTATACTTATGAACTTCAAAACATGTAACATAGCATGTCATCCTTAAATAGAGTATATAAAACTCGAAACATATGCATTTCATAAAACAGATAGCTTTGAAACAATTAAGGTGTTCAAGCTAAACTCGTACTTCGTTAATAAAGTATATAAACTTTAAAACACATAAATATGTATTTTGAAAATGAGGGTAAAACCTGCTTTCATTTTCAAAATTTCTTTGTCATCTTTTCTCTTTAATTAGGTGGAATCTGTTTCGAACCAGACTCCCGTTTTACTGCCAATGCTGTCGATGGAGATATCTCATTTGCCTGGGGGATTAGATCCTTCTACCGGGCATGTACTGTTGAATCCCGAAGGATTTCAACCATCATAGGGGGTGGTACTTAGTACCGTTTATCTTGTAAAACATTTATCACATGACTTCTTCGATAGATACATTCATGAGTATTTAAAACATGAAGGGTATAACTTCTACAATGAAGCTTCAAATACATGTGATAATCAAATTCAGAATATTAAAGAGATTTGTATTTTATTTAGACATGCTAATTATTTTCAAGAAAAGAGCTGAATTTAAAACATTTATAAAGCATGTCGTAATAGAATATTTTAAAAGAACGGAATCATATAAAGACTGAATTTTATATCCAAAGGCTGCAATTACTTGAACTTAAAACTTCTTCAAATATATGGAGTTAAATCTCCAGTTCAAATACAAGGTTACTCACCTCGGTCCTTTAGAGTTAGCGCTAAAAATTGCGTCTTCCCACTTCCTCCGTAGTCCCTAAGAACAATCCATAACAATCTCATTAACTTCACATTACTACGATATCACCTACTGATGCCTCTTAATTCATGCCTAGTTCGTATTAAGTCCTATCCTATTTACGGATATTCTATTAACCTTGCACGCACTTAATTCAACTCGTACTTTTAACCTACGACACAATTTAACGCGTTAGAGGTTTTATTTATTTCAACTTATACTCTTCTGGTAGCTCCATTAACTTTAATTTAAAGTCATTTACTTCACATGTTAACACGTCGCATCTTCTCGTACTTATTTCCCCGTACTTGCCTTAGTTTAATACTTCGGCAATGTTTTAGTTTATAGTCATCTGACAGATGCTATTCATCAAATTTTACGTCTTTTCATTTTAGACACTTCTTTTGGTCGAATGGACTTACCATTGGGTCCGGAGCGTCGAAGAAAGTCGGTTTAGGCTTTCTTAGAATTTAATTCGGACCTTTATATGCAAAAGGGCAAAATGGTCATTAATCATTTTACGTGTCACATTTTTCGTACTTTATTTCGTAATTTGGACTCCATTATTGAGTCTGGGATGTCAAAGAAAGTCAATTCAGACCTTCTCCAGTTTCATTTTGGCTTTAAGGGTACCCGGGGTATTTTGGTCATTTTATCCCTTTACGGGTCTCCAATTTTTTGGGACCTCATCTCATGTCGTGGACCTCACCTTCGGACTCAGAGGGTCCGAGATAGTAAGAGTGCACTAATAATTTGTTAATTTTGAACAAGGGGTATTTTGGTCATTTACCCCTTTTCGTGTCTTTATTTTTTGGGCCCCGTCTCGTAAAACGGACCCTACCATTAGTCTCAGAATGTTTGAAATAGTAAAAATTCACTATTTATTTACTTAATCTGGACTTCGTTTGACTCGTTCATAGAGTAGGGGCATTTTGGTCATTTTGACATATTTATGGGTCTCAAATTTTTCGGGACCTCATCTCGTGTCGTGGACCTCACCATTGGACTCAGAAGGTCCAAGATAGTAAGAATACACTAATAACTTGTAAATTTTGGTCAAGGGGTATTTTGGTTATTTACCCCTTTGCGTGTCTTTATTTTTTGGGACCCCGTCTCACAAAACGGACCCCGCCATTAACTTCAGAATGCTCAAAATAGTAAGAATTCACTATTCATATGTCTGATTTGGACTTTATTTGCCCTATTAATGACCCAATGGCATAATAGTAAATTTTTTTCATTTATTAAATAATTAAATTAATTATTTAATTATTTTTCCAGGGGCTTAATTGCATAAATTTTCCAAAAATTGGGCCATAGTGGAATTCTGTTAAACAGTCGGGGTCAGTTTGTAATTATTCAAAAGTCTTAAACTGAACCAGAGGGTTCAGTTCATATCAAAGGCAACCTGTCCGGTCCAGTCCGGTTCTAACCGGTTCTGTTACAATGCTGACGTCATGATGACGTCAGCCCTAAGGTTTAATTTAAATTAATTCAGGTTCAAAACGACACAGTTTCATTTTAAACGGTTCACCAATTTTTAGTCGAGTCGGGGCCCGACCCGATACCCGGTCCGACCCGATACCCGGCACTGTTCATCGTCCCCAACTCTAGGGTTACTGTAGCCCTAATTTTCAAAAAATTTTCTTTTCAATTTCGTGATACTTTGAGCCTGGTTATTCACTGTTTTCAATACAAAACAGTTTCTGCATATCATACCATTAATCTAACATGCATTTCAAGCTTCGAATCAAACTCTAAGTGGTCTGTTTTCAAGATGATAACCGTGACCTGCAACTCGTTCTAGCACCCTCATTTTAGGTCCATTTTTCATGAAACTTGTTGCATCGTGCCCTAAAAGTCATGGGGTTCAAGTCCCCGTTCTATATTTTCAGTTTGGTCGTGTATTTTGACGGATTGAATTTTAAACCCGTAGCTTCATTTCCAATTTCGAGGAGCTATAGTGAGTTCTGTGATCACGGATATGGGTTTTTGGCATGTTTGAGGAGTCTAGTTGAGGTTCCAATCAACCAAATTGGGTTTGGGGAAGCTTGATTCAGTTTCATCATTTTGGGTATTGCATTTCAGTAAAATTTTCTACCCCCCTGTAACCTCCGTTTTCTCCCTCGATTTTCCATGATTTTAAACCATTTTTCTTGCAAAATGAAGCTCATTCTACATAGATTAAGACCCTATCTTTTCATGCTAAAATATGAACGAAATCGAATTAAATTTTGGTTGGGAATATACCTGTTTAAGCGGACTGTTCCCAATTTCTTTCTCCCTCTTCGGTTTCCAACTTCGTCTTCTTGCTTCAGCTTTCTTCTTCTTCTTCCAGAACTCTCTCTCTCTCTCTCTCTCTCTATCCTTCTCTCTTTCTTTCACGATCATTTCCATGGGTGTGTATATAATCATGTGTATAGGTATAAGAGAGTTGATGGCTGCCACCTTTCCCTCACTTACCCCCTATCTCATCAACAGCCATACCCATCACTTTCTGAATTTGGGCCATACTCTCCTTCATACCTCCTCACCTAATTGCATATATAATATACCTATTTAGTACATCATCCCCTTACCTCCATGTCTCCATGTATTTATATATATATATATATATATATATATATCTATATACATATATTATACACTATGGACACAATATATATATATATATATATTATATTTATTTTATTTTATTTTTCCTATATCCAAATATTACATGTATAATTATATATATCTAATTATACACATATGAATACTTACACATGCTTGGTCACATAATACACTTTTATGTGTGTATTTTAATTAATAATCAATTCCATAAACTTAATTAATTAATTATTTTAAATTAACTAATTGTTTTCCTTAAGTGTAGACATCTTTACACTTACTTTCATAACCTCGAAATGCGTGCCCTATGACCCGATATTTTTGGGTCGGGGTATTACACCTCAAATATTTATTTAGCAAAAAAAGCTGAATATGAGACAGCGTAGATGGCTGGAGTTGATCAAGGACTATGATATGAGCATCCAATATCATCGAGGCAAAGCCAATATGGTGAGAGATGCATTAAGCCGAAAGTCAGGTAGTCTTTCTTGTAAGATTACTGGCAAAGCAAAAATAATCAAAGTTCTAGATGAAATGAGAATTAAGGTAGTATTACCTGGATTGCGAGCCTCACTAGTCAGCTTAATAATCTAATTTGCTCTTGTGGAAGAGGTAAGAGAAGACCAAGACAAGGATGAAACTTTACCCAAGATCAAGAAAGGGGTGGAGGAAAGTGGAAAGCCTGATTATGAAATTCATGACGAAATCTTTTGATTCTAAAATAAGATCTGTCTATTGGATCAGTCGGAACTTAAGAAAGAGATTTTGGAAGAAACTCACTGCTTACGATTTACTGTGCACCTAGGTAACACAAAAATGTACCATGATGTTAAGGAACTGTATTACTAAAGAAAGATAAAGCAGATTTCATCGCGCGATGCACTCGATGCCAACAAGTAAATATGGAGCACTAGAGACCCAGTGGAATTTTGCAATCACTTCTAATCCCAGAGTGGAAGTGGGAACACATCACAATGGATTTTGTTTTCGGATTTCCACTTTTCCTCGACGGTTGTGATTCTATATGGGTGATTATGGAGAGACTAACCAAGTCTACACACTTTTTACCAATCAAGGTGAATTATCCCCTAGAGAGATTTGCAGACTTATTTATACGAGAGTTAGTAAGGCTACAAGGAATCCCGGTAACTATCATATCCGATCATGACCCAAGATTCACATCAAGGTTCTAACAAGCTGTGCAAGTAGCACTTGGGACAGAGTTAAGACTCAGCACGGCCTATCATCCCTGAGACAGACGGACAATCTGAAAGGTTAATTCAGATGTTAAAGGCTTTGCTACGATTGTGTGCTCTAGACTTTGATGACAGTTGGGTGAAACATCTACCATTGGTTGAGTTCGCTTATAATAATAGTTACCAGACCAGTATTAAGATGGCACCCTATGAAGCACTTTATGCATAGAAGTGCAGATCTCTAGTAGGTTGGGCAGAGGTAGGTGAACTTAAATTACTAGGACCAGAACTGGTTTAGGAAATGACGGAGAAGATTCAGACCAGCCGCCAACACCTACAAGCAGCACGAAGTAGGTACAAGAGTTACGCTGATGCAAAGAGAAAGGGCTTGGAGTTTCAAACCGATAATTTTGTCTTCTTAAAAGTATCTCCCTTCAAGGTCAAATTTAGATTTGGCAAAAAGGGAAAGCTTAGTCCCTAATACATTGGTCCGTTTCGGATAAAAGCTAGAATAGGACCAGTCGCATATCATCTAGAGCAACACCAACAGCTTTCCAATATACATAATGTATTTCACGTCTCCATGCTACGGATGTACTTTCATGAACTCGATAAGATAATTGAGTTCAAGCCCTTGGAGATAGAAACAAATCTAAGCTATGTGGAATGACCAGTTCAATTACTAGATCGCAAGGAACAAGTGTTACACAACAAGACTATTCCCCTAGTAAAGGTCGTTCGGAGAAATCATATTGTCAAAGAAGCTACATGGGAATGAGAAGATAAGATGTGTACCCAGTACCCTGAATTATTTGACACATGAGCATTAGTAAGTTTGAGGGACCAAACTTTTTGTAGAGGGGGAGAATGTAACACCCACAATTGAGAAATTAGGTAATATCTGTACGTGATAAATTTGGTGATATATGCATAATGCATTGGAAATTATGGAAACCCTCTTTGGGGTAAATATGTAATATTATGACCTAAGGTTAGGCAACCTAACCACAAGTAGGAATTAACCTAACCAGGATCGAATACACCACTAATTTGAGAAGAAATGATTCATCAAGTTGATAATTAAAAAATAAAAAAAAAATAGAATAGAATAGTGTCTACCATGTGACCTACACATGATGAGAGAGAAGGGAAAAATGTACGATACACATATAAATGTATATACATGTATATATATGTGTGTGTATGTACATATATAATACATGTATGTAACGATCGGAAACAAACCATAATACCATCATTAATTATTGTCTAGAAAAGATTCTCCTAACAAGGATATATATATATATATATATATATATATATAAATGAATATAGATATACACTAATGGGAAGCATTGAACATAGGATTCCAACAATCACTCCCATCAACCATAGTAGCTATTTCCTACCATTAAATCTTGTCTAAAAAATATTCCCCCCAACAAAGATATATATGAATGAAGATATATGCAAGTGAGGAGCTTTGAGCATAGAATTCCAACGAACCCACGTGAATAAGACAAGCCTACCACAGGAGCCATCTTTCACCATTAAATCTTGTCTAGGAAAATATGCTCCCAACAATGAGAATTTTGAACTGAAACGCAAATTGATATTTTGTTCAAAAAATCCTAGAATCCAGGTTATAAATACATGCATAGGAAAGCTTAGAAAATCACACTAAGTGAGGTAAGAAGTAAAATTTGTGCGAAGGAAGGTGGAATTGCAAGCTTAGAGAGGGAGAGAATGAAGAGGGAGAAAAAAGAGGAAATTCACCTAAACAAGGTAAGAAAACTCTTCTTTTAATTCCTTTAAGTTTTATAGTTAATTTCATGTATACATAGTGATGTATATAAGTGATTTGAGTGGAATTAGAGAAATTATAATGAATGTCGTGGCTAATCTAGATGCTACCAGCAACACTAGTCCAACTTTGAAAAGCTATAACTTAGTCAATTTTAATCCAAATCGAGTGAAATTTTGGTCTAAATTGAAACTCTAGACGTGTAGTTTCCATTAAAATTGGTTTTACATGTAAACTCCAAACCAATTTTGATTTATGAAATTTTAAGGTTAAATGGCCAAAAATGGAAATTCGGATAATGTAAAATAGTGCATTCCAAACTGTCATATCTTCCCCAATTCTTTGAATTAAATTTTGAAATTTTGCAAAAATGTAAATCTATGTCTTAGATTTGATTTAATATATTATAAGCATCATTTGGCCATAAGATGAATTAGATATAGTGATTTTACCAAAACTATCCAGATTCTGACCTCAGTGAATTGGTTGCTTATATCTTGAGTTGTAGGAGGAATTTTTGCGTGATTCTAAATCTAAACGAAAATAGACTCAATATGTGATGTTTTTGGAAACCTTCATTAACTTTGAGCAAGGGAATTAGGAGGAAATTGAATTTGAATACAGGGGTACTCCCTAAGAAATTTTGGAAAAATCTGGACTTTCACAGTTACTGTCCACTTGAGATTTGCCTCATTCTTCCTTCCATTATCTTGGCGGTCTAATTTACATCATAACCACACATAAATAGGGACACTAAACAGAACTAAAACATATTTTTGGTGGCCTTGGGTATATATATTATATTTGAGTATAATGAACTCAGCGAGGAGACTCTTTAACCAAATGAAATTCATAAAGTATATCCCTTAAGAAGTATAGCATTAAAATAGTGTTTAATATGTTAATCACCCTTATAGGACTTGAAAATTCTAAGAAGCATCCAAAGGGGACTAAATAACAAAGTATTAAGCAAAGGTGAGTAACCCTGAACCTTGAAGTTAAGAAATTTTCATGAAATGTAGTTCTTTACAGTATTATAACCTTACATATAGTTCTTTACAACTTTATGATATATTTCAAATTACTATGCTAAATGTTTTAACTGCATGGATGTTTATAGAATTCAAAAATAAATGGTTGAACTGCATGTTGTTAAGTAGCATCTCTTTAAATGTTTCATAGCATGGATAGCCTAAAGAATGTTTTGCAAGCATGTTTCAATTTGTGTGCCTTACGACTCCTTGTTGGGGTTAAGAGCCGGTAGACTTCCAGTAAGTCTTCATAAGCAACTCGGTCGGGAGTCTGAATCTGGTGTGAAGGCTATATAGGCTCAGAGCTCTTAATTACATAGAGGTCGCTAATATGACATTACAGTCCCTAAGGACCGAGCTCATGAGATGTATGACACAAAATGTTTTTCACAGCTTTAGTTTACAGGTCACCATGTGACAACCCAAAGTCTTAAAGGACAACAACTTTTAAGAATGTAACATGTTTTATTTGCTCACCAGTATAAGATTTTATGATATCATGTTTAACTTGCAAAACTATTTGGCATAAACTCTTGCATCATTTCCAGTATATATATATATATATATCTTGCAACTCCCACTTATATATTATATTTTAAGAATGTAATAGCTTTCAATATAGACCTTTTTTATTACTATCCATGAAAGTTTACAAAAAAGGGTTTTCTCGAAAACCCATAACAAGGGACCGATGTTACTCAAAAGTTTTTCAAGAGAGCTCACAAGGATTTTATCCTGCATATTTCAGGTGAAAGTTCTTATAACACAACTTAAAAGGAAGGATTAGAGTACAACCACCTTTAGGTTGAACGAACAATCTTTAGCTATTTGATTACCTTTGTCATTGTCATCAAACAAATTTTTGGGCTGTAATTTTCAAACTTATTGTACTCAACGTTCAATTATTTAATTATGCCTTACCATGATTTATTTTATGATGTCATATATAACTCTGAGTGTATGTACCAGATAACTCTGAGTGTATATATTATGATGTCATATATAACTCTGAGTGTATGTACCAGATAAGAGGCCTTTGGTTAGACACATTAGCGATATGCTCAATAGAACTAGTGTACCGGCGAAATGTCTAACTGGCTGGTCATTACCCCTAATCCACATAGGGTGGGTTCTGGGATGTGACACACCAAACCTTAACATACTAACCTTACTACAGTTTGTCGTAGTCTTCCACCATTAGTCAATTTGTCCATCATTAGTCAGTTTGTCCTTTCGGTAATGATCTTTCATACTGTTGATTGCATCTTCACCAACGAACATCTTCATAACAACTATTTTTACAACAAATTTGAACTCTACAGATCAACACTCTACTGTGTCCAGGAAAATAATGAATCTAAAACTCAATCTTACTATACAAAGACTCCACAATAACCATTGTGAACAAGGGACTATATGAAACCTCAATCTAAATATGTATTTTGGCTAAAGGATTCATGAAGAGCGTCAAAGTTCTCAATAAAAATCTCACAAAATTGCCACTTAGATGAAAAATTCACCAATAAAAATATGTACTCTCTCTCTCTCTCTCAACTTTTTATGTTTTTTGCACAACATACTTTTATAGGCAACCAAACCTAAAAAAATCTAGAATTCAACAACCAATAAGAATTGTTGAATTTCTACAGGCATTTGAATCGGAATGATGTCTCCGTTCAGCTACTAGAATTTAATCTCTAGATTTTGACAAAGTTGAATGGGAATTCCAAAATAAAGAATCTATTAGGTAATAAAATTGTCACGACCCGAAACCCACCCTACGCGGATCCCGAGGACGTGATGCCAGTTGGCCACCTTACTAGTTTTTTCCACCGACAATGCGACCAACCAAAGGCAACTCCTGAACTTTACAATGAATTGCATTCTAAATGTAAGGTCAAAGCAACGAAAATTAAAACCTTTTTAAATTGAAAATGCAACTCATCCATACACATTAGAGCACGTCTAGAATCAGTCACCAAGTATCTCTAGAGTATCAATACACATGCTCTAATGCACCCATTCTATATTAATGAATTATTTAAAGCGGCAGTGACACCAATACTGTTAAGCTAATCAAACTCATCTCCAATGATCAACAATCAGAATATCTCCAAGTACCACTTAATCATAGTGATCCAACACACTAGACTAGCTTCATTACTAATGATGTAATATTATAATACAATTGTGAACTTAACCTTATAGAGTGTGTAGTCAACTTGACTTGGAGTTCATCTCGTCAGTGTAAGTCATTTGTACTTCACTAGTTCTGTTAGTCATCTCACTGCATATCACCCGTCATAAACTACCTGAAAAATGGTTATAAATAAGGCGTGAGCTAACAAAGCTCAGTAAGCAAACTCCTAGCTTTGCCATGGGTCAAGGTTAGTTCACAAGAATAATAGAAGAAAGGGATAACAGATAGCCAATAGCCAACGAGCAACAGTAATTGCATAGCCAGTCACCAAGATGCGCAAGAATAATGACCCGAGGGTCTAAAAGGCTTATCCTAAAATAAGATACAAGAAGATAGTAATAATGAATCCAACAACCGGGATCTAGCCGATCATGACAATCTGCTGCCACAACAAAACGTTAGCCAATCAAAGATACAACATGCTTGCATAGAATATGATCATCCAACGAGTACCAAAGATATATCATCATCGAGTGAAGTATATCATGGTTGTAATAATACGATCATTCACAGGGCATAGAATATGATCATTCAACGAACACAAGAATAAATCATCATCGAGTTCTAATAACCCAGAAATGTGTGAATCACCTGGGGCCCAACATATCCCATTGGAACGCACATTCAGTTTTGTTTCTTTATCCCAGGCCTACTGAATAGCGCTAGAGCTCTTATTATCTCAGGTCCCGAAGGACATACAAGACCCCCAAAGGGTCTTTCCCCCACGCAATCTGTGAATAGATGAGCCATTGTGTCTGAGCACAACCCCAGGTACATTCCAAATATCATGATCAATAAAATTCCACATAGGATGTACAACCGTACAAAACAATTGATTATCACAATCAACAAGTCATGAAGTGTGTGGAGTAATAAGATTTCTATCAACAGGATATATCTCAAGACTAGGTCATGGAATGATACTGCAATGATGCTCAAGTATTAGTGATCGAGTTCACAACGATGCAAGCAAGCAAGTCAAATCCAAAGAATAGGCATAACCGATAACCACAAGTCAATTGGCTTTAAATCAAGTACATTAGGTAGTGATAGAGTACAAGTTTGGCAACATATGGAAATAAATGTGATTGGCTAAGGAAGGACCACAAAACAAAGTTCGGGTTTACTTACCTCAATTTCTTAGTATCACATTCTCCATTTACAATTACTCTGATAATCTCCAGATGCTTCAGGCATATCCTTGCATAGCCTGAATAATCATCATTAATCACAAACAGATCAGAATTCATTTATTCATGTCTTATTCATCATCTTAGGAGTCTATCAGATGGCCTAATTAAGTTCATTAGCTTATTACCCACTCATTGGGTACCAACTTGTGTTATTAAATTCCTTAAATAAGCTTAGTAGCTATCAAGTTTGTAATCCAAGTCATTTAGACTCCAGTCCTTATCAATTAGGCACTTATTTAACCTTAGGGGCAAAATGGTAATTTTTTTCATTCTTACCCCAGACCCTATCGTGGTCCTCAGAATGTCCCATATATATCTTATATATAAAGTTTCAAGTCTTTTGGACTTCATTTGGTATCTGCTTTCAATCATCAGCACACATCGATCATTTTTCATTTTATACGTTGACTGTTCTAGAGTCATATTTAGCCCCTCGATTTTCATAATTATGCTTATGATAATTTATTAGACTAGATTGGCCTTTATTCGGCGTCTACTTTGCACTTACCATGCTTAGGGGTATTTTGGTCATTTTATGTTTTGTGAAATTCTAACCTCGATTCGTCATTTAGTCATGTGTACAGTTTTACGAGTATCTGGGCTTCTATCGGTATCAATTTCATCTCAATCGGACTTCATTTGGACTCCGTACAACATTAGGGGTATTTTGGTAATTTTATATTTTCATGTCTCATGTTTTTCGGTACTTCGTTTGCTAGTACGAACTCCACCGTTGAGTCCAGAGTGTCCAACATAATTAAAATGGACTATCTTTTATTTTTAATTAGCCCTGGGTATTATTAAAGGTAATACAATCATTTACCATTCGCATGTCTATATTTTTCGGGACTTAATTTCCCAAATCGGACTTCACCGTTGAGTCCAGAATGCCCGAAATAGTAAAAATACACTATTTATTTATTTAATTTGGACTTTGTTTGATCTATTTAATGTCCAAGGGTAAAATAGTAATTTTATCGAATTAATAAAATAATTATTTTTTTTTTTTTTATTTTTTAGGGGCCTAAATGCATTAATTTTTTAGAAGTTGGGCCAGAATACAAATAATTAGAACAATTGGGGTCAAATTGTAATTAAGAACAGTTTTGGTTCAGTTTCCTTTCAATTAAGCCCTTGGACCAGTGGGTTTAATAACCAAAACCCTAGACCGGACTGGCTAACCCCTGAACCAGCCAGTTCCGGTTAGTCTAGAGAACCGGTACAGCATATCCATGTTATTCACCTTATTCCAGTTTTGGGTTAGCCTTAAAACCTGATTTCAATTTTATACATCCGTAACCAAACAGACTGATTTCAGTTTTAATTTTAAAACATTTAAACCAAAACGGTGTCGTCTCACTTAAACCGTTTGTGCGACGAGTCGGGTCCTGACCCTAACCGACCCAGTCACTGTTCATCGTCTTCCTCTTCTTCTTCCCCCGTGTTGCCCTAATTCCCGATTTCTTTTCTTTTTGATTTCGTGGGGTTTTAACCAATCAACCCTTTTGTTTTTGGCCCCAAACGGTTTCTGTCACACGAGGGTAGGACTTGGCATTAGTTTCAAGCCTCAAAACAGTGTGTAAGCTTGGTTCGAGCTCCAATAATGGCGACTGTAAATCACTCATTGCATGCTCATTTCTGCACATTTTCACGCGTGGCTTGGTCTGTTAGGTTCCTTAGGTCATGGCAATTCAAACCGTGTTCTAAAAACAATATCTAAAGCTCCATTGGTGAAGCTGGGTCACAAACCCGTGACCTGCAACTCGACAGTTCTCTCTGGTCTTAGGGCCATTTCCTTTGATTTTTGTTGCATTGTGATCCCTGCATCACCTAGGTCAAGTCTAAGCAAGCCAAAATTAGTTTGGCTTGGGTCGAATCAGACCTGCTGCATAGAAGGTCATCAATGGCGGTTCCTGATGGATGGTGTGTTTCGAGCCTTCTAGGCTCTCCCATTCTGTTCAAGATCCACCCCTCAATCTTATTCAATGCATGCATGCAAATGTAGGCGCTCAAATTACTGAAATAGTGAGTAGAAGTTTAAAAGGGAAATTCTGGGTTTTTTGGTATTTATACCTTCAACCGTGTCTCTTCCTCCCTTCTCAGGCTTGATGAGAGGTCCTTCAGTCGCCTCAGTTCCAATCGTGAGCCTCTCAGTTCTTTCTCTTTGTGCACCTCCATGGAAACACCATGCACACACCATGGACATACACATTGTTTCTCTCTCTATGTCTCTACCTCACTCTCTCTAGGTTTCTCTCTTTCTACATCACCCTTTTGATTTCTGGTTTTCTGAACACATACCACATATGCAACATAATTATATATCATGCATTTTATTTAAAAAAAATTTGTTTGTTACATGAAATTTGGTTGGTGGGGGTGGTGGTCCAATGAGGGGCTGCCACCTCTTTTTAATAATCAGAGTTTTATGGGCTTTAAATGATATTTATATATATCTATGTGAAATAAAGCACAAAAGTGCTTGTGGGCCAAGTGGAAAAATTTTAGGACTTTAAAACCTTGCCTCACTTGGTCAAGGGTTCAAGACTTTTCCATTGCATTTTTGGCCATTTTTCTATATTTTTGACTTAAGGCCTTGTTTGGCTATCGGAATTCTATATTTTGCTCCAAACGATTCAGATCAACATATTACATCGCTTCTTCGTGCATTTAATCATTTTACTAGTCCATCGTAATTTACCGGAAAGTCCCGATAAATTTTCTTAATTATTTGTTATCTTGATTCTAATTAATAATTAGTGGACTAATTATTAATTAATCAGGTCGAGGCGTTACAAAAATAAATTTAGAAAATTTCTAAAACTATTTTTCTACAATTGGATTATTCTATTGTCAAAAGCAACTCACTTAAGGTTAAATTAACCATAGTAAGGTTCATATCTAAATTTTACGTTAAATCACTAGACACTCAAATGTAATCCTAACATAGGGGAGAAATGCCTAAGGTGATTTACCTTTTCTGTGTATGATCTAAAGTAATTGATTGATCGTAGAACTTCTTATTTAGATTTAAGAACTATAATTTGAGTTCGGATACTAACAAGTCTTCATCGATGCGAATTGACTACCAATGAAAGTTGCAACAAGACTTAGTCTACCCAAACAATTATGGACTCAATATAGAATTTTGGAATGAATTGCCAACATATACATAATCAGGGAAAAATTTTACAAACATGTCTAATTCAAATTTCCTAAAAAGCTCCCCATTTGGCAATTTCTTGACAAAACATAAAAATAAATTTCATATATTAATCCATTACATCATTGAAGAGAAGCAAATAAAAACACAGAGATAATCTCCTTATTGAAAAATATTACTCCCCATTAGATAAATAGATTTAAAAAAAAATACCTTATCTTTACCCCTTAAAATTTATGATCACTCTCCCCATTTTTGTCAAAAAGTGGCAAAGGTAAAAATATAAGAGAGATAGTAAGATGAATTATACTAAGGTAGTCAATACGATAGCATAACAAGTATTTCAAAACACATATTATACAACATACCATCATAAAGAAACAATAGAATGAGAACGATGGACATAATTAGCAATACCTCAATAAAAGACTCTGATAGTCTTCTCTCTAGTCATGTTTGACATCATGAGGTAATCTGCCTAACCACACGAACAAATCCATATAATGAATCTCTAATCTTCTGTAAAGTCAAATAGGTTAAATTCATGCACCATCAGAATGTGACAATGCTCTACATTCCCAATGAAAGCATTGTACTATTCAATAAAGTTGAAGCTAGTTGGAATAGGTATGAGGTCCACTTGGGCTCGAACGTTGCATCTATGACCATCTCGGGCCATCAAGAACACAATAACTAATAGTGTTGTTACCTAGATATTTACCCTAGAGGGGGGTGAATAGGGTGTAGACACCTCATTTTGTGACCTTTAATTTTATAAGAACAAAACCTTAGTTTTGCGGCTTTTCGAAAGCGTTTCGGTCATTTTTGCCACATAGTTTGAGAAATCCCTTGATTAGGGATAGTTTCATCATTTCTGATGAATTATATTTTGGTATGTTCACACACAATTTGGTCTCTAGGGGTATTTTTGTCATTATATATATTTTTGTCCTCCAAGTACATTCTCATAATTTTTCTCATTTGTTAGTTCTCAAGGGCACCTTTGGTAATTCCTAGAGGTTTCCCATTTCATAAGGGTATCTTGGCAATTTTTCCAGATTCATGCCTCAAGTAAGACTCTTCTACCCTTTAAAGGGCATTTCGGTAATTTTGCTAGAATCCCACCTCTAGTAGGACTTTTCTGCACATTTTTGCCCCTTGGGAGGCATTTTGGTGATTTGGCCACAGTCCTACCCTTAGTAGGACTTTTTTGCACAATTTTGCCCCTTGGGGGGCATTTTGGTAATTTGGCCACAACCCTACCCCTAATAGGACTCTTCTGTCCCTTGGAGGGAGTTTTAATAATTTTGGCACAATCCTACCCTCGATGGGACTCTTTAGTCACTTGAGAGTCATTTTCATAATTTTTATAACAATTTACCGCTTTGGGGGTGATTTGGTAATTTAAGCCCTTTAGTGACAAATTGAGCACATTTTCATGGCTTGAGGGTAATTTGGTCATTTCCCATTGTAACATTTTAACCCAATATTATTGGGTAATCATGATTAATGAAAGTTATTAATAGAGACTGGCTTAAAATGAATAATGGTTGAATTGCTTGAAGCAAACTAATAATGAAATTAGAGACTAAAGGCACATGTGTGTGCCATAGTCAAGTAAAATATATAACGAGAGTATTTTTAAGACAAGCTTAAGTAAGTTAGTGTATAAATTATTAAATCAAGATTAATATTGTACAATAAAATGTCTTAAATCAAGAGTGACAGAAAATTAACAAGAATATTTTGATATAAAATATGCAAACTTTAGGATGATTAAAACACTTAAAATACAAAATTGTATTCACATAATAGAAAAGGAGAGAAATAGTCTCAAAATGTCCTACCCAAGACTTGAACCTAAGACCACGAGTGAGGAATGCTAAAATTCTACCACTGGGCTATAAGCTTATTATTGTTACCAATACAAAATGATATATATATATGTTCTCAATCATGTATGTATGTAAAATGCATGCAAATGAGGTGTCCTTTTATGATTAATCAAAGAATAAGTGACCTTATGTGATTATCTCCCAAGGGAGACAAGGACATATGTAAGCTTTCTTTGCATCATATACATATTAGCATGCAAATGGAAGTCTGTTCCAAGAACTTTCATTCAACTCAGCCGAACGAGAGGGAGAAAAAGAAAGAGTGAGAGAGAAAAGAAGAATAAGGAAGTGTGCACAAACGTGCAATGCTGCTCCAAATTAGACCAGAAAAAAAAGGATTCAAAAGCCATGGAGCTTAGGAATGAGCCCAAGCAAGTAAGGAAGAGAGGCGGAGAGAGAAAATAGCTATGAAAAGTAAGTGGTTTTCTTTCAATATAATTATCTCTAAACATTATATTTTTTGTGGACTCTTGATTGCATGTGCATGCAATTAACATTAAAAATGGATGAAAATAGGAAGAAATTGATAACAAATGGGCTTAAGAAACCCTAGGAACCATGTTGACCAAATTAGGTAAACTGGGTTTTGCAACCAATTTGAACAAAGCTTGAAACTAGTTAAATGGCTTAAAAGAGCATAAAAAAGGAAACTCATATCAATTTAAATCACTTGAAATGGTCAAGAGACCAGTGAGAAAAACTGAACTGATAGTTAAGGATGGATAAACTTAGATTTATAAGTTCTAGCTTGATTCTTTTTATTTTATGAACGAGAAGTTGTCCCGTAATGTCTCATAATTACAATGGAACAAAAATAGAACATAAAACAAGCGTAAAACTCAATAAAATAGAAAATCATAGTGGTTGTTGGAAAAATAGGGCTCATTGGAGCCCGACTATAAACCCCATGTTCGATGGCTAAACCCAAACCAAATTCTGATTTGACAAACTAGGTGAAAATTGGTTTGGAATAGAACAGAGAAATCGTCAGAAAATGACTATTGTGGGCAACCGTTATTGGAGAAGGCGATCGACACTAGTGAGTATCCCTAGTTGACCATGTTGGGTTCGTAACCACAGCGGAAGAGATTTCAAAAATCTATTTGGATCTATTTCTTTACATGAATTATACAATCTTGAAAAGAGAGTTAGAAATACCTTGTTCTTGATAATCTTGATTGTTGAAGAAGGCATCTTGAAGAGATTAATGCAATCTTCCTTCTTTTTCTCCTCTAGGTCTTCTCCTCTTTTCCCTTAGGCAAACCGTATCGCAAGAGAATGGGCTGCCTCTTATTTTTGTCTAGCACAAAAACTTAACTTGTGATAAACGGCTCCCTACATATATATATATATATATATATATATAGGGCTTAACCTAATTAGGGTAAGAGAAGAGATCTAGTGGTCCTACTAAGTTAGCTTCTAATTAATTAATTAAATTTTAATTATCTCATAATTAATTTTAATTGACTAATTAATTTTAATTAACTCTACTATATAATTGAAATTGCACTCCAACTTAGTAGAATAGAGTAAACCTATATACACTATACTTTTGCAGTTGGCCCCTCTACATGGATATTAATAATCAGGATTATACTGTCAAATTAGTTCTCTAATTATTTTAAGAACCTAATGCAATAATTATTAATCACTTACAATTGGTCATCATTTCAATAAACAATTTACTGAAAAGACCAAATCCGGATGTCAATGATTAACCCATTAAATTGGCACAAAGGTGATATCCATCTCTCTAATGTATAGAGTGTAGATTCCATCTTGAGAATATGTATTCCCACAGTCTAAATTATGACTTCCCAAGATACCAAGGTATTGATCTAAAAGACCTCACTGTGACTCAAAGTCATCACTATTCAGAACTTGAGTTCACTATCCTTTCAAGATTAAGAGCTTACTGCGAATAGTGAATAAGAAACTTATTAAAGGTGACAGTTCCAAATAATGCATTTCTTATAGTGATCCAGTTCAGTGTATTCCCAATACACCAATACAATAATCTAGAGTCTATTACTCTGATGGTTGAGATAAACCACTTTATCACATAAAGGTTAACTGTATTACAACTTTACAGATAAGATGTCTAATCTTATTAATAGCCGCGAACAATTTTAGAACTACCTATATAAGCAATTCATATCTCTTGTGTATAAATCTCATTTATACACATGAACCACTCCTAATGACAATTCAAGGACTAATCATCTCATGTAGAGATTTGAAAAAAAAAAATGAGGGTAAATTTTTCATTTTTGTCGGTAGGACATTTCGCATGCGCAGTTTTGCCGGTTTTACCGGTAAAACTTTTTTTGCACTGTTTTCACCAAACGACCCACTTAGAGACATAATTATAGTGTGTCATAGAATAGTAAAGTACTTAGAATAATGTGAGGTATCTTCTGTATGAAAATTAGACAAAACGGAAATAGTTTTCGGAATTGGACAAAAAGGTGACCCGGGTGACCCGGGTGGAACGGACCTAAGCCGACTTCAAATGAAAATGTTTTCTTATAAGAATTTTTATTTAAGATAATTTTATGAACATTGGATAAAATAGAATTTCAATTTGAAGCATTTAGGAATGAGCTGTAGAGTAACGGGGTTCATGGCCTCGTTAAGGGCAAAATGGTCAATTGCCCTTGCCCCTTTGATTCCCCAATATAAATACAGCTCATCTAGTCCATCCTTATCACATATACATTCATATATTTCAGAAATCTCATCCGTATAGAGAGAGGGAGAGAAAAGCCCTAAAATTCCACATTTTCAAGCTGCCGGAACACACATTTCAAGCAAGAATTTGGCCAAACTTCCTTCTGAGAAAGTGTTCAGCTCAACGAGTAATATAGACTCACTAAATAGTTTAGACATCCAGAAAGTACAGCCTTCTCAGTTTAAGAAAAACTGATTTTAGGTATGATGTAGTGCTAAGCTAGTAATAGATTTAAGTTTTCTTGTGTTTTTTCATGTTGTTGGATTGTTTAGGATGTGTATTTGAGATTAGGAACCCACCTAAGAAGTAGTTCCCTTGAAAAGCTTAGAGTTGGTAGTTTAGAGATATATTGTGTTTATTGGTGTGTTTGATGATTTATTGCCTTGACTTAGGTGTGCTTCATGGTTAGGATTGTGTTGCTACAATTTTTAAACCTATATGCATGTTGACACATCTTGTGATTAGGACCATGTGATGAAATTGTGCTTCAGTGCTTGATGGAATGTTTATGTTCTTTATACATTGTGGGAATTGTGAGATTGTGACTTGAATAATTGTTGATATGTTTAGTCATGATATATATGTGATGAACATGATATTTTGGTGTTTTAAGTTATGTATTTTGTGGAATAAATGGCATGACTTGAAAAAGGGCACACCATGTATTTGACAAATTGTCACATAGAGTTGCATGATGAGATCATGACATTTTGGCATGGTGAAATTACTTGGACACATGGTGTGAGTTGAGCATGAAGTGCTATGCATTATGAAGGTGTAGATCCTGTGGTGAAAAACCCAAAATTGGCCATTGGTACTCGCATGCCATCGAGGTCCGGATCGTAAAGCGAGACATATATTGGTACTTGCATGCCAACGGGGAAGAACCGTGAAGCAAGACATGGGTGGCATAGTGTTGCATGTGTGCGTCACGCATATAGACATTGCATGGCATTGGGGGAAAATGGGATTAAAATTTTGAAATGTACACTTGCACATGCCACGCCCTTAAATTTGTTTCTAGTATTAGTATTACATTATACCAGCAGTTGAGCTGACCCATTCGTGGGCAATATATTTCAGATGAGACCCCGGGTACTTGAGACTTCTTCAAGTCTTGAAGGATGGGAAGACACAGACGAAATTGAAGATTTGGCCCTTGGGGCACTTTTTGGATGTATGGGCATAGGCCCAATTTATTTCATTTTGTATTTGATGCTGCACTTTTGACTCGCAATAAGTATGGGCTCCGTGACCTGTAGAACACTCAGAAAGACGATCAGAGGACCACCGGATTGGCTCCGGCAGTAGCCACTCCGATGCTTAAGTAAGTAAAAAGAATTGAAAGACTGTATTGAAAGCCAAAGAATGAGTATGAAAATAAAGCGTACATTTAGGGTTTAATTTATAGACCGTGGCCTTCCTAAGTTGATTAGGATTCGGAGCCATGAATATAGGGATTTGATCATTCGGAGATTGCAGTTGCCTTGTGGAATATTGCATAGAGATAACCATAGATGGTAGTTTCCTCGTTGAAGACTGTTTCCTTGTTGAAGATTGCTTCCTTATTCCCTGCTCGGCATCCGCTAAGGCGGTGACGAGGTCTGGAGTATTGGTTTGGATCCTGTAATCAAATCTGAGATCCTTGTCCGGATATATGTGCTCTGAAGGCATATGTTCGGTCACTTCCGACCTTTTGTGCTGATCTGGATGCTCGAGCTCTTAGTCATTGACTGAGCGAGAGCTGAGTTAGCCGAGCATGAGTTGGATTTGTGATCATACATGTCAAGTGCTGATTAGCCTGCTCTTTTATGGTATATCAGTTACTCCCCCCAAGTCCTAGTTTGATGCTAACAAGCAACTAGGGCTAAGCCTTTTTCGGAGAGTCATGTGTCTTGCCCATTCGCCTTTCAAGGCAACTGTTGGGGCGTCATTTATTGCGTAGTCGGAGATTAGGTCTTTTCAAGGTCATCATTGTACTAGGCCGATAGTTGGGTTTCTCGAAATCATCATTGTTCCGAACCGTCATGGCGTTTGGTGGGCCCCTTCTGATACTGTGCTTATAAATATAGGGTGAGATTTTGAAATGACCTTTTCCCCGTCATTTCCACTGTGCTAAAAGATCTCGTCTGCCATTGTTTGTTTGTGCGACCTTGAAGAACATCGATTTCCCGAGTTAGAACAGGTTCGACTGATCTTTTCTCTTCTCTTGCTTCTTTCTTCTTAAGTCCGGGAATAATGTCTGCTCCATTTGAATCCCCAAATGTAAGTGAGGGAGTAGGAAATCCTTCCGAGATGGTTGTGCCATCTCCTGTGGAAAACGTAGGTAGCCTTGCCCCCGTAGTTATTGGGGAGGGGCCTGTTGAACCTCCCCCTAGTCCTGAGGTGAGGATAGTTGAT
Organism: Nyssa sinensis; assembly: GCA_008638375.1. Taxonomy (NCBI): domain Eukaryota; kingdom Viridiplantae; phylum Streptophyta; class Magnoliopsida; order Cornales; family Nyssaceae; genus Nyssa; species Nyssa sinensis. The sequence continues at coordinate 24,657,060 of CM018032.1, forward strand.
GCCTTTGAAGAGCCCCGGGACAGGGCCGGGGAGACCTATGGTAGGTCTTCCCATAGAGAAGAGGGTGAGAGTGCTGTTACTCAGAGCCTTCTGGACGAGTGGAGTGTAAAATACAATTTTCCCCCAAATGTGACCTGTAGAGTGCCAAGCCCCATGGATCATCCCCAAAATGTTGAAGTCGGGGAGATTTGTGTTTATCTTGCCTGGTTTGAGATGGGCTTGAGACTCCCATTGTCGGATTTAGTCAGGCAATTCTTTTGTTGGTACAAGCTCTGCCCTGCCGACCTGAATCTCAATAGTTGGTGGCAACTTCTGGGGTTTGTAGTGTTGGGACACCAACACGAGGTAGATGTGTCCATGGACCTGATCCGTAGTAATATGGATCTGAAGTTCAAGAAGGCAGAAGGCCTTTTTTACATGTCCTTTGAGAAGGGGTTCCGGCCCCTGTCCTCCGTTCCCACTTCTAATAAAACGTGGAAGAAGTGGTACTTCTTTGTTGGAGGAGGATGGGAGCATGAAGACTTCCAGGATGGTGAGGCCTCGCTATTCCCTCGTGCCACGGGTCATAAGGGTGAGGCTTATTCCCTTAGGTTTGCTTTAGCTTTGTTATGCCTTCCGAACTGATAATCTGATATGTCATTTCTTACTTATGTGCAGTCAGGAGTGCTTGGAGGAGGTCCGACTTTACCGACGTGCTCCAAGATCAGTACCGAGTGTTGCTTTCGACTTTTAATCGGGCTCATACTGTTATTATAACTCCGGAGAACTTGATGGCTGCTCGTACTACAGAGCTCAAGAAGAGGTTGTCGTCGAAGTGGGCAGTGGCGGAGGCCCAAGTGGTGGGGGAGGCTTCCTCCCGAGCTGAACCTGATACCCTTCTTGAAGTAAAAATGAGGAGGTTGATTTCTGGCTCTCCCGAGCCAGCCCTTGCCGAGGCTGAAAAGGAGGCCAAACCTGCCGTTCCTGTTTCGGCCGTTCCTCCTACCCCTTCCGGTCCGAGCAGAAGGACTAGGAGGGGAAAAGCGCCTACTGCACCGTCTGAGCCATTTGATGAGCCGGACTATCAAATTGCCAAGAAGGCTTTTGATCAAATATGGGCTCAAGGCCCTCATCGGTACAGGGGGACAACCCCTCAAAGCTGATGAATGAGATGATGAATCTCCAGATGAGGGTAACTTCTGAAGCTTTTTTTGTCTTTTCTGTTTGTTTGTTTGTTCAATCTAACTTGTCTGTCTTGCCTTGTATAGAGCATGCATAGTTTGGCTGCTCTGATGGTGACTCTCATGAGCCTCGAGGAGGCTGAGAAACTGAAGGCCGAACTGGATGAAGTAAGGCTCGAGCTCGGAACGGCTCAATCCAAAACTCATGCTGCCAAGGAGAGTCTGAAGGAGGCGAGTGCCAATCTAACCATGGCAGAGTCTGAAAGGGACATATATTGTCGGCAGATTACAGGGCTTCAGGCGGAGTTGGTTAAACTGCGAAATACCTTCGATCAGAAGGTTCAGGAGGTAGTTGATCATGCCAAGATTGAGACTAATACGGAATTGAAAGAGGAAGTTGAACAAATGGGTGATGACCTGATCCGGTTTGGTTTTGAAAACTTTCGAACTAGATTTCAGGCTCAGTTCCCAGATTTTGACGTGTCGTCAATCGTTCCTCCTGAACCTGCCTCGTCTGGTCCTGACCCGTACAAGACGGTTGGGGCTACTGCCCTTAATTTGGAGGAGGACCCAGGCCCTTCTGACAAGGCTTGAGGCTTTATGGGCTTTTATTTTTCTTTGTTTTTGCCATTTCCCTTTTGATGTAATGAATATACCCTTTTGATCAGTAAAATTGACTTTCCTTCGGATTCTTCTTGTGTTCTTTCCTTCTGTGAAATTTGTCGCAAGTGTAGCTATTCTAAGCCTCTTGTATGTTAGATCAATTGTCCAACAGTCAATAGTTGCCTTCTGAGCTTCGATACTTGTCATTGAATAGTGAATGTAGATTAACTTCAACTGTCTCATCATAATAAGATAAGAAAGCAAACATAATCAGATAGACAGAGCCCAATAGAGTGGGAGTAAACTTCTGCAGAGTTCTGAAATAGACTGCTCTGAACCAAAGGCTTGTGATGATAACCAGGCAGTTTGTGCCCGTCATTTACGATGACCGACATTGTTGTTTCCGAGCCTTTAGGATCAAGATATATCAAAGCTATTGGCCTTTGCCGTAAGAACGACCTACCATAAAATAGATAAGACTAGAGGGTCTGTATACCGGATGAGAGGCTTGTACATTTAGACTTTGCCTCCCTCTTCTTTGCTACTGTAGTTTTTTGTTCAGAGAGCTCTATTCCTTGTCTCTTGGTATATCGAAGAGGCACATTTAATGCACCGTTTATTTATTCGATTATCGTTTGGGATTTCGAGGCCAATCTCTTTTTCACCGTTGCGACGGTTCAGTTGGGTGGCTTTTGGACTTCAAGGGTCTATATATATGGAAACGAGGGCATACGGTTGCGCTTAACCCTCTTGTTCCCAAATTGTTCCCTTGTAAGAGAGACTCTAGATGCTGCCGGAATTTTGCCATTCGCCTGGAGATGATGGACGATTCTTCGTCTGAGTTAGGAATGATTAAACTGTGGCCAAGAGTTATCCTCCCCTTTGATTCAGTCTCCAAGGAAGGATTAAAGGAGGCGCAAGTCCTCTTGTCCATTTTGGCATCCGGTCGAAATTCTTCCGACTGGTGGGGGACTCTCCTTGATTCAACCGATGCCTGGAGCGTTGGTGGTGAAGACGAAGGTGGGACCCCTCCTCTTCTTCGTGTCTTGACAAAGACCCTTGCTCAAATCGGCTGGGGAGTGACAACTGCTTTGAGGGAGATGAATGGACGCCCCTTGAGACCCAGAGCCCTCATCATCCATTGGTCGTGAGATCAATGATAGTGATGATGAAATGGCCGGGGTGCTCCTTGTTGCAGATTGGGGTTCAGGATTCCTTCCTTTCAAATGAAGCCGGTGGCGGTGGTAATGGAAGTTTGGATCCTGTGCCCCTTTATCATCCGAGGCAGAAAGCCATGATGTTGCGGATTGTAGTGATGTAGTAGCTTCTGTAATAGTCTATGTAATGATGTCTTTATTGTATACTCTGTTTTATTTCCAGTCTTTATTGTACTGATGTAAACTTTTACAAATCATCAATAAAATTGATCTCTTTTTCCTCAATTCTGATGTTCTCTTCCAGTTTGAATGTGTTTTTCTGAGTTAGATCACCCTTTTGTGCACTTCTGATAAATAACTCCTCTCTATGTCTCAAGAATAGATCAAAGAAACTTTGCACAAAACTTGAAGTTTTGAAACAGTATTCTTTAAATCCGTTCGGCACTTGTACTGTTTGTTGCTCGTTGGTAGATAAGCAAAACAAGCTAAGTGTCAGCTTTGAGGAGTTCAGATCTGGGAGACTTGTGTAAGTTTTGGTCGAAGATGCTTTAGAACTTCTGCCTTTGGATGGACTGGATCACAGAGTCTGCTAATTAAAGATGGGCCAGGCTCGGAAGGCCTGTGCATTAGGGTGGTCCAGGCTCTGGAGGCCTGTGCATTAGGAGATGGACCAAGTACTTAAGACCTGTACATTATGGACCAGGCTCTGGAGGCCTGTGCATTATTGATGGACCAAGTACTGAGACTTGTACATTATGGACCAGGCTCTGGAGGTCTGTGCATTTTTTATGGACCAAGTACTGAGACTTGTACATTATGGACCAGGCTCTGGAGGCCTGTGCATTTTTTATGGACCAAGTACTGAGACTTGTACATTATGGACCAGGCTCTGGAGGCCTGTGCATTTTTTATGGACCAAGTACTGAGACTTGTACATTATGGACCAAGCTCTGGAGGCCTGTGCATTTTTTATGGACTAAGTACTGAGACTTGTACATTATGGACTAGGCTCTAGAGGCCTGTGCATTTTTGATGGACCAAGTACTGAGACTTGTACATTATAGACCAGGCTCTAGAGGCCTATGCATTTATAGATGGACCAAGTGCAAAGACTTGTACATTATGGACCAGGCTCTGAAGGCCTGTGCATTTTTTATGGACCAAGTACTGAGACTTGTACATTATGGACCAGGCTCTAAAGGCCTGTGCATTTATAGATGGACCAAGTGCATAGACTTGTACATTATGGACCAAGCTCTAGAGGCCTGTGCATTTTTTATGGACCAAGTACTGAGACTTGTACATTATGGACCAGGCTCTGGAGGCCTGTGCATTTATAGATGGACCAAGTGCAAAGACTTGTACATTATGGACCAGGCTCTAGAGGCCTGTGCATTTTTAATGGACCAAGTACTGAGACTTGTACATTATGGACCAGGCTCTAGAGGCCTGTGCATTTATAGATGGACCAAGTGCAAAGACTTGTATATTATGGACCAGGCTCTGGAGGCCTGTGCATTTATAGATGGACCAAGTGCAAAGACTTGTACATTATGGACCAGGCTCTGGAGGCCTGCGCATTTTTGATGGACCAAGTACTGAGACTTGTACATTATGGACCAGGCTCTAGAGGCCTGTGCATTTATAGATGGACCAAGTGCAAAGACTTGTACATTATGGACCAGGCTCTGGAGGCCTGCGCATTTTTGATGGACCAAGTACTGAGACTTGTACATTATGGACCAGGCTCTAGAGGCCTGTGCATTTATAGATGGACCAAGTGCAAAGACTTGTACATTATAGACCAGGCTCTAGAGGCCTGTGCATTTTTTATGGACCAAGTACTGAGACTTGTACATTATGGACCAGGCTCTGGAGGCCTGTGCATTTATAGATGGACCAAGTGCAAAGACTTGTATATTATGGACCAAGCTCTGGAGGCCTGTGCATTTATAGATGGACCAAGTGCAAAGACTTGTACATTATGGACCAAGCTCTAGAGACCTGTGCATTTATAGATGAACATCCCATGGAAGTAAAAAAAACATCTCTATTGATAATACTTCCGTAAGTGTTCCACGTTCCATGGCCTAGGAACAGGCTTCCCCGTCATGTCTTCTAGCCAGTAGGTGGCAGGCCGAACAACCTTTGTTACTTTGTAGGGGCCTTCCCAGTTTGGTGACAACTTTCCCATGGTGGGATCCTTGGTGTTTTGAAAGACTCTTCTTAAGACAAAGTCTCCGACTTGAAAGCTGACCGTCTTGAGTCCTACCTTGGATTTGTTGACCATTCTTTGTTGATAGGCTTCCATCCTGATGCTGGCTTGATCCCTTCTCTATTCAAGCAAATCCAAGTTTTCCATCAGCTGCTGATCATTGCATTCTTGCTCAAAGGCTTCAGTCCTCAGGGTTGGCATACCGATTTCAACCGGAATTACTACTTCTGTTCCATAGGCTAGTGAGAAGGGAGTTTCAGAGGTGGGAGTTCTTCTGGTTGTTCTGTGGGCCCAAAGAACTCTAGGGAGTTCCTCTGCCCACTTTCCTTTGGCCTGTTCCAACCTTTTCTTTAACCCGTTAAGGATTGTTCGGTTGGTGACCTCTGCTTGCCCATTTGCTTGTGGATGGCCTAGAGAGGCAAAGTGCTGCCTAATGTTGAGATTTTCACAGAATTTCTTGAAGCCTTTACCAGTGAATTGTGTCCCATTGTCGGAGATAATCACACGTGGTACGCCGAACCTGTAAATAATATTTTTCCAGGTGAAGCTCTCGACTTCCTTCTCTGTGATATGTGTTATAGGTTCAGCTTCGGCCCATTTAGAGAAGTAGTCGATGGCCACCAAGAGATACATTCTATTTGGAGGTGCCTTCGGTAATGGACCCACGATGTCCATCCCCCACTGAGCAAAGGGCCAAGGACTAGGAATCGGGATGAGCTCGTGGTGAGGCTGATGTTGATATGGGGCAAATCGTTGGCATTTGTCACACTTTCGAACATATTCCTTAGCCTGTTTCAACATGCTAGGCCAATAATAGCCCTGAGATAGAGCTCAGTGAGCTATAGTTCTGCCCCCATTATGATTCCTGCAAATTACCTCATATATTTCAGCCAAGACATATTGTGATTCTCCTAGAGTTAAGCATTTTAACAGAGGTTGAGAATACGACCTTCTGTATAGCTTGTTGTTCAGGATTAGGTACCGAGCCGCTCTGATTCAGATTCTCCCGGATTGCAAGTACTGGAGGATTGGAGTCATCCAGCTCTGGGGCTGTTCAGTAATTTGAGCAACTTGGGCTTCCTCTATGCTAGGTCCTGACTGATAAGAGATTTTTACTGTGGAGTTTGCTTCAGACTTTAAGCGGGACGCCATGTTAGCCAAAGCATCTGCTCTGCAGTTCTGGCTTCTTTCAATTTTCTGGATAGTAAATGTCTGAAAGGAATGCCTCAAGTGGTTCACCAGTTTGGCGTACCGGAGCATCCTATCATCTTTAATGGCAAATTCTCCCAAGACTTGGCTTACCACCAGCTGGGAGTCTGAGAAGACATTGAGGTTCTGAGCCTCGCATTCCGAGGTAAGCTTCATGCCTAAGATTAGGGCTTCATATTCTGCTTTATTGTTAGAAGCTTTGAATCCCAGGCTGACTACTTTCTCTGACGTGAGCCCATCAGGGGACTGTAGTACCAGGCCTACTCCCGAACCTTGATCGGTTGACGATCCATCGATGTATAGCAGCCAGGTTCCTTAGGTTTCGGTGAGTTGTGCTTTGTTTTGAAGTGCTGGGGTGAACTCGACAATAAAATCAGCTAAGGCCTGCCCTTTGATGGAATTTCGGGGTACATATGATATGTCGAATTCCCCTAGCTCCATAGACCACTTCACCAATCTTCCCGATACCTCAGGTTTCCTCAGTATTGACTTCAGAGGAAAGGCAGTTGGGATCTCGATTGGATGGGCTTGGAAATAAGGTCGGAGCTTCCGAGCTGATATGACCAAGGCATAAGCCAGCTTTTCTACTTCTGGATATCTCTTTTCCGTGTCAAGTAGTGTCCTACTGACGTAGAATATAGGCCTCTGCACTCCCCTGTCCTGTCTGATTAATGCGGAACTGACCGCGTTTTTAGAAACTGCTAGGTACAAGAGTAGCTTTTCTCCTTGTACTAGTTTTGACAGGAGCTCTGGAGAGGCTAGATACTCCTTTAGTTCTTGAAAGGATTGCTCGCATTCTTCCGTCCACTGCAAAGCTTTGCTGCCCTTCAGAGCTTTGAAGAAAGATAAGCAGCGATCAGTGAATTTGGAGATAAATCTGCTTAGTGCCGCAATTCTGCCATTCAGTGCCTGAATTTCCTTCCTGGTTCTTGGTGTCTTCAGTCCAATCAGGGCTTGGATCTGAGTGGGGTCTGCTTCGATACCCCTCTGAGAGACGATGTATCCCAAGAATTTTCCCTTCGTAACCCCGAAGGTACATTTCGAGGGGTTGAGCTTCATCCTGTGCTGTTTGAGGATATCGAAGGTCTGGGCTAAGTGCTGGAGGTGACTACCTTTCTACAGACTCTTCACCAGCATGTCGTCGATGTGTACCTCCATGGTGCTGCCGAGCAGTGGGCTGAACATCTTGTTCACCAACCGCTGATAAGTGGCTCCAGCGTTCTTCAAACTGAAAGGCATTACTCTGTAGCAGTAGAGCCCTCGTTCGGTTATGAAAGCTGTCTTCTCTTGGTCTGGAGGGTACATCTGGATCTGGTTGTACCCAGAGTAAGCATCCATAAAGCTCATAAGCTCATGTCCCGCGGTGGCGTCAACCAGCTGGTCTATCCTCGGCAGTGGAAAGCTGTCCTTGGGGCAGGCTTTGTTGAGGTCTGTATAATCAACGCAGACTCTCCACTTGCCGTTTTTCTTCTTGACAAGCACGGTGTTGGCTAGCCAGTCGGGATAGAACACTTCTCGTATCATCCTGGCTTCAAGCAGCCTCTGGACTTCTTCATTCATCGGTATTCTCTTCTGTCTGACTGGTGGATGATCTGGATTGACCATCAGCTTGTGAGTGATGAGGCTAGGATCTATACCCTCCATGTCCCTGGTTTCCCAAGCAAATATAAAGAGGTTGTTTTTCAGAAACCTGATTATATTTTCCTAGCTCGGTGTGCGTCAGATCTGGGCCGTATACAAATAATGCCCCTCTACTTCTGGATTGACCAATACTTTGATGGGCTCGCCAACAGGTTTGGCTCGGTTGTTGCGTCCCCTTGGGCTCAAGGGTTCTTCGATGCTGGATGGGCAAACTTCCACCTCGGGAGTGTGGGTGAGAACTGGATCTGCACAATCCCGAGTGTACTGTAATTGCTATTTAGGAGCCTTCTCCTTGAGGGCATTAGCATGGCACTCCCGGGAGGTTGGCTGACACCCTTTGACCGAGTGAACGTTCTGGTTGTGGATGTACTTCAGACACTGATGGAGGGTCAAGGTGACTGCCCCTATTTGGTGCAACCAGGGTCTTCCGATTATGACGTTGTAGGGAGATCTCATGTTTAACACCATGTACTCCGAGATGGTGGTCTTCTGCCCTTCACCCTCTCCTATAGTGGTAGGAAGGTCGACTTTCCCCAATGGTGTGCTAAGATTGCCATCAAAAGCTGCCATCACGGCAGTAGTGGGCTTGACGTTGTCATGGTCCATCCCCATCTGTTTAAGTGGCTCATAGAACAGTATGTTGACGGAGCTGCCAGTATCGACCAGGACTTTCCTGATCTCACAGTTGGCGATTTTGAGTGTGATAACAAGGGCATCACTGTGAGGGCAGTGTACCCCTGCTAGATCTTGTTCAGTGAATTGGATCTCCAGTGCTGGCTTGAGCCTCTTTTCTACGCTGGAGATCTGTAATACGTTCGGGGCAGCTCTGGCCTCCCGAACATATCTCTTTCTTGCCCTGTTGGATATTCCTGTGATAGGGGAGTCCGCATGGAGGACGTAGATGACATGGTTGTTCTGCCTCTAAGGCTCGTTTCGTCCTTCCCTCTGCTCCTGCCTCTGTTCGGGCCTCTGGTCCGGTCGTTGTTGAGGCTTGTCTTCTTGGGGGTTCTGCCTTCCGTCCTACTTGACGAACTCCTGAAGACGCCCCTTCTTTATGAGCTGCTCTATCTCATATCGGAGGGTCCTACATATGTTAGTTGTATGTCTATGATCTTTATGGAAATTACAGTACTTACTTTGGTCCCGAAGGTTGGGATCTCCTTTGATTAGTTCCGGCCACCTCAGGTTCTCCCGATCTCGGATCTGCCGGAGTACCTGGTTCGGTGTGGTGTTTAAAAGAGTGAAGTTGGTGAACTCCCTTGGTCCAGAATTGTACACAGCCTGGGTGTTGTTCTCTTCTCTGGGCTTCTGGCCCTTTTTTTTTGTTGGAGTCTCTTCTGTGGTCCTCCTTCTTGTGATCCTCCCTCTTTGGATTATCCCTCTGGGTCTGGTCTTTGCCCTTCTCGGATGTGCGGTTGGCTTCTTCCAGGTTGATGTACTTTCTGACCTGATCCATTAATGCCGCCATGTCGGCTGGGGGGCTCTTGGTTAAGGAGTCTCTGAAACCACCTTGGGCAAGCCCGGCAGTTAGGGCTGCTACAAGGAACTTCGGGCTGCAGTCAGTGATCTCTGTGAGTTCGATATTGAAGCGCGCAATGTAGGCTCTAAGGGATTCCTCCTTAGTCTGCTTGACATTTAACAAGAATTCTGGTCCCCTTCTGAGCCTCCTGCTGGTCATAAACCTGTCCAAAAACTGTCTACCGAGCTCATAGAAGTTGGTAATTGAGTTCGGAGGGAGGTTGTGGAACCACTTCAGAGCAGTTCCCTTCAAGCTGGTGATGAAAGTTCGGCACATGAAAGCATCAGAGGCTCCGTGAAGGGCCATCGTATGCTGGTAGTGCGAGAGATGATCTCCTGGATCTCCAGATCCATCATACAGGGTGAACTTGGGCACCATAAACTTTCTGGGCCTCTCTTCTGACATGATGGCGTGAGTGAACGGGGTGGCTAGTCTTCCGAGCAGCCTGGCCAACTCGTCTTGCTCTAGAGGGTTCTGAGGTCCTCTTAAGGCAATTGTTCGGTCCATAGACTCGGCAATTTCCTCTACCCTCCGCAGGTCTCTGAGTCTGACACCTTGCGAACCCTGCCTGACAGCCTCGGCTTCAGGGTAATAGGGTTGAGTATACCCTTTGGACGGAGGAGGGTTCTGAACCAGAGGGATTGGTGCTGCATGATGAGGCTCCTGCGGTACAGGATGTGCTCTTGAGGCCCTTGGAGTTGGGGCTCGAGTAGTGCTCCGGTAATGGACAGTCAAGAACGAAGGCTGATGTTTCCCAGCCTGGAACGGCTGATGGTTGTGGATCCCTGCCAACGCAGGCAACACCCTGGGGGTGCCCGGGCTGGTTATTTAGAGCCTGCTCATGAAGTTCTTCATTCTCCGTGGCAACAGGAGGTTGTGTTTCTGCAGCGAAGTTGACCGACAGGTTAGGAGAACCCGCTGCTTGGTTTTTTTTGTGTGAGTGTTGCCAGCGTTCTAGTGATGGCAAGCAACTGTTCCTGCACCAGTTCCTTGTGTCGTTTGATCGATTCGATCTCTTGTCGCATGGGATTAACCGCTGGTCCCCTTGTACGAGGAGCAGGCGGCTGACGTTGAGAGTTTTGCGAATTCTGAGTATTCTGTCGCGATCGAAGATTTGGTGCCATGGTTTTCCGGTGAGGAAAGAGATGAGTTTATGAATACAGCACTTTGGAGATTAGTCGTTCCCACAGACGACGCCAAACTGATGCTGCACTTTTTGACTCGTAATAAGTATGGGCTCCGTGACCTGTAGAACACTCAGAAAGATGATCAGAGGACCACCGGATTGGCTCCGGCGGTAGCCGCTCCGATGCTTAAGTAAGTAAAAGGAATTAAAAGACTGTATTGAAAGCCAAAGAATGAGCATGAAAATAAAGCGTACCTTTAGGGTTTAATTTATAGACTGTGGCCTTCCTAATGTTGATTAGGATTCGGAGCCATGAATATAGGGATTTGATCATTCGGAGATTGCAGTTACCTTGTGGAATATTGCATAGAGATAACCATAGATGGTAGTTTCCTCGTTGAAGACTGTTTCCTTGTTGAAGATTGCTTCCTTATTCCCTACTCGGCATCCGCTAAGGCGGTGACGAGGTCTGGAGTATTGGTCTGGATCCTGTAATCAAATCTGAGATCCTTGTCCGGATATATGTGCTCTGAAGGCATATGTTCGGTCACTTCCGACCTTTTGTGTTGATCTGGATGCTCGAGCTCTTAGTCATTGACTGAGCGAGAGCTGAATTAGCCGAGCATGAGTTGGATTTGTGATCATACGTGTCAAGTGCTGATTGGGCTGCTCTTTTATGGTATATCAGTATTGGAACAAGTTGTAAACTTTAGTCCTTGGGCCATTTTAATATGCATGAGTTGTGAATCAAATGAACGTATAATGATTGTAGTTTAATTATATTTTACATGGATATGTTGGATATGGAGAATGCATGTGTTGGTTGGATGGATTTGTGGCCACCGTATGAGGGTGGGTTGTTGGTGAATTTATATTCATACATGTTGTAAAAATTAGGTGGAAAAGCCTTGGAAAAACAAAGGAAATTATGCCCAAATTTCCGGAAAAACTTGAACACTAGACATGGGTGTAAAACACCCTTAAAATGGTAGGGAAAAGATGTTTAAAATGGGGGCTTAAAAGCTGGGAAAAATGGGCTGTAAACTGGGTGAAAAAGAGGTTTAAAAGACTTGGAAAGAATTTGGAAAAATGGAAAAATTTGGAGCAATAAACTGAGAAAATTGGACTGCTGGACAGAGAAATTTGCTCTCTGTCCGGAACAGTAACTCTGAAAAAAATCAGAAAATCAGACTGCACCAAGCCACTGCCTGCGCGCCCTGTCGCCCGCGCCCTGCCCGCGCGCGCCTGCGCCTCGCCCTGCGCTCGTGCCGCGCGCTGCCTGCCATGGCTTGGCCTGTTGCCTTGCTGTCCTACCTGCTGCTACACCCTGCTGTCCAGCCCTGTTTCACCACCCTTTTGGCCATCTTTTTGAGCCATTTTTTGGGCACCTTTTGCGCTATATTTGGACACTATTTTGGCCCATATTTGGTCAATTTTTGGGACATGCTTGGGGCCCCTTTTGGGCTGTTTTAGGGACCTGTTTGGGCCATGTTTTGGCCATATTATGACCTAGATTTCAAAGCCATGTTTGGCCATCCACTAGGGCCAACTTTGGGCTGATATTTGACCATCTTTTGACTATGTCCTAGGACGTTTTGGGGGCATCCGAGACATTACTTTAGGGGGGTTTTTGAGGATACTTTAAGACTATTTTAAGAACTATTTTTAAACATGCTTTAAATTAATTGGAACATTAATTGGGACAAGCATTTCATTTTAATCTTGGAGGAAAATTTGAAGAATAATAAGGGATATTTCACTTAAATTTATTGCGTTGACATTTCTTTTCTTTTCTTTTATTTCGTTCAGTCGCTCCCCGGGTTTGCGAAAATTCGGGGCGTGACATCTCAAGATATAAAGCAACATCCAAATATATGGTAATATGAAACTCAATAATAAATCAAATCTATTAAATAATAATAAAATATCTTAGATATGAGGGCACACATCCTAACAAGCTCCCACTTGCACTCACATCCATTCCCCATAACATCTAACACCTATCCTATCCACCCTTGTGGTTTCTTGACTCGTTGGATTGAGCTACAACTCCACTATTGTCACAATAAAGGACCATAGGCAACTGAGACTGTGGTACCACTCTTAGTTCCGAAAGGAACTTTTTAAGCCAAACTACTTCCTTAGCTGTTTCAGAGGCAGCCACATATTCTGCTTTAGTGGTTGAGTCAGCAATACACTGTTGCTTAACAATCCTCCAACTGATAGCTCCACCACTAAAAGTAAACACATATCCTGAGGTTGACTTTCTAGAGTCCTGATCTTACATAAAGTCAGAGTCTGTGTAGCCAACTGGAACTAGATCACCACCCCCGTATCTCAACATATAATCTCTAGTCCTTCTCAAGTACTTGAGTATATGTTTCATGGCAGTGCAATGATTTGGTCCTGGATTAGATTGATATCTGTTGACCATGCCCACTGTAAAACAAATATCTAGTCTAGTGCAAAGCATAGTATACATAAGGCTTTCTACAGTTGAAGCATAAGGAACCGCCTTCATGTGTTCCTCTTCTTTAAGTGTCTTAGGATACTGATTCTTGGACAGAGGTACTCTATGACTAAAAGGCAATAAGCCTTTCTAGGAGTTATGCACTGTAAACTTAACAAGAATTTTTTCTATATATGCAGCTTGAAATAAGCCTAACATCATATTCTTCAGATCTCACAAAAGTTTAATCCTGATGATTTAACTGGTTTTTCCCAAGTCCTTCATATCAAATTGATTCGCTAGCCAAACCTTGATCATAAACAACACCCCTACATCATTCCCAATGAGTAGTATATCATCCACATATAGAACTAAGAACACTACCATGCTTCCTTCACTTTTCTTATACACACAAGGTTCATCCGGGTTTTGATCAAAACCAAATGACTTGATTGCCTGATCAAATTTGATGTTCCAAATTTGGGAAGCTTGCTTAAGTCCATATGCTATTGGCAAGGCTATGAAACCATAGGGTTACATCATATAGATGTCTTCCTCAAGATAGTCTTTCGAGAATACTGTCTTGACATCCATTTGCCAAATCTCATAATCAAAATAAGCTACAATGGATAAGAGAATCCGAATAGACTTAAGCATAACAATTTACCAAAGTCCGGAATCTTTATCAAAGATTGCCTCATCATAGCTACTAGGATATAAAACATGTTTATCTGAGACAGACTCTCTTGAGAACATGTACCTATCAGATGGCCTGACAGTCCTCCCACTACGACGTGGCTCCGATGTAATAGAAGATGTTGGAATAGAGGCATCTAGTGCATGATTATCATTTGCCTGATGTAATATCCCAACCCGGGATACCGGGTCATATGGCACATGTTACGGGGCAATGAAAAATTGTGTAAAGATTCTTACACTTGAGAGAAAAGAATTAATTAATTACTTAAAAATTGATTAATTTAAACTATAAGAATACATTTAATTATGAAAATTTAAATGTAGATAACACACATGTACACACATTTATGGTGTATTGTGTGTGTATGTATCAGGTTTATATAAATATGTATATATATAAAATAAACTATATACATGTACACAAAGAAAGATATATATATATATATATAAAGGGGTGTGAACAGTGCAGTGTGTGTCGGTAGTGTGTGTGTGTTTCCATGTGCATGTGTGTGTGAGGTGTTATATATATATATATATATATATAAATAATATACAAAATATCAAGCATAGATTGAAGGAAAAGCTGAGAAATTATAAAGTTAAATTGATTAGGTGTAAGAGAAATTATGAGAAGTCAAGAATAGGGGCTAGGACGTGTAGAGAGAGAGAGAGAGAGAGAGAGAGAGAGAGAGAGAGAGAGAGAGAAGGGTCGGTTGCCTTCTTTAAAAAGCCAAGCATGCATTTCATGCTTACACCCTAAGGAAGCAGAGAAGGAGAATAGAGGAAGAACCAGAGAGGAAAAAGGGGAAAGAACAGCAACCTAAAAGGTGAGAATTTTGGAAAATTTCCATGTTTCTCTCTCTAGAATTTTGATGTATTAGAAATTGTTCTTGAATTATATACATACATATGATGATAGATATATGTTTATAAGTATATCAAACATGAAAATTGGCTATGAAAACGACTAAAAACATGAAACCTAGAAGCATCCGCCATTGAAGACCTTGCTTGAAGCAGGTCTGAACCAAGTTCTCCAAAACCCAATTTGGTTGGTTGGAACCTTAACTAGACCCTAAGAACACTCCAAAAACGTGTGACCGCGACCAAAGATCACAAACAATGGCCTCCAAATGTTGAGTTGCAGGTTACGGTTTTACAACCCAAACCTTTAAACTCGTGGTTAAATCCATTTTATGAACGAAAACTAAATCCCCATGAAGAGGGGATTAAAACAAGCCAAACCCCATGAAAAACCACCAAGAAATGAGCATGAATGACCCATGTACAGTTCGGATTATCAAACCTTTAAACCGAGCATATGAACTAGTTTTAACTCCCAAATAAATGCCAAGCTAGTCGTTCTTACCTTAGGAGTGTTTTGGAACCAAAACAGTGGTGAATAGCTGAGTAGAAAGTCACGAAATAGAAAAAAAAAGGAATTCTGAATTTAAGGCAACAGTTGGGTTCGAAGTGGGGAAGAAGAAGACGGGTTAACTCGGTTTTAAATTAAGGCTGAGTCGACTCGGACACGTGGCAGCCTCTGGGCTTGCCACCGAATAAATTAGACGACGGCGTTTTAGTCGTGGTTTAATTTAAATGAGAGCTAGGGCTGACGTCATCATGACGTCAGCCAAACACATATAAACCCATTGAACCGGTTGGTTTTCAACCAGACCGGACTGGTTCATTTACAATCACACTGAACCGTTTGGTTTTCTGACTTATTTAAATAAAATAAAACCAAGACTTTTGGTTATTACGGATTGACCCCAACTGTTTTGGGAAATCCTACTGTGGCCCAACTAGGGGAAAAGTTATGCAATAAGGCCCCTGAAAAATAATTAAATAATTAAATAATTGATTTAATTATTTAATAAATAAAGTAAAATTACTATTTTGCCCCTAGGTCATAACTAAGGCAAATGAAGTCCAAATTAAGCATATGAATAGTGTATTTTTACTATTTTGGACATTTTGAGACCAATGGTAGGGTCCGTTTTACGAGACGGGGCCCGAAAAATAAAGTCACGTAAGGGGTAAATGACCAAAATACCCTTTATCCAAAATTAACAAGTTATTAGTGTATTCTTACTATCTCGGACCTTCTGAGTTCAATGGTGAGGTCCACGACACGAGATGAGGTCCCAAACATAAAGACACAGTAAAGGGGTAAAATGACCAAATTACCCTTAGTACCTCAAAAGTCAAATTAAAAGCAGGGAAGGTCTAAATTGACTTTCTTTGACATCTCGGACTCAAAAATGGAGTCCAAATTACGAAACGACGTACAGAAAAATATGACATGTAAAATGGTAAATGACCTATTTTGCCCTTTTACATATAAAAGCCCGAATTAAATTCTAAGAAAGCCTAAACCAACTTTCTTCGACGCTCTGGACTCAATAATAGAGTCTATTCGACCAAAAGAAGTGTCTAAAATAAAAAGACATAAAATTTGATGAATAGCATCTGTCAGACGACTATGGACTGAAATATTACCGAAGTATTAAACTAAGGCAAGTACGAGAAAATGAAATACGAAAAGACACGACACGTAAATATGTCAAATAAATAACTTTAAATTAAAGTTTATGGAGCTACCAGAAGAGTATAGATTGAAATAAATTCAATTCCTAACACATTAATTGTGTCATAGGTTAAAAGTACGAGTTAAGTTAAGTATATATGAAATTATGAAATCGTTTTAGGATCTAATACGATTTAAGCATAAGCTAAGGAATATCGAGATGATATTACAATGAAAGTGAAATTGATGAGATATTTATGAATTGTTCTTAGGAACTACAAGGAAGTGGGAAAGCGCATTTTAGCACTAACCCTAAAGGACCGAGGTGAGTAACCCTACATTCGAAGTGGAGATTTAACTTCACGGATTTCAATGAAGTTTTGAGTTCAAGTCATGAAAAGTATTTGAATATCAAATTCAGTTTTCATACGTCTTTTGTTTTAAATTACTCTGCTCAGATAACAGATTTATTTACAGTCCTTTTAAATATTCCTTAGCATTTTGAGTTTTTATTGCAAAATCTCTGAGATATATTCTGAATTCGTATATTCTGAGAATTGAAAGTCTATTATAAAGTTATATACCTTATGTTTGAATACTCTTGAATAGTATTTATGAGAAGAAGCCATGAGATAAAAGTATTTTTCTTGAAATACAAGATAACTGTGCATAAGCACGAGACAGGGTATTGGAGTTCGCAAGGGACTCTATTATCCTGTGGAGCTGACAAGCTTTTGGGTTCTACGGAATTCATGGATTGTCAAATGTCTATAGCAGGATCTAATCCCACAGGCAAAGAGATATCTCGACAAGAGTAAAGCGGGAGTCTGGTCCGAAACAGATTCCAAGAGTAAAAGAAAGAAGAAAAGATATTTAAAAATGGAAGCAGGTTTTACCCTCATTTCCATATTTACATGTTTTGAGTTTATATACTCTATTTAAAGAAGAACATATTTTTAGCTTGAACACTTTACATGTTTCAAAGCCAGGAGTTTTATGGAATGCATATATTTGTATTCAAAGTTACAAGTTTTATATGAAAAAGCATATGTTAGCTTGAACACTTTACATGTTTCAAAGCTATGAGTTTTATGGAATGCATATAATTGTATTCAAAGTTACAAGTTTTATATGAAAAAGCATATGTTAGCTTGAATACTTTACATGTTTTAGAGTTACGAGTTTTATGAATGCATATATTCTGTGTTCAAAAGATACGAACAATTGACAGTGATTGATTTATAAACCTGTATGAGCTAAAACCACTGTTGATTGAAAACCCCATGACGAATGTTGGAATTGCTCACAAGCTTAGATTAGCTTACCCGGACTTTGTTCGAATCCCCCTTTCAGGTGACTGACAACAGTCGAGTTTTGAAGACGGTGAATCTGCCGGCTTCTGGAGATATGATTAGATGGTTCCTTGGTGGAGTTATGTAGAGTTTATTAGCACTTATGTTTAAGAGACAGTACGACAATATGTATAAACCCTTCAGGGTAATTAATGTTGATAGTGGTATGATTTAAGTATTTAAAATTTTAGTTATGCTTTGATTGTATAACCATGTGTATGCTATATGAGTAGAGCGGCAGTACCGGGCGGTGTGCTTAAATTTTAAATGAGAAAAAAAAAAGTTTTCACGCTTCCGCAAAACACGAATTGCACTGCCGTCCGATACCGTTGCTTACAGGACCGTTCCACCCAATGGCCCCCGGGTCTGAGGGTGGCGGGTCGCGATGAGAGATCCGCACAGGGTGGGTTTCGGGTCGTGACACCTGAGGAATAGAAGAAGCATCTGATGTTTCTTTTAAGGTGATCTTACTCTTGAGCTTCTGGCCCATAATATAATCATCCTCTAGAAAGACAGCATTTATGCTAACGAATACCTTCTGCTCACTGGGATTCCAACTTGCTAGTATTTTCTTTCAGCACATAAGCTGGACACCCATAGATCCAGTAGTGATTTAGACTTGGCTTGCACCCAGTCCAAAGCTCTACTGGAGTCTTGGGAGCGAACTTAGTTGGAACTGAGTTTAGAATATATGTCGCTGTCTCCAATGCATACCCTAAAGGAATATAGGCAAATCAGAATAACTCATTATTGATCTTACCATATCTAAAAGTGTCATGTTTTTCCTCTCTACTACACCGTTCTACTGAGGCATGCCAGGTGCAGACAACTGGGATAAAATCCCATTATCTAACAAATGCTGACTGAAGTCACTAGAGAGATATTCCCCACCTCGATCAGATTGAAGTGATCTTATGCTCCTATCTAATTACTTTTCCATTTCTGCTCGAAACTCTTTGAACTTCTCAAAGGCTTCTGGCATATGGTGCAATAGATAGACATAACCATATCTAAAGTAATCATCTGTAAAAGTGATGAAATACTCATAGCCCCCTCTAGCCCTAATATTTAAGGGTCCACACACATTAATATGGATTAACTCCAATACTTCTTTGGCCCTGTTTCCCTTTGAAGCAAAGGGTCTTCTGGTCATCTTTCCCTCCGAATAGGATATACAGACTGGCAGTGATTCAACAACTAAGGAAGAAAAAATACCCTTCTTTACTAGTGTATTAATCTGGATAGCCTCAAGTGCCAAAGATAAGTTGAATTAGTAGAAGAAACTTTTCTTTTAAGTGGTAAAGTTTGTGATGGTTCATTCTTTTCGGTGTCATGTATCTCACATATCTTAGGAGTAATCAAATAAAGACCATTAACTGTTGTGCCATAGCATATAAAAGAACCTCTATGTTTAATAACAACATTTGAATTAAAATAAACTAAATAACCTTGTTTTATTAAATTTGAAAATGATAATAAGTTCCTTCTAATGTCAGGCACATATAAGTAATCATAAAGTACTAGTGTCTTATTTGAAGAAAAACATAAACTAACTACTCCTATTGACATTACAGCAACTTTTGCTTTTGTTCCCACTTGCAAGATAATCTCTCCATCACTTAGCCTACTGGTCTCCCAAAACCCCTACAACGAATTACAGATGTGATTAGTTGCACCGAAGTCTACACACCAGGAATCTGGACTACCCGCTATATAGCTTACTTCAATAACAAGTTATTCGATTATACCTGTGTTCTTTTTCTTTGCTATATAATTTGGACAGTTTCTCTTCCAGTGCGCCATGACCCGCAGTGGAAACACTTTCCTTTGGGCTTAGTGGTTGCCCCTTTCTTCCCTTTTCCAATACCCTCCTTCAGGACCTATATTTCCCTTGAAGTTTTTGGGGTCCTATTTCTTCTTCCACTCGCCCTTGCCTTTGGGCTTGGGCTTAAAAGAAGAACCCTCAGCCACATGAGCACTGAGATCGCTTTTGATAATACCCTCCCCTGCTTGTAAAGAGCTCAAAAGCTCCGCCAAAGTCAAATTCATGTTGTTCATGTTATAGTTGAGCTTAAATGGATTAAAAGGGTTAGGCAGCAACTTAAGGATAATATCAATCTGGGACTCACTATCAATATCAGCCCCTAGAACTTCCAGCATATTTAAAAAGTTAATCATTTTAAAACATGATCTCTTACTAGAGTTCCTTCTACCATCTTAGTGTTCATGAGTGCTCTCATGGCGGTTTACCTACTAGGACGCCCCTGATCCCTAAACATCTCCTTTAAGTTAAGGATCATATCCCTAATTGTTAGGAAACTCTAATACTGATGTTGTAAAACACTTGACATCAAAGCTAAGATACAGCAACGTGCCATCTCATCAGCCTTGACCCACCTAGAATAGTGGTCAATGTCCTCTTGGGGAGCATCAGCCCCTGGAAGGTTTGGGCTATCCACAATAATCACATATTTGAAACCCTCTGTAGTAAGGACAATGTCCAAATTCCGTTTCCAATCTCCATAGTTAGGTACAGTCAACTTATTTTCTTTCAGGATGATAGCAAGTTGGTTAAATGAAGACATCTGAAAATCATATATATAAGCACATAGATTAGCATGGATGTAAATAAACAGTAAAATAACTTTTACTCTCATGACTGCATAGTGGTATCCTCAAGACACTATCAATGAATGCATTGGAACCTAACCTTATAAACAACACGCTCCGTGGGGATGACAATGTCATTCATATGATTAGGAGGATCATCATATCCTATATGATTTCACTATTTAGACATCTCATGTCAAATGAAACATATTTTCCAATATTCTTTGGTTTTCAAAAGACAATGATAGATTCCATGGGGAGAATTTCATTCCCTTTTGATCAAGTGTATACCATTATCTTAAATAAAAAGACAACTGTTACAAGTAGTGTCCCCGTGGGGAGATCATGTAATACCCCGACCCGGGGTACGGCACAAATATCGAGGTAAGTCGATACAATAATAAAACCCGAACTGTTTTAAGTTACGTTGCATAATTACATGGATATGTGTATATGAATATGTATGCATAATAATGTATTAGGTGATCTCATGAATACATATGTATATATATAATTTGAGTACGGTATATGAATATATATATGTGGTAAATTGGATAATATGTATTATATATATATATATAAGAAAAGTTGGTGAGGTGTCTTGGTGCTCGGGTATGCTGCCACCGCAGCAACAGGTGGCAAGGGCCACCGACTGAGGGTCGGTTAAGGGGATAAAGAAGGTAAATGAAGAGAGAAAAAAATAGAATCAGACATAGAGATAGAGAGAGAAAACTGAAAATTGAGGTATAGCAGTTGCTTGAGAACAGGTAAACCCCTACGTCTTTGTTCTTTAAATTCATTTTGTATAATTATAGAATTGCTTACTGGAATTGTAGGGTCTGAAACAAAGAAGGAAAAACAAAAGAAAAAGAAAGAAATTGAGTTTCGGTTAGAAATGGTGGTTTAAAATAGGTGGACCTAAATGGAAAATTGAACCATAATATGCATAGGAAATTACCCCAGGATCTCAAAACACTTTGAATTAGATTAAATGGTCAAGAAATGGCCATTTTATGGCCGGTTATTCCCTCACCGGTGCAACGCCGGAAACTGGGAATGGGTGCATGAAACCGATGGGGTTGGAGGTTAAAAACAGTCCTAAAGTATTCCTTGCAATTTTAGATTTCATTGGGAAGAAAAACAGTGAATTTTGGACGTAAAACCATGAAGATCCGTGAAGAATTGCATTTTTCCGGTGACCGTGGTCGGAAAACCAACCGGAGAAGACGACCGGATAGTCGGGGGCTTCTTCGGGTCATAACGGGACCGGGTTTGGGTCGGACCGGGTCGGGACCCGACCGAAAGCGATTAGGGGCAGTGATGCTATGTCGTTTTGAATGTAAAATTAAAATCATTGGGCTGTTTGGTTGCAGAGACAATAAATAGAAATGGGGTTTAGGGGTTAACCGAACCATGGATAGGGATAGGGAATTGGGTTATTGTATTCCGGTTCTTGTATGGAACTGAACCGTTTGGTTCAGGTGAAAGGCTGACCGGTTTAGGGTTTTGGGGTCTGAACCAACTGGTTCAGACCGCAGCTTATGGGATTTATGAACCGGCCCCAAAAGTTTTGAATAATTACACTAAGGCCCAACAGAAAAATGTTAATTTTACAAAATTACCCCTGACTCAAAAGTGGGTCAAACGAAGTCCAAATAAGGTAAATGATTAGTCAATTTTTATTATCTCGGATGCTCTGAGTCCAATGGTGAGGTCCGTTTCACTGAGACGGAGTCCCAAAAAGTTACAACTTGTAAAAATGACCAAAATACCCCTGCTTCATAAGTGAGTCAAATGGACTCCGATTAAATTAAAGAACTAGTGAATTTTTATTATTCCGAACCCTATGGACTCAATGGTGAAGTCTAAATTGGCATTAGAGATACTTAAGATGACGAGACGTAAGATTGATGAATAAACATTTATTCTGAAACACGTTTATTGATATATAGGGAACTTGAAGGGGAAGGGCCCACTCACGAATTTCTAAGCTAAGATTTCATTAGAGGTAAGTAGATACCCTTTCTCTTCCATGTGGTGTTATCAAGCCAAGTTCATTCTTTTACTGCCAAACTTGTACTCCTGAGCGTATCTGATGTTATTGTCTCCACAATGTGATATTGTTCTATCTGGTGGACATTGATTATTGTTGTACTATTGTTATCATGTTGAACCATGCTTTGAAATGCCTATTGTTATGTTTCCATTGAATTGATGATATTCCATTTTTATATACTCCTATGGAATCATTTATGATCATGAAATGTTTATGTATACTGGATTTGTGCTCAGTCACAACATCCATCCGATGCTTTTAAATACACTGAAGACCTTCGGGTCGAGTCCGTGAACGGACATGTGGCCATACATTGGAATGCACTGAAGGGGGTAAACCGGGCCCCCAAGGACCGAGGGCGTGCTAAGCCCTGACATAGTATAAAAGCATCTCTTACATGATTGCTCAACTATAATTGTTGAATTACAATATTCTTGTGATTATCTTGTATTGCGAGATATTCCTTTATTGATTTGTTGTGATCAATTATATTGGCAGTACTCTTTTGTTATTGTATTATCGTCGAGAATTTCAGGACATTGTTATGCCATTCCTACTGATTACACATTGTGATTCCACTAGTTCATTTGCCATCATGACAATTGTTCCCATTGGCTATCATAGCATCTTATTTTTTTTATGATTGGCTATCATATTCTTATTCTTGGATTCATATTCTTTTATGATCCTCGATACCAGTGTCGGAGATCTGTATTTACTTGCTGGGCTCTTGTAGCTCATTCCACCCTACTTACCCCTTTTCAGGTAATGACACCGCAAGACCCCAATAGGAGTCTGGAAGCATAGGGGGATATTTTGAAGAATTGTATCAGACTATGTTTTAATTCTCCCATGTATTCACCACCCACGGGTGCTGGTTATGTTTAGTTTTGACTTGGTACTGTAAAACCATACGATGTAGGTTAAGACTTCCGCTGACTATTGTAGTGATAAACTTCCGTTGTTATTGTTTTAAGAATTTGGTACTTTGCATATTAGTTCTATGATACAGGAATGGAAAAAGTAGGGACGGCCTTAGGGTCGGCTCCGCGACACGAAATCCGCATAGGGTGGGTTTCGGGTCGTGACAGATCACCCTCAACCCGTCTCTTTCAGTTCTATCCTAAGGAACCCATACTTGTAACATACTTGTAACCAACTAAATAGTCACCCTCCGTGGGAAGGCCACTCGAAGATGGCTTAGGGCGCCTATTTTTATCTTTTTATGGGCTGGTGATGGAAGACCGTAGGAGCTTGCTTAAAGCATCCCTCTCCCACTTGTTTTTATAAATTGAGGATCTTTATTATACAATACACGCATAATTATATTATCCTATTCATGGATCAAAATTAATCATGTGATTTTATGAAAATAAATATGCAAGCATAAAATTTAAAATTAAAATTATCTCTCATGGCCAACTAAAATTTTTGACAGTAGGCTCTGTACTTCCATTGATCTTCTTGATGGCTCCCATCCTCTAACCCTTTCTTCAGAAATAAAATAAATACATGAAGAACTTATACCTACATACGTGAGCTTACATTTAATCTAAAACTAAAAATTGAGCCATTGGGTATCATATACCCAAATAGTTAAAAAAAAATAGTTTTTAATAAATATATAATATCAAATATTATATATATATAATATTTTTCATGTGCCAACTATGGATATCAAATACCCATTATATGCTTTGACAATAATAATTAAAAGATCATTATTATAATAAACTATATATATATATATCTATAATATATTATATCTACCTACCGCGCTAGCTAGTGAATTTAGCCCTATATATATATAATATTTGTCATGTGCCAACCATGGATATCACATACCCATTATATACTTTGACAATAATCATTAAAAGATTATTATTATAATAAACTATTTTTTTTAATAAACTGTATATATATAATATATTATATCTACCTACCGTGCTGGCTAGTGAATTTAGTGCCATCAGTTCTTAATCATAGTACCTAACTATACTATAGGATAAGTCAAATAATTATACATACATATATATATACATATACACACACACACACATATGTAAAGCGTAGTCAAAAAAAAAAAAAACTTGAATGACTGCTTGTTCATCTCAGCAGCCTCCTTCTTTGTTCCCGCTAGACATGTTAAACCTATTATTTTGGCATCCTTTCAATCCCTTTTTGAACTCATTCCTCAACAAACACTAATACAACCCATATAGGATAATTACAATCACATGGACACTTCTTTTGTACATATCTTTTCGTGTTTAATCATACATAAATCTAGTTTAATTTTCATCAAGGAACCAAGAAATTTAATTTACCCAATCTTTGCCTAGAATGGGTTTATAGTTCATCTTCATACATATATACCCAAGTTCCTTTTACTACATACAAATCCCTATTACAGTTCATACATAGATTAAGTCATTAATTAGAATAAGTTTAACTTTACAAATCAAATATCATATTTTACAAAACATAAAGTCTAAACAACACTTCGTGCCAAAATCCAAATTCATGTCGCAACTTCTGTGAGTTTCAGTCGACCTTCCAATCGACTAAGTCCATATACCAGTTGACTACTTCTCCTATTCAGCCGACTGATCGTTTGAGATTTATGGTTTCTTCAGGTTCTATTAGCCTTGATTAACTTGTTCCAATTTCCAGTCGACTTAATGGTGTCTCCAATCGACTGAATTGGTCGCTAGACATGTTAAACCTGTTATTTTGGGATCCTTTCAAACCCTTTTTGAACTCATTCCTCAACAAACACTAATACAACCCATGTAGGATAATTACAATCACATGGACACATTTTTTGTACATATCTTTCCGTGTTAAATCATACATAAATCTAGTTTAATTTTCATCAAGGAACCAAGAGATCTAATTTACCCAATCTTTGCCCAGAATGGGTTTATAGTTCATCTTCATACATACATTCCCAAGTTCCTTGCTTTGAAATATTACTACATACAAATCTCTATCACGGTTCATACATAGAGTAAGTCAATAATTCGAATAAGTTCAACTTTACAAATCAAATATCATATTTTACAAAACATAAAGTCTAAACAACACTTCATACCAAAATCCAAATTCATGTCGCATTAATCTTCAAAAGGGTCACCTCCAAAAGGAGGTGCATCCAAGAAGATCTTCAAGTCATTGGTTCCACGCCATTTTCTGCATCTAGTAGGGGTTAAAACAATGCCCCCGAAAAGGAATCTAACAAAAAGAGAAACTTAACTGGTGCCACATGGATGCTTATGCTCATGTAATGACAAGTTATATATGACAATACAATCCACACATCCATAATTCTCAATTTCAACTTTATAATTTTTTCTTCAATAATCTCCACCCAAACAAGCATACACATATATTTGTCACGTAACACTCACAATGTAGTCCATTTATCAAGATTACACATCACAAGCATGAAATAGAGCACATAGACACTTTTAGCTACATATAGTAGGCATAACATATGCTAGGGTTTATATAGATGAAGAAATCAAGATCTATTTATCACGTAACCTTTAATGAATGATTCAAAAGACTTTGAACACAAAGAAGTCCACAAGAAGGTAGAAAATAAAACCAATCATATAAAAGAACACAAGATTTACATACTTCCATCATTTCAACCACCACAAAACTCAATAAACTTGAATATCACACCATGAGAAACATATATTTCACACATCATGAACATTCACACTCTCATCTCATCCTTAGGTTAGAAACCTCTAACTCTTTTGTAGATTTAGAGTAAACCCTAACTTTCTTGTGTGGTTCATTGCTTGATTTCTCGAAGCCTAGGTGGAAACTTGGGTAAAACCGTTCCAAGATAGATGATCTCACCCTAGGAAGCTTTGATTTATATTAAATCCAAGAAGAATTGAAAAAATGCAAAACCCTAACTTTCAATCATTGTAGAAACCCCAAAATTTTAGATTCATGAAATAGAGATCCTTGGTGAGGCTTAATCTCTTGAAGAATTAAAGAAGAATGGAAGAACATGGAAGCCCTATCTTCTTCTCCCTTAGAGCCATAAATGTAGAGAGTATAAATAGAGTGGGATATTAGGAAAAATGAGAGAATAGCTGCTAGGGTTATCATTGATGGGTATTTATACCCATGAAATCCAAATTTTGCATAAAGACCATTTTGCCCCTTTTTTAATAGGTTTCCTTCATTTCCATTCTTACCCTTTTTGTCTTTCAACCTATATGCTATTTATTTATCACAATTCAATATTTGTAAGACTCTTTTAAGTCCAATTAAAATATCTCTCGGGTACTATATTTGCACAAACCCATGATGATGGGAAATGACTATTTTGCCCCTATGGTTATGTAATTTAAATAAGGTCTAATAATCTCCAAAAAAATTTCTAACCCATTATTTGATATTATAAATAAATTATACACCATAATAATATATTACTGATATTTTAGTCTACTTATTTTATATTACAAAATTAAAGGATGTTACAATAAGGTTGAACTTTATGGGAGTGTTATTGCAACTCAGTGTTAGAACACTACTTTAACATATATGTGACTATATTCTCTATAAATTGTGACATGCAATTTATGACAAAAAAACACAATACACTCTCTCTTTTTAGTTCTCTCTTCTATATTTTCTCTCTCTAAAATTTTGTTTCTATTGGTTTACCATCAAGAGACTCATAGATTTGGATTGTTGATCAATAATTGAGGATTACGGTAGCTGATCTATTGATGAAAGAAATTCTACAACATTTGTGATGATTTAAGAAATATCGTTACAAAAGCATAACAGATTTTGAGCAATTTTACGCATTCGAACAAAAGACAATGAACCAGATCTGACACATGCATTTCATTTTTACTACATCCATTATAACTAATACTACTAAAAAGGATAATGTTTGGGAAGACTCTTCTAATTAAGTTGAATTGAGATAGGTCAAGTTTTGGTTCACTATTTGTCAAGATAAGTAAAAAGAAAGAAAATTTAAAAAATAACATCAATTATAAGAGAAAATAATAGAAAGAAAGGATTGTATGGTTTATAATTTGTGTTTGAATAGCTAACGAGGGGAAAAAAGAAAACAATAGCAATAACCCCTTATTTTATTTTGAAAAAATAGACAAGAGAAAAGAAGGAATGAATTGATAAAATAAAAATTCACTTATTTTAAAGAATAAGAATAAAATAATTAACCACTAGTTCTTTTATCTATTTTCTCCATCTTCTCCTATTTTAGAAACGAGAACAAAATGACTTTTATTTAAATCTCCCTCCTATTTTTTCTATTATTTCTCTATTTTTTTAAAATTACATAGATGTCTCTGTAGTTTCATTTATTTTCATTTTGACCATATAATTTAAAGGTCAATAAATATATATTTTAATGTATCAAAAATACTTTTTGTATCTATCAATCAAATTTGATTTTTAACACAAAAATGCCTATATCAACTTTTGAACTGGATCAAGAAAAAATGAGTAAAATTATGAGTGTTGATTTTGCATGTAAAATAAGGTCTCGTTTAATATGCTTCTCTCTTTTCTTTTACTTTGAATTGGGTTAGTGCACCAAATGCATGTGTTTGTGAGTCCTACTTGACTTGATTAACCCAGCAATAGGAAGCATATTATGATATGCTTTAGAGCAACTCCAACCGTTATTCTTACTCCTTAACTCAAATAGGGAGTAGAAACTCCATTTTGGAGCTCCAACAGGCTCCCTATTTATATGTAAGCTTTAGAAATTTTCAGTTGTCTCTATCCCTATTGATTGTGCTGCAACCCTATTGTGTTTTGTTTGCTATTGTTGTACAAGCCCATTTTTAGTGGGTTCAGATATGGAGCATTGGTTTTGTTTGAAGAAGCCCATTTTTAATAGGTTTTGTAGGGCTTGATAATTTAAATGAAAGACTATTACTAGCCCATTTTTTGTGTATTTTAATTATTTTATCGTATATTTTTACTTTATTATCTTTTGAGTAATTTTGTTAATTTTTAAAATATAAAATAATGGAAAAGAAAAATGTTGAGTTTTTTACCCAAGGCGTAAGTTATTTTTTCTTTTTAACTCGACCCATGCAGTTTTATTTTCTTTAACCCATGTAGTTTTTAAAATCTCATCTTAAAAATGCGATTCCATTGTTAGTTTTGCAATAGAATCGCATATTCAAGATGCGATTTTAAAATCATCTTTTCAAGATGCAATTTTAATTAAAGATTATCATCTAATAAATGTGTTTAAACAATGACTCAAAGCTCACATCTTCAAGATGCAAGTTTAAAGTCCTATTTTCAAATGGCGATTTTAAACTCGCATCTTGAAGATGCAAGTATATTGGCAACCCAATACTACAACTGATATGTTAACACTTCATATTTGCATATCAAAGACATCATGTTTTTTCGTGCAATCACTTCACACATTTTATGCGTGAAGGTGTGTTAGGTCCCAGTCTGAACTAGTTTTCACTTCTTTTTTTTTACATTTTTGCCCCCCCCCCCCAAAACCCTAGGAATCAAGAAATTGAGAGACTCAAGTTAGTTCGATAGCATTAGCCATCAAAGTACCCCTTCGAGCTCATGTGTTTTCATGCAATCACTTCACATAAGTGTATTTATGCATGAACGTGTGTCAGGTCCTAGTCTGGATTGGTTTTCACATTTTGTTTGAGAATTTTACCCCCTAAGCCCTAGGAATCAAGTAATTGAGAGACTCAAGTTAGTTTGGTCACGTTAACCCTCGAAGTACCCCCTCCAAGATCATGTTTTTTTTAAGCAATCACTTCATGCAAGTATAGTTATGTGTGAAAGTGTGTTAGGTCCTAGTCCGGACTAGTTTCCACACCCATCAAAAGATTACTAGATAAAAAAAGGATGTGAAGAAATATGTAAATGCATTATATATAATAAATTTGTATGATACATATAAGTTTGAGTTACAAATACAAAAAATCTAATACATGTGAGTCACCCCTTCCTCCCAAGAAAAAATGAAATTAAGTACCACATAACGGTATCTTCTTATTCTGCATTGGTCGTCTCTATTGTTGGTATGGAATCAGCTGATGTGTGTCCTATATAACCTGTGATGGACCAACCTCGGACTGACGGGCCTTTACCTCTACCCATTGTATATACTCAAAGTGGTGGTGACTCCACCTGTGTCATTTGTTGTAACTCTACCTGTGTCACTGGCTGTAGAACCATTTGTGTCACTCCCTCTATTGGCTCATTCTCTAGGACATCATGCCCTGAATGAATAGGAGAATCATATGATGATAGTGAAAACCTCGATGGATAAGAAGTCTGATGTAAAGGCACAGTATGTATAGATGACTCAAAATGCCTGCGAAGATGACACAAAGGCCTTTATGGCATGTGATAAGGTTGTTCAGGGAGGAATAAACTCTCATCACTATGTCTGTAGCTGAGGCTAGGGATCAGGCTGATCTAGTGCTAATGTAAACTTTTTTCCTTATACATAGCCTCCAAGCAAATGGACGACATCCTTATAATCTGTCGTATGGCATCTATAAACATCAACTCACCAGCGGATGTAAATTCTAGAGCAGCCTGCTCAATCTGGAGTGAAAGGGTATATACGTGTCATAGTATCCTTATGGTGACAAATTTAAAACATCGTTGGTCAAAGACAAAGTTATACTAATTTAATGTCCTAAATCCACAAAAAATGATATCGTACGAGTAACTTGCGAATGTTGGAACCCAATTGGAGGCCTTTTGTCATGACCCAAAACCCACCTTATGCAAATCTCGTGTCACGGCGCCAACCCAATAGCCGTCCCTGCTTTTTCCATTCTTTGTATCAATGATAACAACAAATAATATAAACATAACATTAAATTTGTGGAAGTCTTAATACAAAATATGGTTCAATAACTGAAAAATGTAACTGACATAACTAAACATAAAAACCACTTTTAGGTGGTGAGTACATAGGAGAGACTACATAATTCTATCATGCTCCTCAACTGTCTCTCTACACTCTTAAACTCCTACTATGGTTTTGTAGCATTCTCACCTGGAAAAAAAATTAGTAAGTTAGGGTGAGCTAACAAAGCTCAGTCAGTAAAAGCCTATCTCTAATACGGGTTAGGGTTAACATAGAAACATATGAAATCATTGGGTAACATGATAGCCAATCATGGAAATAGTTGCAGTTAATGGTAAAATGCCACAATGGCCAATGAACAGTAAGGCACAATAACAAGTATGAGTAATGGTATAGCATGAATATGGGATAACTCAATAATAACAGTTAATGTAACATACTGCCACAATAAACCGTACGCAGTCAAGTCCAATAAATGAGGAAACTATCAACATAGAATTATTCGTAGGGAAATGATAACATCCTATGAATTTGATAACGTCAACATAACAGTTAATTATGAATGATGCATTTACTCTGTTCAGGGTTTGGCAGACCCTCGGTCTTTTGGGGCCCGGCATACCCCTATTAACATGAATGCATATAAAATGCCCTTATAACTCACTGCGTAACAACGCCATCATTGCCATATGTCCGTTCACGGACTCGACCCATAGGTCCTATCAATCAGATAGCATCAGATGGATATTGTGACTGAGCACAAAATCCGGCATTTATTATAAATTAGGATTCTATCATGATTCCATAATAAGTGCATAAAGTATGGAATATCATGCAATAAACATACAACAATAGGCCTTTTAAGGCACAGTACAACATATCAATCGTGAGATAGTAGTCAATAAGCATCCACCAGATAGGGTAATATCTACGGTGGGACAATAATAGTGGGTACCTACGTGAGTACAAAATTTTGGCAGTAATAGAAAGAATGTGGCTTGGAAAACCACGTTTAAGAGATAGGAGTTTACTTACCTTTAATTAGTATAATCTACTTTAGTATTCCGTAACTTTCTCTTTTCCCTGTGACTTGCCTATACATCAATAAACATGTCTCAATTCTAATGTCATTTATCAATTTATACACTTCATTACTCTAAGTATCTCTTTTACTAATTTAGACTCTACTCTTGAGTTTGGGATGTCGAAGAAAATCAGTCTAGGCTTTCACGGTTTCTAATTTGAACTACTTTACCGAAAGGGCAAAATGGTCATTTTACGTGTCTCTATTTTTTGGGTTCTGTTTTCACAAGTTGGACTTCACTATTGAGTCCAGAAGGTTTGAAATAATAAAAATTCACTATTTACTTAATTCAATCGGAGTTCGTTTGACTCACATTTGACTTAGGGGTATTTTGGTCATTTTTGGTATTTCTACTGGTATTTTATTTTTTGGGACTCTGTCTCATGAAACAGACCTCACCATTGGATCCAGAAGGTCCAAAATAGTAAATTTACACTATTTATTTCACTAATTTGCATATCAAAAATTAATTTTATAATTGACTAATTTAAACTAATTAATTAAATTAATTAAATATAACTATAATATATATTATTTGGGGCCAAAAAGATCACATGTGCCTTAGTGGCACAATGGTCTATACTTCAAAGATTCATCCTAAAGTCTTGGGTTCAAGTCGCAGGGGCAGCAGCCCCTGCACATTTTTTTTTTCTTTACAATTGTAAGCCAAACAGTGGATTAAACATTAAAACAGGGGTGGGATAACCCTATTTCCAAACATAATTTAATTTAATTTCTGAACCTAATATCCAAACACCCCCTTAAGCCCATTTAACTTAAGACAAAATGACACAGCATGATTTAGGTTTTCTACGAGTGGGTCGGGTCTGACCCGAGCCTAAACCAGGCC
The DNA here is from genome assembly GCA_008638375.1 of Nyssa sinensis. NCBI lineage: Eukaryota > Viridiplantae > Streptophyta > Magnoliopsida > Cornales > Nyssaceae > Nyssa > Nyssa sinensis. Next base: position 24,689,202 of record CM018032.1, read on the forward strand.
CTGACCCGCAACTCATTTTCTATTTTTCTTCTCCGTTTCTCCAAGCATCTCCCCCGGTGACGGTGACTCGCCGGCGGTGGTGTTATTTAATTTTCTCAGTGGGGTTTAATTCTACTTTCAAAGGGGATCTTATAGCTACAGTTTAACATGAATTTAGTGGGGTGTTAGGCTATTAAACATGCCACAACAGTGGCTTCTCCGGCAACGAACAATTTTTCGGCGAGAGGATTTTCCTCTTTTTCAGTGCATTCCATGGTTTTTACCCCTTTTTCCTTCCATTCATTCTCTGCACTCATGAGGATTAGTTCTTCATGGTCTAATACCCTCAATACCATCAAAACTGTGTACCTTACATGACCTGTAACTGAGTTTTTCTCACTATTTTCTCCACCATTTTGCCTCATTCTTTTTGCAAAATTTTTCTAATTTCATGCTCATGCGAACCCTAGACCAATATCTAACATTCATGCTTAAAAAAATTTAAAATAGAATGACATTCCTGTACCTAGTTCCAAGCTTTTCTCGCACAACACCTCTCCTGTTTGCCTTAGCCTCTTTTCCTCTTCCTTCTCCCTCTGTCTGCTTCTCCCTTTTTGGTTTTCTCACTCATGCAAGGCATGCCCCGTTTATAACCACCCCCTCCCCCAATTCTCTCCTTCTCTCTCTCTCTCTTTCCTCTCTCTCTCTCTCACATTGATTTTCCTTTTCTGTTTCCATAACTCACCCCCATTTCTCTCTTTTAATGTAGGGGTTACGGCCACAATGTCAACTATATATATATATATATATATAGTTACTGATATATATATATATATACATCTACATATGTACACGTATATACTTATATTTCCATGTATATATATTTTTATTTTTATTTATTTTGATTTCGATTTTCTTATTTTATTTTATTTTCCTTTGTATTTTTCTTTTTATTTTATTTATTTTAAATTTTATTTTTATTTTGGTATTCGTTCATGGCTTGCTCGGCATCGCCCGAGCATTATCCGTACCTTCGAAACTATTGAGATTCCAAAATCGTCCATTTCATTCAATATTATAACATAAAGTCCTAACGGCTCGAGTTTACATGGCTTGCTCGGTTACAATTTGGGTCGGGCTATTACTGTAGAGACTTGGAAAAAATAAAATAAAATAAAATATTTAAACCGGTTAACCAAGTGCCAGGATAAATCCATGGGATTGATACGAATCACTAATTATAAGAATATAATATGGGACCCGAACGAGACCCAATATTGGTAAGTAAATAATTAAATTGAGCCCCGACTTTATATCAAATTTACTAGCATTTTATAATATTTTATGGCATAAAATATTTATAAAATATTTAATATGGTAAAGGGGAGATATATAGGGAAAGTGTCGGCAGCCTTGGGATACGTAACATATAATGTGTGGTATGTGTTTGAGTGTAGGGAGAAACTAAAGGAAAAATCGAGAAGAGAGATAGAAAAACAGGGGAAGTCGCGTGAAAACAGGAGAAGAAAAGAAAAGAAGAGAAAGAGAAAAAGAGAGAGGGAAGAAGAGAGGAGAAGAGGGGCGACGGCTTGGCGATGGATTTTGGGATTTCCAGAGGTGGCGAAGCAGTGGGTGAGCCACAGATCGGAAGGGGCAATACGCAGAAGCAGTAGAGAGGAGTATATATGTGCGTGTGTGTGACGCTGAAGAAGGAAACTCCGATCGTCGCACAGCGAATCACCAACCAAAAACAGAGCTTCGGCTTTGTGATTTTCCAGCGGTTACCTCTCCTCTTTCAGCCTCAGATTAGTAGGTAAATTCAAAAGGGAAAACAAGATCTCATAATGGCCAGAACTGCTGCTACGGTTTTGATATTTTGGGTTTTGATGATTGATGATTTGTTTAAATTGGGGAGAAAGAGAGTAATGGTGCGGCATGTAGTATGTGTATATCTCTGTGTGTGTGTGTGTGTATATATATATATATATACATGTTATGACATAGGAAAATTTTTTTTTTTATTATTAATGGTTATTGAATTTTTTTTTTTTATTATTATTATTATTATCATTATTATTATTGTTATTAAAATGGAATGTGTAAATATATGTGATGTGTATCATGTATGCATGGATATAAGTATGTATATATATATATATATTATTTAATTTTGTGTGCATGTATATGGGTATGTGTATAGGTAAGTGTGGCATGTATGTGGGTGTGGAATATTATATATATATATATATATATACATGAGTACATGTATGGATGGGTGTATATAAAAGTGTATATGGGTGTGTATGTGTATAAAACAGTGCATGTGTGCACTGTGTGTGGGTGCAACCGAGGGAGTGTGTGTGTGTGTGTGTGTGAGAAGTGTCGGCTAAGTGTGTGTGTGTGTGTGTCTAGTGTGTGTGCCTAGTGTGTGATGAGTATTATATATATATGTAGGCTTATATAGGCAGCTTTGCATTTAATGCAAAGCTGCATTTTGGGGGAAAGAAAGTGGCTGAATACAGAGGGGGAAGAAGTCAGGGAAAGGGGCTAGAGAGAGAGAGACGTGTGAGATTGAGTTGTGATGTATAAGGTTGGTCTCGGGTGGGAAGAAAAAAGAAGGAAAGAAAGACTGAGAGCAAGGGAGAGAGAGAGTTCTGAAGAAGCAGAAGTGACCAAGAGGAACAGAAGGGGGAAGGAAGCAACCAACCGAGAAGAAAATCAGGAATTTCAAGGTAAGTGAGTTGCTTCTGTTTAAATTTTAAAAGCATGATTTGCTTAGTTTAAATCATAGGGTTTTATTAAGTATGTTATAAGGAAAATAATGCGAAAAGAATGAAGGAAAATGGCTGAAAGATGAGGGAGAAAAGGGGATTTGCAGGTCACGGCCATGGGGGGATTGGGTTAGCATTTTATGTACAAAACCTTGTTTGGTTGTTGGGAAAATAGTCCCCTTGAGTGCAGAAATACTCTAGGATGAAAATGGGAGAAAAATCGTGACCAAATGGTGACAAAAATGAAAGGGAAAGAGTTGGCCGGAGAGTTGACCGAGGGTTTGACCCTCTATTTCGAGAAGGTGGGGAAGGTTTTGAGGGAAATGGAGGTTGGGGATGAAATCTACATGAAAAGGGGGAGAGAATCACATTTTTAAAACATGAAAAAGCCGCCGGAGATCGGTCGCCGGCGCCGGAGAAGGCGCCGGAACCCTACTGGGCGTCGCCGAAAAATCGGGGAAGAAGGGGGGGTGACCGGGTCGGGTTCCGGGTCCGGTTCGGGCGGGGCTGGACCGCCCCTGCCACGTGTCGCGCTGGTGTTTTAAATTAAAAAGGGATTGGGTCTGTTTGGTTGCGGACTTAAGAAATCAGAAATTTAAATTGAAATAGGAACAGGGATATCCTATCCCTGTTCTGGATAAGTCCCTGTTTGGGTAACCGAATTGGGAATAGTAAATCTTGATTAATTACAATTTTGACCTTGAACCTTAACCCAGAACCTTAAGAAATCTGATTTTGAACCCCAGAACTTTGATTAATTATGTTTGACCCCCCATGAATAAAATATTAATAAATTATTAATTAAATTAATTAATTAATTAATTAATTAAATTAATTTAATTAATTAAATATTCAAAAATATTTCGGAGTCCAAATGGGACAAGTCATTAGTGTATTTTGACTATCTCGATCATTCTGAGACCAATGGTGAGGTCCGTTTTACGAGACGGGGTTCCAAAAAATAAAAGACCCGTAGAAACCTTTAAAATTACCAAAATGCCCCTGGATTAAAGTACAGTCAAACGAACTCCGAATTAGGTAAACAAATAGTGAAACTTTATTATCTCGAATATTCCGGACTCAACCGTGGAGTCCGATTTGTGAAAAGAGGTCACAAAATGTAAGGACACTTGTAAAGTGCAAAATGACTGTTTTGCCCTTTTGAACCCCGGTGTCTGAATTGAGTTCTACGAGAACCTAAACTTATTTTCTTCAACGTCCTAGAACCAATGGTAGAGTTTAATTTACCAGAATAGAAACCTATGAATTAAAGACATAAAATTTGATGAATAGCATAAATTCAAATGAAAATAGACTGAGTTGGAATTTATGTTTTTAGGGACACTTACAGGACAGGAGAGGGAGATCTGATCTCTTGCATCTTCATTGACCAGTTCAGTTACATATCGTGCACGTTCTTCTTAGGTTGTGACTGACCCATCAGGTATGGTGTTTTGCTAATGTTAGAAATGAAGTTAAGTTAGGAATATTTGTGAATGACTGGGATGCTGTATGTGTTTATTTGTAATGTGTTTACCTGATTATTTGGAATTGGTTGTTCACATGTTTTGTGTTACTTGCAAGTTTAATAAAGTGAAGAACATGAATTATGATGTATGAACACATGAGATATGCATGTATATGAAACTGACTGGTGATTTATCTATTATTGTCAGAGCATGTTATGTTATTGAGATCTATGTTCATTGAGATTGCATTGGCATATTGGCATATGATGAATTCTTTGAGAACATGGCGTGGGTAAGCACGTGGTGGCATTATGAGGGTGTAGATCCTGTGGTGAAAAACCCAAAATTTGGCCATTGCATTGGTACTCCGTAGCCATCGGGGAGTACCCGTAAACGAGACATGGGTGTGGCATAGAGTTGTGCATGGGTGTGTCACGCATACTATTCATATATATATTACTTGCGATGCTTGAATGTCATTGAGAAATAAATGTACACTTTGCACATGCCACGCCTTAGCTTTATTTCTGGCATTAGCATTTCATCATACTAGCAGTTGTGCTGACCCATTCGTGGGCAACATTTTTCAGATGAGGATCCTCCAGCCACGTGAGACTCTGTGATGCCCTAATAGGGCGAAGCACGGGATATATTTGTGATCCATGAGACTTGTATTTTGTTATGTAAGGGCTTAAGCCCGAATGACCGATGAACGATGTATTGTATATTATTTTATGTATTGGTGAGAATGGAAGCGTGTTTGGTGAATTTGATTACTTTTGTACTTTTATTTATTTCATTTCTGTCTCGTCAGTCGCGCCTCGGGTTTGCAGAAATTCGGGGCGTGACAATACATGTTTATCTATGTGTGTGTGGATGCCGGTGAACGATGTTTGTTGTGATTCGGGAGTTTGTGTGTGTGTGTCTAGCATTGCAGGGGGTTTGGAGTTGTGACAGAATGTATGGGTTTCGGGTTGGATTTGCTATTGGATGGGCTGCATTGGGTAATCGAGTTGTAGCAGAAATTCTGCTTGCAGATTATATTTATCTTGTTTTGATCAGGTTTTCTCTTTGGAATTTAAGGGTCAATTTATGAGAAATTTGGGTTTTGGTGATTTGTTTAAATTGGGGGATATATGGGCGTTTATGTGTGTGTGTATGTATGTGTGTAAACGGTGCAGCAGGTATGTATATGTGTGTGTAGCGGTGGCAGCACAGCAGTAGCTGCGACGGAGGTTCAGTGATGGTGTTGTAAGTGGGATCTGGCTGAAGGTAGATCGTGCGGCTGAACGATGGGTGTTTGGAGAAGTATTGGAACGATTGGGCTGTGGCGTTGGATGGATTTGCAGGGGATATGGGTTATTCAAATGGAATTTTTGTTTCATTCTAATTTGATAGCTGATGAGTTGGGTGCCGCATAACTGAGTTGCTGGAGCAGTAGCAGATTTATGGATAGAAGAGGATGTTTAGGTTGGGGATCTCTCAATTTTTCGCAGACTTTCTTTTGTGAATATGGCAATACGGAGGGATGGAGAAAGGAAATAGAAAGAGAAAGAGGAGCTGTGGTTAAGTCGGACAGTCGGGTCGAGATAGTGCAAGTCGGGTTTGCTAATCCAGCCGTGTTTGAAGATAATGTGGAATTGTGGATGGTAGTTGAATTGGAGAGACATAAATTGTGTGTTTATGTGGTACGTTGCGGAGGAGAAGAAGCAGTGATGTCGAGTGGGTATGATTGTGCGTGTAGATATTTTGGGTTGAACGGATGGGAACCTGCAGCAGTTGGAGCTGCTGTTTCAAGATCTGATGTGCAGCGGTTTATTTATGGAATCCAAATGTGATTTGGCCATTCTTGTTGGGATATTGGGCATATAATTCAACATATGCAAACAGGAAAAATCCAGTAATAGATGAAGCTAACTGTTCAGGGTTTGAAGCAGGTTAATAAAAGCAGTAGAGCCGCTGTCCAGTGATGGAGGTTAGGGAACCTGTAACTATCAGATGTTGTGATTTCTGTGATAAATTGTTGGAAGGGAAAGTTCTTCAATATCTGATGGATGGGATGATAAAGGAATAGAATCTGTCAGGATCATCATCTGCTTGAGGTAAAAGGCTGAAAAAGGAACCGTGGACTAAAAATTAACATGGTTGATTGGATTGCATAGTGGACACAGCTTAGTAGGGTTGAGATAACCCGATCAGGTATGGTACTTTACTAAGTAAGGAATAGAATTAAATTAGGATTGATGTGCATATTGATTGAATGCTTTTGTGCTTATCTGCAGATAGAAGGTTACGTAGGACTTAATTGCTTCCTTGAGTTGATTGTTTATATGTTTCCGTGCTCTTTATGATTATTTGGGAATTGTGACTTACTTCTTGCATTGCCATCATATGTGATTTATGTTTTAGAAGGATTGTTGATGTTGTGACATGTGGATTGTATAAGTATTGAGATTGATTGTGCATGATGCGTATATTTGTGGATGAGGTCTTCTGATTCAGATGCTATTGTTATTTTTAAGAGGACGATATTGTTTAAAAAGCATGCTTTATGCATTGGTGAAATGTTTTATTGAGATTGCGATATTGCATGATGACATCATGGCATATTGGCATCGTGTGATTCCTTGAAAGCATAGTGTGGGTCAGCACGAGGTGCTGGTGCATTATGAGGGCATAGGTCCTGTGGTGAAAAACCCAAAACTCAGCCGTTGGTACTCCGTTCCATCGGGGGCGCACCGAAAAGGAGACATACGTGGCGGTACTCATGCCAGCGGGGAAGGACCGTATCATGAGACATGGGTGTGACATTGAGATGCATGGGTGTGTCATGCATATTGCCTGTGCATTGTGTTGATGAATTTGTGAATGTGATATAAGGTTTTATATAGGTGTAGTTGTTACATTGCCATTATATTGTATGCATGATTAGGGATGCATGTAGACATACATGTACACTTGCACATGCCACGTCTTAATTTTGTTCCTTGCATTAGTATTGTACCATACCAGCATGTTGGCGCTGACCCATTCGTGGGCACAGGTTTCAGATAAAGCTCCTGGTACGCGGGACTTGATGAAGTCTTGGAGAAAGAAGAGAAAATAAATTTGGAAGAATATTTGGGCCCTTGGGGCGTATTTTGGTATTATAAAAGATTGGTGTGTTTTTGAAAGAATGGAAATGGCATTGTATATTGTAATAAATATGGAATTTATGATCTTTTAGTTTAGGTGTAGGAGTAGACGTGATGGATTGTATAAGTAGGCGATGTATATTTAACTTTGATAAAGTTGTGGCCATCGAGTGAGGATGGATTGTGATGTGTTTGTATATATATAATGTATTGTGATTATCAAGGGGAAAAAGGCTCGAAAAACAAAGGAGGTTCTGCCGAAATTTTTTTTAAAGCAGGAATGTATGTGTATTGATGGATGTATAGTTATGTTAGTGGAACTAGGCTTGTATCTAGATTAGTTAAATCGGTATTTAATTATGTATTAGTTAAATTAGTTAAATTGGCGTCTATTTATTTATTTGTTCTATTTATTTCTTTCTTTCCTTTGCTTAAGTCGCGTCCCCGGGTTCGGTCGGGAATTCGGGGCGTGACAATTACACCTTTCAATAGGAGGACTAATGAGTCTGCGAGTAATGTGGCTATACCAGAGCAAGTAAGGGTATAGTTATCAGAACCAGACCAGTCGATAAACCGATGAAGGTGTCGTTTCACAGTTCACTGGTTCAACCAGTTTTATATTTAATATATTAAAAATATATATAAATATATTAAAAATTAAGAAAATAACAAGAAAAATATATATGTTTTATTATCTAGTGATAAATAACAAAATATAAACATAATCATTGAAATTATCTTAAAGTATAAGTTTTATATATTTGTATATATAACAAAAAAATATGCAACAATATCTTATTTTATATCAAATTTCATCATTTAATCATCAAATATAAGAAGTTTTGTGAGAAAAAAAAGTTGTAAGTAATAAAAAGACAAAAAGTTGTTCAACCAGGTTTTTTAAAAAATCGGCCGGTTCACTTGGTTTTTTAAAAAATCGGCCGGTTCACTCGGTTTTTTTCTATTCTTTATCAAAAATGGTATATTAATTGAACTGAACCGGTTTAATGCCCGGTTCCCGGTTCAATCGATTGAACCGGTTTGTTCGGTTCGGTTCGGTTCTAATAACTATGAGTAAAGGTCACTATCATCCATCTAACCAATGTCAAGCTCTCTAGTAATGAGGAGCTCATGATGTTATACCCATAGGTCAATGTACTAGTGGTGATGGTTTGCCCAATGATACCCATGCCTCTCACACCTATCAGTCGAATATAGCTCTCGACTCGTATCACAAATGCAAGGGATCCGTTGTCAAATATCACCTCATCCCTATTATTACTAGGGATATATGTTGCCACCTTACTATTGTCCTAACATTGTACTTGTAGCGGCCAGTGACCTAGCCTATGCGGATTACGGGGACACGACGGCCACACTTCGGCCCGGGGGCCTGCGGGTGGACTAGAAGCGATGATGTCAGACGGCAATATGGCCTTGGATATAATTTTTGGAAGCATGAAAAAAATTTCTTTCTGCACATCCGCCCAGAACTGTCACTCTTCAGAACAGTACAATTAACAAACATACAAAGCTTACTAAATTCTTAAAAGTTAAACATGTTATATGATCATTGTCCTCAGGGACTTAATTACATAATTTTTCCAAAATAGAATGCTACAAAAGATTGACCAACTATTGGTCATAACATTCCCAAAATGCTAATCCAAGTGTGGAGCTCCCGATGCCCTTTTTTAGTATGGGAAAGGCTCCCAATCATCTTCATTACTTGAAAGAGTCATGGGTAACAAATCCAATGGAGCTTTATGAAAATCTCGTTTGTAATTCCAGTACCTTGTCATGGGTTTTCAACTGGTAGTGGGTTAAGTACAACAAATTTATAAAACAGTCACTACCAATTGCTTGTACATTTCAGATACAGAATACATGAATATTAAACCAAATAGCATGAAGCATTCAAGGCATTCAAGCTAGGCACTTATTTCATCAAATACAGGATACAATATTTCACGAATACAGAGTACAAGAATCTTCAAATACAGGATCTAAAAATCTTTAAAACATGAAACACAAAGCATTTTAAGCATTTAAGTAAAGCATTTAATATGTAGTAGAAAACTTATAAACATGTACAGGATGGCCATTTAGTGGCCAAGGGAATTTAAATCCTTTACTTGTTAGACAAGATGATAAAAATCATTTTCTTATAAACAGGAGGGTGTGACCCTTTATTATTTTAAAAGCGTGGCCATTTTAAAAACCCTTTTCATGTAAATGGGGTTTTCTACCATTAATTATGAAAACATGAATCCTTTGATCATGAAATTAGAAAATATAAATCATGTTTAGAAAAATGGGGAATAAACCTTTTGCCATTTCTAAATGTAACATCTTTTCGCTTTTCTTTAGTGGAATCCATTTTCAACCAGACTCCCAACTTCACTTCTCGTGGAGATATCTCATGTCTAGGGGATAAATCTGCTACCGGGCATTTTTTTGTTTTCTCACATGCGAGTCTCGTAGGGCCTTACAAGCTCGTGGTGCTTAAGCACAATTATCTTGCATTACCAATTCGCAAACAGGAGGCATTTAAAAAAATTTCTTTACAAATAGATGATATTCAAGAATATTTAAACATAACCTCAAAGTAGATGCTTTTCAAGAGCATTTAACAAAACTTTCATAAGTATTTTAACAGAGCTTTGAAAATACTTGGAACATAAAATTCAAGAACATTTAAGATATAAGCTTTAGAGTACTTAATCACGTTGTTTAGGAATATTTAAAACATGGCTAGAATAAAAAACATTTACTTTTAAAGAGGCATTTAATATAAATCTTGAATTTAAATAGACATGTTGCGGTACACACTTACAAATAGTTAGTAATTTAAACAAGCTCACTTTGCATGTCAAGATAGTATTTAAAAATGAAAGCAATAACACATTTGAATCATGAGTTATGTAAATACAGGAATGTTGAACTTAAAACACTTCAGGAATCGTGGAGTTAAAACTTTCACTTCAAAGTACAGTATTACTCACCTTGATTCTCGGGGTTGGTGCTACTGGTGTGCCTTTCCCTTTTCGTTTAGTTCCTAAGAACAATTTATGAAGAATCTAATTAATCCCACATTTAACTTAAATCACCCTTATTTAGTGTTCTTAATTTATTCTTAGACCGGGTGAGTCCTCATTTCCTAGGATAGGCCTTTTTAAAAAAAAAAAAATTGGACTATTCGTAGTCAAGTCGAACTCTTAGGAGTAATTTAATAAATTTGCATTTTCACATGTCTTATTTTTTAGTACTTCATTTGATAATATGGACCTCACCATTGGGTCCAGAACGTCGAAGAAAGTCAATTTAGACCCTCTCGAACTTCCATTTGGCTTCAGGCATCATTAAAGGTAAAATGGTAATTTTATATTTTACGTGTCTTAATTTTTAGGACTTTGTCTCGTAAAACAGACCTCGTCATTGGTTTTAGAATATCAAAAAAAGTTAAAAATATACTACCCTTTTATTTTATTTGGGTAATGAAATATTTTACCATAATTAAATTAATTTAATATTATATATATTCTGTCGTTATTTTCACACAAGTGCCATAATGGCACAGTGGCACGTGCGTGGGGTTTCGAATCCTCATGTGCATGAGGTCTCTATTTTGAGTTTGGGGAGATGCAGCTTCCTTTATTTTTTTGATTTTTAGTTGGCCAAACAGCGGACAAGAAGAAATCCAAGGATAGGATTTCCCTATTCCTACCATGGTTATCAAATCATGTCGCTAACCGTGTAGCCAAACAGACCCATATTTGTTTTAAATTTAAAACCTAAAACTTGAAACGATGTTGTCCCACTTACCCGTATGTGCAGTTGGGCGGGTTCCGACCCGAAACCCGACCTGTTACTATTCATATTCTTCCCCAATCACCCCCTCATGTTGCCCTAATTCTAAATTTTTTTTAATCCCAATTTTGTGACCTTTCAGGTAGTGTTTCAACCTGCGGTTTCTTCCTATGGATTCCTAGGACTCTAGGGAAGATTTTGGTGTTGGTCTTGGGGTTCAAATTAGGTTGTATACTTTAGTTGGGTTTTGACACTTGTGATTGTAACAAGCTCAGTTAGAGCTTTTTTCCCACCAAAATCGATGGGGTTGGGCTTGTCGTGATTGTCTCATCATAGGGTTTAAATCCCCGTTCATAAATCAGGCTTTGGTGTTGATTTGAGGAGGTTCGTTTTTAAAACTGCAACCTGCAAGTTGAGGTTTGGGGGTCTTTCTTTAGGATTTTTGGTCAAGGACTAGGGTTTTTGTGACCTTTGTAGTCTCTAAATCATGCCTTAATTGGTAAAAACTAGTTTCCCTTCGGTTGATTAGACCCACCTTTAAGGTTGTCCAACAATGGTGGATTTCAGTTTTGGGGTATTTTGACTTGTCTTTGCTCATTTTATTTAAGTAATACACACACACACACACACACACACATATATATATCATCTCATGCATATGCATGTGCTTATTTTCATTCAAAAGTATGTAGTCTCAATTTTTTTTAGAGAGAAAAATTTTCGGTTTTGGTATTTTACCTCTACAGTGGAGTGTGTTCCTCTTCTTGGCTTGGTTCTGAGTCCCCTAGACTCCTTGTGCCTTGAACAGTGCTTGCATGCAAGCTTCCTCCTCCTCCTCCTCCTTCTTCTTCTTTTTCTTTTTCTTCTTCTTCTTCTTCTTCTTCTTCTCTTTCTCTACAATTCTCTATCTCTTTAGCCACACACACACTCATACATGTACTAAGTCAATTTTGGCTTCTTTCCCTCGTACACATATCACATAGAGCATATATGTATACATATATATATATAGCTGAGGTGTTGCGTGTAATTTGATTGGGTGTGAGGTGGTGCAATGGGGTTTTATATTGGTTATATATATATATATATATATATATCTAGTGGGATATGTAGCACAAAAATGCTATAGCCTAGTTGGTTAATTTTTTTGGCATAAGTTCCTTCCCACTTTTTGGTCTTAGGATCAAGACTTTGGGCCATCACTTTTGGCCTATTTTTCTTCCTTTTTCCTTTTTTATGCCTTGTTTGGCATTTTGTATTTTATTTTATTCTTCTTTTTGTATTATTTTTTATTTTTCTTCTTACATACTTGTATTTTTATTTATTTCTTTCATACTTCGATTTCGTAAATCTAAGTCTTATTATTTTGTAGCTTTTATTTTTCTTAATCAAATTTTCTTTACTATTATTTTGCTTCTTAAAGTCCCTAATATTTAATTAGCGATTTAATTATCAATAATTGGGTCAGGTTACATTCTCCCTTCCTTGAAAGAGTTTTGTCCTCAAAACTCAAGGGTCCTTAGTCTGTAAAAGACTACCCATTTTTCTTTCTCGTTATCGGTATCTAGGACATTTGTGTGTCTTACTCGTGACTTATCTCGACATCTTAACAGTCATTATCGTAATTACATCTTATCGCCGTGATTACGTCTTACTTGTTTACCCTTAGTCATATCTAATATATTTGGTTGTTACTTCAAATCATAGTGGTCCTAAAGTCAAGTTGAATGACGAAGGCACATAAATTAGAGAGTAATTTAGTATTGGACAAGGTATCTAGCTGACCAATAAGGTTCGTGTAGCCTTAGATAAGAGATTGAATACTCGACCGTACCTCACGGGTTATTTGCTTCCTTCTAGTTTCTCGGTTATCGAGCTTGAGGTTTTGATGCTGCTAAAGAAGCTACTATAGTGGCTTCTTTGGTAGCTTGGTTCCATTATGGGCAATCCTTATGAGATGCCCGGATTGCCCGCACTTGTAGCAGAACTCTTGTGAATTACTTGCAGGGTGCAAAGTGACATCTTTGAGAAATAGGGTACAGTGGGGTATCTGAAGTCTTCTAGTTGGTGAATTACAGAGTTTGAACTCTTGGTCCTAGCCTTAGTCCTCTTCATTACTTGAGAATCAGTCCTAGTCTTCTTTTTATTCTTTTTCCGGGCTAGTGCATTCCCAGCCTTCTCAAAGATTTTGGCACGATTCACCACTTCATTGTAGGTCAGAAGCTTAAAAGGCTTAATTTTGTACTTGATACTATCCTTCAGGCCATTTTCAAACTTCCTAGCCCTTTGGTCCTCAGTAGCAATAGTGTGGGGTGAGAAGCGAACCAACTCCATGAACTTGGCCTCGTATTTCTCAACAGTCATGTTCTCCTAGGTGAGGGTTGCGAATTTCACTATCTTCTAGTTCCTGGTTGATTGTGGGAAATATTTGTCGTAGAATATCTCCAAGAATCATGCCCAAGTCATCGACGGTTCTCTTTCATTCTCTAAGAGCCACCAACGATATGATGCATCTTTAAAAGTAAAGGCAGCAAAGGAGACCTTCTACTCCTCCATATAGGGCAGAACTGTGATGATACGTTCCATCTCAAGGACCCACACCATGGCATCGATCGTTGTTGTGATCCCATCAAACCTAGGGTTTTGAAGCTGTGGAACATCTTGTGTGTCGTAGTGTTTCTTGCTTCAGCAGGTTGTCCCCGGTCTTGAGGTTCCCGGAGATTTGGTGCCTCCTGTCTAGCCCCACTCTAGGCTTGAACACTGTTCATGGTTCGAGCCACTGTTTCCAGGATCTGTTCAACCTTGTCTAACCGCTCATCGGGGTTACTTGCGTTCTTTCGAGTGTTCACCATCGTCACTGTTATGAAAGGTAAACATTTTGTTAGTTCATCTTCATATGTTATAAACATATAAGGTTATATTTATTTACCTTATAATTTAACATTTCAGATTTTCATTAATCATTTTCTGATTCTAATTATGGGTTCTTTGGCCTACGCTTACTTCTAATCTTCAGATTTTAACACTTTTACTCTATTGCGAGTCCTATACCCCACCTTCATATCAGGACATTTACTTACTCTATTGTGGGTCCCATACCCCCCTTCATATTAGAACATATACTTCAGGACATATACTTACTCTATTACGGGTCCCATACCCCGTCTTCACATCAGAACATATACTTCAAGACATTTGCTTCATTTTATTGCAAGTCCCATACCCCGCCTTCACATCAAGACATATACTTACTCTATTGCGGGTCCTATACTCCGCCTTCAAATCAAGACATATACTTGCTCTATTGCGAGTCCCATACCCTACCTTCACATCAAGACATATAGTTTTTTAGGTTTTCTTTAGTAGGTCATTTGCTAATTTTAATTTTCTTAGGCACCCTAGGACCTACCTGAACCTATAGTTCTGTTACTAACCTTGTTGGTGTCACTTGATTCTTATTAAATCAACCTATAGCTCTGATACCACTCTTGTCGTGACCCGCGACCTCGCCTATGTGGATTACGGGGACGTGACTACCACCCTTCAGCTCAGAGGCTGACTGATGGACCAGAGTGACGGTGTCGGACGGCAGTGCAACCTTGGATGTAATTTACGGAAGTGTGAAGACTTTTTCTTTCTGCACATCCGTCTGAAACTATCGCTATTCATAACGATACAATTAGTAAACATACAGAGCTTACTAAATTCTTAAAAGTTAAACATGCTATATGATCATTGTCCTTAGGGACTTAATTACATAATTTGTCCAACATAGAATGCTACAAAAGATCGACCAACTATTAGTCTTAACATTCCCAAAATGCTAATCCAAGTGCGGAGCTCCCAACGCCCTTCCTTAGTATGGGCAAGGCTCTCAATCATCTTCATTACTTGAAAGAGTCATGGGTAACAAATTCGTGTGAGTTTTATGAAAAGCTCATGAGTAATTCCAGTACCTTGTTATGGATTTTCAACTGGTAATGGGTTAAGTACAACAAATTTATAAAACAGTCACTACCAATTGCTCGTACATTAATACAGGAATCTTAAAACAAATAGCATGAAGCATTCAAGGCATTCAAGCTAGGCACTTATTTCATCAAATACAGGATACAGTATTTCACAAATACAGAGTACAGGAATCTTCAAATACAGGATACAAAAATCTTCAAAACATGAAACACAAATCATTTTAAGCATTGAGTAAAGCATTTAATATGCAGTAAAAAACTTGTAAACATGTACAGGATGGCCATTTGGTGGCCAAGGGAATTTAAATCATTTACTTGTTAGACAGGATGATAAAAATCATTTTCTTATAAACAAGAGGGTACTATCCTTTATTATTTTAAATGCGTGGCTATTTTAAAAAACTTTTTCATGTAAATGGGGATTCAAAAACCTTCTACCATTAATTATGAAAACATGAATCCTTTGATCATGAAATCAGAACGTATAAATCACGTTTAGAAAAATGGGGGATAAACCTTCTACCATTTTTGAATGTAACATCTTTTCACTTTGATTTTAGTGGAATCCGTTTCAAACTGAACTCCCAACTTAACTTCTCGTGGAGATATCTCACGCCTCGGGGAAAAACCTATTACCGGGCATTTTGTTTTCTCGTATGTGAGTCCCATTGGGCCTTACGAGCTCGTGATGCTTATGCACAATTATCTTGCATTACCAATTCGCAAACAAAAGGCATTTAAAAATATTTATTTACAAATAAATGCTATTCGAGAGCATTTAAACATAACCTCCAAGTAGATGCTTTTCAAAAGCATTTAAAATATAACTTTTCAAATAGATGCTTTTCAAGAGCATTAAAACATGGCTTTTCAGATAGTTGCTTTTCAATAGCATTTAACAGAACTGTCATGAGTATTTTAACGGAGCTTTGAAAATACTTGGAACATAAAATTCAGGAACATTTAAGACATAACCTTCAAAGTACTAAATCACGTCATTCAAGAATATTTAAAACATGGCTAGAATGAAAAATATTTACTTTTAGAGAGGCATTTAATATAAATTTTGAATTTAAATAGACATGCTGTGGTACACACTTACAAACAGTCAGCAATTTAAAGAAGCTCACTTTGCATGTCAAGATAGTATTTAAAAATGGAAGCAGTAACACATTTGAATCATGAGTTATGTAAATACAGGAATTTTGAACTTAAAATACTTCATGAATCATGGAGTTAAAACTTTCACTTCAAAGTACAGTATTACTCACCTTGATTCTTGGGATTGGCGCTACTGGTATGCCTTTCCCTTTCCCTTGTAGTTCCTAAGAATAATTTATGAAGAATCTAATTAATCCCACATTTACCTTAAATCACCCTTATTTGGTGTTCTTAATTTTTTCTTAGACCGAGTGAGTCCTAATTTTTTAAGATATGATTTATTTCCTTTAAATCGGACTATTCGTAGTCAAGTCGAACTCTTAGGAGTAATTAAATAAATTTGCATTTTTATGTGTCTTATTTTTTGGTATTTAATTTGATAATATGGACCTCGCCGTTGGGTTTGGAACATCAAAAAAAGTCAATTTAGACCCTCTCGAACTTCCATTTGGCTTCAAGCATCATTAAGGGTAAAGTGATAATTTTACATTTTACGTGTCTTAATTTTTAGGATTCTGTCTCATAAAACGGACCTCACCATTGGTTTCAAAATATTGAAAAAGTTAAAATACACTACCCTTTTATTGTATTTAGGTAATGAAACATTTTACCAAAATTAAATTAATTTAATTATTTAATTTAATATTGTATATATACTCTGTCATTATTTTGACACAAGTGCCACGGTGGCACAGTGGCACGTGCATGGGGTTTAGAATCCTCACGTGCGTGGGGTCTCTATTTCGAGTCTAGGGAGTAGCGGCTCCTTTTATTTTTCTGATTTTTAGTTGGCCAAACAACGGATAAGGAGAAATCCAAGGATAGGACATCCCTGTTCTTGCCATGGTTATCAAATCAGGCCTCTAACCGTATAGCCAAACAGCCCTATATTTGTTTTAAATTTAAAACCTAAAACTCTAAACGACGTTGTCCCATTTACCCGTATATGCGGTTGGGCAGGTTCCGACCCGAAACCCGACACGTTACTGTTCATATTCTTCCCTAATCACCCCGTCATGTGGCCCTAATTCTGAATGTTTTTCAATCCCTATTTCATGACATTTCAGGTAGAGTTTCAACCTACGGTTTCTTCCTATGGATTCCTAGGACTCCAAGGAAGATTTTGGCATTGGTTTTGGGGTTCGAATTGGGCTATATGCTTCAGTTGGGTTTTGACACTCGTGACTATAACAAGCTCAGTTTGAGCATGTTTTTCCATCAAAATCGATGGGGTTGGGCTTGTTGTGATCGTCTCATCATGGGGTTTGAATCCCATTTCATGAATTAGGCTTTGGTGTTGATTTGAGGAGGTTGGTTTTTAAAATCGCAACCTATAAGTTGACGTTTAGGGATCTTTTTTTTAGGATTTTTGGTCAAGACCTAGGGTTTTTGTGACCTTTGTAGTCTCTAAATAATGCCCCAAGTGGTAGAAACTAGTTTCCCTTTGGTCAATTCAGACCTTCAAGGTGATCCAATAATGGTGGATTTCAGTTTTGGGGTATTTTGACTTGTCTTTTCTCATTTTATTTACATAATACACACACACACACACACACACACATATATATATATCATCTTATGCACATGCATGTGCTTCTTCTTCTTTCTCTTTCTTTTTAGCCGCACACACATTCACACATGCACTAAGTCAATTTTGACTTCTTTCCGTCCTACGCATATCACATGTAGCATATATATAGACATATTCATATGTGGTGAAATGGGGTTTTATATGGGTTTTATATATATATATATATATAGTGGGATATATAGCACAAAAGTGCTATAGCCTAGTTGGTTAATTTTTTTGGCATAAGTTCTTTCCCACTTTTTGGTCTTGGGATCAAGACTTTGGGCCATCACTTTTAGCCTATTTTTCTTCCTTTTTCCTTTTTTATGCCTTGTTTGGCATTTTATATTTTATCCCATTTTTCTTTTCGCGTTATTTTTTATTTTTCTTCTTACGTACTTGTATTTTTATTTATTTCCTTCATGCTTCGATTTCATAAATCGAAGTCTTATTATTTTGTAACTTTTATTTTTCTTGATCAAATTTTCTTAACTATTATTTTGCTTCTTAAAGTCCCTAATATTTAATTAGCGACTTAATTATTAATAACCGGGTCGGGGTGTTACAGTACTATTGCAGTGCACCCATAAATTTAGACAAGTTGTATAATGTCTCCGAATCTCCAAATATCATCGCAATGACTTTCTGTTTCGCCTTCCAAGCCTTCTTATAAGAGACCTTATAGTTGAATTTCTATTGCACATAATCTATGACAATTGCATTTTTTAGCGATGGATCAAATTTCACAAGACCTTTTATGTCAACGCCAACTAATATTGAATTCAACTGTCGGTGATCTTGGTTTACCACTGGGTATAAGCAGGTGTGGGGTCCTTCATACTTTATGATCTCAATCAACTATGCTTCATTCTCTTACACACACGAACCCTCCATTGGCACCCACACTCGTCACCCAAGGCAAATTTGCAATGGGGGCCCTAGGGCAGGTGCCCTCACTGAAATTTCAAAAAAAAAAAGGTTAGTTTATAATTCTTAAGGTTTTTAAAAGTTTTATAATTTGCCCCGAGTGAAAAAATAATCTTAGAAGTTTCCCCCCAATATATCTCTGTCATTATAAAATATTCAAAGTTGACTTTTTAAGTATTTTTTCTCCTTTTTTATGCCACCCTCTCTCTCTCTCTCTCTCTTTTCTCTTTCCTACGCCTCTCTTTTTTGTCTGTCTCTCTATGTCAAGTCTCCATCCCTTTTGCCTCTTTCTTCCGCCTCTTCCTTTGTCAAGACTTTTTCTATATGCTTTTCCTGAATCTCTATACCACTCTGAAAAAATGGCTTCTAGTTACTGTTGCCAAGGTCTTTTGTAAAAAGTGCATCAACTATTTTTGTTTCACAAATTCTTGTTATAACAACTTAGTTTGTCACACCCCGAATTTCTGTAAACCCGAGGCGCGACTGACGAGACAGAAAATAAAATAAATAAAAGGACAAATGTAAATAAATTCACTAAACATGCATCCATTCCCATCAATACATAAAATGATGTAAAGTACATCCATGAATACATCGTTTGCATGGTCATTCGGGCTTAAGCCCTTACATCGCAAAATATGCCCCAAGGGCCAAACATCTCCAAGCACTCTCCTCTATAAAACATTACTGAAACTCATGTAGCTGGGGCGTCCTCATCTGTTATGTTGGTCCCACGAATGGGTCAGCTCAACTGCTGGTATAATGTAGTGCTAATGCAAGAAATAAAGCTAAGGCATGGCATGTGCAAGGTGTACATTTATATCTAAATGTCATTCAAAGCATCGCAGTAATATATGAGTGGTATGCATTACGCACCCATGCACAACTCTATGCCACACCCATGTCTCATTTACGAGTATTCCCCGATGGCATCGAAGTACCAATGCAATGGCCAATTTTGGGTTTTTCACCACAGGATCTACACCCTCATAATGCATAGCACCACGTGCTCAACTCACGCCATGTTCTCAAGGATTCACCATATGCCAATATGCTAATGTAATCTCAATGAACATAGTTTTCAACAATATAGCATGCTCGGACAATAACATATAAATCATCAGTCAGTTCCATATGTATACATATCTCATGTGTTCATGTATCATAGTTCATGTTCTTCACTTTACTCAACTCTCAAAAAACGCAAGTAACACATAAACATGTGAACAACCAACTTCAAATTATCAAGTAAACACATTCTGTAACACCCCAGGCTTATGTTCTGATTAAATTATGCAATGAAAACTGTTTCTGAAATCTGATCTGTCATTTAACTGTTTAAATTCAACTGTTTAACACTGACAAAACCCATGTTAACAAATTTTGAAATTCTGAGAAACTGATTACTGACACTGAACCCTTGGACACTGAGGCTAACCTAACTAGGAGTTGACTGGAAGAAACTACATCGAAAAATAAGTTACAGATTGAAAGTTAAGTAAGAAACAGCGAAACTGCTTAATGCGCAGCAAACAGGGCCTAAGCCCGAAATATGGAAAAAGACCAGAAATTGTGGCCAAGAGGATTTGATCCTTTGACCAAACTGGGCAGAATTTGGGTTACCAAAAAAATTACCAACTAGGCTAGGAACATCTTTGTGTATATATGTGCAAAGATATATATTTAAATAGCATTCAAATTTGGCCATTCCCCAAAGTGGCCAATACCCAAACATGCAACACCTCAGCATTTGCATCATGCTATGCCATAGCCATCATACCTATAGTTCATGATTGCACCATCTCCCAACCAAATTGCATGCAATATAATCATGCATTTGGGGAGATGAAGGGTCAAGAGAAAATGTGATATATGAAATCTCCATATATGCAGATCTGTAATTGAGAGAGTTTAGTATATTGTTCCATAGAGAGAGAGAGAATCCTAGAGAGAGAGAGTGGGAGAATACAAGTGTGTATGCATTTGGAATCCATTGGAGAAGCTTAGAGGGAAGCTAGAAGATGGAACTAAAGGGCTGCACGACTGGGAGAGGACACAAGCCAACTGTTGAGGGTTATACTCAAGCACAAACCCTAGAAGAACCTCTGTCCGAAGGTAAGCAAGCCAAAATTTTTAAATTTTCTCTTTGAATTATTGGCTACTGTTTTACTGCTTTTGGGGGCTATCATTGCATATATAATGGTTAAACACTGAAAACTGGAGTGATTGTGCATATTTGGACCTATAGAACTGCCCCAAAAACCCAAACCCGTAGCAAACCGCCATTGATGGACCTCGGGTTACAGGTCTGAATCGACCTTAACCAAATGACCCTCTGCTTATCAATACATGAAATGGACCATCCTAAGACCCCAAAAAACACTATACACGACCTAGAGACCTAGGTCTAAGCCCTCAAAACCGAGGCTATTCTTCTCGGCCCAAAAACCAAACCTCTAAACTAGACCCCAAAACTGAGATTTAAGGATGGGGGATTGAAGCCCTTGCTGTAGGGATTTCAGAGAACCAAACCCCCCGTGCAAAATGGTTAAGAAACGAGGCCATATAACCCAACTGAAATCTCCCCTGAACATCGGCCTAAACAGAACACCATGGATGAATCCGAGGCTTGAAACCAATGCCAAGAGGTTCGTTTTACTCCCAGAAGTCGTTTAGGATCGAAACCTGTTGAAAACAGCACCTAAAACTCCACAAAATAGAGGGAGAAAATTCTGCAATTTTCTAGGGCAACAGTAGCCCTAGACGGGTGGGGACGATGAACAGTGACCGGTTTGGATCGGGTCTTCGGGTCGGGCCCCGACCCGAATAAAAATGGATATAACCCATCAACTGTACTGCGTCATTTTGGATATCTGTTATTTTAAATTTAAATTGTAGGGCTGACGTCAGCCTGACATCAGTACGTTACCTTGAACCGGCTAGAACCGGACTGGACCGGTCTGGTTCAGTTGAATGTGGACTGAACCCCTTGGTTCAGTTTAAACTTTTTAGAAATTACGAAATAGCCCCAACAGTTTTAGGAAATTTAACTCTGGCCCAGTTTCTGATATTTTTCTGTTACCCTGATGTCTTAACTGTTCTCCGATTTTTAATACTGTTTCAAATGAACGTATTTAATTACCTTATCAGAAATGCCTGACTCACCCTCATGCTTTATAAACAACAATGGTTTGAAACCCATGACAGGGGACCCGTGTTACTCACTGGGCTTTTTAAAGCTCACCCCATTCCCTAACATTTTTTAGGTGAGGGACCCAACAATCAGGATTAGCGGGTTGGAGACCCGAAGGAACTATTTTGAAGAACCTTATGATCTAGTCATTTTTGTACTAAATCCCTATTTCTGATCGTGATGTATCTGAAACCTAAGACACTTATCTTTTGTAGAACAATGATGTAGTAGATAACTATGGATGTATTAATGGCTCTGCCAAGGTGTTATGCATTCTCTCATTTCCGCTGCAAACTTATATAAATTGAATGCATTGTACTTGGATATTACTGATAAATGGCCTGTGGTTAGGATTACCGTCGGCATTTTGATTTCAAAAAAAAAAAAAAAATCGATGGGTGCCTAACTGGCCGGTCGCACACCCCCTAATCCGCACAGGGTGGGTAAGGGGGATGTGACACATTCCAAATAAACACATAAATCATTCCAGTCATTCACAAAATATTCCTAACTTAACTTTATTTCTAACATTAGCAAAACACCATACCTGTCGGGTTGGTCTCAACCTTAGTAAACCGTGCTCGCAAGGTGGTGGCTATCAATGGAAATGTAGAAGTCAGACGACCTTCTCCTTGCCTTTCGGTGTCCCTAAAACCATAAAATGTTACTCAGTCGGTCTGTCGCTTAAATGATGCCATTAATCAAACTTTATGTCTTTATTTTATTAATTTCTATTTTGCTAAAATAAATTCTACAATTGGATCCAAAATGTCGAAGAAAATAGGTCTAGGCCTTTGTAGAAATTAATTAAGACGTTCGGTTTAAAAAGGGCAAAACGGTCATTTTGTACTTTCACGGGTTCCCATTTCCCGAGGCCTTTCCTTGTAAATCGGACTCCATGGTTGAGTCCGAAGTGTTCGAGATAATAAGATTTTACTATTCGTTTACTCAATTTGGAGTTCGTTTGACTGTGTTTTAATTTAGGGGCATTTTGGTAATTTTAAGGGTTACTACAGGTCTTTTATTTTTTGGGACCTCATCTCATAAAACGGACCTCACCATTGATCTCAGAATGGTTGAGATAGTCAAAATACACTAATGACTTGTCCCATTTGGACTCCGGGTTATTTTAGAATATTTAAATAATTAAATTAATTTAATTAACTAATTAATTAATTAATTTAATTAATATTTTATTCTGGTGGGGTCAGATTGTAATTTCCCTAAAGTTCTGGGGTCAAGTTTAATTTCCAAAAGTTCAGGGTTTAATTTGTAAATTTCAATTTCTCCTATTCTCAATCCGGTTGGCCAAATAGGTATCAATCCCAAAACAGGGATAGGATATCACTGTTTCCAATTTAATTCAAATTTCAATTTCGTAAACCTGTAACCAAACAGCCCCATTCCCATTTTAATTTAAAACCACAGGGCGACACGTGGCAGGGGTGGATCGCCCAAGCCCGACCCGAACCCGAACCGGACCCGGACCCGGACCCGACCCGACCATCCCCCCTTCTTCCCCGTTTTTCCGGCAATGCACCAGTAGGGTTCCGGCGCCCTCTCCGGCGCCGATGACATTTTTTCGGTGACATTTTCATGGTTTCTGAATGTGGTTCTCTTCGGTTTTTCACGTAGATTCCATATTTAAGGTCGGTTTTGGACCTAAGCCACTAGATCTTCACGAAATAAGGTTCAAAGATTCCGGTCAACACTCCGGCCGACCCTACTCTTTCATTTTCGTGACTTTTTGGTCACGGTTTAATCTTCATTTTTACCCTAAAGTGTTTCTGCACTATGGAGGAACAATTTCTTATTCCCAAAACCAAGTTTTAAACCAATAATTTCCATCCAACCGATTATCCTACGTGACCTGCAACTCAATGTTTTTCTCTCATTTCTTAATCGTTTTCTTTCATTCTTTTTGCAAAACGAACCTTACAACATGCTCTTTAAGACCCTATACATCAAATTAATTATCATGCTTTTAAAACAGATTGCATATCTAAAGAAATTCTAGAGAGAGAAAGCTTACCAACTTGCTGGGTTTTCCCTCTCTGGTTGCTGCTCCTCTCTCTCTCCCTTCTGCTTCGAGCCTTAGGTCCTCTCCCCACCTTCTCAGAACTCTCTCTCTCTTTCTTTCAATTTTTTTCTCTTTCTCTAACCCAAACGAACACACCCAAGTATATACACATATACATGTCCACACCCTCATGCTACCTCTCTGCAACCAGCCTCCCTGTTCCTGACCTGCCCTACTGCTCTAGCCACCATTTCCTTCACCAATGCAACTTTGCATTAAATGCAAAGTTGACATTGTGTTGATATACATATATATATTTTTATATTTTTCTCTCAATGCACACACACACCAACACTCGTACACACACACACTGAGCAGTCCACTCATACACTGAGCAGTCCACACACATACGGCTGTATACACTACAGCCACACCTATATATATACCTATATATCTATATATACATATTTAAATGCATATAATATATATACATGTACATTCACACACACCATGCATACTTATACACATTTTAATTAATAATAATAATAATAATAACAACAAATGATAATAATAATAATCAACAAAATTTATTTAAAAAAAAAAATTTTGAGGTTATTACATAGTTGCTCATGTAACACCCCGACCTGACTAATTAATAATTGTCTTGCTAATTATTAATTAGAACTGACATAAAGGAATGATTAGGGAAATTAATCACAATCCCTCGATGGTCACGATAGACCAACAAAATAATTAAATATGTCTAGAGAAGAGGGTATAACACCTGAACCTAATTACTAATTAATTAGGTGAAATGATGTCGTTTTAACACTGACGGAACTCGAATTAGCTAACTGCGAAAATCCCAAGTAAATAATACCCGACGCGGGACCCTTGACACTGAAGCTAACTGAAATACAAAACCCTCGGAAGAAACCGCATCGAAAAAGGAGCAACATAAAAGAAATTATAAGAGAAATAGTGAAAATAGAATTTTGCGCAGCTAAACAGGGCTTAAGCTCGAAATATGGAAAAATGCCCAAAAGTGAGGCCAAGGGGACTTGAACCCTTGACCTAAATGAGCAAGCACATGGCACCCAAAAAGTTACCAAGTTGGCTGCCAACATCTTTGTGCCTATATATACAACAGAATGGTATAGAACTCTGAATTATCCTAGGCTGCCTCCCAAACTGGCCAATGGCCATACATGCAAACCCCTCATCATCACCTGAGTCATCCCACATCACCCCACATCAGCCACACCACTATCTGCCCTAGCCTATATCATTACACTTGGACCCTACAAGCATATACATATATGAATATGTATAGGTGTGTATATATATTATACCTAATAATTGTGATTCACTTTAGTCACAAGGGTGCTGTGTGTAAAATCAAAATAGAGTGTGTGTGGCTGTGTGTGCTCGGGTAGAGAAGGAGTAAGGTTTGTTAAAGAGAGAGACTTAGAGAGAGAAACATGGTGTGTGAGGCCGTGCTTGCGTGTGCATATGTGTGAACATGCATGTGTGAGATGGTGGTCCATATGGAGGTGCACCATGAAGGAGGAAGGACTGAGAGGCATGACTAGAACTGAACCATCAAGTAGGGAGTTAACTGTGCAAAGGTATAAACACCCAAAACTCTGAATTTTTCCCTTTCGGCTTTGTTAAATGTTTCAGTCTTTTGAGGAGCTTAAACTGCATGTACAAGTTACTGTGTCATCTAGGAACTGTCATGAGTGAATTTAGGGGGCAAATGGGGGTTAAAAGGTCCTGAACCATGAGAAACCGCCATGGACAACCACCTTCAAACTGGGTCTGATTCGACCCAAGCCAAACTGACTTTGGCTTGCTCAGACTTGAACTAGATGTTGTAGGGAACACAATGCAACAAAAATTAGATGAAATGGCCCTAAAACCATGGAGATTCGTCGAGTTACAGGTTCGGGTTTAAAACCCAACCTCACCAAAACAACCACTAAACTTGATTTTGGGGACGGGGTTTGAAGCTCCATTGTTCCGTGAGCACAACCCAACAAACCCCAGCCGAAATGGCCCAAAAAACAAGCTCGAATGGAGCTTGTTGCAGACCACGATAATGGAGATGAACCGAGCATTTAAGCTTGATTCGAGGCATAAAACGAATGCCAAAATGTTGGCCTAACTTCTAGAAATGATTTGGAACGAAGAACAGAGAGAATCGGTGTTGGAAAACCGACAAAAATGGAAAAAATTGAAATTGGAAATTAAGGTTACTGTTCATCGTTCATAGGGAAGACGATGAATAGTACTGGGCATGGTTCGGGTCAGTTTCGGGTTCGGGTCGGGACCCGACCCGTCGCACAAACGGGCTTTAGTGGGACGGCACCGTTTTGAGCTAAACATTTTGTTTTAAAATATGAAATCAGCTTGTTTGGTAACACGAATAATAAATCTGAAATGGGAATTAGGTTAACCTCAACACGAATAAGGGGCTAAATTGGGATAACTGGGATATGTTATTCCGGTTCTGAATGATTAATTGAACCGGATGGTTTTAAGATTTTGGACCGATTCAAATGACTGAACCCTAAAAACCGGTTGGTTCAGAACCTTTAATTTGTGAAATTTAGTTTTGAACCCCACAACTTTCTGAAAATTGTTTATGACCCCGCCAGTTCTGGATATTTGAACTCTGGCCCAGCTTCTGAAAAGTTTATGCAAATACACCTTAGAAAAATAGTTAAATAATAAAATAATTATTTTAATTATTTTATTAATTGGGTAAAATTACTATTTTACCCTTGGACATTAAATATGTCAAACGAAAACCCAAATTAAATAAATAAATAGTATATTTTCACTATTTCAAGTATTCCGGACTTAAGGGTGGAGTCCGAATTAGGAAATTAAGTACCGAAAAATACAGGCACGTAAGTAGTAAATGACTGTACTGCCCCTGATGATACCTAGGCCCAAATAAAAATAAAAGATAGCTCATTCTGATTATGTCGAGCATTCTGGATTCAACGATGAAGTTCGTTTAGTGAACCGAAGTCCCGAAAAATACAGACATAAATTACAAATGACTAAATTGTCCCTAATGATACCCAGGGCCAATTGAACATAAAAGATGGTCTACTTTAACTATTTCAGACGCTTTAGACCCAATGGTGAGGTCCGTGAGATCTAAATAAATCCCGAAAAAATACAGTTAGATGAACCAGGATAATTTCAGATACATCCTAATGATCAGTTATGTAACCAGATAGACTCTGATGACTGTAAAATGATGTACTTTAACATTTTGGGACATTCTGGACCTAATGACGGGATCCGTTCTATGAAACAAGGTCCCGAATCCATAGACACGTGAAACGTCAAAATGATAATTTTACCCTTAGTATTCCAAAAGCTGGATGAATGTCAAGGGGGGCATAGTCTAATGACTCTGGGCACTCTGGACTCAATGGGGGAGTCCGTACTAGCCAACGAAGTATCGAAAAATGTGACGCGTGAAATTACTGAAATGCCTCAGTATAGTACGAAACCCAAATGAAGTCCAAATTGGACGAAATTAATACTGATAGAAGCCCGGACACTTGTGAAACTGTACACATGATTAAATGGCGAGTCAGGGTCAGAATCTCACAAAATGTAAAATGACCAAAATACCCCTGAGCACAGTAAGTGCATAATAGAGGCCGAATAAAGGCCAATCTGATCTGATAAATTATCATAAGCATAATTATGATAACCGAAGGGCTGAATAAGACTCCGAAATCGTCAGAGCCTAAAATAGAAATGACCAATGTGTCCTGATGACCTAAAGCAAATACCAAATGAAGTCCAAATGACTTAAAAATCTACATACAAGACATATGGAATATTCTGAGGACCACGACTGGGTCTGGGACATGAATGGTAAAATTACCATTTTGCTCCTAAGGTTAAATAAGTACTTAACTGATAACAATTGAAGTCCAAAGGACGTAGAACTTCATATTTAAGATATGTGGACTATTCTGCGGACCACGACAGGGTCCGAGACAAGAATGAAAAAATTAACATTTTGCCCCTAAGGTTAAATAAATACTTAACCGTTAACAATTTAAGTCCAAAAGACTTAGAACTTCATATATAAGATATATGGGATATTTTGAGGACCACGACAAGGTCCGGGACAAGAATGGTGAAATTACCATTTTGCCCCTAAAGTTAAATAAGTGTTTAACTAATAACGATTGAAGTCTAAATGACTTAGATTATAATCCCGATAACTACTAAGCCTAATTAAGGAATGAAACAGCCTCGGATGAAACCCAATGAAAGGGCAATAGGCTACTAGGCTATCTTAGGTAATTCGATAGACGCCTAAGATGATGAATAAGTCATGAATGGATGAATTTTGATCTGTTTGTGATTGATGATGATTGTTCAGGATATGCAAAGAGGTACCTGACATATCTGAAGGTTATCAGATTATCTGTACAAGGAGATAAGCGTAAAGTTTGTGAGTAACTTGGAACTTCTGACTTGGTGTATAAGTTACACCGTCTAGTTACTGTATTTTAATGCACTATACTATTTTGTATACTATATTGTTTAATTGCATACTCTTTTATAATGCATTACACGTAACATGATTTTGTACTGTCCTGCTCTCCTGTTCAGTTCGGGTTTGTCCTGTTCCGTTGTATGGTCTGTCTTGGTTTTGTTCCGTACTATTGCGTCTTACTCTTGGTACCATTCCAGTTTTGAGCGGTATGGCATAAGTAGGCTTGATTATATGTCTAATCGGTATCTTACTTTATTATGTTCTGTTCTGCTCAATACTGATCTGATCTGTTCTTTGGTTTGATTACCTATATTCTTGAACGATATACTAGCATCCTGTACTGTTTTGTCTGTTCTGGTTTGTTGTTCTATTTTGATTTGTTTTGTTCTGTTTTGTTCTGATCTACTTGTTCCATTTAGTTCAATCCTGCTTTATTCTACTTAACTGCATTTAAGTGGATTTATAAAATTGCTATTTCAGAGATAACTGAACTCTCCTTGTGCTATGTAAACAAGAAATGGTTTTGAAACCCATGATAGGGAACTTGTGTTACTCATTGGGCTTGTTTAAGCTCACCCCATTTCTTAACATTTTTCAGGAATTATCTCTATTGGATTAGAAGGCACTATGATGTGACGTGGACAAGCTGAGTGGCGGTCCAAGTAAAGGATCTGATGGCACTGATTGTGGATACTTGGATTATTGTGGATTGAATCTGGTTATTTTGGTGAGTGACATGATTACATATGATATGATTAAATTTACCGATATTGGGACATGGCTCATGGTAATGGTACTCTAGAGACATTAGATGTACTCTGTGTTATATGTTTGATTATAGATGTGCTTTGAGGTTAGAGTTATTAGCTGTTTGGATTTTAGACTTGTTTTGTGGTACATACCCTTACAGTGGATAAATGAGTTGCATTTCCGAGATAAAAAAAGTTTTTAAATTCCGCTGCATCTGACCCTACATTTGGAATGCAATTCGTCAGTAAGTTCAGAAGTTGCCTTTGGTTGGTCGCATTGTCGGTCAGCAAACCGGCAAAGCGGCTAACTGGCATCACGTCCTCGACATCCGCATAGGGTGGGGTTCGGGATGTGACAGCTCAAGTATGTTTGTTTCAAATTGTTTATTTCCTTGTTTGAAATTGTTTATTTTCATTCTTTGTTATTGATGTGCTGATGGGGTTTAAATGGTAAGTGTTGAGCTTCGGAATACAATCATTTTCTTTACTTCTGGTTATAGAACCATCAAATTATTGCTTAAAATTAAGAATTTAGAAAGGAAAAAAGGTCAATGTATATTATGGATGACTTCACAAAGTTTTTGAACCAGTGTAATCTCTTTAACATGTAAAGGAGATTAATTTTAGAAAATAGCACTCATAAAGTGGAAAAAATTTTAAAATTGAAGGGGAAACTTGAATTACCTCAAAGAGAGAATCTTGTTGATCAACTTCAACCATTCTTTTTAAGGAATCACCAACCTATGGTGGGTATAAAAAGAATGGACCTAAAAAAAGCAAGATCTATACCTCTTCAACAGTTAAAATATATGGTTCTAAATTTTCAATGTCATAATCAATCATGGTAATAGTATGCCATATCTACAACCTTCTGTGACTTTGCAACCTAAGAAAGGTATTTTAGTCACTATGTTAGACATTTTTTTCCTGGTAGATACCATGTCACATGAGCCAAAAAAAATGAGAAAGATAGAGTATTTTTTATGCCTGTGATTGGTTCAATCAATAGGAAAAAAACCCAGATGCTCATAAACCAATAACAAGATAAGCATGGAATTATAATGAAAGCAAGATACTAGCCAGCACACTCAGTAAGATCATCAGAAAAAAAGGTTCAATCCCAAATATAGGATCCCATGTTCTCCCATTCATTTGTGATATCTCTAAAAGAAAGAATTCTAGTAACTCTAACTTAACATTGGAATGGGGGTGGGAGTAGAATAATGAAGAAAAAAAACTACTTTTAATTAATATCAGTTAAGAGTGAATTAAGGACCACTATATGTCATAAATTTTAAAAACTGAAAATGATAAGAGGGGAGAATAAGAGGACTAGAGGAGGAAAGAAAAGACTTATTTTTGCAAACATGTTTCTATCATATTTGGAATACTATCATTTTTCTTTACTTTCCATTATTGGCGATACGTGCAATGAGAATCAACTTTTATAAAATTAGTTTTGATTTTATGAGTGAGTTATAAGTTGCCCCCACTGAAACTAAATCTTAGCTCCACCCCTACTCGTCACGCATCTTACACCGAAGATACCATACTTTTGAGCTTGTCTCCACCACCTCATGTTGTTGATGTGTCTTGATGGAGTATAATTGCATAGTGGTTCTTAGGTGATCCTTGTTGGCAAAATGAGACCCCTATACAACTCTTCTGTCATCAGATCCCATAATTTTCCATAAACTAACGAACAATTGTCCAATGTCTAATCCAGTAGATCTATGGTTGTGAAGAACTCATGCATTTGGGTGTCACGGGCATTCCATCACTACTCTCGGTTGCTTTGGCCCCTTCATCATCTTCGTCCTCCTTACCTAAATCATCCATCATCCTCAATTCCTCCTTCTCTACTTCTTTATCATCTGAGTTATATGGAGTTAGGTTTATAGTAACCCTTCTGTCAACCTAGCTATGATCTTCTGTCATAGCAACCTCTTGAACGAGTGATTCTTGAACATTCTAGCTATTGGGGCCATGTGTGGACTATGTATAATAGGGCTCAAAATCCCTAAATTATGTCATGTGCTGGTTCATCAAGGGTGTTGCTCGATAGTCTTGCACTGTTGATACAAGGATCTCAAGTGATGAACTCTCATACTCCTATGTGAGAAGCGTCATGTATGGAATGGTAGCTTGACTTGTACCTCACCCTCCAACAATATCCTCTATCTCTACATACAAGTCAATGTTGTTTATTTGAAGATTCTAGAGCAGAACAAGGACCATTGACTCAACACTTTCATCGTTAATGATTTCCAATGGCATATATCTTATCATCTGAAGTTCTAATGTCAATGAAAATCTACAAGTCATCTTCACTAGACATAATTTTTTGTCTAATTGCAGCACACGACAAATTTTATCCAAAAGTTTACTTTAGGTAGTTCTACTTGAATGCTGGTTGGGGAGTGGAAATATCATAAGAAAACCCTTCTTCCCCGTAACACATATTTCTCCCTAAGAAAATCATTATGGACGCACTTCTTTCCACCATTTACAACCTCTAAACAAATTTAACAAGTAAATGTTTAGTAGTTTTTTTGAAAATCTTTCAAAGTCAGCTAGATATTTCTAACAAAATTAAAATTTCTAAAATCCATTGGTGGAGAAAACATTTGTTAAAGTTCATTCCAAGTGTCAATCCCTAGCTTGGGCTGGGCTAAATTGTATGGCAACTCATGATCGTAATGTGTTAAAATATTCATTGATTCTACAATATTAAATAGAAAACTTCAGCCAAAACTTTCATAGTCTGTTCAGTATGTCTATGTTGAGGCAAAGTAAACCAAATCTAAGGCAACCCAACACTTTCTAGGTCATTTGGACTCTCATCTTAAAGCACATAACCATCATACGACCATCATCATAATAAATATCATTTCACATATTAATCACCAAACTCAACATTTAAGCAAAAGTCCTAATTTTTACAAACTCAAATGGGATTAGATTCTAACTCAAATACAAATATTAACATGCCAAGTCTAATATTCTATCAAACATGTTTATTCTAAACTATAATGCATGAGACATGTCCTTATTAACTCAAGAGTGAGAACCTCTACCATAAGTGGATTGGTAAAAACTTAGGCTCCGTTTGGTTATCAACTTGAAACATATCTCAAGTTTTACTTTTTTCAAAAATCTGTTTGGATACATAGTTGGTAATTCTGAAATGTATCTCAGTTTTACCATTTTTTTGAAATGTATCTTGCAAAAAATCTTGATTCATCCTGTTATTGTGATCTCTCTCTTTCTCACCCACCGAGACATGAGGAAGCCTTTACATCTCTCTATCTCTCTCCCTCACCCACCTACACACGAGGAAGCCCTTACATTTCTCTCTCTCA
Source organism: Nyssa sinensis (assembly GCA_008638375.1). NCBI lineage: Eukaryota > Viridiplantae > Streptophyta > Magnoliopsida > Cornales > Nyssaceae > Nyssa > Nyssa sinensis. The sequence goes on from CM018032.1 coordinate 24,721,858, forward strand.
AAGTCACCAAATCTCAATCTCAAAATAAGATCTCACCTCAAAGATCTTCACCTGATACATACGCGTTTGCTCTCTCTCTGATACATAGCTGTTTACGCAACCGTCATCTTATCCATCAATCTTGACCAACAGTGGAGGCAGTGAGGAGGATTTTTTCAGCTGTTATGGCGATAGTCTCTTGTTTCCCCTTTTGCAGAACAAAAAACTCGTAATGCTCTCTCTCTCTCTCTATTTCCTTCCTCCTCTGCAAATGCAGCTATTTTTCTCTCTCTAACAGATCTTTAAAGAAGCATATCTTCATCCTATGCTTTCCTTGTTTGTCTTTCTCTATAAGATCTTTAGAAGGCATTTCTTAAACCATTGGTTATTTTTTTCCTCAAGATTTGCTTTCATTTCACGCTCCCTCTCTCTATTTATACACACACACACACACACACACATATACCCCTATACAATATATATATATATATATATGCATATCTGTGGTTAGCTTTTTCTTTCTGTGGAAAATGCGTAAGGACCGATGAATTTGTGCTCGGATGGGTATAATGGAATGGAAGATCAGGGTTTTGTTGTGGCTTCATCAGAAGATCTTGATTTAGAAGAAGTTTCGAATGGAACCCTAGAATAATCAGAGGATTAGAGAAAGATGAGAAAAAGGCTCGCCCGGATAATTTTTCTCTCTCTCTCTCACTAGCTTTTCTGGGTCTTGTTTCTTCGTTTCTGTAGTGTGTGTCTATGTGTGAAAATTGAGGGAGGAGTGAGAGTTATTTGATTCATATGAAAGAAGATGAGATTTAAGAGATTAGCCCACATGGGTTGGTCCCATTTCTTGACGTTTTTTTATCTAGATCATAAAGATGGTGGTGTGAATCATATATGTAGAAAGGTAGAAAAGCCACCGAAACCCATGGTTTTGCCCATTAACTGCTTTTGGCTGTAATACACTTTGCTACCTAAAATGAAATTGTACATGAAAATATACACATGTTTTGTAAACATGACCCTTATACATACTACAACAGCCCCAGAAAATGTGTTCAATCATTTTTTTTTTTTCTGGGGTAGGCAGTGGGTGCAAAAATCCCTTTCACAGCTACACATCATCTTAGCAATGGCTTCTAGTGCATCTACTCTCCTTATTATACATGATAACTGAAGGAAATACATAAAAATAAGAATAGATTTATTTATTTCATAAATCAATTTTAAATTATTTATTTATTAAATTAAATTAATAAATTTTACAATATGTTCGGACTTAATAAATTATAAGCTAGAGATTGGACAGAGGTAAATAATATTTATTGTTTTTGGTATATATAAATTCAAATATTATTATATCCAAACACATTTTCATAATTTTTAACTCAGAAACTGAATTCTGATTAGCATAACCAAACGTATTTTCACAGTTTTCAAAAAATTAATTACAAAATTCTGAAATACATTTCAGAAATATTTTTCAGAAAATCATATCTGAATCACTATCCAAACGCAGCCTTAGTATCTTGGCAACTTTCTTTGCAAAATTCCACCACTAAAGTTTTGACAATGGAGTGTAGCTTTACTTTAAAACAAAAGCCCTAATTTTTTTTTCATACTAAATTCTCAAGCATTTAAGAAGAATTCTTGTGAAGAAAAGGAGGGAAAGGGGAAATGGGATGAAAAGAATTTGGAAGAAGCTTCTATGAGCAATAGAGGCATTTTCAAAAGAAACCCTAATTAACTCTTAATGCTCATTCTAAATCGCATTTTGGCATGTCAATTTTAAAATCGTATCTTGAAGATGCGATTTTGTTACAAAATTCACAAAGAAATCGCATATTGATGATGCGATTTTAAAAACTACACGAGTTTGAGAAATAAGTAAAAAACTACATGGGTTGGGTCAAAAAGAAAAAATACTATGTGGGCAAAGTAAAAAATTCAAAAAATGTGCTACTCATCATTTTATTTTTAAATATTTTGTTATTTTTTTTTTTGCGAAATACAAAATATGTATAATACAAAATTAAATTGTGATAGTTTAAATTTAAAATTAATTAAAATAAGGAATATGGTTTGTCACATCCCGAACCCCACCCTACGCGGATGTCGAGGACGTGATGCCAGTCAGCCGCCACGCGACCAACCGAAGGCAATTTCTGAACTTTCCAGTGAATTGCACTCCGACTGTAGGGTCAGATGCAGCGGAATTTAAATCTTTTTTTTTTTGTTGTCAAGGGAATGCAACTCATGTATCCACCGTGGGATATGTATCACACAGAGCAAGTCTAAAATCCAGCAGCTAACAATTCTAACTTCAGAGCATATCTATAATCCGACATATAACAACAGAGCAGAACTATAATCTCTAGAGTACCGTTTAAATCCATGAGCCATGTCTATATCTAGTACATACCAGTCAAGTCAGTCGTATTACATCACTCACCTGATTAAACAGATTCAATCCTCAATAATCCGGTCTCCACTGATCAGTGCCATCAGATCCAACAGATATCATTCCTGAAAAATGTTAGGGAATGGGGTGAGCTTCGAAAAGCCCAATGAGTAACACAGGTTCCCTGTCATGGGTTTCAAAACCATTTCTTGTTTACAAAGCACAAGGGTAGTTCAGTTGTTTCTGAAATAGCAGTTTTATAAATCTACTTTAAATGCAGTTTCAGTAGAATAAAGCAGGACTGAACTAAACGGAACAACAAATCAGAACAGACGAAACAGTGCATGATGCCAATATCAATGAGAGTATAGGCAATTAATTCAAATATTAGAACAGATCAGTACTGAGCGGAACATAACAGGGCATGTAACACCCCGACTCTGTATAATTAATAATTAAATAATTAATTATTAATTAGTACCGGCTTAGGGAATAATTAAGGAAATTAACCTTAATCTCCCGGTGGTCACACTAGACCAATAGAATGACAAAACATGTCCGAGAATAGGGTATAATACCCGAACCTAATTACCAATTAATTAGGTGAAATAATGTCAATTTAACACTGACGGAATTCGAATTAATTAACCACAGAAATTTCGAATGACTAATAAATGACACGGAACCTCTGACACTGTAGATAACTGAAATAGGAACTGACCGGGAGAAACCGCGTTGAAAAAGAAGCTACGGAATGAAAGTTATGAGGCAAACATCAAAAACTGAATTACTGCGCAGCCAAACGTGGCCTTAACCAAAAATGGTGAAAAATGGGCCAAATGGGAGGCCAAGGGAATTGAACCCTTGACCTTTGAGAGGGAATGAATTTTTCTCAAAAAGTTTACCAACTGGGCTGCCATTACTTTGTGCATATATATACAACTCAATTGTATATATCTCTGATTTGCCCCAACTTGCCACCCAAATCAACCAATGGCAACCCATGCAAACCCCACATGATTGACTGAATCACCCCTACATCAGCCCACCTCAGCTCACATGACTCTCTGATTTTCAGTCATCTCATTGATGTATATACATATAGAGATATTATGTATAGGTATACTAGGAGAAAATGGAGATGTATAGGTATAAATGTGTATACTAGTATATATACATGGACTCACCTTGAGATCTTCAAAAAAATCAGAACTGTTATAGAGGGGGTAGGTCTGTTAGAAGCTTGGAGAGTCCGCATGTAGTCTTGGGTGAGAAACCAAGAGAGAGAAAGCTTGCATGTGCATGCAAAGTGTGTGTCCATGGTGTGTACATTCATGGGAGATGCACCAAGGAGGAAGGAAGGCTGAGGAACTGAGATGCACGACTGCACAAGAGCAGCATGCATAAAGCCATGAGGAGACCTGAATCGAGCCAAGAGGGGAACAGCCACTGTTTGAAAGGTGAAACACCTCAAACTGTTAATTTTTCTGTTTTGATTGTTGGTACTGTATCTGATAGTTTTGGCCTATATAAACTATGTATATAAGCTCCTGTGAGTCTTAGAACTGTTCTAGGACAACTTAGAATGGTCGGAATAGCCTAGAACCCCAAAACCGTGAGTGGAACCACCATTGATGGACCTCGAATGTGCAGGTCTGAAACAACCCTCACCAAGTCGAATTTGGTTGGTCAAGACCTAATCTAGAGGTCACAAGGATTCCAAAAATACCAACCCGCGACCCTAGAGCACTGATTTGGACCCTCAAAACCGTAGATGCAGGCCTCGGGTTTGAAACCCAGACCTTGTAATCGACTCCTACACTGAATGCTCATAATTAGGACCTCAAGCCCATGATGCAAGGATCATTTTGAGACAAACCGCATCAGATTTGGTGGAGAAATGAGGCCCCACGACCGCACTGAAATTCTGCGCGATAATCGGCCAAACAGCACCCTATGCATGGCTTCGATCCATAAAATCGATGCCAAACCGTTGGCATGACATCCAGAAGATGTTTGAAACCAAAACAGGCCAAAAACCGTGCTTGAAACAGCACGAAATAGAAGAAGAAAATCTGCAGAAGTAGGGCAACAGTGCGTAGAGAAGTTGGGGAAGACGGAGTCGACTCGTCCAACTCGCTTGGGCAGACCGTGTCGACTCGGACACGTGTCGACGCATGAACGTGCCACCGAAAAAATGAAGCTACGCCGTTTTATGTTAAAGGTTTTAAATTAAAACCTGAATTCGGCCTGTTTGGCAATACAGTTAATAAATCCGAAATTAGAAAATTTGATTTGGGCTTAGCCCTAAACACGGATAAGGGGCAAATTGGGGTTACCAGGGATATCTTATCCCGATTTTCTGAAGGCAACTAGACCGGTTGGTTTTGAGGAATTTTGGACCGGTTCACTTTCTAAACCCTAGAACCAAACGGTTCTGAACCTATATTTTATTAAATTCTGTTTTGGCCCCACAGCTTTCTGAAAATTACGGAATTACCCCAACTGTTTTGGGGAATTACACAGTGGCCCAGATTTTAGAAAATTTGTTCATTTAAGCCCTGAATAAATTAATTAAATAATAAAATAATTATTTTATTATTTTATTAAATAGGTAAAATTATAATTTTACCCCTGGACATTAAATATGTCAAACGAAGTCCAAATTAAGTAAATAAATAGTGTATTTTCACTATTTCAAATATTCTGGACTCAATGGTACAGTCCGATTTTGGAAATACAGTCCCGAAAAATACAGACCCGTAAGTGATAAATGACCGAACTGCCCCTGATGGTACCCAGACCCAAATAAAAATATCAGATAGCCTATTTTGACTATCTCGGGCATTCTGGACTCAACGGTGAGGTCCGTTTAATGAACTGAGGTCCCGAAAAATACAGACACATAAAGTGTAAATGACTGAATTGCCCTTAATAATACCCAGGGCCGATTAAACATAACAGATAGTCCAACTTAATTATGTCGGACACTCTGGACCCAATGGTGAGGTCCATTTTATGAACTGACGTGCCGAAAAATGCGACACATGAAATTACCAAATTACCCCTGATACCGTACGAGACCTAAACAAAGTCCGATTGGGACGAAACTGATACCGGTAGGAGCCCAGACACTGGTGAGACTGTATACTTGATTAGATGACGAATCGGGGTCAGAATTACACAAAACGTAAAATGACCAAAATACCCCTGAGCACTGTAAGTGCAAAGTAGAGGTCAAACTGATCTGATAAATTATCATAGGGATAATTATGAACACTGAAGGGCTAAATAAGACTCCGAAACAGTCAACGCGTAAAATGAGAAATGACCGATATGTCCCGACGATCTAAAACAGATACCAAATGAAGTCCAAAGGACTTACAAATTTATACATGAGATATATGGGACGTTCTAAGGACCATGATAGGGTCCGGGGCAAAAATGGCAAAATTACCATTTTGCCCCTAAGGCTAAATAAGAACCTAACTGATACCGATTGGAGTCCAAAGGACGTAAAACTTTGTACTTAAGAAATAAAGACTATTCCGAAGACCACGACAGGGTCCGGGACAAGAATGGTAAAATTACCATTTTGCCCCTAAGGTTGAATGAGTGCCTGACTGATAACAATTGAAGTCTAAATGACTTAGGATATAATCCTAATAACTGCTAAGCCTAATTAAAGAATGAAATAGCCTCGAGTGAGACCCAATGGAAGGGCGATAGGCTACTAGGCTATCTTAGGTAATCCGATAGATACCTAAGATGACGAATGAGACCTGAATGGATGAGTTCTGATCTGTCTGTGATTGATGATTATTATTCAGGATATACATGGAGATGCTTGACGTACCTGGAGGTTATCAGATTATTTATACAAGGGAATAAGCGTAAAGTTTGTGAGTAACTTCTGACACTGTTTTGATACTGTCCCTTGATTTACTGATCTATTTTGAATGTAATTATTTAAGTGCAATTATTTAAATGCATGCCTTTCCGTACTATATCACTTATGACATGGTTTTAGTCTTTTTAAATGATTGACTATATTACTGATCCCTGTGCTAGCATTCCGTACTGTTTTGCCCGTTTTGAACTGTTGAGATAAAATGGATATATTGAACCATTATTTCTGAAACGATTAAATAAACCATGTGATATAGGCAATGAACAACATTTTGTTGTATCGTACCGCTTTGTATAGTATACTGTCTGAATGCTATATTGTTTAAATGTATGTACTTAATATACGCCTTTGTACCACATTCCACGTGATGTGCTTGTGTCCTTCGAATTAGGAATTCCGTTCAGTTCGGTTATGTGTTGTCCGTTAATGATATGTCTGCCTCGATTGATACGTTCCGTCCAGTTCTGACATGTTCCGTCCGTTAATGATGTTAAGTCTGCCTTGATTGATATATGGTCCAGTTCCGTTATGATCCGTCCGTTAATGATGTTAAGTCCGCTTTGATTGATATATGGTCCAGTTCCGTTATGATCTATCCGTTAATGATATGTCTTTGCTTTGACTAATGTTTTGTTCTGTTCGATTCTGTTATGTTCCGTTCAATGATAATGTGTCTGCCTTGATTGATATATGGTCCGGTTTCGTTGTGTATTGTCCGTTGATGATACGTCTGTCTTGATTGAAATATTGTTCAGTCCAGTTATGATTAGTTCCGACAGTGATGTGTCCCTGACTTGATTGTTATATTGTTTCTACTCAGTTCCGTTATGTTGTCCTGTTCATGATTTGCCTGTGTCCTGATTAGTGTATTGTTTCCGTTTAGTTCCGTTATAATTTTATCCGTTCGCGATATGCCTTTGCTTGACTGATGTATTGTTACCGTCCGATTCCGTTATATTCCGTCCGTTAATGTTATGTCTGCCTCGATTGATATGTTCCGTCCGGTTCCGACATGTTCCGTCCGTTGATGATCTGTCTGTCTTGATTGATATAAGTCCAGTTCCGTTATGATTCGTTCCGTTAATGAAGAGTCTGTGTCTTGATCGATATATTAGCAATAGTTATTGTTCTGACTGATTGGTTATGTCATGTTCCGATCCGTTTGTATTGTCTGTTCGATTCTGTTTTATTGTACTAGACTGCTTATGAAATGGATTTATAAAAATAGTTATTTTTGAAATGACTAAATTATCCCTGTGCCTTGGAAGCACAAAACTGGTTTTGAAACCCATGATAGGGAATCTGTGTTACTCACTGGGCTTATTTAAGCTCACCCCATTATTCTGACATTTTTCAGGAATTACCTCCATTGGATTAGATGGTACTGTGACATGACGTGAATAGGCCAAGTGGCATCGCAAGTAAGGATCTGACGGCACTGAATTGTAGAGACTGGTTTATTGTGGATTGAACCTGGTTATTCCGGTGAGTGGTATGTTATGACTGACTTGACTGATACATATATACTAGATAGACATGGCTCATGGAACTAATGGTACTCTAGAGATATTAGATCTGCTCTGTTGTTATATGCTTGATTTTAGATATGCTCTGAGATTAGAATTGTTGACTTACTGGATTTAGTCTTGCTCTGTGATACATATTCTTATGATGGATAAGTGAGTTGCATTCCCGTGACACAAAGAAAAAGTTTTAAATTCCGCTGCATCTGACCCTACAGTTGGAGTGCAATTCGTCAGGAAAGTTCAGAATTTGCCTTTGGTTGGTCGCGTCGCGACCGACTGGCAGTCACGTCCTCGACATCCGCGTAGGGTGGGGTTCGGGAGGTGACAGGGCATATCAATAATATATCAGTTAGGCGCGTAATCAAGCCTACTTATGCCAAACCGCTCATAAACAGAATGGTACCCAGAGTCAGACACATCATAGCAGAACAAAATCAGATAGACCATAAAACGGAACAAGACAGACCGAACAAAACAATAGTAGGATGGGACAAAATCATGCCGCGTACAATACAGTATAAAAGTTTGCATTTAAAAACATGCATTCAGACAGTATAACTTTTAAAATCGTACAGTGCATCAAAATACAGTATCTATGCAGTAACTTATATACCAAGTCAAGAATTCGGACAAATCATAACGGAACTGGACCATATATCAATCAAGACAGGCAGATTATTAACGGACGGTACATAACGGGATCAGACGGAACAAAACACCGGTTCGAGTCACAGGCATAATCAAGGACAGAGGCATAACAAAACGGATCATAACGGGACAAAACAGAGCAATACATCAATCAGAACAAGACATATCGGAACTGAACATGACGGAACAAAACGAAACAATATCAATCAGGACAAGTCATATCGGAACTGAACATGACGGAACAAAACGAAACAATATCAATCAGGACAAGTCATATCGGAACTGAACATGACGGAAACAACGAAACAATATCAATCAGGACAAGTCATATCGGAACTGAACATGACGGAACAAAACGAAACAATATCAATCAGGACAAGTCATATCGGAACTGAATATGACGGAAACAAACGAAACAGTATCAATCAGGACAAGTCATATCGGAACTGAATATGACGAAAACAAACGAAACAATATCAATCAGGACAAGTCATATCGAAACTGAACATGACGGAAACAAACGAAACAGTATCAATTAGGACAAGTCATATCGGAACTGAATATGACGGAAACAAACGAAACAATATCAATCAGGACAAGTCATATCGAAACTGAACATGACGGAAACAAACGAAACAGTATCAATCAGGACAAGTCATATCGGAACTGAACATGACGGAAACAAACGAAACAATATCAATCAGGACAAGTCATATCGAAACTGAATATGACGGAACAAAATGAAACAATATCAGTCAGAACAAGTCATATCGGAACTGAATAAGACGGAACAAAATGAAACGATATCAATCAGAACAAGTCATATCAGAACTGAATATGACGGAAACAAACGATACAATATCAATCAGGACAAGTCATATCGAAACTGAATAAGACGGAACAAAATGAAACGATATCAATCAGAACAAGTCATATCGGAACTGAATATGACGGAAACAAACGATACAATATCAATCAGGACAAGTCATATCGAAACTGAATATGACGGAAACAAACGAAACAATATCAATCAGGACAAGTCATATCGGAACTGAATATGACGGAACAAAATGAAACAATATATCAATCGGATGAAGACATATCGGAACTGAACATGTCGGAACAAACAGAACAATACATCTATCAGAACAAGACATATCAGGAATTGAACAGGACGGAACAAACTGGTACAATATCAATCAGGACAAGGCATATGCTACTTTAAATATATGTTTTTTTTTTTAAACAGTATAACGTTCAAAACAGTACTGTGCTTCAAAATACAGTATCTAGACAGAACTTATACACTAAGTCAGGAGTCAGGTTTACTCACAAGACGCCACAGTACAGAATAAAACTAGGACAGCCCATACAACAGAACAAGACAGACCCGAACTGAACAGGAGAGCAGGACAGTACAAAATCATGTTACGTGTAATGCAGTATAAAAAGTATGCATTCAGACAGTACAGTATACAAAACAGTACAGTAAAACAAAATACAGTAACTAGACGGTGTACTTATACACCAAGTCAGAAGTTCCAGGTTACTCACAAACTGTTACAGTTATCTCATTGCGCAAACAATCCGATAACCTCCAGATACGTCAGGCATCTCCTATGTATATCCTGAACAATAATCATCAATCATATACAGATCAGAACTCATCCATTCAGGTCTCATTTGTCATCTTAGGTATCTATCGGTTTACCTAAGATAGCCTAGTAGCCTATCGTCCTCTCATCGGGTTTCATCCGGGGCTATTTTATTCTTAAATTAGGCTTAGCAGACATCAGGATTATAACCTAAGTCATTTAGACTTCAATCGTTATCAGTCAGTTACTTCTTCAGCCTTAGGGGCAAAATGGTCATTTTATCATTCTTGTCCCGGACCCTGTCGTGGTCTTCGGAATAGTCTCTATATCTTAAGTACAAAGTTCTACGTCCTTTGGACTCCAATCGGTATCAGTTAGGTTCTCATTTTAACCATAGGGCAAAATGGTAATTTTGTCATTCTTGCCCCGGACCCAGTCGTGGTTCTTAGAATATCCCATATATCGTATACATGAAGTTCTAAGTCTTTTAGACTCTAATCGGTATCAGTTGGGTACTTATTTAGTCTTAGGGGCAAAATGGTAATTTTGTCATTCTTGCCCCGGACCCTATCATGGTACTCAGAACGTCCCATATATCTCATGTATAAATTTGTAAGTCCCTTGGACTTCATTTGGTATCTGTTTTAGATCGTCGGGACACATCGGTCATTTCTCGTTTTACGCGTTAACTGTTCCGGAGTCTTACCTAGCCCTTCAGTGTTCATAATTATCCCTATGATAATTTATCAGATCAGTTTGACCTTTATTTGACCTCTACTTGCACTTACTGTGCTCAGGGGTATTTTGGTCATTTTACGTTTTGTAAGATTCTGACTCCGAATCATTATTTAATCATGTTTACAGTCTCACCAGTATCTGGGCTCTATCGCTATCAATTTCGTCCCAATCGGACTCCATTTGGGCTTCATACAGTATCAGGGGTAATTTGGTAATTTCACGTGTCATATTTTTCGGCACGTCAGTTCATAAAATGGACCTCACCATTGGGTCCAGAGTGTCCGACATAATTAAGTTGGACTATCTGTTATGTTTAATTGACCCTAGGAATTATTAGGGGCAGTACGGTCATTTACACTTTATGTGTCTATATTTTTCGGGACTTCGGTTCGTTAAACGGACCTCACCGTTGAGTTCAGAACGCCCGACATAGTCAAAATAGGCTGTCTTTTATTTTTAGTTGGGTTCGGGTACCATCAGGGGCAGTACAATAATTTACACCTACGTGTCTGTATTTTTCAGTACATAATTTTCCAATTTGGACTGTACCATTGAGTCCAGAATACTTGAAATAGTGAAAATACACTATTTATTTGCTTTATTTGGACTCCGTTTGACATGATTAATGTCCAGGGGTAAAATCGTAATTTTACCTAATTAATAAAATAATTAAATAATTATTTTATTATTTAATTAATTTGGCAAGGGCTTAAATGTATAATTTTCCCAAAATCTGGGCCACTGTGCAATATTCAGAACTTTTGGGGCAGATCCGTAATTTTAGGAACTTTAGGGGTCAAAAATATAATTTCATAATTTAAGGGTTCAAACCCAAGGGTTCAATGGTTCACCAAGTGAACCGGTCCAAAATCATCAAGAACCAACCGGTTCAGTTCCTTCAGGAAAACCGGAATTAAATATTCTAGTTAACCTCAATTTGCCCCCCTATCTGTGTTCAGGATTAGCCCAATCCCAATTTTAATTTGCTATCCGAGGGACCAAACAGGCAGGATTTGATTTAAAACAAATCAGGTAAGCCAAACGGTGCCGTTCCATTAAAACGGTGGCACGTTCGTGGACAGACGCGTGTCCGAGTCGGTTCAGTGGGTTTAGGCGTGTTGGACTGAGTCGACTCGGTCGACTCGTCGTCTTCTTCACCAACCAGTGTACCGTTGCCCTAATTCCCAGTTCCGGTTTCCTCCATTTTCGTGGAGTTTCAGGTAGGGTTTTCAACTGCTTTCGGTTCCAATCAGTCCCTGGGTGTCATGCCATCATTTTGGCATCGGTTTGGTGCCTCGAATCTACGGTTGAAGCTCTGTTTAATCGATTATCATGGGGGGGTTTCAGTTCGGCCGTATGGCCTTATTCCTCAACCAAATCGCACACGGTTTGGTTCGTTGTGACCGTGTGTCCATGGGGATCAATATCCTATTTATAAATTTCAGTTTTAGGGCCTATTCCAGATTTTGGATTCCATGGCCGAGACCTATAGGTTCGGTTTTGAGGGTCTAAACTCAGGCAATGGGGTCGCGGGTCAGTGGTTTTTGAACCCCCTCAGTGTCTAGATCACTTATAAACCATCAAAACTTGGTTTTATGGAAGTCGAATCAGACCTGAAATTCTTGGTCCATCCATGGTGGTCTTAGGTACGGTCAGTGGGTTTTCAAGCCCTGTTGGCCTACTAAATTGACCCTGAAGTTTCTAGTGTCAAGAGGGTTTCGTGCATGCATTTTAAAGGATTCAAAACCATCAAAAATAGCAACAAGTTTTAAACAGAAAATTTAGCAAATTTGAGGTGTTACCTCTTGGTTCGGGCCACTGCTCCTACACGGCCCAGTCCAGATTTTTGGCACCTCAGGTGTGCCTCAGTCAGTCTTGCCTCAGTTCCCCTCCTCTTGATGCATCTCCTATGGACATGCATATACACCATGTTTCACACACACGGCTTCTCACAAATGGCTTGGAATCTCTCTCTCTATAACCCAATCTCTCTCTATAAAATCAGCATTACAGTCTCTCTACAGTTCTGATTTTTTTCCCTCCATGCATATATGGAGATTGTGTAAATGCAAATCTGATTTTTCTTGTTCAATACATCTCCCAACCTCATGATTAATTTGCATGTATTTTGGTTGGAGGAGAGGTCATCATGTGGTGTATAGGCATGATGATCTAGGGTGCATAGGCATGATGGCCTAGGGGCATAGGGTGATGCATGGATGAGGTGTTGCATGTTTGGTTATTGGTCACTTGGGGGTGACCAAATCAGATTTATAGTTATATATATATATATCTTTGTATATTTGTACACAAAGATACCCCTAGCCTAGTTGGTATTTTTTTTGGATGAGGTTTCCTTTCACTCAAAGGTCAAGGGTTCAATTCCCTTGGCCTCCCCTTTGGCCATTTTTCCCATATTTTCGGTTAAGGCCACGTTTGGTTGCGCAGAAATTCAGTTTTCCATGTTTGCTACATAACTTTCATTCCGTAGCTCATTTTTCGACGCGGTTTGTTTCGAGAGTTCCGTATTTCAGTATTCTTCAGTGTCAGAGGTTCCGTGTCATTTATTAATCATTCGGAATTTCCCGGGTTAGCTAATTCGGGTTCTGTTGGTGTTAAAGTAGTGTTATTTCGCCGAATTAATCAGTAATTGGGTTCGGGTATTTTACCCTTTTCCTCCAGACATATTTAATTATTTTATCGATCTATCATGACCGCCGGGATTATGATTAATTCCCTAGATCATTCTATAAGCCGGTAATAATTAATAACTAATTATTAATTACGCAAAGTCGGGGTGTTACATGGTTAGAGTAATCCTTTCGGGAGGGAGTTGCGGGAGTATGTTTGAATCATTATCCACATCTCTAGATAATGTTTTAGTATACATGTATTGATGACCATATACTCAACGAGGTGAGTCGTATTTGTGAGACCCATAATAATAAACCCCATCCAGGCAAGTACATGAACTCCATGCGAAATGAATAATTATCCTATACCCCTTCCCCCACAAAATTTAGAGTCTATGGTTATGCAAAGGATCTGACTCGTAGAAACTAGGTTCGAGACTAGGGATGGTAATATGCCCGTTGGGGACTTATCATATTCTTAATGAGACGGGTACAGGGTAACAAGGTTGGGGTGGAGTTGAGGTGGAGCTTTTAAAACACTATCGAGGTTCGGGAGATGATCACCCCGTCTCGCCTCCACCCTTTCCATGTTTATATATTAATATTTTTTTTTATTATTGTTATATATATTATATTTATCAAGAAATCACATTATAATAGAATAATTTTAAAGTTTTTATATTATGTTAATATTATTTTTTATTGTATTATTTATTTTGTCAATAAAATTTTAATTTATTTAAAAAAAAAATCGTGATTCTGGACGAGGCGGGCGGGATCTGATTGAACCTCTGAACGCGATTGGAGGAATAAAAACGGATCTGGGTTAGGGAAGCGCACCCGCCCGAACCCGCCGTTGCCATTCCTATTAGAGAAGGAAAAAGTGCAGACTTTGCTTTAATTGTCGAGGAGGACGAGAAAGACAGGTTGAAGCTACTTGATTTACTTCAAAGTTAACTTTAAGGGTTTTGCAATGACTTCATGACTTCCTCGGTAAGTTCCGTTATCTACGAACCTTAAACACTGTTCATTATATCCTATCTATTTAACTTGTATACACACGAACAATCTCATATATATATATATGCATCTATATGCTCTGATGTTGCGTGTTCATATATGTTGTGCACAATAGGCCATATATTCAATGCTCGAGTTCTTGAATTACACCCCTTGATTCCAGCACAATGAAAATTGAAGGGGATATAAATATTGGTTCATTGATGCACAAATTCAAACATGGGATTAGCACTCTGTCACAAGTCAAGTGGGTTTCGGCTTCTGGGATTCATATATCAGTGGCTGGTGTCTTGGGTATTGCTGGTCTGATCTTGGCTGTGAGAGATGGTAAAATAAGAAGCTTTAATAGGTTGCCGTGGTCATGGGCGGAAGGGGAGCATTATTCAGAGGAGTTTTGGCTAGTGCCCGGGTTGCAAAATCTCGGTAACAACTGTTTTCTTAATGTAATTTTACAGGTATTATCAATTTAGTCACTTCGGTTTGTTTTATTTTAAATCAATTTGCTTGTTACAATAGTGTTGAGCAGCAACTATCATGGTGATGACTCTTTTTTGTTGTTGATGTTTTAAATGTGTTTACTTAGGCTCTGGCTAGCTGTTTATATTTCCAAGGTTATCTCCAAAATATTATAGATGAGAGTGGATCTTTGTTGTTTGAGGAGCGTGCTCATAGCTTGCCACTCACAGTCACCTTGGCTTCTTTGTTGCAAGGTAGTGTGAAAAAATAATTTCATTTATCCTAAGTTTTTTTCAATATTCGGCAAAATTAGAATTGAAATGTGTTCTACACTTGCTTCAACAATTTTTATTTTTTATTTTTGCAATCGTGATAGTAATGTAATTGTTACTAGTTGTGAAGTAGGAAACACGTGTTTTCTTGAAGAACTAGGGATAAACTTCATAGTTTAATGTATTGTTTTTAATGGTATTAGTGGATCCTGAATCCCGATATGACATGATGTTGATAACAGTACTCAGTTTTATTGATGTGCTCTGAATCTCTGATTATTCAGAAATATTGTGTGAAAATGTGACATTGTGGATGAAATTTAAAGTAAGAAAAAAATTTCAACCTAAACTGAAACAACTAGTTTTCCCAACTATTCAGTGTCGCCTTTATGGCTTCAAGTATAACACGTTAAAGTGTAAAAGCATTAAGAGAGGGCCTCGACTAGTTAGTACGTTGGAACTTAGAAACCTATTGAAAGTAGTAAATAAATTTAATTTTGGCTGCAACAGACAAAACTTTGTGATCTAGGCAAGGATCAAAATTTTTTTTCTTTTCTATCGAAACGGTCGAAATGTTTCTGTTTCTAAGGGAATCGAACGAAACACTAGTGGAATATCGAAATTCACATGTTTCCATCAAAACAAAACTGTTTTTATGGAAATATATCGAAACTAGTGGAAACATACCAAATTAGAGAAAATATTTCTTTCGTATAAATAATAATTATAGAAGTTAGTAAAAGATAATATCTATTTATTTTTCAAGGATTTAGACTCAAAATGAAGATATTTCCATTATTTTTCCTAAATTAATAGAAAAGTAGTAGGGGAAATAAAGGGTAGATAAACAATTATTTTAATACTTAGTTACTGATTATAATAGGTTTAAATCACTACTTGTTTATATCTAACTTGTGTCAAATTGTCTAATTTGTGGATATTACATAGTATATATCTATTATGTTATGGTATTATATTTAATTATAATAATTTTACATATTTTATAATAACTATATAATAATTTCATATTATATAAAAAATTAGCTCTAATTTTTTATATTAGTTTTTAATTAATAAAGAGTTATTTGGTATTAATAATTCATTTGCATTTACGTTTTTTTTTTTCAATTTCACCCTAATATCTTTTTGTGTGGATGGACATGTTCCCTAAAACATTTACAATTAATTATACTATTTATCTTCGTACATTCGTATATTTTATTTTATATTATCAAAGTGTTTATACATATTTTAATTTTTTTTTCACTGTTTCTACTATATTTCTAAAAACGTTTCCGAAATATTTCCTTTTTTGGGTGACCGAAAGAACAATGCGAGACGAAATTTTGATCCTTGGATCTAGGCTAAGGAATTTAGATTGTCCTAAAATGATACTGGAAGGTCTTTTATGATAATAAGCTAAGAAGCACGGCCAAGGATCAAAATTTCGTTTCGTAGTGTTGTTTCGGTCACCTAGAAAATGGAAACATTTCGGAAACGTTTCAGAAACATAGTGGAAATGATGAAAAAAATTAAAATGTATATAAACACTTGGAAATATAAAGTAAAATATATGAATATATAAAGATAAATATTATAATTAATTGGAAATGTTTTAGGGTACATGTTCATCCACACAAGAAGATACTAGGGTGAAATTAAAAAAAAAACATAATTGTTAATTAGTCATTAATACCAAATAACTCTTTACTTATTAAAAACTAATATAAAAGATTTAAAGCTAATTTGTTTATGTAACATGAATTTATTATATGTTTTCTATAAACTATGCAAAGTTATTATAAACCATAAAATAATAAATATCTATTGTGTAATATCCACGAATTAGACAATTTGACACAAGTTACATATAATATGATAAGTAAAAATAAAGTAATTTAAGCCTATTATAATTAGTAACTAAGTATTAAAATAAATGATTTATTTACATTTTATTTTCACTATTTTTACTTTTCATTGTCTGCTGTTTTTGAGGAAAAATAGAAATATCTTCTTATAATTTTAGGTTTTAATCTTTCAATCTTCTCCATTTAAAAAACAAATGGATATTATTTTTTACTAACTTTTAGAAGTATTGCTGATACCAAAGAAATGTTTCCATTGTTTCGGTATGTTTCCACTAGTTTCGGTATGTTTCTACGGAAACGTGCGAATTTCGGTATTCCACTGGTGTTTCATTTTGGTTCACTAGGAAACAAAAATGAAATTTTGATCCCTGAAAAGAACCTTGTAGACGGTGTAGGGAGGCAATAATTATAAAATAACATGATAGTTTAATATTCTTACATTTTCTTATGTGAAAATTAATTTCATGAGTAAAAATTTAAAGAAATATAAGATGGTCAAGATGTTCAGGGCATACATTACCAAGTTGGTTATATCTGGCTATTGCTGATTATTATTATTATTATTATTCTTGATAGGTAAGACACACTCATTTGTCCAAATTGGGAACCCGCAATTTCCTCTTTGAGAGGCAGAGGACATACCACTGGCTACTGCTTAAATTTGAATACTAAATGTATGATATTATTGTGAAAGTTATAATAGCCGTTACAAAAATGCTAAACATTATTTTTCTTTCTATGCCACCAGAAGTATCTTCTTAACTTTAATTTGGCCAATTCACAAAATGTTTCAAGTTGAAAGAAAATGATGGTGGAATAAGTGATTTTTAGTCTTACAAAGAATCCAGCCATCAGCTTATTTATGTTATTCTTTTGGGTAATAGATCTTACGATTATTGAATTTGTTAGAATGTCTAAAATATTTAGATAATGGGAATTCTTGTGATTTTTTGATATATTTAATAAAAGAAAAGAGGGTGTAGGAATGTGAGTTCATTCATTCCACCATGTTCTGTCAATCTCTCTCTTTCTTCTTCTTTTATGATCTTAAACCCTAAAACCTATAACAAATATATTTCAACTTGGTATAAGAGCAGGGATTAAAGCTCGGATCTTCAAAAGAACACAAATAGAGACTTCAGAGAGAAAAAAGGGGTTTAGCTGAGATACTGACGTAGTACCTGCAGGTCAAGAACACCATGGATTGAATCATTTCTTCAAGGAGAGTCTGGTGATTTTTGTAGATTTTTTTGAATCATCTGATCTGGTTTCTATTTTTTGAATATATTTCGGAAAAGGGGCTGTTTTTGTTGATCTGTGCATTTGGTGATTTTTCGGTGTATTTCGATGCTTCCAGTCACTCTTCAGAGTTGCATTGAAGCCTAAGAAGCATGGTGTTAAATAACGGCCGTTCCGTTATGTATCGGCCATTACGTATCGTTTTTTTGACCTTTCGATACCGATACTGGTTGATATATCGGTGTTACTAAAATTCACAGCCTTATCGGCTGATACTGTTATGTATCGGCCGATACCGTTATGTATCGGCCGTTATGGCTATCACTGGCCGTAACAGGACTGTTACAATACTGTTATATCTATTTTATGTTTTTTTTTTTTCAATTTGTTTTTCCTTATTTTTTTTTCCTACAAAATTCTTATGATTTCTGT
The DNA here is from genome assembly GCA_008638375.1 of Nyssa sinensis. Classification (NCBI taxonomy): domain Eukaryota; kingdom Viridiplantae; phylum Streptophyta; class Magnoliopsida; order Cornales; family Nyssaceae; genus Nyssa; species Nyssa sinensis. Next base: position 24,740,578 of record CM018032.1, read on the forward strand.
TTTTATAACATTTATATACAAGAGAGATACTTAACAAAATAATTCAAAAAAAATTGAAATGGATTACCAAAACATTGGGTCAATACGAACTCGTAAAGGCTTCTTGGCCTCAAAATTTTTAATTTTTTTTTATTCCATAACTATTCAACTAAATTGATTTTTATGCTTATAATTATTTTTTGTTATTCTTTATATTATTCTTTGTAATATTACATAAATTAAATGATATTTCTTATTAGTTTAACTTTAAAATATCCATATAAAATAATAAAACATATTCTTAAGTGTTATTTATAAATTTTTTTTTTTGGTGTTAGAAAATTAAGAATTAATAGTAAAAAAAGATTAAAATGTGATAATTGTAATCAAGATATGTGTATCAATGACTTTTAAGAGATTTGCTAGTGTTTGAAAAAAATTTACGATTGCGGTTTCCGATTCCCGTTACGAATTACCCGATACTTCCGGTACCATTACACCGCGACCGATTTGTATCCCGCGACCGCGATTTAAATCCATGCTAAGAAGGCTTTTTACTGCAACCTATGGCCATTTGGATTGTTTCTTGGAGGAAAATAGCGTCTAGGGGGAGTCGTCTATTTTCTATACATGGTTGGAACTCCTATTTTGCTATTGTGGTCCACTATTTTGATGAGTTTTTGCCTCCCGTTTTGGTTGATTGAACTTTACCTATTGCTGCATTGTTGTTTCAGGTTCTGTTTCTTGCTTTGGTTCAGTGCTGCCTTAAGTATTTGAGCCTTGTTTAGTGATTCCTTGGTTGATTGGGCTCTGTTTATTACTCTTTGGGATCCTTTGGTTTTTCTTTTTAAAAGAGGCTTCTAGAACTGATTTGGCAATATGTTTGAGACCAGCCAAATTTCTGGTAGCTGGTAGTGGTGTGTTGGTTCAATTTTCAATTAAAACCCTAAGCTGCAATACTTAAGCTGGATGGAAATAATTATCTTGCTCGGTTACTTGATCTCGTTTGGCCTTATTGTTTATTAAAAATTGTTAGGAGTGTTTTATTTCTAGTTATTGTTTCTAAGGGTATTATTGTATTTTCTCTAGTATTAATATATAAATGCAATGTGTAAGGGGAGAAGGGTATCAAACCTTGAAGCCCTTTGTTTTTCTTCTAATCTCTCTCTCTCTCCTTCTCTTTCTTTTCCGACCCTATTTGTTATATCATAAACCTTAACCTGGTATCAGAGCCAAAGATCTAAGCAAAGTTTGTTCCTTTTTTGTTTAAAACAAAAAAGAAAAAAAGAAAAAAGGAAAAAAAAAAAAAGGTTGCCGACATCACTTTCTGGTGATGACGTCATCTTTCCGGTGATGACATCATCTTTTTCCGGAAACTTTTGGCGACCGGATCGGCATGAATTTTGTCACTATTTTTGCAATCTGAGTTCTGGAAGCTTTTGAGGCAGTTTTGTTGCTTTTTTCCATACTGAAAGTTGCATTTTGGCCATAGGAACCTTGTTTCAAGAGATCCATATCGGTTTTATTGGTTTTTAGTGTCTTCAAAGCTATTTTTGGTGGTCGGATGGCTGTCTGGGCAGCAATCTGCTTGCTTTTTTGATCTTTGAAGGCTCAGATTTAGTTGATCTGCTGGTCTGAGCGTAGATTTGTTGTTATTTTGGTTGCTACATGGCTGATTGAGTGTTGGGTGCTACTCTGATTGCTTTTTGGCTGCTTGATCCTTGCTAACTTTGTGGAATTCAACCTTACTTGGCTGCTTGATCCTTTTCTGCTGGTTGTTGGGTTCTTTGGCTTTCAAAGTGTTCAATTGATTTCTTGTGTTACTTCGGGTACTTGTTCTTTGATTTAGTTTATACCATGGCCGAGGACAAACCATTACTTGTTAAGGACGATGATATTCCTAAATCTATTACTTCAAAAAGGTTGAATGGACTAAATCGTCTTGCTTGGGCACATGCTGTGAAAGTGTTTTTGTGTGGGAAACACAAATTAAAATATTTGACAGATAATCCTCCAGCTCAAATAGACCCGAAGTATGACAATTGGGTGCGTGAGGATTCAATGGTTATGGGGTGGCTTTGGCATAGTATGGAACCCCGTGTTGTTACTACCGCTGAATTTTGTGACTCTTCCAAGGAAATTTGGGACTTTATTATAAAATAAAAACAGACTAATGTTTCTCGAGATGGTGGTTGTTCTGGTGGATGTGGTGATAAGAAGTGTGATCATTGCGGTGGATGTGGTGGTCATTCTCGAAATAATGCTAATCCTTTACATGCTAACGGCCAATTGGATTCTTCAGATCCAGGTAATACTGCCCAACCTCCTATAGCTCCTTCGACTTCTCCTGTTTTGGATAATACTAATTTTCCTATTACAGTTCGTAAAGGAGTTTGATCTTGCACTATCCTATCTCAAATTTCGTATTCTATCAATTACTCTCACCCTTTTATCATGCTTTTGTCTCTCTGTCTTTTGTATCTATTACACAGGATTGGTAAGATGCCTTAGCAAATCATAAGTGGAAGGCAAACTATGGTAGAAAAGATTAGTTCTGTCTAAAAGAGTGATACGTGGGACTTGGTGACTCTTCCTGAAGGGAAAAGAACATTTGGGTATAAATGGGTATTTATTGTTGTAGATAGATATAAGGCTCGTTTAGTGGTCAAATGTTTCACTTAAAGTTATGGCATTGATTACCAAGAGACCTTTTCTCTAGTGGATAAGATGAATTCTGTTTGAGCGTTGCTCTCCATAGTGGCAAATTTGGTATGGTCTCTTCAACAATTAGATGTGAAGAATGCCTTTGTGATAATTTGGAAGACGACGTGTATATCAATGTTCCTCTTTGTTTCTTATATCCATCTTTTGAAGGGAAGGTTTGTAAGTTGAAAAAGCCCTTTTTATGGCTTGAAATAATTTCCTAGAACTTGGTTTGAGAGATGTGGTATAGCTATGCAAAAGTATGGGTATAAGTGGAGTCAAGATGATCGTACTTTATTCAACGAACATAGGTTAAGGAAGGTAACTATGCTTATAGTCAATGTAGATGATGTTGTTATAACCAAGATGATGCTGAAGAATTGCAAGTTTTTAAGTCTTCTTTGGCCAAGGGTTCGAGATAAAAGTCTTGGGATACTTAAAATATTTCCTTGGGATAAAGGTCACAAAATCAGAGAAACGTCTTAGACTTATTAAAGGAGATAGGAATGTTTGGTTGAAAATCACGTGAGTTGATACAGAAGTTGATACAGGTATCTACCAGAGATTTGTGAGCAAGTTGATTTACCTTTCACACACTTGATCAAATATTTCCTATGTCAGTGTGGTACGTTAGTTCTTGATACGACAAAGAACAAGATGAAGAAAATAGAGAAGAGAAAGAAAGTTTTATTGCCGCTCAATTCTCCTAATCCAAAAGCTTAATACAATAAGAAAATAAAAGAACCCTTTAGAGTAGTAGGGTTAAACATAAGAACAAAAGACTAAGTTACCCTTAAAAATACAAGATAAAACTCTAGCAACCCCTTCAAACTCATGATGCAACAACAAATAACATCGAGAGCTTGTCAAGTAGAAAGTGGGAGTGCAAAATTGTGCGAGATTTTGTAAAGAAGTCTGCCAGAAAGAAGAAATGGAAGAGAAATTTAACCAAATTGAAGATAATGATGCACGAAATGATAATCAATCTCAATGTGTTTAGTACGCTCATAGAAGATAGAGTTGTGTGTAATCTGAATGCCTCTCTTGTTATCACAATACATGGGAGTAAAGCAGGCAAAGAAATATCAAGATCAGCAAGTAAACGTCGTAACCATACAAGATTGGCCGTATTAGTAGCCATGTGATGTAGGACAAATATGGTACCTGCCAAAAACATGTATTTTGTTTCAGAGTTATCGTAATTTCTTTAGTTTTCAAATTTGAGCTTATCTCAAATTGGCTATTTTAGATAAAATATCTGGTTTCCAAATTCTATTAGTAGTAGTATAGGAATTAGTAATTTCCTATTTGAAGTAGTAGATTTCTATTGTTATAAATATGGTGTAATAGATTTCTATTATTCAATTTTTATTAATAATATGCAATTGAATTATGAGATTTCTTTTCTTGCTGGGTGAGTAATTCCCGTGTTAACTTGAATTTAAGGAATTCAACGTGTTCAATTCTTTTTCACGTTTCCTTTTTGCGTCAATTGGTATTAGAGCGAGGATTTGCCTGGTTGGATGACAATTGGTGGAGACAAAATTAGAATTCCTTACGACGACGTTCGTAGGAGACAATTCGTTACTCGTTTGGAGTCTCGGATACAAGAGAATCATAAAGACAATATGTATTGCATTGACGATGGAGCTTGCAGTTAACTTGTTTCTGTTCGAAAAGCTTTATGCAATTACAAAAAGACTTCCAAATTTTAACTGTATGTTTTATTCTAGAGACTTTCTTGATTGGTATATGATTTGGACGATTGTCTTGATGATACGAGCCTTTTAGAAGAAAGAATATTTTGGGTAGAAGATAAATTTATTGGATTAGCAAAAATGTGGTGGTTTGATTTACTGAGGCGTAGACATCTACAAGGTAAAAAATGCATTCGTTTATGGCCAAGAATGATGAGGTTGTTGATGGATAGATTTTTGTTGCAGATTTTAGAAGATCAATATAGACCAACTTGGGATTATGTTACACTGCTATAATATATTGTTGGGAATAAAGAAAATTCCAAAACTTTTTTCTAGCACCAAGGGGGAAGCAAATCAAAAATTGGTGAGGCTACTTTGAGTGATAAGGTTGTAGATATTATAACATTGGAAAATGTGCACATCTCTACAAAGGGCTTTCTTATCATAGAAAATACAGATCAAGTGATTTCATCCCTTGAAAATAGTTGAAGGTATTTTAGAGAATGGGAAAGATATATTCTTCTCTTTAGGAGGTAAAGATTTATAGTTACAACCTACCAGTAAATAAGGAAACTATATAGTCATATCTTACCAATAAGGAAACTATCTTAAATTAATTCATACAATCAATCAATCAATCAATTAATCTAATGCCTAAATTAAGTTACAAATTAAGCTCAATCTAATGCTTAAATTAAGCTACGGATTCGGTCAATATTTACGATCAATATTTACAACCCTCTTCCTCAAGTTGGAGAGTTTATATCTATAACTCCTGGCTTGCTACAAATAGAGTTGATGACAGTCTTTGGTAAAGCTTTGGTGAAGATATCAACAAGTTGACTACCAGAAGGAACAAACGGATTGGTAATTTCCTTGGACTCTACTTTTGATTGAATGAAATGACAATCAACTTCAATATGCTTGGTCCGTTCGTAAGAGACTGGATTGTTGGCAATATGAATCATCGCTTGATCGTCACAATGGAGAGGTGTTGGACCACGTACTGGAACATCAAATTCTTGCACAAGTGTTCTTAGCCAAGTCAGCTCACAAGTAGTATGTAGCATAGTTCGATACTCTGCCTCAACACTAGAACGTGCCATAATTGACTGCTTCTTGCTTTTCCAAGTCATGAGATTACTCCCTAAGAAAGTATAATAACCAGTGGTAGATTTGTGATCTGAGGGTGATTCTACCCAATCAACATTAGTATATCCCTCAATTCGAAGATGTCTAGATGATCGATAAAGAAGACCACGTCCTCGAGCATTCTGAAGATACTTCAAGATACGAGAACTGAAACCATATGAGGAACTTGAGGACTAGTCATTAACTGACTCACAACACTAACTGCATAAGAGATGTTAGGTCGAGTAATGGTTAGGTAAATGAGCTTACCCACGAGTCTTCGATACATCTCTGGATTCTCAACCAAATCACCCTCATTTGGCATCAACTTTAAATTGGTCTCCATGGGCATAGCTATAGGTTTGGAACCAAGATTACCTGTATCTTTCAAAATATCAATAGTGTACTTCCTCTGAGACAAATTGATCCCTGCTTTTGATCTTGTGCCCTCAATACCAAGAAAACAACGGAGCTTTCTAAGATCTTTGGTGAGAAAGATGGAACCAAGATGGCGAATCAATGTCTGGATACCTGCCTTATCACTGTCAGTGATCACAATACCATCTATGTAGACAACTAGAATCACGATACCTCTTTGCATTTTCTTAAAGAATACTGTGTGATCAGCTTGGCTCCAAGTCATACCATAAGTAACTATTGCCTTACTAAATTCATCAAGCCCAGCTCGGGGAGACTGTTTGAGTCCATAAATAGACTTTTGAAGATGACAAGCGTACTCCCCCTTTGACTTAAAACCAGATGGTTGAGCATATACACCAAGATCACTATGTAGGAAGGCATTTTTGACATCGAGCTAATGAAAAGGCCAGTTGAGATTTGCAACAAGAGATATGATAACTCGAACAAAATTCAATTTGGCAATAGGAGAAAAAGTCTCGGTGTAATCGATGACATAGGTTTGGGTAAAACCTTTGGCTATAAGGCGAGCCTTCAGCCGTTCAACAATACCATCAAGATTTTGCTTGATTGTGAAGACCCAACGACAACTAACAATTTGAGCACTAGCATGTTTAGGAACAAGAGCCCAAGTACGATTTAATTCCACAGCATGCATTTCCTCTTCCATTGCGGTCTGCCAACCAGGATGGGAAAGAGCTTCCTTGTAGGATTTAGGAAGAACGAGAGATGACAGATACAGAGAGAAAGCTTGAAAGGAAGATGATAAATGATCATAAAAGAAAAAGTTAGAGATAGGACAAGCAGTGCAAGTACGTGTACCTTTACGAATTGCAATGGGCAGATCAAGATCAGAGTCAGGAGAATGGGATGGATTGGCAGCTGGCGAGGTAGGTGAAGGATGTGAGAGAGAATGTCCAACAGGAAGAGTGACTAGAGCTATAGCCTAGTGACAACGAACATACACATGAGAAATAGGCGAGTAGGAACACTAGTCGGTAAAACAAGGTCAAGAAATAATGGTGCCTGTAACTGACTTCCTTTTGGAGAATAATAAGGGAACAATCTAAAAGAAAGTGACAAACATTGACAAAGTGATTACATAAGATAGGACTTTAGCACCTGTAACCTTTCTGTGTGTGTGAATAACCAAGAAATATACATTTATGAGCACGAGGGTCAAGTTTGTCACGACCAGGCTGCAAGTTATGCACAAACAAAACACATCCAAAAACTTTGGGGGAATGGGAGAAAGATGTTTTATCAGGATACATGATATTAAAGGGTGATTTTGTTTGTAGAATGCGAGAAGGCATCTTATTTAAAAGACATATAGCTGTAAGGACAACATCCCCCCAAAAACACTTGGGAACATGCATCTGGATCATAAGGGCACAAGCTATAGCAAGGATGAAACTGTTCTTTCTTTTGGCAATCCTATTTTGTTGGGGGGTGGTGACACATGATGTTTGGTGTATAATGCCTTTGGACTCGAGAAACTGTTTAAAATGACTCTTTATACTCGAGCATTATCAGTTCGAAAAGTTAATAATTTGGCATTGAATTGATTAGAAATTTCAGCTTAAAAGGATTAAAAAATATTAAACAATTGAGAACGATTTTTAAGCACATACACCTAAGTCAAACGAGAATGATCATCAATAAAAGTAACAAAATATCGAGAAACCACATAAACCAGTGGTCTGATATGGTCCCCAAATATCAGAATGAACTAGTGCAAAAGATTGGAAACAATGGGGGTCAATACGTAGAGGAAACGAAACTCTATGATGCTTACTAAGTTCACATGTCTCTCAATTAAAACTAGAAAAATCAGATAAAGTAGGAATCAAGTGACGAAAATTTGCGGCGTCCAAGGCGACAGTGCCACTGAAAAGGAGAAACAACGGAATGTAAAGCAGAAGGAGTCGACTAACAAGATTACTGAAGGTAGTAGAGTCCATTCTTCTCATATCCCTCACCAATCATCCTCTTCGTCTTTAGATCTTGAAATTCACAATAGGAGGGATAGAAGCTCATTGAATAGTTGGAGGACTGGGTAAGTTTACGAATAGACAGCAAATTGAAAGGAAGTTGGGGTATGTATAAAATATATGAAAAAGTGAGACCAGAAGTGCAAACACTACCAATTCCTTGAACACAAGCTTTAGTCCCATTAGCAATAGTGACAAAGGAGGGAGAAGAAAGACGAAAAGTATTAGAAAGAAGAGACAAACTACCTGTCATATGATTAGATGCCCTAGAATCAAGAATCCAAGGAGTACTGGAAGAAGAATGAAGACGTGTTACCTGGCGAGACCAAATTGGCTGTGGAAGTAGAAGAGGCATTGGCACGCTGAAGAATAGAATCATATTGTCTTTGAAATAAGGATTTGACCTTCAGAAATCGACTCAGAATGCTCCCCTTCAAGTGTAGCCTAGTTAGCCCAAGTAGGCTTGCCATGGAGTTTCCAACAATAGTCAACAAAATGATTATTTTGGCCACAATGAGTGCACTGCTTGGAGCCATGACCATTATGACCACCACGATTACCACAACCATGATTATTACTAGGAGAAACACTTCCACCATGATCTCGAAGAGGTGCAGGAAGAGGAGAACGAGTATCATTCTCTGGAGTAGAAGAATGAATGACAGCTTTCCGAACACGAGCAAAAGTCTCACCAACAGTTTACCAGATAGAATTTGTGAACTGATAGGAGCAAGTTCTGGTTTGAGACCGTAGAGAAACTTAGCAACTCGAAATTCCTCCCTGTGTTGTTGTTGAGTTTTCAAGTCAATGGTCAACGATTGATAGACATTTAACTCATCCCACATACCTTTCAGGATGGAAAAATATTCTTCCACCGAGCAATCTCCTTGGCAGAAGGAGAAAATGTCCTGATAGATACGAGAGAAATTCTGATAAGAATACAACTCTTGCAAAGTGTCTCAAATGGCTTCGGAAGATTCCAAACAAGCAACATTATTGAAAACATCCGGTTCCAAGCTGTTCCGAAGCCAAGTCATAATCTGAGCATCTTCTTGTTCCTAGGTGGGAACCTTGGTGGCATCAGTAGGTTTGGTGGTTGTAAGATAAGAAGCCTTACCACGAGCTTTCAATGAAATCAACATGGCGTGAGACCATTGAACGTAATTGGAACCCTTCAATTTTGTATTGGTTAGTGATCCAATAAAAAAAAAAGAATCTTTGTTGTCCTTGGTGTCCAATTTATCAGCCATGATAGGACAAAGAAGTTGCTAGAGCAAAGATTTGGGAAGCGAGATAAGCTGGTTGAGAGGTGCCAAAAGAGCTAAGAGGCTCTGTTGAGAGGGGCTGAGGGAGATAAGAGGCACCGAGAAGGGAAAGACTGAGAAAGAGAAGCTATGGTTTAGAAAACCTGCTCTGATACCATGTCGAAGGTATTTTAGAGAATGGAAAAGATATATTCTTCTCTCTAGGAGGTCAAGATTTTTAGTCACAACTTACAAGTAAATAAGGAAACTATCCTAAATTAGTTCCTAGTTCCTACAATCAATTAATCTAATGCCTAAATTAAGCTACATATTAAGCTCAATCTAATGCCTAAATTAAGCCACAAATTTGGTCAATATTTATAATTAATATTTACAACAAAAATGATCACAAGGAGTTAAAACAAAATAGAGTGGAATACATCTCTATTGATGTTGTAGAAACAAATGATGCGGAGGATAAAGAAGAGGAATTAATTGAAACTCCTATTGTGAAGAAAGAAGAATAAAATCTAGAATTAGTTGATCAAAGCATGGATCTAGTGACACCAATAGATTCCACAAGTTCTTTTATGGAAGAGAAGGAAAATACTAATTTAATTATTGTTGTAGAGAAAGAAGAAATTCCCATGGGTACGATCAATGCTACAGATGAGAATGAATTTGAAGCACCACAAGATGATTTTGGTGATTATGAGAAGATTGAAATTGTAGTGGATCAAGAAGAAGATTTTTCTTATTTCATTATAGGATCATTATTGATTTTAAAACAAGAGCCTAACATGATAGACTTCATAGAAGATGTAAAAAGAGAAATCTTTGAATCTTTTTTTTGATAGGTAAAGAAAGTTTCATTAAACTAGCCTGAGATGGGCAAAAAAATACATATATAGGGGCCTAGCAGCATCAAGGACTAAGGTCCCCCAAAAAATATACTAGAGTTATTGTAGGACAATGGCAAGAATATGTATTTTTTTAAGAGTTATTGTAGGTTCTTTAGTTTCCAAATTTGAGCCTATCTCAAATTGGTTATTTTAGACAAAATATCTTGTTTCCTAATTCTATTAGGAATAGTATAAGAATTAGTAGTTTTTTATTCGATGTAATAACTTTTTACCATTATAAATATGGTGTAATAGATTTCTATTATTCAGTTTTTATCTGTAATGTGCAGTTGAATTTAGAGATTTCTTCTCTTGTTGGGTGAGTAATCTTTGTGTTACTTGAATTCAAGGAATTCGATGTGTTCAATTCCTTTTCACGTTTCCGTTCTACGCCACCATGGTACGATACTCAACTTCAACAAAAGAACAGGCGACAATGATCTTGTTTTTGCTTTTCTAAGAAATAAGAGAATCAATAAGAAAAACATAAAATCCAATAGTAAACTTTCTATTCACAAAATCACAGCCCAGTCAGCATCAGAATAGACTCGAAGCTCCAAGGAAGAGGAGGAAGGAAACAATAAACTCGAATGCAATGTACCTCATAGATAGTGGAGGATGTGTAGAACAACAATTTAATGAATGGTGGTAGGAGAAGAAGCGAGTTGGTTGGCAATACGAACAATATACGCAATGTCAGGGCATGTAATAGTAAGATAGACCAAGCTTGCAACAATCATGTGATATAATGTAGGATTAGCCAAAGGAACACCATGAGAAGAAGAGTAACAAACATTTAGCTCTAATGGTGTCTCAACTGTTCTTGTTTTCGTCAAACGGGCTTGTTGGATGACATTAGATGCAAACTTGGACTAAGATAGAAGATAACTCTTAGAAGAAAAAGTAACCTCAATACCTAAGAAATAACGAAGTGAGCCTAAATCTTTCATCTCAAAGTGGTTGTGCAATTGCAATTTCAACAACTTTATCCTAGCTGTATCATCACCAGTGAGAATCATTTCAACAACATAAAGTAAGAGAACAATGCAGTCCGTAGAAGTAGATCGGAGAAAAAGAACTGAATCATGATCGTTAGCAGAAAGTCCAAGTCACGTACGACAACAGAAAACTTGTCAAACCAAGCTTTTGGAGCCTATTTGAGACTATATAATGCTTTCTATAGTTTACAGACCTCACTAGGATTCTGAGGAAGGCCTAGGAGGAGGAACCATGAAAACTTCTTCAACTAAGTCCCCATAAAGAAATGCATTTTTAACAGCCATCTGAGATATACTTCACTGGCGAACAACAACCACTGTAATCATTGTCCGAAACTATAGTCATCTTAGCATCAGGAGCAAATGTCTCCTCATAGTCAATGCCATATTCCTGAATAAACACCTTGACCACCAATCAAGCCTTGTACTATTCTACAAAACCATTTGATACAATTAGGGCTACAACTCGGGCGGGCTAACTTGAACCCAACTTGAGCCTAGCCCAAATTTTGGCTTGCTTGGGTTAAAAATATTAAACTTCGAGATAGGCTCGGGCAAGAATTTTGAAGCCCGATTATAATTTGGGCCAAGCCTGGGCTGATACTTTTAAAGCCTGACATGGCCCAAACCTGACAGATATTGTTATCTCATTTGCAAAGTCTCAGTGGGACTCACATATATAAACTAATTTAAGTTCTATTTAGATTCCGATGTGGGATAGAGTTGAAACTAAATTCATATGCCTTTTCACACTATATGGTCAACACCTATAGATTTCATCATCAGCCTTTGTTCATCATTATCATCACATAACAAACTCAATTCATGTCCCACCATCATAATGAAACACTTTAATATCATCACATAACCATAGCTTCTCTTTGTTCATCATTAACATACCCTCCTGATCAGTTATAGACATCATAGCTTCATCACTTTAACTCCATAAAAAAAAATACCAAAGAAGCAAGGATCAAAATTTCGTTTTGTAGTGTTGTTTCAGACACCTAGAAAACAGAAATGTTTTGGAAACGTTTTGAAGACATTTTGGAAATATGGTGGAAACGATGAAAAAAAGTAAAATGTATAGAAACACTTGGAAACATAAAGTAACATATATGAATGTGTGAAGATAAATATTATAATTAATTGGAAATGTTTTAGGGTACATGTCTATCCGCACAAGAAGATATTAGAGTGAAATTAAAAAAAAAACGTAAAGTAAATTAGTCATTAATACCAAATAACTCTTTACTTATTAAAAACTAGTATTAAAGATTTAGAGCTAATTTGTTTATGTAATATGAAGTTGTTATATATTTGCTCTAAAATATATAAAATTATTATAAACCATAAAATAATAAATATATATTATGTAATATCCACGGATTAGACAATTTGAAACAAGTTACATATAATATAATAAATAAAAATATAGTAATTTAAATCTATTATAATTAGTAACTAAGTATTAAAATAAATTATTTATCTACATTTTATTTTCATTACTTTTACTTTTCATTTTCTAGTATGTTTTAAGAAAAATAGAAATATCTTCTTATAATTTTGGGTTTTAATCTTTTAATCTTTTCCATTTAAAAAAATAAATTGATATTATCTTTTACCAACTTCTAGAAGTATTATTGATACCAAAGAAATGTTTCCACTAGTTTCGGTATGTTTCTACGGAAACAAATTTGTTTTCATGGAAACATGTGAATTTCGGTATTTCACTAGTGTTTTGTTTCGGTTCACTAGGAAACAGAAACGTTTCGGCCGTTTCAATGGAAACGAAATGAAATTTTGATTCCTGCAAAGAAGATTAAGCGAAACTAACAAGCAAGTTAGATGAATAGTAACGGACTGAAACGGGCAACATGGCTCTCTTTCTCCTACCAGGTTCTTTTCAATCAAGGTGTTGTTTTGCTTTTATTGTTTTGAAAGTAAGAATTGAAGAAGATCTGATATGAAAATAAAACAAATTTCACCAAAATAGCCGGCAACATGGCTCTCTTTCTCCTACTAGGTTCTTTTCAATCAATGCCATATTCCTGAATAAACACCTTGACCACCAATCAAGCCTTGTACTATTCTACAAAACCATTCGATACAGTTAGGGCTGCAACTCGGGCGGGCTAACCCGAACCCAACCCAGCCTAGCCCAAATTTTGGCAGGCTTGGGTTAAAAATATTAAAATTCGAGACAGGCTTGGGCAAGACTTTTGAACTCCGATTATAATTCGGGCCAAGCCTGGGCTGATACTTTTAAAGCCCGACATGACCCAAACTTGATGGATATTGTTATCTCATTGGCAAAGTCTCAGTAGGACTCACATATATAAACTAATTTAAGTTCTATTTAGATTCCGATGTGGGATAGAGTTGAAACTAATTTCATATGCCTTTTCACACTATATGGTCAACACCTACAGATTTCATCATCAACCTTTGCTCATCATTATCATCACACAGAAATTTGTTTTTGATATTTGAGAGAAATTTTCTCACATACTTCTTTACATAATGTTTGTATCTTATATAAACTTGGATGGCAACCAGCTGCTATTGAGACAAATCCAGTGATTGGACTTTGTATCATTGAAACTACATATCATGCCAATTATAGTGAAAATTTGAGTTGATTATGCACAAATTTGTCTTATTCATTGTCAACTTATGGTGAACAATGTATTTCTGCAGAACTATGTACTGTGCAACATGGAAGAATGGCTTTGAGCCCGAGGAAATTAATGCTTGCGATGGATCATTATCTTCCTAATTTCAATCTAGCAAGCCAGCAGGTGCTGTTGTTTTTAACTAAAATTAGAACAGTTATGAGAAATTTTGATCTGCTGCCTAATATTTTGTTGTCTTTACATGTAGGATGCAGAAGAAGCATTCCTTCATCTTTTGTCTTCTTTAAGAGAAGAATTTTTTGATCGCCATGTTCCAAATCACAGTTCTCTAGCAGATGTGATTGCTTTTTCTAATTGTAGGATACTCACTCCAGAAAAAATAGAGGACCAAGGTGAGCAGGAAAGATGGCGGCAACATTTTCTTGGGCCTTTTGATGGGATTCTAGGCAGCATCTTAACTTGTCAAAGCTGTTCATTTCAGGTTAAATGTTGTTCATGAGAACATCTATGATAATGAATGCTTATCTGAATTTCTTATCTCTCTCATTTTATTAAATGCAAGCAGATCTATGTTATACATGAAATTTACATTCAGCAAAATAGTGGTGGCTGGAAGCATGATGGAATGCTTTCGATTTGAACAATATTACTAGAAAATGAACAAGATTGGAAAGTTTTTCCATTTGATTTATTACACTTGCTTCCTACCAGTCTGGAAATGTTGTATCTTGTGGTATACAATCATCGTACAGCATTGGTTTTTGGGTTGCAGTTCTATTGGTGGGATATTGGGAATTGTGTTACAAGGGGTTGTTTTGCTGCATTTGCACTGCTTCTGGTTACTCTTCTAGTTCCAGCTTCTCCTATTTTATGATTTGTTATTTTTTTAATGTAGTCTTATTTAATTATGTAACTTTGGTTCATTTTGCAGATCTCTCTGGATTTTGAATTTTTTCATAGCTTGCATCTTTCACCTGTGCTCAATAATGGTGCTGCCATTGTATGTTTATAAAAATTTATCACTTTGTAGGTTTAAAACTTTTACTTGGTTCAGTTATGGTGATATTCCAATAGCTAAGGTGGTGGTACTTTTTTTCTTCTGTTACTGCAAATAATCCTAGATGGCTGGATGCACTGTGGAGGATTGCCTGAAGCAGTTCATTGTCGCTGAAAAAGTAGAGCATTATCACTGCAACCGGTGTTGGCATATCGCTGCAATAAAGTATTTATCTTCAACAAGCGGAAATGAGGTGATTTTCTATTACAAAATGCCATTTTCTACTCCTTGATTCATAAAAACTAGCCTATTCAACAGATCAGTTGAATGGCACATATGTGTTAACTTGATATACATTGTTGGGCTCATTCTCTAACAGCTTAAGCTTTTAGAGCAACTGATGATCTAATATGGTACAAGAGCTCTCGTTATAAGAGGTCTTGGGTTCAAGACTCTCCTTGTTTGTTCGGTGCCAGTTTTGCACTCATTCACCCTATGACATCAGGGTTCACACTCTCTCACTATGTTACGTCAGTGTGCCATCTCTTCACATACTCTCTACTTGCAAGACGGGGTTACATGTGAGGGACAGTGTTAGGTTGATATGCATTGTTGGGCCCATTTTCTAACAGCTTAAGCTTTTGGATGAATTAGTTACTTAACACTGTGGTGGTTGGGTGATGTCAAAAGTCTCTTGCCTGTCATAATCCCATTCCTTTTGTACATCTTCCTTATTCCCAATTTTGCTTAGTGTATTCCCTTAGTTTTTTATTTTCCTAACCTTTTTCAAATGGTCTATATTGTGCTTATGTGGTTATTGTGCATCGCTTTGTCAGACAGATATTGAAAAACTTGGATGCTGTAGTGAGCAAGATTCTTGTGACTGCAAAAATTTTTTTGGTCTTGAAGCGCTACCTTGGTCAAATAGTTTTTCACGTATTTTCAAGCAACTAAGCATTATGCGTTGTCCAAAGGTATGATGCTGAGCCTTTTCTTGTAATGAAACCTAAGTTATTTTTTCATCTAGACCTTGAATCATAGTAGTCATATACTAGAAGCAAGGGACAGGGACTAATATGCCAATAGAGTCTACTGGTCATGAAGGAAGTTACAGATCAGTGAAGGATTGGGAATTTGGAATGAAAATATGAATTATCCCAAATTTATACAGCAGATGTTCTATTAAAATGGATGTGAATTTTGACTGCTTTTAGTTTGGAGGGAGGGGAGAACTTTGGAATATATGCTAAGTTGTAATTCTCTCAGGCTGCTGAGGCATTTTCATCAAACTTTCTCAGCATACAGTTAAAGACTGTTTGGAACAAGTACTTGCTTCCAGTTGATGACCCCTGTTTGGTTATTGGGTGGTGTAACCCTCTGAACAAACATTACCACGAGAT
Source organism: Nyssa sinensis (assembly GCA_008638375.1). Taxonomy (NCBI): domain Eukaryota; kingdom Viridiplantae; phylum Streptophyta; class Magnoliopsida; order Cornales; family Nyssaceae; genus Nyssa; species Nyssa sinensis. Next base: position 24,756,679 of record CM018032.1, read on the forward strand.
GTGCTTAGAAGCTGAATCCTTGTCTTGTATTTGCATTTTCTTTTTTATTTTCAGCTGCTTTACTGTCAGTCAACTTGAGAGTATCTGCATGTTCTCACTGTCTAACAGCATGTAAAATGTAGTTAACTATCCAAGCATCACCATAAGTCTGATTCTGTACCTACAGATTCTGTGCATTCACCTGCAACGTGCTTCAATGAATGGATTTGGGGAACTGGTCAAACTTCAGGTACTTGATTTTCCTGCATTGATTGTCTTATTCATGATATATTACCAGATAAAAAAAAATTATTTTATTTCCTAGACATTCATAGTTCGTCATGCCCCTTGCCAAGATGCAACTATGTTACTAATTTTTGCTAGAATTTGTCATGATATTCGTCCATTGGCCACACATATTGAAATCAGTTGTGGAAATCCTTGCAACAATCTGTTTACGACAACATGCTATAATCTATGTAAATTTTGATAGCCGAAACTATTGCAATGTTGATGATTGTAGGGCCATATTTCCTTTCCATTGATTTTGGACCTCTCCCCGTTCCTGAACAGTGGAGTCGGAATAAAGAATTGGGAAGACAATTTTCAGAGAGGGCAGGCAAAGCAGCAATTTCAACAATTCTCCCCTCACATCAGCCATTTTAATATGACATTTGGTACAAGTATGCGTACTTGCATTTACAGGGAAACAGGTAATAGCATCTATTCAGAAGCAGCAGATGCAGAGGAATTGAGACACGTTGCATTTAAACTCTCGTGTAACACCTACCTGCAAGCTTTTCAAGAACAACAAAAATTTCCCCAAATTGAAGGCTGCTCTAACACCATGCTTGATCATATGCATCTGCAGTCTGATGACAAGGTTGGTTTTGCTTATATTGGAATAATTGGCTGGATATAGATCCATCTATTTCATTTACTGAATTTAATATTTTTAATATGAGAAACAGAAATATCATTAGTAAAAATGATGGCACAAGATAGAAAGACTATGTTCTCTAAAAAATGAGAAACAAGTGGAACAGCTAAAATATGAGGATGCCAGCTAGTTTAGTTAGTAAACACTTTGATAGTAAGACCACATGCGCGAGTGGAGTCTTCGAAGGATCTTGAACATGATCTTTATTCCCTATCCCGCTTCCCTGTCTCAAAAATGGAACTACCAAAAAACTGATGTAGCTGAATGCATTGGATTATGAAATGGTACAAAACTTACTAGACATAAGCAGATTCCTAGACTTCACATTGAAGGAGATTTGGATCTTATAATCAATTGCGTCAAAGGTAGGTACAATGCTCCTTGGGTCATATGGAATTTATTCTAGGAGATTCAAGATGATTTGAGAAACAGTCCCTAAATATTTATGAAAAATTGACTGCTCAGTGGAGGCAAAAATTTAGAGCCTTGTGACTGAAGGAAGGAGACCAAAACACTAGATTCTTCTCAGGTGGTGAATACTTGTCGGAGGACATATAACATAAGCACAGTGAACATTTATGGCAGAGTTATTTCCCAAGAGGAGGGGGTGAGAAATGGCATAGCATCATTTTACGAGGTGGTGTACTGGGAGACATACACTTATAGACCATGCTTGGGTGGAATGGAGTTTAGCTCTTCGAGGCTTGGGAAGAGGTTGGATTTGGAAAAACCTTTTACAGAGCAAGAGGTGGTAAAGGCATTACATTTTTGTGAGGGGGGATAAGGTGTTGGGTTTGGACTGGTTTTTCATGGTTTTCTTTCAACAATGTTGGTTGGTGATTAGGATGGATTTGTTGGTTATGTTTGATTACTTCTATGAGCATGGTACATTTAAGAAAAGCTTTAATGCCTCATTTATTAATTTGATTCCAAAGAAAAAAGGAGCGGAGAACATTTGGAACGTCAGATAGCTAGTCTGGTGGGAGGGATGTATAAGCTATTGGCTAAAGTCCTTTCTTTTAGGGTGAGCAGGCTTTGGAGAATTTAATTTTTTTCGGTCAAAATGCATTTGTGGGGGTAGACAAATTTTGGATGTTTTAATTACCAATGAGTATATTGATGAGAGAAGAAAAAGCCTCAAGAGGCTTGGTTTACAAAATGAAAGCCAGATATAGAGAAGGCCTATAATCATGTTGATGGGGGTTTGTTTTGTTTATGCTCCGAAGGATGGGATTTGAGAATAAATGGTGTTGGTGGGTGGAATGGTGCATAACTACAATTTTCTTTTCAGTTTTGGTGAATGGCACATTGTCAGGTTTTTTCAATAGTTCGAGATGGTTGAGACAAGGTGATCCTTTGTCGCCCTTTTTTGTCATTGTTATGGAGGCTTTTAGCATAATGATGGATAAGGCAAAGGTGAGGGGCTTACTAGAGGCTTTGGCCTAGGGAACAAGGATGGTGGTAGGGTAGAGATTTCACATCTCCTTTTTGTGGATCATTCGATCGTTTCTTGTGGTGTATAGGAGAGGCAACTTAGATTATTATGATGTGTTCTCCTTTTCTTTGAGGCTATTTCAGTTTTAAGGTTTAACTTGACCAAGAGTGATATTATTTAGTGGGAAATATGGAGGATGTAAAGGGCTTGGCATGGATGGGCTGTATAGTTGGTAGGTTCCCTTCAGTGTATTTGGGATTGTCATTGAGTACTTCCTCAAGGGCAACAAATATTTGGGTTCTAGTGGAGAGATTTCAGAGGCGGCTGGAGTTAAAATATAGTAAAGAGAAAAAGAAAGGAAGAAAAGAGAACAGAGAAACAATTGGGGAGAAAGAGTAACTGGGGTTCTCTCTTTGTTTCTTTTTATTTATACTACTTCCACCAAAAAGACAAAGAAATCCTCTAAAATGAAACAATAGATGTTCCAACAGTTGGTTGGATGGAAGAAAGAATCTTTTGTAGGAAGAAAAGATTTCATTGATTAAGAGTATGTTGGCAAGTCTTTCAACTTATTTTATGTCTCTTTTTCTTATACCAATGTCGATAGAGAGGAGACTAGACAAGTTGTAAAGGGATTATCTTTGAGAGGCAAATAAAACGATAGGTTGTTTCATTTGGTCATTTGGGAGAGGGTTAGAGCCCAATTTAGGAGGGCGGGCCGGGGATTTAGAATCCATGGGTTTTTGACAAGTTCCTATTGTGCAAGTGACTCTGGAGGTTTGTTTGTGGAGCCTAGGACAAAATGGAAAAATGTCATGGTAGCCTAGTATGGTTCTAAGTTGAGAGGGTGGATGTCCTTGGAGGTAAAGGGTCTCAGTGGGGGTGGGGTTATGGAAACCTAGCATTGAAGGATAGATTCCCAATGTTATTCCAGATTGCTACGGATCAGAATGCTATTGTTGCAGATTATTTGTCTTTTCTAAAAATGGTGTGGATTGGGTTCCTAGGTTCGGGAGGGACTTCTAGATTGGAAATCGGAGGAGATAACGGGTTTAATGGAGTTCTAGCAGGGTTTTAAGTCGATTGAAGGAATGGAGGATTCCATTAGGTTGCAAGTCATAGCTCAAAGAAGCTCACTGTTCATTCGTTTTATAAGGTGTTGGTTCAAAGGGGGTCTTGTGAGTTCCTTGGGAGGATCATTTGGCGCTCAAAAGATCCACCAAAGATTGCTTCGTTATGTGGTCTGTTCCTTGGGGGGTAGTGTTGCCTTTGGATGACTTGCAAAAAAGAGGATATTGGTTGGATCTTTTTTCTTCCTTGCTCTTTTGCTAGGGAGATGTGGTACCCCGTCTCTTTTTGGATGCTTGTGGACCATGCCTTTTTTGGTTCAGGATTTTTTTGAATGAAAGGGTGGTAGGGAAGGTGTGCTAGAGGGATGTGAGGAAGTGATGGAATTTATGCCTATTAATGTGGTTTTTTTCTTTGGGGGTGGGGGGCGGGGGGGAATAGAAGAATTTTATAAGGGAGGTTTGTCACGACTCGTATCTCACCTCTCTACATTCAACAAAATCCCATGCCATGACCACCCTTAGGCTATATAGAATCAAGTGAAATGCAATCTTGTGATAATACATAACAATAAATATAGTAGTAGAAGCGATTCCCATGCATCTGTCAATTCACTTGATTAGAACTTGTTTGCATACATCTCAACATAGTTATATCTTCATGCCTTTTTTTGGCAAGATACAAATGACCATCATTTAAGTACATAACCTTACATTAGATACATAGTTGCCAATCTATCTCGAGCTATATCCAGCTCATACAAAATTTTTCTTTTTCAATGCCTCATCTCTGTCTCACATCTCGTTATCGTCTTTGTCTTAGTTTCTCTTCCTTCAGCATACCTAAAAGGTGGGAAGGGAAATGGGGTGAGCTAAACAAAGATCAGTGAGTAAATCTAACACTCTGCTATGGGTTTTCTAAACTAGGAGTATCAAAGTTTTCCATTTGATATCATTGTGATATAAAACAATTTATAAATTAAATCTAACTGTATCGTGGTCAAAGCATTTTACAATAAAGCTGCCTTCATAAATAATGTAATAAACACTTCATGAAAATCCGTAATAAACTGTTATATTGAGATAATTGTTGTATAATAAACAACATTTCATGAGAACTCATAAATAAGGTGCCGTGATAAATCATAACTGATAAATCATCATTTCGTGATAACTCGTAATCAATCTAACTTTAAAAATGTAATCTGAATATAAATGATTCATAAAAATATAGGATGCCCATTACTACGGTTGGAATGGAAGAACCCATGTCGCCTTGGATTCTGAACTTAGTGTCATATATTTAATGACATAGTCGCTTATAGTGACATTGAAGATATCTCTGGCTTCCTTTTGGATTTTTCGGCACATTGGTCCCTGACAAGGACATAACAAAAAGGGGCCTGTATAATGACATCTACTAAAAGATTTTCTTTGGCAGCTAAAACTGTTTCTAAACAAGTTTTCCAAAGATATATGGAAAGAGTAATATCTGATCAAATCATGCTTGTTTCGTAAGTCAATAACTAAATAATTTTACAACTGAAATCATTAAGAATAATAATCTCGGCAACAAAGAATATGCTTTTGAAAAGCAGAGTAAAATGTACTCCATTTTAAAGTTCTGAGTTTCTCACCTTGTGCCTCTATCCACTTCTTTAACTCTTTGCTTCTACCAATGACTACATACATATTATATACATCACATTCACATTTTAACTCATTGCGATCTCATTCAACAATTCTTGCTTCATTAGGGTTCATTTGGATTAATACTGGGTTCTAATGAATTTCATTATATCCTAATGTTCTCTAATCTTATCTCACTTCTACTAGGGTCTCATTATAACTCTTATAGCCTTTTTGGACTTTTGGGACAACTATCTTTCGTACTTAGTCCCATTTCATGTTTCTTTTCTAGCTTCTTATTATGGTTTAATTTACCACTTTTCTTGAGCATTCTCAAACAACATTTGACTTAATTAATTAACTTCGATTAAGGGATTTTACATGAAACTCCAGCACCATTTTTCATTCTTATTTCCCATATTTAGGGCTGTTTTATGAGCTTAACATGTGTAAGGCTGATTCGAGGGATTGAACAAAAAGCTAGAAATTGAGAAAGTTGTGTTTCGAGGGAATCAGACTCATCGAGTTGATCAACCAAGAAGAGAAATAGAGTCACCACCGAGGAAGTCACCAAGATTAAGGGAAATCACCATGACCTTCGAGGGCTTCCCCCAACTGAATTCACCCCGAGGTCCCCAAAATGAGTAACGCCGAGGGAAGTCAAATAGCCCTGACATTGTCGGTGTTAGCCCGAGGCGGTGACTAGACGATGGTTGTAAGGCATCCACTCAGAGTGATGTCCTCGAACTAGTAGTTATGGTGCGCTCCCAAGTTGCAACGTGCTTTAACCCCGCGGTTGTGGTGATCCTCCAAGTCGAGATACGTCACAACCCTGGGATGCGGTGTTCGCGCACTACACCCCGTCCCATGGTCATGGTCTTGCTTCCATATGCGACCTGATCATGACCCGCAGTGCAGTCTGGTGCGAACTGTGATGCACCAGGTTGTAGCCCACCTCCAGAACAAGGGATTTAGCGGATTGAAGGTTGGTGAAAAGGGCTCGGTATTAATTGACCAAGGAATCTCCTTATCAAGTACCCAAGCCAATGAGGGAAGAATAGACTTCATGGCAAGTGCGAATGACGAGAACCCTAAATGTCGTACATTCGAGGTGCCTATAAATAGCACCCTTGCCCAAAAGGGAAATCAAGACACTCCCCATAAGCAAGGACTCTTCGGCCATTCCTCATTGCCATTTTTGACAACAGCCAACCTAACCCTCATCCTCCTTGACCTCTCACTTAGCCTTCTCTCCACAGACTCTGTGTTCCCACATTGCTTCCACTTCTCCTTTCGTTATTCTCTGGGAGGAAGGATCTATTCACTTACAACGTGCTTGTAATTATCTTAGTTGCATTACGGTTACTTTGGAACCCTTAATCACAAATGAGTGAACTTATTTAAGCTTAATCATGATTAATTTCTTGATTAGATACCTCTAATTAACATCAATTAACTCCAAATTAGGATTGTTTCATCATATAACAACACATGTGAATTTTACACGTGATTAATGCTTTACACAAACTAGTTGGAATCTCCTAAAACTAGTTCAAGGTTCCATTCAATTCTTGACTGGATCTTAGTTTTTAGTCACTTTTGAATATTCCTTTTTCCGATTAAATGGAAGAATAAGAGTTTAGGATCAGAAATCATACCTTGATTGTTCAAGAATCCAAACTCTAAATTAGTTTTCCTTGACTTTCTTGCTTTTTCCTTATTTTTCTCTTGTTTTCTCTAACTTTCTTTCTTGTTTTATAATTCTGTCCAGCCCCTTTTAGAGAGCCCCTTGCTTATCTCTACTCCTCATTTTGCAAGACATAATAGATATAAACATGTATTTATAAGTGAGCTAGGTGGCACCTTGTGCATCTTCACAAATTTGAGATGTCTTGCTTACATTTCATCCTACACTTTCTCTCTCCCACTAATTTGTTTTTTAATATTTTCATATGCTTTAAATTTAAATCATATCTATGTTACCTATACATATACACACACATAGACAATTCTTTACACAAGCTAGCTCCTCATGAATAGTCAAAATGTGTGTGCTATATCTTCCAAATTTGTGGGTCCCATGCTTATGTGACCATTTTGTCTTACTTACCTTTGCCCAATTGAAATTAATTTGGCTAACTATGGGGTTAAGCTTTGTAACCTAGGATTAGCTCAGACTTATAGCACTTAAGCACCTTAATTAAACTAATAAGAGTTAACTTAATTCTCTAATCATGCATTAAAGTTGCTAATCAAACATAATTAGCTTAGACAACCATTTTAATTGCCTTTCAATAACTTATCATAAATTAAGTTAGTTAAGCATGCTCTAATTATGATCAATCTAACAAGAAGGTTCAAGTTAATTAAACATGTTTTAGCTCAAGAAACATTTTCAAAGCTTACTAGAAACACCATTTTACCTTTAAGGGTTTTGATTGTTGCCTTTCTTACCACCCCTATAAATAAACTTCTCACATACTCGAATCACATAATCATGCTTAAGACATTCTAATTCATATGTAATTCATTCTTTAAAGTGAATTCACATATGAACATAGAATGTAATGACAATAACAAGATCTAGGGTATTACAAGGTCCCTTGTAGATTTAAAGATAATTTTTAAAATTTTTTATACTTTTTGTTTATAGAATCACACTCTGTTTTATAGATTCATGTGTTGATTTTTTGGAAGGAACGAGACTATGATTTGTACGTCTCCTTTTTGTACATGGTTGTCCCCTCTTGTGGTTTGTTTTTGGTAATGCAATTTACTTATTCAAATAAAGTACAAAATTGGATGCACAATTAGCTGTGAAATTTGTTTCCTGGTTAATCTGTAAATCCAATCAATTGGAGGCCACATCTTGAGTATTGTAAGAGATATGATAATAAGATAACCGTAGTTGTCAAAACGTGTATCAGAAGTGTATCGTTTTCCAAAAAATGTGTATCATAGATTCACATAATTTTTTTTAAAAATATATTTATTAATATATTTAGATATAAATATCTATATACACTGTAAAAAATGATATAAATAACAATTTCACTCACTTATAAAAGCAAAAATTCAACTTAAATTCCATAATTCATAGTCCATACTCTATATTCCATACCCTGCAATACAAGAAATAAGAAATTATAGATACTACAAGTTGATCAACATAAAAAATATCAAATATAAAAACAAAATCCAAAATTTCATCTCAATCTCCAATTTCAAAGGCATCCACATCAACATCATCATTGGATGCCAACAACTTTTCACTCCCTTTTCCTTTATCTTCTTCTTCTACTTCTCGTATCTCTACATTCTTATCCTCCTCTTCATCTAAAAGTATTTGCTTTACTTTGTTCTTGTGTAAGGAAAGATCCCTAGGCCCTACAAATAGGCAATATAAAATGTTTATTAAATTATGGAATGAGTCAATAAATTGAAATATATATACAAATGATCTATTTTACGTTGTTGCCTTCTTTTCTCTTTTTACTACTTTCTCCTCCTTAAAACTTCAAAACATCCAAATGCTTCCATCTAGGGATGGCAATTTAACTCGCTTCGTTGGGAACTCGACAACCCCATCCCGTTAGGGTTTGGGGAGAAGGCACCCCACCCCGATTATATAAAATAAAATAATAAAGTATTTTGTGTTACATTGTCAATGTTTATAATGATATTTTTTAGTCACCCATTAAAAGTTTATACAAACGTGATAAAGTTATATGTTTGAAAAAGAAAATATGTCATTTTAATTCTCTATTAACATGCATATTTATTATTTTAACACATGCAATGTTTTCTTTGAAATGTGTTAATTATAATTAATTTAATAAATAAATATATAAATAAAAGTTTAAAAATAAATGGGGACCATCCCCGCCTATCATCGGGTTTAAATGGGTTTGGGGAGAAACTTTTTTCCGTGGGGTGGGGTTGGGGAAGGGGTCCCTCGCTCCAAACCCGCCTCGTTGCCATCCCTAGTTTGGGGGAAGCTTTCTCTACCCTGTTAGGGTTTGGGGAGAAGGCATCCCACCCCACCCCATCCCGATTATATAAAATAAAATAATAAAAGTATTTTGTGTTAAATGGTCAATGTTTATAATGATATTTTTTAGTCATCCATTAAAAGTTTATACAAACTTGATAGTGTTATATGTTTGAAAAAGAAAATAATGTCATTTTAATTCTTTATTAACATGCATATTTCTTATTTTAACACATGTAACGTTTTTTTTGAAATGTGTTAATTATAATTAATTTAATAAAATAAGTAAATAAATAAAAGTTTTAAAAAATAAATGGGGGCCCGCCCCCACCTATCACGGGGTTTAAATGAGTTTGGGGAGAAACTTTTTCACGGGGTGGGCTAGGGAAGGGGTCCCCCGTCCCAAACCCGCCCCCTTGCCATCCCTACTTCCATCCAAGTGGTGTCATCGAGTAAAACTGAACTTTCTTTATCCGTTATCCACTCATTATCGGATTTCATATCCGATAGAGAAATGGGATCATACGAATCACCCTCCAATATTCTTCTTTGGTGCCTTGCCTCCAATCAAATATTATACTTCACAAACACAAGTGCATTTAATCTTTGTCGCTCCAATCAATTCCTCCTCTTGGAATGCACCTATTTGAAAGGGTCGAAATTAAAACTAAAAATAAAAGAATAAACTAATTATGAAAGTTCTATAGTATACACCTCATGAGTCATATACCTGATCAAATGTACTCCAATTTCTCTCATATCGCGTAGCACTACAAGTCAAATTACGGATACGAACAAGAAGTCATTGCAATTCTGGACAAGCTCCTTCAAAAGATTCCCACCACGAGGCTATTGAAATTACAAGTAATACATTAACTTATTAACCTAATATCCAATTTCTCAACTGTTAGAGTATTTTTGTTTATCAATGTATTTTCTTATATGTTAATATATAAAGGCAAGGTGTAAGGGTAGAATTAGTTGATGAAGCCCTAAACCTTTCTAATCTCTCTCTCATCTTTCGTGTAGTCTCTTCCTTTTCTTTTCCAACCCTAATTTCAAAGAATAAAATTTTACTTGGTATCAGAGTGACGATCTGGATACAAAACTTCTTCCAAAAAACCAAAACCCACATGAACACAATCAGACAACAAAGAAACAAAAAAAGTGTTGATGTCAACATGACGTCATCACTATACGGTCACCAGAACACATGGTCACATTCGTCATCCATTGGTGATGCCCCTCTTGAATTTTACAAATTTTTTTGAAGCCATTTGCATATAATTTTCTATTTTCGAATATTTTTTTGGATCTTTTTTTCGATATGATCTTTGAGAGATCTTGAGCCTTATTTGATGCTTCAATCTGTTATTGAGGGGTGCCATTTGGCCTTTGACATTGTATTTGGAGAGATCCTTGCTCATTTGATTGGTATTTTTCCATTTGAAGCCTTTTTTTGGTGGTCGGCTCTGTGTAAAATTGACTAGGCTGCTGTTTTAGTGCCGGTCTATGGTCTTAATTGATTCGGGAAGCATGGTTTGTTGTTTTTAAGTATTGTTCTTGCCAGCTCTACTGTTTTATGTGTTGGGACTTGCTGTTTTAGTGTGTTTTCTAGCTCCGCGCATTGTTCTTTCTAGGGTTCTTTGGAATACGACTCGCTAAGTTTCCTTTGAGTGCTACTCTTTTGAATTGCTTGGTTATTTGGCTTCTAATTATTTCTTTTGGTGCCTTGGGTACTTGTTTAATCTTGGTTTGTGTCATGGCTGAAGATAAGCCATCCTTGACTAAGGAGGATGATATGCCAAAGTTTATTACCTTGAAAAAGTTGAATGGTCTTAACTACCTTTCTTGGGCACATGCTGGGAAGACTTTATGATTGCCTCCTTACAATCCGGTTTAAGACTCTAACCTCCGTGGCTTTAAGGACCAAATCCTTGCTAGTGAGAGTTTGCATATAGTTGCTAATGCGTATTCTCGCTTGCTATGTTCGTCTCTAGGGCAGAGTTCCTTCATGTTAGGCTCTACTTCTTCTTTATCAGGATCTTCTGCTTTAGTTTCGAGCAGTGGTGGTCGTGGTCTTGGCTCTTGTGGTGGAGACTGTGGTTCTCAAGGTGGTGGTCATGTTAGTGGACGTATCATTGAATTTTGTGACTCTTCAAAGAAGATTTGGGACTCCATTACAAAATCCTTCTCACAACAGAGTAGTAACATGTCTCGGGTGTATGAGTTGTACGGGAAGATTTTTAGCAGTAAATAGTTTGGGAAACCATTGTTTTGAGTGCTATAACACCCTTAAGAATTTATGGGATCAACTGCTACAGTATCGCCTCTTCACGATTGATTTGGAGCAACGGAAACATCATTGGGAAGATTTTATGATTGCCTCCTTACTATGCGGTTTAGACTCGGACCTCCGTAGCTTTAAGGAGCAAATCCTTGTTAGTGAGAGTTTGCCTAGAACTGCTAATGCGTATTCTCGCTTGCTACATTCATCTTTAGGGCAGAGTTCCTTCATGCCAGGCTTTACTTCTTCTTTATCAGGATCTTTTGCTTTAGTTTCAAGCAGTGGTAGTCGTGGTGGAGACCATGGTTCTCGAGATGGTGGTCGTGTTAGTGGACGTAGTGATAGGAAATGCGATCATTGTGGTGGCATGAACCATATATATAGAATTGTATTGTTGGGTGAAGCATGGTAAGCTAGATTATGTCAATCTAGTAGTTGATGGTACTACACAACTGTCACCTGCTTCTACGTCATTTGGACCTATTATTCCCAGTTCTAATTCTCATGATGCAGTCACTACTTAGCTTAGCGTGCTAGTTCAGACATGGCACAATGCCCTTCCTTTTTCCCCCTTCCTTTTTCCTCTACTGCTACCTTGGTCGATTTGCCCTCATCGTGGGTCATTAACTCTGGAGCTAGCTCTCATATGCCTGGTATGCCATTTCTCTTTTTTGATTTATATCCTGTTAAACACCATGTTATGCTAGTTGACGGATCATCTTGACTAATTCTTGGGAAATGTGTTCTACATGCTACTCATTCCTTATCTTTGTCTTCCGGTCTTTATGTCCTTGGTTTTCCTTTTAACTTTCTGGTTGTTAGTCAATTGACGAAAGCATTACACTATACCATAACATTTTGTAATATCCTACATCTTATTACTTTTATTATATTTTATTGCTATAGGTGAATCCATTTTAAGTAATGATAAAGTATGGATTAGAGTATGCTTTAAGCATGACTGTGTGATTCAAAGTGATGAGTTTACTAGTATGAATAGCGAGGCAATAGTTAAAATCCTAGTAGGAGAAATTAGGAACAAAACGATATTTCTAGCAGGCTTTTAAAATGATTCTTGAACTAAAACATAATTAATTAGGTTAATCCCTGTTCTAAGGTTAAGCATAATTAAAACATACTTAACTAAACTAACCTAGTTTGTGATAGGTTATTGGAAGGTTCTTAAAAATTGTTATGTTTAAACTAATTATGTTTAATTAGTAACCTTAATACATGATTAGTGAATTAAGTTAATTCTAATTGGATTAATTAGGGTGTTTAAGTGAGATAGACTTGTACTAATCCTAGGTTATAACCTAAACCTTATAATTATCCAAGTTAATTTTAATTAGAGAAAGGTAAGAAAGACAATTGTTCACATGGGTAAGGGACTCACAATTTGGAATATCTAGCCCACCATTGTTGACTATTCTTGAGAAGCTTGTGTAGTGATTTGCCTATATATATGTATCTATATATATATATGTATTATGCATATGATGTATATACATATATATATATACATATATATATATATACATATATATATATATATATATACATAAAAGGGACAAAAATATCAGATTAGTAAGGGAGAGGAAATGTAGAGCTAATAAGAGTAAGACACTTCAAATATGTGAGTGTTCACAAGGTGACACCTGGCCCACATATAGATACATGTTTGTATCTATTATGTCTTACAAAATAAATTGTAGAGACAAGCAAGAAGCTCTCTAAAATGTGCTGGACAGAATAATAAAGCAAGGAAGAAAGTAGAGAAAACAAGAGAACAAGAAGGAGAAAGAAAGAAGCTTAAGGAAGACTAACCTAGAGGTTGAATTCTTGAACAATCAAAGTATGAATTCTAGTCCTAATATCTTATTCTTTAATTTAATCGGAAAAGAAACATTTAAAAATGAAGAAGAACTCAAATTCAATTAAGAATGAATGAAATTCTAAACTAGTCTTGAAGTCCTAACAAGTTTTGCACGGAATAGTAATTACATGGATTCAAGAGCAACACATATGATGTAGAATGATACATCATGATTAATGAGTGTTGATTAAACTAATTGGCTATTGATTAATGGTGTTAAAACAATCCTAGCACTACCTAGGTTATAATTACATGATTAGATTATCAAAGGAACTCTAAATGCGAGAAATGGTATGGAAAAATGTTGTTGGAAATTAAAGGAAAACACCTTAATTAAAGTTAAATGATTTGTCTAAATGATGATTCGAGATGCTAGATATAACTGTTGAAACGGCCAACACTTGGAAGTTAAAAGTGAAGCTTATAAGCAGAATCACTAGGGATGGTGCAGCTGTTGTCCCAATTGTTTAAAAACCTTATATTTGATGTAAATGTATTCCAACAAGAGTCAAAGGGCACTCCAATGGATTTAGAATGTGACGGATTTTATCATAATCCCAGATTTGTGTTGTTTGAATTATAATGGGACCAACGTAACTATATAATGTTACATTACACTCAAATGTAGTTCTAATATGAAATATATGTATGTGGGGTTCCTTAAGAGAGAAAGAGAATCAAGGAGTGCTTTAAGAGCACAAGGTGAGTAATCTGATTCCCTGAAATGGTGAATTGAATGCGATATTGTTAAACATGCTATTTGGTATTTTAACAAGCAAAATATTATGCTATATTCTCTATTGATGAAATGAAGTACATTTTATAAGTATGTTTGATAAATAGATTTGCAAATCTATGGATAATCACATGATTTACAATGTGTTTCTATAGATACCATTACACGGGCTCCTTGTATTATGTCCTTACCGGGGGACCAAGAGCCAATAGGCCCCGTAAGTAGGCCAGAGATCTCTTCAGTGTCACTATAAGTGACTGTCATTATATATGACATTCCATTCAGAATCCAAGTCGACGCAGATTCTTCCGTTCTGACCGTTGTGGGCATGCTAAATGATATTTGATATCTGATATGAGTTCTATTAGGCTACTTATTGCTATTCAAATGTTTAAATAGTTATTTTGTTTTTGATGTTTAAATAGTAATTTTGTTTCTAAAAATACATTTGAATTGTTTTAGTAATGCTTGATATCCATTGTTTTATTTAAAGTTTCTTTTGCTATAAAAACCCATGACAGGGCATTGGTATTATTCATTGAGCTTTGTTGGCTCACCCCATTTCCCAACCAAGTTTTCAGGTAATGAAGCTTAAGATGGGGAGGGAACTTAAGGAGGAAGAGTTTGTAAAATTGTATAGCAAGATTGAAAAATATCTCTTTTGAGCCTATGTAGGCTTCTGTTTATATACAATGGCTATTTTAGCGTGTTGGCCAGTTGTAGGTGTAAATAACTTGTAATAAATTTTGCAAGTGTGAGTTTGATATTAAACTTAGAATTGCTCTGATCGAATGTGGTTGGTATGAGTTTGATGTGAGCCTGATAGGTTAAAAATGTTGCGCTTCTGCTATATTAATAAACTATCTATTATATAGCCCATTCGATTTTGTATAAGGCTTCGGTGGCCGGTCATGGACCATAATTCCATCCTACGTGGGGTGTGGGTCGTGACACATTTTCTCCCACTTGTATCTTTCAAGACCTCAAGACGAAGAAGATGATTGGTTTGGGGCATGAGAAGGATGGTCTCTATTACCTAGATTCTGGTGGTTCCTCCTTTTTCGCTTCATCAACATTGAGTGCAATAGTTTTGCCTCTTCAGTGGCACTTTTGTTTGGGTTATCCATCTTTGGATAAACTCAAGTTTGCTGTCATAGTTTAAGTCGTGTGTCTAGTTTGGAATGTGAGGCTTGTCAATTAGCCAAGCATCGCTATAGTTCTTTTTCAAGTAGTAGGTATAGTCGTCAGTCTGAGTCGTTTGATGTAGTTCATACAGACATATGGGGCCTTCCTGTTCTTCTAGTTTGAATGGTTTGAATTACTTTGTAATATTTGTGGATGATTATTGTTGTATGACATGATTGTTTTTTTATGAAAGAGCAATCTGAGCTCCCAAGTATCTTTTTTAAATTCTATAATGAATTTTTTGTTTAGTTGGTAAATGCATTAAAGTTCTTCGCTCAGATATTGCATTAGAATATAGAATCTGTTATGAATTCTTTTTGTATTGCTCATGGTATTATACATTAGACTAGTTGTGCTCACACTTTTTAACAAATGGTGTTACTGAAAGGAAGCATCGCCATGCATTGGATGTTGTCTGTACCGTGATGTTCAGTATACACATATCTATACATTTTTGGCAAGATGTTGTTCTTACTGCATGATATCTTATTTTTCGAATGCCATCTACTGTTTTACATTGTAAGTCTCCATTATCTCTTTTATACCTTAGTATCTTTCTCTTTCACATCACTCCTCGGGTCTTTGGTTGTGTTGAATTTGTTCATATTCTAGATCCTAGTTATGACAAATTATCACCTTGTGCTCGCGAGTGTGTTTTTCTTGGGTACTCCCGGACTCAAAAGGGTTATCGTTGTTACAGTCCTAAGTCTCGTCGGTACCTTGTAAGTGTAGATGTTATCTTTTTTAAGTCCACCTCCTTTTCCTCCTCGGATCAAGTTTTAAAGACTGATCTCTTAGGAGCCCTCTATACATTCTCCTACTCTTCCTTTTTCCTATTTCCTCAATGTCTCACGTGATAGGCACATTGTTTCTTATAGCCCTGATGCCATAATTTCATTGTCTGAGGTTCTTCCTCCTTCCTCATCAGTTTCTAGTCTGATTTACTTATTGCATTACGGAGAGGTAAACACACTTGCACTCAACACCCTATTGCTAATTTTGTGTCCTATTGTCATACTTCATCTTGTTTGCAGTCCTTTGCTTGTGCCTTGTCTTCTATTTCTATTCCAACTTTTTATAAGCAGGCTTTGTCTTCTTCTGACCGGAAACATGCCATGGATGAGGAAATGAGTGCTCTTCATAAGAATTAGACTTGGGAACTTACTGTTCTATCCTTGGAAAAAAAAAACTTAGTTGTCATTGGGTTTACACTATTAAATACCTTCCTGATTGTTCTATTGAGCATCTCAAGGTTCGCTTGGTTGCTAAAGGGTATACCCAGACGTATGGGTTGATTATTTTGAGACCTTTTCTCCCGTGACTCGTTTGAATTTTGTGCGGATCTTGCTTTCTATTGCTGTTAGTCTTTCTTGGCCCTTATGCTGACTTGATATTAAGAATGCTTTTCTTCAGGAGGAAGTTTACATGGCTGAACCTCCTGGTTATGTTGTTGCTGGTAGTGAACGTCTTCTTTGTTGGCTGCGAAAGGGTTTGTATGGTCTAAAACTCTCTCCTCTGTCGGTACCATTGTTCTGATTGTTTATGTCAATATCATTATTTGTAGAAGTGATTTTGCTAGTATTGCAAATTTAAAAAAAAAAAACATCTTGGTCAATATTTCCATACTAAAATTGAAGTTTGTCAGGGCATCTCTCTCTCAACGGAAATATGTGCTTGATCTTCTTTTTGAGGCTGGTCTACTCTGTACTCGACCAGTCGATACTCCTATAGATTCTACTGTTAAGCTTGATGGCAAGTAAGGGGAATTGTTTGCTGATGTAAGTCAATACTGCCAAATAGATGGGAAGTTGATTTATTTTCTCTTGGTCGAACATTACCTTTGTCGTGGGTATAGTTAGTTAGTATATGTATGCTCCTCATCAACCTCATTTTGATGTTGGTAGCATTTTGCGTTATCTGAAAAGTGCTCCTGGCCGAGGTATTTTGTACAAGTCTTTTCCTTCCCATTTTGTTACAGGTTATAGTGATGCTGATTGGGCTAGTTGTCATGATGATAGGTGATATACTTCTTGCTGTTGTACCTTTGTTGGAGGAAATTGGTTACACGGCATAGTAAAAAGCAAAATGTTGTTGCCCGCTCTAATAGTGAATCTGAGCATATAGCTATGACTCATGCTGCATTAGAGTTGTTGTGGCTTTGCTATCTTCTTCAGGATCTTGGTGGTAATGTGTATAACCCTATGCAGATGCATTGTGACAATTTGGCTACTATCTTCATTGCTAATAATCCTGTTTTCCACGAGTATACCAAACATATAGAGGTTGATTAAAAAACAGAGAGAATAGTTTGGAAATGATTTTCTCATATATTGAATTATTTATGATTTACACAGATTCCTACTTATAGGAATTACAAGAAATCTAAACTAAGAAAAGAATAACTAATTAGTTTTCCTAACAAAGATACATTCCTAATTTATAATCATTGACTAATTATTGCCTAATTTACAACTATTCAATCTTGGTAATTACTGCCAAATATTTTTATGATATTCCAGTACTCCTCCTCAAGCTGGCTTGAAGATATCTTTCATAGTCAGCTTGCCCATTAAAACGTCAAATTGCTTCTTGTGCAACTCCTTAGTAAATACATCAGCAATTTGTTCGGCAGTTGGGATGTATGGCATACAAATCAGCCCACTGTCAAGTTTTTCCTTGATAAAGTGTTTATCCACTTCTACATGCTTTGTTCTGTCATGAAGAACCAAATTGTGGGCGATTGAAATTGCTACCTTGTTATCGCAGTATAACTTTATGGGCTACGAATCTGAAGCCTTCAACTCTTCTAGCAATCTTTTAATCCACATAACTTCACAAATACCATAAGCCACTGCTTTAAATTCTGCCTCCACATTGCTTCTAGCAACCACATTTTGTTTTTTACTTCGCCAAGTAACAAGGTTACCTCCAACAAAGGAACAGTATCCGGATTTTGATCTCCTATTTGTTATACTCCCAACCTAGTCTGCATCGGTGTAGGCTTTAATTTGTAGATGTCCACTTTTTTTAAAAAGTAGACCTTTTCCAGGAGTCCCTTTCAAATATCTCAAAACTCTGTAAACTGCTTCAAAATGCTCGGGTCCAGGCAAATGCATGAATTGACTAACCATACTTACCACAAATGCTATATCCGGTCATGTATGAGACAAATAAATCAACCTTCCAACAAGACGTTGATATCGTTCCTTGTTCACTAC
Source organism: Nyssa sinensis (assembly GCA_008638375.1). Taxonomy (NCBI): domain Eukaryota; kingdom Viridiplantae; phylum Streptophyta; class Magnoliopsida; order Cornales; family Nyssaceae; genus Nyssa; species Nyssa sinensis. Next base: position 24,775,022 of record CM018032.1, read on the forward strand.
ACTTTCAATCTTGGCAGGTTGTAATTTTGTGTTTGGTTCCATTGGTGTTTTAGCTGTTTTACAGCCAAGCATACCTTTTTCTCCAAGCAAGTCCAGTACATGCTTGTGTTGATTGACAAATATACCTTCCTTAGACCTAGCAAACTCCATTCTGAGGAAATACTTCAATGCCCCCAAGTCATTGATCTCGAATTCATTAGCAAGCCTTTCTTTTAGTCTTTTCAGTTCG